>JAQSUU010000543.1:0-1408416 GCA_038087645.1 Saccharum hybrid cultivar R570
GCCCAAATAGGTGACGCAGCACCTTGCCGTGGTCACACAGAATGATCCACGAACCTTCTGGAGCTGGTACTAGATCCAAAACGATGGCATCGTCGTCCCCTTTCTAACGCATCCAAGAACGCCCCGTTTTGATGTCGTATGAGAGAGTTATGACCGAAACAGTGACGACGTGTCTGCTGAATCCGAGGGTGACGTGGCAGTTGAGTTGGGGACGAATTGCAACTTGGAGAAGACCATAACGTCAGTGTGTCCAGCGTGGCGATGTCCTCATCATCCTCCCCTTCTTGAATTGGATTCGTCCTCGACTCCATCTTGGCGATGTCCTCATCAGTCCTCCTGGTAGTGAATGTTGTCGGTGAGTGAAGAACGGGCCGAGGCGGTGCAGTCCACGGCGCGGCCGCGGACCTGGTGCGCGCGCCAGGGCCGGCCCCCTCCGGCTCATCTTTGTCCAGCAGCTCCTCCCTTGGCCCAATAGCGATGTGAAGTGGTGGGCTTGGCCTGGTTTGACTCTGAGGTGGCCTACTCCTCTTCTCTCCCTAGTGCGCTTTCCAGAAAGCGCACTTTTCTCCTCTGCTCTGCCTGTTTCCGTCCCTGTTTTTGCATTCCTGATAATTCGAGGGCATAACTTGAAACAAGGCATTATTACATGTATATGTGTGTATTAATGTTTATTCCTTCCTTTTTAGTAGAATGTTGGCGGTAAATATTTGTTGATAACAACCGCCAACACTTGCATCGCATTCAGATGAAAGTCCATCTGTCCAAGATCGCGAACCACATTAGAGTACAAGGCCCGGGCCTCATCTCTCTCCTGAAGAAGACAATGAGCGTCATCCCCACGGTAAGAGTCAGAGGGCCCCGGGGACGAGCTTATTGGAGCCACCATCTACGCGCTGTTGGGGCCGATGATCGTACGGACAAAAACACCACCATTCGAGTTGGCCCTACACATATGAAAAGTTGAGCCAATCCAATCAGGAACCATGAGATCACGTTCATCCTTACCCTTGGAGGCGAGAATGCTAGTGTGGTGGCATGAGCTCGTCGGGGATCTCGTCGGCGGGTCGCTTGCCGTTCTCCATCTCTATGAGAAGAGATGGTGATTTTGGATCTAAAAGACGAAAGAAATGGTTCGCACTGGAGGCACAAGAGATTGAGAGAGGGTAGATTGGTTTCTCGTCCACAACCATGGCTCGTATTTATAGCCTAGGAGATGCGATGGTAGACCTCTTGGGGGTTATGCGATCAGAATCAGTTATGGAAACGGATTATCGTTCCAAAGATCGAGGAGACAGTTCGCGAAGAGTTAGGGAGCGCGACGGATGAAATTCAAAATTTATTGTTTTCCATAATCATGGGCACCTCGGATCCTGGAGGTTTGCTACAAAGAAGATTACACCTGGAACCAACTAACCGGCCCAAGAAAGCTTCATTGGATTGAAGGGAGTCTAGACCCCACAAAGCCGAAGAAACATGGACAGAGATCACATCAGCTAAAAGATGGAAGTAGCATCAGGGGAAAAAGGTAATAGGTCTATCAAAAACACGTTGGTTTATTTCACAGGATTCTTGGCATAGGCAGAGCGAACAAGGGGAAGGTGTCCACACATTCGAGCCCTTGCAAACACTGGAACAGCCTATACCGATGGTGAGAAGACTCAAGTGATATCATAAGAATTCTTCTAGCCACGGCGGCTGATTCCCTTGCTCGACAAGGCATTAAAATGGGTGACATAATCGCCCTAAACACAAGAATTCTTCTGGCCTCGAAGGACTTTCACGATGAAGCAATGGTCCATGGAGAATCCAACAGAACTGGAAGTGCTCGAAAGAATAGAGGTGAAGGGAGCATGGTCGAAGCTTAACATTTTTGGGTGGAGTCGGGCCGATAATTATGCTCATTAGGGGAGTTGAGTCCAAACACCCGTGAACCAATAGTGCGCCCGTGAAGCCTTGGAATGTGGGATGGCGGCAAAAGAATTGCATGCCTATGAAGCTTATGAATGATAGAAAACATGAAGTGATAGAACAGAACCAGCAGGCCTAGAGCAGTTCTCTCAGTCTCTAGTAAAGGCGTACCAGTAACTTCCAAAATGGTATGAAGGAAAATTTTGGAATAAAATCATTTTATCCCGAAATTGAGGGCATGTGTTGACACCAGAATTTGGTTCGTTACATGAGACTCCATAATTCAGAATGCACCGAGAAGAGCCATGATGAGTGCAGAATCGGCTGGTCTAGACACTGATCAGAGTCAGCTAGATTTCAATAACATCGACATCTCAAGGAGACTCCAGCATAAAAAATGGCATTGTTCGAGATCAGGAAAACATGATGGACTCCACGGAAGGGAAAGTTTAGAGTCCAAGTTATCTTAAATTATGATGTTTCATTTTATTTTCCAAGTTTTGTGATCAGTTTTGTTTGACCAGGACTCGTAGTCAAGCCTCGGGTATAAATATTGAACTCCGGCTATTATAACAGACATCTCCACGATCAATCAAAAATCAGTACCTTTACCTTTCGGCTTATGCCACCCCTTACGAGTAGGAGTAGAATAGATTTAGGCAAGTTCTTCAGTAAGCAGGGCTGTCATCGGTTAAGTCTGACCTCTGGTTTGTCTGTGAGTATCTGTCATGACTTATATTTTGTTTGTAAGGTTGCATCGGTTAGGTCTGACCTCTTACAAGCTTGGTATAAGTTAGTTATCATTAGTTAATTGTAAGGTTGCATTGGTCCGGCTCGTATCTCTTACAATTACTGATACAAGTTACCTTCGATTCTTATTAAAATTTATATGGTTGCATCGGTCTGGCTCGTATCTCATATAAATTTTAATACGGATTAGTTATCGGCTAAATCTATTAAGATTGGTAGGGTTTCCTTGCCGTTTTTAATAGATTTGCTGGTTATCGATCTTGTTATAATTAGTACCTTTACTATTTGTAACAAAATCACCCCTTACCCGATTAAGATTGAAATAAATCAGCTTTATATCTCTTTAAATCATCGTCTAGTTGCTTTACCTCGTTTATACCTTGCTGTGACGATGGTTTCGGATAGCTCATCTGCTTTAATTCAATCTTGATCGAAGATAACACGTGGTCAAGACGTGTTTAACCCTAGGTATGCTTGATAGTTGATGAAATCTGGTCTAGAACTGCTATTATGGTTGCCATCGATCCGGTCGACCCCCACTGTTAGCACTATAGATTGGAGATCATCAGTAGTAAGTCTTGCTTATGGTCAAACATAGTCTCTAGCTGCATGCTATGTCTGCATTGGCTATTTAGCCGATCGCTTGTGCTTTCACGATCGTAACATGTTTTCATGATTCCGTTAAGCGCAAATAGATTTGTATTCTCTGAAGATTTAATCTGTTATCTTTATCATGGATGCATCGGTCTGGCTCGAACCCCACTGTTAGAGATAATAGGTCAGATTCGATAGGTGTATGGATTTATCCACTTTTAATAGTCGAGTGTTTGCATGTTGCGAGTTTTCTTTCACTGAAATCAGTTGTTTTAGCCGATAGGCTGCCCATTGAGAATATATATTTGATATTCCTATGATTTTACTTGTTTTTACCATGGTTAAAAGCTAATGTGTTTCTCAATTAATATGAGTGCTCTCACGCCTATCTTTTTACATCTTTAGCATGTTTTCGTGATCATCGGCTAAGTTAGATCTATGCAATTGAGTAAATGATAATTGTCGATATGCTCGTTTTTGCTTATCATGCATCATGAATATCAACTCTATAGTCGATAGCCTTATTTCATCGGCTACTTAGCCGCACATTTAGAACTTTCTAGACAAACACCGACATGTTCCATTTTAAATTACCAATCAATTTTGTCTCTTTGTCAATTACAGGGTTAAATTGACCGGCACACCCTAGGTCACGACCATCCGGTCCGATGTCCTCCTAAGTTCGGGGAGAGCTCGAGATCTGCTCTACACGGTTTCTCTCGGCTTGCTTCGTGTGCCGGCGGCGGGACATCACTTTTTGCCGTCGACAGTGTCACTGTCCTATCTACCTAACTCGGCCCATATACTCTGTCCATTTTTTTCAAGTGTCACATTTGATTTGTCCTAAGTCAAACGTGGGTATCTTTGACCATTGATTTCAAAAAATTTATATAGTTTCATGTCATAAGATTTATATTTTTAAATTATTACGAGAAATACTATCATAATATATAATTCATATACTGTCAAACTATAAGATTTTTAAAAATGGTTGGTCAAAGATTGCAATGTTTGACTTAGGAGAAACCAAATGCGGCACTTAAAAAACGGAGAGAGTATGTAATTAGTATTAGATAGATAGATATACGACATTGTCAAAGTTTTGACCATTCAGTGAAAGAGAGCCTAATTGGAAAACTCAATAGTATTTCTCACTAAATGACCCCACTTGATGTCTTATCTTTTCATGCAAAGTGTAGACATCATTCTTCACTAAATCCATGTCATCCCTTATTAATTACAAAAAATATCCACATCATCTCTATCACGTGCAATACTTTTAATCTTTAATCTATTAACATACAAGTCATCTACATATGCTATTTGTTTCATCACCTATTCCTCTACAATATTATTAAATATTCTATTAGTTTTCTTTTGTTTGCTTACCGAACTTTTACCGGATCTGATACAACAAAATAACACGCAAGTCAAATTCTCATATATACACAGTATATAAAATACTAGTAATGCTATGTATATAACAGATTTATTTTGAAGAAAATCCCACGGCAACGTGTGGGGTATGCTTCTAATAAAGTGGATGGATATAAAGAAACTCTTGGAAGTTGCTCTGAGACTATCCGCACTCATGGACCTCTATATTCATCCTCTATACTGTCTGATCATCAAGATTCTCTCCTCTATACTCATTTATCCCGTATCCATCCATCATCTATATCATCATCTATCCACTGTGGGTCCACTTGTCACTTTATCTAAATATATCCATGTGAGATCTAGTTTTGAAGAATTTATTGAAACGAATTTAATGGTGCAATTGGAATTTAATTTGATTTAGTGGTCTGTGAGTTATAACATTTTTAGTTGGTTCAACGCGTGGGACCCACCTCTACCTGACTGTTGCTTCGCTGTGCGTGTGCGATAGCGGCCGCTCCGTACGTCCGCCACAGACTCCGGATGGAAGCTTGTCCGCAAATTTACAGTTCCTTCTAGAGTACCCCGCTACAGGGAAATTTCCTGTAAACAGGTCCTGCAGCCCGGTGCAGGTAGCCTGAGGGTGTGTTTAGATCCTTCAAACTTCAAAAATTTTACAAGATTCCTTGTCACATCGAATCTTCGAACGTATGCATGGAGCATTAAATATAGATAAAAAAATAACTAATTACACAGTTTGGTTGTAAATCACGAGACGAATCTTTCAAACCTAATTAGCCCATGATTAAACAATAATTATCAAATACAAACGAAAGAGTTCCTGTGCTTCTAAAAATTTTACAGCACCAACTAAACACAGCCTGAGAATCCATTTTCGCTAATCTCCTGTGTTGCTCTAATCTTCAAAAGTTGAGGCTAAAAAATATTGGGTCGGATTGAGGCCGAACACGGCCCAGGCCGGCCCTACTCCCTAGTGCTTGACGCCTAGACCTCAAAGCATCACACTAACACGCACCATCGTCCTCTCCTTCGCCAGCGCCGCCGAACCCGCCACCAGCCTTCTCCCTCCCTCGAAGCACGGAAGGAGCTCTCACCTAGCAGCCATCTCTGGCGCGGCCGTCCACCTCCTCCGTCCCCTCCTCCACTGTTATTGGATTGGCGTCGGTGTGGAGATCAACCCGGGCTTGGAATTTCCTTCGTTGGTAAGGAACCCTAATTTGGTCGGATGGGATTTTCATCTTCGACAACGCCCGCGAGTTCGATCGACCTCAGCTGACGCGAGGGATTGGAAAGCTAAGGTGCGGGTGTAGCTAATTTTCTAGGAAGATTGGGGTTTCAGCTCAAACCCCCATGCTCGACGCTGAGGACGACCCTGGCGGGAGATGACGAGGATCTTCGTGCAGCGCGGGACCGCCGGCTCCTCGTCCAGCTCCGGCCGCTCGGGCTCGCAGCCAGCGCAGCAGCAGGCAGCAGCTGCCCGGGAGGAGGAGTTGCCGCTGCAACCTCAGCCACAGCTGCCGGAGCTATTGGCCATAGATGATACAACTGAGCATTTAAATGAGGGCAGCGAGAACAGCAGTAGCAGCAATAAGCCTTTGAGGACGGATGACACCGTTTCAGAGAGCTCGAGCTCCGCAGAGGAGAGGGCTGCCAGGGAGAAGCCTCCTAAGGATGACTCTAATGTAATCAACCCTACTTTCTTAGTAGAGGAACTGATAGGGCTCCAGATCCCTGATCAGATTGAACATGGAGATTCTGTGCCATCAGGCACCAGTTCATCACAGATGGCGGGTGCAGCATCGCACCCGCCGCCGCCGCCAGCTCCACCTCCAAAACCATTGTTGGGGAATAATGGGTTGCGGAGAATGGGGCCTGGAAGTTCGAACAGTGTGCGGATTGGATCTTCAAGAAGGCCAGTAGCTTGGCCACCAGTGGCAGCCCGGACATCTGCTTCAGGTTCTCGGCCTTCTTCACCTAGGTCACTCATTGATGGCGAAGGTTACAATAGTGCTGATGAACAGGGCCCCTGTTACCCCTCGAGTTATGATGATTTGGTATGATTTTCATTTCTTGCTTTTGTTTTTATATGAGCTTTAATCCCTCCTATGACATTTACAGCAGTACTATATTCATCACCATTTATTGTATAATGTGAATATAATACTAGATGTTTAGCATCCTTGTAGTTAGACAATATGCTCCTAGGTAGCTTGGCTGTGTTTTCTATGTGTATGATGATAATTTGAATATGAATTTTATATATTTCCTCCTGGTGTCCGATAACAGAAGCATTGTTCTTACTTTAGCTACCTTTTTTTGTGAATATAGGCAGGCACAAGTCTTGGTCAAGAAAGCATCATTTTTTTCGTTGCTTATATAGTAGCGGTTTATGTTGTTACACAAGTCAGTATAGTATTGTAGGTTCATATTTTTCGCAACTTCTCATCTAATTTGTTTTGTGCCTCAGGAAAGGGAGCGTATGTTTGAGCATGACCTAAGGCGAGTGAAAGGGTTGGAAATCAGAAAGATGGCCGAGGACGGGAACTGTCTATTCAGAGCTGTTGCTGATCAAGTTTATGGAGACGCAGAAGCTTATGACATGGCTAGGCAGATGTGTGTTGATTATATGGTAGGTTTCATCTATGCATCCAGCAGTAATCTTCTAGTTTATATCTTGTTATTAGGGCAATCTTTTGCTTACCCAGTGCTTTTAATTATAATAAATTAATTATCAAAGTTCTGACATGTCATGCCATTTTTGCAAGCCGTCTTAATATATTGCACTTATTTATGAACATTAAAATCCTTAGCTTCATTAGTTTTTACGCTGTCGTGACTCACAAGTTTCTTAGGGCGTCACCTAGTCGCCGCCTAGGTGTCTGTTCGATTTTCTAAGTGAGGCGTCAGGCTTACCGTGGCTTCCGTGCTCATGGCGTCGCCTCACCCGCCAAGGCGTCGGATGGACGCTGCACACGGGAGAAAAAGGTGCCATGCGCGGGAGGAAAAGGCGTCACACGCGGAAGAATGGTCGTGGGAGAGGAAAAGACATTGCATGTGGGCGGAAAAGGAAGGGCGTGCGCGCAGTGGAAGGGGGGTGAGAGGGATTCACACGCCTACACCTCTATGAGGAAGTGCCTAATCTGGAATCCTGGGAGGGAAAGAGAGGAGATAGGGAAAGGGAAGAAGGCGGCGGAGCACCTGGAACCCGGCTGCAGAGCACTTGGAACCCAGCGGCGGCACCTGCACACCTCCATCCATGACCCCAGCTCCTCCTCCTTGATTCGCGACGCCTCCACTGCCTTCTGCTCGTAGGTCCGTCTTTTTTCTCCCCTGTTTGCTTTTCCTTCCCCATCCTTCCTCTGCTCTGCTCTGCTCATTACTTTGCTCTGCTTTGCTTCTTCATTTGCTTTCTGCCCCCTCCTTTGCTCTTCGTGCCCCCTTTCCTCTACACTACTCAGGCTGCTCTGTTCTGCGGTTCTGCTTATGCTTGTGTGAGTGCATGTCTGGTGCTCTGTTGAGGGATGAAAGACTAATTTATTACTGTTGAGAGATGAGGGATTTTAGATTTGTTATTTTGCTACTTTATGTTGTGCACTAGTACTTAGTAGCGCTATTTAATATGGTATATTGGTGTTACATGCTAAGAATTGACAATATTAAGGTATAATTTGCTTCTAAATTCTATTGGTATTATATATTAATATGTTTGTACGGCACCAAAGTCAAGATAATAATGTGAGGAGAGGCAGAGGAAGACCGAAGTTGACATGGGGGGAGGCAATAAAAAGAGATTTGAGAGAATGGGATATACCTAGAGATCTGTGTCTGAATAGGAGTGATTGGAAAACAGCTATCGACGTGCCTGAACCGTGACTGAGGGTGCTTGTTGGGTTTCAACTCTAGCCTACCCCAACTTGCTTGGGACTGACAGGCTTGGTTGTTGTTGTTGTTGTTGTATGTTTGTACGGCGTCACCTTGCCGCGTGCTTTAAATGCCTAGGCGTTTGGAAGGGGGTGGCTCACCGCACTTCGCCTTACCGCCTTAATAACCTTGGTGACTCATGAGACACAGTTGATGTGAGGTAAACATTGCGCTGAGAAGTTGAGATGACCAAGTTTGCAATCAGACTGTTATGAAAATGGTTGCCACCTGGTTCCATGCTTCCAGCTGGTAGCAAGTAATGATTTCTGCCTGGCTAGTTAACCGGCTCCAGCTCTAATCTTGGTAGGGCATGGATGTTTGCAGAGGTGGTTTCCCGCAACTTGACTCAAAAATCTAGGTAGGGCATGGAATGAGTCATTACAAAATTGGGGTTATGCCCGTTCCCAGAAAAAGTTTTCTGCTATTTTCATTACCTTTTGGCATATTAAGAATATTATCTATTACTATATTTTCTGTAAAAATGATGCAAAACCTTGCTAAATCCTATGAATCTTCTGTCTTGAGTTAACAAAGAAAGTCCCAATTCAAGCCTCAACTTATGGGCGTATGGCCTATCTATCTTTTCAGGATTCGTCTCCACTTCAGTTTTTTGTGTTATTTGCCCACTTGTCTCCTTTGATAGTTAGCCATTTGGTATGTGATGGAATCATTAAGCAGTAAGGATTATTATGTCTTTCTATCTATGAGACCAAACATTATTGTTAATATGGGTCTACTAGGTTGTAAAAAAGGAACAAGTGTTTTCTTCTCCAAATTTGAGTATCTGCGTGTGTATTATATGTGATAGGAGATGAAAATGGCGCGGATAAACCAAATCATTTTTCAAATTTATTATATCATTTCTGACCGTTTCCAATTTTACAAAAACATAAAGCTTGTTAGTTTTAATTGATTTCATGATTCTTCTTTTATTGTTTTTTATCCTTTTTATTTCACAAATATGGAGAAATCCTTACCATTTCCTATTGTTTCGTATTTGTAACATCGTTTCTGATCATTTTCATCCTTGATGTAACCAGATATCTCCTGCATGCATTACCATGAATTCTCATTATCGGTTACTCCGTTATCCATGCAGTCGAAACACTCATCGCCGTTTTCTATTCCATTTTCAGGAAAGGGAACGGGATCATTTCTCTCAGTTCATAACTGAAAGTTTTACATTATATTGTAAGAGGAAAAGGAGAGATAAGGTTAGTTACTAAATGTATGCTATGCAAATTATTTGCTTCCCACCTCTTTATTAGTTCATTTTCTTTCCCAACCATCTAAGTCAGTGCGGGTAACCTAATATGGTGGTATTATGATGTGATTGTGTTCAGTTCTTTTATATAACCTTGTGAGTTGTAAAACCTATAGTTTTTTGGTCAAACAACTGTTGTACATAAATTTTTTTCTTCTCGTGCTTTCTTGTACCTTGTGAAGCATCGTGGACCTATTTGGATCTGCATTAATATTTACTAATACATGCCTACATGCAGCAGAGCATTGATTTTGTCCTAACTTTGGAAACCTTTCAGCGATATTAAATAAGCGCTGAATTGGATACAGTGAGCAGCTGCCTTTATAATATGACCCAACAGAATAGGAAATTCTAAAAGGAGAAATCTAGCATTGTTGCCCATTTCATTTCAAAGTTCTTATCTTAACTGGTTGTTCGATTCTTTAAGGTTTATGGCAACAATGTTGAGATCCAGGCATTTGCAGAGATGTACAATCGTCCCATTCACATATATTCCTATGGTGCAGGTAAACTTTGCTCAAGCATTTGAGGATTTTTTTATCCTTGTTGCTCATTGTTTAATGCTAGCCAGTATCAGCTCTTTAACATGTTTGCTGTTATTGCAGAGCCCATTAACATTTTTCAAGGAAGCTATAACACAGATGTTCCTCCAATTAGGTTAAGTTACCATCATGGTAATCATTACAATTCAGTGGTTGATCCCCGCCGTCAGACAATTGGGGCAGGCCTTGGATTTAGCTCCCTTAGAGGGGTAATTCTTTACTTCACTGAACCTTTTCTTTGTCTGCATGTAGTAGTCAGTACACATTTAGTCATTTTCTGGATATAAATGGTTATGTTGTCACTCATAACGGTTTACTGTGTCAGGTTGGTGACCTTGTTAAATAATCTTTTCATTTCCTTTTTTTGTAGACCAATAATGTTGATAGGGACCAGGTGAAGGCTGCAATAAAAGCTCAGCAAGACCAGCAAATTGAGAATGTAAGTACTGCGAGCTATTTCCATGTGTTCTTGCCATCCTGATATTCTCACAAATCAAACATGCCTGTCATCTAAGAATGCCATGACATATACATAATTCTTGTTTTGGCAATGTCAGGCACTTTTGGCCGAAGGGCGATTCTACTCCGATCTGGAGTTGACAGAGAGGGAAATAGAACGGATGGTGATGGAGGCCTCACGTTCAGAATATCTGGCCAAGGAGAAAAAACTTAATATCAGGGAGTCATCGACATCAGGGGCAGAGCCATCTTCATCTGCCGCAAGTAAGGCCGTTTTTTTTTTTTTTTGGCATTTTGAGAACTCTTCAGTGTACTGCCAATCAGTTTGCTTGAAACTGGCATGTTTTGCTGTTCTGCAGTTAGTGGTTCCTCTCGTTCAGTTGCTGGAGCAGATAGAGGCAGCGAGGACTACTTTGTGCTCCCAGACACTGTACTGACTCGCAGCATGCAGTTGCTCCTAGCAATGGGCTTCAGCTACATCCAGGTCATGGAGGCCTACAGCATATTCGGCGAGGACGTGGACTCGATGGTCTGCTACCTGGTGGAGACCGGAGGCACCGGAGCCTCAGCAGGTGGTAGCAATCGCCGGAAAGGAAAGGCTGCTGAGTGATGTGCGGCACCTTCATTGCTGTGAATGTAATTGTTGTTGATCGAAATCGTTGGGCATAAGTCATACCAGATAATGACAGTCTTGTGAGTTGAGATGTCGATATACCTGCTATACGTTATGGGTGATGAATAAATGGAACTCATGACTCGAGACTTTTAGATGCCGTCTAGTGCTTATTAATGGCTGTTGGTGGCTGGCATTCTGTGAAAATTGGTGGGTCACGCTGGTGCGGTGGTGCCGCCGTGCCGGTGCCCCCCCCCCCCCCCCCCCCCCCCCCCCTTGTGTGATCCTTGCGGGAACTGGGAAGCCAAAATCTTCAGCGAAACATTTGTTGCCGTGGGTGCACATGGGCGACCTGGGAGAAATGGTGTCTATCTATGCTTTGTGTGCAAAACTTATATGATCTGCTCGGCCTATTAAAAGATAGGAAGTTTAAGACATCTCTTGTTTAGCTACCTAATTCATTTTGTGATGCCAGAGTCGGGTCAAATTCAGGGTCACCACGCTCATTTCGACACGACAAACCCTCGGCTGGTTTTAATGTAAACATGTATGTTTCGCATATGCATTTTTTAGGATTGCGCGTGCCTTTTTAACCTACAGAGCCCACATTATTTTGGCGGGCCCATTGCACTTTATCTAAACTCCCGTGGGAAATCAAATCACCATTTGCAGAGAGAAAAAGTATTTTTTTTACCTCATTGAATATTTGTTGATAGTCTAATTTTCCTTCCTGGACTTCAAAACTAGACATCTTACCCATGAATTCTCAAAATCATTCAAATCACTTCACTGCCTTGCTTTGAGATGGTTTTGAATGAAGTTTGTCTTTTTTTAGTTAAAAATTATTTAAATACTTGACAAAGTTTTTAAACTAAAAATGTCTCTAATCTTCTTTTTTTCAAAGTTTTGAATGAAGTTTGTATTTTTAGTTAAAAAATTATTTAAATACTTGACAAAGCTTTTAAACTAAAAATGTCTCTAAGCTTCTTTTTTCTGAAAAAGATAGTAGAGATAGACTAGCATACCAAAAATCTAATTATAATATTTATAACTCATGAAAATATATGTCTATAATCTCCAAAAGAAAACTATTTAGCTCTAGAAAAAAAAGGAAAACATCCAGAATCATCTAAAAAAACCCAAAACAGTATAACCAATGTCTAAAAATGTTTTAGAAACTTTACCTAGCAAAAATATTAACTGCAACCAGCATGAGTGCAACATACATAAATGCTATACATTCTTCTGGTTGTGTCTTATGTTTTTTGTTGTACAAAGTTTTCATAACATTTTTATAGATCAAATAGAACATTTTGGGAATTTTTCTAGATATTTCTCTTGTTTTTCTAGAGTTAAATCTAAATTTTAGAAACTTCTAGAGACATTTTTCACAAGTTATAAACATTTTATTTGGATTATTCGTATCCCGATCTATCTTTAGAATTTGTTCAAAAGCCTTAGAAGCTTAGAGATATTCTGTGTGGCTTAGTAATCTTATCAAGTATTTACTAGACTTTTTAAGTAAAAAAATCACTGTTAAAACCACTTTAAAACGAGACACGGAGATAATCTGAATGGATGATTTTGAATTTTGAGAGTACACTCATCATATGTCTGGTTTTAGACTAGGGCCCAGTTTAGTTGCCGAAATTTTTGGCAAAATGCAACTGTATCATTTTCGTTGTTATTTGGTAATTAGTGTCCAATCATGGTCTAATTAGGCTTAAAAGATTCGTCTCGTCCATTTCGTCTAAACTATATAATTAGTTTTATTTTTTATCTATATTTAATGCTTCATGCATACGTCCAAAGATTCGATGTGACGGAGAATCTACTGTTTTTTTTGCAAAATTTTCTGGATCTAAACTGGGCCTAGCTTTTTTTTAAGCGGATGGTTTTAGACTAGCTATGGATTTTTGCTTTTGTAGACGGGGCCGCGGGCCGGACTGCCGGTGCCGGGAAGCGGAGCCCATATGAGAGCCGAGCTTTGCCTGTGCGCCGTCTCGTGTCGTGCCCTCGCCAGCCTCGCCTCGCCTCACCTCCGTGCTTCCGTCCCACACGCGGCAACAGACTCCCGAATAAAAGGGGCAGCCATGGCCATGGCGGCGCTGCGGCAGGCCTCCCGCTGCCTGGCGTTCAGGGGGAGCCTTGCGGCCGCGCGACCCATGCTCCTCGCGCAGTCGCGCGGCATCACTTACAAGCTCTTCGTCGGAGGTTGGTTTTTTGGCCTTAATTGCCCATTTCCTCCCCCCAGTTCTCAGTCCTTACGCGCGCGTTCCTCCTACTTCTTGACCAGTCGAGTGCTCTGCTCCCTATCTTGCATTTTGCTGGTGGAGGGAAGCACATCTGTTGAGTGCCTGATTCGTCGCCAGGGCATGCGTGCCTAGTGTTCGACGGAATGCCCTGCCGGTACAGACCGGGGCGGCTCCGCGGCTTGATGCCCCATTGAGACCATTTATAGTTACACTGATTTTTAGTTTCTATCTGAACGCGGTCTGCAAAAACTAATTTAGTCGTAACACCAAAATCAGAATCAAAATCATAGGAAAGTAGCGCCAAATTGTGAAATTTACTCCTACAATTCCGTACCACAAAATACGCAAAATCAGAAACATGCAGTTTGAATCTTGAAATGCGTGGCAGCACATTGATTGGGTCTCTGCTGCTCGTGAGAGATTAGTGCGTCTCGAAGTCTCTGGCTTGTGAGAGCATGGCTAATAATAAAACTCATTGTTGGCCATATGTACATTTACAACTCATCTAAGAATTTTTCATCGTATAATAGTGTGCCAACTAAGCAAAATAGTGATGTGACATTGAATTTAAGAAAGAGAGATAGAAATGGTTTCTTATATAATAAGAGATTATGTCCGCACGAGAACCAAGATAGAATGAGATGTGACAGGTAGATGATAGGAGAGAGAAGACATGATTTGATAAAAATCTATTTTGAGAAAACCATCCGTTATGAATATGATTTTGTGTGTAGTGCCTACATGACTTATTGTAGCTCTATTCTTCAGCACTACTTCAGTCGTACTCCCTCTGTCCTAGTATATAAGGCGTAACCACTTTTTATTCATGTCCCATAATATGAGGCGTGCTCTCTCTAGACGCACGCACATCGATGCAGTAGTACTAGTGTTGAGAGAGAGTTAAATACGCTCCTTGGTATTTGAACTAGAGATGGTTACGCCTTATATACTGGGATGGAGGGAGTACTTTTCAACGAACGAACAGTGTTTTCCTCTCACAGCAAATCAGCATAAGCCATATTTCAGCGAAAAGAACAGGGCCTCCAATAGTTTCTAGGTTGGGTCTCTCACAAAGTTTCTTAGAGATTATGCATCAGCTGGCTATAACTGCATCCTACTTCTCTACTTTCTCCTCTGTCTCTTCCACCTAGCATAAATCCCACTTAGAGCAAGTATAATAATGGTCTTATAGCCAATCTAATGCTAATATAGAGAAGAGAGGAGAACTTGGCTCTCATGCAAACAATAAGCTGAACACGGTGTCTATGCAGTAGTGGCCAAGTAGCAAGTATATGTGAGGAGAAATAGGAAAGAGAATGTGAGATATAGTATTAAAAAAAATTTATAACTTGACTTATAGCCAAGCACTTGGGTCTATTATTGCACTTGCTCTTATAGCTCTTTATTATTCTTGCTCTAAGAAGGTGTCAGACGTTGCTTACTCTCCTGCTCTAAAAAGAACACACATTTCGCTTTTCGAGGAGTCAAAAATTTTAAGTTTGACTAGATAGAAAATAATATCAAATCTGTATCTCCAAATATATTTATTATGAATAATATATTCTACTATTAATTACACATTGTAATTCGTAAGCATTGGTAATTCTTTTTGTGTATATTTAGTTAGACTTAATTTTTTAAACTCCTTAAAAAGTGAAATGTACATTGTTTTTGGGACGGAGGGAGTAGACCTTTTTGCCATTGGCGTCTGGTCCATTTGTTTTCAAGGAATTAAAATGTTCCTTGGAAGTTGATGTGGTGCCAAACTGCCAAACATCTTTGATCAGAAGGATCTCGTGTAACAACATAGGTTTTGGTGTGGGTTTGTGTGGTTTTTTTTGTAAGGGATCTTTCCCCATGTTTTTGTTCTCTTTTTAATATAATGATTCCCAGCTCTCCTGCGTGTTCGAGAAAAAAAAAAATATCTACTCCAAATGTGGGCACCCTTCTAGAAGGACTGCCTGTTATCTAGGACTGGGACACTTAGTTTCAGTGCTTCATATGCCTTTATGCCTTATAGAAAGAAACGAATTACAAAGAGCACATTTTAAAGTTGTCGATGTAATAGGAGTATATTACTGAGCATCGGACTTCTAGTGGATCCCAACTAACTGTTTAGGTTTATACTGCTTCTTTTTTTATTAAGAAAATAAAACTGCAAAACCCCTAGATATTCCAGCAAGGGTTCGTATATTGTTAATCTATGCTGCCTTACTCGTAACTATGCCGAATTACTGAGTTCACATATTCACACTGATACCAGTTGCTAGTCATGTTGTTCTTGCAAGTACACATTGTTAATGTTATTCAAAATATGATATTGTTATTGCATGAGCTCTACTTGAGCTAAGTGGGAGCTAAAGCACTAACACCGTACACAACTGAATCACGGGGACCATTGGACAACTGTCCACAGCTGCTTATAACCTCGTCCGAGTCCTCTGCCCTTTCGCAGGTTTATCACAATTTGCAACGGAGGAAAGCCTAGCAGAAGCATTCTCACGTTACGGACAAGTAATAGAAGGTCTATCCTCGTCGCTTGCCCGAACTCACTTCTGCTGATACCTATAGTTATTCTGCCTGCTGTTGTTATGTGTTACCAAAGGTGGGCTTCTTGCTTGGGTGCAGCTACCGTCATCAGGGATAAGGTGACCGACATACCGAAAGGATTCGGCTTCGTGAAATTTGCTTCCCCGGAGGAAGCCAATAACGCGAGGAAAGAGATGAACGGCAAGGCAAGATTTTTACTCCTTAAATATTACTGTTTGTTTCTTCTTCTTTTTTCCTTCTTTGTGCCTATCTGGAAAAGAGCTGAGCAATGCGAGCTCCTGACAGGCATTGAACGGCCGGGTCATATACGTGGACATCGCAAAGGCCAAACCGGACCGTGCTACAGATGCTCTCCCAATAGCGAGAGGTCCTCCTAAGCCGATCAGCAACGACTGATAGAGGAAGGCCAGGTGTGCGCTCCTAATATAGCGAGAGGTCTTCCCGAGAGCATCTTCAACAGTCCCCCAATACACCCCTCCCCAATAAGCTGGTATTGGGGTAGCTCAATATTACTTTTTGGGTTATTGGAGGAAGATGGTTTTACAGTTTCCCAATATCTCATCCCCAATATTGTGGTTTTAGCCCATGTTGCAAATTCAGCCTATTTTGGCCCATGTTGCATATTCATATTTTTTATGTCTATCTCACAGATTTAGCTATCGTTCGGTCTGCACAATCGTACCGTCAGTGGACATATCAGAAGACTTGTTTAAAATTGTACAGAATTGAAACTTCGTCAATGTGAAATCCCATAGCTACGGAACAAGATCAGACAAACATGCTCACATGCAAAATGTTAACACAAAAGGACAGGAGTTCAACTTATTTATTACAAAGGGCCGGTTTAGTTGCAAAAAAATTTTGCAAAACGACACTGTAGCACGTTTTGTTGTTATTTGGTAATTAGTATCCAATTATGGTCTAATTAGGCTTAAAAGATTCGTCTCGTCCATTTCGTCTAAACTGTGTAATTAGTTTTATTTTTTATCTATATTTAATGCTTCATGCATGTGTCCAAAGATTCGATGTGACGGGAAATCTGAAAAATTTTGCAAAATTTTCTGGTAACTAAACAGGGCCAAAGCTAAAAGAGTTTGCATGACATTATTTACTAGAAATCAGCTGCATTATGAAGCCTGACAAAGTTACACATAGCCAAGTGCAAGGTTCAGTAACCTTTCACAAACCGTAGTCAAAAGAATTATTGCCCATGTGATTAAAAAACATTCTGCTTATCAGAACAAAAGCCACTGAATCAAAAGCTAGCAATCAGAACAAAGCAAAGGGAAATCACAGAACACAATACTACGACAATCAGCTCATTTTCAATTTGAAAAAACAATCTGCTCATGCTACCATGCTGGTGCTCACTGGCACTCACACATAAATCAATGAATTATTAACTAAATGACATTCACACATACACGTTGGGTCCATGGACATTTTCACAAACAGCTGGTGCTCACTAGCACTCTACTGCACAGAGATGCATCCAGAATGTTGACTTTCTTTTGGATGGATGTCAAATCGAAGAAGGGGTGGAAAGTAGAGCCAAATCACCTGTGCACTGCCTGCTTCCTTGCCTGATGCCTGCGTTGGTTGTGGGCGTTGGTTGTGGCTTGCGTCTCAGTGCCTGATGCTGTGCGCAGCGGAACTTGACTTGCCTGATGCTGTGTGCAGCGGAGGGAAGTGAAGCGCAGGAGATCGAGGATTGGTGCGGCGGCGGGACCACAAGCGACCTCTCGCGCCAAGAAACGCAGTATTGGGGGCAGCGTGCTCTCCCCTTTCTTTGCGCGGTCTGGAGATGGAATTTGCGGGGTTGAGAAAATTTTTTTCTCACTGGGGGTCACAATGGGAGACTGTTGGAGCACCTAGAATCCCAAAACAACAAATTTTTCTCATTGGGATAGGAAAGGGAGACTGTTGGAGATGCTCTAAGCCAATTAGCAACGGCTGTTAAAGGAAGGCCCTGGTGTGTAGTTCCATACTTCCTCAGATATGGAGGTTCTTAGATGAAACGTGATGTGCAATATTCTGCGGAATTTCGAGGTTTTGCTTGAATGAACATAAATAAAGTTTATTTAAACATCCTTAGTACTCGTAACATGCTTGTCCGGATCAGATGCTGGTGTTTTCTTGTCATGACAGGTGCTGCTTTAAATCCGTAATGCTAGCCACACGAAACATCTACTAGATGTTACAGGTTGTGGATGGTAGTTGCATGTTCTAGTCTAGAACAGTATGTTGCCCCGTTTGCACTGTGTTTGGAACCAATGCTTTGCGGTTCATCTGTACTTGGTCCCTGGAAATTCCTTTTTCTTTTGGGGATCTGATCCCTGGAGGTTGGGAATCTGGATAGTGAATGATAATGCTCTCGACGTGGGATATTTTCTTCTGTATCGTTGTCACGTTGTTCGTTTGTTACGTATATGATAATCGTCCGGCACCATTTTAACAGTACTTTACAGCAAACGAACAATATTTTTCTCTCACAATAAATCCGCTTCAGCAGCATTAGCTAAATTAAAGAAAACGATGCACATCAGTGCAGGACATGATGATGTACAGTTCCTCCTAACTGTTCCCGGCAAGAAAAAACGTTGCCGAAAAGATAGCTGCTCGATGTCGTTGTACGCTGATCGCTGCTCGATGTCGTTGTACGCTGATACTCCTGACTAAATGGCGTCTTTTGTGCCCTCGAAGGTTTATCAAGTCAAGTTCTCAGTCTCAGTACATGCGCTCGATCGTCCGGCCAGCAGTCGCCCGCCGGTCACCGGAGCGCTACAGCGGCGAGGCAGGTAAGCACGACGACAGCGCTGGCAGCGGAGCAGCAGAGGTCGACGAGCGCCTCGCGGCGCGCCTTGCTCTCCTTCCTCCCCTTCTTGCGCTTCACGAACTCGAGGTACCGCCTCTTGGCCTCCTCCGGCTCTCTCTCCCCTCCCTTCCTGGGCCCTTCCATCGCCGCGGCGAGGAGCCGCAGCGTGCCTTCGCCGCTGACCGCCGCGCCGTCGGCGTCCTCCACGGCCAGGCTGACCTCGCTGATGGCGTGCCCGCCAGCCGCCCCCTCGGAGCAGGCGACGGTGGCCTCGAACTTGCACCCTCCCAGCACCACGGCGAACCGCGCCAGCGTCTCGCCCGTGTACCAGTGCCGGTCCACCGCCACGGGCCGCCGGCTGGAGACGTTCACGGCCCGACCGCGGGCCGGGTCCACGACCACCCAGCTCAGCTCCAGCTCCGCCGGCGACGGCGCCGCCGCCGCAGCGGGCGGCGGCTTCTTCCGCTCGACGGCCTCGACGCGGAACGGCGAGGCGAGGAACCACGACGACGACATATGCGAGTGTGTTAGCATTTTTACAATCATTTTTCGAGGCGTTATTAGTTCTATCCAAATGCATATGATTATGAAATGCACACCTAGAGGCACTTAGGAGTTCAATAGCCGCGTCATTCCCCTCTTTATAGTATGGCTATCTAACCTATAATGTAACCACACCCACTAGGTGTCTTGGTTACTAAAACACAACCCTTAAGCATATACCTTTGCCTTGATCACGTAAGGTTGCGTTCAAATCCAAGTGTGGCCATTATGATCACCATGTCCAACTTGCCACCAACCTTGGAATGTACTAATCCTCATATGCTACATATAACTTAGGCATAGAATTAGTACTTAGGCATTGTCACTAATTACCAACACCAAACATACGACTTTCAATCTCCGCCTTATTGGTAATTGGTGACAACCCTTTCACAAAGATGTTATGATAAAATTTTGATTGAACCCATGTCACATTGTCTAAGTATATTACCATGTGTAAGAATTATGGACATGTGATCATGAATTCAAATTGATAGCAATGGCTCCCCCTACATGTATGCTATATGTTTGGATTTTGGAAGCATACATGTTAGATAGGAAAGATTAGGATCATTGACTACCAATAGGTGCTAAGTGTTTAAGATTATAGACCTTTGAAGCGTGATACCATCGGAGTAGCGATAAACACCATCTTAGCACCTTGTGTAGTTAGATACCACTTGGAAAAGCACAAACATAACTAGAAACCTCGTGAGATCAACATTATAAGCATGGCTCTAGTACCACTTTAAAAAACATGAAGCAAGAAAAATCTAACTACTTCCTATTCATGCTAGTACCTCAATATACCATTCAAGTTATACTAACAAGTCACCACACAAGCAAAGTATCAGAGAAAAAGAAATGCATAACTATGCATCATACATATGAAGTGCACATGGAAATGCAACATTCATGTTTAAGAGCTTGCTCCCCCTACTTGTGTGCTCAAAATTTTAGTTGATCCCCTTCTTTTATCAATTCTCCCCTTTAGGTTTTCTCACCTTTGAACAACATTTTTCTCCCCCTTTGTGCTTCTCCCTCTTTGAGGTCTATCTTTGTGAACACAATTTCTCCCCTTTGGCACCAATGACCACAAGGGACTAATTTTAGATAGATTATCATGTTGAAATATGGGGTGAGGATCAACTTTGTGATTCAACCTAGATTGCTTGCAAAAATAAAATGCTTCGGTTTGATCCAAGGGCAAGCTTCTTCACACCTCACTAGAAGGGTTATCATGCACCATGTTAAAGCAAATATTTAGATAAGTTTTCTAGATTAAACACTTAGGATCACAAGCTACTTAAACAAGTTATATGCTACCACTAGATCATACAAGTCATGGAAACAATAGTGGCACCATATAAACTTCAAATTCATTTGATTTTCATGAATGATCCTAGAACATGTAAATTATGACTTGATGCACTAAACAAGTCCTTAGCATAGAATGTATGACATGTCAACCAATTGTACCTTGGGGCTCGAAGGAGAGGCATGTCATATATGGAGGTGCATCAACTCATGTTGGAGAAGTCAAGTATGTTCAACTCATTCTTTAGCTTGTGAAATCTCTTCTCATCAAGTGGCTTAGTGAATAGATCGGCTAATTGATCTTCGGTGCCCACACTCTTAATAGTAATGTCACCCTTTTGTTGATGATCTCTAATAAAGTGATGGCGAACATCAATATGCTTTGTTCTTTGATGTTGAACCGGATTGTTGGTTAGCTTCACGACACCAAGTGATCTCCTTCTTGTTTAAGATCTCATATGGTGTCTTCTCTAGAAACTTGTGGCAATAGAGGCGGTTGCTATAGAAGCAAGCTGTGTTGATTGCTTCGGCCCAAAATGAATGACTCACATTATACTCATTCAACATTGATCTTGCCATGCATACACTAAACATCACATCGGACCTTGATGTCGTTACATAGAGTAGGCTACCAATCATTGATCTATATAGCTTTTGATCCACCATATTGCCACTCTTGTCACTATTAAAGGTTTCACTAGTGCTCATTGGAGTAGTGATTCCTTTTGCATCTTCCATACCAAACTTCTTTAGCATATACTTTATGTATTTGGTTTGGCTTACAAATGTTCCTTCCTTCATTTGTTTAATTTGAAGTCCAATAAAGAAACTAAGTTCACCAATCATTGATATTTCAAATTCATTTGCCATCATTTTCCTAAACTCATCACTACAACTACAACTAGCAAGCTACACAAATGAGCTACTCTAGCAACGCTAACTAGCTAGCAAAGATAACTAAGAAGGTAATGCGGAGTTGAGTTAGGAGAGTTTCACCGAGGGGTAAAGTATTGAGCCAACCAATATAATCAACAATGAATACCAAGACAACCGAACATCGGGATCAATCAATCACAATATGAAAGTGATGACATGAAGATTTATCCCGAGGGTCACGTGCTTGCCGGCACGCTAGTCCCCATTGTGTCCCTCTTCACCACGTGGTTCGGTGGCTAATCGGTCTCACACCGAGCCTCTCAAAAGGCGCCACAAGAACCTACCAAATTGCAAAAGGTTGCAAATTACACGAGCAATTTACTAACGTTGCCTTTGTCGCTTCGCTGAGGTAGGCACAAACCCCTCACAATCACCGGAGGTGGCCAAGAACAATCACCAACTCTTGCCAACGCCTCCAAGCTGCTCCAAGCCGTCTAGGTGGCGGCAACCACCAAGAGATGAGTGGGAGGGGAGTTGTTTAGCTCAAAGTGCTCACAAGTATGTCAAATGTTCGAGAGAGAGAGAGTCTTGAGCTGGCCAACGAGTATTTATAGATGTACCCCTTCGAATAGAGCCGTTAGAAACTTAAACAGCTGAAATCGCGCTGACCGGACGTGCTGGTCCAACTGACCGGACGCACCGGCCGCACAACGGCTAAAACGCGAAGCACCGACCGGACGCGCTGGGATCGACCGGACGCGCTGGTCCCGTAACTGACTGGACATGCTGGTCAAGTCTGAGCAGCGCTCAAAGAAACAATGACCGGACGCGCTGTAGAACTGACCGGACACCACAATGCCAGCGTCCGGTTGGAGTCCAGTAAGCTCCCTGAACGACCGGACGCGTCCGGTCGACTGTGACCGGACGCGCTGCGCATCCGATCATCAAGCTGAAACACGCGCCGACGCGGAACACTGACTGGACGCGTCCGGTCAAACAGAGACTGCGTCCGGTCTAGCGTCCGGTCACTTCTGTGACCTCCGTTCGTCTCCATTTCTTTTTTGACTTCTGGCGTAGTGGAAAAATAGTCATTTCAACTCCTCGAAAACGCCTGAATCCCGCCTCGCAAGCTCGGCGGGAGGGAGAGAGGACTCCAAACCCTCTCTACCGCTCAAACTCCACCGCCTTCGCAAACGTGCTAACAAAACCAAGTGATCTCGTCGTGTGCGAGTGTGTTAGCATTTTCACAATCATTTTTCGAGGCGTTATTAGTTTTATCCAAATGCATATGATTATGAAATGCACACCTAGAGACACTTAGGAGTTCAATAGCCGCGTCATTCCCCTCTTTATAGTACGGCTATCTAACATATAATGTAACCACACCCACTAGGTGTCTTTGTTACTAAAACACAACCCTTAAGCATATACCTTTGCCTTGATCACGTAAGGTTGCGTCCAAATCCAAGTGTGGCCATCATGATCACCATGTCTAACTTGCCACCAACCTTGGAATGTACTAATTCTCATATGCTACATATAACTTAGGCATAGAATTAGTACTTAGGCATTGTCACTAATTACCAACACCAAACATAGGACTTTCACTATGTAGCACTGTGTACAACTGCCGCAGACCTGCGGCCGTTACCATTGAACTAAATGTGTCCTTGTTAGGACTTAGAGCACCTCCAGTGTTGGTTAGAAACGCACAGAGGGAAGAGGAAGTCGCACTAGGAACATTGGAGTATTAGGTATCAGAACCAAAATCAGAGTTTGCATATGAGTCGCACCGAGAGGAATAAAAAAATTCGTTTTGGATGCGTCGCCACCCAGCACTCCTCTGCTCTCACTCAAATAAAGATGTTTTTTTTAATTCCATGCGGACACACAAGTCTCACTGCGTACACGGTAGACACTGAACTCTGCTTTTATTCGATTGGGTTCAACGAGACACTGGAGGTGCCCTTAGGAGTGTCCTTTGTCAGGTTCTCTTTGGCACATCTCAAAAGAGCTCTGCCTTCTCTAACGAAAACACTACAGCCTTACTGTTTGATTACTGTAATGTTGATGAAGTCGTTTCCAACCAAATGAACTAGGTAGATGATGAAGTCAAAGAAGTCAACATTTTGGAGCTTCAATCGACTCCTACTACAATAGCTACACTAGTCTAACGGTGTTAAAGATAAAGCCGGTGCAAACCCTACTAAAGAGGTGTTCTCTTTGTCCCATAAAACATGTTATTTTTACTTTTAAGTCAAACATTTACAACTTTAACTAAAAATGTATAAGAAAAATATTATCGTAAATGTGCCAGACTGATGTAAGGAATCGTTTAATTATTCCTACAATATATACTAATACTAAGAGATATAAAGGCAGCACAGTCCCCATAAATTCCTTTATTCTTTTTCTTTTTTGTTTAGAATTGAACAAAGAAAAAAGAAATTGGGAAAGATGTTTTCTTCCTCCACATATCATGAAGTGCAAGCCATAGGGAAGGAGTGAGATGACTTTCACAAATTTATCATAGACTTCGTCTATCGCTTGAGAGAAGCAACAAAGAGTAATAACTTAAAAAGAAAAGCAGATACGAATCGACAGATTTACCTGTTGAAAATTTACATCAGAGGACTCTAACGAGGATTCCTCAAACTCTTCATAAAGGGGATCTAGAAAGTCTCTGGTTAGTTGATCCCTCCATTTTTTAATTTCCTCTCTTCTTTTCCGCTCAATTATAGTTTATTAGATTCTTGTTTAAAAGAATCAAAGACGATGAATAGAACTAAGAACACATAAAAAAAGCATAGAGAACCATTACCAAACATTCCTCCTAAAATCATATTGGGTATCCGTCCCCTTCCTTTTAACCCTACGATCAAAAATCTAGAATCCTCCTTTTTCCTAGTGTTCGGAAACGAAAAACCCTGAACCTGGAGGAGTTAGGTATATAGGATATGCTTTTTATTTTTTGTTAGGCAAGCGGCAGTATAAATTTTATACTCTACAGTATAAATTTGACTCCCAACTTTTTTTTAGAATAAAATTATTGATAAAACTCCAACATAGTTTGTTCCAAATCCACTAGAATCCTTGTAGAATAGTCAAGTACCCCATTTCCAAGGGGTACCTGTTGAAAATCGTTTCAACAAATCCGTTTTGAACTCGAAAGTTTTTCCAAGAGATTATGACTGCTAAAAACTGTTTTAATCTCTCACCAAAACAGATGATTCTAATATTTTTTATAAATCTAATTAAATTTTATTTGACGAGCATAAATCCTATATCGATATTTTGTATGGCACGGAGGCAGTACAAAGGAGAGAAAGAGAAGTTCTAGGCTTCATCTGTTCCTGTACAGAGGGCATGGCAGGAACAGTCACCGTCAGGATTTCCTGAGAGACTGAAGATTATTCAAACTCCCTATTGGTTCCAGATCTGCCTCACAGTTAAAAAGAACTAATACAAAACCTTCAGATTAGTTGATGAGTTCCATAAAGAAAAATACTAGTATGGCTCAGCTGGGATGGTAACATCGGTGTTTGGTTTAGGGTGTTAAAGTTTAACAAACACTGTAGTACTTTCGTCTTATTTGACAAAAAGTTTTCAATCTGGGACTAATTAGGCTTAATAGATTCGTCTCGTAAATTACTCCTAATCTGTGCTGACATGCATGCAATTAGTCTACATTTAGTACTGCATGCATTTGAGAGAACATTAATGTGATGGGAGTTAAACTTTAACAAAAGCAAACCAAACAGGGCCTTATCTAGGTGTTGCGATACTGTTGCCTTTATGGTGTCCGGCGTCCTGGCCGGCCATCATGGGTTCCCTAATCTGGCGTCAGGATGTGGGGCCCAAACGTTTCTGTTATACGTATGTGGCGTTCTCTTGTTCATACACGGTCTTGGTGTATGTCGTACGAACAGCATTTGTTACTGCACAATGCACATTATTGCTTGTCATACGGTACCTGGATGCTACTGTTCATATAGCACTTATTTAGATCCAAAATATTTTGGGGAAAAATTCATGTAGCACTTTCGTTGTTATTTGACAAAATTTATTCAATCATGGACTAACTAGGCTCAAAAGATTCGTCTCGACATTTACAGACAAACTGTATAATTAATTATTTTTTCACCTATATTTAATGCTCCATATATACGTCTAAAGATTCGATGTGACGAGTATTGCGCAAACTTTTTTGGCACTTTTTGCCAACTAAACAGGCCCTTAGTTCATTTTTGGAGGAGCAAGTGTTGTTTTTCTTCCTCCTACAATATGTTGCAGTATCGAACAATGCTACACAATATTTGGGGGGCCTTACTTCTATTAAAAATGAGGTGAGACCAAGTTAGGCTTCATCTGTTTCTGTACAGAGGGCATGGTAGGAGCAGTCACTGTCAGGATTGCCTGAGAAATTGAAGATTAATCAAACTCCCTATTGGTTCCAGATCTGCCTCACAGTTAAAAGAACTAATACAAAACCTTCAGATTAGGGTGTGTTCACGCGGTGAAAAGTGAGCGAAAAGATATTGTAGCACCGTTCGTTGTTATTTGGCAAAATTTGTCTAATCATGGACTAACTAGGCTCAAAAGATTCGTCTCGACATTTACAGACAAACTATGCAATTAGTTATCTTTTTTACTTACATTTAATGCTCCATGCATGCGTCCAAAGATTCGATGTGATGGGTGAAAAAAGAAATATTTTAGATTTGCATGGAAAGTGAACACGCTCTTTATTTGATGAGTTCCATAAAAAGTACTATACGAGCATGGCTCTAGGGCCACGTTTAGATTGCAAAAAATTTCAACCCGATAAATAGTACCACTTTCGTCTTATTTGGTAAATATTGTCTAATTGTGGACTAACTAGGCTCAAAAGATTCATCTCGTGATTTTCAACTAAACTGTATAATTAGTTATTTTTTTACCTACATTTACTACTTCATGCATGAGTCCAAAGATTAATGTGATGGAGAGAGTAAAAAATTTTTAACTTTTAGGATGCATCTAAACAAGACCCAGGTGTTGCGATACTGTTCGCCTTTATGGTGTCCGGCGCCCTGGCCGGCCATGATGGGTTCCCTAATCTCGCGTCAGGATTTGGGGCCCAAACGTTTCTGTTATACGTATGTGGCGTTCTCTTGTTCATACACGTCTTGGTGTATGTCGTACGAACAGCATTTGTTACTGCACAATGCGATTGTCATACGGTACCTGGATGCTAGTGATTTTGACGCTGGTACAGTACAGGACCTTTGGAATATCTGTATTGTGCAATGAACATCAGTGCACAGATGTATTTGAGCCTGAAGAATCAGTGGATTATATACATACGTTATGTATATATGTATGCCCTTGAGCTCAAGAACTAGTGGGCATTTGAGCCACAGTTCCTTGTTCGTTTCCGTCCTACTTGAATCGGGTCGTCTTTCGGTGCGTCTTGGTGTTGTTTGCAGTTGTTTTTTTAGCTGGGAACTGGGATATATATTGTGCTTCTCGTATAGTAACAGAAACGCCGTTTCCCACAGCGGTGCCGTCTAAGAAAGGAGCGTCTCGACTCAGGTCCCGTTCACTTCCCAAAATATTTCCTCTGTCATCCATCACATCGAATCTTTAGACCCATGCATGGAGCATTAAATGTAGGTAAAAAAATAACTAATTATATAGTTTGTCTATAAAGGTCGAGATGAATCTTTTAAGCCTAATTAATTCATAGTTGGATAAATTTTGTCAAATAACAACGAAAGTGCTACAAAAATATTTCCTCCAAATATTTCGGAACTGAACACAGCCTCAATACCTTTGTCAGGACTAAGGTTTAATTGTCCTGAGGCTGAGGGCAGGGCCAACGGAGGCGAACGTTTTGTATTGCCCCAAACGTCATATCGACGGAGCAGCATAGCGAGGCAGTTAATCTTCCAACGCCAGCATTAAAAAAGCAGCCTCAAACTTCAATTATATATTAATATATTTTGTTGCATTGGACCATGTATTCTCTGCATTAGCATCTGCTACTGGGTACGTACGTCACCAAAGAATCACTCTTGCGCTTCAACGCTTACCTCGATATTGTCTTGGGCCTTTTTCACTTCCCATCCCAACCCAAAATATTTTCTCTTTCATCCATCACATCAAATCTTTCGACGCATGCATGGAGCATTAAGTATAGATAAAAAAGATAACTAATTGCATAGTTTGTTTGTAAATGTCGGGACGAATCTTTTGAGCCTAGTTAGTCCATGATTAGATAAATTTTGCCAAATAACAACGAAAGATGCTACAATAATTTTTCAACTACTTTTCGCGAAGTGAACACACGTTGGGCTTTTTGTCGGACGAGACGAACGTTGCTTCTGCAGAAGTCTCTGTAGCTCTGTGAGGCCACTAGCACAGCTGACATGGATACGCGGAGCTAAGGTGGAGCTTAGGGCAGCACGCCAGGTCTGCGCGTTGGGCATGCCCTGATGAGAGTGAGCGCTCTTCAAAAGAAGGACGAGACGTTGCCCGCTTCTTACGACTTGTGCTGTGGTAATCTCTATAATAGGAAAGCAGGGTCAAGCTATGGCATCAGAGCGTGCCACGTCGCCGGCCGTTCCCGGCCGTCCGATCGGCCAGGCGGACAACTAGGATCGAGCGAATCCCGAACATTTTGTAAAAAAACCTTCGAACTTTGTTGAAATCAACCCGCAGTCCTGCTTCCTCTCACCAAAAAATTTACGAAAAAAACCTTGTACTTTACAATAATCAACCCGCAGTCCATGCTTCTCATTGGGCTGACCTGTCACAATGGGCAAAAAACGACCCGCAAACCTCTTTGTCCTATTTAATGGTTTTATCTTTTCTTTAAAAACCATATATCTCTCAAAAAACATATAAAACCAAACAAAAAAACATAAAAATGCAAAACCAGCCTTGCTGACTTTAGGGCTGGTTTAGTTCCAAAAACTTTTGCAAAACGACACTGTAGTTCTTTTCGTTGTTATTTGACAAATATTATCCAATCATGGTCTAATTAGGCTTAAAAGATTCGTCTTGTCCATTTCGTCTAAACTGTGTAATTAGTTTTATTTTTTATCTATATTTAATGCTTCATGCATGTGTCCAAAGATTCGATGTGACGGGGAATCTAAAAAATTTTGCAAAATTTTCTGGGAACTAAACAGGGCCTTATTATGAACAGATGTATGCATTGAACTTAAAATGGTCCTGTTCATCTGGCTTATAATCCGTCTTATTCAGCTTGTTTTTTCAGCCGGAACAGTATTTTTCTCTCACAAAAAATCAGCCAACAGTGTTTTTCAGCCGGCTTATAATTCCAGCCGAACGGCTCCAATATCATATGTTTTACTGTATTCTATTTGGTACAGTAGCAATTCTATACTTTTTCGTGAATGATTAATTTGTAGTTTCCACCACATGTGAACTAAAAATAGCTCCACTACCTTAAATCCAATATCATATACCCTTTCTCATGATCTTTGGTGGCCAATTAATTTAACGCCAACCCGAAATATAAATACTCAAATATAAATTCTACCGTACATACTTATACACAAAAAATACATATGGTATATAATATTTCGTACATTCTCATACGCAAGCACTTCATGTCTCATACATAAAAACTTGAAATGAATACACACAAAAAACAATATACTTCAACTATACGCAGTACACATAGCCTATAGACAATCACCGAGACCTACAGTACCCAAACCCTCACATTATACATCAATCCTTCATAAAAAAAGAAAAAAAAGAAGCAACGAACAAGTCGTGGCAACATAAACGAATTACCAAACTGACTCAAAATGGTATACACTCCACGTGCGCGCACGGCAACGTCGCGTTGCTTTCTAGTACAGTTGGTAGTGTGGTGCATGTATCTAGTACCTGAAGGAAAAGGCCGTCAAGCTAAAGGGCCATCCATGGACCTACGAAGCCTATACGTGGAAAGCCTCACGCCAGAGCTACAGAAAAAAGAGAGCAGTTTGTCGGTTCGTCTCATCACAATTCACAAGGTGCCCGCGTCCTATGTTTTTCGTTCAGTGAATCGGCGCAGTTAGCTAAGTCGTCGGAGTGAGCTCGTGACCGCAATTCCTTACCAAAGTCTCAACCCTTCCCCTCGTTTACCCTCCCGTCACTGTCGTTCCGTTTCTTTCTTCCGCGCCTGGAGAACTGTTTCCCTTTTGCTTTTGCATGCCTTTTGGCACCAGCAACTGATCGAGGACACTGGTTGTGACGTTGTTCCACTTCCGAGTACTCTCTCCCTCCTTAAATATCTATAGTTTTCGTTTTTTGAAAAATAACTTTAACTAAATATATATTAAAAATATAAATATTTATGGTACATAATTAGTATTATTAGAAAGATCTTTGAATCTAGTTTTTTAATAAATTAATTTGAAGATACAAATGTTTCATGTATTTTCTATAAATCAACTCAAACTTGTAGTACGCACACCAACGATAACGTATATATTGGGGTGTTTGGTTTACCCTGTTAAAGTCTAACAGTACTGTAGCACTTTCGTCTTATTTGACAATTAGTGTTCAGTCATGGACTAATTAGGCTTAATAGATTCGTCTCGTAAATTACTTTTAATCTGTGCCGACATACATGTAATTAGTCTATATTTAGTACTCTATGCATGTGCCGTAACATTCGATATGATGTGTATTAAAAAAAATAGAGATAACCAAACGAGACCATAAATGGACGGAGGGAGTAGACAGTACTATGCATTTATCAATCCGTGGGCTGGTTTTGCCTGGATTGTCAAGATCACCGGCGGGCGGGCGTTGTCCTCGTGCGGCGGCTGTGCCTGCACCTGGGCGCATCTGGTTGGATTGGAATTGGGGCCTCGCTCGGACGGAAGATGTTAGAAAAATTTAGAACTGTAGTATTTCGTTTGTATTTGACAATTATTGTTTAATTATGGACTAACTAGGCTTAAAAGATTCGTCTCGTGATTTATAACTAAACTGTGCAATTAGTTATTTTTTTATCTATATTTACTGCTTCATGCATGCGTGCAAAGATTGATGTGACGGAGAGAGAGTGAAAAAATTCTAACTTCTTGAGGCAATCTAAACCAGGCCTGGATGGAAATCAGCTACAGGAACCGGTCTGCATCTCCATCTCACTCTCATTCTCACTCACGCACTGCAGTCTTTCTTTTTGTGTTTCTGTACATAGAGACCGACATTGCTAGTAAACTTGGCCTTTTGGACTGGACGTGGACGGGGTTTGACGACGCCACGACGGGCCAGGGTCCACCGCCCTGTTTGTCCTTGTAAGGCGGAATGTTTGGTGCCACAGAAGCTCAAGCCGGATACGTCCATGTCCAGATAACTCGATCCTTCGACCTTCACCCCTTTGTCCGCGAGGGGGGTCCTCCACGGAATTCACATGGGAAAATATAGCACTGGCCGGGAGCTAGCGAGTGCACGACAGCTATCGTCGATCCACAGGCCGCGCCGCCGAGAACCTGACAGCAAACAGCCCTGCTCCTTGTTCTGACGCGCGAGTCGTCGGCAAGCGTGACCGACGCCTTGTTTAGATGCAACCCAAAAAGTTAGAATTTTTTCACTCCCTCCGTCACATCAATCTTTGGATGCATACATGCAACATTAAATATAGGTAAAAAATAACTAATTATACAGTTTAGTTGGAAATCACGAGATGAATCTTTTAAGTCTAGTAGTCCACGATTGGACAATATTTGCCGAATAAGACGAAAGTGATATTATTCATCGAGTTAGAATTTTTTGCAATGTAAACGAGCCCCGACTGGCGATTGGTTCGCACGCTTTGTCTGCCGCAGGTGCCAACTGCCAAGGGCTGTGCCGTGAGCAGCAGGAAATGATGCTGTGCCTGTGCGCGGGCATGGATGCATCCGGAATTCTGGATCACAACTTGTACTACTGCATCGTTATTCGTTTCCTTGCCATGGGCCGGAGGTAATTGGTGTGCGACGGAGACATTGTGGTTGGGTGTCGGCAGGCATCCGAGTCCCGGTTGAACTCTTCCACCTCTGTAAACCAGCGTTTCCCACGCAACGATTTGCAAGCCATGGCGTGTATGGGTCCGACCATTGCGCGCTCATTCTGCAAGGAGATACACAAGCTGACTTTAACAGAGGTTTTCGGTTTGAATCATTCTGGATCAAAATGCCTGGGTTCATGGAGGCAGTTAAGGACGCCTGGGATAACCCAGTTAATTCCCAAGATCCTTTGCTCGTATTTCACGTTAAGTTGCTCCGAACGGCCAAAGCTCTTAAGATATGGAGGCGCAGAAATTTCAGCAACTGGAAATTAAGAACGGCAGTTTTACAACTTATTCTTCTTGAGTTAGAAAAAAGCCCAAGAACGAAGGCATTTGTCATTGCAGGAACTCGAGTTCAAAAAATCCATAAAGGCGAGGCTAGTGGGTCTAGCGGTTATCCAAAAGAGCAAAGCTAAACAACATTCAAGATTGAACTGGATAAGACATGGGGATACCAACAGCCGCTTGTTTCACATACATGCAAATATTAGAAGAAAGCAGAACTTCATAAGTGCTATTCTTAGCGACAATGGAGTGGCCGTTACTCAGCAAGATAAGAGCAGAGTGGCTCACCAATATTTTTGTCATTCCATCGGAACCCCAAAACAAAGAAGTCTGTCATTAGATTGGGAAGCCCTGGGCTATGAACCACTCGTACCGGACGATCTAGATGGCCCATTCTCAGAACAGGAAATAGCACAGACAGTAAAAAAAAAAACATGCCCCCAATGAAAGCCCCTGGTCCAGACGGGTTCATTGGCTTGTTCTACAAAAAAAAATGTTGGGACATAATAAAGCACGACTTAATACAAGCAATTCAGCCTTTTTATAACCAAAGAACAGCCAAGCTGCACCTGCTCAACGAAGCAAATATTATCCTCCTAAGGAAGAAAGAGGAGGCAGCAGGCATGGGCGACTACAGACCTATCAGCTTGATAAATAGCGTTGCAAACATCATAACTAAGATTCAGGCCACTCCTTTAGCGCCACATCTTGACAGCCTAGTTTCAAATGCGCAGAATGCCTTCATAAGGAAAAGGTGCATACATGACAACTTTATCTATGCACAGCGGATGATCCAATCCTTACACAAGAAAAATAAGCCTGCTTTATTTGTAAAACTGGACATTTCAAAAGCTTTTGATTCCATCAGCTGGCCATACCTGCTAGAGGTGCTTCAGGCATTGGGCTTCAGCCAAAAAATATAGAGATTGGATTTCATCCCTCCTTCGGACATCATCTTCCCATGTACTGATAAATGGCAAGCCAGGAGACAAAATCAACCATGGCCGTGGGCTGAGGCAGGGTGACCCACTATCTCCAATGCTATTCATCTTAGCAATTGACCCACTACAGCACATCATCGAATTAGCTGGAAAAAAAAGGCTTCCTTCACCCATTGCTTCCGAAAACGGCAACTCTAAGATGCTCGTTGTACGTAGATGACGCAGCAATTTTTGCAGCACCAAATGCCACCGAACTGGACAACCTGCAAAAAAATCCTCCACGTTTTTGGAGAATGCTCAGGCCTGTCAGTTAATATGGCGAAAACGGAGATCTTCCTAATAAGAGTGGACCCAGTTGTGGTTACACCCCTCCTATAGAACTTCCCAGGAAAGATTAGCAACTTCCCAGGAAAATACTTGGGCCTGCCGCTGCATATAAGGAAATTGCGAAAAGTAGACCTGCAACCTCTCATCGACAAAATAGGCGCTAGGCTGCCAGGATGGCAGGGCAAGATGTTATCGACTGCAGGAAGAGAAACGTTGGTGAAAATAGTCCTCACTTCTCAATCCATTTATCATCTCACAGCCTTCCCGGCACAAAAATGGTTACTAAAGAGGATTGACAAAATCAGAAAAAGTTTCCTATGGCGAGGTGAAGCGCCTGAAAATGTCAAGGGCGGCCATCCTCTCATAAATTGGCCGACTACTTGTCTCCCAAAGGAAAAAGGGGGGCTCAATATTGGATCTAGAGAGATTTGCAAGAGCACTTAGATTGCGATGGCTTTGGTTCAGGTGGAAGCACAAGCATCAAGCCTGGAACAAACTAGACATGCCATGCGATAAAATTGATATGGAACTTTTCAACGCTTCCACTGTGGTCACGGTGGGCAATGGTCACTCGGCTGTTTTTTTGACCTCCAGTTGGATCAATGGTCGGACAGCCAAAAGCATAGCCCCCAGGTTATTTGCCAAGTGCAAAAGAAAGGAAATAAGCGTACATAAGGCTCTCATTGGCAACAAATGGATAGAGCATCTACTGCCTATTGCGACCAGAGAAGAACTAGTAGAATATGTGGAGCTATGGGAAGCCATACATCAAATTCAGTTGAACAACGACATCAAAAATGCAATAAGATGGCGATGGACAGTGGATGGAGAATACACGACAAGCAGAGCTTACAAAGTGCAATTTACGGGAACCTACAGCAAGCTGAGGCTAACACCAATCTGGAGAGCGCGGACAGAGCAGAAATACAGATTTTTTTTGCTTGGACACTGCTTCACCGCAAGATTTTAACGGCTAATAACTTGATTAAAAGGGGATGGCCAAACGATCCCATTTACAAGCTTTGTGGACTGCTACCGGAAACGCCACAGCACCTATGCAAGGACTGTACCTTTACGAAGGAGGCTTGGGCAATTTTACAAAATTAGTGCAATATTGACCAAATTCGGAATATACACCAAAATGGATCCATCCACAGCTATTGGAGGAGATGTCGAGCTACCTTTGATCGGACATAAAAGAAGATTTTTGATGGAATCATAATCTATTTCTAGTGACACATTTGGAAGGAACGAAATAGAAATTTTTTCCAAAAACAGTCCAAACGACCAGTCGAAGTCGCTTCTCTATGCAAGGATGACATATCCCAGTACAGCTTGGCAATGCATTCGAACCTCTCTACAGTGCAGTAGTTTTTTCCTTTGCCGCCTTTTGTGCTCAGTTGTTCCTATGCCAAAGCGGGGGTCTGGTGGTGTTCTTGGTCATCGTTTTTTCTTTCATACAGGAGTTGTTAGGGGTTTGCTGTCATGTTTTGGTATTTCCTTTGACCCCGGCTGAGACTGCAGTTGTTTTTTCTTGTTTCTATGCTTTTTTGCTTTCCTTGTCTAATAAAAGTTGCGGCAAATCTTTTGCCGTCCTTTAAAAAAAATTGGATGTATGGCATGCTGTTGGTACTCTAACGCCCTATAGTATATATCTCGTTGGTTTCTTCTCCCTATACCTACTACAGTACTCCAGTAAGAGAACTTCGTCCTATTCGCTTGTCTTATAATCCGTACTTTTCAGTTTATTTTTTCAGTCAGAACAGTGCTTTTCTCTCAAACAAATCAGCGAACAGTACTTTTAGCCATGACTTTTCAGCGAAGCGAATGGACTGAGCATAGCAACAGATTCGGAGGACCCATTCTCATTGCACAAAGAGCAGCGCCGTACCGTCTGTTTGGTAAACAGAGATAGTGATGGCACCGAGGCACCACATGGAAAGGCTGGCTAACCGCCAGCAGCAATCCATTATGAGTCACACAATCCTGCACGCTGTCGCGTCTCGTGTTGCGCAGGAGACTGCGGAAGCGGTGGCCACCGTCAGTGGAGGAGGGTCGAGAGCTCGAGGCCCCTCACAGCCGCCGCCGCCCCTCGTGTCTATCCTCAGAGGTCGGAGCCCGACATTCTTTGCCTCCTTCCGCTTGCTCCCGGCCGACAAGCGCCACGGCGTCATCGGCAGCCGGAACAGGCATCACGGACCACCATGTCGTCCAGGAGGCGTCGGTGCAAGATGACCACGGTGCATCGACCGACCTGACGACTCTCCAGGTGTAGTCTAGCAACCGGCTGGTTAACGCAGGGAGCTCGTCAGGGGTGACAGATCAATGATGTACAGTATTAGCGTTTAATGAGGTCTCATTCTCATCTATGGCCTTGTTAAGTTTCCACATCAAAATTTTACACCCTATCACATCAGATGTTTAGACACATGCATAGAGTATTAAGGCTGTGTTTAGTTTCTCCAAACTTCCTAAAATTGACACTATGCAAAAAGAAGATTCCCGTCATATCAAACTTGCGGTACATGCATGAAGTACCAAATGTAGACGAAATCAAAAACTAATTGTACAGTTTGGTTGTACTTTACGAGACAAACGTTTTGATCCTAATTAGTCAGCGGTTGGATAATTATTACCAAATACAAACGAAATGCTACAGTTGCGCTACAGTAACTTTCGCATTCCTAACTTTGAGAACTAAACACAGCCTAAATATAGACTAAAAATTAACTAATTACACAGATTGCGTGTAACTTGCGAGATGAATCTTTTAAGCCTAATTAGTCCATGATTTGACAATAAAGTGCTACAGTAACACATGTGCTAATGACGGATTAATTAGGCTTAATAAATTCGCCTCGCGGTTTACTGACGGATTCTATAATTTATTTTTTTATTAGTATCTGAACACCCCATGCGACATTCTCATGTGACACCCGACGTGACACCCCAAAACTTTACACCCTGGAACTAAACAAGGCCTATATGGTCTAGTTGTTTTAGTTTTGTTGATGTTGCTTAATCTTTTCAGGTTATCGTTGATTAGGTATAGTACCGGTTTTATATATCTATATCTATGTATACCTAATACTAAAGAGGCAAAATTTCTGCCACCAAATTTTTTCGTCCAATCTACTAATCCGCCTCGGTCTCATCATCGCCTCCCACCTCCACCTGGAAGACCGGTCTGATTCGGGCAACCAAACAACAAGAAGGAGGTGAAGGAGGAATTAGAAACAAATAACAGGTTCCAGATGCAAAGGTACCAGAGACAAAGAAATAGTGGAAGGGCTTAAACGGTTTTAGAAACAAGTTTAGGGTTCCTAATACAAAACTTTATTTTTCTTTTTTTTTCTTTTTTTCGCTTGGGCCTATGGTGGGTCTCGAATTCGGCTCCAGGCTGGGCTGGCTGGGCAGTGGTCTTGGCCAAAGCCCATGGCCTAGCCACACAGTAGCCCTTTTCTTTTGTTTTTTGTTTTCTCTTCTTTTAAACAAGTTGAGAATTCTAAAAACCATACAAAATTATAGAAAAATAAAAAAAATACCAAACCATTTTTTTCACACTCGCTTTGACTAGGGCTACATGGTAAACATATAATATCATATGCTTTAGTATAAAAATTTTGTTGTATCTATAAGTCTATGCTTTTATATAATTAATTTTCTCTTTTTTTTGCGCATTATAGATCTACCTATACCTAATTATATGAATATTAAAGAACCAAAATTTCAACCACTTTTTTTGGGCCACCTTCCCCTAACTACCTGATACCTTAGTTTCTTTCGTCCGGACTTATATAACACATGCTCATGCGAGTTAGAACAGCTCACATCTAGCGCGATACGGAGTCCGATTTCAAGATGTATTGGGTTGTGTATATGATGCAGACTCATGAGCCATGCTTATACGAGTTAGAACAACTCACGTTTAATGACGATTAAGTTTGAATGTGAGCCAATGATGACAGTTTAAACTTGGTCCGAGTTGAAGAGTCCGCCAACTTAAACTTGGTCCGGGTAATTAATTGGAGGGTCGCCAGAGGCCAGATCTGGTCGTAGCCGGTGGCTAGCTGGCGCGGCTAGGGATAGCCCTGGGGAAGCAAGCGCTGGCTAGGTGCAATTGTAGCCCCCACCCTAACCCTTAATGGTGCGGACACATTTCGCCAATCAGCAGCTGGTGGCTGGTTGACAGTGGTCACGCTTGACCTGATCGATATAAGGAGCTGAGACAAAAAAAAAGTACACACATGACGGAAAAAAACCTGGAGAGAGGAGGAAACAACTTGCTGCTGAATATGAAAAGTTAGTTGGAGAAGAATTTTAACAACTTCTTATTTGTAACTTGGTGAGTGTGAAAACTATCTCTGCTCGTGCCACCGGCAACGCAATAGATTATTCTCCTGTTGCAACGCATGGACATGTTTACTGGTATAAATAAAAAGATTAAAATCCGGTTGAGCTTTTGAATTTGAAAAGTCTTCTCGAACTTCAATACGAGATAAACCAGACAAAATAACCCTCTTGACTATTTTAAAGTAGTTTCTTGGATGGTTTTACATAGCAATCGGACCCACACGTCATTTGGTCCAAAGTTGTAGATTTTTTATTTAGTATATTTTAGATGCTCAAATATTCATGTTAAGTTATCATATTTTAAAGTTCAAATTTATAAATTTTCAAATGACGTCAAATGTTGATATTATCAATACCAAAGTTGTAGTTTATAATAAGATATATATACAACTTTATTTGTACTCTCTCTGGTCTAAACTATAGACGTTTTAGCTTTTCTAGATATATTACTTTAACTATGTATCTAGACATAGTGTATATCTAAATGTATCGCAAAGAAATGTATCTAGAAAAGCCAAAATGTCTTATAATTTGAAATGACAATTTTTGTATCTAAGATCGTTTAGAGGCCCAAATATTTGTTTTAAAATCTCTAATTTTGAAATTCATTTTTTTAAATCAAATGACCTCTGATGTTAATGCATGTGGTCTACACAAAAATTGTATCTCTCAACATGATCTATAACTCTGTAGTTACAACTTTTTAATGTGATCCTTTTGGGCCCAAATTTTTTGTTGTTTGACTAATTAAAAGATAAATTCAAAATCTGAGAATTTAAAACCAAAAATTTGGCCCTCCAAACGACCCTAGATGAAAATCTTATCAACTGCAAAGTTGTAGAGCATGTTGAGAGCTACATCTCTGATGTAGACCAAATCAAAATTCATTTGAAAAATTGAAAAAATTAAATTCAAAATTAGAGAACTTAAAGCACATATTTGGGCCTCTAAATGATCTTAGATAAAAAAAGTTGTCAATTATAAAGTTATAGATGTCACCGAGAACTATAGCTTTGGTATAGACTATGTCAACATCCGAGGTTATTTAAAAATTTCAAAAAAATGAATTTTAAAATCTCGTTACTTAAAACCAATATTATTTGACCCTTTAAAACATGTTAAATAAAAATAATATCAACTATAAAGTGGTAGATCGTGTCGAGTTACAACTTTGATATGGGGTTTGTATTCATACGACATTATATGAAATTGTTATGATTTTTTATATAAAAGAAAGAGGTAGACCAAATGATAGGTGGGCCCCACTATCGCGTCACAAGATCACCCAAGAAATTAAACCATTTGAAATGGTCAAGGTTTTTTTTTCTAATTTTAAAAATAAAGATGTTTATGTTATCCAGTATTGAAGTTTGAGAGGGTCTTTCAAATTCTTCATGGGGTTGAGTCGAACTTTGCTAAAAAAAGGCTCGGTAGACTCCCATGGACTCTCATAGCATTGAGTCTTCCATGATCCGATACTCCTGAAATTGCATTGTGACATGATTTTCCTCATCGTACTTTAAAACTATACATCTTACCCACTAAACTCTCAAAACCATTCAAATTATCTTTGTGCCCTGATTCGTAGTGGTTTTGAAGCCAAATTCGTATTTTTAATGAAAAATATGGTAAATACTTGATATATATTTTAAACCATACAAAACGTCTATAAGATTTCAAAAATCTAATAAAAATCCTAGATATGGATTGAGACACAAATGATCCAAATAAAATATTTAAAGCTCATGAAAATATTTGCGGACACTTTTTAAAAAATATTTAGATACAGGAAAATGAGAAAATATCAAGAAAAATTGTAAAACATTCTAGAGCTTTTACCTGTATGACCCTGAAAAAATGCATCTTCCTTGCAAGGCCTCTTTTTTTTTGAACTTACCTGTATGGCCCCAAGACAAAATTTCCTTCCTTCTATGGCCTTCCGTCCGGTTTTGACACTTGACGGTGTCATTTTACCCTTAGCAAAAAAAATGCAGAGTTTACCCTTGGCAAAAAAAAGCAAAGTTTAGTTTGTCAGATTTGGAGTAATATCACACAAATAAATCACACATAATAGTTCATAAATTATTCACACATAAGTTGTTGACACATAAATTGTTCTAAGTCATTTTCTGCACAGAAATAAACTTAAAACAAAAAAAGAAAACACTATCTAAGCTAGGTGCACCCGGTCTATACACCCAAGGGGGCTAGCAGCGGGGCCCTGGGTCAACCCGGCCCCATCCGACAGCCAGGCAGGTCAAGGGCAGAATTTTGACCGGCCGGACTTCGTCGACATTGAGGTTGCTGGCGGCGGGGATGGCACCGACAGGATCACCCCGGCCTCCTGCATCAACCTAGAGGTTTTGCTAGTCCAGCCGCGGCGCTAAACGACGACGGCGGCGACAAAAGTGGCGCGGTGGTGCTAAAAGGCGGCTCTGCGGTGTTGGCGTGGAGAAGACCAGCCATCTCCGGCGATGGGCCGGGCAGGCCACACGGGGCTGGCCGTGACCACAAGAGGTGCTGGCCACACCGGACCAGCCTTGGCTCATGCGCTTGACCAAGCGGGCCGCGACGCCTCCCCCATGCGTAGCTCGCCGGCCAAGGGTGAGAGGGGGGGCCAGCCGGCCATGGATCCGGCGGATCAGGCGGCAGGGAGGCCGGCGGCGGCCCCTGGCTGGAGATCACGTCGGCTCCGTCCTCCATCGTGGATCGTTCATGTTTTTTTTTCTCGACCTGCGTTCGTTCGTTACGTGGCCGATACGGTGGAAGTAGAGGAAGAGGAAGAGGAAGAGGAAGGAAGTAAGCAGAAGGGCATTTGAGTCAGTTCGCGTATCCAACAATAGGGAAACTAACATGCGAAGAAATAATTAAGAGTGTTGTATTTGCAAAGGAATTAGGGTGCAATCCTTACCGACAGAAAAAGATTGTAGTCGGGTTGATAATAATCGAGTGTCATTACTTCGTTGGTCTGAACCAAGGAGACACTAACAGAGTTGACAGAAGGCCATATAAGGAAGAGAATTTTGTTTTGAGGCCATACATGTAAATTCAAAAAAAAAAGAGGCCATACAAGGAAGTTGCATTTTTTTAAGGCCATACAGGTAAAAAGCTCAACATTCTAATTGATGTATAAACATGTTTTGAAAATATTTCACACCAAAACATAATACAAGACCAACATGATTACATAGCATGAATGCATTCAATTTGCATTCATGTTGGTTGTATCTAATAATTTTGCCATAGAAATTTTTAAAATACATTTAAACATAGAATGTTTTTAGAGTTTACCAAATATTCTTATATTTATACCATTTTTGTAGAGCTAAGTCTATTTTAAGCTTTTATAGATATTTTCACGAGCTCTAAATAATTTATTTGGGTTCATATCCCAATCCATCTCTAGGATTTTTCTCATAATATTTAAAATCTTAGGGATATTTTTGTCGTTTAAAAATCTTGTCAAGTATTTGTCAGATTTTTACTAACTTAAAACAAGATGATGCCGCCTATAATTTATTAGAGCAGGAAGGTAATTAGAATGGTTTTGAGGGTTTAGAAGTTAAAGAAGATGTCTGTTTTTTCAGTTTAATGAGAAAATTCAGACTATAATTTAGGGAGATAAAATGAACTTTTTTGAAATGAAAATTGCAGCCCAACAGCCCAACCCCAGTGGTGTCCGTCACTTGCAAGCAAGCAAGCATTTCTTAGCCAAGGCCGTCAGGTGAATCAGGCCTACACATGCAGAGTCCCAAACCCAACAAACTGAAGTTCTTAACAGCCCAAGCACATGACCAAGGCCCACGACCGGTTGTCCCACTTCCAAAAAAAAAAGTACAGACTGTTCCCCATGAAGCAGCCTTGAGTACATGCCATGGATTCATACTACGTGTCTATACATAATCATCTAATGTATGAGAGAGCTGTAATTTTTTCTTCCTAGCTATCCCTCCTTAATAATTTATAAAGTTGTCTCATAAGTTGAAATGGTATAAATCTGTGGCAGATACCCACAACTGCATCCCCATCTATTCAACCACACACACGGTACACGTGGCGTGTACTTCCTCCGTTCCAAAATATGTGACATTTTCGTTATGAATCTGAACTCTAAAATTTTAGTTCTGAATCTGGATAAGTTGTCCAAAAGTCATAGCTAAAAGCTCACTTATTTTATTTTGGGACGGAGGGAATAGTCGTTAACCACTTCAGTATTTCCAGAGTATATCATTATGCAGTTGTCCTCTGTACAGAGTGGAAATTCCTTGAGCCAACGAAGAGTCTTCGAACACCGGATAATCCATTTGGTACGTCACATGAGTATCAAGCAAGCCAATAAATATCGGCCTACATACACATGTTGCTCTAGCACACAAGTTGCATCGCTGATCCACACAATTTGGAGCATGGGGGCAGGCATATTGTTTTGAGCGAGCACTTCCTGCAATGCAACAGCCCCCGCTATGACTTCTCAGCTGCTAGTGACTTCTCAGCTATCCTCCGGCCCTCGCCGCATCTGTAGTGTAGGACCGTGTGTTCTCTACCACACGGCCCAACTCCACGGTGTACGAGTAGTAGAATATCTTATCCAGACATATCCAAGGTGTAGCGCTCCCATAGGCCGCCTGGCCGGCGACGAATCTATTTCATCCGCTGCAAGTGATCCACATCAGGCGCGCCCCCACAACAATCCGCGGCGTCTCATCCCGTCCTCTCGCCTCTCGCTCCAGTCCACGTCCACGCCACCGCGCGTCCCTGTCCCTCCTGTCCGCGCCGCGCCTCCGCACCACAAAACCAGGGGCTAGCCCGCCGTGCAGGGCCATTCGTTGCAGCTGACAGACTCAACCGGCAGACATGGCCGCCTCCGCCTCCACCGTCTCCGGCCTCGCCGGCGCCTCCCTTGCCACCCGGCCGGCCTTCTCCACCAGTACGTTCCTCGTTCCCATTCCGTCGTCTGCAGAATGCACCTTCTTGCAGTTGCACCACTGACGATAGATAGCTGTTGTATTTCCTGACGAGATGCTCACTTGGGCGTCGTCCTTGCGTTGCGTGCAGGCTTCGCGAGGGGCAGCCGGGTGTCGGCGAGGAACCCGCTGATGACGAGGAACCTGGAGAGGAACGGCAGGATCACCTGCATGACGTGAGTAACTCAACTTATATACGAGCTCGCTCTCTGTGAAATACAGTAGTTGCTGATCGCGGCGGTTCCATTCGTTCCTCCGATCGATCCGGCCTGTATACGCTCGCCTGCAGGTTTCCCCGGGACTGGCTACGGAGGGACCTGAGCATCATCGGCTACGGGCTCATCGGCTGGATCGGCCCGTCCAGCGTCCCGTCCATCAACGGCAACAGCCTCACGGGGCTCTTCTTCTCCAGCATCGGCGAGGAGCTGGCCCACTTCCCCACGCCGCCGCCCGTCACCTCCCAGTTCTGGCTGTGGCTAGTGACGTGGCACCTGGGCCTGTTCATCGTGCTCACCTTCGGCCAGATCGGGTTCAAGGGCAGGACCGAGGACTACTTCGAGAAGTGAAGCGACGATCAAGCTCCGATCCATCTCTGATGGATGCTGCGTTGCGTGCGTGCGTGCGTGCCGCCATCGATCGGACCTTTGCTGTATAGTATATGGTTCTGATTTGGTTGAATGTGTAATATGCTACTATTGAGCTCAATGTAAATCTATATATGCCGCCCCCGCGCGCTCTGTTTTAATTGATGAAGCTAGCTAGCCTTCTCAGATACTCCCTCGCTCTGGTCGCAAAAACATGTTTGTTTAGGACAAGATTTGGTCAAACATGTTTGTTCATGAATTTGAAGGATTTTACAAACACACACTAGGTTTTAGTTGCCAAAGATGTGCATAAAAGATCGTGCAAAATTGAATTGTGACAAATATTTTCGACAGGAGTAAGTAACTAAGAACCCTTTCATTTTTGCAACACAAACGCGACAAGAAAATGATCAAAGAGAGCTCTAAAAAGCGTGTATACAAACCCAAAAATTTGCTCATATATCGAAGACCGTAGCTTACGATGACATGTTAATAGAGAGGCCACATCATCCGGTAGCATCTATTTGTGGATTGTCTATAACTTCTAATCAAGAATTTGATTTTTCTATAAATTTAATTAAACACAAAAAATGATATAAATGTTGATATTAATTTCTATAAACTTAATCAAACAGAGAAAAATCCGATTTACTTGAACCTAGAATTGCACTATTTTGAAGACCGATAGAGTAATACTCCCTCCATTCTAATTTATAGGTCGTTTTGACCTTTCTAGATACACAACTTTTGTTATGTATTTAAACATCGTACATCTAGGTGCATAGCAAAAAGCTATTGGACCTAGAAAAGCCAAAACGACCTATAATTTAGGACATACGGTAATAATGAATAAACAACTTTTCTTAGTGGACTTTATTCATTGAAGATAGCTACATCGTTTATCAGAAAATCAAGAATAAAGCTAGGAGACTCATCGTTCCAAGTACAATTTTGCTTAGAGTGCATAGCTCTCCCTGCCAATTCAATTCATGTGCCGCCTGATTTGCATCCCTACTGCAATGTTCAGTTGTATGTCCACTCTATATGATGTTACATTCAGCATACAATGTAGCAGTTGAATTTGCCGAAAATTCTCAATCCTTCATTGTTTCTACCATCTCCAACCCTCCATACAATTCGATTGGACCGTAAGCCGATTACACCCTATACATAACTTTTATTATATATCTAGACATATTGTATATCAAACTACTTAACAAAGACTATGAACGTCGAAAAGCCAAAACGGCCTATAATTTGAGAGGGAGGATAGTAATAAATAAACAACTTGCTTATGCGCAAGAAAGCGAGGGAATGTTTTGTTCCAATGGATAAAAAACCGTAAATTTCTTTCGTGTATTCTTGACCTTCGTTTTTGTTGAAGGAAAAATGAAATTGTTGTGTGATTGGGATTTGTCAAACACGGCCCAAGTGCCTCAAAGTCCAAAACTAGGAGCAGCATCCATTTCAAAAGGCCGAAAGGCAAGACAAACGCAAATGCCACAACCCGCCGCCCGACTTGCCGCCGCAGCCGCATGACAACCGCCGTCGGTCGGCCATCCCCTCCGGTTGCCACCCTCTTCGGCCGCTGCCGCACAGCCCGCCGCATCGTCAGCCTCGGCCTCCACAACCACCAAGCCCTCCTACCCCGCTTCGCCGCCACCTGCAATGCCCTCGCGTCCCCACCCCCCTCCGCCGCGGCCGCCGCCAGCCGGCCGTCCCCTGCGGTCGCCACCCTCCTCGCCCGCTGCCGCACCGCGCGCTGCCTCGCCCAGCTCCACGCCCGCATCATCCGCCTCGGCCTCCACAGCCACCACGCCCTCCTCGCCCGCTTCGCCGCCGCCTGCGATGCCCTCGAGTGCCCCTCCGTCGCCGCCTCGTTCGTCGCCGCGCTCCCCGACTCCCACCCCGCCCCGCTCCGCCTCCGCAACGCCGTGCTCGCGTCGCTCGCCCGCCACGCCCCGCTCCACGCTGCGCTCACGGAGTTCAACCTCCTCCGACAGGCCGCGCTGCCGGACTCCTTCTCGTTCCCCTGCCTCCTCCGCGCGTGCGCCCGCGTATCCTGCCTCCCTGCTGGACGAGCCCTGCACGCCGCCACTATCCGCCTTGGCGTGCACGCCGACCTCTTCATCCGCACCGCGCTCATCCAGCTCTACGGCAGGTGCGGCGTGGCTGGCGCGGCCCGGGCGCTATTTGATCAAATCGACATCCCCAGTGAGGTTTCCTGGACTGCCATTATCGTGGCCTATGTCAACAATGGTGACATCATGGCCGCCAGAGAGCTGTTTGATAGAATGCCTCACCGGAACGCGGTGCACTGGAATGTAATGGTTGATGGTTATGTGAAGTGTGGGGACCTGGAGGGCGCAAGGAGGCTGTTTGATGAAATGCCTGAGAGAACTGCCACAGCATGTACATCTTTGATTGGCGGGTATGCAAAGGCAGGGAACATGGAAGTTGTGAGATTGTTGTTTGATAAGTTAGAGGACCGTGATTTGTTCTCATGGTCAGCGATGATATCAGGTTATGCACAGAATGGTTACCCTGGGGACGCTTTGATTACTTTTGATGAGTTCCAAGGGCAAGGGATACACCCAGACGAACTTCTTGTTGTTGGCCTCATGTCTGCATGCTCCCAACTAGGTAACATCAGGTTGGCAAGGTGGATTGAAGATTACATCACAAATTACCCTATAGATATGAACAATGCCCATGTGTTGGCTGGTCTTGTGAACATGAATGCAAAGTGTGGGAACTTGGAGAGGGCTACTGCTTTGTTTGAGTCTATGCCGGTTCGAGATGTGTTTTCATATTGTTCACTGATGCAAGGACACTGCCTCCAAGGTTCAGCTAATAAGGCTGTTGAACTTTTCTCTCAGATGCTTTTGGAGGGCCTCTCCCCCGATAATGCTGTGTTTACAGTTGTTTTAACAGCTTGCAGTCATGCTGGTCTAGTAGAAGAAGCGAAGAAGTTCTTTGATATGATGAAGAATGTGTACTTGATCGTGCCATCTGGTGAGCACTATGGTTGCCTTGTCAGTCTTCTTGGACGTTGTGGTATGCTAGAAGATGCATATCAGCTTATCATGTCGATGCCTGGGAAACCTCATCCTGGAGCATGGGGTGCACTGTTGGGTGGATGCAAGCTTCACTGTAATATTGAGCTTGGAAAAATTGCAGCAAAGAAACTTTTTGAAATTGAACCTGATAATGCTGGAAATTATGTCTCCCTGTCAAATATGTATGCTAACATTGACAGGTGGGGAGATGTTTCTGAAGTTAGGGATGAGATGACTGGAAAGAGAATAACGAAAATAGCAGGCCGTACCATAGTTCTGCCGTGAAGCAATGTTGACCTGAATGGTGTATTTATCCTGTATCATGTTACTGGCCCCCACTGAAAACTTGATGAGGCTGTGAATGAAGAAAAGAGACCTCATGACGGTTATGAAATAAACAGAAAACGAGATATCATGCTCAATGCATATGGTGGAAGTTCATCATATGATGATATAGACCTGCTGGTCAACAAGCTGAGTTTATACATTGGAAACTTTTTTTCTCAAATACGCAGGGGAGCTGCGTTCCATTGGATTGAGAAAAACACCAATGTACAAAAACCAAAAGACCACCACACCAACACAGCCATACCAAACACAAACACATACACTCAAACCCAACCTCGTTGGTGGGGGACATCTGGACTGAGTTAAGACACTTCTATTAGCTTAGTGTTCACATTGTCTGACTCGGAGCTGGGAGGATGCTTTGATTTTTGGTGAGATCATTCACTCAAACCCAACCTTGTTGGTGGGGGACATCTGGACTGAGTTAAGACACTTCTATTAGCTTAGTGTTCACATTGTCTGACTCGGAGCTGGGAGGATGCTTTGATTTTTGGTGAGATCATTCACTGTTGCCATTGCTGATGAAATGATTTCTTGTGAGTGCTTCTTCCCACTTAGTCTTTCCTTTAGCTTTTTGTTGTTCAGACTGCGTCAAATTATTGCTTTTTAATCCTAGAGTTCTTTTTCGTGATTATTACTGGTGAACTCCGACTTCCAGCAAATAAACTGCTGTTGTTGATACAAGTAAATGGTTGCCGTCCTTGGATTACTTATATAAGAAGTTTGGATTAGCATATTCTGTTAGTTAGCTGACTAGCTGAGGCTCTTTTGAAATACAAATTTTTTCTTGCAACTTGAATTATTTTATAATAGGTGCTTGCATCCTAAATGTCCTATGGTCTTGCATTAGCTGAATGTCTAAATTGTTTTGAGAGCACCCTTTCATCTTGTTATAATATCAAAATTTAACTTTGGACCACACTATGTGAAATTCTACCAAGTTAATTTAGCTCTACTTGACCTTTTGTAAAAACTTATATCAGCTGTCAAACACCACCTCTCAAGTTAAAGAAAAGCTTGTGCTCTTTTTGTCTAGGGATATAGGCGAGTGTTGATACCACGGTTTCATTTGGGCCTTGAACTTCCAGTGCCTGGAATATTCTTTTGATGGTTGTATCTGTAATTCATTTCAGGTACCGTGAAAGATCAGGGTGCTGCTGTACAAATATTGAAATATGGCCCTGATTAAGACGCGAAGTTTTGACATTTGCTATTAAGGTACTTCTAATCTTGACCCTTAAGAATCAAAAGAAAAGTTGCATTGCCTATTGATAATACTGTGCAGCACACACTTTCCTTATGATTAACTTGTCAAGAACAGGAACACAGTTTATCTGCTCTTCTGTCCAATATTTTTAGTGCTCCCATGGTCTGCTGTTTGCTACTGCAAATATATGTTTAAGTTGTACCTACTAGTTGACACATCGTTTGAAAAAAAAATAGTAGGTTGCATTCATTTTCAAGAGGTCCAAAGTAACGGGCCATATATAGAGTAAATAGGAAAACCAAATTTGAACGATAATGTTACACTGTTGAATTTTAACATAATATCTTCCTATGACTCAGAATGTTTGTGCCTAAAGTATAAAGCTGTATACATTTCCATCAGGTGTGAATGTGCAAGCATACTCACATCTAAAATGTGATGTGCACTCAACATGTTTGTGCCAAGTGTGATAACTGCATGACTGAGATATTGATACGGCCTAAGCTTTTTTCTTAAGCAGCTTAGAGAAGCAGCTTGTTGGAGAAGTGGAGATGAAACCTATGTGTTTGGCAACCTGGCTTTTCTATGGCTTTTTCATGGGTGCCCTCCTTTGGGACCCACATGTCATAGCCTGTACCAGAGAAGTGAAGGTGCCATCCTCTCCACCGACTTGCCAGAGCAGCAGGGGCAGCATCCAAGCCTGGTTTCTCTTTTCTTTCCGTTCTGCCACCGATCCTCTCTGACCCAATCTCCCTGCGCACCGCTGCCAGGCCAAATCAATGCCTACCTCATGCCCTCTCCTGCACGCCCGACCACGCTTCCCTGACCTCTGCCTCCCCTTCTTCGCCCCCATGGAGGCAGAGCTTGGGCCGACAGGGCCTGCACTAGTCTAGAGGCTGCTCAGCTCCTGCCACCACCGTGGAGGGGATCTCATCTTCGGAGAGTTGAGGGACACGGAAGGAGCGGTGGGCGGAGGTTGAGTGGGAGTGGAGGGAGGTGCAGTGAAGAACCTGACCCATGGCCAGAAAAAGCTGCACGCCCTGTGCTTTAGAGGAACACGGTTTGGCAGTAGAAATTGGAGAAGTGCTGGGCCATTGTCAAGTTCATGGGTGAAAAATTGAAAACTGTTAGTTCCTGTAATCATAGTGAGAGCCAATATTCAGGTGGAATTTGTTTGAGTTTCTGTAGCAATAATACGCACAATCCTTTCTGATTACTATCACGTTTGAAAAATCTGAAGGCACACCTTGTATTGTTATCTGTCAGGGCTGAGACCAATGGTTTGGTAGTTTCAGGCTTTCAGTTCTGGAGAAGGGCTTGAAAAGATGACTTGTTGATTTACTCTATGCCATACTCATAGAAGTGTAGTGCCTGTTTGGTTCATATACAGTTCTGTCAAAAGATCTCAATGAGCTCAGCTCAAACTCTTCATAAGCCGAGCTCATGCCCAGAACCAAGCTCGTGGGCCTCATTATATTGAACTCGATTCGTGTGGTTAAGGCTTGACTCAGTCCTTAGTTTCCCCCAAGACATGATGTATGCATCCCAAAATTTTGAGCTGAGAATGAGATCATTCTGCTAAATCTTTGTCCAAGCTTGCATACAACGTACTATGTTAAAATATAGTTGCTCAGTTTTCATGAGCTGAGCTTGAGCTTTGGTGAGCTTTCATAGAAGAATTTATATTGAAATACAGTTCTCGAGCTTCCTTCAAACAAGCTTGAGCCTCCATGAGGGCCGAGCCACTTGTGCCCAGCCCTAAGCTCAAAGGCCAACCAGTGGTTCATGTGAGCCTAGGGAGGTTCACTCTGTTCGACTCATCTTTCTTGGCTGTTTGGTTGGAGCCCTGGTGCCAGGCAACTTGGCCAGGCATCAATCTTCACCCCAGGTCTCCAAAATCCAACGCCTGGGATTGTTGCCTGGCCCAGGCAAACTTTGTCAGCTCCAACCCAAACAGGAGCAAGTTTGGTGGCGCTCCAGCTCCGCCGGCAGCTCTGCCACTAGAGCAGGAGGAGCTGCACCAAATGGCGACGCGAGGAGAAGCGCTTCTGCGCGTTTGGAGGAGCCGGAGCCCTTTTTGTGTACGGAGACGGAGCCACGATTTGCAGCTCCAGCTCCGGCGGAGGAGCCCACAGATGCGGAGCCGTGCCAAACACACCCTTAGCTGTGTTCTCGTAACTTGAAAGTGTTAGATATGTGTATGTCTAGGGGGTTATTTGTATATAGCTTACTTGTAACTCAAGTCATTATTGACTATATATATCAAAGCCACCCAACCCAAGGGGTATGTGGTGTTTTGCCATAATTCTACATGGTATCAGTAGACCGGGCCTATCCCTACCCGTCTCCCACCCTTCTGCTGCCCTAATCTTTGGCCGCCGCCTCCCTGGCCGCCGCCTACACAGCCGCCGTGCCCTAGGGCGCCGCTGCTCCTTCCAGCCGCCGCCTCTCCCAGGCCGCCGCTCACCCTCCCCGGCGCTCCATCTAGGTGCTGTAGCACCATGTCTTCCTCTGCTGCTACCTCTACCACTATGGGGTCCGACGACTCCACCTCCGTCGGTTCTGGTGGAGGTGCCCCTATCGTCACCCCTCCCTACGCTGCCGTCAACGTGAAGCACCATGTTCCCATTACGTTGGAGTTGGCTCATCCCAACTACAACAAGTGGGCTGCTTTCTTCACCGCACTCTGCAGCAAGTTCTTCCTTCGCGGCCACATCGACGGTACTCTGGAGCCCGCTCCCACCGATGCACAATGGGATGCTGCAGACTGCGCTGTTCGTGGATGGATCTATGGCTCTGCCGCCGCCGACGTCCTCGACCTCGCCATGGCTCCCGAACAGACCACTCGTGACCTATGGGATGCGATCGCTGCCCTGTTTCAAGCCAACAAGGCGCCGCGTGCTGTTTTCCTTGCGGAACAGTTCCACTCGATGACTCAGGGCGACCTCTCCATCAACCAGTTCTGTCAACGCATGAAGCAGACTGTCGATTCTCTCCGCGACGTCGGCCACACCATCCTCGACTCCCAGCTCGTGCTGAACCTCCTGCGTGGCCTCAACCCCCGCTACTCCAGCACTGCCGATGACATCATCAACAAGGACGTGCTGCCATCCTTTGCTGCTGCTCGTAACATGCTCGTCCTCAAGGAGCTTCGCCTCGCCAACGAATCTAAGGTGCAGACTGGTACTGCTCTTATTGCAGGCACCCCATCTTCGTCTGCCTGCACCAATGCAGGCTGCCGCTCCTCCACCTCTGGTTCTCCCGCTGCCCCTCCTCAGCAGCGCGCGGGTAACACAGGTTCAGGAGGGGGCGGCACTGGTGCTGGCCGCAATAACGGCAACCGTCGCGGTGGCCGCCGTGGCAACGGCAAGCCGCAGCAACAGCCGTCCGCCGGTGGTCAGTGGCAGCAGCCTGTCCAGCCTGCTGGTCCCTGGTTTTGCTTCAGTCCAGGTGGCTTTCAGGCTGGGCAGCGCCCTGGTTGGCGCCCCCATGGTGGCCCTAGCTTGCTCGGACAGGCACCCCAGGCGCATACCGCCTTTGCACCCCTGCAGTACTCCACGCCGCCGCCCCAGCAGTGGGATCCCTCCGCTCTGGTTGCAGCCTTGAACCAGATGTCCATGAACCAAGGCGGCGCACCTTGGGTCATGGACACCGGTGCTACCGCCCACATGAACTCCAACGACGGTATACTCACTTTCCGCTCCCTTCCTCTCCGTCCGTTGTTGTTGGTGATGGCAACTCTCTTTCTGTCACTGGGCAGGGCAACTCTTTTCTCTCTACTCCTTCCTCCAACTTTGCACTAAATAATGTCCTTATCGTGCCATCCATTATTCGCAATCTCCTTTCTGTACGTCAATTCACTCGTGACAACAATTGTTCTGTTGAATTTGACGCTCTTGGCTTTTCTATTAAGGATCCACGGACCAGTCGGGTGATGCTTCGCTGCAATAGCTCTGGCGACCTCTACACCTTCCCTGCCGCCACCCATCAAGCTTATGCCGCCTCATCCAACGTCGCTTCTCTGTGGCATTGTGGTCTTGGTCATCCTAGTCCAGCAGTTTCCACTCGTCTCCAGCATTTAGTTCCTTGTAATAAGAGTTTCACTAGCATCTGCCACGCGTGTCAGCTTGGCAAACATGTTCGTCTTCCTTTTAGTAGTTCTTCTTCATGTACCTCGGCACCTTTTGAACTACTGCATTGTGATGTTTGGACATCTCCTGTTTTCAGTGTATCTGGCAACTCTTATTACCTGATTATATTAGATGATTATACCCATTACTGCTGGACTTTTCCCCTTAGGCGAAAATCTGATGTTCATCAACATCTCGTTCAGTTTTGTGCCTTTGCTCGCACCCAGTTCTCGCTGCCCGTTAAGTGCTTCCAAGCCGATAATGGCACTGAGTTTGTGAACAATGCCTCAACTAACTTCCTCGCCTCCAATGGGATCCTTCTTCGTCTTTCTTGCCCCTACACTTCAGCCCAGAATGGCAAGGCTGAACGTGTCCTGCGCACTCTCAATAATATAGTACGCACCCTTCTTCTCCACTCATCAATGCCTTCAGCCTATTGGGCTGAAGCCCTCGCCACAGCCACCTACCTCTTAAATCGTCGCCCAAGCTCTGCTATTTCTCATGAGATTCCTTTTTCTCGTCTCTATGGACAGCCGCCTGATCTGTCCAATCTTCGGGTTTTCGGGTGTCTCTGCTACCCTAACCTTTCTGCTACCTCTGCACACAAGCTCGCACCACGTTCCACTGCTTGTGTGTTCCTCGGCTACCCGACATCTCACAAAGGCTATCGCTGCCTTGATTTGTCCTCTCGCCGCATCATCATCTCTCGCCACATTGTGTTCGATGAAGCAGTATTTCCTTTTTCAGCTAACACTGCAGGGCTCTCCTCTCCGGCGTCGCTCGACTTTCTTGTTGATGACAGCGACGACATTGCACCACTTCTCTCAAGTGTCGCACCCCTTCAGCCTGGCGGGCGTGGTCTCGTGCCCCCGTCCGGCTCGCCGACTCAGCCTGGCGGGCGTGGTCTCGTGCCCCCGTCCGGCTCCACGCCCCTTGATGACCCCGCGGTCATCTCCTGCGGCTGCGTTGTTCCTGCGACAGCACCAGCGCCACCGCCTCCACCGATGGGGCGTTTTGGCCAGGTGTACGTCCGGCGCCCTCCAGCGGCCCGTACACCTGCGACTACCCCTTCTTCAGAACCTGCACCGGCACCTGCAGCCACCGTGGCTGCTTCTGGTGCAGCGCCCGCGGGCGCTTCTCCTGCAGCACTAGCGCCTGTTTCTGCTGCAGTGCCTGCACCTGCTGCGCGTCCCACTACCAGGCTACAATCTGGCACAATTCGTCCCGTCGATTTCAGCAGCGCCTTCCTGTCTACAGCCGTCGCCTCGCCTCTACCAGCTAACTATCGTAGTGCGCTGGCTGACCCTCAGTGGCGCGCGGCTATGGGGAGGAGTTTCAGGCTCTCGTCGACAATGGTACATGGCGCTTGGTTCCTCGACCACCCCGTGCCAATGTTGTTACCGGCAAGTGGATTTTCAAGCATAAATATAATGCTGATGGATCCCTTGCTCGGCATAAGGCACGTTGGGTTGTGCGGGGCTTCTCCCAGCAGTACGACATCGACTACGACGAGACTTTCAGTCCAGTTGTCAAACCGGCCACGATCCGCATCGTCCTCAGCATTGCTGCCTCGCGATCGTGGCCCATTCACCAGCTCGACGTGAAGAACGCATTTCTTCACGGTCATCTTCAGGAGACCGTCTACTGCCAGCAGCCTCCCGGCTTCATCGACCCCTCTGCTCCTGATCATGTTTGTTTGTTGCAGAGGTCTCTCTATGGTCTGAAGCAGGCGCCTCGAGCTTGGCACCAGCGGTTTGCCACTTACCTTCGTCAGCTCGGGTTCAAGCCTTCGGCCACCGATGCGTCTCTCTTTATTTATAAAGATGGAGACAACATTGCCTATCTGTTGCTCTACGTCGACGACATCGTACTCACTGCGTCCTCTTCGACTCTCCTTCGTCGCATTACTGAGCGTCTCAGCTCGGAGTTTGCGATGACGGACCTCGGCGCACTTCACCACTTTCTCGGCATCTCCGTCACGCACTCGACTAATGGCCTGTTCCTCTCCCAACGCCAGTATGCTGTTGAGCTTCTCCAGCGTGCAGGCATGTCGGAGTGCCATCCCACCTCGACGCCCGTGGACTCCAAGTCCAAACTGTCCGCCGAAGATGGTCCACCCGTCGCCGACCCCTCTCAGTACCGCAGCCTCGCTGGTGCGCTGCAGTATCTGACCCTCACACGGCCGGACCTGGCTTATGCGGTCCAGTAGGTGTGTCTGTTCATGCATGACCCACGTGAACCGCACTTCGCCCTCGTCAAGCGTATTCTTCGCTATGTCAAGGGAACGCTCTCGACAGGTCTGCATATCGGCACTGGTCCTGTCCGGTCTCTCACGGCGTACTCTGATGCGGACTGGGCCGATTGTCCTGACTCCCGGCGTTCTACGTCAGGCTACTGCGTCTTCCTTGGTGACACACTGGTGTCTTGGTCTTCCAAGCGCCAGACCACTGTCTCTCGCTCCAGTGCAGAAGCGGAGTACCGTGCCGTCGCTCATGCTGTCACCGAGTGTTGTTGGCTGCGCCAACTTCTTCAGGAGCTTCATTTGCCGCTCCAATCTGCTACTGTTGTCTTCTGTGACAACGTTAGTGCTGTATATATGACAGCTAACCCCGTTCATCATCGTCGGACCAAGCATATTGAGATCGACATTCACTTCGTCCGAGAGAAGGTGGCTCTTGGCGAAATTCGGGTCCTACATGTACCGTCGTCTCACCAGTTCGCTGACATCATGACTAAAGGTCTCCCTGTACAGTTGTTCAGTGATTTAGTCCACTAGGCTATGTTTTAGTCATTACACTAACATGTCAAGCAGCTGCCATTAATGCTCACATGTTATTTATGTTCTGGTTTGAGGAAAGATACTTTCAGATGCTTCCATTTGGGATATCTCTGGTTATGGCTGGTTGCAGAATCGGTGCTAGAGTGAGTATGCAACATGTCACCTCTGTTAAATTATGGTCTCGTCCTAGTCTTAAAGAAAGTGATTAGACTGGTTTCTTTATGGATTAAGTGGACCACCTTTCACAGTGCTTGCCTTTTCGGTTGCATACCAGCACACAAGATAACTAATATGTGATTTTGTAGTCTAGTATTATATGCTTGAGAAATGTCAGAGCTCATAGTAATTTTCAGACTTTATAAGGCCATGGTATTAGAGTAATAGATCTGGGATGGTACATGTTTGTAAATCAGTAACTAACTGATTTCCTTGTGAGACATGTTTACTTATAAAATGGTATGGAGCTGATCTAACTAGAAAACGGGCTACTCAGCATATGTTTAGTAATTAGGCAGACCAGGAATTGATTTATTATATTTGCTTTGCTTTATGACATTTTTTTTTCATTATTATGGCAAAAGTACAATTTTGAGCTGGAGTTGAACTTGAACATATCCATGAATGAAATGTGGTGGGATCATATCCATGATGTTCCTCAGCCTTTTCGGATTACAAAAGAGAGATTAGTACATTCGTAGATACCAAATATCTGTGCAGCTGTTCTTGTAGGCTAGTGCTTACATGTGCTATCCTAGGTATATAAACCTCACCTAGTGGCTACCCACCTAGCCTGTTGGAGCCTCTTCCATAGGTGGTGCACGACCTTTTCTTTTTTTGGTGTGTGGATCTGTTACGGCCCGTTAATGGCAGACAAACTTATCTTCATGTCGAAGGTATTAATAGCTTTGCCCATGCATGGTGCTGCACCAATACTGCTCTCCCAGGTCAATGATCTTGCTGCACTTGGCTTCAAACATTGACTTATGATATTCATATTAGTAGCTCCACAACAGTAAAAATAATTTGGCAGCATATAAAAAAATATTTAAACTCTCTGCTTATCTGGTTGATCCGTGTTAGATTCTTAGTGGGATGTGTGCCTGTGAGCACTAGGGCTCCGTTCGGCTGTGCTGATAAGCCGGCTGAAAAACACTGTTGGCTGATTTGTTGTGAGAGAAAAATACTGTTCCGGCTGAAAAAAAAAACAAGCTGAAAAAGACAGATTATAAGACGGATGAATAGGACCTATGTCTTCTTGTGGGCATGCACACGAGTGTATGTGCATGTCCTGGGCTCGTGGCACATGTCTTACCATTATGATGCACGTACTAAATCCTGTAATATTCCTCTTTGAAGGAGTACTCACTCCTCAGTACTCGGCGTGATGAGGACGGGGTGCTAAAATTTGTCCTGCTTGATCTTTGTAGGTGATTGAGGTGTGATTATTTGACTAAAATATTATGTGCATATGAGGCTTCTGAAATATTTAGGGAAATCTGATGAAGAAGGGTTCTAATGTATGTTGGATTATTATAGTGACGAGCCTCATACAATTCACTTGTATGAATGACTAAACCGTATGATATACATTTTTTTTTGGCAGGTGGCTTGAAACCATTCAGCTTTTGATTGATAAAACTCTCCGCTTGGCTTAATAATTTCATCAACTGCCCTATCATTTCAATAATATTATGTCATGTTACAGTAGTGCTTGAGAGTATCTGCTACAAAAATTTGCAAACAAATATAGAAGCATAGTTGAACTATTTAGAGCATATAGGACAAATGTAAGAACAGTACATGAACCATAAAAAATATTGAATAAGATCTAGAGTGGTCATATGGGTTGACATTAGGACTACAGTTTGAACTAATGACACTTATGGTGGTATTATGGAGGTTCAAAACTTTGTGTGTTGTTTATTCAAGTTGGGCTATGATGTTCACGGCAGTATCTGCAAGCAACCGGGGTTAATGCTGTGTTCCCTCTAACAATGTCAGGCCGTGTTTAGATACCAAAGTTTGGCCACTAAATTCACTATGCAAAATTCCTATTCCCTGTCATATCAAAATGCCGACACATATATGGAGTACTAAATATAGATGAAATAAAAATCTAATTGCACAGTTTTGTTGTACTTTGCGAGACGAACATTTTAAGCCTAATTAATCAGTGTTTGGATAATTATTACCAAATAAAAATAAAATTGCTACAGTGTGACGCGACGTTTACTATGTAAAATTTGCCCCTAAACTTTGGCATCTAAACGTCTACTCCTGGGTTCGTACTAGCATTAAAAGGAAGATTAATGTGATGCCTGCACTCTGAGTCCACTATCTTCAATTAATAGGTTAAACAAGTTCTTAAGCTTAATGCTTCATTTTATTCTTTCTTTTAGTTTTTGAAGGATGCTTCCGATGCTTTAATGCATCGTTAGTTGGACGCGTTCGTGCGTGTGAGAAGATTAGGCGTTTGACTCACCCCTGCAACATTAATGCGCAGGATCTTTTCCTTTATGATTAGAATAAGATATTTAGCCTTAACTCGCTTTTGAACCGCGAGTTACAGAGCACTGTGGCACTTAAACCCCACGGTGTCACGAGGTTAAGATATTGGCAAGATGTCCCCTTCGTGGGTGGAATGATGTATTTGTCTATTCTTCCAACGCAACAGCAGGGGAAGTCATGGATACTTAGAGCATCTCCATCCCCCTTTCCTAACCTTTAATGAGAAAAATACTGCTATTTTGGAGATCTTGTAGTTCCAGTAGTCCCCCAAACTCAACCACAATGATTTTTTTTTCTGTCTCTCAAATTATAGCCTCCCATCCCTCAAATAAAGGGGAGACATCTCCTCCAATCCACAATTTTTTTCATTGGGAATTGAATTTTCTCGTTCTGCTGGAGAAAAGACCTTCAAACCCCAAAACATGTTTTGTATCTTCCCTCAATAACTAGTTTTTGGGGTTGGAGTTCTCTCCTAATGCTGGAGATGCTCTTATGCCAACCACCAATAAGAAGATTGTTCTCTGTTTTTTCTATGTATCTTTTCTTTTATTGACAAAAATGTCAGCATCAGGTAAATTGGCAATTAAATTAGCATCAGGTAAATTGGGAATTGAATTGTGATTATATGAGTTTAGAGGTTCCTAGTACAATAATTGGTTATATAATTCTTTTTTTTTCTCTTTTCAGGATGAGGGGATTGCAGACAGTATAATATGAGATCTCAGATTTAGAAATCAGTGTCACATTTACATATCCTGGGCTATGGTACACATAACTTCAAATTCTTGAGATCATGGGGCAGCCATGAGCCCACGACACACATTACTTCAAATTATTGAGATCTTTGGGCAAATGTTTTACTGATAAGTTTTTGCTTAATGTTATCGTTGTTATGTGATTAGCTGTGCTGATCCATATCGCCTCATTGTATCTAGAACAATTGAGGATGAAACATCACAGATGTCCTTGAAAAATGCAGTAATAATTATTCCATCTTATGTTTAGAGTTATTGGGCACCAAGCTGCTGCTGGCAAGGTAAATTTTAGACCAAGAGGATTGCTAGATGGCATAGATGCGGTGTCTGTAAGGAATTATAAATGATATTCTGTAGAAATAAGTAGGGTTAACCAAGGAAATATTTCAGGAAAAGGCGAGAAAGCTTTAGGAATGCATGATTTGGGAACTATGTAGAAATTTCTAGAAAGTTAGGAAAAAAACATTAGGATTTAAAAATCTGTTAGTGGCACACTTAAATTGCAGTACGGTAATTTCCCAGAGACAGTTTTATTGCTGTGGAAAATAAAAATAGCAAATAATTACAAACCACAATTGCATGAGCTAAAACGTGTGTTGCCAACTGGTGTGTTTTATGCAGAACAGGAATGTTTACGGCACTACGAGAGCAGTCCTCAGCTCGATCGACTATCCTACATATCCTAGCCACCTACTATGACTTAAGAATGGAGTTTAAAATTGCACTCAAATCACGGAAGGGTAAGTCATCAACAGTTAACACCATATGGGCGTCATTTATATATCATTTTAGCGCCACAACCGGCCCACACCAGAAAGAATCAATACTCAAGATAAATTACTACACGCAAAAAGGAATTCACAAGAAAAACTTAGTTGTCCATATACATTTCCATAAATTGCTCCGCAAACTTCTCCATGGACAAAGAATAGTATAATAGCAAGTTGCAACAGATGAATGCACACGGCATGACTAAAGCATGGGTCTAATTTTCGTTAAGCTTTAGTTAATACCTTAGATGGCGCCAGGAATTTAAAGAAGGGCACATGGGATTGGTCCCAAAACACCGACTAATCACAACTTATACATGCAAAATCATTTTTATACTATATCCTGTACTAATACTAACCTAGTGCCACAGTTATGAGCCCACATTCAGGTCAACCCCCCATGTCTCCGTAGTTGGGCTGAAGTTGCATTCAACTCCGAGCCTTCTCCTGCAATGTTAAACACGTCAGCATCGAATCATGGCGAATGATGGCAAAATAATATGCGATCGGGTAAAGCGAATTATAATCTTTGAACCCAAGGCGAATACAATTTGGCTCTGGATCCCAAAACCATTAATTACTGCTTCTATTTGCCCAAAAAGTGGCACTAATGCCGGGATTAGTTCCAGCAAAGGCACAAGAAAAAAAGAAATGCACAGATGGCTCTCTCTTAACCATGTAGATTAGCAGGGCAGTACCATTGACCAGACCCAATGCAACACACAAACCAAAACAACTTTAAGTGAGTTGTGTGTCATCATCATTAACCAAGGTGGGATATGGAAGCAATCTTGGGGGATTACATTTACATTAGTGGGTTGCTACTATGACTTGAGGAACAATTTTTCACCCTTTTCTTAATCGAAAGGCGATTTAAGTCGCAAAGCCGGGATGCAATATCTCCAGAATACTAACAAGTCAACCATCGAATTTAATATATACGCTGTCAGCATTTAAACACTGCAAGCTGGAAACAAGCAAAATCCCATAGCTGCAATTCATAGGGTGGGAGGGAGATGACATTAGAGGAGGCTGCTCTTATGTGCATCAAACAAAGTGACATTAATGAGTTTGCTTATCTCTTAGCCATGTATCAAGATGCGCACCAGGCAATGTATGGGTGCACAGCCCTTGCCTTGCGTCATTCAAAGACCTAAATACCTAATTTCATAAGCTAGCAGCATACTCCATCTATATTCAAGAGCCTCATTTATTCAAATAAACAAGAAAAATGGCTCAACATTCAAGCCCATTTAGTGCTCTTTTAGCAATACTGTGCATTTGAAATACTGTGCCCAATAAATTCCATTCATGGCCACATCAAGTTGTGAAATCAATTAGAAGCCAGTCAAATTTCAACTGTACAAGCTTTATAAATATAATCAATTGGAAGCCAGTCAAATTTCAACTGTACAAGCTTTATAAATAATCAAAAGGAAACAAAATTGGTGGTTTCAACACTCAACTACACAACAAATAATAATTGTCATAATTATCTGATTGGCCCAACTAACTTTCCAGTGGCCATAAGGTATTTATTCCTAAAATCTGTGGGATCAGTCATTTTCAAAAATTTGGAAAATGTTTTAAATATAGATAGCGAGTTTAACCTCTCACCCAAATGCAATAAAAAAGAAGCCTAGAAAATGTTGTGGAGCAAGTGCATTGCTAGGTGGCTAAAAATACTGATTAACAATAAAAGAAATACCAATTTACTTGTTAAGCACCAGGTAAGTTTCCCAGGACTGGTTAAATGTGGCGTAAAAGGCAACGCAAAGCGAAGCAAAAAACTCAACTGTAGATTTGTGACCCAGGTCCTGTTTTCCTCATTCAGATTTTCATATGACCCAACAGGTCACCACAAAACCTCTCACCTAGCACTTCTCTTCCACCCAACACATATTCAATCCTTCCTTTGCCACTCCCCAACCATGAATATGATAGGCAACAAAATGCGTACAGTTGTACTATTGCTACTACTATGAGATAGTAGAGAGTAATAATTAAGTGGGAGCGTAGCTCTTACTGTCACATTAAAGAAAACCAATTGACCTCCCATCCTTCTCCCCCTATAAATACCAGCCATCTCTTCTCCAACAACACCAAAGAAACACCTCTGAGCATTCTAAAGCTCATAGTCCTCTCCTTCCAGAGCATTTCACATCGCTCTCATCTCCACCTGCTTGCATCCAGCGCCTCGTCACTCTGCAAAACAGTAAGTCCCCTTGCTATCTGTATCTAGGCCTCTAATCCTTGTAACAGTAGAGCATCCATTCTGAAGTGTATCTCAATCAGCTGATTCAACATTTGATGGATGCAGACAGCACATACCTCCAAAGGATGAGTCGCAGCAACAGGAAGAGCTCTAGGAGCCTTGACCTGAAACTGAACCTCTCGCTTCCTGCAACAGGGGGCTCCTCCAGGAGGGCGATGGCTGATGAGGAGTCGTCCCCAAGCTCCTGCTTGTCGTCAGAGAACGAGCATGGCCTGCAGTGGTCCAACAGCCCTGAGGCCACATCCATGGTTCTTGCTGCCTGTCCTCGCTGCTTCATCTACGTCATGCTCCCACAAGATGACCCTCGGTGCCCCCAGTGTAAGAGCCCTGTGCTCCTTGACTTCCTGCAGGACGACAACAACAACAACAACAACAACAACAACAACAGTAAGAACAACAGTAATAATAGCAGCAGGAGGAGCAGGAGGGGATGAGCAATATGGTTCCATTAGGTGGTACGACATCAAGAAAAAGAGTTATATGAAGTCCTAGGTCCAGTAGTTCTATTTTGTCCAGTCATTTCTTCAGTGTAACTGTGATATATCCATACTAAAATTGCGAAGCTAGCACCCATATGCTAGTATCACAGTTTTGATATATCACAGATACACTGATGAATGGGGACTATATCTTTCATCCTTGTTTCCTTCCTTTGCGGCTCTAAATGTAATAGTTTTGTTTAGACATAGGACCAGACTTCCTATCTTTTTGTTTCAAGAAAAGAAAAGTTCACCCTGATAGAGTGATTTGAGAAGTAACTTCATTCTATCATACATAGGAGCTTCAAATCCAAGCTTCCAAGTTTCGGTTTGAATTTCCTCATTATTCTGAGTTGGACAAGGTATCCACGCCCCACATAGGAAGAAGGGGATAACAAAGGAAGAACAGTCAACCCCAGAAATGGGATGGTAGTATCACAGGTTAGCTGGACTGATCAATTGGCATTCCTGCGTCCACGTTGCAACAAAAAGATGTGTGCTTCATGAACTCTATCAACTACCCATGAAGACATCAAGTATTGAAATGGTCATGGAATTTCAAATTGGAAAGAGATATGCTTAAAAAAGGTTGGAAAAAAAGTTGGTGTGACGCCATGCAATAAATACTGATTAATTTCAGCATGCGTCACTCTGTTTCCATAGTGCATCCATCTGAATATGAGCATTATTACGCAACAACCTTACACAATGCTGCTTTGGTCAACTTTGTCAAGCCAATATATTTAAGTTCACTTCATAAAGACGCCTCAGGTTAAGTCCAGATCATCATTATCAGATAATACAAGTGGATTTGAATCACATCAAAAGGAAAAAGATCAAAAGATCAAAGAACATGTGCCTATATAGGATGTGACCATTAATTCATGTTGACTCGAAATAGCAAGCTTGTCCCTTTCATTTCATTCATTGACGAAAACAACAATGTTTCAGGCTGTAATATGGTGGTTCACTGACAAGACAACAGAAAAGGAATGAGCTGTTAATAGGGAAAGGAAGAAAGAAACATGAACAACATAAGAATGAAACAAGAAACAGAAAAATCAAATGTCATGCTGAAGTGGATTACAATATATTTATGGCAGTAAAACACAAAAAAGTAGCTAATTTAACAATTATTACGAAGTTAATCAAATAAGCAATTCATTTGAATTTATTGTACATATAAAAAAGGAAATATAACATTGTGACCTTGCATGTTTCTTCAAACATCAAGAAGCTTCATCTCAAGTTCCCCAGTGCTCCAAAAGGCTATAACAAATGCCTAACAACACTACATGTGCAATAGATGAATAACAGATCTAAAATTGTGTACAATTCAACATAACAGATAAAACTCAATAAGAAAGAGAACTGGGAGTTACACCACTTGAACATGTATTCTAAAAGAACTGAAACTAACACAAGTAATTTTTTTTCCAGTAAATTATAACTACATGCATTTTTTTTTGTTTAATATAGAAACATGGAGTATTAATATGTAGTCTACCAAAATTGAAGTGCAGACAATATTCGACATTATCTCAGAACAATTTGGAAAGTACAAGTTAGACGCACACCTTTAGATTATATATAGCCACACCTTGCCAGGTGAAAATGATATTACACTGAAGATTCTACAATTTTACACTCTGAAGTCTGAACATGTTTACAGCACCCTTTCGAACACAATGCGTTAACGCCACCTAAAGGGCACGATATTACCAACGCCCATGAATGACCTGATAATTCACAAAGAGCATGCCTTGAGTTGGATAAACAAAAAGTACAGTGCACTTAAAAAATGGCTGGAGCCCTCAAGTCCAATTTCCCTGACTGCTTGCAGTCAAAAGGGAAAAGGAAATCTATCAAAAAAAAAAAGAGGGAAAAGGAAAACAGAGAAATCCTTGGCTGCAAAGTGCACTAAAAAAATGGCTGAAGCCCTTAAGTTCCAATTTCCCTGACTGCTTGCAGTCAAAAGGGAAAAGGAAAACAGAGAAATCCTTGGCTGCAACTATCCTGACATGTCCAAGTCCAATGGAACATAAGGGGCCTAAGCGCAACATCTGAAGACGAAAGACAAGAACATTCACCTAATGCAGACCCCATTCATCCACCAAGGGTCCCAATGCCGACAGGTTTGGCTGTGTGTATGCAATCACCCAAAGGTCGCTGAAGCATGTTGCCGGTTATGATCCTTCGGAGATCACATCACGTCATCACATGGCAATATCTAAACGGGACTACAAGATACAGGAGGAGAAAAGCAGTCTCGGCCTGACATACAGTCAAACAGCGATATTGGAGACGTGCACGAGAGACCTAAATTGCAACTAAAGCACGAATTGTAGCTTAAAACTAGGGTTGTATGAACCGAAAGAAATACATTTAGCTAAAATGCCCCCCTAAAAGACTACAAACAACTCAAACTAGAGTTGTATAATTTTGTTTTTTAAAATAACCTAAATGCAGGTGAAAATACCCTATTTGCGCACCTTTCCCATTTGCAAAAGCGCAACCGTGGAAACTGGCTCACCTATTTGCGCGCCTCGATTTCAGAATCCCCTCCGCCGAGGATAAGGAGAAGCTCCTGCCTCCGGGCGGCGACGCGCCGACAAAGCCGAGCGCTGCCTGCCGCTTCGCTTCGCGTCGCCCGAAAGCGACGGTCACAACCGGCAACCGCTGGCTGGACATGGGCTCGTTTGGCGTTAGACCAAGCAATCTCAGTCTGGCCCAACTTGGCCGGAGGTTCGTCGGTCTGAACACAATTGGCCCGGCCCGTAGCTTGACCAGAGGAGCCTTTTTCGGCTGGCGCCTTTCTTTGTGCCAACCCACCGAATCATCGGCCCATCGCCGCCGGCATGGTTCATCAAAAATCAAATTTGTTGATTGTAAAGAAATCGCATAATTATTTCAGAAATCAAATTTGTTGATTGTAAAGAAGTGCAAAACTATTTCAGATCCCGGAGGTGGCAGATAAGATGCACAGTCAAGCTAGTCTGGAAAGCAGCAAAAATTGAAAAGGAATCGCATAATTGTAAAGAAACGAAACGATTGTGGAATCTGGGGGAGGATAAGCTATGTTATGTTAGGCAAACGACCGCCCGGTGAATCTTTGCTGGTCCGACGACATGGATAGAAAACACAGTCTACATGCTCCCTATCATTGGCATGCCACAAAAAACAAAGAGGCTGCCTACCTACTATACTCCTACTACCAGCAACCTCTCTGATTTGTTTAGGCCACTCTTGTCGGTCGGACCAAAGGCTCATGTGCATTTTCACCATGCCATTGCCATATGTAGGTCCTGCTAATGCAGTTCCCAATGCTGTACTGTACACGATGGATTCATCAAGCACTAAGAGTGGAAAACTATGTGCACGCTTGGTGGTGCTGTTCATTTCGATCTTGCATGCCATGGAGGAGTCGTGGTCATGGACAAGGACCAGCAGGCTCTCAATTCCGGCCAGTGTCCCTCGAGCAATTCAACATGCTCGAAGCTGGTGATCGGTGGGAATCCCAGGGGCGACACTTCTATACCGGCTTGATGCGCTAGCGACAAGGAACTAGTCAACTTTGCATGTGCAGACGGAGCATCATTATCCTTGTGAATTCCTTGTTATACGTAGTTGTTGACTCCGTTCCATCATTTACTCATTTGGATTGGAACTTGTTCTATGAAGATTTGCTGTATATAGAACGTTGATGTTGTTAATTAATCCAGGCCGTCAGAGACGTATGTGTCTTATGCTCCCAATCTAATGCTATAAATCTGTTTCCCATAATTCGGCACCATCAGAGGAACAGCTAATGACCTTCATAACTAGTTAACTAATCCGAAGGTGACTACGTGTGCAATGATAAGTAGAAGAGTCATTTCTTTCTAAACAAACAAATTCTTCTACTTGTCATTTCATTTCTTTCAAAAGACGCTGATCCAACGGTTGCAAGTCAGAGTTTGTTTGTTCAGACTTCAGTTCAGAGAGTATGCATGCATGCACTCTCTGATCTTCCCGGGATTTCTCACATGCTGATGATAGTATACGACAAAAGCTACTTATATATGATGATGAACAGACTGAATCCATCTGAACAGACCAGCTGCAACACACTAAACAGCCAGATTATACGGCTCTTCTTAATTAAAATGCCAACACACTCAACATTATCACTATACTTGTGAGCTTGTACTAGTATGCTTTTTTTCATTTAGTTTAAAACGCCTGCAACAGCAGACATGCGGCTTCTGCTCCACCCACATAACCTGAACAACAACAAAGCTTTCAGCAAGAAGAACATCAGCATAAGAGAACAAGAAGGTGGCACCCAAAAACATGGAGAAAAGCTCCTCCAAAGCTAAATGGCCGTGCGCCCGTGTGTGTTGGCATTTGTCGGCTTATAATTGCCCGAAACCTTGTTATACTTTTGCCAAGGGAACAGGCTATTAGGCCCTGGAAAGAGCCAGCACTGCCACGTTGGGTCAACCTTAGCCGTAGGATCCATCAGCTTTCTCTGTTGGAATTGGAACCAAACCGATGCAAGTGGCCCGGTTGTATTGTATATTCCATTCCAACCTAGCTTTTTCTTGTCCTGAGGAAGAGGGAAAGCCTCGCAGGAGACATTTCAGGGACCATATGCATTACGAGGATTCATGGCCATTTGCCCCTCAAACCAAATTTTATACACTGCATTATATTCATCTTTTGAAACCTGCATCTGCACTGCACTTGAAGCACTTCCTGGATACATACACTAGTGGCAGAAACACAAAGAGAGGCAAAGACATGTAGAAAAACTTAACATGCATGCACTACTCGATCGAAAACCGGTGGACCGTCGGCTGGTTGATCCGACGGCCCTGGACACCCGCTGGCGGCTGCCTGTCGTCACACGTACGTGCACAACTCCCCCTCGACAGCAGCTTAAAAGAACAGCCGAACACTAGTGGCAAACAGTAGTATACCTTTTAACCATGACAATGACACGAGCAGACAAAGCTTTTCCTCCTGAAAAGCAGCAATGGCGGAGGACTACGCATAGTTAAGCAAGCGAGCGGACATGGCCTTTTTCTCGCCTTGAGAACGACGACACGCCCGCGCGCGCGCGTGGAGGTTAAGCTCGTCTCGAGGGAGCTGCAGGCATGGCCACTGTGGCGTTGGGCCTGACGGCGAGAGCAGGACAGGGGTGGCGAGTATGCCTTGTTTATAATCTCTCTTGGAACTGGGAAGAAGAGGCCAAGCGAGAGATTTTTCTATGGGACGTTTCAAATTTTTGTCACATTGCCCAACCCAACCCAACCAACCAACCAACCCTGTGATTGTGATTGTCTGTCAGGCATGGATCTCTCCAATCTCCGTTTATAATCTTCACTTCTTTCTTGCATTTCATTCATTCATTCATGCATGGCTTCTTCAGAAGTTCAGATGGATGAATGTCCTGTTGCGATGCAAGTTTTTTTTACTACCGGACTTGCAGGACAGCAGTGTAACATCTTAGGCCTTGTTTTAGGGCCGGTTTGGTTTGAGTGTTAAAGTTTAACAAACACTATAGTATTTTCGTCTTATTTGACAAAAAGTTTTCAATTTTAGACTAATTAGGCTTAATAGATTCATCTCGTAAATTACTTCTAAGCTGTATCGATATGCATGCAATTAGTCTACATTTAGTACTCCATGCATTTGCCGCAACATTGATGTGACGGGAGTTAAACTTTAACATGTTGTAACCAAACGGGGCCTTAGATCAAGGAAAGTTGAAATTTTTTCACTCTCTCTCAATCACATCGAATATTTAGACGCATGCATGGAGCATTAAAGGTAGGTAAAAGAAATAACTAATTGCACAGTTTGTCTGTAATTTACGAGACGAATCTTTGAAGCCTAATTAATCTATGATTGGACACTAATTACCAAATACAAACGAAAGTGCTACAGTAGTAAATATTTAAAAAAAAATCTAGCCATCTAAACGAGGCCTTACACCTGCCGCCTTGCATTCATTCAATTGCTTGCAGATCGTGCCAGGCATCCTGTAGATTTTTGCATCTGTCTTTTTTCGAAATGTCCTGTTTCGAAATCAACAGGAGAACAGTATACAGTTCTAGCAGTTCAGGAAAATATTGAATGTGGGATTCAGGGAGTGGCAGCATGAAGCAGAGAAATGCATGTGGGTGCACTGTAAATGCTCTCAGGAGATGGACAGCAATCCACAGGTCAAAATAGGACCAATGCCCACAGGACCTGTAGACAGCATGACATTATTTGACCAGCACAGCTGTTTAGATTTTGTGCTCTCTTCCTCAAAAATAAATAAATAAATAAATGACTGATTTTTTTTTCTTCTAGCAGGAAGCCAGAAAACAGCTACTAGGCACAGGAATAGTTTATAAATGCAGCTTTGGGACGTAATTGAAAATGTCTTTTGCAACAAACATGTGAATCTCAGAGAAAAAAGTTGAAAAGTTCAGTAGAACAACACATAACTTTCTGCCAAGAATTAACCACTCTCTACTCTGGAGCTCTGTCAATCTGTCACAAAAACAGAAAGCTTCGACTGTTTAAAAAGTTCGCTAACTCCTTCGGTACAATAGGCATTTTCACTCCTCGATTGCCCAAGGTTTAGTTTTATGTTTTTATCCCTCAACATCTATTAAATTGGCCACTGAACCTCCAAACTTCTCCCTTTTTTAATTTATGTAAAAGGACAGAACCTGCCGTTTATATTAATCTATATATATAGCTTATATAGATGGAACTCACTAAAAATCATTATTATTTATTTCTCTACTCTCACGTTAAGTCACGTAGTCATCGGCAAAACTCTGTCTGTCATATTGCACAACCACTTTCGATATTATCGGTCCATTCCATCCATTGGGAAGTACTTCTCAGTTACGCATCCATTAGCTGAGCTAATGTGGAATCATCCGCACTAGCATGGCTAACAGGCTACCCACTAGCAAACGCAAAACAAGCAAGAACGTTACCTGAGTTAACATGGAACCATCCTCACTAGCAAACACAAACAGGCTAGTTAACATAGAGGAAGGAACCTAAATCCAAAACTGTCCGTTAAAACAAGCGTGATGAAAAGAGAGCAAGGAAAACTAAGGGCACGTTTGGTTTGCATGCAAGCGCGAGCAAGCCAATCCTTGTTAGCTCGGACGAGCCAAATTGGCTTGCTGATGGTAGCAATTATATTCTAACTTGGCAAGGTGAGGCGAGCATTGTTTCCGGAACCAAGCAAAACTCCTAAGTGCTTGGGAAGATATTCTTAAGGTGCCTTGCGCCCACAGTGGCCCAAATCGTCAGGTTTTCCTTAATTTTCACCACAAGGGAGACCACCGAAGAATTTCTTCGGTTGACAATTCTAGCATGTCGCTCATTCTAGATTTTCCAACTTGTGAGGATTAGAATCCGAAAGGCCTTTCATGGTCAACCTTACGAAAGTGCAACTTGAATCCACCATCCAGGCACCGACCCTGCATGTCTCTAAATTAGTCGCAAACCAAGCATAAATTGTGTCCCAAATTCGAACGGAATAGCAACAGAGCATGGAGAGGTTCCCAAACTTTTCATTTGGGTCAAACTAATTCTTGATCCAATTTGGAAGGTCATATTGGCTCTGTACATCTTTCCCATCCCAAGCTTCTCCACGTCGTCCCTAGTGAAATAAACATACCTTAGACCTCACGAGTAAGGTGGGTACTAGCAAAAATTGGTGTAGAGTGGATTTGTGGAATGCTGAGATATAAAAAAAATGTTTGTTCTGTTTCAGCTTGTGATTATAAAAACTACAGTCTAAAAACTCAAGATGAAATGAGCATGCCCTTAGTGATCCGCACATTTGCTTCGGAACCTGTATCGTGATTGGACGCGCACTATTTGAACTCCTATAAGCACGGGTCGTGAGTTTGGGTCACCGACTGTATAATAAACCAATTAGAACTCTTATCTCTAATCTCTACACCTAAAAAGACTCTAACGTTATCATCTACCTGGTGATATCAAATCTTATTCCTGCTAATGCATCCGTGTCCGATAAGAATCATCCTCAACTCGGAGCTCACGCGTTTGCATCCTACTCGATTCCAATACAAAGACCGGACCCACCGTCCGTGTCAGCTCATATGTTCGCATCCGATTACTGAGGTTCGGCTTAAAAAATTATGACCCCGGTGCAACGTACAGACATATATCTAGTTCATCACGTACAACTACTTTTTAGTAAAACCAGACATGGTTGCGCTAGCTCGAGGGGAGTACAGAAGAACTCATGAGAAAGTGATGGACGTAAAATCTAAGTGAGAAATTTTCGCTATACTAGGTATTAATGCACAAAGTGACAGATTTAATTGATTCTGAAGGTCCTTCCTCTATTCTTCTTTAGATATCTTCACTTAGGATAAACGGTATAGGGTTTCCTGATCTAAGCCGTGTCGTCCCATGCTCTATTGCTTATAAGGTATACCCTCAGTCTTAAAAAATGTCATTCTAGCTATGGATCCTAACAAATTGTTTAGATTTATAGTTAAAATAACATTCTTTTTAGAACAAATGGTGTATATTCATACAAAATGTTTTATTTCATCACTCCAGCACTATATGAGCGGGGGTTCTTCCACTTCACTCATTCTATTCTTCTATTTCTCTACCTCTTTTCCTCCTTTATTAACCATGGCAAAAATTTATATCCCTCATCCCGCCACTGGATCGGCCCATGTGATCCATATAGAAACACATATTGATGTGGTTATTTGACTTTTCTAACATATTAAAATCAACTAGGCATGTAAATTTGTTGCTCAACATAAAAGCAAGGACTCTGAAAAGGAAAATACGGAGGCTCAGTTGTATTTCAGAGATGACATATGTATCCATCAAAACTTAGGGGATGAAAAATACTATTTCGCCTTCTATTTCCTAAAAGATTACCATGTTACCGAATATATACTTTGTTTAACTAAGAAAAATGGGAATTGCTGGCGCCCAGACGTCCGATGGGATAGGATTCCATTAGATCGGCCCATTAGAGACGCGCCGCACTCTCCCACCGTATCGCTGCAATCCTTTCCCGTCTGCCTCGTCCCGGCCCGCACGCATACCCTTCCCTGTCTGCCTCGCCTCGCCAAGCCCCGTGCTTGCCGCTCCTTCCCCCTGACCCCCTCCTCGATCTCTCTCCGTGCGGGAGGGACCCGGGACAAGGACGAGCACGTCCCGTCCGCAGGACCCTAGGTGCGCCGCGCACCCCATCCACCGACCCCTGGCTCGCCCTGCCCCTTCCCACGATGCCCGGGCCGTGCCCCAATTGCTCTCTAAACATACCTCTGAAACATGAAACACTTGCAGCATGAAACACTTGAATGCAACAACGTCTAAAGCAAATAAAACATTTGAAACATACACTTGCAACATGTGTGGTGAAATGTATGCGACATCCAGATAAAACACTTACAACTTGCATCATGAAAACACTTATTGCAACATAAGACTAAAATATTTCGAACATACTCTTGCAACATATGTGTGAAACATACGCAACATCCAGATCAAAAACACTTGCAACGTATGTCTGAAACAGATGAAATAATTTGAACAAACGCTTGCAACATGCCTCTGAAAAACTTGCTACATGCCTCTGGAACACTTTGCTACATATGCAACATCTTAATCTACTTTTGCAACATCCATATGAAACACTTGCAACATACCTCTGGAACATCTGAAACACTTGAAGCATACGCTTGCAACATGTCAGTCGCGATTCTATTGGGAGGCGGACACCATGTCAGGCACATTGGCGATGGAGCGAAGAGCACCACGGGCTTGACTGCCACAAGTTTCTTCTACTGGGGGCACCGGGGCGTGCGGAGCCTCGATGGGAGCGTGAAGCATGGCACGGCCGCAACGCCCTCACGATCTCCAACCGCAGGAGGAGGTGACGAGGAGGACGTCGGCGCTGGCTCCGACGATGAGGGCAGGGGCGGGTGGCAGGCGTGACTCCAGCGGCGCAACCTGGCGTCACAGGAGGCGAGTGAGGGCCCTGGGGTGGAGGAAGCGGAGGTGATCGCCGCCGGAGAAGGCGAGCGTCAGGCAAGTGGTAAGGAACGCTGCGAAGGCTGTGCTAGTTAGGAATGTCACTGATTTTTTTTATTTTGAGAAACAGTGAAAGAATGAAGGTAAAGGGAAATAAGTCTATTGGGCTAGTAGTGCATAGGCCGAGGAAGCGTGGCGTCCGGACGGTCGGATGCCCACACTATAGCATTTCTGAAGAAAAATAGTATCTGTTTTATGAAAAAAGAAAATAGTATGGACTTCACTAACGTGTGGACGCGCACGCAAAAAAGTACTAGGCCAGCTCACTCCTTTCTCTACCTTATCTTCTCCGCTCTGCACTCCCCGCCACCGGCCCCACTCCGCCTAGCTCTGGCGGCACCCACACTGCCTCCACCTCTGCTCTTGCTAAATCCAAACTGGCACTAATTTGAGCTTTGGTGCCCTTGCCACCGCACCACCCCACTTGGGCACCGCCTCCTTCTGTCGCCATTATCGCTAAATCGAAGTCGGCCTCTCCTCCTCCTCTAGCCAACGCCCCCACCACTCCCACTGCCCCACTGCCCTCTCCTATTTCTTCATCAAGCAGGCCCCCGGTCCGGTCACTTACGTTGCTATCGCCGGTTTGGCATCCTCTCCGACGGCCCCCTCCTAAATCGTACACCCTCCCCCCCACCCCACCCCCCACACACCATCTCCTCAAAAAAAAACTAGCGTCAGTGAACTTCTCCGTCTCCGGCCGCGATAGTAGGTGAGTTCTTTATTTCTTTTTTTCTTTGTCTATTTTTGGCTTATTGTTTTCTATGTGTATGTGAAGGACCGGAAATGGCGACCAGAGGGGGGGGTGAATGGGAGCCTCAAAATTCTTTCAAAACTTTGGTCCTCGGCTCAAATCACAAACCCCAAGAGGCAAACATAAACACTATGATGACCACGACCAGAGAGAAGGGTGGAAGTTCCCTCGGAACACAACGGATCACCATAAAGCGAGCGGAGCGAGCACCGAACCAATAGACAAGAAAACGAGACTTTCCACTTCTATTGAAAAGAAGCGAGGTCCCAAATCTTGGAAACTCAAGCCAACCAGTGACAGAAACACCTAGATAAGATCTACGGAACGATAGAAAGCCAACGCAACAATCGTTAAAAAGAAACGGAGCTCAAACGACAAAAACACAGAAGAAAAAAAACACTAGCACTGGTCAAAGCCGGCTTAGCCAAGTTGGAGGGCCGGCCTAGCCGGGTTGTCTCTCTGCAGTGTCCAAACTCGGCCTAGCCAGGATGAAGAACCGGCCTAGCTGGGTTTGAGGGTCGGCCTAGCCGAGTTGGAAAGTCGGCCTAGCCGGGTTGCCTCTCTGCAGTGTCCAAACTCGGCCTAGCCGGGATGAAGAGCCGGCCTAGCCAGGTTTGAGGGTTGGCCTAGCCGAGTTGGAAAGTCGGCCTAGCCGGGTTGCGAAGAACTAAACACGAGAAAAACAGCCTCCAACCAAAACTCTCCCAATTTGTGGCCAAATCTTCACCAACTGCCACGATACTTTGTAGGTAACATCACAAGACAGTTGGGGAGCTGTCTCTAAGAGATCATCACTCAATTTGAAGCCAATCAAGAGAAATCAAGGACGAACAAACAATCCCCTTTTCTTGCACCCTAGACCAAGAACTTGCCCGATCTACATGCTCGTGAGGAATCAAGTGATTTCCTTCGGTGAGGATGATCTACTCACGTCATAGCTTAGATCAAGGCAACCAAAACCAACGAAAATGGTCTAGAAAACGCGAATCAAAGGCAAGAACAAGAGGGACCAAAATAAGAACGCGAGGAACGGTTCAAGAACACACAAGATGATTACTTCTCCGAACTCCGGAGGAAACAAGGAGGATTCAGCACCTCCTTTCCCTTGCAAGCTTGGTTCTTACACTAATCTTAACAATTAGTGGACCTCTCTCATAAGCAAAGCAACTAGAGGAAGAAAACCCTAGAAGGATGAAACAAAATGAGGTGGGCGGAGAGGTGAAGATGGCTTGGGGCTGCCATCCCCTATTTATCAGGGCTATTACACATTCCCCTAATTGCCCCTGGATACATAAGAGCTAAACCATCGAGCCCAAGGGCGTAGAGGTCCAACTCGGTCTCCATGTTGATCCGACGGCCACCGCGCCTCCTCACTGGTAGCTTCGTCTCGACGCGAACTCCTCGATGCCGCCACGTGCCGTCCGTTCCACCTTGGAACCTCCGCCCGGGTTTTGAGGCCCAAACCCGTAAACCCGCCTCCGATGGTTTTGAGGCCCAAACCATCAAACCGCTCCGCGAGTAGCGTACTCCATACGCGTCCCCCGCCATCCGACGCGTGTCACCTCCACGGTCAACACGGTCACTCTTATGTCTTCTCGCGCTTGTCGATGTCCCAAGTGTCAGCCAGCGCGGCTAGCCACCCAGCCTCTGGGTCCCTCGGTCCAAGCCTCACGTCTGTCCTTCACCCCTCAGGTCCATCGGCACGGCACGTCCTCCTTGACCTTCACCTCGCCGTCGGCTCCCATCTCCGTGCTCCACACCTGCACAACACAAGCCAAGAGACATGTCGTACACAAGGCTTTCACCAAGGTAGGGTTAGTCACCACTCAGCCTACTTCGTGGAGCACATTGACAATCACTCATCACAAAACGAACACACAAGGGTACTTGTCAACCTTGTGTTCGCAATCTCCCCCTTGATGAGTGCATTGTCAACACCAATACACGAACAGCTTGAGCAAAAGAAAAAGAAGAAGAATAGAAAAACAAGGAGCTCAACCAAATAACCAAAAACCAAAGAAAAGTCAAAAGCAAGTCATTTGAAATGAGCAAAAACTTGGTCCCCAAAGACATGGGCAATGGCTCAACGCAACCAAGTAAAACAAAGCTAGCCCTCAAGAAGAGGCAACGGGCTCAACACCACTAGCAAAGCTCGAAAAGGAGAACCTGCTAGACCCTCCAGAAGAGGCAAAGACTCAACACATCTAGCAAAAGCAACTCAAATGCAACTCCCCCTGAACAAATGCAATCTCGAAATGGAGACTTCTCCCCCTTGTTGACAACTTATCCCCCTTGTTGACATGGTGAGTGTGACATATCTCTCCCCCTTGTTGACACATGCACTTATCAAGGTAGAGCCCAAGGATTACAACTCTCCCTCAAAACATGCTATGAATGCAGAAATGCACAAATATAGAAGCTTCAAGATTATAGCAAGTAGATTGAAAAGATGCTCTAGCTGATGCTGTCATGTATATATAGCAACAAATACAAGTGCTAGCAAATGCTCAAAATGACAAAATGAGATGAAATATGTCATTTTAGCAAGTTTGATCAAGTTTGAGCAATTTAAAAGAGGGTTCACCACCGAATGAGCACATAGCAAATATAGACAGGAGATCAACCTTGTGCTACACATGTATGCAAAGTGAACTACCACAAACAAAGTTCACACATCATGTCATGAGACAAACTTGTGATTTGATCAAATTTTCAATCAATTAAATTTTATCGGAGTTATGCAGCTTATCACCAATGTTTGTCAAACAAATGTGTGCGGGAGGTTATCGATGCCATCAAAACCTGACTTATCGATCATGTCAAGCCTATGCCAGAAGCAATCAGAAGCTTAAGACAGTGATCTCGGTATCCATTACAGAGCTCAAGTTCACCCTTAAGTGCAATAGGGAGCTGTCTCGATACTCTGACATAGGACAACAAAGACCCACCCCGATCTTTTATACCTTGCTTTTTTTAAGTTTTAGCACAAATTCAAGTTTCTCAAGCAAGTGTGTAACTCAAGGTATGAGTCGTAGCAACTAAGCATATATATGAAGCAAAAGGGTTCTCGACACGCCTACACCTGCTAGTTGCTATAAGTAGTGGTGAACATGTTTCAAGTTTCTTCAAGTGTTATTCATGTTCACAAATGAAAGAGGCATTTTTAGCTCATATCAAGAGATCAAAGTGAGCCTAAGCAAAGCACATCATATATATCCATAACATCCCCAACAAGAGCATAGTGTCAATCTAGCTACTATAAGGATGAAGCTCAAGATGCAATATGATACATGATGATATGATATGCACGAATGATACAAAAGGTCAAAAAAACAGAAACTAAACTGAAAACAAAACCAAAAACTAATGTACAAGAACCACAAACTTCCCTCTTCTAAAAAGGATAACAAACCCCAAGCTCTCCTCGCAAGCGAGCAAACTAGGTTTGGTCAAGGGGTTTAGTGAAGATATTTACGAGCTGGTTGTGGGTGTCAACATGAATAAGGTCAATGTCCCCTTTCTCATAGTGGTCTCGCAAGAAGTGAAAACGAACCTCTATGTGCTTGGTTTTGGAGTGAAGAACGGGGTTTTTGGCTACACAAATGGCACTGGTGCTATCACAGAATAAAGGTACTCGCCTAAACTCTAAGCCATAGTCTCGCAAAGTAGCAACCATCCAAAGCAACTGGGAACAGCAAGCAGCAGCAGCAACATACTCAGCTTCTGTGGTGGATTGGGCTACAGTAGACTGCTTGCGAGAGGACCAAGACACAAGTGAAGACCCAAGAAACTGACAAGTCCCAGAAGTGGACTTCCTCTCAGTACGATAGCCAGCATAATCCGCATCAGAGTAACCGCAAAGAGAAAGAGAGGAGGAAGCCGAAAACCAAAGACCAAATTTGGGTGTGAACCGAAGGTACCTCATGATCTGCTTGACGGCTTGACGATGCGATGTGCGCGGTGAAGACTGAAAGCGCGCGCACAAGTAGACCGCGAACTGGATGTCCGGTCTCGTTGCCGTCAGGTACAGCAACGATCCGATCATGCTTCAGTACTCCTTCTGGTCCACAGCTTCTCCTTCCTTGTCCTCGTCTAGGGCCATCGTGGTCGACATGGGCGTCGAAAGAGGCTTGGCCTCGCCCATATCAAACTTCTTCAGAAGATCCTTGGTGTACTTGCCTTGGTGCACAAATGTTCCTTCACGTGTTTGCTTGATTTGCAGCCCGAGGAAGAATGTCAACTCGCCCATCATACTCATCTCGAATTCCCTGCTCATAGTCTCAGAAAACTTTGCAACAAGAGCGTGAGAGGAACCACCAAAAATGATATCATCCACGTAAATCTGAACCAAAAGTGTGTCAGTGCCTTGCTTGAGGAGAAACAAAGTTTTATCTACGGAACCCATCTTAAAGCCCTTAGCAAGCAAGAAGGCTTTCAAACGCTCATACCAGGCTCTCGGGGCTTGTTTCAATCCATACAAGGCTTTGTGGAGTTTGTAAACATGGTTGGGATACTTGGGATTTTCAAAGCCAGGGTGTTGTCTCACATACACCTCTTCCTCTATGTACCCGTTCAAAAAGGCGCTCTTCACATCCATTTGATACAGTTTGAACCCTTTCGAAACTGCATAAGCTAAGAGCATCCTTATAGCCTCGATACGGGCTACGGGAGCAAAGGTTTCTTCAAAGTCTACTCCCTCTTTCTGACAAAACCCCTGAGCCACTAGCCTAGCCTTATTCCTCACCACCACTCCATCCTCACTTTGCTTGTTCTTAAAAACCCATTTTGTACCTATAGGGTGACACTCAGGTGGAGGTGGAACTAAAACCCAGACTTCATTCCTCTCAAAGTTTTGTAACTCCTCGTGCATAGCATTGACCCAATCGGGATCAGAAAGTGCGTGTCCAACATTTTGTGGCTCAAAATTAGCGACAAAAGCGGAATGAGCAAAATGTGAGATTTCATATGACCTTGAGCGTGTAACACGCTGACTGATGTCGCCGATCATGGTTTGAGGCGGGTGGCGACGCTGGATGTGCCGAGGGGCTTCCCTTAAAGATGTCGCCTCCCCCTCAAAAGCTGCTGGGGCCTCTTCAGGTGCAGTCGACGTAGGCTGAGGAGGTGGCTCGTGTGGACCCCATGTAGTGGAAGAAGATGGATCTGGTCCGTGAGCCGAAGTAGTTGTCGTAGACTCGACTGGAACAGCCGAAGAGGTCGGCTCTGCATCTCCCCAATCAGCATCTTCCTCATTCTCCTCAACGAAGATGCTCTCACCAATCTCCTGATCACCTTTGCTATTATCCCCGAATGTGATGTACTCCTTATATTGCACGGGGTCGAGGCTAGAGAACCATTTGGAACTTCCGGTCATGTGGCGCGAGCATCCGGAATCAATGAGCCATGTGTTCTGCAGACCTCCGTCCTGCATCAATAGAAAGACATAGGATGAGCAAATGGCACAACACTGGGGTTAGTAAATTGTGAAGGGTACCAGTGTTGGCTCATTTGCCCTGGAAAAGTGTTAGGAAAAACACCAAATATGCCATGTCCCATTTGAGGAAAGCGGGCACCACGTAGGGAAAAACGTGGTCCGCTAGAGCTGTAGGACTGAAAGCCACTGTCACGAGGTCCAAAGTCATATTGATCATGATCTGAACCACGCCGGGCACGACCACCATGACCACCGCGTGGTCTAGCAACCTGAGGCCTAGCACCTTGAGGCATTGCACCTCTTGGCCTAGCATTGCGCCTCTGAACAGGAGGCACATGTACACCATGGGGTGGACGGTACATGTTCCGGTTGTTCAACTCATACTCCCGCCGCTCATCTCTCTTCCTCCTGAAGCAAAACTCAACAAGGTGACCATCCCTATGGCAATAGTCACAGTGATACCTCACCTCTCTCTTAGGTGGTTGTTGGCTCACTCTCTTGTGGGTATGGTTCACTCTTGGTAGCTTTTTTGCTTTAGGAAGGGGATCCTCAGAGATGTTCAGTAGAGTGTCAAGTGGGTTTCTGAGATGGTTCGGTTTTGGAACCCAAACTTGTTTCTGAGGTGGAGCTCTTGGAGGTTCTTCAAACACTCCATCTTTCACAGTGGGTTCGGTAGGCTTAGGTGGATTGATCTTGATCAATTTGGGAGTAGTGGAAGGTTTCTCACTTGGGCTCAAACCACTGAACTCACCAACTTTGCCATAGACATTTTCACCCTTCTCACCTAGAGCAAAGCCTACTCCCGATGTCCCAGTTCCCCGTCTGAACTGGCTCATCATCATGCCCAACTGCGGTTCACTACAAGACACCCAATTCAAGATGGACCGAAGGTATGTGTTGTCTTCCTCGGATCTCATCTTGTCATGCCTACAAGACTCAAGCTCCAACATCAAACTCTCACAACGTGCACACTCAACAACAGTGCTATCTGAACTGGCCTTCTCAAGAGCATGGATCTTGGCATTCTTCTCTACCAGCTCAGATTGCAAGCCTGAACAAGACTTGCACGCACCCAACAAGCTAGACCTAGCCTTCAGCTCATCGTTCTCATCTAACAAGGCAGCATACTTAGATTGCAACTCAGAAAAGTTAGTCATATAAACAGCACATTCATCGCGCTCATCCTCGTCAGACACATGAACAACAAGCTTCTTAGCTTCCTCAAGTTCTTTCTCTACAACTTCTAGCTTGTCCTTAAACTCTTTCCTCTCACAAGTAGCACGTTTCAGCAACTTATCTTGACTCATCAAAGTATCGGTCATGATATCAAGCTCGGTAATAAGAGCGTCGACGGAGGGTTTTACCTCGGTAGAGTCGTCGTCGCCAGGAAGCACGTCCTTGTTGGGCTTCACACCTTCATCCACGGCTAGCCTCCGTGGATGGACTTGGCGATGAAGCAAAGCCCGATCAACTTGTCCTCACGCCTCTTCTCGGACTCATCATCGCTCGAGGGAGAAGAAGACCGGTCGTCGTCGGTGTCATTGTCGAGGTCGCTGAGGGAGGCGAGGAAGGCGTGCTCTTGGGCCTTGGCCTTCTTAAAGTACTTCTTCTTCAACGCCTCCTTATCGAATCCTCCCTTCGACTTGTGCTTGTAGGTGTACTCGCGCTTGTCCTTGCGCTTGCTGGAGTCGTACTTGTTAGAGGAGTGATTGTTCTTCTTGGGGCAGTGGGCAACGAAGTGGTCGGGATCTCCACAGCCGTAGCATTCTTCCTTTGGACCACCACCACGTCGGTGATTCAAACGGTTGTTGTGAAACCGTGAGAACCGGCTGATGATCAACGTCAGCTCGTCGTCCCCAAGACTCTCCATCTGCTCCTCTGTGACAGACACCAAAGAAGACAAGGCAAAAGACACCTATGAAGGGTTAGCCAAAGAACTTGAGCCATTACCTGAGACCAAGGCCATAGTCGGTGCAGAGGGATTCTTGAGCTTGGCTTGGGTCTGGTAGTCGATCTCGGTGGACTTGAGCTTGCTGAAAAGCTCATCCACGGTGAGGGTCTCATACCCCGAAGACTCAATGATGGCGGTCACCTTCACATCCCATACCTTCCGATCTAGGGCATATAGAAGCTTGAGTGCCCTCTCGTGATCGTCATAAGGTAATTGTGCCTTGTTTGCTCGCATCTTGTTAACGATGGTCTGAAAGCGAGAAAACATGGCATCGATGGACTCGCCATCAAGCTAGGTGAAGTTCTCGTACTCCCTCTTGTATGTCTCATAGAGTCTGGTTTTAACCTGTGCGGTCCCCTCGTGATAGCTCTGAAGCCTCACCCAGATCTCCCGAGCAGTAGTACAATCGGAGACTCTTTCGAACTCCTGAAGAGAAAGACTCGAGAAAAGAACTGCACGAGCTCTGCTATTAGCGTTGTGTCGATCTTTTTGATCTTGCGTGACACGAGCACGAGGTTCAAGCACAACATAAGTAGCATCCTCGCAAATCTTCCAAACAAGTCAATCAATCCCCTGGAGATGCGCGGACATGCGGATCTTCCAATAGGGATAATTTGTTCCATCGAAGAACGGTGGTTTGCCGGAACCACGCTCCATGTCGCCTTCATGGATCACAGACCGATTAAGGTGGAATGATCCTTAACTGGCTCTGATACCAATTGAAGGACCGGAAATGGCGACCAGAGGGGGGGTGAATGGGAGCCTCAAAATTCTTTCAAAACTTTGGTCCTCGGCTCAAATCACAAACCCCAAGAGGCAAACATAAACACTATGATGACCACGACCAGAGAGAAGGGTGGAAGTTCTCTCGGAACGCAACGGATCACCATAAAGCGAGCGGAGCGAGCACCGAACCAATAGACAAGAAAACGAGACTTTCCACTTCTATTGAAAAGAAGCGAGGTCCCAAATCTTGGAAACTCAAGCCAACCAGTGACAGAAACACCTAGATAAGATCTACGGAACGATAGAAAGCCAACGCAACAATCGTTAAAAAGAAATGGAGCTCAAACGACAAAAACATAGAAGAAAAAAACACTAGCACTGGTCAAAGCCGGCTTAGCCGAGTTGGAGGGTCGGCCTAGCCGGGTTGTCTCTCTGCAGTGTCCAAACTCGGCCTAGCCGGGATGAAGAGCCGGCCTAGCTGGGTTTGAGGGTCGGCCTAGCCGAGTTGGAAAGTTGGCCTAGCCGGGTTGCCTCTTTGCAGTGTCCAAACTCGGCCTAGCCGGGATGAAGAGCCGGCCTAGCCGGGTTTGAGGGTCGGCCTAGCCGAGTTGGAAAGTCGGCCTAGCTGGGTTGCGAAGAACAGAACACGAGAAAAACCGCCTCCAACCAAAACTCTCCCAATTTGTGGCAAAATCTTCACCAACTGCCACGATACTTTGTAGGCAACATCACAAGATAGTTGGGGAGCTGTCTCTAAGAGATCATCGCTCAATTTGAAGCCAATCAAGAGAAATCAAGGACGAACAAACAATCCCCTTTTCTTGCACCCTAGACCAAGAACTTGCCCGATCTACATGCTCGTGAGGAATCAAGTGATTTCCTTCGGTGAGGATGATCTACTCACGTCATAGCTTAGATCAAGGCAACCAAAACCAACGAAAATGGTCTAGAAAACGCGAATCAAAGGCAAGAACAAGAGGGACCAAAATAAGAACGCGAGGAACGGTTCAAGAACACACAAGATGATTACTTCTCCGAACTCCGGAGGAAACAAGGAGGATTCGGGACCTCCTTTCCCTTGCAAGCTTGGTTCTTACACTAATCTTAACAATTAGTGGACCTCTCTCATAAGCAAAGCAACTAGAGGAAGAAAACCCTAGAAGGATGAAACAAAATGAGGTGGGTGAAGAGGTGAAGATGGCTTGGGGCTGCCATCCCCTATTTATCAGGGCTATTACACATTCCCCTAATTGCCTCTGGATACATAAGAGCTAAACCATCGAGCCCAAGGGCGTAGAGGTCCAACTCGATCTCCATGTTGATCCGACGGCCACCGCGCCTCCTCACTGGTAGCTTCGCCTCGACGCGAACTCCCCGATGCCACCACGTGCCGTCCGTTCCACCTCGGAACCTCCGCCCGGGTTTTGAGGCCCAAACCCGTAAACCCGCCTCCGATGGTTTTGAGGCCCAAACCATCAAACCGCTTCGCGAGTAGCGTACTCCATACGCGTCCCCCGCCATCCGACGCGTGTCACCTCCACGGTCAACACGGTCACTCTTATGTCTTCTCGCGCTTGTCGATGTCCCAAGTGTCAGCCAGCGTGGCTAGCCACCCAGCCTCCGGGTCCCTCGGTTCAAGCCTCACGTCCGTCCTTCACCCCTCAGGTCCATCGGCACGGCACGTCCTCCTTGACCTTCACCTCGCCGCCGGCTCCCGTCTCCGTGCTCCACACCTGCACAACACAAGCCAAGAGACATGTCGCACATAAGGCTTTCGCCAAGGTAGGGTTAGTCACCACTCAACCTACTTCGTGGAGCACATTGACAATCACTCATCACAAAACGAACACACAAGGGTACTTGTCAACCTTGTGTTCACAGTATGCTGTGTTGGCGGAATTAAACATTTAAATATATTTTCCTAATCATTTTTTTCACTTGGTCCCATGAATATTGGCCGGTCCTGGTTAGGGATGAAAACGGAACAGAAATATTTTGAATTGACTGTTTTCGTTTTCTATATTATGAACCGTTTTTTAACATGAAAAATTGTCAGTTTCAATTGATTTCACAACCATTTTTAACCATTTTTTGTACTTTTTAATTGCTAAATGTAGAAATATCCCGAACCGACCGCTTTCGTTTTTCTATATCGTAAGTCTGTTTTCGACCGTTTTCGACCGTTTACATTCTTAGTCCTGGTAAAGAATTTCAGAACAAATAAAAAAAAAAGATTTGACATGGTCTTGTATATTTTACCAGTAGCCATTCAATGGGTGTATTCATTTCCTCACTGAAACCTCTCCAACACCTACAGTAAATGGGCATGACGATTGACCAAGACCTCCCTCTCGTCTTCTTCTCTGCCCTTCTATAAAACAAGGCAACAGAACAGAGCGGCAAGGCCAGCTCCCGCCGGCCACTCGAGACTCAGCGGCACAATGCCTCCTTCCCTTCACCCTCCCCACCTCCACTTCCACAAGCTCAAGCGCCGCCACCACCCCGCCGCCATGGCCAAGAAGGGCCTGGCCGCCATCCTCTACAAGTTCCGCGACGTGCACCGCCCGCCCTCTGCCTCGCCGCCGGCGCCGTCGACCCCGTCCGCGCACTACGCCCAGCGCTGCTACCCGCCGCCGCCGTCCGCGTGGCCCTGGCCGTCGTGCCGGCACCCGCGCACCAGCTCGTTCCGCGGGCCCAAGGACGACGACGCCGCGGTGTTCCGGACCGTGAACAGCGTCTACGACACGACCTCGGAGCATTTCCTCCGGCGCTCGTCCATCGATGAGGCGGCGTGCATCGACCGGAGCCCCCTGTCGTTGCTCGGAGATGCCGTCGCGGAGCAGGTGGACGAGGAGGAGAAGGAGACAGTGCTGCGAGAGACGGCCGTCGTGCGCGGCATGCGTTCGGAACGGCTGTTCTTCGATCCGTCCGGCGCAGAGTTCTTGCCCAAGCAGGTAACACATTCTTCATGTCTTCTTGTGCCGTCCGTCGTCCGAGTCCGACGACAAGGCACCATTCGGGTCGGTCGGTTCTGATTCTAACTCGACAGAGGTTTCAGGGCGTAGCGCCGGCGAGAGGCAAGAACGAGGCGGCCACCGTGGCAGTGGAAGGCGTTAAGAGCGAGGAGCCAGCGACAGACGCGCCGCGCGACAAGAACGAGTCGGCGGCGGTGGCGGCCGTCGCGGCGAAGGGCGGCGCGGTGGTGGTGACAGTGGAGTCCAAGGACCCGTACGGCGACTTCAGGGCGTCCATGGCGGAGATGGTGGCGGCGCACGGGCTGCAGGACTGGGAGGCCCTGGAGGAGCTCCTGGCGTGGTACCTCAAGCTCAACGCCAAGGGCGTCCACGCTGCCATCGTCGGTGCATTCATCGACCTTCTCGTGACCATGCAGCCGCAGGCGTCGTCCCCGCCGTCGCTGCCGTCGCCGTCGCCCTCGTCGTCGTGCATCACCTTCGAGGAGTACTCCTCGGCAACCTTTGACGAGGAAGACGGCAAGAGCTGAGCCGGGGCCGAGGTGCTCCGTGTTCGCCATTTTTCTTGTCTCATTCAGAGATTGCAGTTTTTTTTTGTGAATTATTTTGTGCGCCTTATTATTATGGAAGAATGGAAGGTGAGGCCATGATGTACAGTTGCTAAACTAGTTGATGCTGACCATCAGAATAGATTAATGCCTAGACAACTAATTGACCATATTTTATTTTCTCTGCATGTTTTTTATTTTCTCTTGCGTGTGAACTAACTTGTCTACTAACTCTGAAGCATGTTCGTCTCTGTGCCTGTTGCTGTTAGCAGCTGCGATTAGCTTAGCTGTTTTCCCAACGATTTTCATGGCATTTGAGCAGCTCAGCTTGGCCCAAATTATGCAGAAAGCTGAATCATTGAATCAACTTTGGCCCTTTTGGTCTTGCAGAAGCATTAGGCACTGTTGGTGTTTTCCTCATTTCTGTATAAATGCTTCACCAACATGTCATGATTTTGAGATTTTTTTTGCATGCCCTCAATGCGTTAGCAGAGGTCGTCTCTGGTCCGAGCAGGCTGGTGTTCGAATGCTGCTGCTAAAGTTTTTCTATCACATTGGACGTTTGACACTAATCTGGAGTATTAAATATAGATTAATTATAAAACTAATTGCAGACTAATTTACGAAACGAATCTATTAAGCCTAATTAGACATCATTTGAGAATGTGGTGCTACAGTAAACATAGGTTAATCATGGATTAATTAGGTTTTATGTTTTCACCGGATCCCAGCCATATTAATCCTAGGCAACCATTGTATGATCGAACCCATGGTTGCAATAGCTCTTATTTAAGTCCAAGACTTGGGTAAAAATCAGTCTAGGTTTACCACTTTTGGCTAATTTTGAGGGTTCATAGCTAGTAGATTTTTTTATTTAGTACCTCATTGTAAACTATAAGACATTTCGGTTTTTTTATACATAGTTTTTGCTTTACTATCTCTGATATATATAGATACAATAATGTATTAAAAAAGCCAAAGTGTTTTAAAATAGAACGAAGAGAGAGCACATTTTGCTTACGCACTATTCTTCAGTCAACTTTGTTTTATATACATTACGTTTTCTGTCTGTGGTCAATGGCCAGTTTCGTTATGGTGTGTTTGGTTTGTGGAGTCACTTCATACTTCATGAGTTGATGCATCGTGAATTCATTCATTGAATTTTGGTGAAATCAACTCATTCCCCATACATATATACTAATTATTAGTTTGTGGGGAATGAGGTGATGATGGATCAACTCATTTCATTCTATAAACCAAATAAAAAAGTGAGGAGTGAGAAAAAAAAATAAACCACCTTATTCCTCCAACCAAATACACCTTAGAAGATGCAGTTCGCACGTTCTCTCGAAATTACTGAAACGGGAAATGTTAAGAAACTCATTGGTATGCAAGATTGTTAAAATATACATAAAATAGAGAATGGTAAAGAACTCTCATGGAACACAATATTCTTAAAATGTAGAAATAGAAAAAATATAGAATTGGAGTGATGTGTCTATCTTACATAAATCTAGCGATGGAGAGTTAGAAGGATTTGAATGCTACTTAGAAAGAATGCAGAAATTCTAATACACAAAGGAAAAAAACATGATATTAGGTTAGTCCTCATGCTTATTTTCCAATAATATTTATATAGAAAAGCTCATTCCATAAGAATTTCAAGAAATTCGTGTGATTACTCATTTGTTTATAAAGCACTTTTTCTTAAAAAAAGATGACAGAAGCTCTGCCTTTCAATTAAAAAGAAAATTGAGTTTTAAACCCAATAAATACTAGAGCTATAAAGAGGCCCTGCACACATACCCCAAACAACCACTGGGTCACCACTCAAGAAGAAACCAAACGACAGATAAATTATACCGAAACAAGTGCTTTCTCCTTAGCTCGAGGTCTTCTTTTATTTTCATAGTCCCTTGTTGTGCTGTCATGAAAAAGTTCTAAAAAATTCTTCGATTCCACTCTTTCCAAATGTTCCACATGACGTAAAATGGCCAAGCCATTGAAATGCAATTGTTGCTCTTTCTACCTTTTGTGTCATTGCTTCCCACCAAGCGCTGATGGATGATGAATCATGCACATGTTGGATCGTACTAGTGTCAAAGTGTTTCCAGGCCAACGGTTGGTGCCAAACAAGTTTCGCAAAAGGGCAATGTAGGCACAGGTGTAGGCCAGTTTCAAACGGCCTATTGGACAAAACACAAGTAGTTTTGGTGAGGCCATCCCTTGAAGCCAAAGTATCCGTCGTGAGAATTGTGCTCTGTATGATCGTCCAAGCAAACAACTTACACTTGTTTTTGTGTGAGCTTTTCAAATTACATTTGGCTTGTATCTTCTATATGAGCCTTGGAATTGAACCTGAGACATTGAACACGTGGAATATTGTCCATCCGGCGTCCATCTCCAGGTTATGGAGTCTCTAATCTCGGGCTGCAAGTGAACATTTTGAAGCCTAATCTACAATGAGACGAACTCCTTAATTTGGATTTCTAAAGCTCTCATAGGAACAATTTAAAAAAAAACCAAAATTCTTCTGTTCTTTTCTACCAATTTCAAATGGAGTGTAAATCTTGCTCAAGTGTGTCGATACTCCTTTCTAGTGGTGTGCTCCCTTTAATCTCTTAGAGTCCATGTAAGGCAAATTGACCTAGCAATGCTGATGGACAGAGAAAGCGGGAGTTTGACCAAGTTTACATAGACAAGTATTAATATGATAATATATACCGTATCAAAGAGATAAATTATGAAAATACAGGTCATAATGTATTTAATGTATCTTATTTGGTATTATAAATATTATTAATCTTTCTATATGTCTAATCAAACTTAAAATTGTTCACAATTTCACACTTCATAGTTCACAGTTCACACAAACTCACACTAATCAGTAATCACAGATAAGAGATGAACTGACAACATGAGGTATAAGTTGAGTAACAGAAGGTCGATGCTCACAATATATCACTGTTCACATGAATACAGTACAAACCACGGACTCAAGTACATCAAAATTCACACAAATAACGCAAGGACTTATAATAGTTATATCACATTTACACAATCATTATCATAGTCTTACTGTATTTTAGGTACCCGATAGATACCCGCAAATAAAATTTGGTACCCAGAGACACACTATCTGCTTTTAGGTATCTAATCTTCAAGGACCCGCGGGCAGGATTTTGTACATGTACACCCACAAGTCAGTCGTACGAAAGCTGCGGATACCCACATCCACAAAGAGATTACCATCTCTAGCTGAAATACACCCTCTTCTTTTATGGCGCAAATTTGGATTTGAAAACATTAAACTTTCCAAAGCTTGACTAACAATAATTCAAATTATATACCAACTTACTGTATGAAAGTTGATGCAGAGAACCTTTTAATATGGCTATGATTTTTACAATAGGCCTTGTTTAGTTCCTCCCAAAAATTTACGCTTTATCCCATCAAATGTTTGGACACATGCATAGAGTATTAAATATAGACTAAAAAATAACTAATTGCACATATTGCGACTACTTTGCGAGACGAATGTTTTAAACCTAATTAGTTCATGATTTGACAAGAAAGTGCTACAGTAACACATGTGCTAATGACGAATTAATTAGGCTTAATAAATTCGTCTCGCGGTTTACCGAAGGATTCTATAATTTATTTTTTTATTAGTATCCAAACACCCCATATAATACCCATGTCACATCTAATATGACATCTAAAACTTTCCGTCCCAGAACTAAACGCCTGATGAATGTTGTAAGAGAAATTGACTAGCTAGATGTAGTCATATTAAACACTTTCTAGACATTAATAAGCCTTACGGAGATGAATAAGTAGGCCTTGTCCCCACGTCCGTCCGTCCGTCACCGGCAGTCCTTCTCGGTTTGAATGCGCGCGTGGAGCAGGCGGGGGGTCCATTAATCTATAGCTGTCCATCATGATTTGACAACAAGGCCGTGTTTAGTTTTGGTGACGGCCGAATTACTGTGCGCACTGTTGCGCACTGTAGCATTTTGTTTTTTAGTGTAAAAAATTGTCTAAAAATTAATTAATTAGGCTCAAAATGTTCGTCTCGTAAAGAACAACAAAACTGTATAATTAGTTTTTAATTTCATCTACATTTAGTACTCTATACATGTACCAGCATTTTGATGTGATGGAGAATCTTCTTTTTGCATAGTAGAATTTGGGAAAAAATTTGGCATCTAAACAGGGCCCAATTTAGGGTGTGTTTAGTTCACGAAAATTTTTAGCTTTAGTTATGTCGTACTTTCGTTTGTATTTGTCAATTAGTGTCCAATCATAGACTAATTAGGCTTAAAAGATTCGTCTCGTGGTTTTCTACCAAACTGTATAATTAATTTTTTTTCGTCTACATTTAATGCTCCATACATATGTCAAATATTCGATGTGACGGGAAGTCTTAAAATTTTTTTGGAAACTAAAAGTGGCCTGGTGAGGTCCCAGCTGATTCCGTCCGATCCAAGCGAACAGCTAGCCAATGCAAAAGTCTCATGTTGACCGGGCTTCAAAAGTTACGACGTGTGAAAATTTCCATGGGGGCGTAGTACAATACAACCGTAGAAGTAGAACACGTCTTGCTGGCTGCTGCACTATTAACCTGGACTCCCAAGTTGAGCTGAAAAGCGTTGCTTGATGTGTTTTCATCACACTAATAAGGCAGTGTTTTGCGGGGTTCAGACTTGTACACCATTTTTCTGAGTCCTGACCGACAGCTGTTTTTTTTCCTGAGTCCTGACCGACAGCTTTTTTTTTACCGCATTACAGACAGTACACCATTTGCAACTGTCCTTCTAGTAGTTCCAAGTAAACCCTCCTGTGTGGCCCTGGAGAAACACAAGCTTCTAGCTTTCTAGACTGCTGCAGCGATGCTTGCACGGCTGGAGCCCCGGGCTCACAGGCCAACAGGTGCTTGCACGGCTTGCTGGTTCACGCAAGCTCTGCAACAGCAACAGCACAAGAGCCCGTCGGGGCCGCCCGCTCCCCCTGATGGTTGCCGTTGTCTCGGAGTATCCGCACTCGTGGTACTCTAAATCCATCTTCTAAAGAGAATATTTCGTCCTAGTCATCGTGATTCTCCTCTATCCCACTTTCTCCCACACCCATCATACTCTATATCTCATCCTCTATATCAACTTTCCACATGTGGGTCCCACGCGTCAGGTTTTTTTCTTTTTTTTTCCAACCAGACGCCCTCATCCCCATTCTCTTTCCTCTATCCTTTCCTTCTCCCCAAACGTGCCCACACTCCTCGTCGTCGCCGCCTGCTCCTCGTCGAGCTCGGCGGGCGGGCGAGCTCGGCCGGCGAGGCTCCGGCGGGCGGGTGCGCGAGCTCGGCCGGCAAGGGAGCAGTGGGCGGGCCCGCGAGCGGCGGCGGCAGCGGCCGGCGAGGGAGCGGCTCGGGCATGCGGGCGAGGGGCCATGGCGGTGAGGGAGCGGCTCGGCCGGCGAGGGAGCGGCTCGGGCATGCGGGCGAGGGGCCATGGCGGTGAGGGAGCGGCTCGGCCGGCGAGGGAGCGGCTCGGCGGCGGAGGAGGCCCAGCCGAGCACACGCGGGGGGATGCGCCCCAGTGGCGGCGGAGGAGGCCCGGCCGAGCGCGGGCGCGGCGCGGGGATCCCATGGTGGAGCTCCTCCGACGGCGGTCCTGGCGAGGCCCTCCACCTCCCTCTGCTCCCTCCCTCTCTCCCTTCTCCTTCCGGCCATGGCTGGAGCTCGGCCTTCCCCCTCCGCGGGCCGGCGTGGGAGCGACTCCGCGGCCGCGGGCACGAGCTCCCCACAAGCGACCTCCACCAGGCACGAGCGAGGCCATCCCCGCCGCCCATCCCCTTCTCTTCCCCCTTCCTCCTTGGCGCGTCCACGGCGAGCGGAGGACGAGGCCGCGCGGGCCCCACGCGCGTAGCGTTCGCCCTGCCAGTCCGCCAGGAGTAGCGGCCGACCGGCCGTCCGCTTCGATAGCGTGCCTGGTGGCGTCCCCCGCTGCAGCTCTTTCAACCGCTATATCCGTTTAGCGTATCCCTCGGTGCGGAAGGTCTCAGCCCCAAGCAGATCGCAGGACGCGTGGCTAGGTAGCTGCAGAGCACTGGTCACCGTCACCTCCGGACTCCGGCCCACCGGGTACCGCTCTGCCAGCCAGCCGTGTGCCATTTGATGCCATCGTGTGAACGTGTGATGGACGGTACTGCTAGTAGTCCCGTACGCATGGATTATGCTGTTGCTGCAGCTGATTGTTGAGACGAACAAGAACAAGTACAGTCAAGCCAGGACCAGAGGTTGTTTGGTCCACGCGTGTTGTGGTGGACACGACGAGTATCAGGCCAGGCGCAAAGGGAAACATCCAGTGATGAGTTTTTTTTTCTGGAAACGCAATTCTGAAAGTTGTGTTTGCACAATTCTCGTGAATGCACGTTTTCAATTTGTTTGGTTCGGCTGTCTTTGCACGTTTTCATCTCTCTGGGAGCTTGCTTTCTGACTTGCTTAGAAGATTAACCCACCGCTTTGTTTGTTCTTTGCAAGTCAGTACAGTACAGGGAATCCGCTATGGTAGAGTTGGATCGGATTTAGGTTTCAGGACAGACAGCTAAGATAGATTAACCCACTACTTTGTTTGTTCTTTGTTGTTCTTTCTTCTACTGCAATGCTGCCTTTTGTCACTGCCAAAAAAAAAAGAATCATTCAGTACCTTCAGATCCACTGCACCAAAAAAAACTTTCATTCAGACATTCAGTACCTTCAGATCCACCGCGCTAAAAAAGAAACAATTTTAAACATCCAGCTTGCGTTACTGATTGATGGATTGGTGTTTCTGAAGAGAATCTATGGAAGGTGGGGCATATATCATTCATCATAGCTGCACCAAACTGACGACAATTTCAGCGCCGAAGACATTAGTTGTCAAAGTAGCTTATTACTGTTAATAATTGGTCTGCCTCCCTTTACGGAGACTGTCAAACTTGCCCATGCCATTCCCAATACAGTAGTACCGTACACTTTGCTAGCTGCAACATAGTTGTAAGGTGTCCCAGCATCAACACCACTCCAATAGCAATTGGAATCACAAACTCATGGATAAGGATTTAGAGGTGCATATATGCTTGGCCACTACCTAAACCTTATCTCGCTACCGAAGGCAGATTATATTACAATAATATATACACAATTTAGACTTCAGTAATATGTAGTACATACAGAAAACATCACACCATCAATATCACACCGCTGAATAAAAGAAAACTCAAAGAGCAGTGCCCTCCTCTGCATGCTATTAGTTCAAACGTAATGCTCTTGAAATTAATTCAGCTATGCATCAGAAAGCACCTGAACACTTCTCGCAAAGTAAAACGTCTCATGACTCAGTATGAACAGTTCATTTCCAACTGGATTTGATAGAGTGGGTCATGACTACAAAGAGAAGATACCGTCACTAATTGACTCTCCCATCAATAATTCTGACCTCACTTCCAGTTTTGGTGGGTTTTATGTCACATCACACCAAACAGCCCCAGATTATGCCTAAATTATTCAGCTCCTTTTTCTGAGTTTCTGCTTTCCACACCCCCAATTCAGCTTTCCCTTTAGTATATTCACAAAATTCTCCCCTGATCCACAACTCATCAATCATCATCATGTGTCCTAAATCCAAAGCCAGCAAAGCCCCCAGCTGATGCCCCCACACACCATGGGCCATCAGGTGCAGCTGCAAGGGGCAGAATCTGCCGGTGCCGGAGCAGCTGAGCTAACCCTGCCGGGCTCTCGTCTCGTCGTCTGTAACTTGTCAAGTAAGCAAGTCGTCACCCGTCAGCCACCAACAAGTCTCACGGCTCTCACCAAGCAAGTCGTTAGGATAGGCTGTTTGCCCACCCATCCATCGTTTGCGTGACCAAGAAATCGAGAACTCAGGCAGGGCTCGCCCTCCTCCTCTTCTTCCCGTCGCGAATTCCACGCTGGTTCAGGGATGTCGACCGAGCTCCTGACGAAATTCCTCACGTAAGTGCCCCCCTTCCATCCCTGTCCAAGCCTTTCTTGCCTGAAATTTGGTGGGGCTTTGGCGGTGCCGGGCGATTGTGTTTGCTCTCTGTTCCTGGAAGAAGGCTGTGCTGGGCTCATCTGTTGTTTGATTTTACTTTATTGCAGATCGCTGTTCGGGTATGCCATGCCAGCGCTGGAGTGCTTCAAGGCGATCGAGCAGCGGCCTGGCCGGGCAGATCAGCTCCGCTTCTGGTGCCAGTATTGGTAATGATTCAGAAGCCTTTTTCTTTGGGTCATTGATCCGCTTTAGCTTCGTTTGGTTTCATTTCCTCAACTGGGTGTTGTACTGTTGTTGGGTGGTGATCCGAATTGGAACTGGTACTAATAGAAAGGGTTCGATACTTGGATCTGTCGAACCTGGTGCTCGTCCACAAAAGGGGATCGATTTCTTCTATCCAGTAGGTACAGTGTTGTTGCGCTTGATGTGGAATTCAGTAGCAAATTATTATTGTTTACCCCCTTCTATGAGTCAAAAGAATAATTTAAAATAAATTCCGTAGAAAATTCCATTACCCTTTTATGATATTATTAAGGATTTATATGTAGCAAGTTTGTAATTGGGATAAATAATCACACCATCTTCTAGTTCGTTGCTGATTTTTTTTATGTGATGGTTGACTTCAGACGATAAACTGAAACTGAAAGTCTGCAGTATCATAACGTTCACTTTTGGGTCTTGGTCTTGCTAAGTTTGACTAGTTTCAGCAATCTTGCAGGATCATCCTGGTCCTCCTTGTCATGTTCGACGAAATTGCTGGTGTTCTCATTTCTAAGTAATCACCAAAACACAAATCTGAAACTCATGTTTCTTCAGAAAACTGACAGTGGTCTGACGATGTCCCCCCTGCCATTCCTGTCACAGGATTCCAATGTACTACGAGCTTAAGCTAGCCTTCCTCGTCTACTTGTGGTACCCAAAGACAAGGGTACGTACTAGAAACACTCTACCTGCATCTGCAGTTCACCAACAAAAAGATGTGCTAGCGCCTTGTTTAGATGCACCCCAAAAGTTACAATTTTTTCACTCTCTCTATCACATTAATCTTTGGACCCATGCATAAAGTAGTAAATGTAGGTAAAAAATAACTAATTACACAGTTTAGTTGGAAATCACGAGATGAATCTTTTGAGCCTAGTTGGTCCACGATTGGACAATATTTAACAAATAAGACGAAAATGGTACTATTCATCGGGTTCTTTTTTTTTTGCAATCTAAACGTGGCCTAGCTGTGCATGTACTTGCAAGCTATCAAATCTCTGAACTGAATGTTGTTGTGCTCTGAACCAGGGAACGGACATCGTGTACGAGACCTTCCTCCAGCCGCTGGTGATGCAGTACCAGCCCAACATCGAGGCCAGGTTGCAGTACCTGCGTGCCAACGCCGGGGACATCCTCGTCTTCTACCTCAAGAACTTCACCGAGAGGGGCTACGACCTCTTCCTCCGGGTGCTCGACTACGTCCGGTCGCAGGCGTCCCGAGGGTCAAGAACACGGGTACACACCAATTTGGCTATATGTTCTTATCTTCTTCATCAGAGGCTAGTGCAAGTGTTGTGATTGTTGTTGCCGGTGGCGCAGAGATTCTTCTCGTTCCGAGGGGAACGGGCGGAAAGGCCAAGCTTCGCCGATGACGACTATGCCACTGGCGGCGACCGGAGGGACGGGGGAAGGCACCGCCGGCCACGCAGTGGCTACTAGTAGACCCACCAAGTAGTCACTGGATGTACAGGATGTGCACGGAAACAGAAACGATTCCTCGTATAGGCTTAGGTAGGATCAAAACAAGCAAACCATTGTGAACCAGATTGATTTGAACACAGGTGGCTTACGGGCGAAAACTTTGTAGGATTCTATCTGTTCATTCAAAGGTAGGAAACCTTTGATTATTTGAGCAAGTATATTTACCATCTGACATTCTGATCTCAATGAGCTCATTGTTAGCAATTATGGAATCAAACAATTCGGAATATCTGTTAATTGTAAATTTGTAACATGCCATATTGAACGGAAGAAACTTTGGAAGTTCTGCACAAAATTTCAAACACTGAATCCTCAAAGGGACTTGCGAGTACAAGCAACCGTCATAAGGCATAAGGTGATGGATGTACTGAACAGCAGAATTGGATAGAAACCAAATATTCCTAGAAAAGTTCACTTTTCAAACTTAAAAAATACCAGCAAGTCAACGTGAGCCCCATCATTGACAAAAGCATAACTGTAACATGCCAACTCACTAAAACTGTGTTAGTAATAGCTGAACATAGTGAAATGATATGTTTCCTATCTACAGTAAGTATTAAAAAAAAACAACTTAGGAACAGAATGGTGATCCTTCCAGACGGTCATGACTGTCAACCACTTAAAATTGATCTCACTTAGAGCCCACATCAACACCCTTCTTTGCTAAGAATTCCTTTGCCTCCACAATATCCTGCATAATACGTCAATCTCAGACATAGAATAAAACGAGGTATGGTCATACAGCCAAAACAAAAATCATTTAGCAATTAGCATGGATTTCTTTGTTGTGATCTGTATGAAGATCCATGAGATGTACTGCAAAGACAGCTCAAGAAGTTTCCAAGGTTCCTCAGTTTAGTCATGGATAGATTAAGAAAAGAAATTTAGTACCGAGGGCTAACATAGCTAACCTGTTGCAGAAGTACAGCTTCTTGAGGACAAGTTGGGAAGAACATAAGTCCAAATCCAACCATAAAAAGGCCGTAGCATCCAAGAGCCACTACCAAGTAGATGGGAAGCTGAAACAGGAACAACCACATTCATAAACAAACTACTAATCGCCTTGCACTATTTTTTAAAGATATTTACTAGCAAAAATCAGTGACACTGACCAGCCAAGTATAACTTCGAGGAACAGTTGAGGTTTCAAGTAGAGCAATCCAGATAGCTGAGATTGCTACCAGTATTGCAGCAATCTTGAATATGTGCTTCATTTGGGGATGAGGTGCTTTCCTGTCATAAAAGAAAAAAAAAAATAAAAGGATGACAAACAAAACATAGCTGATACGATTACTTATTCCTAACATACAAGCCGTTACACAGCTTAATTATGTTCATGCTGCTGCTGGTGGGTTTAGTTGCACACGGTACTCTAGATTGATTTAAGCTGGGCAAACTGTATCCGTAAGACCTTTGAGAAGGGTGCACTGCTGTTGGGGAACCTCGTCAAGCCGTACTTTTTCAGCCAACGAACGGTGTTTTTCTCCCACAACAAATCAGCGAACAGTACTTTCAGCCATGACTTTTCAGCCAAGCGAACAGGAGAGCATTACAGTTGCGATCCAGGTGGTTAACGAATAGGTATAATACATGAGTGGTGATCCTATGCACCTTTTCTTTGAGCAGCAGCTAAACATATGGATTATTGTGGGAGCCCTCGTAATTTCATGAATAGATCTAGGTCACTCAGCAGCATCAACATAATATGTGGTTTTGTGCTATCAATACTAACTTACTAAGCCAACTTCATGGGATCGGACAGAGGGCCCGTTTACCATAAACTCGATAGACTTTGACTTTTAGATCAATAGACTTTGGACTTCTTCATTTTTTGAAAGAACATAGCAAAGGCCAAAGAGGGTTTGAATTTTGATTACCTCGGAGGCTCGGGCAGTCGGACTTCGCAGCAGACAGCAGACAACTGGAGCAGGCCCGCTCCTGCAGGATCTCGCCCAGCGGGCGGCGGCCGAAGGCGCAGGCCGCGGGGGCGGGGCGGCGGGCACGCGAGCGGCCGCGTGGCGCGGCTGGAGGGCTGGAGGCGCGGGCGGGCGGCCTGGCGGGTTGCGGCGGCGCGGAGCGATTCCGCGTCCCGGCGTCCGTCGAAGATCGCAAGCTGCTGGCGGCTTGCCCTACGGCGGGCCAGATGGGTAGGGGAGGGGGAAGGCTAGATGGGCCATTCGGCCGTCCGGCCCGGTGTGGCCTGTGGGCTATTTGTGTTTGACGCGAATTAGAGCCAGAAAATAGCTAAGAGCATATCCAAGATTACCCTATTTTTTTTTTCTAAAAACACGATGTTTTCCAACTTCTAAAAAAAAATATCAGAAGGAATAAATACGACCATATCCGAGAGTTTCTAATATTCCACTTCCAAAAAATCTAAATTTGTTGTGATGTTTTGCATAAAGAATCCTAAATTTATTTCTATATCCATTTAAGCCCTCCCACCAAATCTTTCTCTCTTGCGATTTTCTCATCTGGAACCCTGTATTTACTCATTTTCCTTTCCCATGTGGAGAGCACGGGAGAAAATGACGGCGCAATGCTGGGGAGGGAGATACGCGCATCGGGTCTTTTTTTCCCAAGTGCTAAAATATTAGGAGCTCAGTTTAGGAGTTGTTAGAGATGTATTTTTTTTCCATTCTTACTGAAAACAAGGATGGGGAAAAATTATTAGGTACTCTTGGAGATGCTCTAAGAATACTAATTCTGAGACCTTAACTATATTGTACATGTATATACCTCTATAAAAACTACTAAAAATTTTTACAAAAAGATTCAAAAAAAATTCATAAAAACATTGGGTATGCTCGGACACAACTGTGGATCCGCCCCTGTGATAGTAATAATTTCTAAACGGTAATGCTATCATTAAGACATTCGAAATGCCGAATGCATCGCTCCACTCACTACAGCATGTGTCGCTCGCTTAAAAACACAAAATCAACTCCCACAGGCCTCGCTTCGCTCCGCTCCTGCACGCGGCGCTCGGCTCCGCTCCCTCATGTGGCGCTCGATTGCCAGCGGCCCAGCCCTACCAAATGCGGTTCGGCTGCCTTTCCTGGTTTCCGCGCGCGGCTACCTGTGAGTCACGGCGGTGTGGTTGCCGACCCTGCCAGGCGCAGAGCCGCCTACGAGTCACGACGCGAGGTCACTACTTCCCTACTCGGCGCGCAGCCGCTGCCTCCCTGCCCTGCGCGTAGCCACCGCCGAGCCACTGCCTACAAGCACTACCGGGCCGTTGCCTCTGGCAAACTCCACGTACCGATGAGCCTCTATTTTCCTAAGCAACGAGGAGACGTTTGAGCTGAAACTGCATGTTGCAAGTATCTGTTTCAAGTGTTTCAGAGGTATGTTTAAAGTGTTTCATGTGGATGTTGCAAAAGTAGATCGAGATGTTACACATGTTGCAATGGTTGTACACATATGTTGCAGGCTCATGTTCTCAATGTTTATCTGTTTTTTCCAACGTGTGTTGCAGGTGTGTTTATTTGGATGTTGCATATGTTTTCAACATGATGCTAGTGTTTTATCTAGATATTGCGTATGTTTACAATGGTTTTAAGTGTTTTCATGTGTTTTTGTAAGTGTTTCAGACGTATGTTTCGTTTGTTTTCAGACGTATGTTGCATTTGTTGCATCTGGATATTTCAAAACTAGATTGAGTGTTGCAACTTCCTCCTCGCCTTTCTGCTGTCTCGCCTCGGTGTCAGACGCAGGAAGGCGGAGGTGGGCCCCATGTGCTTGCGGGCACGCAACGGACGAGATGTGGGCGGGCGACACGGGATGCGGGATCCAGACAGGAGCTAGCGTCCGGACGCTAGCTACACCCATTTCCAAACAAGCTAGCTCAAAAGGCTGGCTGTCTATGAGCATCTTCGAAGGACTAAGCCGGCAAATCTTGAAATTTATGAAGTTACCATAGGCGTCTCGCTGTCGACGGGGACGTCGCCTACCACTGAAAGTATAGCACTGTTAAATCCTGGAATAAATCGAGAAAAATACGAACACCAATGTCAAGTCGAGGACTTAAACCTAGGTGGGCAGGTTCCACCGCATGGAACCCAACCAAATGATCTACGATCAGTTCGCGTTTTTCGACTTTTTTTAATTTAGGGAAGATCAGAAGATGCAGTCGTTTCTTTCTTCGTGCTAGTGTTGAGCATGCCCAATAAAGAGGTTGCGCTCGATTAAAACTCCATCGTCTATCTTATCAATCCGCCTCTAACAGCCCGCGTGATATTAAGACGTCAGATACTATCATATAGAAACAAACAGAAACGATTACTCGTATATATAGGCTTAGGTAGTACCAGATCAAGCGAACCATTGTGAACCAGATTGATTTGAACACAGGTGGCTTACGGACAAAACTTGTAGGATCCACTGGAAATATAGATAGCTTCTTGCAGTGCCGTATATTGTCTCTAGCAGTCCATCTGCGTGCTCTCACACGGGTACTCATTGGTCTCTGACTAATAAAAATTAAATATACTAAAATGCATGTTTTTTTTTTATCTTTGTTTACTTTCTAGCACAGGCACAGTATATATTGTGTAGTCTCTATTCTTTAGCCTCGATCTATTCCTTCCGTCCCCTTTTAACCATTGTTCTTATTTTTTGAGAAGTCAAAACATACTCAACTTTATGGTATATAATTTGTATCTATTAGATAGATCGTTAAATCTATTTTCTTAATAAACTTATTTGGAGATACAAATGTTGCTAATATTTTCTACGTATCTAGTTAAACTTAAGGAAGTTTGACTGACACGAATACCATGGCGACACATAAAAAGGGATAGAGGGAGCAGTTGTTTTATCAACTACTGATTTATATGTTTTTCATTTGTATTCAGAGTTCTCTTTGCATGGTACCTAGTATTTTCAAATTTTCAATATACATCTAGTTGAAATCTTAGCTTACTTACGTATGGTGACTTTTGTTGCAGTCTATATCTTATGACGTCATGAATATAAATTTTGATTTTCAGATCTTAATCTTATTAGTTCCTATAGTTTTTTATCCTCAAGTTATTTTAAAACTCTTGTGCTTATTTTGTCTTTTGTAAACTCTTTTTTTTGTATGAATAAGGATTTTATATTGTAGGCAACACTCTTATTATGTACTACGATGATATAAACGATCATTTAAAAGCTATACACATTTCCCAAACTCAGTGGTAGAACTTGAAGCAAGATCTAGGCTAGGGCAGCGGTGCTAACCTCAAGAAAAATATTAATGTTTAAGCCTATAATGCCCGTTTACTTCAATGGAATCTCAGAGGCCGAGAAGATATAGCCACCTTTGGTCTGCAGTATCCTTTTCACAAAATGTTTGAGTTTTCTTATCAAGGAATTATATGTGGATAATTATTTTGTATAAACATGAATAAAGCTGCTAGATATATAAATTGTATGTCATGGTTAACTAATATAATTTTAAATACTTTGATAGTATAATTAGATATGTCTAATGAGTCATTAAGGAAATATTTTCCATGATCGCTAAAACATAACATATATATTTATTGTTCATGAATACATGTATACTTGATCTGTGTGAAGACACAACCCGACATGTATGGCTACTCTAATAAAAAAAATTATATATTAGTATTAATATAATTGGGTAATGTAAAACACATATATATGCTTTTATGGTTTTTAAAATAATTCTTTTGTAATATAAGATGTTGATAATTTAGATGTAGATTTGATAGAATATTTTAGTTTTTTAATAACGACAGGAGTGGTAGTTTAGATGTAAAGTTGAGGGTTATGCATATTATCTATCATAGTTGCATGTGGGTAATTAGATGTAAATTTAGGCTGAAGTATCCTCCATTCCACTTTTTGAATATGATAGATAGAATGTGTTTTGCATATGTTTATAATAACTTCATTTACCAATATTCTGTCACAGTCACCATAAATCAAGTCAATAAAATCAGAGACCTTGTTTAGAATTGTTTACCCCTTAAGGTAACACCCAGTGGACTCCAGGGTTCTCCATCCATATACCTTGTGGATTTTGCATTACATGAAAATCTACCCATAGCAGCCTTTAAGTCACTTGGAACTGTTAGCAAACTCATGCATCTGGCTTGAGCACGGCTCGCCTTGGCCCGGTGCACGCCTCACCTTGTGTTGTGTGTCCACTGTTGTGCCCTAATCATGCACGGCCCACAACCTAATTCCTGATCCTGTTGCTATAAGTCCGGAGGTGATATGGGCCTTGTTCACTTCCCCCTCCCAACCCAAAATATTTCCTCTTCCACCCATCACATCAAATCTTTCGACGCATGCATGGAGCATTAAATGTAGGTAAAAAAGATAACTAATTGCATAGTTTGTCTGTAAATGTCGGGACGAATCTTTTGAGCCTAGTTAGTCCATAATTGGATAAATTTTGCCAAATAACAACGAAAGATGCTACAGTAACTTTTCAGCTACTTTTCGCGAGGTGAACACACCCATGGTTGTCAGGTTATATATAAACATGTAATCTTTACCAATCAATAGAAATACTTTTTTTATAGTCGCAAAAAAGAAATACTTTTTTCATGATTATCTCCACTATTAGAAACTCAACCAAATCATGCACATTTCACTTTTTCACTGGGCCATCCAGTGCACTGTGCACCCGATCCAACAATTTCTTGCATATATAATCCCTACAAATAGGCAGTACCTCGGTTTATGAACCCAACATAGGTTCAACTATACAACAACATGGAGGTTCCACTAATGTACTACACAATACTAATTGTCTATTATCCCAAGTGTTTTGCCAAGGTAACAACTGTGTGCAAATATTCACTAAATTCAAGGCGAAGCGATGTGTCAAGGTACCCTTGGTAATGTTGCATTTGCAGGGGCCTGTGACATTTCCAGTTCATTGCAACTTTCAGGCGCCCTCCAACGATGACGGCTTTCTATTCCTACATGGTTAGGATCCCTCTCACAAATCCAGCTTGTTCCTGTTTTGCATGAGACGTGAAACATTCCCTCTCTTGTGAATCCAATTTTTTTTAAGAGAGGTACAGCTAAGCTACATGAACATCACATTGCATTCGATCCACAACATCTTCAGCACTTGCATCCAATCCTTGGAAGCGGCAGCTGCCACAGCGTCGTGGAGGATAGATGATTCGACAGGTGAGTTGTTACACCTGGAATTAGACTTGCAGGGCCCAAACTGAAGCCTGAGGGCCGGCCCTTTGCTCTTGCGGTGACTGATAAGTGGATAAGGACCGTGCGTGATCCTTGTTGGTTCCAGCTCCAGCCAAAGCCCAACGGCTGAACCCGCACAACAAAGGCACAGTTATGGCTCCGAAAGATTCCCGCACGGGCCGCACGCCGAGACGCTGCAAAACCTCAGTCCAGGGCTCGTTTAGATACCAAATTTGCCTCCCAAATTTTACTATACAAAAAGAACCTATCACATCAAAATGTCGGCACATACATGGAGTATAAAATGTAGATGAAATCAAAAACTAATTACACAGTTTTATTGTACTTTGCGAGACGAACATTTTAAGTCTAATTAGTCAATATTTAGACAATTATTACCAAATAAAAACAAAATACTATAGTACTTTGCAAAATAAACACGGCCCGAATCGATTTTAAATACGGACGGCACCGCCGTGCGATTCGGAAGCGACAAACAAGCCTTTCCGGGTCTCCTCCTGCAGGTGCAGCCAGCCAGGACAGGTGCCACTGACAGGTGGAGACATCACTCGTGCCCCCATGCCAGCCTGCCTACGTGTACGTGTAGTGCAGCACAGGCGCCTGCCCGGCACTAGCGGGGCCAGCAGCACTTTGCACGGTGCGCAAGGAGTGCCACGCTGTCGACACGGGCCGCAGGTGAACCATAACCACCCTGACCGCCTGACGGTATCGCGTATCGCTCCCGGCCTCGCGCGCGTACAAATGCCACCGGGTCCCCGGCGGCTTCCTCTTCTCCTAGGCAAGGGCCGGCCAGTTGTTCAGTCACGAGACGGGCGCTGCCCGCGGCCAAAACCCTGCCTCGCTGTTCGCCCAGCCCGCCGCCGCCGCCGCCGCCCAGCCTCGCCTCGCGATTCCCCTGATCTCTCGCAAGTCGTCACGGGCTCGCGCGCCTCCAGGCCGTTTTAATCCAGCCTCTTCCGACCGGAGTTGGTTACGGACACAGCCAGTTCCGCTCGCTTCGCTGTAGCCAAAGAACTCGCCCGTCCTTGTTATTCCGGTCCAAAGATCCAGCAGCAGCAATGAAGGGCATGGGCCCGATGGAGATGGCGCCGGCGCCGCCGCCGACGGGCAAGGCGGCCGCGGCCTCGTCTCCCCACATGCCGATGATGCACATGTCCTTCTTCTGGGGCGACCGCGCGGTGGTGCTGTTCCCAGGGTGGCCCGGCGCGCGCGGCGCCGGGGCGTACCTCTTCTGCCTCCTCTTCGTGCTCGCGCTCGCCGCGCTCACCGAGGCGCTCGCCGCCGCCTCGCGCTGCGTCGCGCGCCGCGGCGCGGGGGGTGGGGCGGCAGGGCGCGTCCCGGCGTCCTCGGCCGCGCTGCTCACGGCGGCGCACGCCGCCAGGATGGGCACGGCGTACCTCGTCATGCTGGCCGTCATGTCCTTCAACGGCGGCGTGCTCCTCGCCGCCGTGGCCGGCCACGCGCTCGGGTTCCTCCTCGCACGGAGGAGGGTGCACCCTGGCGGCGGGGGTGCCGCCGCCGCCGCCGCCAGTGGCCACGGGCTCGGTGGCATGGGCGTTGGACATCATCCGGATGGCTCCAAGGCCTGAGGCTGCAGGGCAAATGCACTTGGGTTAAACAAATGACTGTCTCGTCTCGTGTTGTCTGTTGGTGTAGACATCTGAAAATTCAGGATACTCTGTCCATGGTGCTCAAACGCCAATGTCATATCCCTGCTATCGTGTTATGGATTAATGGTTTATTACTGTGTGTTGTAAAGATGGTATGATGTGCTAAGTTTCCAAGTGAATTGATTATAACGTCGTATTTGTATTGAAGAAGAATTTCTCTTTCTTTTACTATATTTCTCTTTCTTTTACACTGCAAGCGCATGATAGCTAAATCTTTTACACTGCAGACTCTTTACCTTATTCGCTTATGCTGAAATTTAGTTTATACTGATTTGTTGTGAGAGAAAAACACGGCTCGTTGGCTAAAAAGTAGTTCAAGCAGACAAGGTGATAAGAGTCTCCTCGAATCAGCCACTATAGTGGCTTTTTAACGATTCGGGAGGCCGCTATAATCATCTCTTCCTTCCACGATTCCAGCGCCTCTGGCCAAATATTCTCTGCTGTGGTTTTCCGTCACCAAAGATAAGATGCTATGTGTTGGTTCTCCAAGATTTTTTTTCGCAGCGAGACCATTGAAAAGCAATTAGAATCACAATAATATCAATAACATCATATTGCTAAAAAATATCTATGACATTATCTTTTAATGATGGAATAAAATATTATATATCCTATACTCTATCCAAAAACGATTTTGGATGTTCGTTATCACAATAGATGCATTGGCAGCAACGAGTTTCATAACAGTGCTGAAAAATGATAATGTGCCCATTTAGTAAATCCAGTTGCTAAACCTCCGTCCATCAGAAGCAAAGATTTGTCTCCCATGCACCGCACGTTCACAGGATCTTGACCTTCCTATGTCTGCAACTTGCAAGAGTACCTAAAACATTGTCCAATGTGTAGCCCTAATTAAATAGCAACTACATGACGAAGCTATATTTTGTTTATCACTAGCATGTCCGTGCGCTGCAACGGAACATACAACTATTGTGAGGTCATCTGTACGTTTGCTGCTCAAAAATTTATTCAATGGTAACATAATCTTGCGTCATGAAATTTATTCAATGGTAACATAATCTTGCGTCATATATTGACTGGGCTGAGACATTTTGCTGGGCAATATGGATCACAGGAACGATGCATTTTTTTTATAAAGGTCACCCAAAAACTTTTTTGCAGATTCGTTTTAGGGGGACACATTGGTTACGGTTTTGGGCTCTATGGCAGCGCTTGGATGATGGCAAGGAATGGATTCTTGACGCTTGTAAGCTACTAGAATCGAGAGGCATGGAGTTCTTCGCATCTCATGGATGGTCTTTCATTTACCGTTTTGGACTTTCGTTCTGAACTTGTAATAAGTTTTAATTATATGTGTGCTACTGTAATAAGTTTGGACCGAAGCTTTTTCTTCTTAGAAGAAGACTAAAGCCGAAACTTTTCCATTATCTAAAAAAAATGAAATTAAACTCCATACTATTGCTAAATGTGTGAAGTGTGCAATTCTATCTCATATGAGCTCTGGTCCTGAGTCCGGGTCACATATGGGATAGAAAGGAGTGTGAGGGTATTGTGGGAAGTAAAAAAATGATTATAAGAATTCTTTCTTTCTTTAATATGTATAGGTATATATATATATAGATACAAAATAATATAGATATAGATACAGATATACATATATATAGATATAGATATAGATATAGATATAGATATAACAGTAGATATAGATATAGATATAGATATAGATATAGATATGTTGAATAAACTTATACAAACACAACAATAGTTTGATGGTATAATCCTTATTTCTGCTATAAAGCTATGGTCATGAGTTCAGTTCCCTATTTTTATATTTGAATTTTCTATTTTGCCTTTATTATTCTCTTCTCCCGTGGAATAGACTTTTTTACAACATAAGAAAATCAGGTCATGCTTATAACGGGCTGTATAATCAATCCTTAAATGCTATGTCCATGTGCAAGAAAAGATTGATTCTATATGAAAAATTTATTGTAGATTGACTCAGCTTAAATAGATAGTTGTTGTCTGTACCTATTGTAAGATTGACAAATATGGAAGACGATCCAAATGCTCATGTTGTTTTGTAGCTTCAAATGGCTAGATCAAGGAATGAAAGAAGGGTGAGAGACACGACCTTTTTTTTTTTGTTAAACTAGAGACACGACCTTGAACGCAAGAAAAGTGGGAGAATAAGTGACAAAACAAGAGAGGCTGAGAGTGAAGGAGCGACGGATTAAAGGAGATGAAATCTTCACTCTCTATATTAAATATAAATATACAATGTTGTTTCTACTGAGTCGTAATCTAACTCTATATTCATCGTCGGCTCCTCGAATAGAAGCGGCTGCCACGTCACCCCAATTGTTTCCAGCCGTCGGATCTTCGATCATGTGGCCATCGTTGCTTGTAGCCGCTTCGGTTAGGATCTGCTTCTTCCAACTTATCGTCACTCTCGGTGGATTTTCCCAGCTTCTTCTGATTCTCGTTCGAATCCGGTCCAGCAAATATATACGTCAGCTTCTGATTCTCCTTCAGGAAACTTCTCTTCCCCCTCCCGTCTCTCCTGTATGCTCCCTCCCTCTCTCCCGACGCGACGGAGCCAACGGCGCGGGGTGACCTCGGCGATGGCTGGCCCTCGGCGCGGTGGCGGCCACCCTCCTCCTCCTCCTCCTCCAAGCCCCTTCCTCCTCGCAGCGCAAGGGCGGGGCGACGGTGGCCCCCACCAGGTGCTGCGCCGTGCGTCAGCCCCACGACAGCCGTCCCTAGTGACCACGCGGCGCGAGCTGGCCCCGCCGTTGGCCACCGGCACTGCGCCGCGCCGCGGCCTCCTCATGTCGCCGCGTTTGCTCCTGTCATCGACGAAACCCTAGTCGTCTGACCTCTTCCTCTCCGACGATGGTGCCAGTGAAAGGTCCTTGTTTGGTTTGGTAATTGAGTGACAACCTAGGTGGACTAATTATGTTTGATGTGAGATACACAGGTGATTAGTCCACAGTTACATGTGTGTGAGCAACATATGCCATAAAGGTGAAAATGGCTCGGAGATGTTGCAAAGCTCACACATGTGATGAAGGAGCTCATTGCATATGAAACATGACATTGAGTTATGTGATCAAGGTGGAGAAGATCAAGACATGGCTTGGCTCGACGGACCGGTTGCAAGTGTGAAGGGCAAGTTGAGTGATGACTTGGCGCCGATGGACCGAAACAACGGTGAAGAGCAAGTAAAGTCAAGATCGATGAACCAATAGAGTCACGTGATGATATGAAGTGGATCATATCATTTGTTGATCAAGGTTGGTGCATGTGTTGCATCAACATTGAAGGAGATGAAATGGAATGCGCAAGGTAAATGTATATTTGTAGGGCATTTTATTTCACCGGTCATAGGTGTGTAGAGAAGTTTATGATCGGATTTAGGATAGATGACTGTACTATCAAGAGGGGCAAACTTGTTTGCATATCGGTCATCTAGTGCCACTCGAGTGATCTAACTTTGCATCATTACTAGGATCGGTGGTGTGGTGAATTGAGTTATTAACTCCTTAAAAATAATTGTGAAAATGCTAACACGCATGCACATGGTGGTGTACACTTGGTGAAGTTGGCACATTTACAAAGGAGAAGAAGTTGGAGTTGAAACGGATCAACTCGGCAAAGAAACAGAGGCGGACCAGGTCACCGTGATTGATCGTACCCTGGCCTCATGGGCACCTACGCATCCAGTCAGTGGCTGCTATAGTGGCGCAGCCTCGGTCAAATGATCGGACGCTGGGCCTGGCCTGACCTGCGCATCAGGTCACCTTCTGGAGGCGCACGGACGCAGGTGGCCTGACGCGGGCAGTTCACTGTGCTGTGTCCGGTCGTCCTTGTGACGTATCACCTCTAGCGTAGTCGAGGTGGTGTGTGGACGCTGGCCTGCGTCCGGTCAGACCGGAAGCGGCAGGTCATGCAAAACCTTCTTTGGGAGCTCTCTGTTGTTGATCGGACGCTGCTCGGCGCGCATCAGGTCATCTCAAAGAGGCGCGTCCGATCATTTGACCGAGGGACGCGTGTGCGAAGTAGCCATTGGCGGCAACGGCTAAGTTCAAACAGCTAGTATACATGGCGGTGGCAGAGCGACCGGACACAGGGACCGACGCGTCCAGTCATAATGACCTGCGTGTCCGGTCGTCCCGTGTTTTTCCCAATGAAGGGGTAACAACTCTATTTAACCATGGGATTATAAAATAGATGCCTTGGCTAGCCTTAGGTTCGTTGCTGAGCACACTAGAGCCTTGGTGGCTTATGTGGCAGTGCTTGGGAGCCCTCTAACTCACTTATGATTGATAGTTTTATCCGATCGAGTGAGTGAGCGATTCTAGTGTGATTGCATCGTGAGGTTGCATCGAGTGGCACTAGGTGGTCGTCTTGCAAGTCGGTGGGCTTATTACTCTTGGAGGTTGCCACCTCCTAGACAGCTTGGTGGTAAGTTCTCCGTCATGAAGCTTGCAAGAAGATTGTGCGGAGCTCTGGAGAAGGATTTATGAGGGGTGTCGTGCTCACCCCACGGGAGCCACGAAGAGCAACACTAGTAGAGCGTGTCATTGAGCTGCCCTCACTTGTGGGTAGGTTCTTGTGGTGCCCGACGTACAGGCTTGGCGTGTGATGCCAATTAGCTGCCGAACCACCAAGTGAGGAGTCGACACAACGAGGACTAGCGTATTGGCAAATACGTGAACCTCAGGAGAAAAATCATCATGTCAACATTATTCTTCCCATCGGTTTGCAATCCCGAACACAAGCCTTGTATTTACTTTTTCATACATAGTGCTTGTGTAGTTCTCTTGTGATTAGTTAGCTTGTGTAGCTTGCTAGTTACCTTCCTGCTTGTGTAGCATAGAAGTAGCTCCATTGCGTGGCTAATTTGGTTTTAGTAACCTTGTTAGTCACATTGCTTAGTTTGTGTAGCTAAGTAATTTGTACTCTCTAATTTGGCATTGGTTGCCTTGTTATTGAGCATTGCTAGTGTGCTTAGGAGCTTTATGCTTTTGCTTACTAGTTGAGTAGGAGCTCTCCCAGTGTGTAAAGTACTAGTTGCATAGATTTGTGTGACCTTTCCACTAGAATTGTTTAGGTGAGCTCTAGCTAGCCTGGCACCTTAGCTGCTTAATTAGTATCTTTGCAAGGTGCTAGAGAACTTAGATAGAGAGGTGTAGTCTTGGCTAGACCGATAGTTTTAATTTCGCACTCGAATCGGTTAGCCGGCGCAATTAAGTTTTAAAAAGGACTATTCACCCATCCTCTAGTCCGCCATCTTAACCCTACAAGTGGTATCAGAGCCATGGTCTCTCATTTATGGTCTTCACCGACCCGAGAGGATGGCGAACTACGGGCTTGATGTTGAGTGTTCATACACTTTTGATGGCACACACTTTGCACGGTGGAGAAATTGGTTGACTTGTAATTTTAAGTTTATTTCTCCCCAAATGTGGTGGATCGCAGATGTGGGCTTTTCTCATGCGATTGATAGAAAGGATACAACTCAAACGCAAAAGAAATGCCTACATCTTGATTGCCAAGCTACTAACATATTCTTTCAATCTATGGATGATAGCATTTTTAGTGATATCATGGACTTGAAGTCCACCCATGAGATTTGAGTTTCTCTCAATGAGAAGTATGGGGCGGTCTCCAGCGATGATGATGATGAGCTCATGGTGGAGGTGCATGAGAATGTTGAGCATAGCCACAATTCGGTGATTGTGGAAGATTGCTCCACCTCATGGTCAAGTGATGATGATGATCATACTACCACAAGATCACTTGACAAAATTGATGTTGATGGCCCAAGTTCAAGTGATGCAATTGATGTTTCTACTCTAAGCACACTTGATGATGATGATTCATGCTCGAGCTATGAGAGTGATGTCTCTACAAGCTCTTCTTCATCACCACATTGTTTCATGTCACATGGTGACACAAAGGTATCAATCGGTAACGTGGTTGTTAATTGTGATGATCTAAACTTTGAGCTTGTATGTAGACTCACCAATGCTTTAAGAAATAAGATGGCTAAAACAAGTAAATTGAAAATGAAAACTCATTTCTAAAGACCACACGTGAACAACAAAAGCATCTACTTTATGATACTACTTGTTCACATGAGGAGCTAAAATTGGCTCATGAGGAACTTAGTGTTGCTCATGATAACTTGGTACAAGATCATGACTTTCTCACTAACAAGCTTTCTAATGAAGAAATTAAAACTAGTGAGAGCTCATCACATGGGTCAAATGATCAATCACATATTGCTGCTAACCTTTGTGATGTAGAAAAGAAGGATGCATCCACCTCTTGCGATGATTTATTAGCTATGCCATGCTCTTCACATATAAATGCTTGTTCTACTTTTATGTCTTGTAAGACTAACCTTTTGAAGGAGAACAATGAGCTTAATAAACAAGTGAAGAAATTGAGCAACAAGTTGGAGAGGTGCTACAACTCAAAGGCCACCTTCAAGCTTATGTTGAGCAATCAAAGAAGCTATGGTGATAAGAGTGGTCTCGGGTTCAAGACAAGCAAAGTCAACACACAAAGAAGCCAAGATGATACAAGTGACATAAGCTTCAATAAGAGCAAGATCAAAGGAAAGAGATGGGACAAGAAAAGATATGAAAGAGAGATGAAGAAGCAAGAACAAGAAAGGCTATCTCATTTCATGTGCTTCAAATGTCATGAAGTGGGATATCTTGCAAATGGTTGCCCCAACCAAGAAAAGCTCAAGTTGAAGAAAGAGGAAGAGAGGCTCAAGCATATCAAGTGTTTCAAGTGCCGCACATGGGGTCATCTCACCTCCATGTGCCCAACCAAGCAAGTGGTGAAGCAACAAGAAGAGCCTCAACCAAAGCCACAAGTTGAGCAAGAAGAAACACCCCAAGAGCAAGTCAAGATCAATCATGAAGATGGTGGTGACTTGATGATGATGAAGAAGAAAACAAGAAGGGGTGGAAAGGCAAGGCATCCAATGCAAACTCAAGGTGCCAAGATGATGAGCGAGACACAAGATAAGAAGGTGTATGCTCACATCAAGTGCTTCAAGTGTGAAGATATGGGACACTTTGCCTCGAGGTATCTATCCTACGAAGCTTGAGAAGAAGGCTCAAACAACTTGTGAGAGGTAAGGCAATGGGAAGCACCACATGAGCAATGAAGAGAAGGCTCAATCAAAGAGGAAGTGCTACTCATGCCGGGAAAGGAGACACATGGCACATTCATGTTCCCTAGGTAATAATTCTAAGCCTATTTCAATTGATGATAACATTGTGCTTAGAAAGGATGGCAATGTTACCTCATTGGTTGCAATTGCAAAATATCCCGCTATGCATACTAAGGCTTTGCCTAAGTATGTTGCTCCTAACTTGAGAGGATCCAAACTTGTTTGGATACCATTAAAAAGTGGATGATTGATTGTAGGTACCATCGGCATTGGAGGCTTGATTCAATTGATTTCATATTGATCATCATATGTTGAGTCAAGTTGTGAATCCTAGTGCACATCCGAACCCAATGCCATGATAATTGAATGAAGTCCAAATGAGCTACAACATACAAGTGTTATAACCCAAGTTATGGTGGTCTATTGATATATTTGATGGCTTGCATATACATAAGTTGAAGCTTGCTAATTGGATGATCATGAGCTAACCAAGATATATCTCTTGTTGATCATTTCATTTGGGTGCATATGAGTTGATTGAATTGGATAAATATGCAATGTTGCTTGTTATAAGATGTTTGAATGGATAAATGCTCAGTAATCAAGTTTGGATTGATTTGTGTTGGATAAATTCATAAGATGACCTTTAGTAAGTGGATTGAATGGATATATGTCTTGTGACAATGTCCAAACAAGTTGATTTCAAGATTGATTCACATTTGATGAAGTATAGCTCATGTGAAGAAATTTGTCCTATAATTGAGGATCTGAGCTAGCCGTGATCTTAGCCATGTTTGGGTGATCAAATCTTATTAGATTGGCTTGAAATTTGGTGTGCATGCTCTAGACTCATGGTATAAGATGCTGTATAAATCTCATGAGAATTGGATAAGAGATGCTTCAGTTTTGGAGTATCTTGTCAACTATGGTGCAGCAGTTTTCATCATGGAGCAGTGGTGGAAAATTTGATTCCTGATAGTCCATATAAGATAAAATAAAGCTTAAAGTTTTACAGCTGCTAGATGACTTTGTGAAGCACATCTCCACCAAATTTCGTGGCATTTGGATATGTACATTGGGAGATATGAATTTATCATTGAAGGATACAGAATATGCGAGAAAAGTGACAATTATTAGATTAATTTGGAGTCACTTTGATTGAAAGGTCCTCAAGTTGGAAACATGTTTCAAGTGTTTGAGGTACCTAAGTTTGGTTTTAGATTGAGCTAGAAGCATGACAAGCAAAGAGTACAAGACCATTTGATTGTGGATTGTATTTGGCACATATTTGGTACTCAAATTAAAGATCAAGGCCAAGATCAAGGTGGAGATAAAGTTTAAGTTCTAGTGCTCATTGAAGATTATTTAGTAGAAAGAAAAGGACTTAAACAAGTAGAAAGAAAAGGACTTAAAAGAAGGATTCATGAATACTCATTAAGTTAAGTCCATCACTTGGATCAATCAATCAAGTTATTTCGGTTCTTTGGAGAGAGGTCACTTCTCCCTAGTGTAGGGGCTTGCCGCCTATGTGTAGGTAAACCAAGTATGGTACTTGGAAGGCTAACATGGAAGTGGTGATCCGAGGAATATTTGAGATGCTTAGTTGAAACAATCAAAAGTGTTTGATCTAAAACTCAAGCAATACCCAAAAGAGAGCTAGTCATGATATTTAAGTGGTATTCTCACATTGGTGCTCTCATGCAAGCAAAGATGATTTGAAGAAGCAAGCCAACCACAACTCAAGATAGTGCACTTGATCATTGTGGTTCTCAAATTATATGGGTGAAGAATGGATTTCATTATTATTGGTCTTCACCAAGCTATAAATTGGACTTCACATTACTATTGGAGTAATAAATTGAAATCTATTTGACTATCCTCTACTCCAAGATAGCAAGGTATCATTGTAATGCGCATGATCATTTTCATCCCTTACTAGTATGCGGTTAGTGCATGTAGTACATATCAGCTAGGATCATGCATGACAAATGAAAGTTTAAAATTCATAGCCTACCACTATTGCTTGAATGATTAGTTGAATCTAGTGGTTAGCATATAAGTTTGTTCATGAGCTACTGAACCTAAGTACTTGATTTAATTAGGATTGCTAACAAGTGACAAGTACAACCTCGATAAGATAACCTCTAAATGAGTGTGAAGAAGCTTAGAGAGGGTTCAAACCGAACTTGGAAGTTTAGGCAAAATAATTTAGTTCAAGTCAACCATAGAAGCTCATGATAGCGACAAGAGTACAAGAACAAGACAATGCAAATGGATATCTAGTTTGTTTGTTTCAAGTGGTATCTAAACTCAAGTATTTCATCAAGAATTCACGAGTGGTGTCTAGATCAACCTACAAGTGATATCCTACAAGTGGTACTCATGAAGATAGCAAATGTTCAAAAAAATGATTTCTATTGACAAATCCGACAAGTGGTTCCATGGTAGAAGGTTCTTTCAAGTGGTATCACATCTACATGTGGTATCAATCATGCAATACGATGGTTCCACAAATGATCCTCAACTTTAAGTGATCATCAAGTGAAGAATGCATCCCTCAACAACAAGAGCTCAAGTTTATCAAGTGAATGACCCATGCTATGACATAGGGAGAGGTGTCCCACTAATTAGTATCAAGGTCAAAGATCCTATGTGTGGTATCTCAAGAACCCTACAAGTGGTGTCATTCCAACATAAAAAATAAAGATTCAAGTGTCAACCATCTACCCAAATGCTAGCCTTTACATCAATGAGAAACACACCTTTTATAGAAATTGATGACAAAGGGGGAGAGATTGTACAAAGATATGAAAGCTTTGGGAGAGATTGAGATTGGGACATGGACAATGGACAAAGAGGGAACAATATTGAAGAATGTGAGGGGATTAAAATTCTTAAACAAGAGAAGCACACAAGTAGGGGGAGCAAGCTCATGAACTTGGTTGTTTGCATTTGATATGTGCATAGTCATGTGCTTGCTTGCATTGCATAAGTTTTTAAATTTGTTATGCATGCTTGTGTGGTGTATGCTAGTTGTAGAACTTGAATGATGATATGATAAGTAGCATGCATAGGATGGTAGCTAGACTTGTGTTTATCATGCAAAAACTAGAACCTTGCTTATAATGTTGATCTCACGGGGTTCTTAGTATTTTTGTTGTCTAACTACTCATGGTGCTAAGGATGAACTTAAAGATGCAACTCTGATTGGTATCACACTTCAAAGGTTTATTCTATACACCTTAGCATCATTTGGTATTAATTACTCTCCCACAATTCCAATCTTTGCATACGTGCATGCTTAGAACCAAACACTATAGCACATATGTAGGGGGAGCTAATACTACCAATTCGGGTTTGTGGTACTTGTCCAAAATCATTTACACATGGTAAAATTGTTTGGGCAAGCAACATGAATCCAAAAGAGCTTAATTTCCATATCTTTGTAGAGTTGTCATCAATTACCAAAAAGGGAGAGATTGAAAGGTCCTTATTTGGTTTTGGTAATTGAGTGACAACCTAGGTTGACTAATTGTATTTGACATGAGATACACAAGTGATTAGTCCACAGGTACATGTACGTGAGCAACATATGTCATAAAGGTGAAAATGGCTCAGAGATGTTGCAAAGCTCACACATGTGATGAAGGAGCTCATTGTATATGAAACATGACATTGAGTTATGTGATCAAGGTGGAAAAGATCAAGACATGGCTTGACTCGATGGACCTATTGCAAGTGTGAAGGGAAAGTTGAGTGATGACTTGACACCGATGGACTGAAGCAACGGTGAAGAGCAAGTGAAATCAAGATCGATGAACCAATATGGTCACGTGATGATATGAAGTGGATCATATCATTTGTTGATCAAGATTGGTGCATGTGTTGCATCAACATTAGAGGAGATGAAATGGAATGCGCAAGGCAAAGATATATTTGTAGGGCATTTCATTTCACCAGTCATAGATATGTAGAGAAGTTTATGACCGGGTTTAGGATAGATGACTGTACTATCAAGAGGGGCAAACTTGTTTGCATATCGGTCATCTAGTGCCACTCGAGTGATCTAATTTTGCATCATTACTAGGATTGAGTGGCGTGGTGAACTGAGTGATTAACTCCTTAAACATGATTGTGAAAATGCTAACACACATGCACATGGTGGTGTATATTTGGTGGAGTTAGCACATTTACAAAGGAGAAGAAGTTGGAGTTGAAACAGATCAACTCGGCAAAGAAACGGAGGCGGGACAGGTCACTGTGAGTGACCGGACGCTGGCCTTGGGGCACCTACACGTCTGCTCAGTGGCTGCTATAGTGGCGCAGCCTTGGTCAAATGACCAGACGCTGGGCCTGTCCTGACCTACGCGTCAGGTCACCTTCTAGAGGCACGCGGACGTAGGCGGCCTGACGCGGGCAGTTCACTTGCTGCGTCTGGTCGTCCTTGTGATGTGTCAGCTCTGGTGTAGTGGGGGGGGTGAGCAGACGTTGGCCTGCGTCCGGTCACCTATGACCAGACGTGTCAGGTCGCACAAAACCCCCTCCGGGAGCTCTCTGTTGTTGATTGGACGCTGCTTGTCGCGCGCCAGGTCATCTTGGAGAGGCGCGTCTGATCATGGGTGAAGGGCGCGTGCGAAGTAGCCGTTGGCGGCAATGGCTAAGTTTAAACGGCTAGTACACGTGGTGGTGGTACAGCGACCGGACGCATGGACCGGCGCGTCCGGTCATAATGACCTGCGTGTTCGGTCGTCCCATGTTTTGCCCAGTGAAGGGGTAATAGCTCTATTTGATCATGGAGTTATAAATAGATGCCTTGATCGGCCTTGGGCCGGTTGCTGAACACACTAGATCCTTAGTGGCTTATGTGGTAGTGCTTGAGAGCCCTTTAACTCACTTGTGATTGATATTGTTCATCCGATCGAGTGAGTGAGCGATTCGAGTGCGATTGCATTGTGAGGTTGCATCGAGTGGCACTAGGTGGTCGTCTTGCAAGCCGATGAGCTTGTTACTCTTGGAGGTTGCCACCTCCTAAATGGCTTGGTGGCGAGTTCTCCGCCGTGAAGCCCGCAAGAAGATTGTGCAGAGCTCCGGAGAAAGATTTGTGAGGGGTACCGTGCTCACCCTGCGGGAGCCGCCAAGAGCAACACTAGTAGAGTGTGTCATTGAGCTACCCTCACTTGTGGGTAGGTTCTTGCGGTGCCCGACGTGCGGTCTTGGCGTGTGATGCCAATTAGCCGCCGAACCACCAAGTGAGCGGTCGACACAACAGGGACTAGCATATTGGCAAATACGTGAATCTCGGGAGAAAAATCATCGTGTCAACATTATTCTTCCCGCCGGTTTGCAATCCCCGAACACAAGCCTTGTATTTACTTTTTATACATAGTGCTTGTGTAGTTGCTCTTGTGATTAGTTAGCTTGTGTAGCTTGCTAGTTAGCTTCTTGCTTGTGTAGCATAGAAGTAGCTCCCTTGCGTGGCTAATTTGGTTTTAGTAACCTTGTTAGTCACATTGCTTAGTTTATGTAGCTAAGTAATTTACGTTCTCTAATTTGGCATTGGTTGCCTTGTTATTGAGTATTGCTAGTGAGCTTTGCAGCTTTGTGCTTTTGCTTACTAGTTGAATAGGAGCTCTCCCGGTGTGCAAAGTACTAGTTGCATAGGTTTGTGTGACCTTGTCACTAGAATTGTTTAGGTGAGCTCTAGCTAGCCTGGCACCTTAGTTGCTTAATTAGTATCTTTGCAAGTGCTAGAGAACTTAGATAGAGGGGTGTAGTCTTGGCTAGACTGATAGTTTTAATTCCGCACTCGAATCGGTTAGCCGACGCGATTAAGTTTTAGAAAGGACTATTCACCCCCCTCTAGTTTGCCATCTTGACCCTACAGCTGACGGCTCAGCTCGGCGGTCGGATTTGGCTATACCTCACCCATCCACCCGGGATTCCACAGCGGACGATCCCCTTCTCCTCGCCTCTCTCCCACTGTACAGAAGCCCAGCCACCAGGTACAGATGCATATGGGCACTTCCCCTACCCTATTTGTGCTTTATCTTTAGTGTTAAAATTCTAAAGACTTTTTTCTCTTTACGGTGATTGGCACATTCTGTACCTATACACTATTTCTACTCATTGTTTTTTTAAGGCGCCGACAATAGTGTGGTTATGAACCAGCAAAATACTCAACCAGCTGCAGCTTAGTTCTAAGTTCCTCTTAATTCATGCAGACCCTTAATATAGTGTTTCCATTTTTACTGTTCCTCTTAATTCATGTAGACCCTTATATGGAGCAGTTAAATTACAGAGTCTTTTTAATTAGTCTAGGATCATATATTCTGCTCTCTTTGCTTTATGTTAGTAGCTACACGTCCAGAATATCTAATTATTATAGCAGGTACCATAGGATAGTTTTTCTTCAATATGTGGCCTCCGATCTTGTGCTCATGTTTCCAACAGGTTGGAGGCGATACACAGTTTAGTTGAGTTCATCTATTGCAGACTAAAAGTTTTACTTCCAATCTTCACTATGCTGCTCAAAGAAGTGTAATTTTCTACCCTTGTTTTTTTAGGATGCAGAGTTGCTGTAAATCAGGTTTGTGTTGTTTTTGGGTCCCTGCTGCCCACCTTTGTGTATACCTTCTACAGCCTGCAATTGCTTAATACACAGCAGTTTTCTATGTTTTCATCATTCGCAAAAAGGTTTTAGCTAGCGCAGGTGCTGCTGGTCTTGTGTTGTCACAATTGGACAATTTACGTTAGCCTATTGTGTACTGCACATTCTTTTTATAATCAGCTTCCCTATGAACACATTTCCTTTTTCTCAGAAGTAAAATCAAACTTACATTATGTCTGCCTGGGGTGCTGGACAAATTTGGGCCTTGGTTTCTTGTATATGGCCTCAAAGATTGACACTGTTAACTGCTACACAGGCAGCATGCTAGCTAAATTGTGTTTCTGATCATATAGTTCGGCATGCTAATACAATATTTTCTTTGACAAGTTCTCAAATTGCATGGACATAGGTAGCCAGGCCATTGGGTACCTTCTGGTAACACAGTCAATGCAATGACGCAATTATTTGTCACTTAGATCATGTGGAAAAGGAAATTTATCTTGAAATGAGAAGGAATGTGTAGAGATTGATATCAAGTACGAAGGTTTCATCTCATTACAACAGAGTCAACTACGTCAGGTAATTGCTTATGGTTATGCAATTTTTTTCTGCAGTAGATTTATGAGCGAAGTTAAGCTGCTAGAACAATGGTACATAATTATTCAGGATGTCCAATAGTAATGATCATGCATTATTTCATTTGTTTTATTTATTATTAAATTCAAAAGGCAGCTAACTCTTTCTTGTTTGTTCCTCTGTCTGTAAAGATTGTGAACCAAGAAAACAGGAATCTTCCTCAAGATTTGGATTACCACTCAATGACAAATCTGTCACTTGAAGCTTGTGGGAAACTTTCCAAGGTAAGTTCAGGATATGTACAAGAAACCTTATGAAAGATAGCCTGCAACTAAATGACGAGCATAGCAGTTCTCTATTTATTAAGAACATGTTTTCTGGGAGGTTTGCCTTGGGATATGTACATGAACCAAGCATTCTGCAGCTGCCCATTTTTTATGAACAATTTTTTACTTCTTGACATATCGGTTACTAATTATGAATTTCAACTTAGTAGGCCACATCTTCTCTAAAACTTGGTGTCATGTGAAAGCACAAGGTCAAAGTAGACCATATAGAAGAAAACATGATAATATGCCATTACTGCAGTCACATCTTATTCCATTGCGATAATGTAGATTGGGATCCAATTTTGTGGTCTCATCTTATCTAAATCGTACCCTGTAATTCATTTGTAGCTGCGCCCGCAAACAATATGTCAAGCTAGCAGAATTGGCGGTGTGAGCCCAGCAGACATGACAGTTCTCGTCATTTGAATGGAGAGCAACCGACGCATGGCTAACCACAGCAGATAGCAAGACCAGCTGAGATCAGTTGTAGTCGATGCTGATGGTTCTTCAGAAGAGGTGGTCCATGCCAACAGTGTATAGACTGGAGAGCTCCTGCCCGATGCACGCAAACTGAACCACGAACAACGAATTCGGTAAGGCATTCAAGGACATCTAATTGCTATTGATGGTGTCGCTAACTTTCTAATACCAGTACTACTTATACATGATCTGTCCCTGATCGGTAAGTCTTATGTGTTTTGGGGGCTCTTATTGTAATGCGAACCTTTTTTTTTAAAAAAAATGCTGGCCATACCGATTTAGGCTTCCACGATGTTTCCTCTGCTGTTATATAGCTTGCTTGGCTGTTGTAACACCCAAAAATTTGCAACATTTTAAAATAGGTGAAAATTTAATTTGATTTTGTGACCATGTAAACTTAGAAAAGTAAATATTTTTTTATTAATTTAAAATCAAATATAAGGTTAGGAACATGATTGTGCACTCATGTTGCTGCATTGGGTTTTTGTATTGAGTAGTTTGATTTAAATTTAAAAGAGAATTCAAAATTCATTTTAAGATTTGCTTTGAAAATTTTGAAAAGAAAAAGAAAAGGATTTCTTCTCCCCTTTCGGTTTTGGCCCAGCTATCCGGCCCGGCCTGTTTCCTCCCTCTTCCTCGCCCGGCCTTATTTTCTTCCGTAGCCCAACTCCGCTCCTATCTCCCTCCGCGCGGACGGCCCGTCTCAGCCCCCCCTCGCTTCGCACTATGGGCCGCGCCCAGCCGCTGGCCCAGCTCGCTTGCGCGCGCCTGCGTCCGCCTTCCTGTCGCTGACGCTCCGGGCCCACATGTCAGGGTCGCCTTCCTCTCCACGTCGTCGCCGGTTCTTCTTTCCAAAATCGCCGCCGCCCAAAAATCCTCCCCCCAATCTCGACTTTCCCTGTTTTCGAGCGCCTTCGGGCTATATAAGTCGGATGCCGCGCCCAACCGCACCTATCTCATCCTTCTCGTAGCCGCTGTGGAGCTCGGGAGCCCCGGTCACTGCGAGCGCAAGCCCTAGTCGCCGCCATCTCGAGCCGCGCGTCGTTTGTGAACGATCCTCGGCCCCGATTTCACCCGAGGTGGGTTCGTCGTTCTTGAAAGGTCTTGATGGCTAGAGGGGGGTGAATAGCCTATTAAAATTTTCTACAAAGACAAGCTAAACAAGTTTATCAATAAAACAAATAGCGAGATGCGAGTTTTGCTTAGCCTACGGGGTGTTTGCAAGTCACCTAACCAAATCACAATTCTAGTGTAGTTGCACTCAACCGCACAAGTCAAACCGAGAAGGAAACTACAACTAGCAAGCTACACAAGGAAACTACTCTAGCAAAGCTAACTCGCTAGCAAAGATAACTAAGAAATTAATACAAGAGAGAGTTAGGAGGGTATCACCGAGGGGCGAAGAATTGAGCCAACCAATCAATATAATCAAGAAATGAATACCAAGATAACCGAACACCGGGATCAATCAATCACAATATGAAAGTGATGACACGAAGATTTATCCCGAGGTTCACGTGCTTGCCGGCACGCTAGTCCCCGTTGTGTCCCTCTTCACCACGTGGTTCGGTGGCTAATCGGTCACACACCGAGCCTCTCAAAAGGCGCCACAAGAACCTACCAAATGGCAAAAGGTTGCAATGACACGAGCAATATACTAACGTTGCCTTTGGCGCTTCGCCGAGGTAGGCACAAACCCCTCACAATCACCGGAGGTGGCCAAGAACAATCACCAACTCTTGCCAACGCCTCCAAGCTGCTCCAAGCCGTCTAGGTGGCGGCAACCACCAAGAGAAACAAGAATCCCGCAGTAAATCAACCACCAAGTGCCAACTAGATGCAATCTCACAATGTAAATGCACTTGGATCACTCAATCTCAGTTCGAATATGCAAGGAAGCAAGAGAGATGAGTGGGAGGGGAGTTGCTTAGCTCAAAGTGCTCACAAGTATGTCAAAAGTTCAAGAGAGAGAGCCTTGAGCCGGCCAACGAGTATTTATAGACGTACCCCTTCGAATAGAGCCGTTAGAAACTTAAACAGCTGGAATCGGGCTGACCGGACGCGCTGGTCCAACTAACCGGACGCGTCGGTCGCGCAACGGCTAAGTCACGAAGCACTGACCGGACGCGCTGGTCCAACTGACCGGACGCGCTGGTCGCCCAACGGCTAACTGCGAAACAACGACCGGACGCGCTGGAAACGACCGGACGCGCTGGTCCCGAGAATGACCGGACGCGCTGGTCGCCTGAGCAGCGCTCAATGAAACAGTGACCGGACGCGCTGAAGTAAATGACCAAACGCGACAGTGCCAGCGTCTGGTTAGAGTCCAGTAAGCTCCCTGAACGACCGGACGCGTCCGATCATCAGTGACCGGACGCGCCTCGCGTCCGATCATCGAATTGAAAAACGCGCAGACACTGAACACTGACCGGACGCGTCCGGTCATGCAAGGACCGCGTCCGGTCACCTCTGTGACCTCCGTTCGCCTCCGTTTCTTTTCCGGACTTCCAACGTAGTGGAAAATAGTCGTTTCAACTCCTCAAAAATGCCTGAATCCCGCGCTCGCAAGCTCGGCGGGAGGGAGAGAGGAACCCAAACCCTCTCTACCGCTCAAACCCCACCGCCATCGCAAATGTGCTAACACCACCAAGTTATCTCGTCATGTGTGAGTGTGTTAGCATTTTCATAATCATTTTTCGAGACGATATTAGTTCTATCCAAATGCATATGATCATGAAATGCACACCTAGAGGCACTTAGGAGTTCAATAGCCGCGTCATTCCCCTCTTTATAGTACGGCTATCTATCCTATAATGTAACCACACCCACTAGGTGTCTTGGTTACTAAAACACAACCCTTAAGCATATACCTTTGCCTTGATCACATAGGGTTGCGTCCAAATCCAAGTGTGGCCATCATGATCACCATGTCCATCTTGCCACCAACCTTGGAATATACTAATCCTCATATGCTACATACAACTTAGGCATAGGATTAGTACTTAGGCATTGTCACTAATTACCAACACCAAACATAGGACTTTCAATCTTCCCCTTGTTGGTAATTGGTGACAAACCTTTCATAAAGATATTATGATAAAATTTTGATTGAACCCATGTCACATTGTCCAAGTATATTACCATGTGTAAGAATTATGGACATGTGATCATGAATTCAAATTGATAGCAATGGCTCCCCCTACATGTATGCTATATGTTTGGATTTTGGAAGCATACATGTTAGATAGGAAAGTATAGGAGCATTGACTACCAATAGGTGCTAAGTGTTTAAGATTATAGACCTTTGAAGCGTGATATCATCGGAGTAGCGATAAACACCATCTTAGCACCTTGTGTAGTTAGATTCCACTTGTAAAAGCACAAACATAACTAGAAATCTCGTGAGATCAACATTATAAGCAAGGTTCTAGTACCACTTTGAAAAACATGAAGCAAGAAAAATCTAACTACTTCCTATTCATGCTAGTACCACAATGCATCATTCAAATTATACTAGCAAGTCACCACACAAGCAATGTATCGGAGAAAACGAAATGCATAACTTTGCATCATATATATGAGGTGCACATAAAAATGCAACATTCATGTTTAAAAGCTTGCTCCCCCTACTTGTGTGCTTCTTTTATCAATTCTCCCCCTTTAGGATTTAACTTTGTGAACAACATTTTCTCCCCCAACAACATTTTTTTTGAGTTCTATCTTTGTGAACAACATTTTCTCCCCCTTTGGCACCAATTGACCACAAGGAGCAAACTTTAGATAGATTATCATGTTGAAATATGGGGTGAGGATCAAGTTTATGATTCAACCTAGATTGCTTGCATAAATAAAATACTTCGGTTTGATCCAAGGGCAAGCTTCTTCACACCTCACTAGAAGAGTTATCATGCACCATGTTGAAGCAAATATTTAGACAAGTTTTCTAAATTAAACACTTAGGATCACAAGCTACTTAAACAAGTTATATGCTACCACTAGATCATACAAGACATGGAAACAATAGTGGCACCATATACACTTCAAATTCATTTAATTTTCATGAATGAGCCTAGAACATGTAAATTATGACTAGATGCACTAAACAAGTCCTTAGCATAGAATGTATGACATGTCAACCAATTGTACCTTGGGGCTCGAAGGAGAGGCATGTCATATATGGGGTGCATCAACTCATGTTGGAGAAGTCAAGTATGTTCAACTCATTCTTTAGCTTGTGAAATCTCTTCTCATCAAGTGGCTTGGTGAATAGATCGGCTAATTGATCTTCGGTGCCCACACTCTCAATAGCAATGTCACCCTTTTGTTGATGATCTCTAATAAAGTGATGATGAACATCAATATGCTTTGTTCTTTGATGTTGAATCGGATTGTTGGTTAGCTTCACTGCACTTTCATTGTCACATAGCAATGGCACATTCTTGAAATTGATTCCAAAATCCTTCAATGTTGCCTTCATCCACAAGATTTGTGCACAACAACTACCCGCGGTGATGTATTCGGCCTCGGCGGTAGATAGTGCAATACTATTTTGCTTCTTGGATGACCATGAGACAAGTGATCTTCCTAATAATTGACAAGTCCCGAAAGTGCTCTTTCTCTCTACTTTGTCACCGGCATAGTCGAAATCCGAATATCCAACTAGCTCAAATCTTGCACCTTTGGGATAACACAATCCAACATCTTGTGTATGCTTTAAGTACCTCAATATTCTCTTTGTTGCCTTCAAATGACTTTCTCTTGGTGAGGCTTGAAATCTTGCACACATGCATACACTAAACATTACATCGGGCCTTGATGCCGTCACATAGAGTAGGCTACCAATCATTGATCTATATAGCTTTTGATCCACCATGTTGCCACTCTTGTCACTATCCAAGCTTCCACTAGTGCCCATTGGAGTTGTAATACTCTTTGCATCTTCCATGCCAAACTTCTTGAGCATATCTTTGATGTACTTAGTTTGGCTCACAAATGTACCTTCTTTAATTTGTTTGATTTGAAGTCCAAGAAAGAAACTAAGTTCACCAATCATTGACATTTCAAATTCCTTTGCCATCATTTTCCCAAACTCATCACAATAATCTTGATTGGTTGAACCAAATATGATGTCATCAACATATATTTGCAACACAAACAGGTCTTTCCCAATCTTCTTGGTGAATAGAGTAGTATCCACTTTGCCCATGACAAATCCTTTAGATAGCAAGAAGTCTCTCAATCTTTCATACCATGCTCTAGGTGCTTGCTTCAATCCATACAAAGCTTTTCTCAATTTGTAGACATGATTGGGTTTCTTATCATCTTCAAAACCGGGAGGTTGCTCCACATACACCTCCTCTTGAATGTACCCATTGAGAAATGCACTCTTCACATCCATTTGATATAGCTTGATATTGTGAGCACAAGCATAGGCAAGTAAGATCCTAATTGCTTCCAATCTTGCAACTGGGGCATAAGTTTCACCAAAGTCAAGACCCTCTATTTGTATGTAACCTTGAGCCACTAGTCTTGCTTTGTTCCTTACTACTATCCCATCTTGATCTTGCTTGTTGCAAAAGACCCATCTTGTTCTAATGACATTGTGATCCTTAGGCCTCTCAACTAATACCCATACTTCATTTCTCTTGAAATTGTTGAGCTCTTCATGCATTGCATTTACCCAATCCAGATCTCTCAATGCTTTATCAATGTCCTTGGGTTCTTTCATTGACACAAAAGAAGAGTGAGCATAAAATGATGCCAATCTTGATCTAGTTTGAACTCCTCTTTGTATGTCACCAATGATAGAATCCAATGGATGATCTTTTGCAATGTTAGTTGGTTGAAGCACTTGGACTTGATTGCTTGGATGTTGATGTTGACCATGAGTTGGAGATGATGAACTAGCCACTTGTTGATCTTGTTGTACTTGAGATGATGTACTAGCTTGATTTTGCATTAGAGAACCACTAGCTTGTGTAATTTGACTTTGGAGCACTTGATCTTTTTCATCATCCACATCAATTACTTGTTTTGGCCTAATATCACCAATATCCATTTCCTTTATAGCATTGATCAATTGAGTTCCTCTCACATCATCCAAGTTATCTTCTTCATCTTGAGAGCCATTTGTTTCATCAAACTAAACATCATGCACTTCTTCAAGTTGACCACTAGCCAAATTCCAAACTCTATAAGCTTTGCTAGTAGTGGAGTAACCAAGTAGGAATCCTTCATCACATTTCTTCTCAAACTTGCTCAATCTAGTGCCCTTCTTCAAGATGTAGCATTTGCAACCAAATACCCGAAAGTATCCAATGTTGGGCTTTCTTCCATTTAAGATCTCATATGGTGTCTTCTCTAGAAACTTGTGGCAATAGAGGCGGTTGCTATAGAAGCAAGCCGTGTTGATTGCTTCGGCCCAAAATGAATGACTCACATTATACTCATTCAACATTGATCTTGCCATATCAATTAAGGTTCTATTCTTCCTCTTAACTAGGTCATTTGATTGAGGTGTATACTTGGTCGAGAATTGATGTTTGATTCCAAGCTCATCACAAAGCTCATCAACTCTTGTGTTTCTAAACTCACTTCCATTGTCACTTCTTACTTTCTTGATTGTGGTTTCAAACTCATTTTGTACTCTCTTGATGAACTTCTTGAATATGTCAAATACATCACTCTTGTCCACAAGAAAGAATACCCATGTATATCTAGTGAAATCATCCACAATCACAAAGCCATACTTGTTGTCACCAATGCTTGTGTATGTAGTTGGCCCAAATAGATCCATGTGCAACAACTCAAATACCTTGGAAGTACTCATAATGCTCTTCAATGGATGAGTGTTGTCCACTTGCTTTCCGGCTTGACATGCACTACATAGCTTATCTTTCTCAAATGTGACATCCTTCAAGCCTCTAACTAAGTCATGCTTCACTAACTTGTTCAATTGCTTCATGCCAATATGACCAAGTCTTCTATGCCATAACCAACCCATACTTGATTTGGTGAGCAAGCATGTTGAGAGTTGAGTGTCACTAGCATTGAAATCAACCAAGTATAGATTCTCATATCTAAAGCCTTTGAAGATCAAGTTAGAGCCATCAACACTAACTATCTCCACATCATCAACACCAAATATATACTTGAAACCGAGATCACACAATTGAGCAACCGACAACAAGTTGAAATTGAGCTTTTCAACTAGTAGCACATTGGAGATGCTATGATCATTTGAGATTGCAATCCTTCCAAGAGCCTTTACATTACCCTTGCTATTGTCACCAAATGTGATGCTATCAATGCCACTATCATTTGATTTGAGAGAGTTGAACATTCTTGAATCACCAGTCATATGTTGAGAGCACCCAGTATCAAGCACCCAATGCCTTCCTCCGGCCTTGTAATTTACCTACAAAACAATTTAATGTCTTTTAGGTACCCATACTTGCTTGGGTCCTTGTAGGTTAGTCACTAAGTTCTTTGGTACCCAAATAGCCTTCTTCTTTGGACCCACAATTGGTGTACCAACAAACCTAGCATGCACACCTTTTTCACCCTTGGTAAGCACATAACAAGAATCAAAAGGAATGTAAGGTACATTAGTATTTTTCTTGTTCTTGTTCATTTTATTGCAATTAATCTCTAGATGCCCAACTTGCTTGCATCTATTGCAATAACGACCATTGCCCTTCACAAAGCGAGGCTTTGGAGTAGCAAAGGCCGCCTTGCCCTTCTTGGGAGTATAGCCTAATCCCTCTTTGTTAAGAGAGAACCTTTGGCTACCCAAGCATTTTAGCAAGCGGGCATCCCCACCATAGGCATTGCCTAATGCGCGGGTGAGATCATTCACCTCTCTCTTGAGAGTCTCATTCTCAACCACAAGTGATGAATCACTAGTAGTAGAGATAGAGTTGGTTGTGGTGGATGATGATGAGCTACATGAAGCATTAGTAGGACCAACAAATAAAGAATCATCAATAATATCACATGTTAGTCCAATGTCACAAGTGACAATCACTTGCTCCTCCTTAGCTTCCTTCATGAGCTTCTCCAATTTGAGGTCCTTTTCCTTGATGAGCTCAAGTAGAGTGAAGTGGGCTTTCTTAAGCCTAGTGTGAGCAATTTCAAGATCCTCATGGTCTTTCTTTAGACACTCACGAGAAGCCTCTAGCTCATCAAAGGATTTCCTAAGAGCTTTGAGCTCTTGTTCAATTCCTTTGCACTCCTTACTCTTTTTGAGAGCAACAAGCTCCTCCATCAAGGCATCATTTTCATTGCTCTTGGCAATGAGCTCTTGTTTCAAGATTTTGTATTTCTTGGTTGTCCTCTTGTAGCCCTTGCTCATTTGATCTATTATGCCTAATAGATCATCCTTGGAGTAGTCCTCATCCTCCTCATCATCACTCCTACAATCATCACTAGCACAAGAATCATCATCACTATCATCATATTTTACCTTTGTAGGCTTGGCCATAAGGCATGTTGATGTAGTGTCGAAGATGGATGGCTTGTTGGAGAGGGCGATGTTTGCAATGGCTCGCCGAGTGGTCCTCTCATCATCACTAGAGCTTTCATCATCATCAGTATCGGAGTTGTCACTATCCCAAGTGACCACATAACCACCACCCTTCTTCTTCTTGTTGAATGTGAAGCTCTTCTTTGCTTTCTTCTCCTTCTTGTCCTTCTTATTCTTCTTCAACTTCAATTCCCCATCATGATATCTTTTGTCTTCATAGGGGCATTTTGCCACTACATGATCGGGGCTATTACAATTGTAGCAAAGCACCTCCTTTGCCTTTATGAAGTCCCTTCTCTTTCTTGCACCATAGCCTCTCTTCTTCATGAACTGACCCATCTTTTGCACTAGAAGGGCCATGATCTCATCATCAAAAGGATCATCATCATCATTCTCCACCTTGCTCTTGCCCTTAGAGGATGAAGCCTTGAATGCAATAGGCTTCTCTTGCTTGACCTTAGTTTCCTTCTTCTCTTCTACCTCATCTTCATCATCATTGTATTGGGCATCGGTCATTATATCTCCAAGCACATCGGTTGGTTTGACCTTGTCCAATCCCTCTCTAAAGATCATTCTTCTCAAGGTAGCAAACTTCTTGGGTAAACACATCAAGGACTTATGTGAGAAGTCCTTGTCCTCAACCTTCTCCCCAAGCCCCTTGAGATCATTGACAATGACTTGGATCCTATAGAACATTTCCAGGATGGATTCATCATCCTTCATCTTAAAAGTGGAGAACTTGTCCTTGAGCATGTATAGTTTGGCACACTTTACCGTTGAAGTGCCCCCATATGTTTCCTCTAATCTTGTCCATACTTCACTTGCCATTTTAAGATCCTTGATTTGCTCAAAGACCTTTGCATCAATCCCATTGTAGAGAGTATTGAGAGCCATAGTGTTGCATTGGTTGTTGATGCGGTCATTGTTGGTGAGGTTGTCGGGATCAATGATAGCATAATCATGGTGTGTCACCTCCCAAACGTTCTCATGAAGAGAGCCAAGATATTGCTTCATCTTTCTTTTCTAATGATCAAAAGATGTGACACCATCAAAGAATAGAGGCTTGCCCCTGACATGGTTGAACATAACTTGAGCCATCTTACACTGAGGTTGTTAAGCCTTACAAACGGTGACCACGGCTCTGATACCACTTGAAAGGTCTTGATGGCTAGAGGGGGGGTGAATAGCCTATTAAAATTTTCTACAAAGACAAGCTAAACAAGTTTATCAATAAAACAAATAGCGAGATGCGAGTTTTGCTTAGCCTACGGGGTGTTTGCAAGCCACCTAACCAAATCACAATTCTAGTGTAGTTGCACTCAACCGCACAAGTCAAACCGAGAAGGAAACTACAACTAGCAAGCTACACAAGGAAACTACTCTAGCAAAGCTAACTCGCTAGCAAAGATAACTAAGAAATTAATACAAGAGAGAGTTAGGAGGGTATCACCGAGGGGCGAAGAATTGAGCCAACCAATCAATATAATCAAGAGATGAATACCAAGATAACCGAACACCGGGATCAATCAATCACAATATAAAAGTGATGACACGAAGATTTATCCCGAGGTTCACGTGCTTGCCGGCACGCTAGTCCCCGTTGTGTCCCTCTTCACCACGTGGTTCGGTGGCTAATCGGTCACACACCGAGCCTCTCAAAAGGCGCCACAAGAACCTACCAAATGGCAAAAGGTTGCAATGACACGGGCAATATACTAACGTTGCCTTTGGCGCTTCGCCGAGGTAGGCACAAACCCCTCACAATCACCGGAGGTGACCAAGAACAATCACCAACTCTTGCCAACGCCTCCAAGCTGCTCCAAGCCGTCTAGGTGGCGGCAACCACCAAGAGAAACAAGAATCTCGCAGTAAATCAACCACCAAGTGCCAACTAGATGCAATCTCACAATGTAAATGCACTTGGATCACTCAATCTCAGTTCGAATATGCAAGGAAGCAAGAGAGATGAGTGGGAGGGGAGTTGCTTAGCTCAAAGTGCTCACAAGTATGTCAAAAGTTCAAGAGAGAGAGCCTTGAGCCGGCCAACGAGTATTTATAGACGTACCCCTTCGAATAGAGCCGTTAGAAACTTAAACAGCTGGAATCGGGCTGACCGGACGCGCTGGTCCAACTGACCGGACGCGTCGGTCGCGCAACGGCTAAGTCACGAAGCACTGACCGGACGCGCTGGTCCAACTGACCGGACGCGCTGGTCGCCCAACGGCTAACTGCGAAACAACGACCGGACGCGCTCATCGCGCAGACCGGACGCGCTGGAAACGACCGGACGCGCTGGTCCCGAGAATGACCGGACGCGCTGGTCGCCTGAGCAGCGCTCAACGAAACAGTGACCGGACGCGCTGAAGTAAATGACCGAACGCGATAGTGCCAGCGTCTGGTTAGAGTCCAGTAAGCTCCCTGAACGACCGGACGCGTCCGATCATCAGTGACCGGACGCGCCTCGCGTCCGATCATCGAATTGAAAAACGCGCAGACACTGAACACTGACCGGACGCGTCCGGTCATGCAAGGACCGCGTCCGGTTCAGCGTCCGGTCACCTCTGTGACCTCCGTTCGCCTCCGTTTCTTTTCCGGACTTCCAACGTAGTGGAAAATAGTCGTTTCAACTCCTCAAAAATGCCTGAATCCCGCGCTCGCAAGCTCGGCGGGAGGGAGAGAGGAACCCAAACCCTCTCTACCGCTCAAACCCCACCGCCATCGCAAATGTGCTAACACCACCAAGTTATCTCGTCATGTGTGAGTGTGTTAGCATTTTCACAATCATTTTTCGAGACGATATTAGTTCTATCCAAATGCATATGATCATGAAATGCACACCTAGAGGCACTTAGGAGTTCAATAGCCGCGTCATTCCCCTCTTTATAGTACGGCTATCTATCCTATAATGTAACCACACCCACTAGGTATCTTGGTTACTAAAACACAACCCTTAAGCATATACCTTTGCCTTGATCACATAGGGTTGCGTCCAAATCCAAGTGTGGCCATCATGATCACCATGTCCATCTTGCCACCAACCTTGGAATGTACTAATCCTCATATGCTACATACAACTTAGGCATAGGATTAGTACTTAGGCATTGTCACTAATTACCAACACCAAACATAGGACTTTTAGTTCTCCGCACTATCTCCCTGCGTTTCCCGTTCATCGATTGGTGCTTGGAATAGAGTTTTCGCATTTTCCGGCCATGGCGCCGTCGGCGACCCAAAACGCCGCTGTCATCTTCATCGTCTCGTCTGGACCGTCGGATCGTAGATCAACCTCCAGGATTAGAAGTTAACGGTTCGGGGCGATTTTGCTAAAGAGACCTTGAGTTTTTCTATTATAGAACCCGCAGTCCAAAACGTATTCCGTAAATATGCTTTCTCTTTCCGAAAACGTAGATTCGTTTTAATTAATTCAAATACGTTTTTCTCTATTTACAAGTTTGCCACTAATTTTGTTTTCGCCATCAAATGCTCATTTTAACTCTGATTTGACCCGTTCAAATTGCGTTAGATTCTTTTTCGCGAGCTCTACATGATAGAGTTACTGTACAGTAGGTTTGTGACATTTAAATTTCGAGTTTGTATTAAAGTAATTATTTATCTATAGAAAATCTTAGAAAATTCATAACTTTCGCGTTTTAACTCCGTTTTTCGTGATCTTTACGTATGTGTATGTGTGATCATAGCAACGCGTAGAATAGTTTTACAAACCTTTTATCCTATTTTGATACTGTTGGTGTACTATTCTAATTATATCTTTTGTTTGCTTCGTGTATGATTGCTTTGGGATGATTGTATGTTGATGATTTATCGAGTGTAGACGGTGAGCAGTTCGTGGGTGATCAGGAGCAGTATTTTGAAGAGCAAGACCAGCAGGAGCTATATTTTGATCAAGGCAAGTATAACATGGGATTTCCTTGTTGTCATATTCACTTTAATCACGTAAAATCATATTGCATGTGTCTATTTTGAGTTGCCATTAAGGATTTTTCTAGTTTTGATCTATACCTTGACACCTATGGGATTATGCATTTGGTAGTTTTTGCTAGCGCTGAACATAAACTATGATCTTGTAATATGATTAATGGAATATGCAACAACACTAAAAGATGACTTTTCAATTACTGTTTAAAGAGGGCTAGAGCATGATGCTATTCTTTTTGGTGCTCTAGTTTATTTCCATAAGGACTTATTTGTGGACGAACATCCGGGATTGACAGTACAACTGTGAGGGCTATATGGCTCTGGCTTTGGTTAAGTATGATGACATTTTCTAGCTTGTTAGAGGTTACCCGAAAGGGCGCAAAAGGGGTGTTTCTCGGGATGGATGTAGTGCGGCTTCTGTCCTTATGAGTATAGGCTGCGGTTACGTGCCATATGGAAGGAGGGCCCTACATTTGCAGGTTACAGAAACCTAGCGGCCCTAACTTGTTAGACAAACCTTTGAAATGCTTCATTGTGTTACCCTGCCTACTCACCTTGGAAGTGTTTTGGGAGTAATTAACCCGGGCATATGGGTAATCACGACTCATAGTGAAAGTGTACACCTCTGCGCAGAGTTTAATAAACTGGTATACTAGTCGTGCTCACGGATACGAGCGGCCTTGGACCTTCACGGAATAGATGAATATTTATTGGTTTAATATGTGTTTTGTTATTCATTATTCATATTTACATTGATCATAAGTTTATTATGGCATTATTGCAAACTTGATGCTACTTATATGATAAAACTGTGATATCTAAAAGCTACATGCAGTTGAACCGTGTAATGCTTTTGTTGAGCCTCATTATACTGCATGTTATATTTGTTGAGTACGATATGTGCTCACTCTTGCTATCTCCACACACATCAGGATAGGCAAATGAACAGGATTGGCAAGAGGATTATCGTGATGAATATTAGGCTTGATATCAACCAGTCGGCGTACTTGTGATTGGAGTCACCACGGAAGAGAGTTATCTTTTTATTTCCGCTTCATTTGTGTAAATACTATGTGTTTTAATAGTCGTGATGTACAAACAATGTGATGATACTCTTCTTTTATTTGTCGACTTATGTGTGATTGATCTCTGGGTGCACATAAGGTTATGCATTCCATTTTATTCTTAAAAATAGGTGTGACAGCTGTGAGGTTTGGTGCTTCGCCTATTTGGCTATTTCAGACTAATTACATTGCATTTGTAAGTGTACTTGCTAATAGTTGGTGAAGCCTGCTAGCCCTACACTATGATGCCTGCCACATGTTTGTTAGAGTGAGTACGCTGACAAATGAGCAGTACATAATTTTTTTCCGACTTATATAAAATTAGAGATAAGATGATCATTTAATTTTCTTTTATCTTCAATCTTAATATTTATAGGTTTCATCATAGCTAGTTGGGCGCCAGGCTTCCTCTAGTCGCTAAAGCGTCACAGGTTTAGTTACAGTTCACAGCTGCGCCGTTGTAGCTGGCGACGTGTGTTCTGTGTGCGGTCTGTGCGACATGGCAGCTCGCTGTGCCGCCCGACCATCGTTGTCTTTCCTTTGTCAAAACTCTAACTTCGCTTAACGAGACACGTGCAACGCATGTTTTCGAAAAAAAATCGTAGCCTTCTGTTCCATGAAACTGATGTCACTGTACAAGCTTCATAGTCTCCTCTATAAGATCCAAATGCCGAGCGATTGCATTTTTTTGTTAAAACAAATCTATTATATGGTGATATGGAAGTTATCTCCTGCATTTCCGGTTTACAAAATTGGGGATTTCAAAAATTTCTGTGGCCCTCTACCTTGGTACAATGTACAGAGTTATATTTGTGGTCCTAGCAGTAAGGCAGTGAGTATAAGTATGCTTCAAAAGGGGGTAATTATCTTAGGTTTTGCAGTTGGATTGCTGTCCAAATATTTATGCTCTGGGACAATGTCAAACAAGCTGTTCAATAAACCTGGGGACCTGTGCCGCCTTGGCAGGTTTAGATTCATATATGAATCTACAGTTTCAACACTAATTACTTAAGAGAACAGGTGATTAAACGTAAGACAGAACTCTGTGTTTCTCCTTCATATGATATTGGCTGTCACCTTTAGGTTTTTGGGTTCATTTTCACGCCACCCGTGGTTTTATAATTGGTCACTTGCTGAATATGTGTGCCAGGCCTTGATTCAATTCGGCCGTAAAATTATTTTGCTATCGTGGACACCTGACACACATATTACCAAAAACCACATTACCTTTACGATTGCACGCGGTAAATTTTTTTTGCTGTTGTGAACAGATCCCATGTGATGTCTCATTTTGCCTGTGAGATAGCGTACCTACGTACCTGTTACGAATTTGTTTTTTTTTTGTTTCATTTCAGACTGCAATTCAATCCTACGGATAAGGGCTTATGGCTATAACTTGAGAGTATGCCGTTATTTTAAAACTATCAAGTTTCAGTGACAACCTTATTTTCGGTTGGCTGTTTCTTTTTTTCAATTTCAAATATATTGTTTCTGCCATGGCTGCTTGGGCTCGGCTCTTTCTTTTGATCGCCTTTTCGCTGTGCTCATATATTTACCTAACATTTATCTTTCATATGGCCTTTTCAGTTTGTACAGCTCAAACAACAATTGAGAGTGCTTCATGGTGTCTTTTGCTTACACCTGTTTCCTATTGCTTAGGCCCTTACCTCTTTTATACCTGTTCATAGCCATTTTTTATGGCCTCTCTTGTTTTTCCAGTTCGTACAACTGCGACTAACTTTTAAGAATATTCTGCAGGCACTTTCCCCTGATAACACATATGGTTTTCATACTGCTGGGGACCCAACTGAAATAGCAGCCCTCAATTTTTAAGAATTCAAGGTTTCTTATCAATCTGGATCCAAATTTTGGCTTCTCACTTATTGATACTTACCATGATGTTTGCTTCTATATAAGTTGCAGCAATAATGTAGTGCTCCATTCTATCTTCTGCTTTCACATGTTAGCTATTGCTTGAGCCCTTACCTCTTTTATAATTTGTTTTAATAACTGGTAGCTTTCATTGTGATTTATGAAAGCTTAGATGCTAGATCACCTCACCAGATTCCATTGCAGCACCAGCAAAAATTATCTCTATATTTTTGGAGTTCCACTAAGCTAATACAGTTACTATGTCATTTGCCTGTATAATGAAGCAGCAATGCAGTGCATCATGGTGTTTTTTGTTTTCACCTATTCTAATAGTAACTTCTAAAAAGCGGTTATCTTAACATACTCCCTCCATATATGAAATAGAAGTCGTTCTGCACTTGGAATTGAATTGACAAAAAGAAGTCGTTCTGCCGCGTGAATGCAGTTTTGGACGCCGCTGCCCCTCGCGCTTCGGCTCCAGCGCCGCGCTCGACGCACGACGCTGCGCCTCACGCTTCGGCTCCCATCGCCGCGTTAATAGGCCACCTATCTGCTCGACGCACGCCGCACGATCTCGCCCTCGCCCTTGCCGCACGCCACTGCCTGGTAGCCCTAGCCGCCGCCGCACGCCGCTGGCTGCTCACCCTCGCCGTAGTCCGCTGGCCGGTAGCCCTCGCCGCACGCCGGTCGCCTCTCGCATTTGCCGTTCCATGGATGCGGCCTCGGCGGACTCGACGTCGGCGTTGGCGCCGGACTCCATGAAGATGACGACGGAAGACGGCCTCGAGCAGGAGATGGAGATGGTGCCGGACTCCATGGACATGACGACGGAAGACGGCCTCGAGCAGGAGATGGAGATGGTGCCGGACTCCATCACGTCGGAGTCGCTGGAGGCGGAGAAGGTCGTCTTGCCGGCGTTGCTGGAGCTCGTGCCGGACTCCATGGAGATGGTGCCGGATTCCTTGCCGCCGGGCGCTTTTGTATGCGGTCGCTGTCATCTCGTACATGAGGACCGCGAAGCATGGAACCGTGCGCACTCGCGGTTCTAGCCATGCCCTCGCTGCCATCTCAAGCACGCGGACTATGTAATCTTCGCCATGCATCATGGCTTCATCGACTTCGACTGCGAGCTTTTCATTCCCGATCTCGACAATGTCGTCATGGATGGCAATATGCTCGTGCTACCTCCACACGTGCTGAAGATGATCGACGAGAAGCGCAAGCTTGAACTCGCTGCCAAGAAGGATTACGCCAAAGTAAGATAACAAGCTTAGTTCTAATTAACTGTTACTCCGGATACAAGATGGCAGCATCTGTATGATCGATGAGAGTACACGGATGTCTCTACTATTTAAGCTAACTAGCATCATTTTAATTGTTTCCTGCAGCAAGAGTAGCCTCAGCTTCATCTAGCAATGATGGATCACAAGAGATACAAGATGGCAGCAGATCTTGTCTTTCTAATGTTTCTTTTTTCATGTGAGGTATCTTGAACTTGTTGCAACCTTTCACCTTCATAGCTTCCATCAAAACAGTTTGTAGTGTTAGAAACATTCTGTTTGCTTTGTGTGCGGAGTACTCCAAGAATGCCTACAAAACAATTGTGCAACAAATGAATGAATGAGCAAATTTGTTGTTGAAGAAACATGTGTCAACAATTTGATCAATGTACCTGTTGCACTGCTGGAACTAGAGCTTCTATTGTTTTTGCATTCTTCTTGTATTGAATTGCTTAAATAGCTTGAAAAAACTCAAGTCAAGAATGTTGAAATCCGGAGAGTTGGGTGGTTGACAAATTAGGCGAATATCGAATTCTTCTTGCTTAGCAGCCTCACAAAAAACCGGATCATCAGTTTGAAATGGGAAGGTGCATTGTCCTGTTGAATGAAGATTGGTTTGCCCACATCTTTTCTTGGCCATTTAGCTCAAATGGCAGGCAACACTTGGTTGATCATGAAATCTCTAATCACGTCTCTAGTGATCGAAGTTATGGGCTTCATAACCAAGTCTCCACGGACACGACCGGTTCTCTCATTACCTCTCATAGCCGGTTCATATCGAACAAGTGGAAAACAACCAATCCTACCATCAAAAATACAATTCCCATCCCTAAACCTTGGCCGAGCACAAACACACAAGAACATGAGCCTAGGGATGTAATTCTTGTTCTTACAAGTCCGATGGGGATTATCTTCTTCGGGTATCAAATAATATTTTTCAGACTTTTGAGATAGGTAGAACCATTTTTCATCAATGAACACAAAGTCAAACAAATCCTTAAACCTTGGATCATCAAGCAAATCCTTGTTAATCATGTCAACACACCACTTTAACCTAGACCTCTTGTTACCTTCAATGAGATATGGTTTGATGCTACTAGAGTGGCGCCTAAGCAAACCTTTTTTTCAAATACTTTTGAATCTTCCATTTGCTCATGTTAAGTTTGCTACACATATCCTCTATAGTCATTCTTTCCTTTAGAGGGATGTTGCGCAATGCTTCCAAATCAACAGGTATTGCCTTACGGCCAACTTTTCCCTTCTTAAGACTAGAAACCACAACCGGAACATTGTTTACAAGTTGTGTTTTACCTCGCTTCCAAACACGCTGAACTGACCAAATGTTAAGGCCAAATTGATCAGCAACAATTGTAGTATCTTTCTTGCCTAGTTTCTCATTCTTGCTTCTAGCCAACAAAGCTTGATAAACTTGTTTTCGGAGCTCTTCAGACATTTCTTTCCTTCGGTGGGGTTGTTCAAGTTGTTCTTCCACGGTGGGGTTCTCCATAGCATTTTCTGTTAAAAGAAAACAGACATTAGTAGGCACGGCATGTTCTATTGAAAAGGAAAAACAAGCACATTCATCTATTAGTAGCCACTGCATGTTCTATAGAAAAGAATAAAAAACAAGCACATTCTTCTATTAGTCACGGCATGTTCATAATACTAATAGGCACGGCTTGTTCATAATACTAATAGGCACGGCTTGTTCATAATACTAATAGGCACGACATGTTCTATTGAAAAGGAAAAAACAAGCACATTCATCTATTAGTAGCCACTGCATGTTCTATAGAAAAGAATAAAAAACAAGCACATTCTTCTATTAGTCACGGCATGTTCATAATACTAATAGGCACGGCTTGTTCATAATACTAATAGGCACGGCATGTTCTAGATAAATAAACAAGCATGTTCTATTTATAGCCACTGCATATTCTAAATAACATGGAAAAAAATAACGTGCAAAAAAAAACCTACTAGCTCGGCAAAAATAACATTCTTCTAGTGGCTACGTACCAGCGAGGTTTTGTAGATAATCGAAATCGACTGCACCAAATTCATCTAGCGGCAAGTTTAAATCAAATCCTGTGACAATAGGCCTTTTGATATGAGAAACGATTGAGAGGAAGAGATATCACAGTAGCACATGGACAAGAGAAGAACAAGTAATACCATTGCCATGCTCCAATGGAGGGTCGTCATCTTCGGGGTCGTCCAGAGCAAAGCCAGCGTCACCGTCGTCATCGTCCTCTAAACGAACATTCAGATCAAAGGCAAAGAAAGAATCAGCCATTGCGCCATAGAAGAAGAACATGCTATAGTACATACAAAAGAGAAAAACATGCACAAGAGAAGAAGAAGAGGTAGTACCGATGCCATGCTCGTCATCTTCAGGCTCGTTCAGATCAAAGCCAGCGTCGCCGTCGTCATTTTCAGGCTCGTTGAGATCAAGGGAACGTTGCCGTCATCATCGTCCTCTAAACGAACGTTAAGATCCAAGGCAAAGAATGAATCAGACATTGCGCCGGTGGAAGGAGAAAAGCTAAGCCATTCCTAGTACGCAAGCAAGGCAAGCAAGGAAGAAGTACTCCAAGTGTCGAACTGCGCGGCGTCTTAAATAGAATAAGCAGGACGACACTCCAAGCGTCGGACTGCGCGGCTAAATTCGAATGCGTGAGCGCCAACACACGAGCAAACGAAAAAAAACAACGAAAACGCGACTCAAACGCGCCAACACGCGAACAAACAGCGGCCAAGCGCTGAAACGCACCAGTGCACAGTGCCATGCAAAAAACACCAAAAACCATGCAAAAATGTAGCCCACGGGGCTCGAACGGTCGACCACCAGCCTCGGGAGCCGGAAACGTTGACCACTTTTTTAAAAGGCAAGATTGTTGTAATGGTGACGCCCGCGGCGCTATTTAATAAGGGCAAAGGAAAAAAAAATCCTAATTAATGACTCTTTGGTAAGAACAATCATGTCCTAAACGATTTCTAAATCCTATATGGAGGGAGTATAGACTTCTGCCTTACTGCCTATGGTGCCTTTTAAAAAAAGCGATCACTTCCCATTTAGCCCTGCATTTTACTCCCTGTTTTTTACAGGGAAAAAAATGCTTCTCTGTATGCAAAGTCTGCCCGGGAGGCATTAGATGCAACCAAAAATAGATGCTTGACTCAATATAGACCCATGGTGAGAGTCCTTGCTATAGGCTTATGTGATTTGCAGTGATTCTGCGTTGGCGCTGGTTGAGTCATTATCAAGGTACACTTTGTGAAGTTATATTGTTTCCAATTTTTAGTGCGCTCACATTTACATTGTCTTTTGTTGCTCAAAAATGTAAACTTCCATATTTTCTGTATGACACTTCTATTCATAAAATCGGTGTGTGATGCCTCTCTGTTTGCCTCATGCAGTCTAATTGTCTTAGGTAAACTCACAGAATTTAGGAGAGGAGTACTCTGGTTTCTAGAAAATCCATGTGAGCCATCCATGAAATAAACCAAACTATGATCCTTCGCCCTCGCGCGCGAGGGCGCGCGCCCTTTACTAGTACTCAATATAGAGCACCGACTTCCACCAAGATTTAATGCTTTGTGTTCTATAGCAAAAACCAAACATGTGTTGATTACTATTATGTGAGTTGAAAACAAAAATAATATAAATAATTCTCTAAAGAAACTTGGCACATTGATCGTCAAAAAAAAGATGTTGAATTGTCTTATCACGGTTACAAGGAAACATCTCTTGCTGCATGTCATCTTTTAACCAAACTGCCAATGGTAAAATAACCACCTTATTTTTAAAGAAACTACAGTTTCAAACAAAACGAATGTAGTGAGCCACATTGAAGCACCCTGAATGCACCACCGTGCCTATAATGGTCTTAAGTGACGTCGTCCAAACAATCTGTTAAGCCAATCTCAATCAAAGTTTCATGAGAGTTTTATGGACATTAAATAAACCCCATAGCGGTGACTACAGCATCTCTGACACGGTTGTCCAATCCCAGCGTGAGAGCAGCCCTTGTGTGGTGACAACGGCATCTCAACGCGGTTGTTCGATCTGGGTGTGAGGAGACAAAGGAAAAAGGTTCTTTCTTTGACGGCTTGAGGGCCGGCTTTTCTCAATTGAGAAAAAAATTTAGGTTAAAGGAATTTGGTGGAGCTCATTTTTTCATCTAATCTTCTTTATTGCTTGTTATAAGGATAGAGGATTGAGTTTACTCAATTGGCTGGAGATACTCTTAACTCTGTCTTAGAAAACCTGTCCAATGCACCAACAATATACCGGGCCTGGCGCAGGAAACCGGTTGTCCCTAGGCTTAGCTTGCTCTGCTAATGTGGCAGCATAGAATCGGGTGCTATAATTTCTATGTTTATTTGTTTTTCAAAAGGGAAACACTAGCGCCCAGATAAGGCTGGACGAAAAACTCGAAGCTCGTTAGCTCGCTCGGCTCGTGGCTGGCTCGGCTCAGCTCGGCTCGGCTCGTTATGATAACGAGCCGAGCCGAGCCAGGATTTTAGCTCGTTAGCTATAACGAGCCAACTCGAGCTGGCTCGTGAGCCGCTCGCGAGCCAAACGAGCCGTAGTTTTAGAGAAAAAGTCATCATAACTTATATTAGTTTTGTATTACTTCATGTTTTACACTTCACGAATAGATGATATGTTAGCTCATATGAATATTTTGTTCGATTTAAAGCTATTGAATATATTATTTTTATATTATTAATATTTTTATGCTTTAGATAAATACAAATATTATATTTTGTATTTTTTTTCCTGGCTCGCGAGCCTAACGAGCCAGCTCGAGCTCGTAACGAGCCGAGCCGAGCTGGCTTTCTTGCTCGTTAAGATAACGAGCCGAGCCGAGCTGGCTCGTTATCCTAACGAGCCAGAACGAGCCGAGCCGAGCCGAGCCGAGCTGGCTCGTTAGCCAGCCTTACGCCCAGACGTCCGGGCGCGGCGTCCGTCCGCGCCTACTGCCTGCCCATGCGCCTGATGCGCCAATGGAAGGGACGCGTGCACCGCGCCTCCGCCTCCTACTTTGCCTAGGTGGGCTCCACAGCCCATGCATGCAGCTCCTGCCCATCCACCGGCACGCTACTGCTGCACCTGTCCACGAGCTGCTGCTGCTGTTGTCACCGCGCGCTGCTACTGTCGCGCCTGCTGGCCCGGCCCCGCCTGCTGCTCATGTGGGGGCCACCGCGCCCGCTTCGCTTCCCGCACGCACGAGGGGACCACCTCCGTCTGCGTCCAATTACCGCGCCTGGTCATGCAACACTTACAACGTAAAGCATTTACTGCAACATACGACCAAAACAAATAAAATATTTACAAACATATGCTTGCAACATAGGTGTATGGACACCGCAACATATGCAACATCCAGATAAAACACTTGCAACATACATTTGAGACAACTGAAACATTTAAATCATATACTTGCAACACACGTGTATAGCTAGTGCAACATTATGCAACATCTAGATAAAACACTTGCAGCATACATTTAAAACAACTGAAACATTTGAAACATACACTCGCAACATACATATATAGCTATTGCAACATATGCAACACCCAGATAAAACACTTGCAACATACGTTTGAAACAGCTGAAACATTTGAAACATACATTGACAACATACGTGTATAGCCATTGCAACATATAGAGCATCCAGATGAAACATGCAATGCAACATCCAGATAAAACATACGGAGCTAAATGTCATTAAAATTTGGACCAGCACTCAGCTGCCATGCATATGTGGCTCTGAGCTCCTCTCACAAACAAGCAATCGGCCTGGCCAGCCCTACAACTGGCTAAGCGCCTCGGTCAGCCAAAGCAGCAACGCTGCAGGCAGCATGCCTGGGCGTAGACAACGCAGAGAGAGAAAAAGAGCAGCACGACACGCAGCAGCAGGCCTAGGCGCTACGGTGTAAGCAATAGAGGGCAGGCACAGCAAGGAGGCCTGTGGCCCTGGGCACGTGCGGCTAGGGGCTTGGCCGGCTGGTCCAGTCAGCAGCGGACGCAACAGGCAGGCAGTCCTCCTTCTGTGGTCACGCACATGCATGGCCCCCACACGCCGCATGCAACCTGAAACAGTGGCCGCATGCATTTTCAGGGTGCAATCATGCCTGACTGTAACTATGTGCCTCATTTTTTATTGGGCGTACACACGCGGGGTCCGGTCCTTTCGTATGCCCTCAACCAAGCATTATCGTTTTAAATTAAATGGATGTTCCTTCTAAACAATGAGTAACTTGCAATCCGTTTGCAATATCTTTCAACTTGTGACGAACGCCAAGTAAATATCCATGTTAGTATGGTTCGAAGCTTTAAACCGTTATATGTAGCGCATATTCACATGTTTGAGAATTTTCGCATAACTTGTTTGGTAGCATTCTAACATCATAGTTTGGCCATGTTTTTTGGCCATTTTTTAATAATTGGCCATGCTATAATTTGGCTTGGTCATACTAATATCATGAACCAAGCACATTTAATAATTCCTTAAACAACAAATGATGGCATCCACTGAGTTGACCTTATTAGACAGCCGCTTCACAACGCTTTCTAAAATTTTCCATGCCGACGTGCCATACGCGCGCGGCGCCCAATATAACCTGCCATGCCGTTCAATTCAATCTCTGTTCCTTTGGGGATGACCCGCCACCCACCAGCGCACTGAAGCCGGGCGAGCTAGCGAGCTCCGTGCTGCCACGCCGCGGGACGGTGCGCGCTAGTGCTCGCTCCACCGATCCTCTCGGCGGACTCCGCCATCATGAGGTCAGACGCTGCTCGCCACGCTTGCACGCTCCACGCCACTATATAAGCCACAGCGCAGCGGCCATGAAGCCACACAAGTCATCCGAGAAGAGAAGCAAGCACTGCACCACACGAGCAGCGAGCGTGTAGAGGCAGGCAGGCAGCCAGTGGCAGTGGGAGTAGGAGACAAGACGATCGAGATGAGGGGCCTCCTGGTGCTCGCCCTGGTCGCGGCCGCCGCGTGCCTCGTGGCCGTCCGCGGCGCGGACGGCGCGGGCGAGTGCGGGGCGACGCCGCCGGACAGGATGGCGCTGAAGCTGGCGCCGTGCGCGTCCGCGGCGCAGAACCCCAGCTCCGCGCCGTCCAGCTCCTGCTGCAACGCGGTGCACAGCATCGGGAAGCAGAGTCCCAAGTGCCTCTGCGCCGTCATGCTGTCCAAAACGGCCAAGAGCGCTGGGATCAAGCCCGAGGTGGCCATCACCATCCCCAAGCGCTGCAACCTCGTCGACCGCCCCATCGGCTACAAGTGCGGGGGTAAGCAAAACAATGTCTGCTCCAATTGCCTCTTATTGCAGAATTGTCAGTGGTATTAGCAGAATGGATTGATCAAATGATCAATGAGTGTGTGATACTCCTATTTTTTACAGATTACACTCTGCCATGAGCTGCGAGAGCTACTTGCATTGAGCACGTGTTCATGATCCGTCGGAGTTAGCACGACGTCTGTGGGAAGTGACGGTGACGTGTCAGTGTATGTGTGTGTTGCCAGTAAACGAGACTTGTGATTACCATACATGTGGAACTCCAGTATGATATGGCTGGGTGTCTCACTAGATACGTATGTACTTGTACTCTCTTGTAGTCAGGTTCAGGGTGTTCCAGAGATGCTGTCCTGAATCCTCGAAATAAAACTTGTCTTCTTGGACAAATTTGGTTAAGAGAGCTGCTTGTGTCTGTGTGCACTCATTGTTTGGTTAATTTGTTATTTTTGCTATTCGGCCATTTAATAAAAATAAATAAATTAGCACGAATTGAGAGTTGTTAGGTTATTTTGGTGAATCCTGCTTTGGAGTCTCCAACTCAATTTGCACTCACGTTTCTAGACGTTTCAAGTGGTAGTTTCTAGACGTTTCTAATTATAATGTAAAATCCTGCCTTAACTATAGAGAGATCTCGTGCTTGTCATATTTTGAGCCTGCTGATAGACAATAATGGCAGGTACAATATGGTTGGTGTTTTGGAGAAGTTAATTCACCTATAATACCTTATAATTTCGGACAAATTCTGAGTGCTTCAATACATTGTACCTCATGATGGAGGGAGCAGTAGGAAAATGGTTTTTGTTGAGGCGATTTTTTTCATTGCAGTTCATAAAAAATAGGCACCCATAGAAACCGAGGCTATGAACTGCTACTGAAGATATATTTCCACTGACGGTTTTCCTAAGGTTATTGCTGGTACAAATACCCGTACGAACACTGGAAATATAATTGCTTGTGATGTATGTCTGTTATGTTGTTATAGTTGACTGTGGTGACTATTTAAATTTGAAATGTGATCAGAGTTTAATACTATATGACAGGAACATTTGAGTTTTAAAAATTATCTTTATATTATGTTATTTAGCTGACTCTAGAAGTTAATTAACATATATAGTTGTCTTACATAAACCGTCGGTGTAAATCGTTTACACATCAGTTAGTTTAAGCCTGCTCTGGGTGTAAATCATTTTACACTGACAACCAGATTAAGTCAAGCGCCGGTATGAATTAATTTGTATTAGCAATTCTCAAGCTGTCACCAATGAGAAAAAGTGGCACCAGTAGAAATTGTTTTCTGTACCAGTGAATTTCACTCTTACATTGCACTGTAGCTACTAACCATTGATTGGTGGATCTTAACGTTTGGTCGACCCTACGGCTAACTTCATCATGACGTTAGCAGGACCCGTACCACCCAGCATGCGCCCAATGCCTGCCACGCCCTCAATCCACCACATGTCAGAGGCCATTGTCATGCGGTCATGCCATGTGTTGCTCCCTAGAAATGATTAGAACCTGATATATCTTTGGAAATACAAAATTATTTCATTTTTAACTCTAAAATTATGAAATCTGTATTTAAAAACTTTACTAAAAATTGAGCGTTGCGCTAAGGTATGTTTAGTGCACTTTTTATCTTATATATTTGTCTTTTTGGTTCTTTTTTATTTCTCTGTTGTAGCTTAAGACTGATATTTTTCTTCCCTGTGTTAGAAACCTTAGATGAGCTCTCAGAGGAGGACCCTACTGATCCGATGTATGTAGAACAGTTGGACAACGATTTGTAAAAGGTGTCATATCCCACCCACTGTAGAATCCTACTCCCTCCGATTTATAAAGACGTTTTGATTTTTTTTGATTCATTACTTTTGCTATATATCCATTACTTTTGCTATATATCTAGATATAAAGTATATCTAAGTACATAACACTATGTACCTAGAAAACCAAAACATCTTATAATTTGGAATTGAGTGAGTATACAAGCACTATTGGAAACTGTATTTTTCATGTCTACTGGTTTTTTTTTTTTGAGAGTGTATCGGCGGCAGCTGCCTGAGGATTTGTTTCCGTGTCAGTCACCTGTCTGGACCGCACGATTCTCATCTAACGTCCGAGACCCTTTCTTCTTCCTCGCGTCCAGATCCCTAAAACACCACCAGCCCAGTTCCCAGTACACTCCTCTACGCCACAGTACAGAAGCGGCTAGCCGCTGCCTAATCTCCCCAGCCCTTTCATCCCCTCGCCAGGCTGCCCACAGCTGCGGCGTCATTTGCCCGTTGTCGGCCATCGTTGCCTGACTCGTGGCTTCCACCCCCAGTCGCCGCCGCACCACAGCGGGCCGAACCACGTCCCAGATTGTCGCTGCGCTTCCTGCCGGCGTCGGCGTGGCGAAGGTACCCCGTCCTCCGTGCATCTCGGTGGCATCGCCTGTAGATTAGTTGTGCTTGCAGACTGCGGTGGCTTTGACTCTGGATACTCTTGCTCGTGTTTGGTAGTGCCGACTGTTAGCTGAGGTGTTTGGTATCGGCAGCGCGCGTCTCCGGCGCGGGTGCGTGGGAGGCGGGTGACTGACGCGGATGTGTTTTATCAGGCGACTGCGATTAAGTAAATCTCATTTTTTTTCTGTCGAGTACAAAAGAACTCACAAGGAAATTAACATCTAACCTGTGAGTGCACTTGCCTCCAGGGAAAACGAAATACCCCTGTAGGTTCTGATGGAGCACACAGGAAAATTGGTTCATAGGGTAATCAAATTAATTATTCTATGTGCTTTATGATTTTTCTGTCAAATTTGACACATAAGGTAATTAATGGTGCTGAAAGTTTGGTTGCGCCCTCATTCTTGATGGTTCGCACCTCCAAAGCCAAGAATCCCTTCAAAAGCCCTCTCCTTATCCTTTCTTTTTTCTAGGAACGTTATCCCCTTCTCTCCCAATCCACCATCCGCCGCCACTCTCTCACATTTCTCCCCGACCCATGCTCAAGAACGTGGCAGCTCCTCCAACTCATGGGCGCCTCCGGCCGCATCCTCCTAGCCACCGTCGGTCGCGTCCTCATCGCCACCGCCACCTCTTGCACACATGCCGCCGACTGCCCCCCAAGGATCCACGCCTCTCCCGCTGGCTCGAGCATTTAACTTATATCCTTGATGAAAAAAACATTTAGCTTGACGGTTTCCTAAACCTGAGGACGCACAATTTTTCTGTGAGCTTACTGTCAAAAAAATTCCGTCAGAGATATCTTTATCTTAGAAAATGCATAGGCAAGAAGAATTTCTCTGTTGGGCTGTCCTTGATGGGATTTGCCTGTCACTTGCCCGACAAAATTTATTTCCTTGACGGTTTTTTCGGTTTCCTTGAAGATTTTTCAGCACACAGGGATAATGTGGTTTCCACCAGTGAGGATGCAAACTATATATGCTAGCTAGGGCTAGCTCGTGAAATGAGATGGGAATAGTATGAAAACGAGCTATTTCTGTTTTATGATCTGAAATGTGTACTAAATGATCCAATAAGCATACATTTGTATATATACATACTAGTTTTTTTTCAGAATCATTGAGTGTACATCTGTACACCTTGTCCACCCTGCACTTCCCCTGGCAGTGCACCACCGACACCTCAAGCACAGGCCGGTAACAAACAATTGCACTGCTACGTTTTTCTTTGCTAGAATGAGCGCAGCCGCCGCACTTTGAGAGGCAACATCAAAAAGTGGCGTCCACTGAAACGACCGACCGCGCACGCCGATCGGTTTACGCTGGCGCCCCATAGAGGCATGCCATGGCGTTCAGCCGTTCACACTCTGTTCCTTTGGGCCCAAAGCTACCTCACCGCATCGAACCACCGGGCCGCACTGAGCCGGCTGAGATGTGTGTGTGGCCGAGCTTGCACGACGCCACTGGCGGAGGCGCCTCGTGCTGCCACGCGCCCACGCCGCGTGACGGTGCGCGGCTAGTGCTCGCCGCACCGATCGTCGTCGCCGGCCATCACGAGGTCGGCTCATGGTCGCTACACCTACACGCTCGACACCACCGCATAAGAAGCGGCCTGGTAGCCATGAAGGCACCGGCTTACACAGCTGCGCACAAATCACTAGGAGAAGCAAGCAAGGGGAAGGGGTGAGGTGACGATGAGGAGTCTCTTTGTGGTCGCTCTGCTCGTGGCCGCGGCCTGCCTCGCTGCGCCGAGGGGTGCCGACGGCGCGGGCGAGTGCGGGGCGACGCCGCCGGACACGATGGCGCTGAAGCTGGCGCCGTGCGCGTCGGCGGCGGAGGACCCTAGCTCCGCGCCGTCCAGCTCCTGCTGCAGCGCGGTGCACAGCATCGGGAAGCAGAGCCCCAAGTGCCTCTGCGCCGTCATGCTGTCCAACACCGCCAAGAGCGCCGGGATCAAGGCCGAGGTCGCCATCACCATCCCCAAACGCTGCAACCTCGTCGACCGCCCCGTCGGCTACAAGTGTGGAGGTAGGTAATTAAGGAAGCAACAAACTAATGTGTGATGTCTACAATAGTATCTCATTCTTGCTGATCTTCAATCTTTACTGTTTGCTCCGGTCGTTTATTCTGTGATTATCATGCATCAGCAGTATCAACAAGATGCAGTAACACTGAATGTGTGTCTGTCTGTGATTCTTCTTTTAATTCTTTACAGATTACACTCTTCCATGAGCTGTGAGGACTCCAGCCTCCAGGGGTTTGCTGCATGACATGCATGTTCGAGTATCAGTGTATCACCAAAGCGTGAGCTCTTGTGTCGTGTCCGTGTCTGTCAGTCTCTGTGTGTTGCCCATAATAAACAAGACGTGCGAGTACCACACATGTGGAACTCTAGTAGTATGATGTGTGTATCACTAGATACGTACTCATATAGTTGTGTTCAGGGTTCAGAGACATAGCCCTGCATATCCTGTCTTTCTGATAACATCGATTGAGAGATAGTAGATGTGCAATATAATTCATGTCTCCACCGTTTGTCAACTGAAAAGCTTGATGCTCGACTATATAAGATTTATCCTTTAGATGATGAGAAATAAGAACATGCAATACAGACCTTGCAAAAGAAAATCAAGGCACGTACGTAAGCAACAAGAACAACAAGCAAGCACAGGAGCTCCTATACATGCTAGTGATCAAAAGTAAACAACAAGCTACACTAGCAAGCAACAACACCATTACAAGATAATGCAAGTAAATGGCTAATGTTAGGAAGGCGCAAACCAATGGGAGAAAGTGATGACGCGATGATTTTCTCTCGAGGTTTGGTGGCTTGCAAACCACATCCTCCCTATTGAGGTGAGTCCAAAGATTGCCTCTCCTCTCTCTAGCTCCCAAGCCCGCAACCTCGGACTACCCCACAAGGTAGGCTCCGACGTGAGCACTAGACTTGAGTCGGTCAATCAACAAGGCACTTTTCATGCCTCCGATCAACTAGAGTTGCTCTTCGCCTTCCTCTCGCAAGCACGAGCATAAGAGCCCCAATTGAATCCTTCTCTAGAGTTCTCACACAATCTCCTTGCGTGCTTCCACAGAGTTGCAGCCACTAAGTCATTTAGGTGGTAATGACCCTCCAAGAGTTTTTTTCGAAGGGATGGCAAAAGCTTTGCTACTATTTTTATTAGACGAAGAAAAGAAAAACAAAGTGGCGGCCCAATTTTTTAAGTGGAAACCGGGCCCAAAAACCACCTGTTTGGACACCAAAAAAAACACCCCGCCGCAGGCGGTGTCTCAAGTGGAACAAGTGCGGGCGTGCCAGTGTACTGAGTACACAGAGATAACAAGAGAACAAGTATTTTATTAATCATCACGAGTTAATAAATACAAGCTCTCGTAGATGCGCGCGCTATGGCCAGCTGGCGGCGATCTGACTAGGCGTCGTGGTCTCCTGGTTCCTGGGGCCTCGGAAAGCTCCCAGTTAATTACCCCGGTGAGTCAGGCTCACAGAGTACCTCCGATTCTGCTGCTGTGGTCGTCGTCTTCAATCTTCGCTTCATGTCTCCATGCTTGTGTGTTGGTGTAGATGTAGATGGCATCGGCGTGATGGCCTCGTCGGTCCATGAGCCGGTGTAGCAGAGCTGGATCATCAGCTTCGCCCGCCCGTGTCGTTCGCCTCGTCGGTGTCAAACGGCACGTAGTGTAGTCGTGGTTGCACTTGCATGGTTGGTGTAGCTTGGATCGCTTCGGACTCCTCAGCAACGTCGTCGTGGTACTCCGTGAAACTGATCATCTAGAGTTGTTGAAGTTGTTGATGAAGATTTGTACGTCGCCTTGCTCGTGTTCTCGGCATACGTAGACGGCACGTGCATGCATGGCCTGTACGTGCACGTATATGCATGTGCATCTAGGCTTTGCATGCCTCTTGCAGTAGTATTTGCATCTTGGTGTAGTACTTGTATCTTCATGTTCTTGTCCTGGCAGCCGCGTTCGGATCTCAGCCTCCAGGTCCACGTCGCGGGCATGTCCGACACCAGCAAGCCGAAGCCCGCCGGGCGATGCTCCGTCTCCTTGCAACGCGATGACCATCGCAGTCCGGCGCCGTCTTGATCGTCCGGCTACCGTATCCCAATCTACTCGGCCAGGACCATGACACCAGCCAACATGTATGCAACTGCGTAGGATTAGAAGAGATAAATGACTAGATTAGTCTCTTACCCATGCAGAAGGACGTGCACACCATGGCTTCGAGTGGATGGATGAAGAAGCCTCGCTCAACTTGCTTGCTGGCTTCCTGGATGAAGACGCCTGGGTCCCCTCGTGCGGCGGCCGGACGTCGGTGTTATTATGGATACGAACGTGCGCTTGCTGCTGAAGAGCCTGGCGGCGCTGTTTGCTTTGTGGATGAAAAAGTGCCCCCCCTGCGTGAAGACCTAAGTCTCTTTATATAGGCAGCAGCTAGGGTAGCAGCTGGACTCCTGGCCGCATGCACGAGCCGCCAGAAAGTCGTTAGCCAGCGCCGATATACCCGGAACCGTCTCCTTCCTTGCTTCGTACGCCGGATGAAGCACGTACTTATCCACGTGCCATGATTATCTCGTGAAAACGCTTCTAGAAGGATTCTGTGGGTTGGACCTGTCATCCGCAGGCCCAAAAAAATTCACCGGCCCGGACTGTGGTTGAGGTACAAGATCGTACTCCGTATACGGTTTCACCTATACGCCATATAATACGCACATGATCTGAATTCGACCCCACAGACGTCATGTGCCGCGCCTGTGGCTGCCTGGTGGGCTCTGATCGCTTGCTAATTAAAGGCGTTTGAGCTCCGCCATATTTGAGAAGTGTATACCACGCATGGAACGTATACATACTTAGCTTGCATGTCGACGTATGCATGCATGCACGGCGTAGTAACGTGTTAGCTTCTTTCTTTTCCAGCACACGTAAATAAACATGCGCACTATGCATTAGCTCATCACAGTCCAATGCAACTTGATTCATGTTTTTTTTCCCTTATTTTCAGTAGCACATTTATATGTACATGCATACTAGTGAAATTTTGTACAAAATCTCGTCAAACAAATGCCCCCCACCAAGTTGAGTTTGGATGATGCGTAGTGAATCCGGACTCAGCTTGGTGAAAAGAATTGGACCGTCATCCGGGCGCAACAACGAGTTGCCGCCATATCTCCCTTGGACTTGAGATTTCGTATTCTCTGCGGACTCGTGAGATACGTGTATGGGATTCTCTTATATATATCCATGCACCGTACCGAGCTTCCCATAATTCGTAACATACGAGTCCACGCTGCAGCATCCTTGTAACAAGTTCACGTCATCAGCGCTGCAGCAGATCAATCGCACGCCGGCAAGCAAGCCAAGCCCAAGTACTCGGCAACTCTACATGGGCACCCCAAATTAGCTGCACTTGTTACTGCTCCATTGTTACTTTAGGATCTTCACAACACGATTTAATCTTGATGCAGATGGGTCGTGGTAACGACGAACGCGTAGGCGAATGGTCCGGCAGGCAGCGTCGTTCCTAGCGATCCCAAGGCGAGCGCGAGGACGATCCACCACGTCGAGATGCACCCAAGACACGCGGAAATCGGAACACCTCGCAGCCCCGTGAAGATCTGGCTGATGAGCGTATTTCTCGTCGAGACGTCGCCAAGCCTCGCGGCGACCACAAGAATCAGGACCAACGCGAGGAGCCTCCGATGCGCAGGGACGAGCGCAAGCTGCGCCAAAGTCAAGACGGCGAAGGATCCTCACGTCGCGACGACACGAAGCCCTCTGCCAACCGCGACGATCAGGACAACTCGCGCAGGAGCAGGTCTGGAGCCCGCAACACCACGGACCAGTACAAAATTGAGTTCCGCAAGCCTCAGGAAAGCAACGGCAGGCGTCGCCCTCAGATGGTTTTGGATGACAGCAGCTCAGATTCAGACTCTCCCCAACCAGATGTCCCTCCAAAGAGAAAGCTTCGCAAGGACGGCGCAAGCGATCCCACTGACCGTCCATCGGAGCCATTAGACAAATCCCTCTCTGCGCCTGTCCTCAGCAAAAGAGATCGCAAGGCGGCGGGCGGCGGTTCTTCACGTGGAGAAGAACCACCCAAGGAGGCGAGTCCTGCGAAGAGAACCCGCAAAGCTGACGACGGCGTCGAGGGCGAAACTGCAAAGGGCGCCGAAAGGAGAACTCTGACGAAGTCGGATCCTCCTCAAGCTTCTGCTGATAATACTAAGCCTGCGCAGCCATCTGATGCCGCACTGAAGGTACGACAACTTTTGTGCACATATATTTAATAAATTTGCACGCCAACGTTGCCGTGTCATGTTATTCTCACAGGGCAAGATTACTCCCGCTCCCGTGACCTGCTTGGGAAACAAAGAGATGAATTCTGACGCTCTTACTTTGGCCGAGCTGTGCAAAGACAGCGTAAGCATGTTCATAAACTTCTTCTCATCTCTTTTGGAGCTTTAGTAACTTTTTATGTATCCTTGTCAAGCCGATGATGACAGAAGACTTAAGCACCCTCCCATGGGATGCAATCTTGTCCGTAGATGTATTTAGCTTTTTCACGGACTCCATACAGGACTACGGAGTTCCCACGGAAGTGGTAAACGGCCAATCTACAGCTGAGGTGCAGCCAAAGGATGCGGCGCTGCCACCTGCGACAGCTCCCGTCCAGTCGTCGACTCCGGCGCCCTCTTCGGATATCCTCAGCTCGGATCTGCCGACGGACAATGGGGTACCTGTGCTATCAGGCGACACCATGCGAGCATTGCTTCAAGACGTTGTACCAGCTCAATCAGGATGTGAGCCTGCACGTCCTGCCAATGACACGGCCACGGAAGGTAATCAAGCTAGCGCATATACACGCTGTCTTGTACATAGCAACACATGCTCATCTATTGATTATTATACTCTCTTGCCTGCAGTTGGCAAGGACCTCCAGGACCACATACCGCTCTCCAAGCTGGCAGCCCTGAAGAAGGAGGACAACATGCATCTCCAACTAGTAGACCAAGCTAAAGAATTTACTGCCAAGCTGGGGTCAATTAGCATTCCTGCTTTCTTAGACAATGACGCCTCTTTTGTCCTTGATCTACCCAACGATAGACATGGTGTGCGCGAGGAATTGAGGGACCTCCAGGCCATGCTAGAGATTAGTCCTCTCAACGAGAAACAGGTGAATCGCCGCATCAAAATGCTCTTGGGTTACTGGACAGCGATGTATGAAGAGCCGCGCCCTGCGGCCTTAGCTCAACTCATGACCCATATGGCGAGCCTGGCGCAGCGCTTGGAGGGCGACACTTCTTCCTCTATCGAAGCTAATTCTGTCATGGAGGAAGGACATCAACAACTTGGCGAGCTAGACACCGCCCGCTCCATGACCGTGGCTGAACTAAAGCGTCATGCCGAGGAGCGTGACGAGGCGCAAGCAAAATACCAGCCCCTCAAGATGGAGCAACAGAACGCTGCCAAAGAGGCTCGCGACTTCGAGGAAAAGGCTCGTAGCTTCCAGGAGGAAGCTCGTGTTGCCTGGGCACGTGAAAAAGAGCTCCTTGGCAAAGAAGAGGAGCTCTTGAAGAACATCGAGTTTTGTCGGGGACATATCAAGACGCTGGAGGCCAGACTTGAGCAGCTGGAGGAGTGCCGGCGCAACATGAAAGCTCAGCTGGAGGACATCGGCCAACTAGAGGATCCGGTGTCTCGGGGCGTCAAACTTATCCTGAAGTACTCCTTCCTTAAAGATAGAACATGAGGTCATCCCTAGCTGGGCCACATTCACAGTAGCCCCGTAGGAGACTAGCTATTTCTTAGCATCACCTAGTTTGTCTAGACTCTTATGTTTGAGTCTTTTTTTTTTTACTTTTGCTGAACCTTAGTTAAATAAGTTGGGCATCGCTAGATGCATGCACCCCTTTTATATATTATATAATAGTCGAGTGAACAGGTTATATCCGTCAAGCCAATACAGGATTCACATATATGTTCCCTTCTTGCTTGACCGATCATAAGCGTGTACGAGCACTTTCTTTGTTATTCCTCGCGTATGCACGGCGATAGAGCTGCGCACAAGCTCGCACACGTCTGTTCCTCGCGTTTGTACATGTCACCATATACATCTGACTTAGCCACCGGCCCCATTGCTAGCGTCAGAGTTATCTTTGATGGACAGAACAGGCGTGCCTTCGTCTTGCAGTTGGCCGGCGACGGTGAACAGGGATTTTTCCGCCACTGTTTCCTCCAGGCATGGGCGGTTGTCAGCACGGCGCCCTCCGTAGAACTGGGGCAGCAGAGACGTGCGCCCAACGGGGCTGACAAGGGCCAACACCAGGAATCCTCCAGAGATTGTGCATAATCTGAAGGCGACACCGCCGCGGCACCGCCTGAGCATGTCCTCCCGATCTGTGGCCGCGTTGCCTTCAGCAATTGTATCCATGCAAACTTGCAAGTACGGCATCACTACTCGCAGGGCGTTTGCTTTTCATTTGTATTGAGCCACTATACGATCGAGTCACCGTGTTAGCAACATAGCACTTTATCTTGGCTCACGATCAACATGAAGCCTGAGAATTGATACACACGTATAAACATGCACACGACTTGTACAGAGCTCGGCTGTACGCTTTGATTAATCACTTGGCATAAAAGCGTACAACCTGAGACAACACTTTTTTATTATTATTATTTTTTCATTGCTTCTCAACAGTACAAGAGACATGAGTACATGTTGGGAGACTCTTTCAACAGAGTCTTACCAGAGCTAATTTACAACTAACTTGTTACCGCGTATACAAGAACTAGTACACAGGGTTACATTCGTTCATTCTTAGCTCGTGCTAAGTGTAGTTTTCCACTACGACTTCATGCCTTCAGGGTCGTACACCGCAGTATGGCTGGTGCAAGCTGGATCCTCCATGGGAAATCTTCATGTGCGTCGCCGCCGGGTCGCGACAACGTTGATTCCCATTGGTGAAGGGCCATCCTGTTGCGGATGCTCCCCTGGTCCTTGGCGTAACCAAAGCAATAGAGGGGGACCAAAGAAAAACAAAGCAAAAGAGAAGAGGGAGAAAAGGAAAAAAAAACAAAGAAGGAAAAGAAAAGAAAAACAAAAACAAAACAAAACAAAAAAATAAACCTTGGTGGCGTTGCGCTGCCTCCAAGTGCTGGTGTAGACTTCTGTTGGGGCCGTGTTTCGGCATTGGCCATCAGAAAGTCGTGGAAGCTTCGTCGGGGCCGTGTTGCGGCGTTGGCCAACGAGAATGTAGGGCTTCATTGGGGCCGTGTTGCGGCGTTGGCCAATGAGAACGTCCATCGGGTCCGTGTTGTGGCGACGGCCACTCGGACGCCCTTGAATCATCTTCGCCTTGTGGTGCACAGGTGGTTCCACTCGACAAAGAAGTTTTATCAACCCGACGCCACTTTGTGTGGTGTCAGCCTGCCGGGTTGAAGGGTTTCACAGCTTGACGCGAACCGCCCTGGTGCATCGCACTGTTCCCGGAGTTGTGGTTTATCAATCCGACCGCGACCGTTGTATGGTGTGGTGCTAGCCGATCGGACCGAAGGGTTTCGCAGCTTGATGCTAACCGCACTGGCGCATCGCACTGTTCCCAGTTGTAGTGCAACGATGGACCTGCAACACTACAAAAAAAACAAGACTGGCCCATTGTACGTGAACCAGTCATGATTATAATGATATCATGGTAAAGGGGCAAACCGTCATGAGAACAAAGACTTGTTTGGAGTAATTTTTTTTTTAAAAAAAATGTTGGCTCTCCCATCGGCGTTAGCTATATGAGCAGCTCGGGATAAGACAGCCAGGGGGCATGACCATTAGGCACATTGCGTAACCATGGTGGAACGACTCCAACGATTTTACCCCGTTGTGTGCTTGAGTGTGTAGACCTCTGCTTTGACGTCTCCACCAGGGTGTAGGGAATTCTTGCTTGAGACTCCCCTTGCTTTGAGTTGAACCACAGCTTACTCGCTCTCTCTAACATAGAAGCGTAGGTATGGCTGAGTTGGTGTTGAGTTTTGGGTAACGGCTTTGGAATTTGCCATCACTTTTGCCGAGGACGGCGAATGACTACCTCCGCCTTCCGTTGGATGCTAAGCTTGACACTTGAACTTGATTTGTGCTTGTTTGGCATGAACTCGGTCACTTCTTTGGAGACCATTTTTTTTTTGCCCCTTTTTTTTTTCAGCATCGGTGGAACTTGGAAGATAGCCATTCACCTTTGTGTGCCTAGATGAATCCTCGCTGGCCTTGAATCTTTTGGTCCCTTGTTGTCACCTTCCAGGGTGGCAAGTGGCTTCACACTTGGTGGAACTTGTGTTACACCAGGTAGCCCTTTCTTGCTCTTTTTCTACGGTCTTCCCCAGAGAGTGTGCCGCTTCATGTCAGGAAGCGCGAGCGGCGTGGTCGCCTCGCTGCTTAGGAGTGACTCGAGTCATCTTCCCACTGCCCCCAGCGGAAACGTGTTCGGCATCTGTCGTGTGTTCCGTGCAATGGTGGCTTGTCGCAAAATCCGCCCACCAGGTTGTCGCCCCGGACCTTCTGGAAAGGCCCCAAAGTCGTCAGATCCTCCGCTGCAGCTGTAGCCTGGTAGGGAGAGCCTTGGTTTTTTTTTGTTTTCTCTCCATGGAGAGACGACCGAACCATGCAATAGAAAATGCACGTGGTCATCTCACGGAGAGGTAAAAAAAAAAAAATCAAAAGAAAGGATTTTTTATGCAAAGTATTTTTTTAAGAACCTCCCGTTGACCGGCGGCATGGGTCGGACTCCGTGTTGGTCGACTAGCTGGTAGGCGCCCCCGTCGTAGGCTTGCTCGATGACGTACGGTCCTTCCCACTTGGGCTCGAATTTTCCTTTCATCTTATGGGTGACGACAATGGGGCGTCGAAGCACGAGCACCAGCTCGCCTCTCCTGAAGACGCGCCTCTTGACGAGCTTGTCGTAGGCCCTTGTCATGTTCTGGCGATACAGCTCCAATGCTTGTACAGCGTGGAGACGTCCTTCCTCCAAGGCGTCAAGCTCCTGGAACCGCAGCTGGACCTGTTCGTCTTGAGTAAGACCATCACGAATAGCTACACGTAGAGATGGTAGCTGAATTTCTAAAGGCAAGACTGCTTCACACCCGTACACAAGAGAGTATGGGGTGGCTTGAGTTGGGGTACGGACCGTGACACGGTACGCCCATAGCGCTTCATAGAGACGGTCATGCCAATCTCTTTTATGCCTGTGCACCGTCTTCTTCAGTATTTTACCGAGGGTTTTGTTGAACGCCTCTATCATCCCGTTTGCTTGGGGATAATATCCAGTAGAATAATTCCACTTGATTTTATATTTTTCCATGAACTGGTGCATCTTGCTCGACTTGAACGCCTTGGCATTATCGGAGGTGATCCGATGTGGAATTCCGAAGCGGTATATGATGTGCCGCTCCAGAAAGTTGATGGCGTTCGCGCTCTTGACCTCGCGCAGTGGTACTGCTTCTGCCCACTTGGAGAAGTAGTCTGTTGCTGCAAGGATGAAGCGATGACCTCCAGAAGATGGAGGGTCGATGGGGCCGATGACGTCCATGCCCCAAGCATCGAACGGCCACGCCGGGACCGTCGGGTGAAGAGGAACTGGCGGCAGGTGTTTGAAGTTTCCATGGATTTGGCAACCATGACACCTCTTCGCCACTTTCAGGCAATCCGTCATGATGCCCGGCCAGTAGTACCCAGCCAAGCGGATGCTGTGGTACATTTTTGGTCCGCTTTGGTGCCCACCGCAAACTCCGTGGTGCACCTCCTTCAGGACCTCATCAGCTTCTTGTTGGTTGACGCATCGAAGGAGTACCTCTTGTCCGTAGGCACGCCTATAGAGCACGCCTCCCTTGTAGATGTACGAGGGGAGCCGTCGTTGTAGTTGACGCCTCTTCGCCGCATCGTCGGGGAGAGCGCCATGCTTGAAGTAGTCGAGGAAGGGCTTACGCCAGTCGCCATCTTCAACGGCACACGCAGTGACGGCGTTAACTTCATACTCCTCTGGGACGAGCTCCAGAACGGCGGGAAGGAGCCACCTCTCCTCGACGGTGACCTGCGCGGGCTTGCCCTCGGGGAGGGCGAGCGCTGCTGCAAGCTTTGCCAAAGCATCAGCTGGAGCATTCCTGCTTCGCGGGACATGAATAATTTCAATATCCTTGAATTTGGTCATGAGTTTACGGGCTGCCTCACAATATGGCATGAGCTCCGGTTTACGGACTTCATAGACGCCATTGACTTGACGAACAATGAGCTGAGAGTCCCCATAGACTCGTAAAGAACATACCTCCATGGAAAACGCTAGGAGGAGACCGAAGATGAGCGCCTCGTACTCCGCTTCATTGTTAGAGCACTCCTCCTTGAGAAGAGAGAATGAGTGGTACATCACTCCTCCCTGTGGGGTCTTGAACACCAACCCAGCTCCAGCTCTCCGTCTTGGGGCATCGTTGAGGTTGACTTCTGTTCGCGAGGCGCCGTCGAAGTACAACTCCCAGGGGGCTTCAAGCTCGGCGACGAAGACCTCCTCGTCTGGTAGCTCGGTGATGAGTGGAGAGTCGTCCGGTACAGGGTGTGCTGCTAGGAATTCTGCTAAAGCTTGCCCCTTGACGGCCTTTTGCGGCACGAAGGTGATGTCAAACTCCATCATGAGTAGCACCCACTTTGCTAGTCGCCCTGTAAGCACGGGCTGACTGAGCAAGTACTTTATTGGATCTGCTCTTGCCACCAGTTGGACTTCGTGCGCCAGCATGTAGTGCCTTAGCTTTTTCAAGGCAAAGATCAGTGCCAAACATAACTTCTCGATGGGAGAGTAGTTGTGTTCGGCGCCCACCATGGTGCGGCTCAAGTAGTAGCACGCCACCTCTTTGCCTTCGTCGTTGTGTTGTGCGAGCAGAGCGCCTAGTGAGTAAGGCTGCACCGCAATATAGAGAATAAGAGGGCGCCCTTTTACAGGAGCAGCCAGCACAGGAGGGTTAAGAAGGTACCTTTTGATGCTGTCAAAGCAATTTTGGCACTCCTTATCCCACACGAACGGTGCACCTTTCTTCATCAACTTGGAGAAGGGTTGTATGCGCCCGGACAGGTTGGAGATGAACCGCCGGATGTAGGCCAGATGTCCTTGAAGCGACTTCAACTCCTTCAGTTCTTGGGGAGGTGGCATCGACATGATGGCGGTGATCTTCTTTGGCTCGATCTCGATGCCGCGTACTCGCACGATGAAGCCGAGGAAGACGCCGGATCGCACAGCAAACGCGCACTTGAGGGGGTTCATCTTGAGCTGGTGTTGGCGTAGCCGCTCGAAAACCACCTGCAGATCATCTCGATGGTTCCTCCGGTCTCTCGTCTTCACCACCATGTCGTCGACGTAGCACTCGACGGAGTGGTGGATCAAGTCCCCGAGAATGTACGTCATGGCACGCTGGTAGGTAGCGCCAGCGTTCTTCAGTCCGAAGGGCATCACCGTGTAGTAGAAATTGCCCTTGGGCGTTCTGAAGGCGGTGTCGAATGCGTCAACGGGGTCCATCTTTATTTGGTTGTAGCCAGATGACCCGTCCATGAAGGACAAGGCGTCAAACCCCGTGGTAGCATCGACTACCATCTCCGTGATCGGTAGAGGGAAATCATCCTTGGGGCAAGCCCGGTTCAAGTCGCGAAAATCAACGCAGACTCGAACTTGCCCATTCTTCTTCTCCACCGGGACGATGTTGGCGAGCCAGCGAGGGTATTGTATCTCTTTGATGAACCCTGCGGCGATCATCTTATCGACCTCCCTTATGACCTGGTCTTGAAACTCAGGTCGTAGGCGTCGAGGTGCTTGCTTAATGGGACGAAATTGTGGATCAATTGCCAGCTTGTGAGTGGCAACACGGGGATCCAACCCCGGCATCTCCTTGTAATTCCATGCGAAGCAATCCTTGTACTCCGTCAGGAAGCTTCTGTAGTCTTCCCGCTCCTCCTCCGTGAGTGAGGCGCTGACAAAAGTAGGTCGCGGATCATCCTCCGTCCCCAAGTTGATTTGCACGAGCTCGTCGACGGTAGGTTGCCCTCCATCTTCGAGTTCTTGAGGTGCTGGCGTAGCATCCAACTCCTCGCCTTCTTCAGCCGCTTTTGCTTCGACGAGGTGTTGTCGACGTCGTGTAGTGTACGAGCAGCCGGCTTCGTCTCCCGAATGGGTTGAGATGGTGAAGCAGTCGACGTCGTTGGAGTTGATCGGGCCTTCTCCCTCGTCGAAGTTGTTGATGCGGTGATATCCAAGTCCGTATTTGGGTTGCGCCTTGTTCTTTGCCTTGATGAGGGCCTCCGCTTGACTCCACCATTGCTCGCATACAGCTGGCGGCGGCGACATCCTGTTGTTCGGACCGAGTGTGATCCCAGCCTTCTCTAGCAGGCGAGCCATCCTAGGCTCATCCTTCATGGTCGTCAATGCCTCGCCTGCATTACGATTAGTGTCAGCGAGCTCAAGTACAACATCACAAGGTTGTACTTGCGGCACTTTATAGAAGACAGTGCGAGGTGTAGAAGAGTGACCTGGAATTGTCCATACTTCCAACTCATTAGTTGTCGATATGTACAATGATGGAGGCTGCATGCACGCAGCACTCTTTGCCACTTCTTCTATCTCAGCAACCCTCTTCATTACAACTCCTTCGTGAGTCGTCGCGGCTTGGCTTGTCGACGTCTGAGAGGTAGAACTCGACGGCACATCTTTGCTCATCGCAAGTAAGTTGCCACCCCCTTGTACGGTCGTGGGACCTCCAATGGTTAAGGTACCAGGCTTGGAATACTCCTTAGTTGACAAAACCTCCTTGGATAAGGAGCCGAATGTCAATAAGGGCCTTCGTGTGGGCCTTAGTGTGAGGGGTGTTGAGGTAGATACTCCCACCTTTAACAATGGAGTAGTCATGGACGTCGAGGGGATAGCACACGCCTCTTGCCTGGTTCTCCTGGATCTTGGGGACGTCCTTCGCTTGGACGGCGAGCGTGGCATGATGAGGGCCTTCACTTCGGGTGTTGATGTAGTGCCCGGCTTCAGTACAATGTCCGCCGCAGGTGCAACTCGACCAAGCTGATGCTTGTACTCCTCCACAGGGAAGTAGTACTTGGCATCGGCATGGTATGCCTCTTGTACGGTGTATGGCGTCATGTTGCCGATGATGCGTTGTTGCGTCTTGTCCCCGTCGAGGAACTTCAAGCATTGGTGCAGTGTAGACGGCACCACCCGATACTTGTGGATCCATGGCCTCCCCAGAAGCGCGGAGTATGACGTGTTGGCGTCGATGACGTAGAATCGCACCTTGAAGCTGAACGTAGCCATCTGGATCTTCACGGTGAGAGCGCCTAAAGTCGCCTTCCCGGAGTTGTCGAAGCCGCAGATGATGACGTCCGTCTGCTCCAAGTCTTCCACTGCGAAGCCAGCCCGTGTTAAGCTTCGTAGGGGTAGGATGTTCACAGCAGACCCTGGGTCGATGAGGATTCAACGGAGGTGTGCGGCCCCTATGTTCCCCTCGACGTATAGTGGACGATTGTGGTCACCGTCTTCTATCATCTCGTCTTCCTCGTCGAAGGTGATCTCATTCACGTACAACGGGTTGTTGACGAGGCGATGCTTAGCCATGACCACCTCGTAGAGCTCCGGTTCTGTCAGCGCCTTCACAAGGGCTTCTCGGAGATCGGGCACTAGCATGAGAGCATCATAGACACTCAGAAGTGCAGGGATCCGCTTCAAGTGGGAGACAACGTTGTAGTCGATGTCTTCGATCCCCTTCTTTTTTGGCACCTCGAGTGCTCCCGGTGGCGGGGCATCTTCATTTATGGGCTTGCCTGCTTTTGGTTGCTTGGCTTGGGGTAGATCTTTGAGAAGTCTCCCACTTCTCAAGTTCATGTTGTCGACCTCCGCCAGGGCATCTGCTTGCTCCCTAGGCGTGAGTAGGCTTTGGTAGTCCGAGCCTCCGTCGTTGATGCTAGTGGAAGTGGCGTTGCATGTTGCCACGTTCGAGGTCGAGGCAGAGCTCGACTCTCCTTGCACCTCCTTGGTTTCTTCACTTGGCGCCTGCCCCCAGCCTTTGGGCAAGTATTCTGCCAAAGTAGCATGTATGCGGCCTGCACGAGGGAAGGGCGCATCTCCTTCCGCCTTGGGGACGAACCGTGGTGGTAGGCGCCTCCGACTTGGGTCCGGCTGCCTTGGTGTTGAAGTAGCACGTGGAGACGCGATTGTGCCAGGATGTCGAGGGGGACGCCCATTTGATCGCCGTCGACGTTGCACCTTGGTCCATGCTTCCCCTTGGGCGGTCCTTGGGGCCTCCATCACTGTGGTCGGAGCCTCCTGGAGCGCCATGCGGGAGAGCCGCTCCTCCACCTGCGCTAACGGCACCCATGATCCTTCGTCTTCTTCTCCACCTTGTCTTGGGGAAGAGGGCGTTGCCACCACCACCATGTTGACGGCGCGGTAGTCGGGGTTGACAGCATCAGGATCTAGGTTGATCCTCTTCTCCTTGATGGCCTTCTCAAGCCACTCCTTGAAGGCGATACAATCCTCGATCGTATGACCCAGGTACCTGTGAAACGGACAGTACAAGGGGTTGTTATCCATATGTACCTGGTCCGGTCGTCGTGGTTCAGGAAGGTTGAGCGCTCCATGGTCCATCAGCTGCCCAAACATGTCCTTCACCAGCTCGCGCTTGAAGATGTACTGCTTCTGGAGAAGTTCTTGAAGGCGCGTTCTCCTCCCTCCTTGCTCGTTCCTAGCGCCAAAAGTAGGCACTTGGGCTTGAGGAGTGTTGACGAAGACCCTTGCCGCGTTAGCCTCCGCTTGAGCCTTCACCTTGCCCCCAGCATTATTGGGCTTCGCAGTCGTGCTAAACCGCTTGGCGGGGTCGAGGGCACTCGCGTTCTTGTAGAGCTCCATGATTTGAGGCGACTTCTCGAACTCTATCTTGGTGGCAGCCACAGCAGAGCTCAGATCACTGAACGTCTTGGGCTCTCGCCGAGAAACTTCGAGCGACCAGTGTTGCAACATTCCATGAATGCACATTCCGATCGCATCTTCGAGGTGCATATCCCTCGCCAACCGTACAAAGCTATCTCGGAACCGGATGATGTAGTCATCGATGGCTTCCTCACGTCGTTGCTTGACTTGGGACAACTCGACGATGGAGATGTCCCTCTTCATGGCGACGAAGTGTTTCTTGAACACGCTCTTCATGCCCGTCCAGTTGCTAATAGACCCTACGGGCAGCCGGCTGTACCAATGGAACGCCGCACCAGTCAGGGATCCGGAGAATTGGCGTAGTAGCAACGACGAGTTGTTAGCCGTGTCGCCGCACGCCGCCTCAAAGTAAGCGATGTGCTCCTTCGCGTCGCCAGTCCCATCGAATTGACGGAACTTTGGAGGGCGCCATCCTGCAGGGAAAGGCACAAGGTCGTGCCAAGCTTCGTACGGCTTCTCCAAGTCGCCTTCAAGTGAGTGTGGCGCTTGGTCGTTCGCCATCTGCCGTAGCTTCTTGGTCACCATGTCTTCGACTATGTCGTGATAGTCTTTTAGCGTCGATGGTTGTGGTCCTGCATTTGCCGAAGCAGAGATGTTCCGCAACGGAGGAGGGCGTGTACCTGCTATACCCTCTACTTCTTCGAGTTGCGGGTCTTCATTAGCCTGGCGCTCCCCGTCATGTGGCGCCTCTTGTACTCTAGCCGTCACTAGCTCAACGAGTTGGTCGAACTTTGTTGACAGCTCCCTGATCACAGCAGCCTGTGCTTGCACTTGTTCTTCCAGGGTTGTTCTTTGGGCGATGTCCTCCCCCGCCATGTGTGCTGGCGCGGTGTTGAAGTCATCGATGTTAGCCTCCCCATCTGATGGGATGGAACGTGCGAGGTTGTCGAAGAGAGGCATTGTGGAATGCACTTCTAGTGACGCAGAAGATTCGGAGTCAGAATTATCGGTGTAGGGGCCTGAAAATTCTTTCTCCTCATTGAACGTGTCGCGCCTCGCCTTTTGTTCCGCCATGGACTTAAGCCGAGTGCTAGCTCCAGCTCGGTCCGCGATTTGTTGCAGCTCATCAGGGTCTTGTGGAAGCCGCGACGAGATGTCGGTGTAGCGCCTCGGAGATATGTCCGATGCCAGCGCCTGATCGCCCTCTGATAGCGCATTCCTCCCCTCAGTTACGGGAAGACAAGGAGCCGACGTCTTGGTGAAGTTCACCCTTGGGTTCACTAGGATCTCCTCGTCAGAAGGGTAGGTGAAGTCATGGGTCACTGGAGGCGGGACCCAAGTTTCTTCAGGCTCGCCTCCTGAATGTGTCGTCAATGTAGCGCACATGACAACATCCGTCTCAGTTGCCCCCGGTACCTTCTCCTTGTGAAGGGGAGTTTCGGTTCTTGGAGAACCTTTCTCACCCCTTGCAGAGGTGTCGTCGTCTTGTTCTTGGAGTGGAGGTCCACCTTCTTGTGTAGGCAGCGCCTTCTCGACACCTTCCATAGGGGTTGCTGATCCTGAGGACGTTCCGCTCGAGCTACCTGTGGAAGCTATGCTTGGAGTAGCCTCCTGTGATCTCTTCAGGATGGTCAAGGGGGGCTTCTGAATAGAAGCGGCCTCTTTCCCTTCCGCCTTGGCGCTTCGCACCTTCCGGGGCTTCGGGGTTAAGCGCCTGAGGAGGTAGTTGTACCTCTCATCACCTTCCAGAGTAGGGGAGATGCGGAACATGATTCTCCCGTCCTCCTCACGAACTTCTCCATCGGCGCGGATGCGGACTTGAGTGTGCTTAAGCACTAGTTCTTCAAGCTCGCGGTACAACGCTTGGCGATTCCTTCGCCGCCTTTCACGCTTGCGTTGGTTCTCCGTGGGCACGTGTCGAGCTTGTAGTGGAGCTCGTGATGCTGGAGGAACCACCGGCCTGCCTGGTTGTGGAGGATTGGTTGAAGCGTTCTCCTCTCGCCGCCTGAACATCAGGACTTGACGTGGAGGAGAAACTAGAACCGGGGGAAGCCTTCCAACTTCTGGAGCTCCATTGGTGCGTCGTTGTTGGGCTTCGCGAGGGGGTGCAGCATAGTCGTTACGCCTCGCCCACATGTTTCGTCGTGGAGGCGGAGCCATGTATCCTCGATGCGCAGGTGGTGGAGACCTACGGCGTGGCGCCAAGGTCTGGCGCTCATGTTGGGGATGATGGCTTGGCGCGCGTCTCTCCGCCCCGCTCCTAAATCGAGCCGAGGAAGACTCTGGTGCATCTTGAAGCCTTCTCCCGAGTTGGGCAACCTGGTCTTGTAGACGGCGGATCTCCTCTCGCACGCCTCCATCTTGAGGTGTAGACTCCTGGGTTTGCAAAGGAGCAAACCTATTGGCACCAGTCGAGGGTGCGCCGTTGGTTGCTGACGTGTGTAGACAGGAGACCCATCCAGTCGGTTGGATTGGGATCCTGTTGTCGATGATGTGAGTCGGGCCGGAGAAGCAATGTTGCTTGCTCGAGCGACGCTTCTTCCAGTACTCCCGCATGATCGTGCGCCTCACTAACTCCTTGATCTTGGTAGGTTCATATGCCCACCCGTCAGGGAACAAGTTGTACGGCGGCTCTGCAATGCTGGGATAGGTGAACACCCTATGGCTGAGGTCTCTCACGTCCAGAGACCAGTCCTCCTCGGGGATAGCGCTCCGCGCAATGCGAGCGCTAACCTGTTGATGGAGCTGTTGTACCTTGCGGTACTTCCTCCTGTAGTTGCGTAGTGGGTGTGGGCTTGACGCATGGCGAGCATACGTCATCTGTCGACGCAGGTTGGCGGAGACAGCTTCCAGGGCCTCCAGAAGCTCCACGTCCGTATGTTCCACAGGTGGAACGGACATGTCTTGCGCCGCCGGCATCGTCAGGTGTTGCAAGGTTGCATGCCTTGCACGCCTGTTGTTCGCCTTGGAACGTAGCTGTTGTGCGGTATGGATGTCTCCCTTGACCTCCGCGATGGTGGACTTCTTCAGGAGGGCGCGAGCTTCCAGCATGAGGTCGCGACGCTCCTTCCTGGACTTGGCGAAGGCTCGCTTCAGCGCCTTCTTCGACTCGAGCCTCTGGAACGACGCCGGGTCTTGCGTCTGGTGGAGGTAGGTCTTGTCGCCGTGCTCGAAGACCACGACTGGAGGGTGTGTGCCGAAGGAGATCAAGATCGGGGTCTCGACGTCGACGGCGTTGCGTGCTCCTCCAGTTTCCTTCTGGACCGCCACGGGACAAGTCTTCTGGAACGCCATGGGGAACGCCGGGTTGACGTCAGCAACTCCATGTAGTCCTCCCGCCTGTCCGAAGATCGGCACCATGAATTGCCCGATTTGAATCAGGCTCGGCTCCTCGGTAGTTGCAGCGTCGGATGGTCCTCCTGTAAGAAGGGGCCATTCATTAAGACAGCTCCAACTTGGGGACCGTCATGCAGTCGTGCAACATGCTGTGCTTGTTGGAGGAGAGGCGAAGACGAATCCGACGACCACAATGCAGCAGAGATGGGAGGAGAACCGGGTCCCACTGGGCGTGCCAATTTGTTTGGACACCAAAAAAAACACCCCGCCGCAGGCGGTGTCTCAAGTGGAACAAGTGCGGGCGTGCCAGTGTACTGAGTACACAGAGATAACAAGAGAACAAGTATTTTATTAATCATCACGAGTTAATAAATACAAGCTCTCGTAGATGCGCGCGCTATGGCCAGCTGGCGGCGATCTGACTAGGCGTCGTGGTCTCCTGGTTCCTGGGGCCTCGGAAAGCTCCCAGTTAATTACCCCGGTGAGTCAGGCTCACAGAGTACCTCCGATTCTGCTGCTGTGGTCGTCGTCTTCAATCTTCGCTTCATGTCTCCATGCTTGTGTGTTGGTGTAGATGTAGATGGCATCGGCGTGATGGCCTCGTCGGTCCATGAGCCGGTGTAGCAGAGCTGGATCATCAGCTTCGCCCGCCCGTGTCGTTCGCCTCGTCGGTGTCAAACGGCACGTAGTGTAGTCGTGGTTGCACTTGCATGGTTGGTGTAGCTTGGATCGCTTCGGACTCCTCAGCAACGTCGTCGTGGTACTCCGTGAAACTGATCATCTAGAGTTGTTGAAGTTGTTGATGAAGATTTGTACGTCGCCTTGCTCGTGTTCTCGGCATACGTAGACGGCACGTGCATGCATGGCCTGTACGTGCACGTATATGCATGTGCATCTAGGCTTTGCATGCCTCTTGCAGTAGTATTTGCATCTTGGTGTAGTACTTGTATCTTCATGTTCTTGTCCTGGCAGCCGCGTTCGGATCTCAGCCTCCAGGTCCACGTCGCGGGCATGTCCGACACCAGCAAGCCGAAGCCCGCCGGGCGATGCTCCGTCTCCTTGCAACGCGATGACCATCGCAGTCCGGCGCCGTCTTGATCGTCCGGCTACCGTATCCCAATCTACTCGGCCAGGACCATGACACCAGCCAACATGTATGCAACTGCGTAGGATTAGAAGAGATAAATGACTAGATTAGTCTCTTACCCATGCAGAAGGACGTGCACACCATGGCTTCGAGTGGATGGATGAAGAAGCCTCGCTCAACTTGCTTGCTGGCTTCCTGGATGAAGACGCCTGGGTCCCCTCGTGCGGCGGCCGGACGTCGGTGTTATTATGGATACGAACGTGCGCTTGCTGCTGAAGAGCCTGGCGGCGCTGTTTGCTTTGTGGATGAAAAAGTGCCCCCCCTGCGTGAAGACCTAAGTCTCTTTATATAGGCAGCAGCTAGGGTAGCAGCTGGACTCCTGGCCGCATGCACGAGCCGCCAGAAAGTCGTTAGCCAGCGCCGATATACCCGGAACCGTCTCCTTCCTTGCTTCGTACGCCGGATGAAGCACGTACTTATCCACGTGCCATGATTATCTCGTGAAAACGCTTCTAGAAGGATTCTGTGGGTTGGACCTGTCATCCGCAGGCCCAAAAAAATTCACCGGCCCGGACTGTGGTTGAGGTACAAGATCGTACTCCGTATACGGTTTCACCTATACGCCATATAATACGCACATGATCTGAATTCGACCCCACAGACGTCATGTGCCGCGCCTGTGGCTGCCTGGTGGGCTCTGATCGCTTGCTAATTAAAGGCGTTTGAGCTCCGCCATATTTGAGAAGTGTATACCACGCATGGAACGTATACATACTTAGCTTGCATGTCGACGTATGCATGCATGCACGGCGTAGTAACGTGTTAGCTTCTTTCTTTTCCAGCACACGTAAATAAACATGCGCACTATGCATTAGCTCATCACAGTCCAATGCAACTTGATTCATGTTTTTTTTCCCTTATTTTCAGTAGCACATTTATATGTACATGCATACTAGTGAAATTTTGTACAAAATCTCGTCAAACAAATGCCCCCGGGTATATTGCGAGCCGGCAGCACCTCCACGCCACCTGGAACCGGATCTAGCCAGTGGGGACCCAGATCCACCCAAAGGGAGGCCGGATCCGGGCCACCAACTACCACCATGAAGGAAGTTGACGGGTAGGAGAAGGGGGGCAGGGAAGTGGAGATAGAAGCCCTGGCTGCCCAGCCCGCCGACACCCAGTCGCCCTCCACGTGTCCCCGGCCGCCGAACTCACGGATCCGGCCGCCAGACCCACGGATCTGGCCACAACAAACCGAGGAAGTTGCCCCGCGCGGATCTGGCCGCCGTCCACCGCAGCCCGCCAGAGCTCGGGCCAGCCAACACAGTCCGGCCATCCCCCTCCCAGATCCGGCCACCCAGCAAGCTGAGCAGCCACCCCACGCCACCCCCCGGTGGGATTTGGCCGAGAACGGCCAGCAGCGAGCCGCCCAGCCATGGCCGGCCAGAGCAAGGGAGAGGAGGGGGTAGGAGGAGAGAGCGCGGGCAGCCCCCCACCACCAACCACACGGCCACGAAGGTCCAGTCGCCGAGGACGAGAACCAGCCAACCGTGCGGATCCAGATGCCGAACCTCAGAGCAAGCTTGGCAAGTTAGCATGCCATTTCAGCCACAAGAAGACACACGGATAGTTAGAGAGAACTAGCCTGACGACGGTGCAGGCAACGATCGACGAGGAGAGGAGATTGAAGACATCGAGACGACAATGGCAATGAGGTCCCTCTTCGTCCTCGCTCAGGTCCTGGCCGGCCCCGCAGTCCTGGTCACGCCGCGTGGCGCGGACGGCTCCGGCGCCGGCGCCGGTAGTGGCGAGTGCGGATCGACGAGGCCGGACCCGGACCACCTGGCGCTGAAGCTCGCGCCGTGCGCGTCGGCGGTGGAGGACCCGGAGGCCGCGCCGTCGGGCAGCTGCTGCCCGGCGGTGCGGGACGTCGGGCGGCGGCACAGCCTGGAGTGCCTCTGCGCGCTGCTGCTCTCCGACGTCGTGAAGCACTCCGGCGTCGACCTGGAGGCGGTCATCACCATCCCCAAGCGCTGCAACATTGCGAGCCGCCCCGTCGGGTACAAGTGCGGCGGTGCATATTCGTTTCGTAGTTTCGTGCAACAACTGGTACATTGTATTCTGCTATACTATGAATTTGGTGGTAGAAAAAGTGAACGATCGGTTCTTGTTTCCATTTTGCAGAGTACACGCTTCCCGGTCTGCACGATTGATGGGCTTAGGTTGTGCCACTGAAGCTGCTGGTGTTCTACGGCGTACGAATAAATGACACTAGCTAGCAAAGAACTCTTTAAGCATGCATGTGACAATATGTAGTATATACAGTGAAATACCGAAAATGGTGTGCTTGCATTGTCAGCTTGTGTTTATGTTGTCAGAGGTGTGTGAATCTCCTATTGGCCTTGGTGGCATTTGTTAATGCCGTTCCCGTATTTTCAGGCATCGGTATGGAAAACCTCCGCCCTTCATCCTATCTTCTGCTGTGTATAACATGGTGTATGGTAGTCGATGCTTTAAAGACTTTTGTTGGTGTTGTTTTATGATGGCTTTTTCTCGCGCCTGGTTTTTTTTCTTATGTGTAAGTTGTGATTTTATACTGTGCTCCTTATCTATTAATACATGTCTGGTATATTTTTGGCAGTTGCTTTTTAAAAAATATTATCAAAGGCTAAAGAACTGTTGCTCAGTCTCTAAATATAATATAACATATGTCAACTCTATTCGACGAACAATATTTTTCAAGTTGATCCATAAAACTTAAATAATGATATGATAGACTAAAGAAATTAAACAATAGTACCATGAACATAAACGATATTATACAAAAGTTATTATTAATTGGTACGCTATTTATCTACAAACTAGGAAGCACGTGCATGTGTATTAGGTGCATATAGACGAACAAGGAAGCGTGTATGTATTACGAGCATGATTTTAGTGATACATGTGCATAACATGAATGAATTTAAAGATCGACGTCCTCATGTCCACGCATCCATGCATACTGGTGGGAGGTAGTCACCTTGAATCTACGGCGTCCTAAACAAAACAAAAGAAATAGCGTACTCTTGTTGTTTATGTTTTTAATATATTTCAGTAGAGATCAGCCTTCGATCCCTCCTATTTTCTAAAAAAAAATAATAAGAAAAGAACGGACATGCGGACTAGTCCAGGTCAAACCTTACAAAAAGCCTTACAAAAACCCGGCCTTTTATAGGATTGTGATTATTATAGGTAGAAATTGTTCTTCCTAGCTTCTTTAAAATCCAGAATCGTGATTATATTGTTGGCAAATCGATACACAAATTCATGAAAATCCAGAGGCTATGAAGTCCATACAATATATATACTCCTAACACCCGTAAAGTCCATCTCATATACTACTCTCGGTCAGTTTCATCGTTTTCCAAATTAAAACTGAATTTAGAGTCCATGAAAGAGAATATACACACATATTATATATTATATATATAATACAAACAAACCAAATGAAATCCACATATACACACGACGAGGTCAATCATTCCACGCCCATTACCCACCCAAACCCTCGCGCGCGAGCGCCCCAATAGCATGGCACCGCCGCGCGAGCTGCCGGAGTTGAACGACGATCTCACTGCGGAGATCCTCCTCCGCGTCGGCCCGGACGAGCCCGCACGCCTCTTCCGCGTGTCCCTCGCCTACAAGCGCTGGCACCGCATCCTCTCCGACCACGGCTTCCTCCGCAGCTACCGTGCCTTCCACCAATGCCCTCCTCCTCCACTGCTCGGCTTCTTCTACAACCTCGATTTCCCGGGGGCCTTCTCTTCCTTCGTCGCCACCACGCCAGAAGCCTTCACGCTCCCCCTCCGCGGGTTCAACGACCGCCGCGTCTCGTGGGCCCTCGACAGCCGCCACGGCCGCGTTCTCTTCAAGAAGACGGGCGGCAGCAGCAGGGGCCTCGTCGTGTGGGACCCAATCTCCGATGTCTGGACGGACCTGCCACCGCCCGGCGTCTCGTACGTTTCCTACTCGGCCGTCGTGCTCTGCCACGTGGCCGGCTGCGACCACCGTGGCTGCGGTGGTGGTCGCTTCCTCGTGGTCTGTATAGGCCGCGATGCGTACCTGGGGCGCGCCGGTTTCCGACGGCACACAGTCCTGGTCGTTCGACGTGAAGCGCCCAGCTCTCATTGGAGACGGAATCTATTGCACTGTTGGTCGTGGTTACTGCGTTCTCAAGTACGATTTGGTGGAGCGCCGCTTTTCTTTGATCGACATGCCCTATTGGTACAGAAGGGATACAGTGCTGATGCAGAACGAGGACGGCACGCTAGGGCTTGCCGGCGTGAGGGGTTCAACACTTTACCTTTGGTCGAGGACATGGAATAATGCTGAGGGAGGAGTTGCAGGATGGGTACAATGGAGGGTCATCAAGCTTAGGAAAATGTTGCCTGCAGCAGTTGACGAATCTGCCATGAAAGCTAACGTTATTGGTTTTGCTGAGGGTGTGGGTGTTTTCTTCATAAGGACAAATGTTGGTGTATTCACGGTTGAGGTAAACTCAGGGCGGGTGATGAAGGTGAGCGGGCCAAGCAATAACCACCGCACTGCCTTCCCCTTCATTAGCTCCTTCACTCCAGGACCAGGTACGGGTCTAGGCCTTTGCTAGTTTAATTTGCAATCCCCTTTATATGTTGTTCTGATACTGGTTTTGTAGTTATTATTAAGGATCATTCTTGAGATTAGCAAGATGTGCCAACTTAACTAAACTCATCTTTGTGAACCTCTGATGTTGCAGCTATTTTTTATGACCACTTATCTTGTGCATAATTTTGACCCTTTGAAATTTTATATTACGAGTGGACATGCCCCTGTTGTTGAGCTTCAAAAAACCTTGAGCTTGTTTGCCTTGTACACACATTATCTGTTTATGACAATTTACTGATTCTGACTCTTGGAAACTGACTCAATGCCACATCACATAATGTGTTCACATTCTTCTGTTGTCATGAATGATTGATAACATATTGGCAAGATAGTTCATTTTTTTAATTAACTGCAAGTTGTTGATCCAATAATATTTTGATATTTGGGTTTTTTACGTTCTTTAACTAAATAGTAAGGCATCTCAGTAATTGTTTTGGCTCAAGGAACTATGTATACTAATATATGGAACAATTTCTAACTTTTATTATTGGCACTTTTTAGATCATGCTTGAAGAGTTGCTATTGGCTGTGTGGAGATGAATTATTAATCACTTTGTACCCAAAGGATGGCAGTTCCAGGCCAATTCACAAATCCTCAAGCGCAGTGAAATGATAATTATGTTGGATAGTTTACGTTTAATTGATGAAATTGTAAGCCATCATGCATGGTCTGATATGGTCCTTGTGTGCATGCATGCTCACTAGTTGGTTATGAACATATAATCATTACCCAAGATTTTGTCAAAGGTGCATTCCTAATCTTAGTTTTGTTATTGTTGTTTTTATCTATCCCTGTTCTATCCCTAAATTATATATATATATATATATATATATATATATATATATATATATATATATATATATATATATATATATATATATATATATATATATATATATATATATATATATAAATAAATAAATAAAGAGGCAAAATTTCTGCCATACTTTTTTCTGCCTCTTCCTCCCGTATTCTTGTATATTTTTTTCGTTCCAGTCCGGGTTCTATCGTATTCAGTATTTAACTGTTCTTTTTTCCGGTTCCAGTCCGAGTCTGCGTTTCGCGTGAGAATCTGGCCCAAACAAAAATGTTCAAGTCCAATCCAAGTCTACGTAGTTCAAGTCCAATCCGAGTCTGTGATGCGTGCGAGAAATCCGGCCCAAACAAAAAAGGAAAAAAAAATTCGCTCGTATTCCCTCCATCCGCACACAGTGCCGCCCCCGCTTCCCTTGCTAGCCTCGGTATAGTATAGACCGGCTTTGCCAAACATTAATAATTAATTAAATATATTATATAGAGAAGGAAAAAAAAAGAGTTGTCCGCTTCCCTTGCTAGCCTCGGTATAGCCAGCTTACCCAACATTAATTAATATAATATATTATATAGAGGAAAAAAAAAAGAGTTCTTCGAATTCCACTCTTACACCAATTACTGAGTGCGTATAGGACTATGGTCCTTGTCCAAATACGAAAACATACAACGATTCTGCTACCATATAATGAAAACAAAAAAAAAGCAAGAATTTAGATGGCAAGACAGCACTCCTCCAATTTCCAACGTAATTGTAATACACAAACCCTTTCCCTTTTCTGTTAGGTGTTTTTTTTTGACCAAAAAGACTGTGGAGAAGATCCCCACAGTGCCTCAAAATTTTATAAAATTATAAGGACAGAGAGTACTTACAGCGGGAGTTAACTAAAAGCGTCTAGCCATGCACAGAAGGATAAGCTCAAGTCTCCTCTGAATCTAACAGATTGGAGATTACATTGAAATTTAAAGTTCACTAGCCAACGACTAAAGCTGGGTTGCTTGTCATGGAAAATCTTGTCATTTCTAATCTTCCAGATCTCCCAAGAGGCTATCAACACTAGATCCATGAAGAAAGGCAAATGAGTTATCGCTCTTGCTTGGTCTAAACGCTGAAGAAGTCCAAGTTGTTCATCCCATTGAATATGAAGGGCTTGACAGCAACGTCGAGCGAAGCTGTAGGAAAAGAACATGTGCAATTTCTGTTAGGTGTTGTTTTTGTGTCCGTTCCGTTCTCTCTTTTTTCATTTTTTTTATCTTTTCTTGTTTTTCTCTTTTTCTTTTTCTTTCCCGGTGCTGCAGCACGTCCCTTTCGTGAATTTTTGAGCAGGCCTAGGCGGCAGCGCCTTTGTGGCGGCACAAGCTTGCGCACGCGAGAAGGTGCGGGCGGTGGCTCGAAGCGACGCGTGCTCGCACACACGGACGAGAGGAGGCGCGGGCTCCTGCTCCAAGCGATGCGTGCTCGCACACGCGGGCGAGAGGAGGCGCGGGCTCGCACGGGAGCGAGCACGGGTAATGCATGGGAGGAGGCGCATGTTGTAAAACATACAGACTTAATCCTAAAAGGAAAAGAGAAGGAGGAATCATAATCCTAATCCGTTTGTATGTGGGCTCTTACCAAAACTCTTAGCCCTTGGCAGGACTATATATACTTGAGAGCTCTATGTTGTAATTACCAAGATTCAGAGGAATAAAGAATAGTCTCCCTATATCTTGTGTCTATGTGTTCTATTTTCATCTACTATATTGATCATGAGAGACGAAGAGGGAAAGATTCCAACCGCTGGCAACATGTTTTATAACACGTTATCAGCACGACAAGCTCTACATCTACATCGCCGTTGAAGTTGCCATCGATCTTCGACGTCGACGCTCGTGGCGACGTTTCTGCCATGACTACTTCGACGACGTCGACATTCCCAACGTTGTTAGCGGAACGGATCTGCTACATCTACCTGCTACTAATTTGCACTGATCGACATGTACCGTCGTCATCAAGCAGATAGATCTACGACAATGCCATGAGCCCTACGCGGTATGTATCTACTAACCACTACCCTACGCGGTACGTGAGGTAAATCAAATTGGCATCCAAGATTCAAGGTACGAAATTTATAATGACACAAACCCACGGTAGATTGGTTTTGTGTTTGACCATCATGCGAAATTTTTTTACGTCTCTAAGGCAGGCTGCATGTGGTCGTATATGTGTTGTAGTCGTACATGCACGGCATATACCCTCCACGTACTCAGACATGCATGGGTTTTTTTTTTTGCTTTATGAATCTCATATAAACATGATGGGGCTTTACAAGTTAGGCATGAAGCCAACACACGCATCCTTGCAGGATACAAAAACTCATAGAAGGTGTTGCAAACGGTATTGACTTGTAGTCAAATTGCAAGAAGCCAATTCGCTAATATTTCGTACCAGAAATCGAGATGAAATCGATTGAAGAATAGAAAAAGGCTCGGCAATCATTTTCTTTCAGCTTGCACGTACGCAAGTTCTCAGTCACATCGAAGTTGAGTCATTGCTACCACGGGTCCGCTGCATGGCCTCCGTCACAATGCCGGTCTGCACACCGCGCTACATCAATCACCGGCCTGCACGCCGCGCCAACACACGCCGAACCTCCAGCCATGCTGCAGCACCCCCTACTAACTAGCGTGCTAGCATGCACGTCGACTCCACTGCGACATCAGAGTCCAAACTGTCACCGCAAGCATAACCATGGCCTGCAAGCTGCTGGCTAACCATGTTCCCTCCATGCGCCGTAACTTGTAGTCTTCGTCTGGCATGACTTATGGCTTGCACGATGCCATCATCGGCTTCTGATGACGTGTGGCTTGTAGCCACTAGGACCATCTTGCCGTGGCTTGCACGCCACCGACCGCTCGTGGCCTGGTGATGCACCCCTCTGCCTCAGACTGAATTCCGCTAGGGAGGATGCGGCCCGTATGCCGCCAAGCATGTCTGAACGCTCCAACACTCTTACTCGCATGTATAAGAGTTTATATGCAATATTTAATCTGTGGTTTAACTGTTATTTTCTAGCTTCGTTTTCTGAGTAAATAGTAGACTGATTCTGAAAGTAAAATTGCTAGTGCAACCTTTATGAATTTTTATACCATGTAATTGGAAGAATGAAATCTTGAATGGTTACTCTAGAAACATGGTACAAGGTATATGAGCTCTCTGAATCCTACACGTATCATCTTTAAGAGGCTCACATTTATTTTTCCTAGCATAATGAATTTTTGGGATGAACAAATACTTGGTATTAATTCTGAAAATTTACATATACCATAATCCTAAAAATTTTAGGATGCTTCTAAGAATATTTTGAATAACCATCAACTGCCTTTTTGCACCTTGCTACTTGTTTACATGTAGTAAACATATATGCATATGGTCCAATTTATATTGATATGTATGCCTTAAAAGAAGAAGAAATATCCTGGAATTACTCTGAACATAAGAATTATTTGGTGCGGTCATTATTAAATCCATGTAATATATTTTGCTACCATTGAAGTGTATTGAATTTAGGATATATATCTCCTAATCACTCTCTAGAATGAGCATATGGCCGAGAGAAATAACAAATGTATTGTGGGACTCACTGCATGAGAAAAATCCCAAATTATGACTATAGAATATCATTTTGCATTTGAATTTTCAAGCTTGTATGCCTATGGATTGAGGTATAATGCTGCTCTATAAACAATAGCTTGAAGCTTTGTATTAAATGTCTAGAAGACAAGATGGTAAATAAGATTTTAATAATGAATGTTCTCGAAGAAATGTCTCTTGTGTATAGAATATCAAAGAGCAATGCAATACATGAACTATTTGAATTTATCATCAGAAAATACTCAAATAGAAATTGAGTTGAAATTTTTAGACAGCTTTATAAACCAGGATATTGGAAGCTTGCATATGTTACACCCCTTGAAGGCTTGTGACTGTATATCATAACTTTTAAATAAAGCACGAAGCTACCGTCTGTCATGCATAGAAGTCAAGACATGCAAGAATGGATATTGTTTAGAATTAGAATATTTAAGGGTTTTTTTTGAAGAACTCGAATTATGTGCTTATATATTTGTTTTGTTTTTGAAATTACTATCCTGAAGTATTAGTAGTAGCGGTGGTGCATTAAGCTTTAATCCTTGTTGAATTAAGTGGTTCTCGTATACTCGTAGAAGAGTTAATGGTTAATCTATTGGCTTGAAGACTAATGTGAAGTATTTAATATTCTTAGTTACAATTTTTACCTGCAGTAATATATGTTAACCTTGCATGGAATGAATTGTGTTTTACATATAAACAATTGCCTATTGCATATCTAAATAAATTTTGCATTAATTTATCCACAAAGAAGCCTCAGTTAACCATGAAGGTTATCGTTCTTTGTGCACCACTACCATGTAGGTAGAAGCAAGTATTTAATACTTCAGCCCAGAAACTAGAAATTTATGTCCTACCCTGAATATGTTGTTGTACACTGAATAGTATACTGGATATGTGAATTTCATGCCAGAACCATTGAATACTATAGAAGTATGATTGAATTATATTGAACATTTGAAATGATTTTTCATAGATGCAAGAAGCATATTACTACATGAAGTAATTATGGCATGAAAAGGGGGAGAAATTTTGAGTAAAGGCATGAGAAAATGTGGGTAATATATATTTAATAGGCATAGTCTTCCTAAATCTATCTTTAAGTGCATGTATAAGGACTTGAAGTTCAGTCACATCCTTTCTAACCGAATTAACTTTCTCTACATTGCACTAATTGCAAGTAAGCTTGTACTTTGCATTTTGTTGTTATCTATTACATTGGATTGAATATCAACATTCTACATTACACTTGAATGTGTATCACTATGTTGTGCTCTCATCGAGCTGCAACTATCTCCACCCTTGCATTAATATTAGCAAAGAAGCTATATTTGTAGCTAGTAGCTACCTTGCACTCCTCCCATAATTAGATTGGATAGTTAGTACGCTATGTCTATAGTTCCCGTTGAACTAAGAAATATATCTTGCTTTCAATGGATTGCATGTATAAGCAATAAATTGGTCTAGGGCCATGTAGCCTAAGATCATGGGGAGTTGCTTAAATTGAAATTGACTTAATGGAGAAGTGACCCATTTGAATAGGCTGAATTATAGTGGAAATTGAGTTAATAGACAAAACACTTAATGATGATTTGGGATTCATGATGAAAAGGCATTTGGAGAATATTTGCATTAATGACAATTAGAAAATCCTAGAAGAAATTCCATGTGAATTTGAATGTTGCATATTTTATACATTTGAAGTGTATGGTCCATTTTTTTTATGTATGAGTACTTAGATCAATTTTTTGAGGCTATAAACAATAAAGAACCTAGATAATGAAATGGTTTTCTAAACCATGATATGTGCAAATTAGGGGGAGAACATCCCTGAGTTTGAAGGAATGCTGAATATTCTTAAGTGCACTTTATGTATTCTAGCTCACTACATATAATGTATAATAACCCCCGTATTTAAATATGTGCTTGAATATTTCCCATATATTTTTATCATAGTATATATGAATGGGCCTCCACTTGAAGTTGGAGACACATGAATTTGATTATTTTAAGCTCATGATAGGGGATATCTTTTGAAGTATGTTATTATAGATCTAATATTGGCATCTACCTTGAAGGTAAACCACCAGAATTACAAACATCAAGTAGATCATATTTGCTAAAACACTGAAGTTTATGCATATATCATGAAGATCAATATCTATTCATGAAGAATAGAATATACTGAAGAATACATAACCAAGAAGGTTAGATGTTGTACTCTTTTTTCCTATGTGAGTTTTTATTTGAAGGTTTCTCACACAAGGTTTTTAATGAGACAACATAAGCAATGCAATTAACGAATGCAATGTACTCTTTTCTCTAAGAACTGTTTTTTTCCCCACTGGGTTTTCGGATGGAGTTTTTAACGAGGCATGTGCATATCGTGGTAATCGTCCAAGGGGGAGTGTTGTAAAACATACAGACTTAATCCTAGAAGGAAAGGAGAAGGAGGAATCCTAATCCTAGTCCGTTTGTATGTGGGCTCTTACCAAATCTCTTAGCCCTTGGCAGGACTATATATACATGGGAGCTCTATGTTGTAATTACCAAGATTCAGAGGAATAAAGAATAGTCTCCCTACATCTTGTGTCTATGTGTTCTACTTTCATCTACTATATTGATCATGAGAGACAGAGAGGGAAAGGTTCCAACCACTGGCAACATGTTTTATAACAGCGCAAAGCTCGCAGTCGCGGCCGAGCAGCCCTACGCGAAGGAGAAAGAGAGGATTTTGTTGTCGATTCATGCCACCTGGTCGTAGCCGTTGTGTCAGTGCGCGGCTTTGCCGTCCACACTCATTGCTGCCGGTAGTATAAAAGATTGTACTAGCATTGCAAGGCACGGGTATATTGGCTAGTCTGTACCTAATAATAAAGAGGCAAAATTTCTCACCCCCTAATTTTGGTTTGGTGCGGCCAAAGAAGTAAAATTTTTGTCTCTTTTTTTATACCATTATTTTGGTTCGGCCCTCCCAAACTAACTAGCACTTTATACAAACTACTTTCGTTTCGTCTCTTTCTCCAACCAAATCTATATCTTTTTTTGGTTGAAAATGGATATATAGAAAATTGCTTTCGAATTTGAATCCAACCGAAAATTGAATCCTCACCAAAAGAAAAGATAGAAGGGGAGAAACACGAGACATGTCATTTCTCCATATGTGAACCGAATACAATACAAGTATACAACCAGCCAACAAATCAGATCAAACACAGACCTACCAAACAAACTGAATAAGAACACAAAGAAGACAAGCAGCAGATCGAAGAAATGAAAACTAAGTTCCTCGATCATGAAGAAAGGAAAACTGAGTTCCTCGTTCGCGCAGACGCACCGAGCCGAGGCACCGCTCATCGCGGTCAATGCCGCTCCACTGCTGCCTACGCTCAGCCCTGGTGCGGCCGCCCCACACCGCATCCGACGCGCCACCCTGCGACGGCCGTGGCCACGCCACCCGCCCACCCTGCCACTGCTGACGTGCCGCCCCACACACAGCTGACGCGCGACGACGAGGTGGGCTGCGGGACCGGCATCGATGGTGTGGCAAACCGCAGGCACGGCTGCATGGCGACCAGAGCTCGGCTGCGAGCCTGCTTCGAGGGCACTGGGCGAAGGATGCGAAGAAGACTTGTGCGTCGTTGTCTACGTGAAGAAGATAAGAAGAGAGAGTATGGTGCGACGGTGCCTCAATGGGTAAGAAATAAGAGAGAAAAGATTAAAAAAAAGTGAAAGAAACCTGTACAGTGGAGATAGGAGAGAAATAAGAAATATGAAAAAAGAAAAAGAAAAAAATGGAAGGGTATTATAAACATTTCATCCTCTTACGTAACAGGAGAAACTGTTTTACCAAAACAACAACGACAACTCCACCTCTGAAGCTGCTCCTTTAGAGAAACCAGAGACAAAACCATTTTTGGTGGAGTCGGAGCCTTACCAAACATGCCCTAAGTAAGAAAAATAAAATAACAAAAAATAGACATTTTTATGTTTTTATTTACTACTCCCTTCGTTCCGAATTATAAGTCACTTTACTTTTTTTGGTTCATCCATTTTGCTATATATCTAGATATATTATTTATCTAGATGCATAGCAAAATGGATATACCAAAAAAGTCAAAGTGACTTATAATTTGGAACGGAGAGAGTACAGAAAAAGCTATTTTGCTAAACCTTTTTTAAAACGACTCCAGATTCGCTAATGGAGCTGCTCCACCAACTAAACCAGTAAAACAGAGCGGTACCAAACACATCCTAACTGTACCTTCTACTCATATTTGCATTAGTGTTTAGTATATCAGCATAAATATGTGTTTACTTGTAAGATTTTTCTTCAAAATAAGATTTCTTTTAACATAGCTAGCTTCGTGTGTGAAAAAACATTAATCAACTAAGTATTTACATTGCACTGAACAATTGACAACATTGGGTATAGATATAGATATTACCAACTTAATTTTGTGCCTGCTCCCGCGGTAATGCGACCGGTCACACCCTCAACGTACAGCATGGCAGGGTGGCGCGGTGGACGGCGCTTGCGCAGCTCACCCGCTCGCCCCTTGCTCGACGGGTGGCACAGCAAGGCTTGCACGGCGGCCGGCGACGGCTTAGCGGCTCGCGGCCAGGCCCTCAACAAGGGCACGACAAGGCCCGTGTAATGGGCGGGGTTGCATCGAGTTGCAAGTGCATCGGAGCTTCGCGTCGTCGTCGTGCTCGAACTCCTCCTCATCGGTGCAGCCCGCGCCCGCGCTCCTCCTTGCCGATGCAGCCCGCGCCTGTGCTCCTCCTTGTCGAGATCCGCGTCTCGGTGTCCGCCGCCATTAGGTGGCTCTGCGTGCTCGCTTCCGCCATGCTTCCTTGATTTATGTCTCGGTACGTTTCTATTCGATTCGGTTTAGTTGTCCATGGCTTTGATTTGGTCTCAATCTAGTTCTCCGTGGTGGTTTTGATTTGGTCTCAGCTTGATCTGTGCTTTGTTTTGATCTCGATCTGGTGCAGGGTCACCTCAATTTGGTTTTGTACATCTCATGTAACTAATTTGGAAAATTCCTTGGTTCATGGCCGTCTCCAACTCTGCCGACGAACTAACAACAACAGAAGCCAGTGTCGGTCTCCAACTCTGCCAATGAACTAACAATAGAAAATTTGATCATGAATGTGGAAGCTCTAGACCAAACCAAAAAAGCCAGAAATTTTGCCTCTTTAGCATTAAGAAGATTAAGAATAGAACAGATACTTGACGCGTGTGCTTACTTGACGCGCGTGGCCCAACCCAGTAGCTATTCGTCCTTAGCCTAGCCACGACACTCAGTGGACAGGGTCTAGGGTCTATTTACTTGGCCTGGCCTAGCTAGCTATTGGGCCTTAGCCTAGCCCGTGACACTTAGCGGACAGGATCTCGATAGTGAAACACAAACTTAACATGGCCTGAGCCTGGCCCAACGTAGTCCGTGTAACAATTGTGGGCATGATTTTTTTGACGTAGCCAAGAAATGCCCAAGTCTATTTAGACTTTTGGAGCCCCTGGTGTTATGAGTTTGTTTTGTATGCCACCGTCATTCGAGTATGGCTGGAATGACACTCAGGATCAAACAATTGAAACCATCTTAGGCCTTGTTTGGACGCATGTGTATTCACCTCAATCCACATGTGTTGAAGTGGAATGAAATTTAGTTTAATTCCACTTCAATCCACTTCAATAAATGTGAATTGAGATGAATACATGCGCATCCAAACAAGGCATTAAGAAATTCATAAATGCATAGAATGATTTATATTGTGTTTGGTTCAGTTTTTAAAAGTGATTCTACTGCCAAAAAGCGTAATGTTATTTTTTCTAGAACCTGTTGTATTTACATAATACAATATTTGCAGTATCTTAAATCCTATTTTTTTGCTTTTAATACAATGATACGCAAGTCTTTTAAGTTTTCCTCAAGAGAAAGATAAACGATATTGCTAGAAAGTTGTATTGGATGTTCGAGAGCTTCCAACTTTTCCAAGGACGAAGGAGCCCATCCTTGTATTTTCCTTCGGGGTCAGGTGCAAGTGCAAAAGGCCCCGTTTACGCTGGTCCTCCGTACTCCATGGCACAGCGGCCGGCAACTTGTCCCCTTCTTCCACCTCACGTTGCCACTCCTGGGCTTCTCACCCAACAAGCCTCGAGGCCCAAATGCATTTCGGCCGTCCATCACAAGCGTACGCAAGCACAACTCCACAGCAAGTCCGCGGCGGGTTCTCTCCTGCTCCTCCTTCCTATCTTGTCCGCTACCCCCGCCCGCGGTTGGGTCGTGTCGTGTCCCCACCTCGTCTTCGTTCTGCTCCTACCAATTCGGCAATTCCACTCCCCCAGCCATCCGCCCAACCATGGCGGCAACGGCTCTGCTGCTTCCCAGCCTCGCGGCGCCGACGGCAACGCAGCGCCGCACCCACAGCTCGCTGCAGCCGTCGCAGCTCCAGCGCGGCTCCCTCGCCTGTTGCTCTCGGTCCCTCCGGCCTCCGCGGCGGCGGCCGCGGCTCGCGGTGCCGGCCGTGCAAGAGACGAAGGAGGGGGAGGCGAAGACGGCCGAGGAGATCACCGAGAAGTACGGGCTCGAGTTCGGCCTCTGGAAAGTAAGCGGGGGACACCGAGGCAGGCAGCCACCCCTTTCAGGTTTCAGCCTCCGTCCGAAGCACATGTGAGCTGAGCGAGTTGTGTTGCGCTCTGCGTGGCTGCAGGTGTTCAGCTCCAAGGACGAAGAGGAAGGAGGCGAGGGGAAGAAGTCGCGGACGGACCAGGCCAAGGAGCTGCTGGCCAAGTACGGCGGCGCGTACCTGGCCACCTCCATCTCGCTCTCCATCGTCTCCTTCACCCTCTGCTACCTCCTCATCAGCGCCGGCGTCGACGTGCAGGAGCTGCTCGCCAAGGTGAGCTGCTGCCTCAGGCCAGCTGTGCAATCGCCTCACCAACTGTGCCCTCGGCTCACAATTCAGGCCACTAACGGCCCTTGTGCGTTGCATTGCAGGCCGGGATCGTGACAGGAGAAACCGGAGGGAAGGTCGGGACCTTCGCGTTGGCCTACGCCGCGCACAAGGCCGCGTCGCCGATCAGGTTTCCGCCGACGGTGGCGCTGACGCCGGTGGTGGCCAGCTGGATTGGCAAGATCAGGAAGGGCGGCGACTGATGCGCCACCACTCAAGTACAGCTCTCACTGAATCATGTAGTCTACGCAAATAGCTATATATAAGCTTGTATTGTATAGGTGTGTTCTACTAGGCGATGCCAGTGAATCTATCTGGTGCTGCTTTTGTAAAAGCTGTTCAATAACGATTTTGAACTAGCAGTAATAATGAATGACGAGTGGAGAGTTTTCAAACTAGAAGCTGATAATGCAGTTGCTTCAGAGTTTAGTGACGAGATTTACACTTTTCAGCATGGATTTTGCTGAAGATGCTTGACATTACTTACTTTCTACACACCGCCAGCATAGACACAATATGTACACAAAAATTGTGGCGCCATCCAAACGCAGAATCAGATGGACATAAGCCTACCCTTAAAAGTTAAGAGGAATGCACCTCTGTAACCAGCGGTTTAGTCTACACGCCTGATTGGAGCATTGTTCTGCATCCATGCCACTGATACGCTGTATAAGCCACCAAATGTGTGACAGCAACAATCCACAACAAAAGGCCTATCTCACCAGGCATATCTCAACCGCTGTATCCTACCTTCCACACGGAGAAAGGAGTAAAGGACGTGCGACGAGGTAGAAACCACCCCTCCCAGGAGTCTCAAAAGGAACATTTGCCATCCAAAATGAGCTCAGTTCGTTCCAAAACATCCAGCGTAGTAATACCTTCTTTCTTGCCCATGGTTAGAGCCCACAGCTGTAGGTACACCAACTGCAGCTGGCTACTGCTCGAGTGTCTCCGGTGAGCTCACCTCTTCAGCTAAGAAATCATTGGGGTCTATCTGATCCAACTGCATTTCTGCTATTTACCATGTTAAGTAATACTTCAATTCAGGAACTGCAAGTACCTATTGTGTTATTGTAGATGACATTTAAACAAGACCTCATGAATACTAGTATTAGAAAAAAGGATACGCTCTGTTCCCCACATATCAGTGATGCTAACATCATAATCTGTAAGCAGCAAGTAGTCCGCTCCACTCTGCAAAAGTGTAGTAGGATCATGAATAGCCAAGTCTACCATTTGCTTTGATCTTGTCAGGCAGAAAAGATACAGCAAGTAGGGGCAAACCCAATGTATCTTCACAAGTAAAAAAATGATGCAATTAAAGGGATAAAGAGAAATCAAGATGCAATTTAAGAGCATGTATGCAATGTACTAATGTAGAACTGGAGTTCAGAATTGTGTAATTCTTCTATGAAGTCATAAGGCTCGATGTTCTTAGTTAACTAATATGATTATGGAATGCATCACCTTCACCTTGTATAGATATTATATATAATATAGAAAGGTAAACTTCATAAGTTCAAATCTAACTTACGTCAACATCTGAATGACATGGGGGATTTAGATCTGGAGTTTTCTGGGTCTTCTGAGCCTTAAGCACCACCTCCTCCTCTCTACTCATTTGCCAAGCTCTTTTTGTTCTGGGGCGTTTTATGGAGCCATGCTCTGCCACATTTGTGTGCCCTGCTGGTGCTGCAGCATCATCCAGCTCTCCATTTTTTCTTCAGTTTCACTAACAATATAGTAAGGATATATGTCAGACAACTTACTTTTCCAGGCACCAGCTTCAAGAGAAGATTCAAACATTACCTAACCAAGTAAAGATCAATTGCACCCGTAGTACTCCGTATTACTATTCTATATCTCCTTTGAAGGCTATTGCCAGTCATCTTATGAAATAAATGAGCTAAAGTTATGAAACAGTTATAGATAACTAAACATGCAACGCATCGTATATGGAGTTATGGACTGGTTATTGTTTTCCTGGTTACTTACCACGTCAGGATTGGGCACTTCCAAAGAAGACCCATGAGGTGCTTTTATTGCAAATACTGTTTGGTTCTGCAGATTGAAAAAGGATATATGAGTTCACAGCAGAATTAACTATGCTTAGTTATGTTTGGTGTTAAGGATAGCCTGAATAGTCAAACATAGGATGAAATTTACTCGATATAGTCAGAAATAAGATGAAATTTGGAACAGGCAATAATTCAGAATTTCTTTAACATGTAAGCAACCTGAAAGCAGGGCAACCCCTTGATGTCATCTTCAGTAAGAAATAGCCACCTAAATAGGAATAATAGACATGATTATAAAGTAAAACAGTGACTGTGGTATGCAAGCATCTTGACACATTAATATGATTACCCCTGGTTGCTTTCATCTTCAGTTAGGCCCTTCAGCTTTTCCCGTATTTTACTGCAAGGAGAAATACTTTTAGGCTGTATCACCACATTCTCATTTGAAATAGCAACATTGAGAACTGCAGTCAATAGTTTTGCAACCTCCAGCGGTTACCAACCTTATATGTTCATCTAATGCTTGCTCCTGTAGATTAAGATTTTCAAAATCTGTCTGCAAAGAGATTACACCAAGTGGAACTTAGACTTGGAGTATCATGTCTAGGTACAGGGGCATTTACCATGAGTTCGATAATATGGACATGATTACATGAAGAGCAAAAATAAGTACCTTCAGAACTGAAAGATCATCATCCAAGCTAGGTCCCAATTTATCCAAACCCCTGTAAAATCATAAGGTTAGCGTGTTGCACCATATAACCATAACTTGTAAACATAGAAGACAATGCTCACTTCCAGCAGATTCTGTTCTTCAACTTCGTTTCTATCAGACCAATTCCTTCAAGGACATTTGTAATGTCATACATGCGCCTCTTTTTAACCTGAGTTTACGTAGTCACGCAGAAGCTTGCATCAAGACTCAAGAGAAACAAAGAGAAATGCCAGCTTAAATGAGGAAAAATTCCATACACCTAACGTCTCTGCTGTGCTGTTCAAATCTAAAATTCCATCTTCAGCCTCCTTGAGCAGATTGATAAACTTTTTTGTCAACAGTGCTGGACAAATATCACATGTTCACATAAATAGGTGTCAGCAAAAGAATTTATATGAAACAAGACAATAGTAAAAATAATTGATATGAAACAATGTAACCAGAATGGAATATCTAATAAGAACCGCATGGAGTATTGTAAAAGTCAATTTATCATATGAGAGTGCTAAAAATCACCTAATGAACTGTCATAGCGACAAGAACCAGCAGGAGTAGGTGGGTTGCCAGGTGAACCTGCTACAACACAAAGGCAGTATGCATTTAACTATCAGACAGACAGAACAAATTCATAAGAAGAGGAAGTTGAAAGAACAAACTATGTTGATGTAACCAGAACCAGATCAACGAATTTATACTTGCCAGCATTTAATGTGGGTGTCTGAGGTCCAGCTTTGGTGTATTCAGACTTTGACTTGTATTTCCTAGCAGTATTTCCAGAAATTGGGGTCATTCGTGGACTGCCAACTCCTTGAATGAACCCAGAACTGGCCATACTCAATCCGGTTGACTCAGCTGTATCACATTCTCGATAGGGAGATTTTCTTTTTAGCTGGACATAAAGGGAGGAAATGTATTAGTGGTGACTTACACTCGATATAGCCACAAGTGGTAGACTGCAGCATGTGCTAAACCATAACAAAACTTCAATAAATGTAGAAGTGCCATGACACATATTTCAGATGCTAATTAGAGGCTACAGAGATCTTGTCTCAACCATAAAGATCTATTAGAAAAAAAAAGCAGTATGCAAGATCACAATAGAGTATTCTGTAAGAAAATTACAGTACAGTCCCTGATCCCAAAGAAACTTTGTGGAAGTTGTATCAGCATCAGGAATAGATGCTTAGATTATACAGACAGTATCCTGAAGGTGGCTACCCGGTGATCCTAAGGTACAGATCCTTCTCAGAAATTTCAGAATATGTATAAATGCTAACACGACTATATTTGTGGAGTTTCAACATAAAGGTTCTGCTAACTATCCAAGAGCTGCATGTTCCCACATCAATTTGGTACTAAAACCTTTAATTAGAAACATGCATAATGCTCCAAGGTGATCTGCTCTGTTGCATCAAATAAAACTGGTGACACTACAAACCAGCATCCAGGATGTTTTTAGATAAGAGAATAAACTGTATATTCAAATCTCTACGTCTAAGATGCACATGAACATAACCCAGTATTCGAGATGACAAGCTGAAACTTTAGTTTGTAGAATCCAGCACAAGGCATGGCAGCTTGTAGCAACAAAATAAGTGGATAAACAGGATAACAAAATAGAAGCGGCTGAATTGAGACCTTTCTTCCTGCATCATGCTTGCAACTAAGCAAAACAACAGTGAGCACATGTCTAAAATTAGCACGAAATGCAGTAATCTAAACTGGCCCGACATGCACCCAATCCTGCTCTCAAAGCAGCTCTGAAGCAACTTGCAACAACCATGTAGGATTTAGGAACATAACATGTAGCATTAGCCGTGAAAACCAAAACCCCAAACCTCAAAACTCACATCAGACCAGGAAGCCACATTTTCTCATTGGCACTGGATACCAGACGGCCGATAGGCCAAGTACTTCCCATGCGTGAAAGCTTCACAGCCGCTGTATTTTCATTTTTGAGCTTCTCACAAATTATTGGGCTACAAGCAGCCCACAATTGAACCCAAATGCCCGATAAGTAATTTGGAAGATTGCTGTATTTCCGCTACATGAAGGTCAATCCTCCGGCAAAACCCCAAAAATTCCGCACCAAGCCCCGAAAGAAGAGGAAGCAAATCCGTACACTGTAGACTAAGCGCCAACTCACCGGCATCCTGACGACGATCCCCTCATCAAAAACCTCTCCGCGACCGCCGAGGGTCACTGCCGCTGCCGCTGCAGCGGTAGGTGACGGCGACGGCCGGGGGAGCTGATGATAGTCGCCGAGAGCAGCGCCGAAGGGCGGACGCTCCAGAGATAGCCGCCCCCACCGCTGTAGATACTTCACGATCTGCCGCGCGGCCGACGCCGGCCGGGCGCCTTCCGACATGGTCTCCTCCGGCGGAGGGAGCGGCGGCGCGTGCAAAGGTAGTAAGGTACCGTGAATACGTGACCACCTGGCGCGGAGATGCACCGGGTCCCGATCGTCCCGCCGGGGATCGTCTCGAGGCGTACGGCTGAGGTAGGGTTCCGGCGAGGCGGCGGTGGAGGTGGGCAGTTCGGGGTGGGGTTGGCGAATGGAGAGGGCGAGGGGGTTAATTAAGGGGGGAAAAGCGCAAGGAGAGAAGACGGCAAGGGAAATTAACAGGGCCGTTTGCGTTTTTGCAGCTTTGGATGGCGCGCAGGGGCTGGTTAGCGACGCTTTAATTTTTCTGAGGTGTCATTCATTAGATGCGAAAGTCGCGCCGGAGCGGTCGAGGCCACATGGTCAGCGGGGCGTCATGAACCTTTTTCATTTTCCTGTGTAAACATATTGCCTAAAATTGTGTCATGTATATTTTTCACTCGCTAGCCAGCCCTAATGAGGAGAGAGAGGGGAAATCTTTGATATACTTCCTCCGTTCCATATAGATGACTTTATAGATTCAAACTTTATGCTAAAATACATGTTCTTCTCATTTCAACGTATATTTCCCTTTTCTCAAACATCTTTCGCTTTTCTTAATTAATTCCTAATTCCTATACCTCTCCTCCTTGTTTACTATGCACCATACTTTTTCACTCTTTAGATCATCGCCAACAATATCTAAAAAAATACTCCCTAAAACAGGCTTTGTAACCTTTGCAAAATATATTAGAAGACATAAAAAAGTTACAACTCCAACAGTTTCCAAAATCTTGCGTCTAAAAGATAGAACATAATTTTATATCATAAATCCTAAACTATTTCTAAATCACACTAACCGTTTTTATACTTTATTTCTCTCTTGTACATTTGTATTAGGAACCCTGTCCTATGTTTTTTTCTTCCCCACATCCTTTCACCTGCATATTGGCACGACGATACGCGCAATAGCTTTATGCGTATGGTGTGGTTTTTTCTAAGAGCCAAAAGATCAGGAGGTAGGTTTGGGAGTGATTAGAGATGAGTTTTTTTTTTCAATCTTGCTAAAATTCCTAGATTAGGAGACTGTTTAAGGCACTCTTAGAGATGCTCTTAGTTTCCATGTTCAAATCTATAAAGTCATCTATTTTGGACCAAGGGAGCAGCGGTGATATATATATATATATAGGACTATAGCAGTAACTCAGGAACCAAATCCAACATTGGAAATTGGGTAGTTGCATATGTTCATTTTAGGTTATTTTGGGGTCCGTTACCATAAATGCACAACACTGGTGACGCTAAAATATATTGGTCCTGATTGGCAGAGTGTGAAGAAAATGATTCTCTAGCAAGCGGTACAGATAAAATAAAGCAAAAATATGATTAAAATAAGCAAGTTTGACATAGGGTTTTAGTACAAATGGGTGAAATTGAGAGAAGCGTGGTCAGAGTTTTCTATAAAAAACATATCGTTTAACTTTTAATATCATATCATTTTGGTCAATTTATAAATTGTAACAAACAGAGCAATTATAGGTTGGGAAAGTAATTTCATTCTTGCACTAATATAAGGATATGTTTGGTGCAGCTCTCCTTTGAGAGCGTGTTTGGTGCAACTCCCCTCTAAGTGCTCTGTTGATGGAGCCGGAGCGCTACAGCGGAGGTAGTTTTTGGCGTTCTGCTCTGCACCAAAATGGCTCCATTTTGGCGAACAGGAGGGTAGAAGCACTCCTTCTCGCGCTATTGTTTGGTGTGGCTCCGTTCATAGCCGCACTTGGAACCGATGCAGGAGCCACAACAAACAGTCTAGAGGTTTGAAGAAAAACAAATTATATGGTAGAGTGAGTATATTAAGCAATCTAACAAAAGGCTCCTATTTAAGGCTCTATAGCTGAATATATGCCCAAGCCAAAAACACAACTCTAGTAGGGCCCATACTAGGGCTCTGTTCAGCTGGCTATATTTTTGACTGATGTTGATGCTGATGCTAATTTGTTGTGAGAGAAAAACATTATTCCATGGCTGACTGATTTTAGCTAATAAGCTTAAGCGAACAGAGCCTAGAGCTCTCAAATTTGGATGGGCATCCAAATCCTTCCTCGGGCCCTCATTCATGGGGCTCTAGGTCAAGCCCACAAATAACGGTTTTATGTCTATTTCTGTGCACGCCTTCTTCCGCTCGCTCCTTCCTTGCCAGCGCGCTACCACTTTTCCCCAGCTCGTGCGGCTCTTCCCTTGGCGCAACCACGACTCCCCCGGGCGATCAAACTCCCTCCTCCCCCGGCACTATCGTGACTCCCCAGTCGACCACGATTCCCCACCGCGAGCAGCTTTCCTCGCCCGACTCTCCGCTTCCTCCTTATCTCTGGCGGGCGGTGCTCTTCCTCTCCTGATTCCTAGCATTTTGGCCAAGAAAGTCAACAATAAGCGGATCCGAGATGTCATTCTCCGTTGGAATGAGTTTGAGGACTATAGTTTAAGAGTCATTGGTGAAGTGCAGTCAAGAACACACAGGGTTCTCCAAAGTGAGAGGGGCCCTTAAATTATAAATAAATAAATAAATAAAAAGTACCAGCCATATTTTAAGTGCTACTGAAGACATGGAGAGAGTTTCGCACACCTTGCCAGATCTTAGGTTCATGGTATAGATACCAACGGATCATGTTGGGTGTATCCTTGTAGATAGGAGTTAGTAAATTTACGTTACCTTGCTTGTCATATTGATTGATGGGTAAGATTCCGTACATACAGCCACCACACCTATGGATGGAATTTTGCATCTGCACATACACACGCATCGATACTTACATCTCTTAAGTTAATATACAATGCACCAAAATTTAATTTAAAGAGAACTTGAATGTGAAAGTTTGAGACATATGACCACACTCCCAATTATTGTTGTATCAGGCTCACTTCCTGTGTTAGCTAGAATAAATAGAGCTTTTCGTATTTCAAGCGCTCATAGACGAAATCGGACACCTTCGTCCGTCGGGTTCAGTACATGCGGATTAGACTGTCATTTGTAATCAACTAAACATGGGTCTACTGAATGAGGCTCGGGATATATGATTTTAAACCCTAATATATTTGACCATAATCCAACGTACGTGATATTTCAGTGGGATGGACTGGCCAAAATTTAAGTCCAATATATGCCAGGCTCGATTGGATTGGGTCCGAAGAAATATCTGACGGTCAAAACATATCATGAAAAAATATCTACCGTTTGTAACAAAGGATTTCTACCGGAAAAGCGAAGGTAATCGAAATGGACGAAAGGTGGTCGAATAGAGCGTTTGAAACAAAGGAAGCAAAGTTATTCTTTTTCCTCTAGAATACTGATCGAAGCAACAATACGATTTTGTAGGAACCAAAACCTCCACTTTTACCTCTTGTTTTCTCTTCGGTTGCATATGCCCGAGACAAGTGCAGGCGGGTTTGGGCGCTTGGCCTGGCTGTCCTCCCCGTCGTATGTAGAACTACAAGGCAGCAGCGAGGCTGGTCGTTGGCCCCATCATTGGCATATCAGCACATGGCCGGCTGGATCGCTGATGCGCATGGCGAGCAGGCCAGTGGCGGACACAGAGGACCGACGACACAGAGGAAGTATGAGAAAGTATAAACATCAAATTTATGTCTCAACAACTTTTTTAATATTTAAACACATATAACTTGTATTTATAACGTGAAATCACAGTATTATATAAAAATGGTGGTGAATTGATAACTTCTATGTTGTGCATTAAAATATTTAAGGGGTGTTAAAAGTTTCTCATTGCTGCTAGCCCCATATAATTCCGCCACTAGGCATGGCACTCTATCATCCTCGAAGCACCCGACCGTCAAGCACCGTCTTCTCTCCCTCTAGCCGATGAGGTCGAATGAGCTGGGGAAGGGTGGGGCGAGGCCATGGTGTGAGGTATTGAGCCTGGTCAAGTCATGGATTCTACGCTGAGCTTCATGAAGAGAACTTGGGCATATTTGGTTGCTACCCTGGTAGCCAAATACTTACAAGGTAATGAATTCTGACTATGAGGCACTCAAAATCAATGGTTTAGATTGCTGCCTGACCAGGTCAACTAGCCTAGGCAAGCGACCAAATAAGCCCTCGATACTGGGCTCAAACTTGCAACCTGCTTATCCACAATGTTTACATGAAAGCTCTGGCCAGCTTAAAAGCTAGTAACAGAATGAGAAGTTCCTCACGAGATCCAGTGTGTTGCAGAGCTAATGCCCAGCAAATTTACACTGACAAAATGACATCGTTAGAGGCATCACACAGATTTCCGGAGGGACTCATTATAGTCGTTTTTTACCTTGCCTATGTTTCCGCACAGGAGTACAGCTTGCATAGCTCAGCTAATGATGCATGCAAAGACGATGCTGCTACAGATTGGCCACCGCCCCTGAAATTGACAGCCTGCTACTTGCCTCATGCATGTCTTCCCAGAAGACCAGCAGGGTTTTTTATGCAATGGAAGTAATGGGAGGCATAGAAGAGCGAAGAGATGGCAGCATACAGCAAATGGTTGAGACGGTTAGATCAAAGGCGATCAGTAGCTTTGTCCGTCAGGCAGAGCTGACCATGTATCATTTACTTGTGTGAATTTGAACTTTATTGTCTTGCTTTGCTAAGTGCCTATTTTCCTATCATGTATAGATGTGGGGATGGGGATCCCCGAGCGGGGACGGCGATGGGGAAGAAGTGCTCCCCGCCGGTCTTCACGGGGACAGGGACGGGGATGGTGCAGTACCCGGGGAATTCCCCGTTGACATTTCGAGACGTGAACGACCACATCTTCGTTTTTTCTATGGAAATGTTTCCCGTCGGACACGGTATCTCACTCCGCTTCGCTCATCTCTCTCGCTTGCCTCTCTCATAGAAAAACAAAATTCCCGACTCCACCTCGCGCCGTCTCGGCTTCACCGTGTTGTGCGGCTGTCTGCTCGCTCCACTCCGCCGCCACAATCCCTTGTGGCGCCTCTATCTCGCGCCGCGTTCCCACTCCGGCGCGCCGCCACCGCCATCCAATGCGGCGCTCGGCTCCGTACCCCTCGGCGCCTCCGTCCCCTGCAAAGAGGAGGAATCCTCCGCCAAGGTACGCTGTCAGCCGCCCCACCGACTGCAGCAGCTATTGGACCCAGTCACTGGTGCCTCATCCTCCGCCTCTAAGCTCCATGCGCATGCTCATCGACTGTAGTGGCGCCTCCATCCCCGCCGTGCCATGCCGTGCTCCGTCCTCTGTCGCGCCCAGGCCTGGCACCAGGAGAGGGGGTCATCGCTGGCCGGGCCCAGGCCAGGCGCATGCGTAGCTGGCCGCTGCCAGGCCACGCCACCATCCACGGTCGCCGGTGGTCGACACTAGCCGTTCCCCACTCTGCTCTGCGTCACACGGACGAAGGGTGAAAAATACATGTTGTAAGCGTACATTTTAAGTGTTTCCGATGTTTCAGAGTTATGTTGCAAGTGTTTCATATGGACATTGCAAAAGTAGATCGAGATATTGTAGATGTTGCAATGATTGTATATGTATGTTGCAATTTTTTGTTGTCAATGTTTCATCTTTTTTTCGATGTATGTTGCAGGTGTGTTTATCTAGATGTTGCATATGTTTTCACCCATATATTACAAAGTGTTTTATCTGGATGTTGCGTATGTTTTGCAATGTTTTTAAGTGTTTTTTAACTGTTTTTGCAAGTGTTTCAGATGCATGTTTCAAATGTTTCATTGTCTTTACGTATGCTGCAATTGTTGCATCTGGATGTTTCCAAACTAGATCGGGTGTTGCATCTCCCTCATCGCCTTCTGTTGTCTCGCCTTGTTGTCAGACGCGGAAAGTGAGGGCAGGCGGAGGCGGTCCCTGCTTGTGCGGGCGGTCTCTACGTGCATGCGCAGGCGCGTGGCAGCATACTGCATGTGCAGCAGCGGCAAGTTGGGCACACAACAGCATTAGATGTGGGCGCTGACAGCCACAATAGGCGTGGGCGGACGCAGCAGGCGAGACATGGACAGACAGGCGCAGCGATGTGGATGTTGTAGGCTGGGCAAGTGCAGCGGCATGGGTGTCCGGATGAAGGGCTAGCGTCCGGACATCCGTGTCACTCCTTTTTTTACATATATAGTTGTATAGATAGATTGTAGAGGTTCACTGGTATGAAACTAGGACGAAACTTCTCTTATGTAGAGTACGCTTCTTCTAAATTGGTGCGAGGCAGACACCGGTTGGAGACAAGTTGGGTGTCCTTGGTTTCCACTTGGCTCGGTCATTTATATACGTGGGAGCCTCCTCCGTCGTCAGGGGTCAAGGTAAGCAAGGAAGAAGGGAGAAGCCATCATGGCGTCCCTCGTACCGCTCGAATTCCCGGGCGTCACGGCTGCGGCGCCGACGCCGGATCCACCACCGCAGCAGCGCGCCAACAACTCGGCAGATCCGCCGGCGACCCCTCACCACGTGGCCTCCCCCTCCTATGCAAGCCCTCGCTACCTTTCTCGGGCGGACGCCATCTTTTTTGTCTGCTTTAAGCTTTTGCTAAGGGTACGTAAACTAGCTTCTCCACGATTGATCTCCTCGACCTGCTTTCATTTTAATTTTAATTTTAATTTTAATTTTAATTTTTGTTGGTAGTCACTGATATGATATGACAATATTGCTAATTCGCTTTTCAATTTATTGCAGGCTTATTTCGTTCTTATGGTTGTTGGTACATCGGTTTTTAGCATACAATCGGCCGCCACAATGACATGGATGGAGGTCCTGGCTTGGTTACCGACATGGGCTGTGATAGCATCCGTCTTCATTATGTGTTTCGGAGTATGCTTTATGACACCAGTGGAACCAACAAGTACTACGTAGTTGCTAGTAATGATACCTGTGACGACAAGTTCCTTTTTCCAATACAAATGATAATATATATTTACTACTTAGCTTAAACTTTTATTCTTACTAGCAAACATGTAAGTACATTGTAAGGAACATATAGTCTATTGTCTATTGTGCGGTATTTATGAGGTAGTTATTTTTGTTAAATTCAATTATTCTTGATCTAACGTTAAATCAAATAAATTATAATAAAGCCCACAACAAATGCTAGTGCAATAAAGAATTAATCTCGTATGAAAAATTGACACGAAGTTGATTCAACAAGACGAGAGACACTTCCATACGCATGCTGCGACACGAACGGGCATTGGTACAACGGCAATGCTATGATATAAGTAGTGAAATAAAGAATTGATCTCGTATGAATTTGTTTGCCCGTTTTCTTGGATTCACTTTGTTCCTATTATTTGGAAATGGAAAATCTAATCACATCAGTACGACGAAACTGCCTTAAACATTGGGGAAACATCGGAGAATTCGCACTGGATGTCAAGATGTTACTTCGCGGGTTGTATAATATCTAAAGACGAATCTTTATACCTGACACATGTTTGTTGCTCAATATGCTTATATAGTGATCCTTCTACTATAGAGATATATTGTGCCTAAGAGCATCTCCAAGAGCCTTTCTAAATCTCACTATCTAAATCATCATTTGGAGAGTCATTTATATAAAAATCATTTTTATATCTTTTTACCCTCCAACAGCTTTTCTATATCTCATGTGCACTCTAGAGAGCTATTCTCGTCTTTTATATTTGGCTAGCGAAAAATCCAGAATAGAAGATGGCTATATTTAGATAACCATTTAGAAAAAATGTTGAAGAGTATTTTTTTTAGCAAAATGTCTATTCCTAACGTTTAGAAAGAATATAGAGAGTCTCTTAGAGTTGCTTTTAGAGTTTGGTTGGTCAAACTTTCCTCAATTTTGACCTTCCATCTATGAATGCTACTTAATTGGTAACGTATGTGATACTCTTTTTTACTAACACTTCTATGGACAACTAACCCGAGCTAGGCTAGAAACTTAGGAAATGTAATTACTAAATTTCGTACTTACTATCAACAACTAATAAAAATACTTATATTAATTTGTGCATTCTCTTTTTGTTCATCATTTTCTAACACAGTACTCATATAGATAATCTGTAATCTCTATTTGGTTGTAATGACATTATCAATTATTGTATATGTTTTCTACATATACACACATAACTTTTTTTTTTGCATAGCACCTACATGTGTTTTCAATATGTATTTAGTTGAAACTTCATTGTAAATTATGTCTACTCTTGTTATAGCTTATGTCTCGTGATGTCATTATTCTAAATTTTGATCTTATTAGTTTCTTCACATTTTTTTATTGGCATGTTAAATTTAAACTTTGTGCTTATTGTATCTGTAACACTTCAAGTGTTTAGTCCTTAATTGCATTGCATTTGCATTTGTATAAGCATAAGCATGCATCATTCATGTTTGTTATTTTATGTGATGCAACACATGTGATTGTTCTAGGGTTTGTTTGATTTATTTCATGAAGTATTTGATAGTTGGTGTAACAAAAAGGTAAGGTAGCCAATCATGACCTACAACACCTTAGTTATACTTAGGGTAACATTTGGAACAAGGTTCATGTTGACCAAAATTACAAATTTGCCCTCCAAGAGAAGTTTGACCACCATTTGACCCTAGAAGGCTCTAGTTTGACCAATTAAAAAGTCTAATTTAGAGACCTTGCATGGAAGAGCACCCTTAAGCAAAGTTGTAAAGAAATTCATGGGGAACAAAAGTCTCAATATGACCATCTCATGAAATTGACCCTAACATGCTCAAAAGTGGTCCACAAGTCAGTTAGAGAGGTAGCTCCAAGACTTAGAACTTTTCTAAGTCTGGAATCTGACCCTACAGTTTTACTGATGCCTACTTTAGGAGCTTTTAGTTTGCAAACCAGGCCAAACCAGCTTTCACTCATATTGACAAACTTGTAGATCACATGTAACCCTACAACTTTGTCAACATCACCCAAGCTTGGTTCTCAATGGTTCAAGAGATATCGTGTCATGAACTTAGGCTGTCAGTCGGCATCGTTAACTGAACCCCGGTTTCAGTTTCATCAAGCACTACTTTGAGGCCATGTAGTTTGAAATATAGGCTGAACCAGCCCAAACACCAATTGACAAAGTTGTTGACCTAACGTAGCTCTACAAACTTGATGTTGCCACCTTGGACTGAAACAGGCTGGTTTAGAAGTTAATCACGTTCGAAATCACTCTGTCAGTCACTACCGATGGCGTCAATGAACTGCGATTCAGTTTCGTCAGTGGCCGACCGGCCACAGGGCAACGCCGACGCGTGGAGGCGCGGTGGCGCCCGTACGCCGGCCCTGGCCCCACCAGTCAGGCCGCGACGCCTTCAAGACGCCACGACGCGCGAGCCGGCCTCCATTCCTCCGCCCCCTCTCTTCCAGTTGCAAAAACACCGAAACCGAGCCGCCATTGCAGTTCTTCTCCGGCAAGCTCAAGCGCGAGCTACACCACATCACCGGCTGCCAGACCTCGCCACTCCCTCCGCCTCACCACCCTCCATCCCCTTGACCCACCGAAGCCCGCGATTTGACTCAAGGTGAGCCGCATTGCTTTCTTCCCCGTCTCTGAGAGGTCGCCGGAGCCCGCCATGGGACCTCACCGTGGTCGGGGTGCTTCGGGTCTCTCTCCATCCTCCCTTCCTATCAAAATGGATCCGCCTAGCTTCGGTGAAGCTCGTACCGAGCCTAGACCGCACCGTACATCCTCACCGGCGACGGTGCGCCGCCACCGGACATCACCGGCCGCCGCTCGCGGTGACAAGCCCCTTCCACCCCATCCCCATCCATTCCACGAGCACCAATCGACGCACCGGGTGACGGAGAACACGAGGCGGTGTTCGATTGGCCGAGCGAGCTCTTCTCCGGCGAGCTCGAGCTCGTCGGAGCTCGCGGGTCTCCGCCTCCCCTGCTTCCGGTCACTGACCGCGGGGGCCCGCCCGTCAGTGTCGCGCGCGGGCGGGGGTGCTGAGCGGGCCGCGCGCGCGCGAGTGTGTGGGCCGAGTTTTCCGGGCCGGCCCAGTTCATCCGAAATGAAATTCATTTTTATTATTTTGTCATTGATTTTTGTACAAGTTGGAAAAATATAGATCTAGGGTTTTAATGATCCAAAAATCATGAGATAAATTTTGTTAGGGTCTACATGATGTGTAGTATTTTAAAAAAATATGGATCTGGCATGAGATGTTTAAATTCTGTAAGAATTTAAAAGATCCTTTAAATGTGTTTTGGAATGCATGCAAATTTGTTAAATTTATAACTTGAGCTGTAGTGTTCCATAAATCATGAAATTTGGTGGGTAGGTTACTCTATGCTAGCCCTAGCTCTGGTAAAAATTTGGGCATCAGTGCTTAAGTAATTTCCAAGTTATAAGGCTATCATTTTATTCTAGGAGATAATTGAAGGAATTTTTGTATTTTTTCTACATGTGCAATGTTCTTGTAACTTTTTGGAGAATGTCTTGGTACCCTAGAGTGTCTAAGAAAAATATGAAATCTGTTGTTTGATACTTTTCAATATGATTTATTAATTATACAAAAATCAGCCTTTTTGACTGGTGAATTTTGTATAGAGAATTTCTGTGAATAAAACTTGTTCAAATTTTTACTGTGGTCTCTTTTTGGGTCAGAGAGTCCCCTGTAATGTTTGTAGAATTTTAAGAGCAGTTTACATATATGTTTAAAATTCCACCTAATTAATTAAGTAAAATAAGAAATGAGTATAAATAAATGTTCTAGGTAGTCACACCCTACTTTCTGGTGTTGTTATACCCCATGTGAACTTTTGGAAATCTTAGTTTGGTTTTAAGGGTCTTTGGCCACATCAATAAATGTTTAACCTTTGTAATTTTAGGTTTTCTAGACAGCTAGTAGTAATTCTAAATTTGGCTTTGATAAAATTGGTTGCTGGAAAACTTGTAAATACTAAAGTTGGAGTAAACTTGATGAACTAGCTTGTGTCAAAATTTGGAAGCATTTGGCTTAGTAGTTTGAGAGTTACTGTTGTTTAAAGTGGCAGTTCAAAATCTGCTACTCTCTGTTTTGAGAGGACAGATTCTGGAACTTGTGAAGTTTGACATGGAAAACTTAGGAGTTTGGAGTTGAGGTCTGAAAATGAATTGTAGTGCATTTCTTAGGCTTTCCAGATTGTCTTAGATCATATCTTTTGGAATTGTAAATCTCCAGTTGTGATAAAAACAAGTAGCTGCTGTCCAGAATGCTTACTGTGGTGTTTTGCTGATTGATATGGTGTGATATCCTAAGACATGCTACTTTTGTAATTGTTAGGTGTTAGGGCCTTAACTGAGGATGAGCAGCTTTATCTTAGGTTAAGTAGATTAGGTGAGTACTTCTCTACCAGAGAGGAAATTTGCACCTACTCTTTTGAAGTGATTTGAATAGAGCGTTAAATTGTTGTAATGCATTTCATTCCGAGCATATTGCATCTTTCATTATGCATTCATGGGATTTATTATGCACTCATGCAATAGGTGTACCGGAGGGGGTGACACTCCTCGAATTCGAGCAAGCGATACCGGAGGAGGTGCTGAGTCAACCGGAGGAATTAGCAGAAGAACCCAACATCGGGGAAGCTCCGTCAGAAGATCTACCCGAGTGTCCGGACCACAGACCCGCAACCTTTCTCAAAGGCAAGCCCCGGTGCATGCTGAACCCATCGTTTTATAAATATATCTTGAGTACTTTTAATTGTTTATTGCATTAAGTTCTAGGAGTTATATGAAAACACTTGCTGCATTGTACCTGTCCTTGTCCAGATATCGTACTTAAATCCTATATTAGGTTTAGGCACGTGTCGATGCTTAGCCCTGCTTAGTACGGTAGAAGTCGGGTGATTTCCGGTCATCCGCGAGATATAGGACTGGGTCGCGAGTGGCTTATGGCTATCGTGATGGAACCATGCTTTAAAATGAAGTTGAGACCGGGCGGGAGTTCGATGGTACAGCCGCAAGACACTTCACGTCTTGGGTGTGGAGCCATGCCCGTCTGAGTCGTTTAAGGACCGATTCGTTGTACGTCCTTGAGTCATGTTGAACGCAGTCTAACACTTAGTTGGCCGGATAAGTCGTTCCGACCGCGAAGCCAAGTAATGTGATTCAGGCCGGGAATCGAATGGTAGGTTGCTTCTTGGAGGAGAGAAAGGATGTGCTTGGGGACATTGGCGTGAGACCAAGGGGGGGTTAAAGTCCCTATCACCTGGCAGAGTGTCGCCCTTGGGGTCGCGACATCATTCGGACCCGCGATTCCTGAATCATATGAAAAGGTGGCCTGTGCGACCCTGGCAGGGGTCTGCACGGTGAGTGTTAGAAATACCCCTCCAGCTGGATAGAAATTCGATTCGAATCGCCGTCGCTCCCGGTTAGTGAGCACTTGACTTGAGCAGCGGCAACGTAGATCTCATTAAATGAACAGATGGTTAAGTGAATGATACAATGTTGCCACCATTTATACCTATTATGGAAATAAGATGAATAATTGTTTGATGATGATCAAGTGCATGTTTAGTACAGGTGCTAAGCTAGATGACAGGTAAATGCTAAAAATAACTGCTAGTACAGGTTATAAGAGTTTCAACTACTTATGCCTTTATGCAAAATATGGTCAGCTAGCCTCTTGTGTAAGCCTTGCATAATCCTTGGTGTTATTTTATTTCTGGTTTTGATGGGTAAGTCTAGCTGAGTACATTCCAGTACTCAGGGTTTATTCCCTCCTGTTGCAGATGACATGCTTTATCAGGGATTCTGCAAGACGTGTCTCCACCCTGCGGGTGATGATGACTAGATCACAAGGGCGTGATCGTCTTTATGTACTTTCCTCATGCTTTTGCAGGATGTCGATCATCCAGACTGGCAGTATTTAATTAACTAGTGTGTGTGTTATGCTTCCGCTACTTTCAAACTTGGTTTGTAATATTTGCTACTCCGTGGTGTAAACTTATTTTGGAACTTCTTGTGAAATGTAATGTACGATGTGTATGTTGAATGATGCGATCCTGGTTGTAAGCAGTTTGGTTTGAAATCCTTCGTGATTTCGATTGACTACCGGGATTATATGGGCTCAAGTTTGAAAATTTGAGCGCTTCGGTGCTTGTTTTCGTGCTTGTGCTCTTATAATTTGGTCGGTTCTGTTACAGCTGGTATTGAAGCATAATTCAACATTAAACACATCTTACGAGTAATTAAAAACAAAAGTATTTGTTTGCGAAAAGGGTTAAACTCTAAAAATTATTTTATAGGTATGCCAGTGATCACATCCCTTAGCCCAAATAAGGACTCTTAGGTGGCTTATTATAAAGACTAACTTGGGGGCCTTGTTTGTTTCTGTTTCGTCGTCCATACGGCGTGATATTGTATGGATGCCATCCACTTGGGTGGTAATGTATGGATCAATTACCTCGACGCTCTGGTAAGTGTGAGTTGTGAGAGCATGATCGTCCAACCGGCGGTCTAGGGGAGAGTAGTTTTGGTGACTTACATCTTTACATGTTTAAACCATGTAACTATGTAAAAGCACTTAATTGTGGGCATCTATCAATTGGGTAGCTTTGATACTGAAATATATACATCCGGGGATGTGTATATGGGAAGTATTTAGTTTACTGCTTTCTTGTATGATATTTTAGGAATTGTTGGGCTGCAATGAAATTTTCTGCAGGTACACTAACAGCGTAACGAGTAGACCGATAGTTTCGCTTATATGAGAGAACGTATGTATGCCACCGCTTAGCGTTAGCCCTTTAGTTTTCTACTAAGGTGAGAGAACGTACGGAACGTGCATGCATCATGTTTAATTATAGCATACATGTCATTCACTCCCTCCTTAAAAATTTCAATAGTCCCGACTAAATTAAATTTCGTATCCCCTAAATGATCCTCACTTTAAGTCATATCTTGTTGATACAGATGGCACGTACCAGGATGACAGCCCGTAAGTCAACTGGTGGAAGGGTCCCTCGCCACCAGCTGGCTCCACGCGAGCCCCGTCCTGAGCCCTCTGAGGTGGATAGGTTATGGGCTGAGCTGGCAGAGGTGACTGCTGCTAGGGATGCAGCACGGCAACAACTGGAACAAGTGATTCATGATCGTGATCAAGAAACGCTTGCAGTCCAGAGGTTGACAGTGGCAAATCGCAACTGTCAACGCATGTTGGTCCGTGTGATGGAACAGAGGGATGAAGCCTGGCACGAAGAGAATGTTCTGAGGGCTCGCCAGTTTGAGCTCGAGCAACAGTTAGAAAATGCTGAAGAATACAATGACAACCTTCATGAAGAAGTGCACCGCCTGAATAACCAGCTTAATCCCCTGCTACCTAGAAACAACAATGTAGATGAAGATATGGGATCAGGAATCTTCATGGCTGAGGATGATGATGAAGTGGAGGTTGATGGACCACAGGATGCCCCACCTGCAGAAGCACCAGAGGAAGAGCCAGAAGAAGAAGAAGACGAGGAGTTAGAGCCTGTCAGTGATGAGGACGGCGGGGAGATCCTTGACACTGACTCGGAGGATGATGCTTAGAGTAGTCATCACGTGCCTATAATGTTAGGATCGTCTTTTGTGCCCTCCCTGTGAAGGAGTGAGGCCTTGTAATAACTTGACTTTGGGATGTAAGGTTGAACCGTATGTTTCCTGAATGTAGTTTGAACCTGTTAATTTCGATCACAACTTGATGTCTTATTATGTTGCGTTCGATGATGGTGTCACGATTAGCACCCTTCGGTGCCGCGACGAAACCGAGGGCCTCCTATGGCGCGCGACATAAGGCTGTGCTGCTTGGCACGCGCAGGTATCGAGGTGGCTAGTCATGATCCACCATGGAACTCTTCATTGAGAAGTCTCTTTGTGGTCAGTTTGAAGTAGCCTTTCACAGTCAACTAAAAATCTTGAGATCGAATCCAAGTACCGTGCAAAAGGTCAAAAATCACGTAGATAGCAACGTAAACGGTCCGGTAACCGTTGTGCTCCCTGTGAGTGAGCCTTTATCAAAGAGCATCTTGTTGGATTACCAAGTCTGATCTCGTCAAATAATGCGCTAGAATGGATTGTGCAGTTGTGATGAATTATTGTGCCTTAATTATTATGAGAAATCTATTCATACAGTCAGATTAACATTTCACAATAATTCATCTACAAATTTCCCACATCGTCAGTGCTCATTGGCTATGCATTTTGCAGATGTCGTACAATCTACGCCGGGGTCGTGGAAATGAGGAGGAGGAACAGCCGCCCCCTCCGCCACCACCTACTCCGGCCGAGTTGATGCAATCAGTGGTTGAGGGTGAAAGTCCCTAGTTTGGTTTTGGCTAATTGATGAAACCTAGGACTAACCTTTGTATCTAAGTGGATGTTTTAGATAAAGGTGGTCATTGCATATGAGACATGACATTGACTCATATGACCAAGATGGTGAAGACCAAGATGAGGCTTGGCTCGATGGACCGGTTGTGAAGGTGAAGGGCAAGTCGAGGCTTCGAAGCGAAGGACCATGCGATGGTGAAGCTTGAGCAAGACTTAGCGCCGATGGACTGATGCAACGGTGAAGAGCAAGTGAAGTCAAGGTCGATGGATCGAGACGGTCATGTGATGATATGAAGTGGATCATATCATTTGGAGAAACAAAATGGGCTCAAGGCAAAGGTATAACCATAGGGCCATTTTGTTTTACACTCAAGACACCATAGAGGGTGTGAGTGGTTTAGGATCGATAGCCGAACTATTAAGAGGGGAAGTCTTATCGGTTATTCGATGCACGGGTGCCACTAGGTGAATTCATGAAGTGCATTGCATGTAGGGCCTAGTGAGCTAATTGGAAAACCTTTGAAAATGATTGAGAAAATGCTAACACACAAGCACATGGAGATGTACACTTGATGGTGTTGGCACATTTGCAAAGGTGGCGTTGGTCGCGCTGTGGTTTGCGGGTAGAGAGGGGTTTGGGTTCCTCTCTCCCTCCCGCCGAGCGTGCGAGCGCGGGATTCAGGCGATTTCGGGGAAATGAAATGCCTATTTTCCACTACGCCGAAAGTCGGAAAAGAAACGGAGGCGAACGGGTCACTGAGGTGACCGGACGCTGCACCGGACGCGGTCACGGTGTGACCGGACGCGTCCGGTCAGTACAGCGCGGTATCAGGCGCGCGGGTGCTAGGGTTTGCAACCGGCGCGTCCGGTCACTCGCGGGACCGGCGCGTCCGGTCAGGTGCCCAGGAGGAACTGCGGTTCGCAAGGACGATCGGACGCGGGGCGCGTCCGGTCACACACGATCGGACGCGTCCGGTCGTCAAAGGAGCTTACTGGACTCCGACCGGACGCTGGCACTGTCGCGTCCGGTCGTTCTCTAGAGCGCGTCCGGTCGGTGTTTCGCGGCGCGGGTGCTGTGCAGATCGGCGCGTCCGGTCGTTGCGAGGGGCGCGTCCGGTCATTGCTTCGCGCGCGCGGTGCTGTGCGACCGGCGCGTCCGGTCGGTTGAGAGGCGCGTCCGGTCATGGGATTTGACCGTTGGCGCAGTGACCGTTGGAGGACCGGACGCGGTTGAGCGCGTCCGGTCAGTTTCGACCGGCGCGTCCGGTCGTCCCGAAAAAACGGTCAGTGGAGTTGCAACGGCTCTATTTGTTTGGGGTGCTTATAAATACTCGTTGGCCGGCCCTTGGGGAGGTCTCTTGGCATTTCTAACACTCTTGTGCATCCTTTGAGCTAGAGCTACTCCTTCCACTCATCTCTCTTGCTTGATTGCAAATCAAAAGTGAGATTGAGTGATCCCAAAGTGCATTGCATAGCTTGAGGGCATTTAGTGGCACTTGTGGGTGGTTTAGCCGGTGGATTTCTTGTTACTCTTGGAGAGTACCGCTCCTAGCCGGCTTGGAGATTGTTGGAGGCGTTGGCAAGAGAAGGTGATTGTTCTTGGCCACCTCCGGTTGTTTGTGAGAGGTTCTTGTGCTTTCCTCGGCGGGACGCCAAAAGCAACTCTATTGGATTGCGCGTGTCATTGAGTTACCTCACTTGAGAGTGGAGTCTTGCGGTGCCTTGCGGGGCGTGCCTTGAGGGGCAAGTGACTTGAGGGTCACACCAAGGAACCATCTAAGTGTTGGTCGACACAACCGGTGACGTAGCTTGTCGGTGCACAAGTGAACACCGGGTGAACAAAAATATTGTGTCTCTTGTCTCCCGGTGATTGGTCTACATATTGTGTTGTTGTCAATATTAATTGATTGTATATCATCTTGGTGATTGGCAACATCTTCACTCCACCGTCGGTATAAGATTCACAATCCTATCTCTTGCACTTATCTTTACTAGATTATCTTGTGTTGCTCTAGTAGTAGCTTGACTAGTAGTGTTGTTAGCTTGTTCTCTAGTGTAAAATTAGTGACATAGCTCTTGTGTGAACTAGAGATCATAATCTACTAGACTTGTGGATAGGAGGCTTGCATCACAACCTTTGGCTAAGCAAAACTCGCTTTACGCCGTTTGGTATTCTAACAAGTTTGCTTAGTGGTGCTTGTAGATTTTTTATAGGCTATTCACCCCCCCTCTAGCCATCTAGGACCTTACAGAGGGGCAGCGTATGTTGGCTGACGCCATGCGCCAACTGGCTAATCGAGAGGCTCGTCATGGCCGCCAGGGCCCAGAGCCAAATCAGTACAACGATTTCAAGGACTTTCTGGATACAAAGCCCCCGCTCTTCAAGGAAGCGGAAGAACCACTGCAGGCTGACGAGTGGTTGAATACCATTGAACAAAAGTTTCGTCTGCTACGCCTAACTGATGAGCTGAAAACTGAGTATGCTTCCCATCAGTTGCATGGTCCGGCGGGCATTTGGTGGAGCCACTATCGTTCCACACTGCCTGCCAATGTCCCGATTGCTTGGGATCAGTTTAAGGCGGCATTCCGGGGAAATTATATCCCTCCCGGTCTTATGGCAATCAAGCACACAGAGTTTATGAGGCTGTCGCAAGGAAACAAAAGCCTGACTGAATACTTGCAGTCCTTCAACAACCTGGCAAGGTATGCCACAGAGTTTGTGGATACCGATGCCAAAAAGATTGCTAGCTTCAAAAGGGGCCTCGGCCCAAAACTGATGAAAACTATGGGCACTAGCAAATGTACTACTTTCAATGATTTCATCAGCGATGCTTTGACCCAGGAGAACAACAATACTATTTATTCTGCCTCTAAGAGCCGTAAAAGGGCCCTTGAGGCAAGTGCTTCTCAGTCAAGGGCCTCAGCGGCACCGAGGTCTTCCCCTCGCCCACCTGCTCAGAATACAAAGTTTCGTCCGCCGCAGAAGAAGCATGCTGCAAAAACGGGGTTCCGTAAGGCTTATACCGTCGCTCTGCCAAAGGGGACTTCTGGACAGAGCAACTCTAGTGTTCCTCCTAGCAATATGCCTTGCTGGAATTGCAACAAGCCAGGTCATTGAGCCCGGAACTGTCCGTACCCTAAGAAAAATGTCAACCAAGGTAGTCGTCAAGGGCACGCTCATTATAACAGTATTGAGGAAATCCCATCTGGAGAGGTTGTCACTGCTGGTAAGTTCCTAGTTGACCAACAGCCTGCAGTGGCACTTTTTGATTCGGGTGCTTCGCATTCCTTTATCAGTCCTAAGTTTGCATCAGAGTTTGCACACAAATTGCATACTGTTGAAGGTGGGGGTTATTGCATTAGCGCAGCAAGTGGGAATATTTCCACAAATAAAGTAGTGGGAAATCTTGAGCTTGAGATAGAAGGGCGAAAGTACTCGCTGGCCTTAGTGGTTTTGCTGGGCTTAGGTATCGATGTTATTTTGGGCATGAATTGGATGAGTCAGAATGGGGTACTCATTGATACATCCACTCGGGTAGTTATGCTCAGAGACCCTACAGATCAAAAGGGTTTTCTGGTACAACTTCCCAGAAAAGTTCATTTGTCTGGGGAAGTTCATGCTGTGCAAGCAAAGGTGTTGACCGAAATTCCAGTAGTAAATGAGTTTCCAGACGTTTTTCCCGATGATTTGCCAGGGCTCCCTCCGGATCGGGATGTGGAGTTTAAAATCGAGTTGTTGCCTGGCACCGCACCCATCTCTAGGAGACCCTATAGGATGCCTCCAAATGAGTTAGCTGAACTTAAGGTGCAGTTGAATGATCTGTTAAAGAAGGGGTTAATTCGTCCTAGCTCGTCTCTGTGGGGATGCCCTGCTATCTTTGTAAAGAAGAAGGATCAAACCTTGCGGATGTGCGTGAACTATAGACCTCTGAATGCGGTCACTGTTAAGAATAAGTATCCTCTACCGCGTATCGACATCTTGTTCGATCAGTTGTCCAAGGCTAAAGTCTTTTCCAAGATTGATCTAAGGTCTGGGTACCATCAGATTAAAATCCGTCCTAAAGATGTTCTAAAAACAGCCTTCTCGATAAGATACGGCCTTTATGAGTATCTTGTTATGTCCTTCGGCCTGACCAATGCCCCAGCACACTTCATGTGCTTGATGAATTCGGTGTTTATGCCCGAATTGGACAAGTTTGTGGTGGTATTCATCGATGACATCTTGGTGTATTCTGAAAATGAGGAAGAACACGCTGAACATTGCGTATTGTCCTCAGCAGACTGCGTGAGCATAAACTATATGTGAAGTTCAGTAAGTGTGAATTCTGGCTTCGTGAAGTACCTTTCCTTGGGCATGTGTTGTCCGATGGAGGAATTATGGTGGATCCCACTAAGGTACAAGAAGTATTGAATTGGAAGGCTCCTACTTCGGTTCATGAGGTCCGGAGTTTCCTTGGGTTGGCTGGCTATTATCGTCGCTTCATCTCGGATTTCTCAAAAATAGCCAAACCCATGACTCGGTTGCTACAAAAAGACACCAGGTTTGTCTGGACTCCTGAGTGTGATGCGGCTTTTCACCAACTACGAACCCTCCTAACCTCGGCTCCGGTTTTGGCACAACCGGATATCGAGAAACCTTTTGATGTTTACTGTGATGCCTCAGGCATAGGTTTGGGAGGTGTTTTGATGCAGGAAGGCCGAGTAATTGCATATACTTCCCGACAACTTCGGAAGCATGAGGTGAATTATCCAACGCATGACTTAGAACTGGCCGCAGTTGTTCATGCTTTGAAGGTATGGCGGCATTATCTGCTGGGCAATGTCTGCAATATCTATACAGACCACAAAAGCCTCAAATACATCTTCACCCAACCCGAGCTAAATATGCATCAGAGAAGATGGCTCGAGTTGATTAAAGATTATAATCTTCAAGTACACTATCACCCAGGCAAGGCAAATGTGGTTGCAGACGCTTTAAGCCGTAAGTCTCATTGTCATTCCTTAATTGAAACTGATTTTCACCGATCTCGCCTGTTACATCCGGCAGTCTTGTACAACATCACTGCCAGTGGTACTCTCAGAAATAGAATCATTGAGCTCCAAAAGACTGATCCGGGTATCTTTCACATAAAACGGAAGATGAATGAAGGAGAGACTAAGTATTTCAGGTTAGATGACGAAGGTGTGCTGTGGTTTAAGGATAGGTTAGTGGTACCTAAGGACCGAGAGCTTAGAGATCAGATCCTGTCCGAAGCACATTCGTCCAAGTTGTCCATCCATCCTGGTAGTAATAAGATGTATTATGATTTGAAGCCACTTTATTGGTGGACCAAGATGCGAAAAGAGATAGCTGCATATGTTGCTAGATGTGACACCTGTTGCAGAGTTAAAGCTGTGCACATGAAAGTTGGGCTACTTCAGCCACTTTCCATTCCAGGCTGGAAATGGGAAGAGATAAGTATGGATTTCATTGTCAGACTTCCTCCTACTATCAAAAATCATAACTCTATTTGGGTAATTGTTGATCGTTTGACCAAATCAGCTCACTTCATCCCAGTGAGAGTGGACTATCGTCCCACTGACTATGCTGAGTTGTACTTCAATCAGATAGTCCGGCTTCATGGGATACCTCGTACTATCGTTTCTGACCGTGGTCCCCAGTTCGCTGCTCGCTTTTGGGAGCATTTGCATCACCTTCTGGGAACCAAGTTAGTGAGAAGCTCTGCTTATCACCCCCAGACATCGGGTCAGACAGAACGAGTTAACCAAATCTTGGAAGATCTGTTGCGAGCATGCGTCATTTCATCCAAGGGTTCTTGGGAAAAATGGTTACCTTTAGCCAAATTCTCGTACAATAACAGTTATCAAGAGAGTATTAAGATGGCCCCATTCGAAGCTTTGTACGGTCGAAAGTGTCGAACTCCACTAAACTGGGTAGAAGCTGGGGAAAGAAGGTATTATGGCATTGATTTTGTCTAGGAAGCCGAGGAACAAGTCCGTACCATCCAGAAACACATGGCTGCAGCACAAGCGAGACAGAAAAGCTATGCGGATCGTCGTAGAAAACCACTCGAATTTGAAGTTGGAGACTTCGTTTATTTGAAAGTTTCTCCAATGAAGAGTGTCCAACGTTTTGGTGTTAAGCGGAAACTTGCACCAAGATACGTGGGTCCTTTCCAGATCATAGGCAAGAGTGGAGCTGTTGCGTACAAAATCCAGTTGCCTCCTGAGATGAGAGCCATATTCAACGTTTTCCATGTATCTCAGCTTAAAAAGTGTCTTCGAGTTCCTGAGGAACAAGTTCCTTTAGGTGATATCAGGCTGGAATCCGACCTAACCTATGAAGAAAAGCCAGTCCGAGTGATCGATACTCAGGAACGAGTAACTAGAAGTAAAGTGGTTAAGTGGTACAAAGTGATGTGGAGTAATCAGGGAAGTGAGAGTGATGCTACGTGGGAACGGGAGGATTATTTGCGGGATGGTTATAAAGAATTCTATGAAAAATGGTACGCTTTCTAAATCTCGGGACGAGATTTTTATAAGGGGGAAAGGCTGTAACACTTCAAGTGTTTAGTCCTTAATTGCATTGCATTTGCATTTGCATAAGCATAAGCATGCATCATTCATGTTTGTTATTTTATGTGATGCAACACATGTGATTGTTCTAGGGTTTGTTTGATTTATTTCATGAAGTATTTGATAGTTGGTGTAACAAAAAGGTAAGGTAGCCAATCATGACCAACAACACCTTAGTTATACTTAGGGTAACATTTGGAACAAGGTTCATGTTGACCAAAATTACAAATTTGCCCTCCAAGAGAAGTTTGACCACCATTTGACCCTAGAAGGCTCTAGTTTGACCAATTAAAAAGTCTAATTTAGAGACCTTGCATGGAAGAGCACCCTTAAGCAAAGTTGTAAAGAAATTCATGGGGAACAAAAGTCTCAATATGACCATCTCATGAAATTGACCCTAACATGCTCAAAAGTGGCCCACAAGTCAGTTAGAGAGGTAGCTCCAAGACTTAGAACTTTTCTAAGTCTGGAATCTGACCCTACAGTTTTATTGATGCCTACTTTAGGAGCTTTTAGTTTGCAAACCAGGCCAAACCAGCTTTCACTCATATTGACAAACTTGTAGATCACATGTAACCCTACAACTTTGTCAACATCACCCAAGCCTGGTTCTCAATGGTTCAAGAGATATCGTGTCATGAACTTAGGCTGTCAGTCGGCATCGTTAACTGAACCCCGGTTTCAGTTTCATCAAGCACTACTTTGAGGCCATGTAGTTTGAAATATAGGCTGAACCAGCCCAAACACCAATTGATAAAGTTGTTGACCTAACGTAGCTCTACAAACTTGATGTTGCCACCTTGGACTGAAACAGGCTGGTTTAGAAGTTAATCACGTTCGAAATCACTCTGTCAGTCACTACCGATGGCGTCAATGAACTGCGATTCAGTTTTGTCAGTGGCCGACCGGCCATAGGGCAACGCCGACGCGTGGAGGCGTGGTGGCGCCCGTACGCCGGCCCTGGCCCCACCAGTCAGGCCGCGACGCCTTCAAGACGCCACGACGCGCGAGCCGGCCTCCATTCCTCCGCCCCCTCTCTTCCAGTTGCAAAAACACCGAAACCGAGCCGCCATTGCAGTTCTTCTCCGGCGAGCTCAAGCGCGAGCTACACCGCATCACCGGCCGCCAGACCTCGCCACTCCCTCCGCCTCACCACCCTCCATCCCCTTGACCCCCCGAAGCCCGCGATTTGACTCAAGGTGAGCCACATTGCTTTCTTCCCCGTCTCCGAGAGGTCGCCGGAGCCTGCCATGGGACCTCACCATGGTCGGGTTGCTTTGGGTCTCTCTCCATCCTCCCTTCCTATCAAAATGGATCCGCCTAGCTTCGGTGAAGCTCGTACCGAGCCTAGACCGCACCGTACATCCTCACCGGCGACGGTGCGCCGCCACCGGACATCACCGGCCGCCGCTCGCGGTGACAAGCCCCTTCCACCCCATCCCCATCCATTCCACGAGCACCAATCGACGCACCGGGTGACGGAGAACACGAGGCGGTGTTTGATTGGCCGAGCGAGCTCTTCTCCGGCGAGCTCGAGCTCGTCGGAGCTCGCGGGTCTCCGCCTCCCCTGTCTCCGGTCATTGACCGCGGGGGCCCGCTCGTCAGTGTCGCGCACGGGCGGGGGCGCTGAGCGGGCCGCGCGCGCGCGAGTGTGTGGGCCGAGTTTTCCGGGCCGGCCCAGTTCATCCGAAATGAAATTCATTTTTATTATTTTGTCACTGATTTTTGTACAAGTTGGAAAAATATAGATCTAGGGTTTTAATGATCCAAAAATCATGAGATAAATTTTGTTAGGGTCTACATGATGTGTAGTATTTTAGAAAAATATGGATCTGGCATGAGATGTTTAAATTCTGTAAGAATTTAATAGATCCTTTAAATGTGTTTTGGAATGCATGCAAATTTGTTAAATTTATAACTTGAGCGGTAGTGTTCCATAAATCATGAAATTTGGTGGGTAGGTTACTCTATGCTAGCCCTAGCTCTGGTAAAAATTTGGGCATCAGTACTTAAGTAATTTCCAAGTTATAAGGCTATCATTTTATTCTAGGAGATAATTGAAGGAATTTTTGTAATTTGTCTACATGTGCAATGTTCTTGTAACTTTTTTGAGAATGTCTTGGTACCCCAGAGTGTCTAAGAAAAATATGAAATCTGTTGTTTGATACTTTTCAATATGATTTATTAATTATACAAAAATCAGCCTTTTTGACTGGTGAATTTTGTATAGAGCATTTCTGTGAATAAAACTTGTTCAAATTTTTACTGTGGTCTCTTTTTGGGTCAGAGAGTCCCCTGTAATGTTTGTAGAATTTTAAGAGCAGTTTACATATATGTTTAAAATTCCACCTAATTAATTAAGTAAAATAAGAAATGAGTATAAATAAATGTTCTAGGTAGTCACACCCTACTTTCTGGTGTTGTTATACCCCATGTGAACTTTTGGAAATCTTAGTTTGGTTTTAAGGGTCTTTGGCCACATCAATAAATGTTTAACCTTTGTAATTTTAGGTTTTCTAGACAGCTAGTAGTAATTCTAAATTTGGCTTTGATAAAATTGGTTGCTGGAAAACTTGTAAATACCAAAGTTGGAGTAAACTTGATGAACTAGCTTGTGTCAAAATTTGGAAGCATTTGGCTTAGTAGTTTGAGAGTTACTGTTGTTTAAAGTGGCAGTTCAAAATCTGCTACTCTCTGTTTTGAGAGGACAGATTCTGGAACTTGTGAAGTTTGACATGGAAAACTTAGGAGTTTGGAGTTGAGCTCTGAAAATGATTTGTAGTGCATTTCTTAGGCTTTCCAGATTGTCTTAGATCATATCTTTTGGAATTGTAAATCTCCAGTTGTGATAAAAACAAGTAGCTGCTGTCCAGAATGCTTACTGTGGTGTTTTGCTGATTGATATGGTGTGATATCCTAAGACATGCTACTTTTGTAATTGTTAGGTGTTAGGGCCTTAACTGAGGATGAGCAGCTTTATCTTAGGTTAAGTAGATTAGGTGAGTACTTCTCTACCGGAGAGGAAATTTGCACCTACTCTTTTGAAGTGATTTGAATAGAGCGTTAAATTGTTGTAATGCATTTCATTCCGAGCATATTGCATCTTTCATTATGCATTCATGGGATTTATTATGCACTCATGCAATAGGTGTACCGGAGGGGGTGACACTCCTCGAATTCGAGCAAGCGATACCGGAGGAGGTGCTGAGTCAACCGGAGGAATTAGCAGAAGAACCCAACGTCGGGGAAGCTCCGTCAGAAGATCTACCCGAGTGTCCGGACCACAGACCCGCAACCTTTCTCAAAGGCAAGCCCCGGTGCATGCTGAACCCATCGTTTTATAAATATATCTTGAGTACTTTTAATTGTTTATTGCATTAAGTTCTAGGAGTTATATGAAAATACTTGCTGCATTGTACCTGTCCTTGTCCAGATATCGTACTTAAATCCTATATTAGGTTTAGGCACGTGTCGATGCTTAGCCCTGCTTAGTACGGTAGAAGTCGGGTGATTTCCGGTCATCCGCGAGATATAGGACTGGGTCGCGAGTGGCTTATGGCTATCGTGATGGAACCATGCTTTAAAATGAAGTTGAGACCGGGCGGGAGTTCGATGGTACAGCCGCAAGACACTTCACGTCTTGGGTGTGGAGCCATGCCCGTCTGAGTCGTTTAAGGACCGATTCGCTGTACGTCCTTGAGTCATGTTGAACGCAGTCTAACACTTAGTTGGCCGGATAAGTCGTTCCGACCGCGAAGCCGAGTAATGTGATTCAGGCCGGGAATCGAATGGTAGGTTGCTTCTTGGAGGAGAGAAAGGATGTGCTTGGGGACATTGGCGTGAGACCAAGGGGGGGTTAAAGTCCCTGTCACCTGGCAGAGTGTCGCCCTTGGGGTCGCGACATCATTCGGACTCGCGATTCCTGAATCATATGAAAAGGTGGCCTGTGCGACCCTGGCAGGGGTCTGCACGGTGAGTGTTAGAAATACCCCTCCAGCTGGATAGGAATTCGATTCGAATCGCCGTCGCTCCCGGTTAGTGAGCACTTGACTTGAGCAGCGACAACGTAGATCTCATTAAATGAACAGATGGTTAAGTGAATGATACAATGTTGCCACCATTTATACCTATTATGGAAATAAGATGAATAATTGTTTGATGATGATCAAGTGCATGTTTAGTACAGGTGCTAAGCTAGATGACAGGTAAATGCTAAAAATAACTGCTAGTACAGGTTATAAGAGTTTCAACTACTTATGCCTTTATGCAAAATATGGTCAGCTAGCCTCTTGTGTAAGCCTTGCATAATCCTTGGTGTTATTTTATTTCTGGTTTTTGACGGGTAAGTCTAGCTGAGTACATTCCAGTACTCAGGGTTTATTCCCTCCTGTTGCAGATGACATGTTTTATCAGGGATTCTGCAAGACGTGTCTCCACCCTGCGGGTGATGATGACTAGATCACAAGGGCGTGATCGTCTTTATGTACTTTCCTCATGCTTTTGCGGGATGTCGATCATCCAGACTGGAAGTATTTAATTAACTAGTGTGTGTGTTATGCTTCCGCTACTTTCAAACTTGGTTTGTAATATTTGCTACTCCGTGGTGTAAACTTATTTTGGAACTTCTTGTGAAATGTAACGTACGATGTGTACGTTGAATGATGCGATCCTGGTTGTAAGCAGTTTGGTTTGAAATCCTTCATGATTTCGATTGACTACCGGGATTATATGGGCTCAAGTTTGAAAATTTGAGCGCTTCGGTGCTTGTTTTCATGCTTGTGCTCTTATAATTTGGTCGGTTCTGTTACAGTATCCATTATTCAAAGCGCTCTCCTTTTGTATTTCATTAAAAGTAAAGACCGTATCTTAGACCACACTATAAATTACTATGGTGGCATAGACGGTTATTTAAGCATCTATGGGGGTCCCATTGTGCTAAATCAAGAGGATGTTGGTATATAAGCCTAACAATCACTATTTACTCCAAAGTAGTTTAAAACACTAAGTATGCCATAATCATCTTTGGTCTACACTAACCTCCTCCACTGCTCAAGATGTGTTGAATTTCCTCTATCAAGGCCAGAACAACCTTTGACACTCCTATTTTCAGAGAAATTGTCATCACTGCTTGTTGAATTATTTGGACAACTAGAAATGGTGTCATCTTTGACGACGAGAGCTGCAACCTCATAAAATGGAAGATCAATTTCAAGGAGGAGCTTGGGTTGGTGTGCATTAAAGCCAAGCAAAGCCTGAAAGGGCCTTTGGCATGTGCCGAGAGATTTACACTTAGTCCTTACTTGTCTCTTTTTTCTTTGGCCTTTGCAAAAGCCTTGTACATGTACATACTGTAAATTTGTGATTCAATATATCTATAAAAATTAGGTACGGGCCTACTCTGCTGACCTTTTCAAAAAAAAACTTTCCTCTATAAAAATTTTTTATGTATAATATTTTTATTGAAAAATAGAATGCCTGCCATTATGCTATGTTGTAATATTTCGGCCATCTAAAGTAACAAATTAAATAAATTGTTGCCATGGGTATTATTACTGTTTTAACGAATTGCTAGTATTGTTGGTATTTGAGTCATTGAAGAAACATTTTTCATGACTACTGAGATATACTCCATAATATATTTTTATTGCTCATGCTTAATTCGTGTATGTTTACTTAAAGTTAATTTTCCATGCATTAATTGTAATAAAAGTGGGTAACTAGAAATATATACTAGTTTATGGTTATTTAGACTTTTTTCAAAAATGAGGTGATGGTGTTTAGATGTATATTTGAGGGGATATTTAGTTTAATGGCAAGGTGGCTACTTTTGATACAAGTTTAGGGGTTACTTTATGTTATATTTCATAATTGCAAAGGTGGGTAGTTTAGATGTAAATTGAAGGGGTTACTTAGATTATCTATAATATAATTGTAGAGATGATAGTTTTGCTGCAAATTTAGGAGTTTACTTTAGATTATGTTTCATAATGTTAGAGCTGGGTAATTTTTCATGCAAATTTATGGGGTTATTTTATATTGTTTTTTCATAATGTTAGAGGTGGGTAATTTCTTAAAAAGCATACCTAGTAGCTATTATTTTCCATGAGCAAATTAACAACTAGATGTTTCTGATTTTTTTAGAACTTTTAGAATTTATCTTCTTTTGTAGTGCTTCTCATTAGAATCAATGTGGAAACTCTATTGGATGCCTTTCAATTAGTATAATAATACAAGACGGGGATTATAGTCTACCAAATTAACATCCTCTAGTTTTTGTTAGAATTTTTAGGATTTATTATTTATTCCGGTGTGAATTAATGTGGATGCTTCAAATTAGTAATACTAAGATGTTGGTCAAAATTTTCTTATCAAAGGTTGTATTTTGTCCATAACATTCCTCCGGTCTACTTCTTTGGACAAGCAAATTGATCAGCAATTAGCTCTTGCTTGCTGCCGGAAATGTCAAGTTTTCCATATCGGAGGGCGTATCCTAAATCGTTGAGGAGAGAAAAAAGAGAAGGGCGTTCATTTTCAGCCCAGTCCAGTAGGATAGCTGGGAGGGCACGGGCATTCAGCCCAAATGGTCTTAGTGAGTGTCAGCAGCCCCTGGTGATCCGGCAATTGTGTATCATTCCGTCTATCTTGGATGTACTAGTTGTTTACTTCTTTTCTACTGATAGCTCTGTTTGCAGGAGGTGTACAGGAAAAGGGAATGAAGAAACAGGGACTCCAAAAATAGTGGAATTTACAGCTGGCAGTGCTTGTCTTCACCAAATTTCTGCAGGTCCAAACTTTAGTAACCCCTAGACCAAACTTTACACATGTGCCTTTATGCAAGCACAATAATAGAAATACTGTTCTTCTCACAAAAATGTTAGATTTTTAGTTTTTTCTGGCGTTGCGTATCAGGGTGTTCCTTTTGTAGTGGGCGGCAACCTCAGCCCGCCATGTTGTAGGCAAGTTGCCATGAGATTTCACGGCAAATCTCTTGCTGTTTTCTCAGGAAAAAAAACAAACAAAAACTTACGGCACATTATGGCAAACTTAAGGTATACAGTACCTGTGCTCCAACATTTGGTTCAGAATACAGGGGTCCATCACCTTGCATAGTGCTGCCTCTGCTGCATCTTCTGCTCCCATTTCCAGCGCGCCAGGGGAATTAAAATTCAGAAGCTTTTCTGCAGATAATGCCACTCATGGGCTTTTTGGCGCCCCCCTCTTGCTGTGCTGCACTTTAAAAAGCTGCCTGCGGCTACACAGAGCTTAGCGCTAGTTTAATTCGGCAGCACGCCACACTGGCCTTTGTCATGCACACACATACAGCACAGATCTGAAAACCGCTGCTTCGATTAAGCAGCTAGAGAAAGAAATAAAAGAGGAGATCAAAAGAAGGGCCTGCAGTGATTACTAGGGTTCTTTTCTGCTTTCGTCTTTGTGTTTTCTTTTGCAGCATTACTGCTGGCTGCTGGCTGCTGCTCTTCTCTCTTGGTTCTCAGCTGGTTGTTGTTCCTCAAACTGCGTATATACTTTCCCCCCTTGAAGCGCTCCTTTTGGGGCAAATGGCTTTGTGATGATTAGGGCTTGGCCTTTTGCTGCCCTTTTGGGCCATATGTTACCAAAGATTTCTTTGACTGACCACTACCTCTCAGATTAGTTTGAAAATATCATGCGTACACTCAGAGCTTCACAATACATCAGTGCCGGAATCCTAGAAAGAAGGTGACAGGTTGCTCTCTCTCTCGCAGTTACATACATGCATGTAAGTTCAGATGCATTATTAATCACTCCTAATTAGGTTCTTGAGAAGAAGTGTGTAGAATTTCACGAGATGCATGCACAAAACTGATTCATGTATTCGAGAGGCATCTACTGATGATCTACATATCTCTATGCATAACCGCATATAGTTTTGGGAATGATCGATATTGAGCTGGGGAGCTGAGGGAGACTATGATTGAGTAATGAGGGAGATCTCTTGGGATGGAAGGCGTGAGGGGGAAGTCATTTCTGATCGTTACCTCTCTGGGTGTAGTAGCTGTTAACCGACCCCTTTTCTCTCTTCGTATCCCCATAAAGAACAATGTTTCGAGCACATCTTTTGATGCAAATTCACGCAGTAATGACCGGTCAATGATCCTGCAAACCTTGCTTTGTTACCTGCTGCTTTGGCTTTTCCCTGGCTGATAATTCTGATCCACACCATTTGAACAAAATGTTACGAGGATAAAGCTAGCTAGCTCTCTAGTTGGTAAGTGATGATGTCAACATCACTGAACTTCCCTATCTGGTTTGTAATTTCAGTAAGCCAAATGTGCATTCGTGTTGTTACAAATCAACCCTATTATTATTTTCTTGTAATGACAATGTGGCACTGAAACTTGAGAGAGATTGCCTAAGCTTTACATTGGTGATACACTGAATGTGTTAATTTCTCTGTTTGGCTATAGGGCATACATACCAATACACCGTATGCTTTTGAGGAGCAGGAATGCTGAAAAGCCCCAGCTTTGCTGCTGAACATCATGTGGCTGTTTTTCAGTGCTCATACGTACGCTACAACTGCTAACTGCGAGTGAATCTAATCTTTGCCATGCATAATCGATGGATACACATACCTACTGCCTACACTACATACAGAGCATATGGGCAGTAAGGGGACGGACGCTTTATTCCTTATACTTTGAGTCCAGACTCCAGAGAGAAAGAGGCCGTACACAGTTCCCGATTCTTTTAGGGCACAAAGATCTCTCTCGCAGGAAAAGAAAACCAATTTAAATGGGCCCTCTCAAAAGATGAGAGGTCACTGCAGGCCACATCAGATCCTATCGATCGATCGATCACGTAAAAGCATCATATGTTGTATCGTCATCATTGCAAGATCAGTCCCGTTTCCTGTGGTTAATGTGATCGGTTGTATATACACGACCTGCGGGAGGTGCTGTGAAAGCAGCAAGTCACTAGTGTCTCTTACTCTCTTAGGATGCTTATATGTACTACTCGACATGTTAGATGCAGAGTACTTGTCGAATTTTATGTTACTCTTTAGTTTCTTGTATTTTCTGAGGGGTGTTACACTGTTCAGTTTTTTTTTGGTGATTCATCAGTGTTTTAGTACTTATAATTGAAAGTGACTTTTGTGTGTGTGTGTGTGTGTGTGTGTGTGTGTGTGTGTGTGTGTGTGAAAGCAAACTGTGTAGGAGTATTTTCTAACACAGAGCCATCATCACCTCATGGTTGTTATCTTAAGAATCTAAAGGAACTCAGTTTTGTTAGTTATTGTGTAGCTATTTGTGGACCAGTGTACTATTGTTATTGCAATAGGGTGAGAGCTTCCCCTGATCATTTGTCTTTTAGTGGTTAATTGCGATGGGTAAGGGATGATTGTAACGTCCCGCCTCCTCGAGGCCGGGCCGCTTACATCTGGTCGCTTTTCTAGGACATAGACTGCCCTCACAGACCAACACAAGTCTTTTCTGCGTACTTTGTCCTCACTCGTGCGCACCTAGGAAGAACTTCCCGGTCGGTCACCCATCGCTCCAGGCCAAGCACGCTTAACTTTAGAGTTCTTTCGAGATGGGCTTCCGGAAAATAAGTTGCAACTTGTTGGTATAAGTATCCTATTAATCCTGTTAAGCCTTGGGCCGAGATGTTACATCCCCACCCCCTTAAGAGACCGACGTCCTCGTCGGTCAATCCCAAGCCAGGAACGTCCTCTCTTAGCCACGTCCATGTGTCCAGTGCCAGCGCATGTGCCATGTTGTGTGACCACTCTGGGTCCACACCAGCCATGCGCACCATGCCTACGCAACTGCGACACAAGCGCCCGTGAAACCGCAAGAGTCGGCTTTGATACCATTCTGTAACGTCCCGCCTCCTCGAGGCCGGGTCCGCTTACATCTGGCCGCTTTTCTAGGACATAGACTGCCCTCACAGACCAACACAAGTCTTTTCTGCGTACTTTGTCCTCACTCGTGCGCACCCGGGAAGAACTTTCCGGTCGGTCACCCATCGCTCCAGGCCAAACACGCTTAACTTTGGAGTTCTTTCGAGATGGGCTTTCGGAAAAGAAGTTGCAACTTGTTGGTATAAGTATCATATTAATCCTGTTAAGCCTTGCGCCGAGATGTTACAATGATCAAGTCACTAGCTACCTCGAAGTTGCACATCATCAGTCTAATTTTCAATCATGAACAACCGTGCAACAAACACCCTCTAGCTCTCTGATGTAGTTATTAGTGGCTAATTAGTACTAGTTTCATATTTTCTCGATCTAAAATAAATTGTATAAATTTTAGATAGTAAAGAAATTTTATTATTTTTTATAAAATATAAAAACCACCTTCGAAACCAATAATAAAGTCCAATTTGTTCAGTTTTGACAAGTGAAGAACATCCATTACCTAGTTTCATAATTTAAGGTTGAAAATCGAACTATCATGCAAGTTGAAGATTGAAAATGTACTTTAAACTTTATTTTATTCTGCCTACACAACTGCCTTTGGTGGGAAATGTCATTTCGTATACATGACACATGTATATATGGCTACACATGCAGCTATGCAGGCATCAAAGTTTACAATTCGTATATGTCTTTGTTGGAAAGATTTGTCCCTTATCATTACAACGTGGTCATTACTTTTACATAATCTTGAAGACGTGTCTGCTTTCTGTGATTATGTCGCAATGCATATACATATGATTTTGTCCAAATAAAACAATATGATCCTTGTCGTGCCATGGATTTTTTTCTACGTGTTCTTCTACCTAGTACTCTATCCGTCCCAAAATAAGTGTTGTTATGGTATTCATGCTGGTCAAACTTTTTTATGTTTGACTATAGGTTTGTATAAAATATTTGCAACAATTGTATCTCCAAATAAACTTATTATACAAATAGATTCAACGGTCTATCTAATTATACTAATTATATATTATAAATATTAATATTTTATTATGTATTTGGTCAAAGTTGAAAGTGTTTGACTCTTCGAAAAATAAGAACAACACTTATTTTGGGACGGAGGGAGCAGTGAACTGCTGATTACTTTTGCATGCGATGAAAATGGGCGTGCTATAAAATGTTGAAGTGATCTGCAGAGACTATATCTTGGCGGTAAACATCACTGTGCCTTTTATACGGAGAGCGAGAGCCCTCAGAAATCACAAAGTCTGCAAGGGCTAGTAGCTGCTCCAATGATCAATGCATATTTGTACCCCCTGTTCGAATCCTTCCTGATCAGGTTCGAAATTTTATGTTCGCCTTTGCTCACTTTGATGCATTCCTGCATAGATTTTAGCTCTCAGCCTCTCACTCTGGGTCATTCTTTAGAGGTAGGGTGTGTTTAGTTCCCCCTGAAAAGAGTGAAAAGTACTGTAGCACGTTTTGGCTTTATTTGGCAAATAGTGTCCAATCGTTGACTAATTAGGTTCAAAACGTTCGTCTCGTAAAGTACAACCAAACTGTACAATTAATTTTTGATTTCATCTACATTTAGTACTCCATGCATGTATCGCAAGTTTGATGTGACGGAAAATCTTTTTTTTTTTTGGAATAGTACGTTTTTAGTGGAACTAAACACAGCCGTAGCTGATCACATACAAAATCTGGTCGCAAAGATACTGCAATACTACTGTACCCTGTGTACATCTCCATATGATCTGCTTTCTCATGGTCATTGAGGTAGACTGAGAGCTAGGTATGGAGAGAGATAGAGAGAGGAGGGAAAGCTGAGGCGCCTTTGTATCTGCTTTGTCAGCACATGCATTCTACCCTCTACCCACTTTCTCTTTCCCTCCACAAAATCCACTTTGGACCCGGAAAACAAAAATCTAAGAGTAGTATAGAAAAATGCAGCTAGCCAGCAGCAGCAGCCCTCTCTAACAAGAAAAGCACAAATCCATCCATACACACAAATAATCATCCATCCTTCACCTCCTCAAGACATCACCGGCCGTCTCTGCTCAAAAGATGAACAACACTCACCAACATATAAAGCAGCACCACCATCTGCAGCTCCAGTGATCGATCCCCTCCTCTATATCTACGCACACATCTCCCTGAGGACCCTGATCGATCTCGTCTTCAGCCTCACAACTGCCACCAGATCTTTCACCACTCACTGCCGTTGCTGCACCAAATTAATCAGCTAGCTATAGGTGGCTGCCCTGGAGAGATGAGGGCCGGGGGGTGCACGGTGCAGCAGTCGCTGACGGCGGAGGCCGCGGCGGTGGTGAAGCAGGCGGTGAGCCTTGCGCGGCGGCGCGGGAACGCGCAGGTGACGCCGCTGCACGTTGCGAGCGCGATGCTGGCGGCGCCCGCGGGGCTGCTGCGCGCGGCGTGCCTCCGCTCGCACTCCCACCCGCTGCAGTGCAAGGCGCTGGAGCTCTGCTTCAACGTGGCGCTCAACCGCCTCCCCGCGTCGGCCGCGGTCGCCTCGTCGCCGCTGCTCGGCGGCCACGGCCACCACCACCACCACCACTACTACCCGCCGTCCCTGTCCAACGCGCTCGTCGCGGCGTTCAAGCGCGCGCAGGCGCACCAGCGGCGCGGCTCCGTGGAGAGCCAGCAGCAGCCAGTGCTCGCCGTCAAGATCGAGCTGGAGCAGCTCGTCGTCTCCATCCTCGATGACCCCAGCGTCAGCCGCGTGATGCGCGAGGCCGGCTTCTCCAGCACCCAGATCAAGGCCAACGTGGAGCAGGCCGTGTGCAGCACCACAACCACCGCGGCCACGGCCGCTCCAGGCAAAAACCCAAACCCTAGCTGCTCTGCCACCACAAGCCCACCTCAGGAAGCCAAAGCCAACAAGCTGCCGCTCCCGCTCCACCAAGCGCGCGACGAGGACGTGGCCGCCATCCTGGACTGCTTGGCGTCCGGGAGCAAGAGGAGGGTCGTCGTCATCGCGGAGAGCGTGGGCGCGGCTGAGGCCATGGCGAATGCGGCCATGGACAAGATCAAGAGAGCCGAGGCGAAGCACGACGCGCTGCGAGGCGCGCAGGTCGTCAGCCTCCGCGTGTCGTCGTTCCGCGACATGCCGAGGGAGGAGACCGAGCGGCGGCTCGGCGAGCTGCGGTGCCTCGTCAGGGGCAGGAGGCAGCAGGTCGTGCTGGTCGTGGAGGACCTCAAGTGGGCGGCCGAGTTCTGGGCCGGCCACGTCCAGAGCGGGAGGAGAGGGTACTACTGCTCCGTCGAGCACGTCGTCACCGAGCTGCGCGCCCTGGTGACGAGCGGCGGCGAGCACGGCGGCAGCCTGTGCTGGCTCCTCGGCTTCGGGACGTACCAGGCCTACATGAGGTGTCGAGTCGGGCAGCCGTCGCTGGAGAGCCTGTGGGGGCTCCAGACGCTCACCGTGCCCGCCGGCAGCCTCGCGCTGAGCCTCACCTGCGCCTTCGACGACAGGTAATCTATCCAGAGGTCCCATTTCCAAATCGGTTTGCGATGCAAAGTTGTTAGGTTTTTCGATTCAGAATGTCACGTCAGGTGAACGAATCAACCTGCAGAAACGAAATGTCCCTGACAATATTCGTAGTAACTGAAGTAAAACTGAGCAGCTTGCAGCTATAGGACAAGGAGTTGCAACTGTAGCGGCCCTGCAACGAGCTCTGCCCTTTTCTCTCTTTGCCTAGCATGAGTGTGAGTGAAAGCTTGCATCTTTTGCGTGCTTTCTGGACAAAAGCTTTAGGTAGTAGTGCTAGATGTCGAATATCGGGATTCGGATATGGACAGATCTGAACCCCTTTAAACAGGTTCGGTCTCGAATACGATCGGAAAATATCCGTACCATTTTCATCCCTGCTCGTCCCCTTCACATATTCCCTCTTTTCCATCTTTGTTTCTCCCTACTCCCTCCATCCCAAATTATAAGACATTCTAAAAATCTTGGAGAGTCAAATGATCTCAAGTTTGATTAAATTTATATGATAAGATAATAATATTTATGACACCAATTAAGTATCATTAGATTCTTCATTAATTATATTTTCATAGTATACCTATTTGATGTTATAAATTTTTGTAATTTTCTCTATAATTTTGGTCAAACTTAAGATGATTTGACTCTCCAAGATTCTTAAAATGCCTTATAATTTAGAATGGAGGAAGTACTTCTTTTGATCCCCTTGGGTTCTGAAGTTTGAACATCCTAAATTCAAAACTGTATAGGGCCGAGGCTGTTGTATATACCATCTGGATTGGCAGCTCTATAATTTTAAGAAACAAAAACTGGTTTATTACCAACATAATTCCAAAGACAATGTGTGTGTTGTGTGGTACACCGGCCGACAAAAGCTAGCAGCTAGCTGATCTTATGGATATGTCGAGGGGGGCTACGTGAAATGACACTGGAATCTTATTCCCGTCTGTTCTTTCTGCAGTGCTCTAGGCACAGTCAATCAGTCCATGAAAGCGGTAGCGGGCTCTGACACGGATGGGAACGGACCGGCGTCTTGCTGGCCGCTTTTGGGCGGCACCCAGGTGATCTCCAGATGCTGCGCCGATTGCTCTGCCGCAAGGATCGACACGAAAGCGGCGTTGCCTCGGCCCTTCGTCTCGTCGTCCACCCTCCCTTCCTGGCTCCAGCATTGCCGCGATCATCAGGTACACAAACGTTCAGTCACATGCATGATTCCTTCTCCAATAATCCAATTACTGCAGTATGTTATTAGTCCAACTTGAGATTGTTCTAAACTTCTAATGATCCTCCTATAACTGACTTTTTTACTGCACTGCTATACAGGAGCCGGCGACGACCCATCTTACGGACCTTGGCAAGACATGGAGCTCCATATGCAGCAGGCCGTCACAGCGGATGACGCTGCATTTCTCCGCGCCGGTGTCTCCGGCTTCCTCCATCTCTTCTTACGAGCACGGCGGCGATCATCATCAGTCGCAGCAGCAGCAGCAGCCACGGCACTCATCATGGCTCCTCGCTGGTCTCGACGCCGCCGCGCAACACCCGTGGAGACCCAAGCGCGAGACCAGCGGGAAGGCCACCAGCAGGTCCCACGACTCCGGCGGCTCCAACGGCTCCGTGGAGGTGGAGTGCCGCGCCAAGGCCAAGTTCAAGGAGCTCAACGCCGAGAACCTCAAGGTGCTCTGCGGCGCGCTGGAGAAGGAAGTGCCGTGGCAGAAGGAGATCGTCCCCGAGGTCGCCAGCGCCGTCCTGCAGTGCCGGTCGGGGATCGCCAAGCGGCGCGACAAGTCCAGGTCGGCGGACGCCAAGGAGGAGACGTGGATGTTCTTCCTCGGAGGCGACGGCGACGGCAAGGAGAGGGTGGCGAGGGAGCTTGCCAGTCTCGTCTTCGGGTCACGCAACAGCTTCGTGTCCATCAGGCCTGGTGGTGCCTCGTCGCCGCCGCCTCCTGCCGCCTCGTCGGGCTCCTCCGAGGGGCACCACCGGAGTAAACGGCCACGGATGGCCTACCTAGAACGGTTGCACGAGGCTGTATCCGAGAACCCACACCGGGTCATATTCATGGAGGACGTCGAGCAGGCTGACCGGGACTGCCAGCTCGGCATCAAGGAGGCGATCGAGAGCGGGGTGGTGCGGACTGCGGAACCATGCTGGCGAGGAGGTCGGCATGGGCGATGCCATCGTCATCCTGAGCTGCGAGAGCTTTGACGCCGCCAGCGGGTCTAGAACTTGCTCGCCACCGAGCAAGAAGGTGAAGGTAGAGATAGAGGAGGGCAAGGAAGAGCGCACAGGTGACCATGAACACAACGAAGATGGTGCTTCCTCGTCGTCACCATCTTGCATCGATTTGAACGTGGACATGGAGAGTAGTGATCAGGCGGACGAGCGAAGTCTCGGTGATCTCTGTCTGCTCACGGCCGTCGACAGGACCCTATTCTTCAGAAGACAGGAGAATTAGTGACTGACTGTGTACATTGAAGGATCCGTGTGCGTATCAAACGTCCTTCTTCGTTCTGATAAGAACCTAGATTAGTTGCAAGGGCAAGTCTAATTAGCATTTTCTTTAGTTTATGTTTTGTTTTATTTTTTAGTTTATCTTTTTTTTTTGGCTATCTTGGCTTTAGAGAATTGGATCGCTGCTATATTTGGGCTTCTTCACTAAAGACAAATAGAGCTGCTGTAAATTTGTCTGAAGATTCTAATTCGCGGTTATCCTATTAGACCACGTTTATTCTCTTTTTTCACCTAGAGATAAGCTTGAAATTTCAAGATTTGTCATTCCAAAACCCAAAATAGTTCAGCTGAAAATTGAGTATCCAGTTGCATATATAGAGATTTTGACTGAAATATAGGTACCGCGAGACCATGTGTCCATGTACAAATCTTCATGGTGTGGCCAATAAGGAGAGTATTTTTTTTTGCCAAGCTATAATAAGGATCGGAGACTATTTTAACAATGTGCAAATTATTTTATTGAGAAATTTTACGGTGCTCGGAAAAAGTAAGAGCCATAACAATGTGCAATAGGGGTTCGACATTGGGAGATAAAGATCTATCATGGTAAATAGTATATTTTCCTTATTTTGAATTCTGAATTTAAGCTATTAATCAGTTCCATTTTTATTCAGTAGAAATTTTATTTTAAATCCTAATATACATCATAATATTATTTTGTTTACAAATCAAGATATTTATTAATTATATTTGTTATGTACTCTTTGTTTAGATATTTTGCTTCATAATCCATGTGAAAATTGAAATACATTTCCCTTAATTGTATCCCAAATTTAGCTATTAATTAAATTATTTCCATGTATAAACTATTTTTATTTACATATTTCTATCTATTTTTCTGCAAAAATATCAGCTATTAATAAGTGATGGAATAGGCCGTTTTCCTCGATTCCGGCTGCTTTCTGACCAAGTCAACATCAGGTGGCCAGCCTACATGAACGTGATTACTTTGACATATATGCCTAAATGTTAGGCTTTGTTTGGATGCTCATGTAAATCCATATGTGTTTGAGTGATTTGGTGTGACTTCACACTTGGATTGAGGTGGATACATGAGCATCCAAATAAGGTTTTGGAGACATCCTACGTGGACATGGCAGCAATTAACCTTTTAGCGCTTCAGCACAAGCAAATCCAACTGCAACACAGAAATGCATTCAGACTGCAACAGCTTCCCACCTCTCGGTTGAGCACACTACCATTCAAACCTGTTCATCAAAGAAGCAATAATCATATATAGCAGCAGATGCGGCGCCATGTACTCTGGTGGCTGATGTGGCCGCTGCCTTGGAAAAGGAAGGCAACAGGAGAGTTCATCACTAGCAAGTAGCCTATCCTCGCAGTCGCAGATCCAGAACAGGTGCATATGTTATCTAACCTCGCAAGATTCAAGAAGGGGGAGAGCAGTAGGGAAGGGGATGAGGAGAGATGAGATGCAACTGGAAGAACTGCCGCCGCCGCCGTTTGATCTCGAACCCTAACAAGAAAAAGATGCGGAGAAGGGGAAGGGAGAGGGGTGACGGAGGTGGCGCATCTGCTACTGGCAGTGGCAGCAGCGCGTCGTCGTCCTCGTCCCCACACTCGACCACGGTCCCTGGCAGCAGAGGCACGTCGCGCCTTCGCCACCGCCCTCGTGCGCTGCGTGCAAGCACCAGCGGCGCAAGTGCGCATCGGACTGCATCCTGAAGCCCTATTTCCCTGCTAACGAGCCCGACAAGTTCCTTAACGCGCTCGGGCTGTTCGGCGTCAAGAGTATGCAGCGAATACTCACGGAGGTTCCTCCGTCGAGACGCGACGTGTGTATGCGAACCATTGTCTACGAATCCAACAAGCGTAGGGCGGACCCCGTGTGCGGTTGCAGCGGAGTAATCCAAGACCTCGAGAACCAGCTGATGGACACGGCCGTCGAGCTCGAGGTGCTGCGGCGACAGCTAGAGTCATACCGGCGGCTGAGGCAAGGCTTCCCACTGAAGTCGCCCCATGGCGCGGCCTGTCCTCTGGGCTCTGGCGGCAATATAGCAGCAACTGATGGCCCAGGCAAATGGCACCCGAGGCAGTGGCGGCGAGACGGCTCGACTTCAGCAATGTGCGGGTAAAACGACGAGGGGGGTGATCCAGGTCATATGTGATGATGTCCTCGTGACGACGAATCATACTGTGATGGTGCCGATGCTGAGACACTGATGATGTAGTTCCAACAAATCATTCAATTAATTCCATGTAAGGATCTGTTTTAGGTTCTTTCGTTTATAATTTTCACGTCCCCATTCAATTAATTCAAGTCCTCATGACGACGAATCACTGCTGATAGTAAATAATGTTCCTATCGATGTTCTCATTCTCAATGCCACGCACGGCTCCGTTGGTAGGCCGCGATGTCCACGAGGTCCTCTTATCTGCTCCTATATCCGCTCCCTTCATGCACTGTAATTTCTTAAAAAAAATCGCCGCAACGCCTCGCCTCCTGCCCGTCTTCCTCTCCGCCGCCGCGCCTGGCCACATCCCGCGCTGCTCTGCGCTCCACACTCCGCGCCTTGCCCCCATCCACCTCGCCCGTCGCATAAGGAGAGGCACGGGAGGCTTGCGCTTGGGGAAGCCTATGCCTACGCCCCCATCTAGCGCGCCTGTCGGCAGGAAGGAAAGGCATGCGCTCTGCACCTAGAGTGTACGTTGGACCATTGCTCTTGACGTCCCTCTAACCTGAGCTTGTTGGCTACCGGAGCTCCTCACCGGGTAGGTTGTAGCCGCCGGCGACGCTATGTTTCAAGTGTTTCAGGTGTTTTAGACTTATGTTTCAAGTGTTTCATCGTAATGTTGTAATAGATCTAGAATGTTACATATGTTGTAAGCCTATGTTTCAAGTGTTTCATGTATTTCAGACGTATGTTTGAAGTGTTTCATCTGGAATCCTGTATGTTGCATATGTTGCTATGTCTCTATACGCATGTTTCAAGCATATGTTTCAAGTGTCTCGGATGTTTCAGACTCATGTTGCAAGTGTTTCATCTAGATGTTGCAAAAGTAGATCTCAATGTTGCATATGCTTCTATGGCAATACAAACATGTTTTAAGCGTATGTTTCATTTGGTTCAGACATATGTTGCAAGTGTTTCATCTGGATATTTTAAAAGTAGATCTGGGAGAGCACATGTTGCAATGGTGCCAGTGGCTGGCAGACAGCGGCCTGCTGCAGCCGCCTGCTGCTGTTGGGGGCGTTGCCGTGGGTCACCATGCGGGCCCCTGAGGCTGGCAGACACCTTCGCGGCACGCATTCACAAGCAGGGCGGGTGGCTAGGACCCACATGGGGCCTGGGGATGGGCGCGGGACGTAGCATGGGCTGCTGGAGCCTGGGTGCGGCATCCGGACGCGGGGGCAGATGGGATGCAAACTCAAGTCGATCGTGGAATATGGTGCAGGATAACGCGCGGGAGCCACGTCCGGACGTGCCGTCCGGGCATCCGATGCTAGCCCTTCCGATATTTTTATCGATAGATGTTAATAATTTCATTTCTATCTTGGTTAGTTAGCTACCAAGGCAGATTTAGTTTGCTCTGATCTTTTTTTTGGTTTTTTATGATAAAAACAACATTTCCATCACTTCCTCCTATTAACTCCACGTGGAATCTGTTTTTAGGTTCTTTTGGTTTTGGTTATGCTTGTTGCTTTCCTTTCCAGCTCATATCATGTGGTAGGCTGGTAATATAGTAGTCTAAACTTCTGATCGATCTTCCTATTTGTTAATACTTATGCATGATATTAGTATAAAAATAAATACATTTGATAGTGATAATTTCATTTTAATCATGGTTAGCTATCTATTCATCTACTTTTTTATATATTAAATGATTTTGAGATAGTATACTTCATTTGGGAATTTGAAATGCATGCATCAGCATGGTCACAAAAAAGAATTTGCTCTGAATTTAAAATGTGTGCATTAGCACAGTCACGAAAAAGATTTTGCTTTGAATTTGGCTATATGCTTCTTTTGATTTATCTCACATTAAGGTGGAATGTCCTTCGTGCACAAGCCGTCCTCTCCTATTTGTGTCACCATCTTACGTTATGCCACCGCTACCAGCTCAAAGTTTGGGTCACCTATGGCATTGTACAATGATGTATTCCGCTAGAGATGCTAAGAGTTTGATGTTTTTTCTTCTTCTTTTTGTTTGATGGCATAGTTAGAAACAAGTAGTATGAGATGAATAATGAAGATTCTGAAACACAATTGAAGAATACACTATCCTTGCTAACAAACATTAGAATTGTTAGTTCTAATTTGCAGAAGTAGAGAAGTTTCACTACCATAAAACAGAATATCCTTAAGGACCACAAAACATTTAAGAAAAGCATAAAAACCACCAAAGAAATTATTATTGGCGGCCAACCCTTAAGGATAACTGAAATTACCTTGTGGGCTAGCCGCCACAAATAATTCCTAGGGTTTCGCGTTGAAAGCATCTAGGCCCCGGTGTTGGTTTCGGCAATTGATGACAACGTATTATTTTCATGACTAACGTATGTTTTGTAGAAACTTGATAAGTTAGGTCATGGAGTTGATAACTGCTTTGGGCACTATGGTATTCATGTCCCTTGATGAAAATCGTTTCGGTTTTCAAAGGATCAACGACAAGATTAAGGACGGTTAGTTCCGGATGTCAAGGTGTTGAGTTACATCCAGAATAGTCGTTAGGATCTTTGTTTCTTCCTTTGACCGTACTATAAAGGGGGGCATGAGCGAGTAGCTTGACCTATGTGAGTCTTTTGTTTAGGTGTGGTGCACACTTGTCAAACTTAGCACTAGGTAGCTCTAGAAAAACTCAAAGTTCAGTTGGAAGCAACTTGGTTCAAGTTGCGTCGCGTTTAGAAGTTGTTTGAGCAGTTTACCCTTGACCGGACGCGGTCTTTGTCATGACCGGACGCGTCCGGTCAGTACTAACAAGTCACTGCGTCGTTAACTAATTGACCGGATGCGGTCCTTGAGAGGACCGGACGTGGTGGTCAGTCTGACACGTGTTTCAGAGGGTAACAATATAATCGGACGCGACTGTGAAGTGATCGGACGCGTCCGGTCACGTTCTAGTAAGGTTCCAAGCTGACCTGACGCGTCTGGTCATCTATGATCGGACGCGGTTGAGCGTCAGGTCAGTTTCCAGTCAGGCTCTTGCATGATCGGACGCGTCCGGTCATCCCTGACCGGCGCGTCCGGTCATCTCTGACCGGCGCGTCCGGTCACTCAGCGCTGACTTTTGGTTTTTGACCGTTACACACGACCGGCGCGTCCGGTCACGTCGACCAGCGCGTCCGGTCAGTATGTGTTTTGCTGATTTGGCAGGTAACGGTTGGATTTGTCTGAGGGGTGTATAAATACATCCCCTCCACCTCTTTTAGAGGTCTCTTACTTATTTGTTCAGCTGAGAAACACCTTTGGAGTGCAAGGGAGTGCAAGAGCCCTAGTGAGGATAGTGATTTGAGAATCAAAGTTTGAGATTCCTCACTAGTGACAAGAGTGTAGCAAGTGTGCATCCATCTTCTCATTAGGCTTGTTGTGATCAAGTGAGAGTTCTAGCTTGTTACTCTTGGTGGTCGCCATCACCTAGACGGTTTGGTGGTGATTGGGAGTTTGGTGATCATCCGACGAGCTTGTGGGTGACCCAACTCATGTTGTGAGCGGTTTTGGGTGATTCACCGCGACGGAGTGTCGAAGAATCAACTCGTAGAGAGCACTTGATCCTTGCGTGGATCAAGGGGGAGCTACAGCCTTGCGCGAGTGCTCCAACGAGGACTAGTGGGGAGTGGCGACTCTTCGATACCTCAGGAAAACATCGCCGTGTTCCTAACCCTTACTTTCAAGCATTTACTTTCGTGCATTACTTTCATTGCTTGATTACTTTCCTAGAATTGCCTTGCTAGACTAGGATTGGAACTTATGGTGCAAAACTTTTATCGGTAGAATCACAAGGAACACTAGTAGACACTATGGGTGAAGTTTGGCTTATAGGATTTAATTCTTGCAATTAATTTTTAGAAAAGCCCAATTCACCCCTCCTCTTGGGCATCTTGATCCTTTCACGCGTGAAACTCATTACCACTACACCATAAAGTCACTTGTGACTAAGTGAATATTTCTTTTGTAGCACCCAGTTTTAAGAACAAAACCAGATACACACCATATATGAGTCTAGGAAGTCAAATCTCACATATAGCAACAAATAAAGGTAATATCAAATGACAATGCTTAATATATAACGTACTTAGTATAACAGATATAACCTTAGATAGCAAACGACGGAAAGACAACTCCGGTCTTCAGGTGAAGACTCCACTCCACAGGGACAACTGACTGGTTGATCATAAGCCTGTCTGCTCCAATCTCTGGCAATCTGTTACCCATTCGGGATTTTTCCAAAGTATTGAAAATAAACAAGCGTGAGTACATTTCGTACTCCACAAGTATAACACGGGGATTCATGAGGCTCAAAAGGCAAACATGGTTTACTGCGTTTAGCATTTTAGTAAGTCAACATTTTATCATTGGTTAACATCAACTTATGCTTAGGCTCCCAAATTAACCCACATGATCATATACTATAATTAAATAGAGTTATCGATCAACATTATATCAACATCGTCATCATCATCATAATACCATCATAGTTCACCATGAAGAACAACATCATAAGTAACCAGTTATTCTGTGAGTTTTCCAGGCCGCTCGTGACCGTGAGCACGACTGTTATAACAGTTTTAACACTCTGTAGAGGTTGTGCATCTTTACCCGTGAGTCGTGTTGCCCATATGCCTGGGTTAATTACTCCCATAACACTTCCAAGGTAAGTAGACAGGGTACACTATGAAGCCCTCCATAGGTCTCTTCTAACAAGTTAGGGCCACGAGGTTTCCTCAGCAGGCAGATATAGAGAACCCCCTTTCTGTGGCACAATTCCCACAGGCTATACACACCAGAACAGAGGCAGTTCTATACCCAAAGTGGCAAGCCCCTCTTGCACCCTTTTAGGTAACCTCTAACAAGCTAGAGAAGATCCTATTACTGAGCTAAAGTCAGAGCCATATAACTCTCACGGTTGCACTGTATGTCCTAGCTTTGCCCTACAAATAAGTCCTTACGGAGGGTTTAGGGCAACATGATTGACATCATTTGCACCATCACACTATAGTTCAATTATTACCATCATGTTTATCCGTTTGTTCCATTAGCCATAGTATTGATCATGTTCAAATAGAGCTCTAGCATTCTACCCATGTGCAATAAAACCCATAGGGATCAAGATACAAGTCATCAATGGCTACGATGTCCTTATAGTCAAGCAATATTAGACACATGCATAATGAGTAGATTATATAATGAATAGGACATCAAGGTAGGCCCATGCTATACTTGCCTTGGTTCATAAACTCCTGCTGGTCCTGCTAGTCTTCGAAGTACTCCTGGTTCCCAACGTACTCCTCACCGTCTGAACTCGACCAACTCGACAACATACACATTTCAGAAGCATTCATGTATAGCAAACAAACCTATAATTAGAACAGTACATTGGAAGTATAAAAGCAAGATAAAAAGTTTATGAAAATATTCTACGTCTCGCTACGATCACATCAACGCGAAGTGCACGAAAAATGGAGCTACAACGCAAAAGTTACGAACTAAACAAGGTTCCCATAGCAAGTTAACTAACTTAACCTAATCAAGAATTTTAAATGTTGCAAACCTAACTAACAGTGGCATTAACACGTAGGTTATGAAATTACGAACCTAACGCAAGTTGAACGGGTCGAATCGGAGCTAAAACGATGATTTTATAAGCAATTTAATGTAGTGGCAATTCTGTAAATAAGTTGAACTATTTTTGGATTTAGATAAATCAAAACTTCGGGAATTTCCAAATGGCCGAGGACTACAGGTTATATATGGCAAAAACCGAGGGACTCTTAAGCAAAATGACCCGCGAAGGGGTATGGGCGATTCTGGGCCGTTGATCGCGCGATGGACGGCCAGGATTAGATGGGAGGGGAAAGGAGAGGGGGAAGAGAGGCAGCTGGCGGCCGGAACAGTGGCTGGCGCGGCGGTTCTCCATGGCCGGCTGCCGAAAGCTCGCCGGAGCGGGGAAATGGGGCCTACGGCCACCAAATTGATCATCGAAACCACTGGGATGACGCGGGGAAGAAGGCGAGCTCGCCCCGGAACAAATCGCGGCCACGGAGTGGCCCACGCGGCATGCGCGCCGTGGCCGGTGGCGAGTGCTCACCGCAGCATGCGGGAACGAGGCCTACAGGCCACAGTTCAAAAATGTAAGGACATGGGGAGGAAAAGGGAAGCGAGGCGAAGCTCACCAAACAAAAAAAACGGGACGGAGGCGGCTCGAGGATGACGGCTAGTGCTTGGCGGATCCCGACGAGCGGCGGTGATGTGGTTGCGGCACCATGAGCGGGACTGGAGCGGGGAGGGCAGCAGGGAGAGACGGTGAAGGGGTCTGGCTCCCTTTTTATAGAGGCCGAGGTGCGGACGCTCCCACGACGCGGAAGGAGGTGGGCGCGGGTGACGGTTTTGCCCGAGCAGCTTGCGACGCGGAACGAAAGGAGGAGGTTGGGGGAGGAGCTGACGGGCGGGGCCCACCTGTCAGCGAAGAAGGAAGGGAGAAGGAGGTGGCTGGCGGTTGCCAGGCTCCGACTTGGGCCGGCCCAGGAATGAGAAGAGAGGGAGGGGAAGGAAAAGGGCGCGCGGGCCGCGGGGGATGAGCCAGCGGGCCGAAAACCAAGCAAGGGGAAAGAAAAGAGAAATTCCTTTTCTTTTTAATTTTCAGAGTTTTCAAATTATTTTCAAACTGAATTTTGAAATCATTTTCAGATTTTGTCAAACCAGTCTTCACAAAAATAAGAGTGCAGCAGCATGAACACAACAACATATATCTATTATTATATTTGATTTTAATTTTTTAAAAATTATTATTTCCCTAAGTTTGAATGCTCACATAAATGCTTTAAATAAATCAATTTCGCTATTTTGAAATAATTAAATTTTTAGGGTATCACATCTTTCTTATTTGTATTCACTTCAGTGGATCTTGTAATGAATATTGGAGACTCTAAGCAATTTCCAAAGAAAAAAGTTTGAACTAAAAAGTTTAGTATCTCACCGAGTACTACAACTTTGGTTTAGGTTGTATCTCATTAAAAAAATGAATCTCAAAACTTTGACAACTTAAAATACAATTTTGGACTCTAAATAATTTCAAATGAAAAGTTATTAACTACAAATATATATCTTCGAACTCTACAACTTTCATATAAACTTTGCATTCATATGATATTAGTGTTGCATGCTAGCTTTAAAATTAACTAGACATCTCTAGCTAGGTGCCAATATGCATTCTTTAATGCATAACAACACAAAAGTGTATCATTTGTTGGATTGATGTACCAAGAAAAATTGTATTTCAATTCACAAACATGTCAATGGAGCATTTGTCTCTATAAAATACAATGTCTAACTAACAAGAATGCAATGAGTCCATTATATTGGTGGTTAAGAGGAATGACAATAAGTTGAAAATTTCTCTTGGTGGCTACAATAATTTACTTGAGGGTTTGCACCAAGAAAACTAGGACTTCCTTGACGGTTTTTATTTACACCCAAGGAAAAGTGAATTACCTTAGTGCTTTGTAATAACAATCAAGGAAATATGAATTAGTTTGATGGTTTTGAATAGCACCCAAGGAAATGAGGAAATATCTTGGCAGTTTGTAATAACACTCAAGAAAATGTGAAATTACCTTGGCGGTTCGGACTAGCACTCAAGGAAATATAGAATTACCTTGGCGGTTTGAGTTAGCACTCAAGAATAAGTATTTCCTTTGAGGTTTTATATGATCTCCAAGATAATGATATATCTTTGAGGGTTGAATTTCGCCCCTCAAGAAAATTGTTGGTCGCCAAGGATATTCCATTTTTCATAGTGTTTTTGTATTGTTGGATGGAGGAAGAAACTTTGTATAGAGTTTTTAAGCCTCTTTCCCATCATCGTACTTGATCTGTCCTTCTCGGAGACGGAGATTTGTGATATACTTTTAGTCCCCTTTACTACTAGAAGCAAAAAAGATATCCCTAATTTTTATATTTCAAATTCATTTTCTATAAAATAATGTTTGTCGGTATATTGATTCTGCCGATTGAAGTGGCAGGAAGTACATTCCGCCATTTAAATTGGCAGAATTTCGGTTGCCCCCATTTGAATTGGCAGAATTTATTTTTTTCTGCCTGCTGATCTTAAAAACTTATAAATTTTATATATGAATTCGGATGGAGGCAAAGTTTATATGAAAACTGTAGAGAAAAGTGAGATCCATAACTTTATAGTTTAAGGTATTTTCCATTGAGATTGTTTTGATACCTCAATAATCGATACGATATTTATATTTTAATTTATATATCTAAATATTAAATTGATTATTTAGGCACCAAGATGTCTTTATTAAACTATCGGGGGGATGCCCTTAACACGCTGCCCCATCCTTACCCTCGAGCATTTCCCGTCGCAGCTGGGAAGCCAACGCCAGTGGAAGCCCTCGCTAACTTCTTCGACCATGGGCACCATGGGTGGACAGTGGAGAGTGGAGACGCCTCGCTAACTCTTGGGTGAAGGTGCATGTGGCCTCGTGTATTTGCATATTGAAGCGTCACCCCGGGAGGCCGTTCGGGTGAAGGGAGGCCGTTGCGGAGCCAGCTTCGTGGCGAGGAGACGGATGACAGAAAGTTGTGGTCCTTGCCACCTGAGCTCCCGACGGCGTCAAGGGAGTAGTTGGGGGAGCACGGAGAATGTCCGTTGTGCCCCCTGTGGTTTTGTAGGGAAATGTTTGCTTCAGAGAGGGTGGAATGTAATTCGGCCAAGCTTTCGAGTATGATGTATAAATACCCAGTGGATGACACTGTAATGAGGATGAATCAATGGTCATTTACTCATAAATTTATTGCAACCTTCACCACTTCCTTCCATTCGACCTCCACTTTAATTATCCTGTGGGGCATCCTCGACCTCTCCGCGTTATCCCGTAGCCAGGTAGGAGGGCAAGCGAAGCCTACACATAAATAAAGATATTGTAAACTACAAAATTATAGATCCCTTTAATATCTATAGAATTTGTATAAATATTATCCCCGTATAAGGTTATATGAAAAGATAGTTTTTTTTTTCTAAAATATGCTCCACTAGCTAGTAGATAAATCGAGACAATTTGCATAGCACATCTTCAAACAATTGTAACTTTTTCATATAGTCACATATGAAAATAAAATTTACCGACGAAAAATCTACTACCTTTTGGTTCACAACATTTTTATTCGAAACCATCTTGTCACTAAAATAATCGATATAATGTTTAGATACATATCTAAACATTGTATCCATTATTTACGTATCAAAAAGGCCTCAAATGAGAAAAGCTTTAAACAATAGGGTTCTATATCTCTTTTTTCTATATAATTTTTATATAAATTTCATCTTCATTTGATTCTATATATAAAAGTTATGGTTTTTTAAGATGAGCTACAGACAAAGAAAATCCGTTATTTCAAATGGCGGTAACAAATATTCGGCCAAACTCAATCGGCCGAACGTACTTGCCGCCACTTCTATCGGCAGTACTAGGGTGTGTTTAGATGGTTGTAAAGTGTGTGTAAAGTACATGTAGCACTTTTCGTTGTTATTTGGTAAAATTTATCCAATCATGGACTAACTACGCTCAAAAGATTCGTCTTGACATTTACAGACAAACTGTGCAATTAGTTTTTTTTTGCCTACATTTAATGTTCCATGTATGCGTCTAAAGATTTGATGTGACGAGGAATCTTGTAAAATTTTTGGAATTTTGAAATAACTAAACACTGCCCTAGTACTAGTATAGTTTTCTATTTTTATTCTGACAACTATTTTTGCAAAAAAACGAACTTCATAAAAATATATAAAAGTAAAAAAAATCAAAACTTGGCAGTGATGACTGACATCCAGACCAGACGGCCCGTTCCAGCGTTTAGACTCGCCTGATCTGGGCTTCAAGCCCTTGTGCAGCCCATCGATTACGTGGCAGTTGCGGATCGCCAACGGATGGGCTTTTTCCCTCTCTCATCGCATCTGGTCCTCTGGCGCACGCGCGCTGCCGCCGGAGGCTGGAGCGTCTGCGTCCAGCCGGAAGACGGCTCGCCTCTCGCCGTCGCACTTCCCAGGTGCGCCGCGCTGTGGTGTCGCCTCTCGACCTGTCACTCGTGAAGTGTCCGCGGCCGGGGCGTACGTGCGCGCGTCGACATCAGGCGCGGTCGCCGGTGGGTCGCTGCGACTGCGAGCCACGCGAAATGCGGCCAGCGCCAGTGTCGGCGCGAGCTGGTTTTTCAGGCTCATAATACGAATGGCGCTTGTTGGCTACCGGAGCTCCTCACCAGGTAGGCTGTCGCCGCCGGCGACGCTATGTTTCAAGTGTTTCAGATGTTTTAGACTTATGTTTTAAGTGTTTTATCGTAATATTGTAATAGATCTAGAATGTTGCATATGTTGTAAGCTTATGTTTTAAGTGTTTCGTGTATTTCAGACGTATGTTTGAAGTGTTTCATCTGGAATCCTAGATGTTGCATATGTTGCTATGTCTCTATACGCATGTTTCAAGCATATGTTTCAAGTGTCTCGGATGTTTTCAGACTCATGTTGCAAGTGTTTCATCTAGATGTTGCAAAAATAGATCTTAATGTTGCATATGCTTCTATGACTATACACACATGTTTTAAGCGTATGTTTCATTTGTTTCAGACATATGTTGCAAGTGTTTCATCTGGATATTTTAAAAGTAGATCTGGGAGAGCACATGTTGCAATGGTGCCAGTGGCTGGCAAACAGCGGCCTACTGCAGCCGTCTGCTGCTGTTGGGGGCGTTGCCGTGGGTCACCATGCGGGCCCCCTGAGGCTGGCAGACACCTTCGCGGCACGCATTCACAAGCAGGGAGGGTGGCTAGGACCCACGTGGGGCCTGGGGATGGGCGCGGGATGTAGCATGGGCTGCTGGGGCCCGGGTGCGGCATCCGGACGCGGGGGCAGATGGGATGCAAACTCAGGTCGATCGTGGAATATGGTGCAGGATAACGCGCGGGAGCCACGTCCGGACATGCCGTCCGGGCATCCGGCGTTAGCCCTTCCGATATTTTTATCGATAGATGTTAATAATTTCATTTCTATCTTGGTTAGTTAGCTACCAAGGCAGATTTAGTTTGCTCTGATATTTTTTTTGGTTTTTTTATGATAAAACAACATTTCCATCACTTCCTCCTATTAACTCCACGTGGAATCTGTTTTTAGGTTCTTTTGGTTATGGTTATGCTTGTTGCTTTCCTTTCCAGCTCATATCATGTGGTAGGCTGGTAATATAGTAGTCTAAACTTCTGATCGATCTTCCTATTTGTTAATACTTATGCATGATATTAGTATAAAAATAAATACATTTGATAGTGATAATTTCATTTTAATCATGGTTAGCTATCTATTCATCTACTTTTTATATATATTAAATGATTTTGAGATAGTATACTTCATTTGGGAATTTGAAATGCATGCATCAGCATGGTCACAAAAAAGAATTTGCTCTGAATTTAAAATGTGTGCATTAGCACAGTCACGAAAAAGATTTTGCTTTGAATTTGGCTATATGCTTCTTTTGATTTTTCTCACATTAAGGTGGAATGTCCTTCGTGCACAAGCCGTCCTCTCCTGTTTGTGTCACCATCTTACGTTATGCCACCGCTACCAGCTCAAAGTTTGGGTCACCTATGGCATTGTACAATGATGTATTCCGCTAGAGATGCTAAGAGTTTGATGTTTTTTCTTCTTCTTTTTGTTTGATGGCATAGTTAGAAACAAGTAGTATGAGATGAATAATGAAGATGATGAAACACGATTGAAGAATACACTATCCTTACTAACAGACATTAGAATTGTTAGTTGTAATTTGCAGAAGTGGAGAAGTTTCACTACCATAAAACAGAATATCCTTGAGGACCACAAAACATTTAAGAAAAGCATAAAAACCACCAAAGAAATTATTCTTGGCGGCCAACCCTTAAGGATAACTGAAATTACCTTGTGGGCTAGCCGCCACAAATAATTCCTAGGGTTTCGCGTGAAACTCATTACCACTACACCACAAAGTCACTTATGACTAAGTGAATATTTCTTTTGTAGCACCCGGTTTTAAGAACAAAACCAGATACACACCATATGTGAGCCCAGGAAGTCAAATCTCACATATAGCAACAAATAAAGATAATATCAAATGACAATGCTTAATATATAACGTACTTAGTATAAAAGATATAACCTTATATAGCAAACGACGGAAAGACAACTCCGGTCTTCTGGTGAAGACTCCACTCCACAGGGACAACTGACTGGTTGATCACAAGCCTGTCTGCTCCAATCTCTGGCAATCTGGTACCTATCCAGGATTTTTTCCAAAGTATTGAAAATAAACAAGCGTGAGTACATTTCATACTCCACAAGTATAACACGGGAATTCATGAGGCTCAAAAGACAAACACAGTTTACTGCATTTAGCATTTTAGTAAGTCAACATTTTATCATTGGTTAACATCAACTTATGCTTAGGCTCCCAAATTAACCCACATGATCGTATACTAGAATTAAATAGAGTTATCGATCAACATTATATCATCATCGTCGTCGTCATCATCATAATACCATCATAGTTCACCATGAACAACAACATCATAAGTAACCAGTTATTCTGTGAGTTTTCCGGGCTGCTCGTGACCGTGAGCACGGCTGTTATAACAGTTTTAACACTCTGCATAGGTTGTGCATCTTTACCCGTGAGTCGTGTTGCCCATATGCCCAGGTTAATTACTCTCATAACACTTCTAAGGTGAGCGGACAGGGTACACTATGAAGTCTTTCATAGGTCTCTTCTAATAAGTTAGGGCCGCGAGGTTTACTCGGCAGGCAGATATAGAGAACCCCTTTCTGTGGCACAATTCCCACAGGCTATACACACCAGAACAGAGGCAGTTCTATACCCAAAGTGGCAAGCCCCTCTTGCGCCATTTCAGGTAACCTCTAACAAGCTAGAGAAGATCCTATTACTGAGCTAAAGTCAGAGCCATATAACTCTCACGGTTGCACTGTATGTCCTAGCTTTTGCCCTACAAATAAATCCTTACGGAGGGTTTAAGGCAACATGATCGACATCATTTGCACCATCACCCTATAGTTCAATTATTACCATCATGTTTATCCGTTTGTTCCATTAGCCATAGTATTGATCATGTTCAAATAGAGCACTAGCATTCTACCCATGTGCAATAAAACCCATAGGGATCAAGGTACAAGTCATCAATGGCTAGGATGTCCTTATAGTCGAGCAATATTAGACACATGCATAATGAGTAGATTATATAATGAATAAGACATCAAGGTAGGCCCATGCTATACTTGCCTTGGTTCACGAACTCCTGCTGGTCCTGCTTGTCTTCGAAGTACTCCTGGTTCCCAACGTACTCCTCACCGTCTGAACTCGACCAACCCGGCAACATACACATTTCAGAACCATTCATGCATAGCAAACAAACCTATAATTAGAAAAGTACATCGGCAGTATAAAAGCAAGATAAAAAGTTTATGAAAATATTCTACGTCTCGCTACGATCACATCAACGCGAAGTGCACGAAAAATGGAGCTACAACGCAAAAGTTACGAACTAAACAAGGTTCCCATAGCAAGTTAACTAACTTAACCTAATCAAGAATTTTAAATGTTGCAAACCTAACAGTGGCATTAACGCGTAGGTTATGAAATTATGAACCTAACGCAAGTTGAACGGGTCGAATTGGAGCTAAAACGACGATTTTATAAGCAATTTAATGCAATGGCAATTCTGTAATTAAGTTGAACTATTTTTGGATTTAAATAAATCAAAACTTTGGGAATTTCCAAATGGCCGAGGACTGCGGGTTATATATGGCAAAAACCGAGGGACTCTTAAGCAAAATGACCCGCGAAGGGGTATGGGCGATTTTGGGCCGTTGATCGCGCGATGGACGACCAGGATTAGATGGGAGGAGCAAGGAGAGGGGGAAGAGAGGCAGCTGGCGGTCAGAACAGTGGCTGGCGCGGCGGTTCTCCATGGCCGGCTGCCGAAAGCTCGCCAGAGCGGGGGAAACGGGGCCTACGGCCACCAAATTAATCACCGAAACCACTGGGATGACGCGAGGAAGAAGGCGAGCTCGCCCCGGAACAAATCGCGGCCACGGAGTGGCCCACGCGGCGTGCGCGCCATGGCCGGTGGCGAGTGCTCGCCGGAGCATGCGGGAACGAGGCCTACAGGGCACGGTTCGAAATGTAAGGACATGGGGAGGAAAAGGGAAGCGAGGCGAAGCTCACCAAACAAAAAAAATGGGACGGAGACGGCTCGAGGATGACGGCTCGTGCTTGGCGGATCCCGGCGAGCGGCGGTGATGCGGTTGCGGCACCGTGGGCGGGACTGGAGCGGGGAGGGCAGCAGGGAGAGACGGTGAAGGGGTCCGGCTCCCTTTTATAGAGGCCGAGGTGCGGACGCTCCCACGACGCGGAAGGAGGTGGGCACGGGTGACGGTTTTGCCCGAGTGGCTTGCAACGCGGAACGAAAGGAGGAGGTTGGGGGAGGAGCTGACGGGCAGGGCCCGCCTGTCAGCGAAGAAGGAAGGGAGAAGGAGGTGGCTGGCGGTTGCCAGGCTCCAACTTGGGCCAGCCCAGGAATGAGAAGAGAGGGAGGGGAAGGAAAAGGGCGCGCGGGCCGCGGGAGTTGGGCCAGCAGGCCGAAAACCAAGCAAGGGGAAAGAAAAGAGAAATTCCTTTTCTTTTTATTTTTCAGAGTTTTCAAATTATTTTCAAACTGAATTTTGAAATCATTTTCAGATTTTGTCAAACCAGTCTTCACAAAAATAAGAGTGCAGCAATATGAACACAACAACATGTATCTATTATTATATTTGATTTTAATTTTGCAAAAAATATTATTTCCCTAAGTTTGAATGCTCACATAAATGCTTTAAATAAATCAATTTTGTTATTTTGAAATAATTGAATTTTTAGGGTGTCACATATTTCTTATTTGTATTCACTTCAGTGGATCTTGTAATGAATATTGGAGACTCTAAGCAATTTCCAAAGAAAAAAGTTTGAACTGAAAAGTTTAGTATCTCACCGAGTACTACAACTTTGGTTTAGGTTGTATCTCATTAAAAAAATGAATCTCAAAACTTTGACAACTTAAAATACAATTTTGGACTCTAAATAATTTCAAATGAAAAGTTATTAACTACAAATATATATCTTTGAACTCTACAACTTTCGTATAAACTTTGCATTCATATGATATTAGTGTTGCATGCTAGCTTTAAAATTAACTAGACATCTCTAGCTAGGTGCCAATATGCATTCTTTAATGCATAACAACACAAAATTGTATCATTTGTTGGATTAATGAACCAAGAAAAATTGCATTTCATTTCACAAACATGTCAATGGAGCATTTGTCTCTATAAAATACAATGTCTAACTAACAAGAATGCAATGAGTCCATTATATTGGTGGTTAAGAGGAATGACAATAAGTTGAACATTTCTCTTGGTGGCTACAATAATTTACTTGAGGGTTTGCACCAAGAAAACTAGCACTTCCTTGACGGTTTTTATTTACACCCAAGGAAAAGTGAATTACCTTAGTGCTTTGTAATAACAATCAAGGAAATATGAATTAGTTTGATGGTTTTGAATAGCACCCAAGGAAATGAGGAAATATCTTGGCAGTTTGTAATAACACTCAAGAAAATGTGAAATTACCTTGGCGGTTCGGACTAGCACTCAAGGAAATATAGAATTACCTTGGCGGTTTGAGTTAGCACTCAAGAATAAGTATTTCCTTTGAGGTTTTATACGATCTCCAAGATAATGATATATCTTTGAGGGTTGAATTTCGCCCCTCAAGAAAATTGTTGGTCGCCAAGGATATTCCATTTTTCATAGTGTTTTGTATTGTTGGATGGAGGAAGAAACTTTGTACAAAGTTTTTAAGCCTCTTTCCCATCATCGTACTTGATCTGTCCTTCTTGGAGATGGAGATTTGTGATATACTTTTAGTCCCCTTTACTACTAGAAGCAAAAAAGATATCCCTAATTTTTATATTTCAAATTCATTTTCTATAAAATAATGTTTGTCGGTATATTGATTCTGCCGATTGAAGTGGCAGGAAGTACATTCCGCCATTTGAATTGGCAGAATTTCGGTTACCGCCATTTGAATTGGTAGAATTTTTTTTTCTGCCTGCTGATCTTTAAAACTTATAAATTTTATATATGAATTCGGATGGAGGCAAAGTTTATATGAAAACTGCAGAGAAAAGTGAGATCCATAACTTTATAGTTTAAGGTATTTTCCATTGAGATTGTTTTGATACCTCAATAATCGATACGATATTTATATTTTAATTTATATATCTAAATATTAAATTGATTATTTAGGCACCAAGATGTCTTTATTAAACTATCGGGGGGATGCCCTTAACACGCTGCCCCATCCTTACCCTCGAGCGTTTCCCGTCGCAGCTGGGAAGCCGATGCTAGTGGAAGCCCTCGCTAACTTCTTCGACCATGGGCACCATGGGTGGAGAGTGGAGAGTGGAGACGCCTCGCTAACTCTTGGGTGAAGGTGCATGTGGCCTCGTGTATTTGCATATTGAAGCGTCAACCCCGGGAGGCCGTTCGGGCGAAGGGAGGCCGTTGCGGAGCCAGCTTTGTGGCGAGGAGACGGATGACAGAAAGTTGTGGTCCTTGCCACCTGAGCTTCCGACGGCGTCAAGGGAGTAGTTGGGGGAGCATGGGGAATGTCCGTTGTGCCCCCTGTGGTTTTGTAGGGAAATGCTTGCTTCAGAGAGGGTGGAATGTAATTCGGCCAAGCTTTCGAGTATGATGTATAAATACCCAGTGTATGACACTGTAATGAGGATGAATCAATGGTTATTTACTCATAAATTTATTGCAACCTTCACCACTTCCTTCCATTCGACCTCCGCTTTAATTATCCTGTGGGCAAGCGAAGCCTACACATAAATAAAGATATTGTAAACTACAAAATTGTAGATCCCTTTAGTATCTATAGAATTTGTATAAATATTATCCCTGTATAAGGTTATATGAAAAGATAGTTTTTTTTTCTAAAATATGCTCCACTAGCTAGTAGATAAATCGAGACAATTTGCATAGCACATCTTCAAACAATTGTAACTTTTTCATATAGTCACATATGAAAATAAAATTTACCGACAAAAAATCTACTACCTTTTGGTTCACAACATTTTTATTTGAAACCATCTTGTCACTAAAATAATCGATATAATGTTTAGATACAGATCTAAATATTGTATCCATTATTTACGTATCAAAAAGGCCTCAAATGAGAAAAGCTTTAAACAATAGGGTTCTATATCTCTTTTTTCTATATAATTTTTATATAAATTTCATCTTCATTTGATTCTATATATATAAGTTATGGTTTTTTAAGATGTACCGACGAAAAATCTACTACCTTTTGGTTCACAACATTTTTATTTGAAACCATCTTGTCACTAAAATAATCGATATAATGTTTAGATACAGATCTAAACATTGTATCCATTATTTACGTATCAAAAAGGCCTCAAATGAGAAAAGCTTTAAACAATAGGGTTCTATATCTCTTTTTTCTATATAATTTTTATATAAATTTCATCTTCATTTGATTCTATATATAAAAGTTATGGTTTTTTAAGATGAGCTACAGAAAAAAGAAAACCCGCTAATTCAAATGGCGGTAACAAACATTCGGCCAAACTCAATCGGCCGAACGTACTTGCCGCCACTTCTATCGGCAGTACTAGTACTAGTATAGTTTTCTATTTTTTATTCTGACAACTATTTTTGCAAAAAACGAACTTCATAAAAAATATATAAAAGTAAAAAAAATCAAAACTTGGCAGTGATGACTGACACCCGGACCAGACGGCCCGTTCCAGCGTTTAGACTCGCCTGATCTGGGCTTCAAGCCCTTGTGCAGCCCATCGATTACGTGGCAGCTGCGGCCTTGGGAAAGCCCATCGATTACGTGGCAGTTGCGGATCGCCAACGGATGGGCTTTTTGCCCTTTTCCCTCTCTCGTCGCATCTGGTCCTCTGGCGCACGCGCGCTGCCGCTGGAGCCTGGAGCGTCTGCGTCCGGCCGGAAAACTGCTCGCCTCTCGCCGTCGCACTTCCCAGGTGCGCCGCGCTGTGGTGTCGCCTCTCGACCTGTCACTCGTGAAGTGTCCGCGGCCGGGGCGTCGACATCAGGCGCGGTCGCCGGTGGGTCGCTGCGACTGCGAGCCACGCGAAATGCGGGCAGCGCCAGTGTCGGCGCGAGCTGGTTTTTCAGGCTCATAATACGAATGGCGCTGCTGGACGTCCTCGTCCTCTGGGCCGATGATTGCCGATCAGTGTCTCGCTCCATCAGTGTGTTGATAATACACCTAGCGGCCTCTGGATTTTAATTTGCCCCCTTTCGCTACGCATACACGGAGCGATCGATCCCGACGTGACGCGCGGCCAAACTAGTGTCATCATGCCCGACCTGCTTCGCACGCAGGAGTGTAGTTGATAGTCGGTGCTGGGTCGCTCTCCGCGCTCTCAAATCCTGCTGTTTCCCTTTCAACGAGTCGTCTAATTGTACGGGCCTTAGAAAACGGCCGGCCCGGCACACGTACCTGCTTCTATCTCGTGCTCGAAACTGCCGTCTCGTCCGTAAGGGGGGACATGGCCATGTTACGCACAGCTCAATGCAACGCACAAAATAATAAAGGGGAGACGATATCGTATCAAGTACAGTAACGACTAGTGGGATCAATTGTACACTCGATTGAGTGGAAATTTACTCTCTCTCTATATAGTACGTACGCACTTCAAATTGTGAGATTTTGTGTGCGCGCATCATAAATTTAAATATGGTAATATAGCAAATCTACGACACATGTAGAGCTAGATAGTGTAGCTTATTTAACTTATTCTGCACAGGTTCGGAAAGGGAAAATATATAACAACATCATTTGCTACAAGAAGATTAATTGCTCGATACCGACTACGCGTACGCGCGAGCTAGCGAGTGACGTTGACGATCCTCCGTACTAGCTAGTACGAACGAACGAACGCCCGCCCGCCATCGTCGTCACAACTTCACACCTCGACAGTGCAGTCCGCCGGGTGCGTGAACTTGAGCGAGACGGTGGTGTTGACGCCGGCGGGGACGCCGACCCCCGACGCGGCGCTGGCGGCGAACGCGCCGCCGGCGAAGGCGCTGCCGCTGGTGGCGAGCAGCGCGGGGCAGGTGACGAAGAGGTGGTAGCCGCCGGAGACCCAGCTGCCGACCTTCCACTTGACGCGGCCCTCCACCTTGACGTGGAGCAGCACGTAGCCCGCCGCGATGTCCTGCTTCATGGCGTCCGCCACGTACTGCGAAACGGGGACGGCGTCGCCCGACATCACCGGGGACCACACGGAGACGTCCTTGTGGCCCTGGTAGATCGACGGCATCGACACCGGCACCGTCACCGGCTCGTCGCGGTACGTCGTGAACGCGTCCAGCGTCTTGTAGTACACGCCCACACGGTCGTTCGGGTTCCGCGACGCGATCGTCACCTGCGTACGTCGTCGTGCCGGCCGGCAGCCCGGCAGGTACCACCGTGCGTTAGTTCGTCGTCCCTCCGTCACGAAATCGGCCGGAGGTGGCCAAATGCATGCATCAGACTACGTACCTGGAGGTCGAGGGAGAGCGCGGGGTCGCTGAGGTCGATGGACCGGAGCTGCACGTCCTGGAGGTAGAAGGACGGCTTGGAGGGGTGCAGCGCCAGGTAGATGACGAGCACGATGAAGCCGACGACGGCGAAGAGCGTGAGGATGCAGGCGGCGACGGCGCCGCAGCAGCGGCGGAGGATCCAGTCGCGGTGGTGCTTCTCCTTGCTCATGGCGAGACGAGACCGACGACCTGCTGTCCTGCTGCGGTGCTGGACTGGGACTGGGAGCTCAGCTGGCTGGCTGCCTTGCTACTAGGACTGTGGGCAGTGGGAAGCTAAAGTGTGGCGCGAGTGGGGGTGGCCTTTTAATTACTCCAGCAGTCCAGCCGGTACACTAAGGCCTTGTTCATTTTCCCATCTCAACCCAAAATATTTTCTCTTCTATCCATTATATCAAATCTTTCGACGCATGCATAGAGCATTAAATGTAGGTAAAAAAGATAACTAATTGCATAGTTTGTCTGTAAATATCGGGACGAATCTTTTGAGCCTAATTAGTCCATGATTAGACAAATTTTGCCAAATAACAACGAAAGATGCTACAGTAAATTTTCACTTACTTTTCGCGAACTGAACACATCCTAAACAAGAAGAGGTATGGTGAGGTGCGCGTTTTAAAAAGGGGCTTTTAGTTTTGGGCTTATAGGGCAGGGGATGGACGAAAGGTACAGCTCAACCATCGAAGATTCCTCTGCTTCTTCCCGGGGCCCTTTGAGCATGGAGGTTGCCTATCGGCTAGTGCATCTGCTCTGAGATCCGTGCTGGGCCGGTGGTTAGCCCCGTCTGGTGAGTCGACCACTGGTGCTTGAGCTTCACTCCACGTCGGTTGGTCAACTGGGGACGGTTCTTGCATGGAGACCTTTTTGCATATGGGCAGCATTCACTTGCCATGCATACCCAAAATATTTCATCTTTCACCCATCACATCGAATCTTTAGACGCATGCATGAAGCATTAAATATAGGTAAAAAAAAATAACTAATTGCATAGTTTGTCTGTAAAGTTCGAGACAAATCTTTTGAGTCTAATTAATCCATGATTGAACAAATTTTACCAAATAATAACGAAAAGTTCACGAACTCCTGCTGGTCCTGCTTGTCTTCGAAGTACTCCTGGTTCCCAACGTACTCCTCACCGTCTGAACTCGACCAACCCGGCAACATACACATTTCAGAACCATTCATGCATAGCAAACAAACCTATAATTAGAAAAGTACATCGGCAGTATAAAAGCAAGATAAAAAGTTTATGAAAATATTCTACGTCTCGCTACGATCACATCAACGCGAAGTGCACGAAAAATGGAGCTACAACGCAAAAGTTACGAACTAAACAAGGTTCCCATAGCAAGTTAACTAACTTAACCTAATCAAGAATTTTAAATGTTGCAAACCTAACAGTGGCATTAACGCGTAGGTTATGAAATTATGAACCTAACGCAAGTTGAACGGGTCGAATTGGAGCTAAAACGACGATTTTATAAGCAATTTAATGCAATGGCAATTCTGTAATTAAGTTGAACTATTTTTGGATTTAAATAAATCAAAACTTTGGGAATTTCCAAATGGCCGAGGACTGCGGGTTATATATGGCAAAAACCGAGGGACTCTTAAGCAAAATGACCCGCGAAGGGGTATGGGCGATTTTGGGCCGTTGATCGCGCGATGGACGACCAGGATTAGATGGGAGGAGCAAGGAGAGGGGGAAGAGAGGCAGCTGGCGGTCAGAACAGTGGCTGGCGCGGCGGTTCTCCATGGCCGGCTGCCGAAAGCTCGCCAGAGCGGGGGAAACGGGGCCTACGGCCACCAAATTAATCACCGAAACCACTGGGATGACGCGAGGAAGAAGGCGAGCTCGCCCCGGAACAAATCGCGGCCACGGAGTGGCCCACGCGGCGTGCGCGCCATGGCCGGTGGCGAGTGCTCGCCGGAGCATGCGGGAACGAGGCCTACAGGGCACGGTTCGAAATGTAAGGACATGGGGAGGAAAAGGGAAGCGAGGCGAAGCTCACCAAACAAAAAAAATGGGACGGAGACGGCTCGAGGATGACGGCTCGTGCTTGGCGGATCCCGGCGAGCGGCGGTGATGCGGTTGCGGCACCGTGGGCGGGACTGGAGCGGGGAGGGCAGCAGGGAGAGACGGTGAAGGGGTCCGGCTCCCTTTTATAGAGGCCGAGGTGCGGACGCTCCCACGACGCGGAAGGAGGTGGGCACGGGTGACGGTTTTGCCCGAGTGGCTTGCAACGCGGAACGAAAGGAGGAGGTTGGGGGAGGAGCTGACGGGCAGGGCCCGCCTGTCAGCGAAGAAGGAAGGGAGAAGGAGGTGGCTGGCGGTTGCCAGGCTCCAACTTGGGCCAGCCCAGGAATGAGAAGAGAGGGAGGGGAAGGAAAAGGGCGCGCGGGCCGCGGGAGTTGGGCCAGCAGGCCGAAAACCAAGCAAGGGGAAAGAAAAGAGAAATTCCTTTTCTTTTTATTTTTCAGAGTTTTCAAATTATTTTCAAACTGAATTTTGAAATCATTTTCAGATTTTGTCAAACCAGTCTTCACAAAAATAAGAGTGCAGCAATATGAACACAACAACATGTATCTATTATTATATTTGATTTTAATTTTGCAAAAAATATTATTTCCCTAAGTTTGAATGCTCACATAAATGCTTTAAATAAATCAATTTTGTTATTTTGAAATAATTGAATTTTTAGGGTGTCACATATTTCTTATTTGTATTCACTTCAGTGGATCTTGTAATGAATATTGGAGACTCTAAGCAATTTCCAAAGAAAAAAGTTTGAACTGAAAAGTTTAGTATCTCACCGAGTACTACAACTTTGGTTTAGGTTGTATCTCATTAAAAAAATGAATCTCAAAACTTTGACAACTTAAAATACAATTTTGGACTCTAAATAATTTCAAATGAAAAGTTATTAACTACAAATATATATCTTTGAACTCTACAACTTTCGTATAAACTTTGCATTCATATGATATTAGTGTTGCATGCTAGCTTTAAAATTAACTAGACATCTCTAGCTAGGTGCCAATATGCATTCTTTAATGCATAACAACACAAAATTGTATCATTTGTTGGATTAATGAACCAAGAAAAATTGCATTTCATTTCACAAACATGTCAATGGAGCATTTGTCTCTATAAAATACAATGTCTAACTAACAAGAATGCAATGAGTCCATTATATTGGTGGTTAAGAGGAATGACAATAAGTTGAACATTTCTCTTGGTGGCTACAATAATTTACTTGAGGGTTTGCACCAAGAAAACTAGCACTTCCTTGACGGTTTTTATTTACACCCAAGGAAAAGTGAATTACCTTAGTGCTTTGTAATAACAATCAAGGAAATATGAATTAGTTTGATGGTTTTGAATAGCACCCAAGGAAATGAGGAAATATCTTGGCAGTTTGTAATAACACTCAAGAAAATGTGAAATTACCTTGGCGGTTCGGACTAGCACTCAAGGAAATATAGAATTACCTTGGCGGTTTGAGTTAGCACTCAAGAATAAGTATTTCCTTTGAGGTTTTATACGATCTCCAAGATAATGATATATCTTTGAGGGTTGAATTTCGCCCCTCAAGAAAATTGTTGGTCGCCAAGGATATTCCATTTTTCATAGTGTTTTGTATTGTTGGATGGAGGAAGAAACTTTGTACAAAGTTTTTAAGCCTCTTTCCCATCATCGTACTTGATCTGTCCTTCTTGGAGATGGAGATTTGTGATATACTTTTAGTCCCCTTTACTACTAGAAGCAAAAAAGATATCCCTAATTTTTATATTTCAAATTCATTTTCTATAAAATAATGTTTGTCGGTATATTGATTCTGCCGATTGAAGTGGCAGGAAGTACATTCCGCCATTTGAATTGGCAGAATTTCGGTTACCGCCATTTGAATTGGTAGAATTTTTTTTTTCTGCCTGCTGATCTTTAAAACTTATAAATTTTATATATGAATTCGGATGGAGGCAAAGTTTATATGAAAACTGCAGAGAAAAGTGAGATCCATAACTTTATAGTTTAAGGTATTTTCCATTGAGATTGTTTTGATACCTCAATAATCGATACGATATTTATATTTTAATTTATATATCTAAATATTAAATTGATTATTTAGGCACCAAGATGTCTTTATTAAACTATCGGGGGGATGCCCTTAACACGCTGCCCCATCCTTACCCTCGAGCGTTTCCCGTCGCAGCTGGGAAGCCGATGCTAGTGGAAGCCCTCGCTAACTTCTTCGACCATGGGCACCATGGGTGGAGAGTGGAGAGTGGAGACGCCTCGCTAACTCTTGGGTGAAGGTGCATGTGGCCTCGTGTATTTGCATATTGAAGCGTCAACCCCGGGAGGCCGTTCGGGCGAAGGGAGGCCGTTGCGGAGCCAGCTTTGTGGCGAGGAGACGGATGACAGAAAGTTGTGGTCCTTGCCACCTGAGCTTCCGACGGCGTCAAGGGAGTAGTTGGGGGAGCATGGGGAATGTCCGTTGTGCCCCCTGTGGTTTTGTAGGGAAATGCTTGCTTCAGAGAGGGTGGAATGTAATTCGGCCAAGCTTTCGAGTATGATGTATAAATACCCAGTGTATGACACTGTAATGAGGATGAATCAATGGTTATTTACTCATAAATTTATTGCAACCTTCACCACTTCCTTCCATTCGACCTCCGCTTTAATTATCCTGTGGGCAAGCGAAGCCTACACATAAATAAAGATATTGTAAACTACAAAATTGTAGATCCCTTTAGTATCTATAGAATTTGTATAAATATTATCCCTGTATAAGGTTATATGAAAAGATAGTTTTTTTTTCTAAAATATGCTCCACTAGCTAGTAGATAAATCGAGACAATTTGCATAGCACATCTTCAAACAATTGTAACTTTTTCATATAGTCACATATGAAAATAAAATTTACCGACAAAAAATCTACTACCTTTTGGTTCACAACATTTTTATTTGAAACCATCTTGTCACTAAAATAATCGATATAATGTTTAGATACAGATCTAAATATTGTATCCATTATTTACGTATCAAAAAGGCCTCAAATGAGAAAAGCTTTAAACAATAGGGTTCTATATCTCTTTTTTCTATATAATTTTTATATAAATTTCATCTTCATTTGATTCTATATATATAAGTTATGGTTTTTTAAGATGTACCGACGAAAAATCTACTACCTTTTGGTTCACAACATTTTTATTTGAAACCATCTTGTCACTAAAATAATCGATATAATGTTTAGATACAGATCTAAACATTGTATCCATTATTTACGTATCAAAAAGGCCTCAAATGAGAAAAGCTTTAAACAATAGGGTTCTATATCTCTTTTTTCTATATAATTTTTATATAAATTTCATCTTCATTTGATTCTATATATAAAAGTTATGGTTTTTTAAGATGAGCTACAGAAAAAAGAAAACCCGCTAATTCAAATGGCGGTAACAAACATTCGGCCAAACTCAATCGGCCGAACGTACTTGCCGCCACTTCTATCGGCAGTACTAGTACTAGTATAGTTTTCTATTTTTTATTCTGACAACTATTTTTGCAAAAAACGAACTTCATAAAAATATATAAAAGTAAAAAAAATCAAAACTTGGCAGTGATGACTGACACCCGGACCAGACGGCCCGTTCCAGCGTTTAGACTCGCCTGATCTGGGCTTCAAGCCCTTGTGCAGCCCATCGATTACGTGGCAGCTGCGGCCTTGGGAAAGCCCATCGATTACGTGGCAGTTGCGGATCGCCAACGGATGGGCTTTTTGCCCTTTTCCCTCTCTCGTCGCATCTGGTCCTCTGGCGCACGCGCGCTGCCGCTGGAGCCTGGAGCGTCTGCGTCCGGCCGGAAAACTGCTCGCCTCTCGCCGTCGCACTTCCCAGGTGCGCCGCGCTGTGGTGTCGCCTCTCGACCTGTCACTCGTGAAGTGTCCGCGGCCGGGGCGTCGACATCAGGCGCGGTCGCCGGTGGGTCGCTGCGACTGCGAGCCACGCGAAATGCGGGCAGCGCCAGTGTCGGCGCGAGCTGGTTTTTCAGGCTCATAATACGAATGGCGCTGCTGGACGTCCTCGTCCTCTGGGCCGATGATTGCCGATCAGTGTCTCGCTCCATCAGTGTGTTGATAATACACCTAGCGGCCTCTGGATTTTAATTTGCCCCCTTTCGCTACGCATACACGGAGCGATCGATCCCGACGTGACGCGCGGCCAAACTAGTGTCATCATGCCCGACCTGCTTCGCACGCAGGAGTGTAGTTGATAGTCGGTGCTGGGTCGCTCTCCGCGCTCTCAAATCCTGCTGTTTCCCTTTCAACGAGTCGTCTAATTGTACGGGCCTTAGAAAACGGCCGGCCCGGCACACGTACCTGCTTCTATCTCGTGCTCGAAACTGCCGTCTCGTCCGTAAGGGGGGACATGGCCATGTTACGCACAGCTCAATGCAACGCACAAAATAATAAAGGGGAGACGATATCGTATCAAGTACAGTAACGACTAGTGGGATCAATTGTACACTCGATTGAGTGGAAATTTACTCTCTCTCTATATAGTACGTACGCACTTCAAATTGTGAGATTTTGTGTGCGCGCATCATAAATTTAAATATGGTAATATAGCAAATCTACGACACATGTAGAGCTAGATAGTGTAGCTTATTTAACTTATTCTGCACAGGTTCGGAAAGGGAAAATATATAACAACATCATTTGCTACAAGAAGATTAATTGCTCGATACCGACTACGCGTACGCGCGAGCTAGCGAGTGACGTTGACGATCCTCCGTACTAGCTAGTACGAACGAACGAACGCCCGCCCGCCATCGTCGTCACAACTTCACACCTCGACAGTGCAGTCCGCCGGGTGCGTGAACTTGAGCGAGACGGTGGTGTTGACGCCGGCGGGGACGCCGACCCCCGACGCGGCGCTGGCGGCGAACGCGCCGCCGGCGAAGGCGCTGCCGCTGGTGGCGAGCAGCGCGGGGCAGGTGACGAAGAGGTGGTAGCCGCCGGAGACCCAGCTGCCGACCTTCCACTTGACGCGGCCCTCCACCTTGACGTGGAGCAGCACGTAGCCCGCCGCGATGTCCTGCTTCATGGCGTCCGCCACGTACTGCGAAACGGGGACGGCGTCGCCCGACATCACCGGGGACCACACGGAGACGTCCTTGTGGCCCTGGTAGATCGACGGCATCGACACCGGCACCGTCACCGGCTCGTCGCGGTACGTCGTGAACGCGTCCAGCGTCTTGTAGTACACGCCCACACGGTCGTTCGGGTTCCGCGACGCGATCGTCACCTGCGTACGTCGTCGTGCCGGCCGGCAGCCCGGCAGGTACCACCGTGCGTTAGTTCGTCGTCCCTCCGTCACGAAATCGGCCGGAGGTGGCCAAATGCATGCATCAGACTACGTACCTGGAGGTCGAGGGAGAGCGCGGGGTCGCTGAGGTCGATGGACCGGAGCTGCACGTCCTGGAGGTAGAAGGACGGCTTGGAGGGGTGCAGCGCCAGGTAGATGACGAGCACGATGAAGCCGACGACGGCGAAGAGCGTGAGGATGCAGGCGGCGACGGCGCCGCAGCAGCGGCGGAGGATCCAGTCGCGGTGGTGCTTCTCCTTGCTCATGGCGAGACGAGACCGACGACCTGCTGTCCTGCTGCGGTGCTGGACTGGGACTGGGAGCTCAGCTGGCTGGCTGCCTTGCTACTAGGACTGTGGGCAGTGGGAAGCTAAAGTGTGGCGCGAGTGGGGGTGGCCTTTTAATTACTCCAGCAGTCCAGCCGGTACACTAAGGCCTTGTTCATTTTCCCATCTCAACCCAAAATATTTTCTCTTCTATCCATTATATCAAATCTTTCGACGCATGCATAGAGCATTAAATGTAGGTAAAAAAGATAACTAATTGCATAGTTTGTCTGTAAATATCGGGACGAATCTTTTGAGCCTAATTAGTCCATGATTAGACAAATTTTGCCAAATAACAACGAAAGATGCTACAGTAAATTTTCACTTACTTTTCGCGAACTGAACACATCCTAAACAAGAAGAGGTATGGTGAGGTGCGCGTTTTAAAAAGGGGCTTTTAGTTTTGGGCTTATAGGGCAGGGGATGGACGAAAGGTACAGCTCAACCATCGAAGATTCCTCTGCTTCTTCCCGGGGCCCTTTGAGCATGGAGGTTGCCTATCGGCTAGTGCATCTGCTCTGAGATCCGTGCTGGGCCGGTGGTTAGCCCCGTCTGGTGAGTCGACCACTGGTGCTTGAGCTTCACTCCACGTCGGTTGGTCAACTGGGGACGGTTCTTGCATGGAGACCTTTTTGCATATGGGCAGCATTCACTTGCCATGCATACCCAAAATATTTCATCTTTCACCCATCACATCGAATCTTTAGACGCATGCATGAAGCATTAAATATAGGTAAAAAAAAATAACTAATTGCATAGTTTGTCTGTAAAGTTCGAGACAAATCTTTTGAGTCTAATTAATCCATGATTGAACAAATTTTACCAAATAATAACGAAAAGTGCTACAGTAACTTTTCACCCAAATTTTCTCATTGACCAATGTTGCCGAAATACTCCTACTTCATATAACAAGGGGTGTTCTAATAAGATGTTGTGGCTATAGCAGCGGCTGCGGCTGCGTAACTTTAGCAAAAGCCGTAGCCACAACCTTCGCTTTATCACAAGCGAATAGGGTCAATATAATTCACATGCAAATTACAAATATAGATTGCCAAACGGACCATCTGGTACGAGCTCTTGATGAAGGCAATGGTCAAGCCAACACAGCCCATAGTCCCCCTTCGTGTCGTGCTGTACCTAGCTATGGGTTGTGCCTTCAGTCCATGCACGACATTACGCTGCTTTAGTCGTGCCGAGCCAACCCATCGACCCGTTGAGCTTCTATCTCTACCAATGTGCGGTTACACACTGTCGGATGAGTCAGTCAAGGTCGTGGCGTCACCGCGCACCCTGCGGAGCTGTTGCTCGAGATGGTCGTGGTTATGCCCCTACGCCACTAGGCCACCGCCCTGAGATGATCAGGTTGTACCCCTAGCCGCCGCCGCATGTGCTGGTGTAGAAGTCAAGAAGGGAGGGGAGGGGAACCGACAGTGGAGTAGAGCATGGATAAAGAGGAGAGATGCGGACTGCAGGAGTGCCAAAGGAAGGCGTTGTCGAAGAGAAGGAAATGTGGGGACGACGAACCACGAGCGGGAGCATGGTACGGTGCGCGGTTGGATGCGAAGGGAAGAGATTTGAGGACTGGAGTTAGGTTTCAGATATTAGAGGTGTTAGATAGGTTTTAGTGAGCCTGCTAGATCTGCATTGTCGTGTCGAGTTAAGGCACAGACACGGTCCCACTATCAGACTAGGTACGCACAAACATGACAAATAGTCGAGCCATACATGTTGTGCCTGGGCCAGGGCAAAACCTTAGCCATGGACTATGCGGTCGAGTCACGGACCTTTTGGCCAACTATAAAATTGTAGCTACTTCACGCACCTATGTACTACTAGTACTTGCCAGTAGTAAGTTAGTAAGTACAGTAGTACTACCTCCGTCAAAAAAGAATGTAATTATAGGTTGCGTGCTAGTAAAAGTAGTTTACGTTTGACCAAATTTATAGTGAATAGTATTCGTATTTATGGCACCAAATTAATTTATTATGAAAATACATTTTGTAATTAATCTATGGTATTTATTTGATATTATAAATATTAATATTTTTTATCTATAATTTACCAAACTCAAGATAGAAAACACAGTAGTGCCCTAGAATTGTATTCTTTTCTAGACGGGGCAGCAGTACGAAAGAACTAGGGAGGAAAACTACTAAGGCTCTGTTTACTTTCCATGTACACCCAAAATATTTTCTCTTCCACCTATCACATCGAATCTTTAAACGCATGCATGGAGCATTAAATGTAGGTAAAAAACTAACTAATTGCATAGTTTATCTGTAAAGTTCGAGACGAATCTTTTGAGTCTAATTAATCCATGGTTGAACAAATTTTACCAAATAACAACGAAAAGTGCTACAGTAACTTTTCGCCCTATTTTTCTTAACTAAACACAGCCTAAACTAGTACAGCTCATGACTGTTCTACGGTTGACTGGTCCCGTTCCACACGATGAACTCCATATAGTGTACAGTGTGGTAGTCGCGACTGGCTCCTCACTCCTGAGGCGCAAATGGCCTCCCGCGTGGAGATGGGCGCCGGTCACGAACGCATGGGCAGCAGCACGCGCGAGAGATATTTCTTTTCGCGTGTACGTATGTCCTCGCGATCCCCCTGTGATTTCTCCCATCTCCAGCGCCGCCTAGAGCTGCGGCGCACAGCAATCCCGAGCGACGGAGGCGCGTCGGTGCCCGCGCCTCCCCTCGTGCCGTCGCGTCGTGCGCACTACGGCGGCCGATGGATGATGGGGATGGATCGCTCGCGCGCGGATTGCCCGGCCCGTGCGGTGGATCGGAGTCGGGAACTCGGGAAATTGAGGGGGTTGGTGCGGCGTAGCACGCAAGCTTGCTTGCGTCGTCGACGGTTGCTACGTCGTGTCATGCGGTGGTGCCACGCGCGCCGCTCGGCGGCTGAGCCGCTTCGATCAGCTGCGCAACCAAACAAGGGAGGCGCATGATATGATGCCCTGTGCGCGCTCGGCCCTCCGGTGCCCTCCGTTCCTTATCCCCACTCCCACCGACTGCCCTGTGCCCTATGCCACGAACCACCACGCATGTATGCCTGTCCCCTAACTAACTAAAATAATCACTGGATTTGCCTCCACCGAGCTATCACTAGCGCCATAAACCAACATAGCGTTAGCTAGCTAGCTCTAATCAGAATCCAGTAAACGAATCAAAATCACACTGTGATCCTATCAATGGCTGCGGTGAACAAAATATATAGTAAATCAAAGGGAGGTTGATCGAATCACTCCTGTTGGTGGGGATAACGTTGTGGCACGTACAGTACATTTCGTACGTACACTGCTCTTCTTTATGAATTCTTTTACCAAAAACTTTTGGATCAAAAGCATCAGACGATCGAGGGGCACACACCCAAACGGCTGCGGAAAGGACTTTTGGATCGTTTCATTTTCGTCCATTCCTATGTGTAGTGTCTCCGTGAGTCAGCATGACTTGCAAAGGCCGTCTCTTTTGCCATACAAGAAAAGAGAGGATCTGTTGGGTAAATCAGCTCCGGGGAAAAAAAAAACCCAGGAAACTATCCTTCTATCTCCTCATCAGTAGTCAGAAGTGGGGGCAGAAGGAGGCACAGCCTGCAGCTCTACTTAGCCAGGAAGTCAAATGAACCGGGGAGAGTTGAAGCCACATCGCAAAAATAATTCAGAACAAAATAATCTGTCGACTAGTGATGATTGATTCCAGGAACACCAGCTTTCAGACACAAAATAATTCAGAACAAAATAATGATTAAATAAATACAACAAGGCTGGAGCAGGATGCATCGTCATCGTCATATATACATGCCACCTACCCTGCACTGCATCCAGGACCATCGAAAGAAGATACATTAGATTCAGGACCATTAGAAGCTTGTAAGTACAGAGCAAAGTAACCCAGACGACTCCTGCCCACTCTGCACATCTTATACGTACGTCCCGGGCTTAATCGCACGCCTGTTTTGTGCGCCGCCTGTGAAGCTAATTTGTGATGGGGTATGTCACCTACCGTCCCCTCTCTTTTTTTCTGTTTGGTAAGCAGAGCTAAGCTAGCATAGCATTGCCGGCCAAGAATCTCCCTCTGCCTGGTGGAGTGTGGCATGCATTTTACGGTTGGTAGCGGAAAACGCAGGGAATTATTTGCGCGCATTTTACGGTCGGTGGCGCAAAGGCGTAGAGAATTATTTTGATGGATGGACCTCAAGGGGCAAGGCCCTTTCCTCGATGGCTCCATTATCTTGCGCGGAGAGGGTGAGGTTGGGCCACCATACCATGTGTTTTGTAAACTAATCTAATAATAATCATGTCGGACTATGTAATAGTTCAGGACCAGTTGGACTAGGCTTCTCGCTGTGATTTCTTTGAGATGCGAGGTGGATGGTGTTGCCGTGTTGGTATTTCGAGTGTCTGCGCTTTCGTGGCAGTGGCAGGCAGGGATTTCTTTTGAGAGGGTGGATAGAGAGGGACAGATGACCCTTTATTTTTTTGGCGATCAGGTAGGGAGAAAGCGGCGTAGAAGCCCAGCCAATTGTGATAGGAAATGCTCTGTTTGGTTAAGAGCCAGAAATGAGGCCCATGTTTTCTGTGTGACTAATGAGGCCCACGGTTAGAGCCGCATCCACACAGGCCGAGCAGCCCAACCTCCACAGCAGCCTAGCGGGAAGCAGCACAAAATGGGCTCGCCACCGCAACAGTGGGCCGAGCCGTGACTCTTTGCTGCCAGCAAAACGACGGTCCCACCATAACGTAATATGAGTTTAACTAATCCGTGGCATACGATTTTTTTTCCTTTTTCATAAGATGCTTGCTACTACTCATAACGTAATATGTTATGGCGGGACCGTCGTTTTGCGAGCAGATGGTGCTGGACGATCGTGGCCGAGCGAGCAGCGGTGCTGCAGTAGCAGCAACCGGGCTGCGTCGACGGGCACGAGCAGGCGTTAGAATTGCACGAGGGCCACGCCGTTGCTGCACGGGCGAGCTCCATGTGCCGCCGCCGACCTCTACGCCGTCGTCAAGCTCTGTAATGACGAGCGTCCATTCCTCCAAGCAACAAGGTGAAGTTATACTGAAAGCGTATGTTGCAAGCGTATATTTCAGATGTTTTATCTAGGTGTTGCAAGTGTTTTATCTGGATATTACAAAAGTAGATCAGGATGTTGCACATGTTGCATATGTTGCAAGCATCTGTTCCCAATGTTTTGTCTGTTTCAGACGTATGTTGCAAGCGTTTTATCTGGATGTTACATACACATATGTTCCAAGTGTTTTATCTATATGTTGTGAATGTTTGCAATGGTTTTCAAGGGTTTCAAGGTGTTTTTTTAAGTGTTTCATATGCATGTTTCATAGGTTTCATCTCTCTTCTTTGTATGTTGCAATTGTTGGATCTGAATGTTTTAAAAGTAGATCGGAGGTGCTGCACATGGGATGCGCATGGGAACCGGGGGGAGGGGGTGTCGCGGGATGTGACGTGGCGCAGGGAACGTCAAGGCGGCATGGGCCCCCACGTGGGCGCGCGAAAACATAGACGGGTGTGGGCGATGTCCGGCGGTGTGGGCCCCGCGTGGACGTGCGCTAACAAACTTTCGGCAGGCGTATATTCAGACGTTTGGATGCTAGTAGTGCCACGTGAGAAAAGATGATCCAATTTAGAAACTTCTACATATGAAAATTGTCATTATAATAAATTACATCACTACTAACTTCTAACCCTTGCGCAATGACGAAAATTCGTTGCAATATGCCCAATTTGGTTGCAAAAGGTAGATGTTGCAACCAAATCGCGTTCGTTGCCAATGATTGCAAAAAGTCTGGTTGCATTAAGTTATTGCAACCATTGTTAGTTTGGCATTGCAAGTGTTAGGGTTTCTTGCAACCATAGATGTCTGTTGCCAAGCATGTCAATAGGACGTTGTCGCAACATTCATGGTCCTGGGAATATAAGCACTTGCCACGCATATTTTTGTAGCAAGAGATGGTACATGCAACGATCAATGTCGTAGCAATAGATACACTTGCCACGAACAATGTCGTTGCAATAGTATGTATTGCCACACTAGAATTTTGTTGCCAAAAGTATTATTGCCACGACTTCCATGCCGTGGCAAGTACACCATTTACCACGTAATTTTAATCGTTGCGAGAGATCATATTTATTGCCACGGTCACCACACTGTGGCAATATTATCATTTGCCACACAATTTTATTTGTTGCGAGAGATCATACATTATTGCCATAGTCACTATGCCGTGGCAATAGTATAATTTGCCATGAAATTTTATGCGTTGCCGCAAATCATATTGCCACGCAAGTGTGTTCGTTGCAATAGATTATATTGCCACACAAAGCGGCTCATTGGCATAGATTGTCTTGCAACGCTAGTAGCATTTGATTTGTGCTTTAATAAAACATCATTGCAAAAATCAATAAATCGTAATAAAAGCCTAATTGCACTCACATATAATAATTATAATCAATCGTTCAATAAGTTGACTAACCATTATAGTATCAAAAATCATAAATGAGTATACAATTGAATCATTATTTCACAACCTTTTAAAACTTGCAACAACATAAGACTTCCTAATATCTATGCAGCACTTGAGGGTTTCCTAGCAGCAGAACATGTCATTGCCTCAGCGGTGTCCTCGCTTGATTATGAGCCTCCAAATCAAACCTAGTACACCTACTGGCCAAAAGAAAAAGATTGGGATATTAGAACAATATTAGGTATACTACTACATTCCCATAATGTAAAGATATTTGAATAGAACATGGTTGTAATTAAGCAAAAGTAGAATTAATCAAAACTATGGGAAGGAGTGTTGTCAGTTTAATTAAGCAAAAGTATAACTAAAAAATACAAAGCCTAGTACTAAAGCAAGTACTCAATGAACACCACGACCTATGGGCTACGGACTAGACCGGCATATATTTCAACCAGGCAGAACCCCGCATAGTTGCGTGGGCTAGCAAGCTTAAAAATGTAGCATGGGGAGCGTAGAAAAATGTTCTTAATTTTGCAGATAATGCAAAGCACACAAGACCAATCAGATAGAGGTAAACAGGAAGTGGACAATAGGTGATTTTGTAAAGCATAATAATAATATTAACATAACAAAGATGGCAAAAATTAGCAAATAGACACACAGGAAGTGGACAAGGGTTTCAAGGTATTTTTTAAGTGTTTCAGATGCATGTTTCATGTGTTTCATCTCTCTTCTTTGTATGTTGCAATTGTTGGATTTGAATGTTTTAAAAGTAGATCGAGGGTGCTGCACATGGGATGCGCGTGGGAACGGGGGGCGGTGTTGTAACACCCCAGGTGTTTATCACCAATTAAGTAGTGGGTTTAAGCTCAAACATGATAGATTAGTGGAGATGACGATGCCAAAGTCAAACCTATGGAAATAAACCCTAACCTGAACTTGGATATTGCACCCTTGCTTACATATAGGCTCAATTAAAAGATATATGCTTGGGTGTGGTTATCAAAGTATCTTCACATGTCTCACATCAATAACTATCTATATTGATACCTGGAAAAGTTTCATGAAGTTCGGAATCAAGAAGTCACATGAAATGATAAGTTATATGCTTGTTTGGATTATAACTAAAACCTACCTTACATCCCATGGGAACTAGTGTTGTGCAACATACAAATGCAATATGTGCAACACATCTTGGACACATGTGGAACACCCTAGTGGAACATGTGTAGCATGTATCTTGAAACAACCACAGGAAATGATTATAGCATTTCACTTGAGTTCTATGTTTCAAGGCATGTGAGGCCTGCACTTTTGTGCAACCTATGCATGGTGGGTATGTTTGGCCTCTACAACACCTTAACTACACTTAGGACACTTAATGGAACAATGTTCATGTTGATCATTTTGCCTAAATGTGCTTCTAAGTGATGGTTGACCATGTATGGACCCTAGAACCCTTTTGTTTGAACATTTCAAAAGTGTGACCTAGAAGCTTTGCATGACTGTGCACCCTTTAACAAAGTTTTAGATAATTTTATAAGGAACAAACTTTGTATAAGAGTCAAGTCATGAAAATGTGTGGAACATGCTCAAAAAGGGCCCACAAGTCAGAAATAGGGCTGATTTCAGCACTTAAGAAATTTAAAGCCCGATTTCAGTGTCTTCGACATTGACATCCCACGTTCTCGAGTTTTTACTAAGTAACTTCAATTGGTCCAAAAATGAAAGTTGGAAACAATTTGTTGGAGAACAACATGTAAAAATTTGGGATCGATTTGACCAAATTTGGCATTTCAAAATCCCAAAACCGAGCCCTAGCTTAACTTATTGACACTGGTGATTTGGGGACTGATTATCTCCTAATCGGTGGGTCTTATGACCATGGTGCTTAAATAAAAATTGTAGAGTATACTAAGGTGAACAACTTTGACAATTGGTCCATAGCCCAGTTCAGCCCTTAGCCAGCACAAACGCGGCCTCCAAGTCAAACTGGTTCATGCACACCACGTGTTCGGTTGAAGGCTTCAACGGGCGACGCGTGTCCGGACGTGGCTTCCATGCGCTGGCCGCGCCTCCACCATGGCTGGACACACGCCCGTTCCTCTCCACGCGTCTTGCGCCTCATTGCCTAGGGGAAAAGCACCAGTACGCGCGCCCAAGCTCCACTCTATCCCCTCTACTTCCTCTACCTCTCCATCCCGACTCGCGCGCGCATGCCACTGTGACCGTGGCCGCCATTGCCGCCCGTGCTCGAGCTCGAGGTGGTTATGCCGCTTCGGTCCACCATTGTCTGAGTTGTGCTCCTCTGCGTGTGCGTGCTCCTCCAGGTGAGCCACCGCGCACCTTCCCTGGCCAAGATCGTCGCCGGGGCACGACCGGCTGAGGTGGCTCTGCTGCCGACCGCAGGCGCCCGTGGCCCCGCCTCCTCCGAGCCATTCAAGCAAGACTGGGTGCACCGGTGGGTGCGCGTGGGCCCCCTGGTGCCACACGGGCACCCTCGCCGTCGTCGACCGCCCCACCGCCGGTTGGCCGGCTGGTGTTCGCCCTCCCGCGCTCGGCCAACGGAGGTAGAAGACGAAGACCCGATTTCCCCCCCCCGTGACTCTCTCATATGACAAGCGGGCCCGGTCAGACTCCGAGGCCCACTTGTCGGTTTAAGGAAGTGTCCGTCCTGGGTGTGTTTTCGGGTGCGCCTAGCATATTCGGTTAGGTATGGATAAATCCTGTTTTTGAAATTCAGATTTTATGTAAATCTTCTAAAATTCATATCTCATGCTAGATAAGTCCAAAAATAGCAAATGTGGACTTTTTGGAAACCTTGAGAAGTGATCTATGCAATAGAGTCATAAAATGTTAGGTGTTTGCAGATGTTTTTCTGATGTTTTTATTTAAGCTTTAAAAATGCTCTAAAATGCTTATAAACATGACCAGAGCAAGATCTGGAGTTTTAGAACTCTAAAAATGATGATTCTTGTTTTGTTAATTTTGTGATGACATTTAATTGCTAGGAAAAATATTAAACACACTAATTGTTCACTGTTTTCTTAGGGTTTTGATTGGACCTTGATAAATAAGGAAATCTATATTATTTTTCTTGTCATTTTATATCTTGAGTTGTGATGCTCCAAATGATGTGAAATTTTTATGGTAGTCTTGTCATGATATGTATGTACTGTGGTATAAATTTCTTGGTCACTACTTATTGTATCATCTAATTATTGATTTAACTTGTTTATGGCTTGTTAAATAGCTTGTAAATAATATATAATTGATAAAATGGAAAATGTTGTTCCTTTAGATTAGTATGATGTTTATCTATCATATTAATTCATGCTATGGCCATGTGTTCATAGAAAATATGGAGTTTTAGGTTTTACTTGCTCTCACATGATTTATCTCATTAGCTATTTGTCTTTTTCTTAGAGGTTGATATACTTGTCCAAATGGATGGAAATTTGGACAGTATACTTTTGGGAGCATTTGTAGACCCCTGTAATTTTGGTAGAATTTATTGAGTATCTTTATGATGTGGTCATAATTCCACCTAATGATCTAAATAAATTAAGAAAATATATTAAAAGAATTTATTTAGTAATTGACACTATGTTTCTGATGTTCATTAGTCATGTACGAAATGTTGGTAAAGTTGGTTTTATCTAGTTATATATTTGCAACATAAGTTAATAATTATTTCTTGCAAATGAGGTTTCTAAACAGATTTGAGAATACTGTTAATTACCCTATGCAAATGAGGTTTTCATGTCTTGTGTGCTATAACAAAGTTGTTTTGAATTTCATGATCTAGCTGCTGTTAAATTTTGGTGGCATTTGGTCAAGTAGTTTTTGAGTTATAGATGTTTAAAGTCCGGTTCCAGATTTGGTTGCTCTCTGTTTGGAGCAGACCAGAGTCTGTAGTTTCATCTTTTCGACTAATTAAACTTGGGAATCAGGCTTAGTGGATATTAAATGAATTGTAGACAATTTCATAATCTTTCCAGAATGTCTTCTTGCAAGTCATTGGGATTTAGGGATCTCCAGTTATGATTGATTTACTGAGCTACTGTATGGATGTCCAGAAAGTGATGGATTTTGGGTTGTAGTGCTTTGATCAACTTTGCCATGCTAGTGTATTGAAGTGTGACTCATATCCTTGATGGTACTTGGGTTGGTACCCTGTAATCTTATGATACTTGTGCCTTGATTGTTGTTCTTGTAATCTTCTATGTTATGCCCTAATGAGGATTTAGTTATTTAGCTCTAAGTGTTTATGTGAACTTTGGTATGCTTGCATGATTACTGTGTTTATTGCACTTCTATGCATTGATACATATGCATTATTGCACCTCATTTAGGTACGCTAGCTGAAGCACGTGAAGGACCTGATGTGGAGCCAAACCCGAAGGCGGTGTTTGGTGGATCCAAACCCGAAGATAGAAGGACCGGACAAGTAGTAGATCGGGAGATGCTCGCCAAGTGACTTCTTCTGACATACTCTAACTTGAGTCGGATCCCAGGCAAGCCCCGGAGCATTATAAGCCTCCTATCTTCAAAGCAATATATATATATATATATATATATATATATATATATATATATATATATATATATATATATATATATATGTTATAAGTATTGTTGCATTAAGTGGTAGGAGTTGGTTAGAAACCCTTGCTGCATTATATCATTCCTTGTCCAGATATATGAATCCTTGAATCCTACATAGACCAGGATCGAGTAGATGCTTAGCCCTGCTTTAAGCGGTAGAAGTCAGGTGATTTCCTGTCACCTACGAGATATAGGGATATTCATATATGGCACGGTTGGCTATATTTGCTATCGTGGAATGGAACCATGTGTTAATAAAATGAAATGAGACCGGCGGGATGACGATAGTGAAGCAACAAGGCATGGAGGTCTTGGGTGTGAATCTATCCCCGTCTGAGTCGTTTAAGGACCGATTCGCTGTACGTCCTTGAGTCATGTTGAACGCAGTCTAACACTTAGTTGGCCGGATAAGTCGTTCCGACCGCGAAGCCGAGTAATGTGATTCAGGCCGGGAATCGAATGATAGGTTGCTTCTTGGAGGAGAGAAAGGATGTGCTTGGGGACATTGGCGTGAGACCAAGGGGGGGGGGGGGTTAGAGTCCCTATCACCTGGCAGAGTGTCGTCCTTGGGGTCACGACATCATTCGGACCCGCGATTCCTGAATCATATGAAAAGGTGGCTTGTGCGACCCTGGCAGGGGCCTACGCGGTGAGTGTTAGAAATACCCCTCCAGCTGGATAGGAATTCGATTCGAATCGCCGTCGCTCCCGGTTAGTGAGCACTTGACTTGAGCAGCGGCAACGTAGATTCCATTAAATTGAACGGATGGTTAATTGGATCACGATGGAAAGTTTGCCTCAATTTATACCTGCTATGGTTAATATTGTTTGCTCCTAATAAAGTGAGTGCTCTAGTATAGGTGCTAAAATAGATGACAGGCTAATGATGATTAACTTGATGCTTAAGCATTAATGATTACTTATCTGTATTAAGCTTTTATGTAAAATGTTGTTAAGCTAGCCCCACTTTATATCAGCCTTGCATGATCCTTGGTGTCACCTTATTTCTGGTTTCTGACGGGTAAGTCTAGATAAGTACCTTCTCGTACTCAGGGTTTTATCCCCACTTGTTGCAGGTTGTGATGTATCATGGTGGCTGCAAGAGTTGGTTGACTCCTGCCGTAGTGGCGGAGTGTGATCACGGGCATGATCCTTCTTATTTACCTTATCTCTAATGCTTTTGTTGGAAGTAGACCGTGGTACTGGCATGTATTTGAAATAAGAATAATGTTAGTTTCAAATTACTTTGCTTCCGCTACTTTTCAATGTAAGTTCTAATAACTATGTTGAACTCCGTTGTATATTGAATTACTTGGGAAATGGTTGTAACATATGACTTGTTATGTTGAATCACTACGATCTTGGCTTGTATGTTGGTTGGTTTGAAATCCCTCGTGATTTCATTGGACTACCGGAGTTATATGGGCTCAAGTGTGAGAATTTGATCACTTCGGTGATTGTTTTTATACTTGTGCTCTTATAATTTGGACGGTTCTGTTACAGCTGGTATCGGAGCAAGATTCAACATTAAACTTGTCATATGTGTATTTAAAACAATGGTTTTGTTTTATAAAATCAGTTTTATCAACTTATAGTTATATATAGGTTTGTCAAATCTAAATTTTAAACCTAAGTATGCCAGTGGTCAATTTCCTTATGCCCATATAAGGATTATTAGGTGGCTTATATAAGTACTAACTTAGGGGTTTTTCATTATGCATCTACGCCCAGGCCAAGATATGTATGTGTGATAACTCTCCCACACTATGCTACCCAGTGTGTCAGATTAGAGGTAGCCTTCATATATGAAATAGCCATATATGTTGTTAGTTTACTTTTATGCAACGTCGCACCTACGCTCAGGTAAGTGTGAGTTGTGGGAGGATGACCGTCCAACCGCGGTCTAGGGGAGAGCTAGTTTTGGTTACTAGATTATTTACATGTTACACACATGTTTATATGAAGGTACTTAATTGTGGGTGATCGAATGATTCGGGTAGTTTTGGTACTACATGTATATATACGGGGGTATATGTACATGGGAGTACTTAGAATTTTACTTGTCTTCTTTCATTATGTGCCATATATTGGGGAATTGTTGGGCTGCAATGAAAATTTTCTGCAGGTACGCTAACCACGAATGCGTAAGTCGCATGTAGCTGACGACTAGATATATATCGAGAGAGTGCGTGTTATGCCACCGACATAGAACGTGATCGCCACCTTAGGTTGGCAGTCTTGTAAGGACGAATAGGACGAAGCATGCATCTTCATGATTGTTGCTTTATACATAGCTATGCTCCTCTCACCCTTGTTCGATATTAAGTGACTTGTGATTGATGTTATGTAGTATCTTCCTTGTGTGGAGTTAGACATGAATGCCTTGTTCAATATTACTTGAATAGAAAGTGCTTGAGAAAAGTGTGTGTTTAGCCTTGCTAGAAATAGTTGTGGTTACATGCGTGAACCTATAGAGGCCCTCTAGTTGAGTCAAGTGGTGGATGTGTTGTTCATACAAGCATTTGTAAATGCTTTAGACCTTATTTCAGTAATCATGGATTCTCATGAATGAATTAAATTAGTGTTGGTCTAAGGTAATAATGTTTAGAGCTACTAGAATAACATGTTTGTGTGCTCTCTTGTTAAGTAGAACAAAGGCAAGCTTTGTTTTGCTTGTTGGACGTTGGCTGCTAGAGCGGTTTCTGTTGTAGTGATACTTTTGGGGTCATAATGGTGTTTTCTGTAGCTATGGAGAATACCAAGGTTGTAGCTAACTTACTTATATAGCTTGTCCTAAAATTTCATGACACTAGGCCTTATTGTTTGGGAGTTATGAATTTTAGAAGTTTACCAACAGGTTTTGTTTGTGCTTTGAATAGATCTGAATGTTTGGTTTGTTTGACCTATGTGCATAAGGAATCATGTCTTGGAGGTAATAGAAGAAGTGTATTACTTTTTCTAAGCTTTCCAAAATGTCCTATAGCACTAATTTTTGTGGTCAAAATTTCTAGTTAGGAGCTTGTCAAGTGGAATGACTGAATCTGCCCAAATCTGGGCAGAGATGTCTTCTTTGTCTTAATGGGCCTTGTTAGCTATAGAATCATCTTAATATGATAATAAGAAAGTTATAGACAACTTAATAAGCTTTACATAAAGTTAAGGCTCAGCCTTGTTAGGTCCCTAGAACTCCAGTTACGCATTTTCGAAGTTCTTGTCAGTTTTCTGTCCATATTAGTACAGATCTAAAACATTAGCAATTTTGGTCATGTTAATCTATGAATTAGCTGTTGGTATGAGTAACTAAAGTGTATTCATCTTCCTAAGCTTTCTAAATAGTCTAGGATCACTTTTGTGGGATGTCTACAACCTCAGTTACGGTTGAAATAAGTAACTACTGTGTTGCTGTCCAGATTCTATACATATGCTAAGTTGGCTCTCTTAGCTAACGTTTGTTTGGACTAAACTTGTAGTTAGTTCATGCTTGAGATGAATGCTTATTTTGGGTGAGCCTTGTGCTTTTGTATTGGTTACTTAAGCCCATTCGTTTGAATTTTCTCCAATGTCTGCTTGATTGTGATGTTGTATGTGTGCTTGTTATCTAGGTAGTGCCCTAGTTGTCACCTCGTTTGTCCTCGGTAAGCATACGAGGGTCACATAGCTTTAGCCTAGAACAACATTCATGTTACGTAATTGTATGGTTGTTGTCTTCAATTAGGTTTTCTCTCTTAGGAGCCTGAGCCTGTAGACTTGGTGGTTAGCCCTTGAATGTTTGTATCCATGCCTTTGCGTGACCGAAAGCCCAAAGTTTAGTTCTCCTATATGTTTGCATAAGCCGTGGATGTTTTGCAACCCTCTTTGTGAAGACCCTTGTCGACTGACCCACCAAGTTAACTTCCATCAACGCTAGCCTTTGACCATGGTTCGTACATTGCCAGTTGTGGAGATCGTACCCAAATCCATGTTGGACCTTCCGGTTACCTCTCTCAAAGGTTAGCTAATGTGGCGCAAGTCGTACATAGAATTTAAGCAAGAGTCTCTTGCTTAGTTATCCTTGGCAATTGTGCGATGTTCTCTTGTGCTATATTTTGATCTTCGGATCATTTTTGTGTTGATTATAAACCTTGTGACTACCTTTGCTTGCTATCCCTCCTTGTATGGCACTTGCTCTTACAGCCCTTTAGTGCCACTTAAAATTTCACTTTCGTTGTGCGTTTAGTAATGGTGTTATGAGTAGCCGCTGATGGTGCCGCGACGAAACCAAGGGCCTCCTGTGGCTGCAGACACATGGCTGGCTGCTTGGCACGCGCTGGTATCACGGTTTCTAGTCATGATCCATTATGAAACGACAGTCGATGTGTTATTTTCTCATGTCCCTTTTCTTGGTTATCTCTCTATATTATATCATAAGATCCATATCTTAGACCGAAAGTAGTGGAACTTCCTTTTAAAGTTGCTAAGAGGAAAATCTTTGAAGAATAGGTCACCGACATAAACATTAACAGACTGCAATAGGTGATAGACAAGTGACTCTATGTAGTTATCCCAGTATTGACGAACGTCATCTAGTAAGCAAGTATCTCATATCTATTGGATAAAAAGGACACACAACCCTTAATGTTGGACAAGTTATCTATGGGATGAGAATCGATTGTCGCATTGTGCATATGACCAGAGCTATCCCAGTCGCAATCTTGGGTGCATAATGACCATACAATCAAAATCAACCATCTCTAGAATAACTTCGTATTTGCTAATTTCGATGGCAACCATCTGTTCTGTTTCAACCACAGTTGTTGTGGTCAAGAGTGAAGATTTGGAACTTTTTAGTGTTGAGAGACAACTGATTAGTTACCAATAGGAAGGTTAAATCTCCAGCTAGGTAACGACTCTTTGGTAGCTACGAAGGCTAGGTCTTATAGAGCAATAACCAACAAGAAGTTAATCAACTAGCCAATAACTGGAGTGATACTCTATCATCCAGAGTCATTGCGACCAAGTCAATTCCATCTTGGACAATCACACAGATAGTGCAAGGTGTTCTATCAGCTAAAGCGAAGAATTAGAGAAAGCATGACCTAGTTTCAATTAGCATCCTTGTGCCCTTAGGTGCCACAAATGGTTTGTTCATTACTCTATTGGACGATCTCTTAAGTGGTCTTAAGGATCCTGTTGGACACCCTTTCTCTTTACTTTTATGTTCTCTCATCAATAATTATTGGGACAATCAAGGGTTATACGAGTAAATTTGCAAATCAAAAGCAATTTGAAAAGTGTCAAACAACAGATTTCCTATCTTAGAGCTGCTATATGACCCTAAAGAGAAAGTCTCATGGTGAAAGGTTGGCCTGACAAAGTTGTTATGCTGCAAGTCAACTCAACTTACAGTACAACTAAGTCACCAAGGAAAATTTTATTCAATCACTTGGTGGTAGACTCCTCCCCGCGGTTAAGTGAATAATTACAACTTTTGTTGTCCTTAAGGCCTCGTTACATCTTTCTTAGGGAATTATTTTCCTAAGATGACATACTTTGGTACCTTATAATTGTTTTTACCCAAGAGGTTGCATCTGATTCAACCCAGATAACTGTTGTCTTGGATAGAAGAATCTTCTTAGGTAACATTTGACAGAAATACGAAGCCGACAGAGTCAGCCATCACATTCACTAACCCCTCGACAGACTCAGATAATACAGTGTTGTCGTCAGAGAAAGAGAACTGCACACATGGGACCACAAGTAGTTTTCCTTTAGTTGGTGTCTGAATGTTGGAACATTTACGACCAACATAGACCCTGTCTATTGGTTAGTCGGTATCCTATGGCCTCAGAGAATGTTTGTCGTCTATGATCTCACCCTTTTGGAAGGTTGTACTCAAGGCAGTTGGTAGAGAACTGCTTTTCAAAAACCGTGTGAACATAGAGCCATTTCAATGAGTATACTTCTGAATATTTTGGTCTAGTGTCAAGTTCAGATGGCCTATGTTGTGCTCGTTAGAGAGTCAGATACTTGTGAGTGGTTCACTCATGGACCAAATGACCTCTATACACTAAGAATGCAATACGTGCTATCTTGGATTCCTCCCAAAGTAACAATGCTTCATGGAAGTCAATGAAGGAAATTCTTCAGACAAATTTTACCATGAAAAGTCAGTGCTAGAAAGTGCCTTTGGCCAAATTGTTCACCGATGTTGAAGCTTTGTAGCTGAATGCTATAGCAGATATTGAGAACTAGATAACGTGTCTCTCTTCCTTAAAAGGTCTTCCATTCCGAATCTCGGGACGCGATTCTTTTAAGGGGGGAGGGCTGTAACACCCCAGGTGTTTATCACCAATTAAGCAGTGGGTTTAAGCTCAAACATGATAGATTAGTGGAGATGACGATGCCAAAGTCAAACCTATGGAAATAAACCCTAACCTGAACTTGGATATTGCACCCTTGCTTACATATAGGCTCAATTAAAAGATATATGCTTGGGTGTGGTTATCAAAGTATCTTCACATGTCTCACATCAATAACTATCTATATTGATACCTGGAAAAGTTTCATGAAGTTCGGAATCAAGAAGTCACATGAAATGATAAGTTATATGCTTGTTTGGATTATAACTAAAACCTGCCTTACATCCCATGGGAACTAGTGTTGTGCAACATACAAATGCAATATGTGCAACACATCTTGGACACATGTGGAACACCCTAGTGGAACATGTGTAGCATGTATCTTGAAACAACCACATGAAATGACTATAGCATTTCACTTGAGTTCTATGTTTCAAGGCATGTGAGGCCTGCACTTTTGTGCAACCTATGCATGGTGGGTATGTTTGGCCTCTACAACACCTTAACTACACTTAGGACACTTAATGGAACAATGTTCATGTTGATCATTTTACCTAAATGTGCTTCTAAGTGATGGTTGACCATGTATGGACCCTAGAACCCTTTTGTTTGACCATTTCAAAAGTGTGACCTAGAAGCTTTGCATGACTGTGCACCCTTTAACAAAGTTTTAGATAATTTTATAAGGAACAAACTTTGTATAAGAGTTAAGTCATGAAAATGTGTGGAACATGCTCAAAAAGGGCCCACAAGTCAGAAATAGGGCTGATTTCAGCACTTAAGAAATTTAAAGCCCGATTTCAGTGTCTTCGACATTGAAATCCCACGTTCTCGAGTTTTTACTAAGTAACTTCAATTGGTCCAAAAATGAAAGTTGGAAACAATTTGTTGGAGAACAACATGTAAAAAGTTGGGATCGATTTGACCAAGTTTGGCATTTCAAAATCCCAAAACCGAGCCCTAGCTTAACTTATTGACACTGGTGATTTGGGGACTGATTATCTCCTAATCGGTGGGTCTTATGACCATGGTGCTTAAATAAAAATTGTAGAGTATACTGAGGTGAACAACTTTGACAATTGGTCCATAGCCCAGTTCAGCCCTTAGCCAGCCCAAACACGGCCTCCAAGTCGAACTGGTTCATGCACACCACGTGTTCGGTTGAAGGCTTCAACGGGCGACGCGCGTCCGGACGTGGCTTCCATGCGCTGGCCGCGCCTCCACCATGGCTGGACACACGCCCGTTCCTCTCCACGCGTCTTGCGCCTCATTGCCGAGGGGAAAAGCACCAGGACGCGCGCCCAAGCTCCACTCTATCCCCTCTACTTCCTCTACCTCTCCATCCCGACTTGCGCGCGCATGCCACTGTGACCGTGGCCGCCATTGCCGCCCATGCTCGAGCTCGAGGTGGTTATGCCGCTTCGGTCCACCATTGTCTGAGTTGTGCTCCTCTGCGTGTGCGTGCTCCTCTAGGTGAGCCACCGCGCACCTTCCCTGGCCAAGACCGTCACCGAGGCACGACCGGCCGAGGTGGCTCTGCTGCCGACCGCAGGCGCCCGTGGCCCTGCCTCCTCCGAGCTGTTCAAGCAAGACTGGGTGCACCGGTGGGTGCGCGTGGGCCCCCTGGTGCCGCACGGGCACCCTCGTCATCGTCGACCGCCCCACCGCCGGTTGGCCGGCCGGTGTTCGCCCTCCCGCGCTCGGCCGACGGAGGTAGAAGACGAAGACCCGATTTCCCCCCCCCCCCGTGACTCTGTCATATGACAAGCGGGTCCGGCCAGACTCCGAGGCCCACTTGTCGGTTTAAGGAAGTGTCCGTCCTGGGTGTGTTTTCGGGTGCGCCTAGCATATTCGGTTAGGTATGGATAAATCCTGTTTTTGAAATTCAGATTTTATGTAAATCTTCTAAAATTCATATCTCATGCTAGATAAGTCCAAAAATAGCAAATGTGGACTTTTTGGAAACCTTGAGAAGTGATCTATGCAATAGAGTCATAAAATGTTAGGTGTTTGTAGATGTTTTTCTGATGTTTTTATTTAAGCTTTAAAAATGCTCTAAAATGCTTATAAACTTGACCAGAGCAAGATCTGGAGTTTTAGAACTCCAAAAATGATGATTCTTATTTTGTTAATTTTGTGATGACATTTAATTGCTAGAAAAAATATTAAACACACTAATTGTTCACTGTTTTCTTAGGGTTTTGATTGGACCTTGATAAATAAGGAAATCTATATTATTTTTCTTGTCATTTTATATCTTGAGTTGTGATGCTCCAAATGATGTGAAATTTTTATGGTAGTCTTGTCATGATATGTATGTACTGTGGTATAAATTTCTTGGTCACTACTTATTGTATGATCTAATTATTGATTTAACTTGTTTATGGCTTGTTAAATAGCTTGTAAATAATATATAATTGATAAAATGGAAAATATTGTTCCTTTAGATTAGTATGATGTTTATCTATCATATTGATCCATGCTATGGCCATGTGTTCATAGAAAATATGGCGTTTTAGATTTTACTTGCTCTCACATGATTTATCTCATTAGCTATTTGTCTTTTTCTTAGAGGTTGATATACTTGTCCAAATGGATGGAAAATTTGGACAGTATACTTTTGGGAGCATTTGTAGACCCCTGTAATTTTGGTAGAATTTATTGAGTATCTTTATGATGTGGTCATAATTCCACCTAATAATCTAAATAAATTAAGAAAATATATTAAAAGAATTTATTTAGTAATTGACACTATGTTTCTGATGTTCATTAGTCATGTACGAAATGTTGGTAAAGTTGGTTTTATCCAGTTATATATTTGCAACATAAGTTAATAATTATTTCTTGCAAATGAGGTTTCTAAACAGATTTGAGAATACTGTTAATTACCCTATGCAAATGAGGTTTTCATGCCTTGTGTGCTATAACAAAGTTGTTGTGAATTTCATGATCTAGCTGCTTTTAAGTTTTGGTGGCATTTGGTCAAGTAGTTTTTGAGTTATAGATGTTTAAAGTCCGGTTCCAGATTTGGTTGCTCTCTGTTTGGAGCAGACCAGAGTCTGTAGTTTCATCTTTTCGACCAATTAAACTTGGGAATCAGGATTAGTGGATATTAAATGAATTGTATACAATTTCATAAGCTTTCCAGAATGTCTTATTGCAAGTCATTGGGATTTAGGGATCTCTAGTTATGATTGATTTACTGAGCTACTGTATGGATGTCCAGAAAGTGATGGATTTTGGTTGTAGTGCTTTGATCAACTTTGCCATGCTAGTGTATTGAAGTGTGACTCATATCCTTGATGGTACTTGGGTTGGTACCCTGTAATCTTATGATACTTGTGCCTTGATTGTTGTGCTTGTAATCTTCTATGTTATGCCCTAATGAGGATTTAGTTATTTAGCTCTAAGTGTTTATGTGAACTTTGGTATGCTTGCATGATTACTGTGTTTGTTGCACTTCTATGCATTCATACATATGTATTATTGCACCTCATTTAGGTACGCTAGCTGAAGCACGTGAAGGACCTGATGTGGAGCCAAACCCGAAGGCGGTGTTTGGTGGATCCAAACCCGAAGATAGAAGGACCGGACAAGTAGTAGATTGGGAGATGCTCGCCAAGTGACTTCTTCTGACATACTCTAACTTGAGTCGGATCCCAGGCAAGCCCCGGAGCATTATAAGCCTCCTATCTTCAAAGCAATTATATATATATATATGTTATAAGTATTGTTGCATTAAGTGGTAGGAGTTGGTTAGAAACCCTTGCTGCATTATATCATTCCTTGTCCAGATATATGAATCCTTGAATCCTACATAGACTAGGATCGAGTAGATGCTTAGCCCTGCTTTAAGCGGTAGAAGTCAGGTGATTTCCTGTCACCTGCGAGATATAGGGATATTCATATATGGCACGGTTGGCTATATTTGCTATCGTGGAATGGAACAATGTGTTAATAAAATGAAATGAGACCGGACGGGATGACGATAGTGAAGCAACAAGGCATGGAGGTCTTGGTTGTGAATCTATCCCCGTCTGAGTCATTTAAGGACCGATTCGCTGTACGTCCTTGAGTCATGTTGAACGCAGTCTAACACTTAGTTGGCCAGATAAGTCGTTCCGACTGCGAAGCCGAGTAATGTGATTTAGGCCGGGAATCGAATGGTAGGTTGCTTCTTGGAGGAGAGAAAGGATGTGCTTGGGGACATTGGCGTGAGACCAAGGGGGGGTTAGAGTCCCTATCACCTGGTAGAGTGTCGCCCTTGGGGTCGCGACATCATTCGGACCCGCGATTCCTGAATCATATGAAAAGGTGGCTTGTGCGACCCTGGCAGGGGCCTGCGCGGTGAGTGTTAGAAATACCCCTCTAGCTGGATAGGAATTCGATTCGAATCGCCGTCGCTCCCGGTTAGTGAGCACTTGACTTAAGCAGCGGCAACGTAGATTCCATTAAATTGAACGGATGGTTAATTGGATCACGATGGAAAGTTTGCCTCAATTTATACCTGCTATGGTTAATATTGTTTGCTCCTAATAAAGTGAGTGCTCTAGTACAGGTGCTAAAATAGATGACAGGCTAATGATGATTAACTTGATGCTTAAGCATTAATGATTACTTATCTGTATTAAGCTTTTATGCAAAATATTGTTAAGCTAGCCCCACTTTATATCAGCCTTGCATGATCCTTGGTATCACCTTATTTCTGGTTTCTGACGGGTAAGTCTAGCTGAGTACCTTCTCGTACTCAGGGTTTTATCCCCACTTATTGCAGGTTGTGATGTATCATGGCGGCTGCAAGAGTTGGTTGACTCCTGCCATAGTGGCGGAGTGTGATCACGGGCATGATCCTTCTTATTTACCTTATCTCTAATGCTTTTATTGGAAGTAGACCGTGGTACTGGCATGTATTTGAAATAAGAATAATGTTAGTTTCAAATTACTTTGCTTCCGCTACTTTTTAATGTAAGTTCTAATAACTATGTTGAACTCCGTTGTATATTGAATTACTTGGGAAATGGTTGTAACATATGACTTGTTATGTTGAATCACTACGATCTTGGCTTGTATGTTGGTTGGTTTGAAATCCCTCGTGATTTCATTGGACTACCGGAGTTATATGGGCTCAAGTGTGAGAATTTGATCACTTCGGTGATTGTTTTTATACTTGTGCTCTTATAATTTGGACGGTTCTGTTACAGGTGTCGCGGGATGTGACGTGGCGCAGGGAACTTCAAGGCGACATGGGCCCCCACATGGGCGTGCGAAAACATAGACGGGTGTGGGCGATGTCCGGCGGTGTGGGCCCTGCGTGGACGTGCGCTAACAAACATTCGGCAGGCGTATATTCGGACGTTCGGATGCTAGTAGTGCCACATAAGAAAAGGATGATCCAATTTAGAAACTTCTACAGATGAAAATTGTCATTATAATAAATTACATACAAAAATGAAGAAAATGTGCTCGCTTTCGTATCCTCCTCAAAAAAAAGAAGAAAACCTATAAGGAAAAGGCCAAGTGAGCAAGACAACAAGCAAGCCGTGAACCTAGGCGGCTCAGCACCCGGCAGCACCCACGCGCATATTCGCTCCGAATCCAGGGGTCCACATCGACCAAACACCGTGCCAAGTCACCACTCCACAACACATCAAGATCTCCCCGGACCCACCATTCCTAGTGTCACCACCCTCCCACCCTGACACCGGACCCCGCCCGCCGGAATCAACACGAGCCGTGCTCGTGCCCGCGCGCCTTCCCGTCCGTCCGGCCCCCACTGCCGTCGCCTTCCTCGTCTTTCTTCCCCGCCGAACCATCTCGCGCCCCAACCCACCCGCGACTCGTGCCTCCTACGCGCTTCTAGAACCAACAAAACCCAGCCCTTAACCAAGCTCAGCCCTCGCGCTCGCGCGTCCGTCAAGCCCGTCGCCATCGGAGAATAATGGGTAGTAATAAGGAAGAGACGCCGCCGACCAATGGAGGCAACGGCGGCGCCTTTGCCTTCATCTCCAAGGGGTGGCGTGAGGTGCGGGACTCGGCATCCGCGGTACCTGCGCCTCATGCGCCCGCGCGGACTCCGTGCGCACCCGCATCGACCGCGAGCTCGAGCACCTCCTCGCGTCCGCGTCGGCGCTCACGGGGCCCGCGCCCCCGCTGCTGCCGCCCGTGGCCACGGGGGCGCCCATCGCGGAGGTCGAGTTCGTGCGGAAGCGGATCCAGCCCAAGATTCAGGAGCTCCGGAGGCACTACTTGTCACGGGCGCTCGACGCCCGGTGGCCAACCGCTGGTGCCGGCACCAGTAGCCTCCGCATCGACCTCTCGGGGATTACGGCCATTTGCAACGCCATTGTTGCAGAAGGGGAAGGCGGCGATAGGTGGATTCCATGCCCGTGGCGAGTTTGTGGAGAAATTGAAGTTGAGCATGGTAAGTTTCAACCATAGCGTTTATTTAATAGGATGGTGCACTCATGCTTGTTCTACCACTTACGGAGTACATTGAAAACTTAAATGAAAGTAGTTTTAGCTAGTTGTTGTCCTAACTCAGAACTGAGGTGTGACCAACAAACACTGCTTCAGCAGCAAAACTTTGGCATCCACAGCAAGAAAATCTTAAGGATTCTTCGCTAATCTTTTGACGTCAATTTATTCATAATATATTAGCATTAGCAGTCTAGCACACTGTTTATGTGGGCATTTATTTCGATATTGTAAGGTGTTTCTATAAGCATCCATCCAGATAGTATATTTAAAAAATATTATTGAAAAATCATCCTGGAGTACACTTAGCTTAGCGATCACTTTATTAGCAGAGTTCAAAAATTTTATAGTCCAACTATTTTGTTAGCAGACAAGTATTTGGTGAATTTTGTCAACAATTGGGTCTTTAACAAAAAAAATGATGCTATTGAGTTATTGAGTACATACGCTAGAGTTGATGTCTGGTGTTGATGAAAGTATTACAGATTAATATGAATCCTTTTTCTCTTTTGCAGAAATCACTGAACAAGGACTATCAGGAATCCAAGGTAATTCCATAAGAAACAATGTATAACTGCCTGAAACATTCTGTGTGCTGCAGATATAGAACAACTAATGATTGAATTTGAGTAAAGTGCACCAGCGGTCCCCAAACTTTCGCTGTTGTGTCATCCCGGTCCCTAAACTCGCAAATCGATCATTTAGGTCCTTAAACTTGTTCATCTGTGTCATCTCGGTCCCTAAACTTATTCGGCTGTGTCATCCCGGTCCCTAAACTTGCAAATCGACCGTTTATGTCCTCAAACTTGTTCAGTTGTGTCATCCCGGTCCATAAACTTGGTTTTGGATCTCATCTGGGTCCAAACTGGGCGATTTAAAAACTTGATATCAAACAATAATTCATAACTTTTTCATATGAACTCAAATGAGGACAAACTTTATATCAAAATTGTAGCCCTCGACGCGATCTACAATTTTATAGTTGAAAAGTTTTTGAATTAAAACTATTTAGAGTCCCAAAATATTGTTGTATGTTTATAGATTTTGAAATTTCAAATTTCAAATTATCAAACAATCTTGGATATTGATATGGTCTATATGAAAGTTATAGTTCTTGATATTATCTACAACTTTGTAGTTGAAAAGTTTTTTATTTGAAGTCGTTTATTATTACAAAATTTAATTGTAAGTTTACAGATTTTGAAATTTAAAATTCAAAATTATCAAATAATCTTGGATATTGAAATGGTCTATATGAAAGTTATAGTTCTCAATATTATCTACAACTTTGTAGTTGAAAAGTTTTTTATTTGAAGTCGTTTATTATCCCAAAATTTAATTTTAATTTTTAAATTTTTAAAATTTTTAAAATTTAAAATTAAATTTTGGGATAATAAACGACTTCAAATAAAAAACTTTTCAACTACAAAGTTGTAGATAATATTGAGAACTATAACTTTCATATAGACCATATCAATATCCATGATTGTTTGATAATTTGAAATTTGAAATTTCAAAATCTATAAACATACAACAATATTTTGGGACTCTAAACAATTTTAATTCAAAAACTTTTCAACAACAAAGTTGTAGATCGCGTCGAGGGCTACAATTTTGATATAAAGTTTGTCCTCATTTGAGTTCATATGAAAATTTATGAATTATTGTTTGATATCAAGTTTTTAAATCGTCCGGTTTGGACCCAGATGAGATCCAAAACCAAGTTTATGGACCGGGATGACACAACTGAACAAGTTTGAGAACCTAAACGGTCGATTTGCAAGTTTAGGGACCGGGATGACACAGCCGAATAAGTTTAGGGACCGAGATGACACAGATGAACAAGTTTGAGGACCTAAATGATCGATTTGCGAGTTTAGGGACCGGGATGACACAACAGCGAAAGTTTAGGGACCGCGGGTGCACTTTACTCATTGAATTTGGATACATTTTCCCTGTTACTTATTCTGATGTAGCTAGATTCCATATGCATAGTTGTATATCATTTTTGCAAGCTGCAAGCTTATACTAGATATACCTGCAGTACTTTGAGAACATAATTTCGTTTTGTAACGTTACCTGTTCTAGAGAACAATGATGCCATAGAAAGTATTGATTCTTACTAAGCAGGGTTGACGCAATTAACTTGCAAATATTGTTAGCATAAGATGTCAATGGAGCCAAAATATTTTTAAAGATAAGATGCCTTCGAATATATAGACAGTGAGTTCTTTATTTTTAGTACAAGTAGCTTTCAAGCCTTTACAAAAGTAGACCTTTTCTCAGGGTTTTGATTATTAACTGATAATGCAGTTTCTTGTGCTAGTTGATCTGATTGCTTATTGTTTAGACTTTAGAGTGTGTTGTTCTAAACTGGTGCTGAAATATTATGTAGGAAGTTCCACCACTGCATCTAACTGAAATTCTGGCATATCTGGTTCGGCAATCTGGGTCATTTTTAGATCAACTTGGCATACGGAGAGGTGTGGATCATCATTGTTTGTTTGGACTCTCCAGTCTTGGTACTTGTTGCTGACCATCTTATTCTTACTAATGTTATGGTGCAGACCTTTGTAACAAACTAGTGGAGATGTTATACAGTAAACGAAATGGTCGGCTCATGTATCATTCTCTTTCATAGGATAGACCCTTAGCTGAGAACCTAACTGATGAGCTTGATCTAAGAATAGCTAGGGTATTAGAAAGTACTGGTTATCACACAGACGAAGATTTTTGGAATGACCCTGCAAAGTACAAGATCTCAGACAACAGACGACATGTTGCTATTGTTACCACAGCAAGCCTTCCATGGATGACAGGAACAGCAATCAATCCATTGTTTCGTGCTGCATATCTAGCAAGAAGTGCAAAGCAAAAGGTGACATTGGTGGTTCCATGGCTCTCTAAGTCAGATCAAGAATTGGTTTACCCAAATAACATCACCTTCAGTTCGCCAGAAGAGCAAGAAACTTATATAAGGAACTGGCTGCAGGAAAGAATTCGTTTTGAAGCAAATTGTAAGATATCCTTTTATCCTGGCAAGGTAAACACACAATCTTTGTGATCCCACTGTTTATGTTCTGATTACTAGTATAGTATTTTGTTTTCTTTCCCTGGGATTTCATTACTCATGAGATGTTATTTCTGCAGTTCTCAAAAGAGCGCCGTAGCATTATTCCTGCTGGGGATACTTCACAGTTCATCTCCTCAAAAGAAGCTGATATAGCAATTTTAGAAGAACCGGAGCATCTCAACTGGTATCATCATGGAAAGCGTTGGACTGACAAGTTCAATCATGTCATTGGTGTAGTTCATACAAATTACTTGGAATATATCAAGAGAGAGAAAAATGGTGCTATTCAATCTTTTCTTGTTAAACATATCAATAACTGGGTGACTAGAGCATACTGCCATAAGGTATTTGTTTAGGTCAGTTTTTGTGTTAAAGTCCTGTTTGTGAGAACTCAGCTAATAATGGGTGCATCTAGGTTTTACGTCTTTCTGCTGCAACTCAAGATCTACCGAGGTCTGTTGTTTGTAACGTACATGGTGTAAATCCAAAGTTTCTTAATGTTGGTGAGAAAATAGCAGCTGATAGGGAGTGTGGACAGAAGGTCTTTTCTAAGGGAGCATATTTCGTTGGTAAGATGGTGTGGGCTAAAGGTTATAGAGAGCTGATCGATTTATTATCCAAACACAAGAACGACCTGGAAGGATTCATGATAGATGTATATGGAAATGGTGAGGACTCTGAAGCTATCCAGAATGCTGCTAGGAAATTTGATTTGAGCATCAACTTTTTCAAGGGAAAGGACCATGCAGATGATTCACTCCATGGGTGAAGTTCTATGAAGCATCGAAGCTACTAAAAGGAGTTTACTTTCATCTTTGTCTTGTCCTATGCAGATTGCTGATACAAGTATCTGTTTTCTTCTGTTGAATTTTCAGGTATAAGGTTTTCATCAATCCAAGTGTTAGTGATGTGCTATGCACAACAACAGCTGAGGCCCTTGCAATGGGGAAATTTGTAGTCTGTGCAGATCATCCGTCAAACGATTTTTTTAAGTCATTCCCTAACTGCTTAACATATAGAACTTTAGAGGAATTTGTTGCTCGTGTCAAAGAAGCCATGACTACTGAACCTCAACCTCTGACCCCAGAGCAACGATACAGTTTGTCATGGGAAGCAACGACTGAGAGGTTTATGGAGTACTCAGAGCTTGACAAAGTTCTGAACAGAAATGGCCACCCTGGACGAAATGGGAAAATTAACAAAGCAAGAAAGATACCGTTACTTCCTAAATTATCAAATGTGGTGGATGGGGGACTGACATTTGCTCATCACTGCCTGACTGGTAACGAAATCCTCAGATTAGCGACAGGAGCAATTCCTGGTACACGTGACTATGATAAATAACAGTGCATGGATCTGAACCTCCTGCCTCCTCAAGTTCAACACCCTGTATATGGCTGGTGATTTGAACCAGTTCACATTGAACTATGTATAGTTGAAGGATGTTTCTCCATAGGTATGTACATGTTAAGTGATCCAGTTCCCATGTACTGACAGGAGCATGAACTTTTGTAGAGTCTTGGTAATTCCTAGGGTCCATGGGGAACATGTCTTGTTGCACTCTTTGACTGTAATTATATTCCTTTTCACTCTCCAAATAGGTTAGTTATGTAGTTGAATGATCTTTCATCAGAGGTATGCATATACAACCATTATGTAGTTCACATTATTACCAGTGCCTGTACTCTGATGGAGTCTTTTAGGGCAGTAAGGATTGTGACTTGTTTCAGTTTCCTCTGCCATAGTTTGTTCAAAATGCTGTCTGTAGGTGTGACTAGTTTAAGGAACAATACTCAAACTGAAGATTCAGTAATGAGAGAAATTAAGACATTGATTCGAAAAGTACTTCCATTTCCTTACTAACCTATGATGCAATGAAAAATTGGAATTCTCTCGATCAAGGAAGTTGGATATTCTTTCCATTACTTGGTATGTAACCTAACTACAGTCCTCAATCTTCAAATTTCCTGTGCCTCATGTTACAAAATTGTCTGTGGTTGGATGGACCCTGGCATATTTATCTTTGCTACATTTAGTTTTTGTTTCTTCTTTTTTTGTTCTGCAATTCTTTTCTGGTGCTATAGATGAAAACAGTCCAGTACACATAAGACCCATTATCTACGTCAGCTTGTACACTGGAGCCAAAGGGTATGAAAGTACAAAAGGAAGCAAAAGCATTACGCTGAGTTGCTGATGTGGCCCAAGACGGGTGTATATTGACAACTTAAAAGTGGAACTGATATAGGATAAACAATATGCCATCAAACACTACCAAAATAGGTTCCTCCCTAGCAGTGATGGTTTTTATCTAGACTCTTTGTTGTTTTAAAGTGTTAACAATTAATTCATGATAATCTAGGGAATTGTACATGAAAGGCAAAAATGTTTAGGCTGCTCCTGACCGCAGTTTTTAGGACTCTTTAATGTATGATGCTACTTCTTTGATCTTTGAATAAAGCTAGCGAATATTTCAAATCATGGCAGTAAATGGTGCATACAGAACTAACTTTGCCTATGAGTTAGAAAGCCAAAACCCCAGCACATAATTTGAGACATATTAGTTCATAGAAATTAACTAATACACTGCTGAAGAAAATTTCTATTGCTTTGATCTACTGTATCCTTTTCAAAAGTCTATCCTCAAAAAGTCAGTCTATTTGTTTCCTGAGCAACTTGGTGTTAGTGGTTGACAGTGCATAGTTGAACTAAGTAATCACTTTATTATAGCCAATTTTGCACACTATGCTCTGTACCCTATAACTGATGGTTGATATGGTTATGAGTTATGACCTATTGTATCCTTTGAAAAGTTCTATCCTCAAAAGACAAGTTTGTATGTTTCCTGTATAACTTGGTATTTAGTGGTTGACAGTGCAAAGTTCCACTAACTAATTTCTTCTTTTGTGCAAATTTTCCATGCTTATCACTGTTGTATCCATAACTGACCTGACCATTGATAGTGAAATGCACTGGCACTGGTAACTTGTAACGGCACATCCGCTTATTGCTTATCAGCAGGCCGTCTTCTTATTATTTCCAGCTCCTTGAAGAATTATCTAATCTTAAGAAGAATTTATAGTTGGAAAGTTAGCATAAGGAAAGGGTTGATGTTGGCGAACTTTACGTGAGTTGTGTTTTTGACTAGATACGTAGTGCCATGCACGAGATTAATATTTGTTATGCTTTGGGAATTTCACGTATATCTGTTACTTTAACATCACACCTTGGAATAATGATTCTTGGCTTACTGTTTCTTTAGTACTGCTACACATTGAGAGGTTATTTATTGTTGTTCTTCCGTTATATTTAGAAGAAGATTTTTTTTTCGTCTGCTGAGAAAAGCTAATTGCTGTCCAACTGTGGAAGACAGTGGCATTTATCATTACAATTCAGCATCATAATTACTTCTACAAAACGAAGAATTACTCACTTGCTGTATGCACATTTAGTATTGTACATCATACTAGTTTACTTTTATCCCATTTAGCAAAGGCTTCTGATACAGATATTCTCCATGTCAACTACAGAGCACCACTAGTCAAGTCCCACCGAAGATTGTCTGCTTCTCAACTCACTACATTGATACCCACATCCCTCTGAGTGTTTTCAGGGTTTTTGAAGCGGGCAAGTCGCGCAAGGATGTCAACAGATTCTGTGATTTGCTTTGTCTTTGTAACCAAGTCTGAGAGAAGAGATGCAATAACAGCAACATGCATCGCTTGCACCAGATCTGCATCCTCTGAAAGTTCGTCTCTGAGGCCTCTTGCTGCTTTGATTGCTGCAGACATGTGAACGTTGGCTGGGGATGGTAGAGTCATCATCTGCATCGCGGCTGAGAGTTCTCGGAGCGCCTTGGCCGAGTGCAAGCTCATCTGACGGCATGCTGTTCGAACCTTTAAGCATAGCTCGGGATGCGCTTCAGGATACTGTGAGCAGGCCGGGAAAGGCTGTAGGTGAGGAACATGGTCCTGTAATCCATTGATCACGAGATAGATGGATCTGCAGTTACCTCAGTTCTTGTGAGGGCGATGACATAGGAAGCAAGAGCCTCCATTGAAGAAGCGCACTGGCGAGAAAGAGCACCGAGCTTCTGGTATTGGCTCCATGGGTGCCGGAATTTGAATTTGCCATGACAAGGCTCCCACTTGGCAAAATTGCACTGCAGTTTTGGGAACACATGCCATTGGGTCGGATTGTTATATAATTTTTGGATTCAGGAGCTTAATTTGGTGCTCAGCATAAAGCGCACGCATGTTTGCAAAGTGAGGTGAGCTTACCAAAGAGTCCTCGGTGGCCTTGGAATTGAGGACGCTCTTGTACACTTGGAGAAAGGGTTTAGCTTCCAAATTCTCGAATGTAGCGTTCTCTCGGAAGCATTCAGATTCGATTCCTGCATACGTACGTGTACAGCTTTTAGTCCCAAATTAACTCTCTAGTATGTTACGAATCTACCGGAAGTTATTCTTTCTTTTCTTTGCAAACTTCGTCCTTGCTTCGTTGACAGTAGATTTCATAAATTATAAGTGCTTTTATCTGACTAAGACATACCCAACTTTGAAATCCTAGGTCTACTATGCTACTGTTTGTCATGGAACCCATGAGAATTCAATTTGTTTTAATTTACAATACACATGGTGTAGATAGTTGACATGGAGTGGTAGGTATGTACCTTCAAAGAACTCGGCCAGCTTGTTGAGGTTTCCGATGGCGAGCTTGTGGAGGTCCTCCCCGGCCCAGACTGGGAAGATGAAGATGGTGGTGCAGAGGCAGGTGGCGACGCCGACGACGATGGTGGAGAAGCGCTGGTGCGCGAGCCGGATGAGCTCGTCGACGCGGTAGCTCGACACGGCCACCAGGCTGAAGGTGAGGATGAAGATGGTCACGCCGTAGTCGTACCTCGCCTTCACCTCCGGGATGAACCGCGAGAACGTCGCCGCCGACGCTGCAAGTGCAACACCATGCATGGCCGGCTGGCAGGTAAGCAAATAATAAAGCCCTTGTTTGATGTTTCTCTGTCGTGATTATTGTCTTGTCAAGAAACTAAGGAAGTGCACGCCAGGCGTTTTTGCTTCGCACGGCAGACATGCATGCATGCGGTGCGGTAAAAATGGTCATATACAAACACACTGCAGGCTAACAAACGTGCATGGACACAAAACGTAACGTACGTACATAGCAAGAAGACGAAGATGGCGAGCAGCACGGGCTCTGCCTTGTCGCCACACAGGTAGGCCACCTTGTGAGCTCCGACGGCGATGAAGCCGGCGACCAGCGTCCCGAACGCTCTGTTCAGGCCTTTGCACAGCGTGCCACCTGTCACATAAACACCCGCACCAACAACTCATCACATAGCATATATGTTTGTTTCTAGTGTGAATATATCGTTGATAGCTCGCTTGTACGGAAAACGGCTACGTATGCATAACGCGGTTAGCTAGCTGCTGCATGCTTGTGTGCGACGAAATGATATGCAACACCGTGCCACGGCGTACCGACGGTGTACTCCATGACGACGACGGTGGTGAGCACGGCCCACATGGTGGAGACCCCCCAGTTGTTGAACAGCGGCCTGACGTAGTAGAGCACGGACACCAGCGTGAGCGCCAGGCCGACCTTGAACGAGTGCGCCACCCGCCGGGGGTCGTCCCTCGCGATCCTGGCCAGCTTGCGGGCGAACCCGACGACCTTGGCCCAGAGCATGCCCGCCGCCGAGCAGAGCAGCTCCCAGCACCGCGCCGGCCGGAACCCGCCGCCGCCACCAGCTCCGTTGGCGCCGCTCTCCATCTGATCAATCTCCATGACGCTCGATCGGCCGGCTCTCGACCAAGCCAAGACGACTCGATCTACTCTCTCGGGGAACGGTGGTATAGCTAGCTAGCTTGGTGAATTTGGAGATCGAGGAGCACAGTGGGTAGGCTAGCTGTGGTGCCGCGCGTGGTATGTCCGAGCATGCGGTGCCATGTCTCGAGGCGCCGGGAGGGCTTATATAAGCGGAAGGGAGGAGGAGATCAACGCCGGCCGGCAGCGGCTTGGGGATAACGGGGCACCGCAACACGGCAGCCAAAAGCGTGCCTGCGGTGGCCGCCTTTTCTCTGGGGAATCTTGACCTGCGTCCTCGCGCGCGCTCTCTTCCGTGTTTCAATTCCGCTTGCTGTTGCCTTGCTTGTTTCTCGCCAACACCGGCCTTGAGCGTGCGTGGTTGTTCTTACCCTGTACGTGCAAGTGCAAACTCGAAGGCCGGCCTGTCTCTGGTTCAGGTCTGTGGTGCATGTCTCTCCCTGTCGACGAAGACGCATGATTCACCGATTGTCCTTGTGCAGTGGCAGGCCTGCAACACGTACGGCGAGATTGTGCAGGCGAAGAAATAGTTTAGCAACACAATCGATCTCTGCCTTTTGACCTGTGTACACACGTCTGCACTCGGGATACTGGTCCGACGAGGTAAAATGCATCTTGGTCTTGCCTTTCAGCGGTGCCGCACGGCATGGGCACATGACTGCACCTATATACGATGACTCATGTATGATCTGTACGGACTAGTAGTACTTCTGTAGAGATGATGCATGCGACATCGTCCACCCTCTGACTTCTCGACAGACTAAAGGTAATGAGCGGCGCCCAAAGGTTTTCTTTGATTAAAAAAACATCTCCTTAAGCACTTGTGACATGTACTAGTAGAAGCAATTCGGTGCGACATTTTTATATTAAAAAAAACACGCCGAAAGAAAAAGGGTGAGGTAATGGCTTTGGTGTACGCATGCCTCTATACGGCTACTAGCTATCGAGACGTCGCCTGACTTATCAATCAACCTCTCTTTCTGGATTTTAGGTAGACCTCAACTATAGCTTATCACATTGAATATATTAAAATTTCTTTTTCTTTTATAGCTGTCGCATTAAAACTTTAGTCCAAGCACGCACTTCTATTCTCCTGAGACGCCAAAATTTAGGAACCTGCTAAATGCATTTAGACTAGACATGGTAGTGGACACAGACTTGCTGGTTTTTGCCGATCTAAACCCATGCCCAAGAACACAAAATGTGCCTGTTAAAAAACCCATGACACGTCACGGTTTTAACTTTGTGCATCGATTCATGCCCACTCGGGTCATCCAATGCCCGCAACACAAGCACACCATGGAACCACCAATTAATAAGCAGATAGTTTTTTTTAAACTTAAATGGGGGGAGAGCTTCCCCACCTTTTCATTCCAAATGCGCACGCTTAGAACTCTAAGCGCGGTGAAGAGTTTGAAATACAGCCGCGGAGATGGGCGTACCAGCCTAGAAGGCCATCTACATGATCAGAGGGGAGGCGTTTTCGCCAAGTTACAAGATCATCACACACCTGGGAGATAATCAAACGACTACAAAATTTTTCTTCACGAAAAACATGGCCATTGCGACCGTCCCAGATCCTCCATAAGATCGTCAGAAAAGATGAACGGCCAGAGCGACCAGTCAAGTCCAGCTGGTGTAGTAGCGCTCCAAGCGTCGTTATCCGTCAAGTGTGGAACACCGGCCATGTGTATTGTCGCCCAGATTGAGGCGCTGTCGCTGCATCCGAAGAACACATGCTCCTTGTCCTCCGCTTGGCGTGAGCAGCGATCACAATTGTCGGTGTCAACGACGTGTTTAGCATGCAGATTGACCTTTGTGCTGAGCCGGTCCTTGAAGTACAGCCAAGCGAACACCTTGACCTTGTTGGGTAGCTTCGTCTCCCAAACCCGTCTCCCGTTGATGTCATTGGCGTCCCCGCTGGTGTCCAGAGCAGCATAGGCGTCTCTTGTTGTGTAGGGGTGGCCGGTGAGCTTCAGCAGGCGTACGTCAGGGCCGTCGTCTAGGTGTATGTCCTGCAGGGAAGAAAGCAGGTTGTCTAGCTGTTGGCTAGCAGCATTAGTGAGGTGGGGTCGCAGGCGCAAATCAAAACCGTTTTGGAAGACAAACTGCACCGAAACGTTAGGCACGATGGTGTGAGAGAAGAGGGCGGAGTGGGTGGAGCAGAGAGGACCATCAGGGAGCCAGTGATCAAACCAAAAAGAGGTAGCAGCCCCATTACGAACGTGGATGGTGGTGATGGAGCGGTAGGTCTCAAACTCATCATTGATGATCCGCCAGAGAAAACCAAATGAGCTACTGTCAGTAACGGAAGAGGGGGAGGAAACATCCAGGAGCCAGGTTTTCCAACCAATTTGTTCCTCACCGAAAAGTTTGTCGATGAATTTCATCAGAAGACATCGGTTCTGAAGCTCGGGGTTTTTCACACCAAGCTCTCCTCTGTGCTTTGGGGCTTGAACAGCCTCCCAGGCCACCAAGCAGCGAGACCCATGGCAGGACTCTTCACCGGTCCAGAAGAATAAGCAGATAGTTGTATAATACAATATTCACAATTACCATATACCCATGTATGCATATTACATAATACAATGAAAAGTAACATAAACAAGAAATTACATTTCACCAAAATCATAAAACAACCAGCCACCATAGTTCTTATATTAGTGACATAAATATTAACCAGTCAAGATCTTAATCAATGCGCGATCTAGATATGTACCACTGTCATCGTAGTATGTCAGGATGCATGAGGAGGGAAGACCGTCTTATATACATCTATAAATGGATCAATCTAGTTGAAAAAATTAGGGTATTATGGACTAATATGAGCTACTCTTCTAAACTCATGGACAGACCAGGTTTTAAAAAACTATAGGTTTACAGGTTTGCGTACTACACCATTAATTAGACCCACACCCACAAATCCAGTTGGTCTGGCTTTTTGCCCAATAAAAACCTATGGGTAGAGACAATAGTCTATATCCTTGCTCTAATAGGGTAAAATGGGTTTCGTATATACCTGTTGACATCTAGGAATTTTGACAAACGAATCCTTCGTCTGCTGGTCATTGTACTTCAATCCGTCAAACTCGATCTTTCTTCGCCGTTGTGCTTGTGCTCCCGGCCAACCTCTCTATCAGTCACAACCGGAGCCGGCTGCTTTGCCGAGGGCCCCAGGCTCTCGGCAAAGCCTCTAAGACCCTCGGCAAAGCCTTTGCCGAGCGCAGCTCTCGGCAAAGCGCCCTTGGCAAAAATCCGATCGGCAAAGGCTTCTTTGCCGAGAGCCGTTTATCGGGCACTCGGCAAAGCCTTTGCCGAGAGCCAACGCGGCTCTCGGCAAAGAAAAGAAGTCGTTAACGGGCCTTTTTCTTTGCCGAGAGTCCATTTGGCTGGCTCTCGGCAAAGATTTTTCTTTTTTTTTTTTAAAAAAACTTTGCCGAGAGCCTGACCAGACTGGCCCTCGGCAAAGAGTTTTTTTTTTTTGGAAACCTCTTTGCCGAGAGCCTGGCCAGTCTAGCTCTCGGCAAAGAGTTTTCCAAAAAAAAAAAAACTCTTTGCCGAGTGCAACGGTCATTGCGCTCGGCAAAGCTGGGAAATGGGTATTTTTGCAGTTTTGTTGTCCAGCTTTGCCGAGTGCAATGACCATTGCTCTCGGCAAAGGCAGCCTTTGCCGAGAGCAACCCTCGGCAAAGTGGGAAATTTTGTTTTTTTCTTTTGATTTTCCACTTCATTACACATACAAATCACATTTATTACATATGAATCACATTCATCACGTATAAACACATACATCACATGTACATATTACATTCATCACATATATATCACGTTCACATACACCACGCATATAGCACATTCATCACACTATTTGAACTAAACGAAAGTTAACCATTACAAGTTATCATCAAAATATAATAAGTTTTCATTCTAAAGTTCACAATCTACTAGAGACGACACTTTAAACACACTCATGGCCAACCTTGCCCTGGCCACCCCGGAGAAGCAGTCCCGCCTTGACCCCCGGGCGTGTTCCATCCAGGCGCTTGCGGGTTGTTCGAACCCGCCGACGGAGGCTGCAAAAATTAGATGTCTATGTCAGACAAGCAAATGCAGAAACAAAACATTGAGGAATCGATACTCACAGGAGTAACATCCGCGTTCTGAGACGGCGGTGGAGGAGCCATGAGCGCCGCGGGCACCTGCATGCCCTGGGAGGCCATGAACGTGATGAGATCTTGCATCTGCTTAGCTTGGGCCTCCAACCGGGCCTCCATCTGGGACCGCATCTGGGCCTCGGCAAGCTTGCGCTCCTCCCTTTCTCTTTCCAGGCGGGCCTGCGATAATACAAAGGGAATGTTAGAACAATGCAAACATTTAAACATCAATGTACGACGAGTAAAACAAAAATAACCTCGAGCTCGGCGACCCGCGACTGCGAAGGTGACGGGCGTGGGCGTATGGGGACGCTCCCGCTCGTGGTCTGTGCTCGAAGCTGGGACAGAGTGGGAGTGGAGGACGAGTCGATGACGCCGTCGCCAAGCCAATACCGCCCGTGCTTCTTCCCTCCTCCGACCCTCATCACTAGGCTTCCGTCCAAGTCCTCGCTGGCCGGATCAAAGTCGGCCCCATGGACCGCCCTTGCCGCCTCTGTGTAGTCAGTGAGGCGGGTGTGGACGCTGGAGTTGGAGTATGCCTCGGGGGGGTCGTCGGGGTTGTAGGAGGTCTCCGGTGCGGTGGCCTTGCCCTTGTGGGACATGGCGTATGCCATGAACGTGCTGCAAGGCTGGCCACCGTGTGACGTCGTCTGCGAGGAAGACAACAAGATGATTAGTAATTAGGCAACATTTGAGCGTTACAATACATAAAGTGTTTCACGTACCCAAGCTTGTGCGTACTCGGCTAGGTTGCGGTTGCCCTGGTGGTGTGGTACACCTGGCATCTGCAGACGCGCCTCCCGGGCCTCGACGTGCTGGGCGGTCCACTCTTCAGAGAGCCACCGGTCCACGATCATCTCCCAGCACTCGGGAAACGACTGGCACCATTGGGGGACCATCTGCACATCATCAAGTATTTCACATATAAGCGTCAGATGAAATGAGCATAGCTTAATCTCAAAAGGAATCGCTTACCTGAATGTACTGCGCCCGGCTCAGCGTCATGCCTCTCGCCTCGACCTTCGAGACCCTCCGTCCTTCGACCGTGGCGTTGTAGTTGACGATGGCCTGAAGTCTCTCCTCGTAGATGATGTCGGTGACGAGCTTCCTGCAGGACCTTGTACTCACCACCTCCGCCTGTGCCTCCTTCCCCTGCTCACACCTATAGAAGTCCTGCATACAGATGCAATACAAACTCTAAGTAATTCAAGAAAAGTACGATGAATGCGATGTTGTGTGACGAAGACTTACCCACAGCTCCGCTCTGACCCTCGCCGCCTTGTTTGGGTAGTCCGGGTCTGGGGCGACGGTGTAGTGGTCAAATGTGTAGGCCGGCTCTGTCTTCCCAGCATACTGTACTATGCCGGGGTAGTGCTCACGGCACAAGAGACCCAGGATGCCATTGGGTTTGCGGCCACGACCCTCCACAAACTCCCAATGCCTGCACAAGTGATACAGAAAGATTATTAGTTTCTATTTCAATTTTAAACATATCATATGAACGAGTAGTTAAAACATGTACCTTTGTCCAACGGGGCGGATCACTGGGCGTTGGTGAAGTGGTATCGGTCGGGCCGGGAGGCTGGCGGGACCTCGCAAGTAGGGTGTGGACGCCCCTGAGGCAGCCGAACCCTCGTCTGCCGCGGCCGACGGCTCATCCTCCTGCTCGGGGTCCTCCTGCCCCTCATCCGCCTGAGCCTCGGCCTTGGGCGTGGCCGGCACCTCGTCCTCCGGTGGAGTCAGCTCCCTCCGGCGGCGACCCCTCCTTTGCCGAGATGGCCCGTCGTCCTGCGAGGCCCGGTACAGGGAGGTTGTCTTCATTTGCTTCGCCTAAAAGGAATCGTTCTAGCATTTGTATGTCCTTCTCATTTACCACCTCATCCCCAGCGTCCTCGTCATCATTCTCTACTTCCATTTCCATCGCTTCGGTTAAGTCTATCGTGAACGTCCCTTGTAACCCAGCTTCTTGAAAGAACTCCCCATCATACGTGTTTGTGTTGAAGTTATAATCCTCATCGTTGGGGAGAGGTAGTTTAGCATGTGGCGATATCTTGTGCACAATATACCAACCCAAGATATGCTCTTTGCTTTTGCACGCATATGGTGTGTAATAAACCTGCGTGGCCTGTTGAGCCACAATATACACATCGGCTCCTGGATAGACAGAAGCAAAGAGCCACAGTATTGTTCAGTGAAGTTTGATACCTCCTCTAGAATGAATGCCTCTGCAATGGAAGCCTCAATTTTGGCTTTGTTTCTACATTTCTTGCGAAGAGTCTTCAGATTTCTCTCGACTGGATAGCACCAACGGCAATGCACAGGCCCTCCCATTCGAACCTCATTAGCGAGGTGTACGATCAAATGCAACATCGGAGTGAAGAAGCCTGGTGGAAAGATCTTCTCTAGCTTACAGATCAACACAGGTGCAGCTTTCTCCAAGTCTGCAATGACGGACCGAGATATCTCCTTGGCACAAAGTTGGCGGAACAAATAGCTCAACTCTGCCAGGACAACCCACATAGGCTCAGGAACATAGCCTCGAACCATCGCTGGAAGAAGGCGCTCGATCCATACGTGGAAGTCATGACTCTTCATTCCTAGGACTCGCAGACTAGATAAGTTGACTCCTCTCCTCAGATTCGCTGCATATCCATCAGGGAACGTCAATGTCTGGATCCATTGAAGTATTTCTTTCCTTTGTGGCCTGCTCAAGACGAAATCGGCCTTGGGCCGTGTCCATCTCCTGCCGGGTTGAGGAGACCGCATCTCTTGCTTTGGTCTATCGCACAAGAGTGCCAGGTCTAATCTAGCCTTAGGGTTGTCCTTGGACTTTTCAGTGTCCATGAGTGTTCCCCAAAGTGCCTCAGCGATGTTCTTTTCAGTGTGCATTACATCAATATTATGTGGCAGAAGAAGGTCATCGTAATAGGGGAGCCTTTCCAAGCCTGACTTATGCGTCCACATATGTTCCTTACCATACCCCGCAAAACGACCGTCTCTTTCATTGAACTTGAGAGCATCTATTTGAGCATGAACCTCGGCACCGGTCAGCATCCGGGGTGGCGGATCTGTCACCATGACCCCTTTGGTGAAGTTCTTGGTGTCTTGTCTGAAAGGATGGTCAAGAGGCAGGAATTGTCGATGTTGGTCGAACGCCGAATACTTGCCACCCTTCTTCAACCAGATAAATCTCATAGCTGTCTTGCAAACCGGGCATGAGAACTTGCCGTGGACACACCAGGCACAGAATATCCCATATGCCAGGTAGTCATGCAGTGAGTACTGGTACCAGATATGCATTGTGAAGTTTGACCTTGAAGCTCGGTCGTATGTCAATACCCCTTCGTTCCAAGCAGTTTCCAATTCATCAATCAGAGGCTCCATGTACACACCCATGTTATTCCCCGGGTGTCCAGGAATTATCAACGACAAGAAGACAGTATGACGTTGAAATAGGACGCCAGGGGGAAGATTGAGGGGGATAACGAAGACGGGCCAACAGGTGTAGGGGGCAGCCATGAGTCCATAGGGGTTGAAACCGTCTGTAGCAAACGCAACACGAACATTACGAGCCTCTCTAGTTTTGTCATGATGAATGCGATCAAAGTGGACCCATGCTTCACCATCGGCGGGATGTACCATCTTCTCAGGATTGTATCGTGTACCCTGTTTGTGCCATCTCATCTGTTTCACGGATTCCTCGGTCATGTAGAGACGTTGGATCCTCGGTGTGAACGGCAGGTAACGCAGGACTTTCATGGGGATAGAAAGTTGTCTCTTCAGGCCTTCACCATCATCTACCTCCATGTATCTCGACGCTTTACACTTCGGACAGTAACCTGCATCCTTGAGATCTTTTCTGAAGAGGACGCACCCATTTGGACATGCATGTATCTGCTCATACGGCATCTTCAGTGCACGAAGCAGTTTCTGTGACTCGTACAGGCTCTTTGGCAATATGTGGCCGTCCGGAAGCATGCTACCAAATAGGGCCAACATACCATCGAACGCTTCTCGACTCAGGTTGAACTGGGACTTGAACCCCATCACACGACCAATGGCATCCAGTTGAGAAACCGTTGTTCGATCATGAAGGGGTTTCTGTGCCGAAGACATCATGTCATAGAACGCCTTTGCGGTCTTCTCCATCTCCTCCTCCGTACGTCCTGCAGCGTACTGTGCTTGTTGGAAGTCATCTAACAGGTCTGCTACCCCAGCATCAGCATCAAAGTCCTGCATACGTGGTCGCACCGCCTCCTCTCTCAAATGATGTACTTCACCATGGTAGATCCACCGGGTGTAGTCCGGCGTGAATCCATGGTTCAGAAGATGTTTACCCATGTTCTCCTTGTCTTGCCTTCGTCGGTTCCCACATCTGCTGCACGGGCACAATACTTTCATCTCTCCTCGCCGAGCCGGGCCAAATGCATGGTTCAAGAAAGCATCTGTCTTGTGCAACCATTCATCACTGAAATCACTCTTGCTTCTGCGGCCCGAGTACATCCACTGACGGTCATCCATCCTACTGTCATCCATCCGAGTACTTACATCTACATCCAAGTGCATGATCAAGCCATAATCAAGCACACAAACCTTTGAACATTGTTTAAGCCATAATCAAGCATGACATCGTGACATCTATCTATCCAAACCTTTGAACATTGTTTATCCTGCAAGCAAATCAACCATTGTATAGGACATAATTACAACGTACGATCTAATAAACTCAAACATATTTCTCTTGTATGTTGTACTCCCTCTATCCCATAAAAAGTGTTGCTATAGGTTTTGTGCTGCTCAAACTTTTTAAACATTGAATAGGTTCCTAGAAAATATTAGCAATATTTGTATCTCCAAATAAGGTTATTATGTACGAATATGGAGGCTGGAGTCAGTAGACTTCATTCAATTCATGGCGGCACTACTAGTTTTTTTTTCCTTGGCCTCTTGTTTGGGTTCTTCTCAGCAAGGCCTATATTATTATATATATAATATGTATGCTTGCGCAGTGACAGTGCATATATATATATATTATATATATAAGTGATGAACTGTCGTGTTTTGATTGTCCGGCCTTCACGGAAGCTAGCTTCCTCAGTTACGTCGTCCCATGATCTTACTCAAGCAAGGGTCAAATATAACCATGCATTCGTCAAAGCAATCCAATGATGGTCCAGCTGCTCACAGGGATTCCTTTGTTCTCTATGATGGTACGAAATACTCTCTTACTCCTTTGCATTTTAAGAAACAGTTCCAGTGACACTCTACTAACATTTTTTTTTCTTTCTTCGAACTTGAAGTAATAAGATGAGCACGATGAATTCAACATCTCTTCCAGCTCGGAGCGACTCAGGTCCAGTTCCATGCGCCAAATGCTTCACCACTTTGCTCCCCATGCTGGTCGCTGTGATGGCTGCAGTTATGCTGTGATCTATGGAAACGCCCCAGCCTAGACTCTTCAGATGTGAGAAGAAAGGCGGATTGCGTAATGCTGGTAACCAGCGATGTTCTGTTTTGCCATGAGCAGTAGACTAGTAGTAGTCTAGTAGAGAGGCATATTATGCTGCTGTAGGAATTCTGTGGTCAGTTAAGATGTACATCATCGCGCAGACAATATATATCAGCTGGCATTAAGAACTTGATATCCTATTCTGCTGTCTTTCGGTTCTCTTCATCGCTGCATTTTGCATTAATCTGGTGTTGCATGGTTCTTTTTTCTGAACTACTATGGTAGGTAGCATGTGAGAATATATATTGCTGCTAGCAAGTCTTGTACTACGTACCACTAGATAGTCTTTTCCGTACATTGGACCATCAATGGATTATTGGATGCGTGGATGAAAATGTGAGTGGATTACTACTAAACATGTGAGTGGATTACTACTAAACATGACCAAACAATTGATACTGCCACTTCTCCTATGTGAGATCTGAGATGAGATGGATGCATACACGGCTACGACGCGAGGTCCGCGGCGAGCTCCTCCTCCCTCCTCCACCGGATCTTGGACGGCCGGGGCGAGCTCCTCCTCCCCCTCTTCTTCCACGGCGGGGGAGCGGACGTGCGGGGGGCGCGGTGGCGCCGGCGCGGGGGCAGGGGCGGGGGCGCGGCCGGGCCAGGGCGGGGCGCGCGCTCGGGCGGGGCGGGGGAGCGGACGTGCGGGGGCGTGGCCGGGCGGGGGAGCGGACGTGCGGGGGCGCGGTGGCGCCGGCGCGGGGGCAGGGGCGAGGGCGGGGGCGCGGCCGGGCGGCGGCGGGTCGGGTGAGGGGCAGAGGGGCGCGTGTGTGAGGGGTGAGAGGGGCGGGTTTTACTTTTAAATGTACGAACCCCTTTGCCGAGAGCTAGATCAGACGGCTCTCGGCAAAGGGTTTGGGGTTTTTTTTTATTTTCTTTGCCGAGAGCCCCAGCCTCCTAAAGCTCTCGGCAAAGAGGTTCTTTTTTTTATTTCATTTGCCGGCGTTCTTTGCCGAGAGCTAGGTCAGGCGGCTCTCGGCAAAGAGTTTTTATTTTTTTGATTTTCTTTGCCGAGAGCCCCCAAGCCCAGGCTCTCAGCAAAGATGATCTTTGCCGAGAGCTTTAGGAGGCTCTCGGCAAAATATATATATATATTTTTTTTTATTTTTGCTCCTAATTTTTTTCCTGCAGCCTTGATATAGTACTAGGTGGCCATATTTGAAATTTGGTGTATTTTCCATGCATCTTGCTATATTTCGCGCATTTTCTTTATTTTCTTTATTTTTCCCGCAAGACGCACATTTGAACTGCAGGTGCATGAAATAATGAATCTTAGCGATTTAAAAAATGATATTCATGCTTCCGAGGCTATTTCGACGCCGTATCTCGGGACAAACGCGGAAACTCGACCATCTCATGCACGCGACATGGCGACCAAGTTGCGTGAGATTTGATTTAAAAATATATAAAATGTGAATGGAGTCGGAAAATCATGAAAATAGACGGGAGGCCTTGACATCGCATGTAGAAGCTATAAAAAAAATTTGAACATGTTTGAAGCAAATTGTGACACAAGATGGTTGAAACCCTGAGATCTCCGCATGCGATATCTTGTTTATCACATGTGGAGATCTAAGGGTTTCAACCATCTTACGGCACAACTTGCTTCAAACATTTTCAAAAATTTTTTATAGCTTCTACATGCGATGTCAAGGTCTGCCGTCCGTTTTCATGATTTTCCGACTCCATTCACATTTTATATATTTTTAAATCAAATCTCACGCAACTTGGTCGCCATGTCGCGTGCACGAGATGGTCGAGTTTCCGCATCTGTCCCAAGATACGGCATCGAAATACCCTCAGAAGAATGAATATAATTTTTTGAATCGCTGAGATTCATTATTTCATGCACCTGCAGTACAAATGTGCGTCTTGCGGAAAAAATCAAGAAAATGAAAAAAATACATAAAATATAGCAAGAGGGATGGAAAATACACCAAATTTCAAATCTTGGCTTCTAGTACTGTAGCAAGGCTGCACAAAAAATTTGGGAACAAAAATCCAAAAAAAAAAATATGCCGAGAGCCTTGGATGCGGCTCTCGGCAAAGAAAATATTTTGCCGAGAGCCTAACAGCAGGCTCTCGGCAAAGATGACGGCGTAAGGGTGACGTTTGTGGGGTTGGGGCTTTGCCGAGATTTTTTTGTTTACCGAGAGTCGAGCTCTCGGCAAATTTTGGCTTTGCCGAGAGCCAATCTTTGCCGAGAGTCGAGCTCTCGGCAAAGCTAGTATTTGGCGAGAGCCAATGTTTGCCGAGCGCAGGCTCTCGGCAAAGGATTCTTTGCCGAGAGCCAGATATTTGGCGCTCGGCAAAGCATATAACACTCGGCAAAGATACTGTTTCCGGTTGTGAGTCTGTGCAGTCCACGTCCAGTCGTCCACTGTCCACCACTACTGTTCCTCTCTTCGTGCACGTAATCGCCCTAGCTTGCATTGCATCACATGGGAGACGACCTGTCACAGTCTGAGGTGCAGCCCATTCAGCTGTCGCTATAGCTTCCTGGTGCAGCAAGAATCGCTGCAGGTGAGCCGATGCAGCACCCGACCTGTTGCAGTAAAGTGAAAACCTTTGCGCGTGGCATGCATGATCTGTTCATATATATGCACGCATGGGGAGCAGCTGACGCAGACAAGCACACAGAGCGAGAGCCGTCTGGAGCTTGCCTGCCGCCGAGCGGTTCAGGGAACAGCAAAGGTACATGCATGAGCTCCACCATTTGCTTCACCTATCGTCTACTTCTCGCCTCTCCTGTCGCCTCAGTAATATTCTCCTTACCCTGTTGGATAAAACTGTCGTTTCGGTCGGTCTCACTCTCACATATATCCCTGGAATATCATCTTGGCGTAGTACGGGAGACGTTGGAGCTCGATCGTAGCGGCATCGATCCGAGAACAAGACGGGAAGCATCAGAGTAACCGTTCCATCAGCACTCGGCATAACATGCTTGGCAGCAGAATCCAGGAATATGTGCTGCTGCTGCTGCTAAAATAATGCTCCCAGGGTTGCATATATACTGCATAACATCCGGGTGGCCTCAAACCAGAAATCCCATGCAAATCTGCTCCAGGTTTCGTTCTGGACCTCACCTCCTTGCTCCAAGATTAGTGCTGCTTTCAGAGATTATTCCATCATAAGTTGAGCAGCCGGGCTGCACCATAGCGCATGCCGGCGTATACCCTTGTGGGTAAAAAAAGAGTTTGCAAATCTAATCGATCGATGGTCCTAGAAATCTCACTAGCTCACTATACTGGGCTATGTGCCTATATATGTCGATCTATAGGCAAGAACATTATAACCGCATTGCGTGTTCACCATTCAATTCTTCACTTTCCATCTCGTTCAAGACTTCTCCAAATTAAAGTGTTAAATCGCCGAGAAAGTGGCATGCAGATAACAAGCCTCATATATATATTTCTTATTTCATATATATGCGCATTGGCATCTGCGAAGCAATGTCGTTTCTGCTTCGCATGTGCATGCGCACAGCTAGTGAGCTAGCTGGCCTGGTGACCCTCCTCGCCGTCGATCGAGATGGTGGTGGAATAGTCACGGATCGGAAAACGACCTTTTGGACGACGCTCTAGTGCTGAGATAGTGGAGAGGGCCTTTTTGGGGACAGGAAAGGAGCCTTTTGGTTTTATTGGACGCTCTAGTGCTCTTCTCTGACTTTACTTCATCTCGATCGGGATTTCTGGATCGTGCGCGCGGGCGCGCGGCCATGCATGCATGGCGTCTGTTGTGACTAGGGATGAAAACGGAACAGAAATATTCCGAATTGACCGTTTTCGTGTTCTATATTATGAACTGTTTTTTAACATGAAAAATTATCAGTTTCAATCGGTTTCACAACCATTTTCAACCATTTTTGTACTATTTAATTGCTAAATATAGAAATATCCTGAACCGACCGTTTTTGTTTTTCTATATCGTAAGTCCGTTTTCGACAGTTTCTGACCGTTTTCATCCTTAGTTGTGACTGCATGCGTGCTCGCTCGCTCGCCGTACAAATCTGTCCCGTGACGTACCTCCAGGCTCCAGGGTCTAGTTCTAGCTAGGGCCGTGCATGTGCATCGTTTTCGCCATGGAATTCTACCCTGCTCTGCTGAGAAGACGATCCAACTCCTGCGTGCGGAATTCTACCCTTCCAGCCCAGTGCCTTTCTGCCTGCTTCCTGCCAGCACCCTAGCTCGATCCCATGCATCTGTTCGGAAGCTGGTGGAGTGCTGTACTCGAGCTCGTATGTCTGCTACTTTGGTTTAGTTTCTGCGGGGAGCAGAACACAACGTTGTGGGCGGCGGAGAGAGATCCAGCTGCGCGGCTGCAAGCGCGCCTGCGTGTCGATCACAAATTAAAGAAGAAGTTGTTAAAGGAACGGCCATGCACGCTTCGATCTTGACGGCTACGTACGCTTGTTAGGTCGTCACAAATCCATTGTAAATTACCATACGCAAATCCGTTGCATTTTCCGGGAAAAAATGACCTAGCTAGGAGATCGACTAGGAATCTGTCTGTCTATCTATCTATGGATCGGAGGAGCTAGCTAAGCTAGATGCCATGATCCTTGAGCACTCGAGCTAGCTTTCTTGTCGGGCCAGGTTTAGATACCCAGGTTTGGCCACCAAATTCACTATGCAGAATTCCTATTCCCCGTCACATCAAAATACCGACACATATATGAAGTACTAAATATAGATGAAATAAAAAACTAATTACACAGTTTTGTTGTACTTTGCGAGACGAACATTTTAAGCCTAATTAATCAATGTTTGGACAATTATTACCAAATAAAAACAAAATTGCTATAGTGTAACGCGACGTTTACTCTACAAAGTTTACCCCCAAACTTGGGCATCTAGACGAGGCCTCGGCATGCAACAACAGCGGGCTGGCTCATCACCGTCGAGCGAGGCTAGCAATATTTCCACGCCAAGAACCGAACCGTGCGTGGTACGGAAAGCCTGCAAGTTGGCCGAGGAAAAAAGAGAGTACGCCGCCCGACAGCAACTTGTGGCCCTCGTAGTACGTAGGGTCCACGTCGAGACCCAACTCGACCACGAACACCGTCTGGTCGTCCTCATCAGTCATCGTGTCACTCATTTCATGGTCGGAGCTCTGAATTTTTGTCACAAACTTGGTCGCATCACAGCTAGTAGCAGCTCGATCACTGTTCGTTTCGCGCCTTTGGATCGTATATATATAGCCTTTTGAAAAGATCACCTGGCCGGATTTTATGCCCGTATATATGTATATGTAATATATGTCGTGCTGTTTGTTCGTCCTCGCGCTTGCATGCGCTGCATCGATGAGAAATTCTCGAGAAGACAGCGGCTAAAAAGGAGCAAGCTGTGGCCTGTAGCACAGTGCACACAATGCAAGGAGCCAAGGATGATGCCTCTGCAGCCACAGGCGTCAGCGTCATCCAGCGTCCTTGCACCGAGTACGTTCAGATATGTGATCGTGGGATCGAGGCTTAAGATTCGTATTCGCGGAAGAATAAATGCCGGTGCGCACGGCGACGTCGCATTACCATGCATGACGCGACGGGAAGTCGGGAAACTTTTGTACTAGTCCTCTAGTAATCTCTCGTATTTTACTCCTTCACTTCTCCGGCAACTAACAACAACAAAAGTAAGACAATCTAATGGTGCGACAATTGTTTGGGGTCGCTCTGCCTCCCCGTGCGATCGCCTCCCCGCAATTGATGTCAGAAGGAAAGTCGCGGAAGTCAAGCAAACGACGTCGCCCTCAGTAGGAAACTCACAGACCGCACGCGACAGGCGACCCGCCCCTCGGGCCTCGGCACACAATCCTCGCCCAGTCGCCCAGCGCCTTGCCTCCATCAATCCCTAGCCGCAACCCTCTTCTCACCTTGCGATTCGTGATGACAGTGGTGCGTAGGGCCCACTCCTTCGGCCGGCGATGACACACGCGCCCCCCTCCCGACCGGCAGCGCTCCGCTCAATCCCTCCACCGCCACGACCTCCCCGTTCCTGTCTCCCCCCTTCGTGTGCGCCCATCGCTCACCTCGCCGTTCCACCAGGCCCCCCCACGCCGCTGCCCACACCAAGGCCCCCGACCTCGCCCTCCCTGTCTCCCTGCTCCGCCAATCCCAGGCCCCCGTCGCACGTGAGTCGGGCGAGGTGGAGCCGTGGAGGTTGGACAAGGACGTCGAGGTGGACGACGCCACCACCAATTGCCCCGCCACTGCCGACGCTGCCGGCTTCGGTCGCGGGCCCCTGCGAGGCCTGACCCCGGCTTGCTACCCGGCCACTGCGGGCACTGGCCCCGCCGGCCCTGGCCGCTGCACAGGTGCTCTCTCTCTCCCCCCTCTCTCTCACTGGATCTGGTGCCTCCATATATGTCCATCGGATCCGGTGCCTCCATTGCCGAATCTGTTCGTCCTCTCGTCAGCAGCAGCTCAGCACAACCGACCACCTGCTTCATTGTAACGCCCGGTTTTCTAAAGAACAAAACCAGGCTCATCATATGTGTGCCCGGGAAGTCCACACATATGCCAGAATGAAAAAATATCAGAAATAATGTTATTATATAACGTAGACATAGCTATATTAAACACTTACATCAGAGTATCGCGGAACGATGACTAAACTTCAGGCTCTATTCTTCTCAGGGACGGCTGGCTGGGGTAACATATGCCTAGCACTTCTATCAGTCTTCTAGAAACTTCCCGTAACTCCACCAGTCTTCAGAGTAACTTTTCTAAAGTCTGGGGGTGTGGAGAAAATAGCAAGGGTGAGCACATGTCGTACTCAGCAATATAACATGGGGTTCATGAGGCTCAAAAGTTAACACTGGTTTACTGCAATTAGCTTTTATTAAGTCATCTTTTAGCAATTGAGTAACAACAAGTTTACAAAAAGCCCAAATAACCTCATGATCATGTAAACGAGAATAATGTATAGCAAGAAACAATAATCATTAGTGAACATCAATATCATCAGTATTATCATTATCATCAATGTTCATCATTTATTCTGTAAGGGTCCAAGGCCACTCGTGACCGTGAGCACGGCTGATATACCAGTTTTACACTCTGCAGAGGTTATACACTTTCACTGTGAGTCGTGATTTATCCTTTCGCCCGAGGTGATCAGCCTCTTGACCCACTACCAAAGAAGGTCGGCATGGTTCACTATGAAGTCTTTCAAAGGTTCGTCTAACAAGTTAGGGCCATTAGATTCACTCGGCAAACAGATGTAGAGCCTCCTTCCAAATGGCACAATGACGCGCAGCCTATACACATAAGGACAGAGGCCGCACTATACCTGATTCGTCAAGTCATTCTTATGCCATGAAGGTTACCACTAACAAGCTAGAAAAGGTCCTTCTATATGACTAAAACCAGAGCCATATAGCCCACACAGTTGTACTGTAAGTCCCGGATGTTCGCTTACAGATAAGTCCTTAAGGAGAGAAACTAGAGCACCATAAAAATAGCCCAATGCTCTAGCCCCCTTGAGTCATGTTGCTATAAAGCATCTTTTAAACATTTATTGCATATACCATTAGTCAAGTTACAGATCATGGTTATTTATCTTGAGCACTAGCATAAATACTACCCAGTGCAATGTTCCACTGGTGTCAAGGTACACGATACAAAAGCTAGGATATCCTTAGTGGTAACCAGGTAGACACATGCACATGAATTAAGTGTATTAAAGGTGAGTAGGAAACAAGGATGATCCCATGCTATACTTTCCTTAGAACTTGCTTTATGCCAAAAGTAACTTGCTCTGAAAAGCCTCAACTTAATCTTTCATTTGCAACTTCTGGCACTCAGCTTCTGGTCTTCATCTTCGGATCTTCGACGCTCACGGATAGTCTTTCTTCTACTCGTAGATCATAACAACCCAACACACTAACAGGCATATAAGCAAACAAATAGGGACAACTAAGAACAATACACCAAATAAGAGAAAATAGCGTACTAAAAGAGAGCTACCGGCTACGGTCACGAGAACATAAGAAACGCCGATAACGGAACTACGAAGGAAAAGAAACGACTACCGAGAGTTTATATTATAAAAGAAACAATTACACGCTTAATTATCTTACTTAAATTATATTCTAATTCCAAGCTGAGTTAAGACCAATCTTGTTTTATGAATATTGCCGTAGGGATTAAGCAAGTTCAACTTAAAGTTCGCAATATGAAAAGGGACACATGCATACTTATTAGTGCCTAATATATACAACTTGTTTAAACTAAGTAATAAGAAATTAAGAATGCATTTATGTAGCAATTAATCATATTAATATTTGTATAGAAAAATCTTGAAGTACATCACCTATGTTGCTTTTAATTTGAAAAACTGGTTACATGCATATTAAACAATTTAATATTTGACTATACATGGAAAAATACATGTGACATGGTAAACATCATCCATAACCTGTAGTTTATGGTCGGCACGGTCGTAATGCAACAATAACTGAGTTAAAATTAGATTGCTTTTAATTGGGAAGCTATTAAATAGATATATTAATCTAATCACTATTTATAATTAATAAGTTTAAACTAAGTAATAAGAAATTAAGAATGCATTTATATAGCAATTAATCATATTAATATTTGTATAGAAAAATCTTGAAGTACATCACCTATGTTGCTTTTAATTTGAAAAACTGGTTACATGCATATTAAACAATTTAATATTTGACTATACATGGAAAAATACATGTGACATTGTAAACATCATCCCTAACCTGTAGTTTATGGTCGGCACGGTCGTAATGCAACAAGAACTGAGTTAAAATTAGATTGCTTTTAATTGGGAAGCTATTAAATAGATATATTAATCTAATCACTATTTATAATTAATAAATTTATAATCAAGTGACATGATAAAGGTTACCACTACTGCATAGAGTGCGACGACGCGAAGCTAATGCAACCGGAATGACTCGAACCGGAATTAAAATGAAGAAACGGTGGGGATCGATCGATAATTATAGGTGATGTATTTCTATAGTATTTTTGGATTTATTTTTCTAGAGGAAAACGTCATAGGGTGTGTGTGACGTGATCATGCCAATAATGTGATGTCATCAAGCTAACGTCAACAAGCTAGCAACAGAAACCACATAATTGGAGCAAACTGGAGCTAAGGCACGGCCATGGTTTTGCATGAACGGGGCCTAGAGACCTTGATTTCACTATTGAAAAAAAACATCGGAGGATATAGTGAGAGATGGCAAACTCACCTAGGGACTCGTGTCGGGCGGAGATGCATGTCTCAGAGGCGAGCAGCTCGATGGGGGCAGCTGCAGCTACCTTCACGGAAGCCTCTTCGGAAGGACGGGCACAGACGTGTGAGTCGTGCGAAGCTATATCGGCGTGCCGACTCGTCCACGGCATCAAGGTCGATCATACGGGGCTGATTAGTGGCGGCGCCGATTGATGAACTTAAACGACGGCGCTTTGTTGACGAGAGCTAGGGCATGGCTTGGATGAGTTAGATGAGAAATTAACGGAGCATACTGTAGGACAGGATATGTATTGCCAAGGTTTATCAAGGACAATATACGCGTCTTGTTGTGCGAGTCCTGAGTCGATGTGGTGGTTCGCTGGCACCTGGTTCGGCGGTAGAAGGAGCCTGGGAAGATCAGCCTATCTACATGGCCCGAAGACAAACCAACGTACAGATAATAAGGAAGTAAATAAAGAATGGTGGTTTCCTTTGAAAAGATCATTATTTTATATATTATATTACATTTTGCTTTCCATATTTACTTCCATCGGATAAGGCATTGTGTATCACGACTCAGGTGCTAACTATACGTGTTCACCCAGAACTCTTGGCATGGCCTCGTCGCTCAACAGCTCACGTGACAATCCATTGATGCACAACAATTTGACCTTGCTTATTTGTTTGAAAGGATGCACGCACAGGCACATGAAGCCGTAATATCTTCATAACATCTATAATTGGTTTGTATGGCTGCACGGACTCCACGCTTGCGTGTGTTGATGCAGACCGTCGTCGCGGTGCTCCAGCGTCAGGCATGTATCCAGCCTGCCGCGATGAGGCGTCGGCCATTGAAGGGCGTCTGATGGTGGAGTCGATGTTGTATGACGATCGGACACATCCGCAGGCCAGGCACGCCGATTAGCTTGACCAGCCGGTCGTAATGATTCACTTCTCCGATCTCATGGTTGAAGAAGTCGTCGCGAGCGTGCGGACGGGGCATCTGCTCGAGGCACATTGGGGCCTCATACATTGTAGGACGATCTCGATCTAATAGGCTACACTGTAAGTGCAGGAGGACGAGGCGGTCGGATTTGGTTCTGGCGCTCTGCGTACCGAAGCACGCAAGAAGCCAAATGGACAGATGCCTAGGCGGCTTTGGCTGCTGTCGGACACGGTGGGTTTGAACCCAAACTATGGAAAGAAAACAGGAAACGTGGGAGAGACGAGTCGATAATGATAGGCCGAGAGAAAGAATTTCCATATTAATAAAGTAAAGAGAAGGTTTAGCAAAAGCACGAAAAATCTCGAGATAGATTGGAACATGATGAATCTAATTAAATTATTTAGAGGAGAAGAAGATTTTGGGAAGCGCCAACAAAAAGTTAAGCTTGGGGAAACATAGAATCTGATTCCAGAAAAGCTGGAGATAAATGGTCATCTTGTAAACGTGTTTTGGAAACTCCACGCACTCACAACACAGTCAAGCCATAGGCAAAAATTACATCAACTAAGCCCATCTAATTAGTTTAGAAAAAATTTAAAGATTCTTATTTTTTTCAATAACTAATTGATGCTACCGTAAACTAAACTTGGGAAATTTATCCGAATATAATAATTTTTTATTTAGTGTTTCCTATGCACAACCTAAAATTGGAAATTTTAGGGTGTGACATTCATCTAACCACGACCTTGGAACAGAAGTGGTGCAGCTCGATTGCTCCTGCGCTCTTGTCCGTCCGCATGAGGTATCCACGTATGCCATATGAGCTTCTATGCAGATTTGATAACAGCTGAGCATGCCATTGTTGCAGGTTTGGATGGTGATTATACAATATTAGATGTGCAGGTTAGTTCCTTGTCCATTCTAAAAATCCCAACCTTGCATTCTCCATGTTTCACGCTAAATGGAAAGAGTGAGTTACAACCCTTTTCTAGGTATGAATTACAGGACCAGACTCAAATGTGCTCAATCTGTAACATCCCGGTGTTACGCAAGCATTTGTATGGCAATCATAAGCATAACATTTCATATCATCCATAATCATATATGGTAATATTATAACTTGAATGAAATAAAAGCTTGGAAAGTGGTATTCATGATGTAAAATGTTAATGTGCTAATTACCTTTCATCAAAATTGTGCAACTACAAATTATAGGTCAAATTTTTGGAGCAACTAAATTACTCAAAGTTTTGTCAAAAACTGGTTTCAAAAATGTTATCTGAAAATATTCAAAAATACTTCCTATTTTAGCTTTCATTCTCCAATTCAAAATCTATGAGTTTTGAGGTTGGCCCTTAATAGAAGTTGTAGGAAATAAAATTCTAAACAACTTTCATTTTTGGGCCAATTTCAGAAAAGGTCATTTGCTTGCCCAAAAATTGAATTTGAAAACTACAATTTGAATTTTATTTGAATTTCTCTGGAAAAATAAAAAATGAAAACAATTCCGAGCGCTAGCAGGCCGCTGCCACCCTTTCGGCCCATCGGCCGAAGCGGCCCACGGCTCCCCGCGCGCGCGCGCCCGCGCAGCGCAGCGGCCCGGCCCGCGTCCGCGCGGCCGTTTCCTCCTCCCGCTCGCCTTCGTGCCTCGCTGGCCGCCGCGGCAGGACGCGCTCGCCGCGTGTCGGCCATGCGCCGTCGACAGCCGCCGCGCGTCGCCTCTGCTCTGCCATCCCGCCAGCTCAGGCGCGCTCAAATCCGCCTGCCCGAACCCCCTCGCCCCCTCACTCCCACTCCCGCTCGCCATCCACTCCCCTCTCCAAGAACCGAGCGGGCGAGCGGCTCACCGCCACGAGCTCCACCTCCGCTCCCTCGTTCCGGCGGCGACGGTTCACCACCACCAAATTAATCTTGCACCGAGCTTCGCCACCCCCTTGTCTCCTCCGAACAAGCCCCGTTGTCCTCTTGCTCGCTTCGGTAGGGCGTCAATTTGTTTTCCTCGCCGCGCCACCGTGACGGAGCCGCCGCGCTCGTGCTCCGGTCACCGGCACCTCCACCAACCCCCCTTATCTCTCAACCCCGCTCACGTGTTCACCGTTTTCCCGCGGCCGTTTTGCGCACCTTGCCTCGCTCGTTTGGGCACTGGAGTGGCAGTTGGCCATCGGCGGCCGCCGCACCACCGCGGTGTCGAGCGCCCGCTCGGCCGCGCGCGTTGCCCCCGCTAGCCCGCGGGTGAGGCGAGTAGCTGGGCCGGCCTGATCCAACGGGACGCGGCCCGTTTTCGTTATCCCGCGCGCGCGCGTGCCGCTGGGCTAAACCGGACTGGGCCGTCTGCCCCTTACGGTGTCGGCCCGTTTTCAAATAGAATCCCAGTTTTTCTTTTCTTTTATTAATTGGAAATAAAAATGCTTTAGTAATTATTTGGGTGATTAAATGTGCTCCAAAAATTGTGAAATAAATTTTTATGAGCTCCTTACAACTAGATCTACCATTTAAAAATATTGCACTTAATTGTTGCACTACTTTTCTGTCGGGTTTTTATTTAACTTTGGAAATTGCTATTTTCTTGTTAAATGGTTAATAAATTATAGAAAAAATCAAAAAAATGTGATTCCAAGTTTGTTAATCTTTTTGTGCCATGTACTTGCTAGGAAAATTATATATCATGCCTGTTCTATAGAAAAATGTGTAGGTGTAGTTCAAATGCTTTCTATCACTAGTATTTACTATTTTTGTTAACTAAATAAATGTGAATAAAACATGCAAGTAATAATTTTTCTATAGTGATTATTTACTGTGTAGCAAGTAGGAAAATTACTAAATCTGTTGTTTGATACTTTTCATAATGCAAAGTATTTTCATGCTCGTTTTTAGGACTTAGCTTGTTATTTTTGTATAGACAGTTCTAATAATCCAAATGCAATGAAAATTTTGTAGCATACTAGAATTGATGTTAGTAATCCGCTGTAATTTTCTAAGATTTTTTCTGTGCTACCAAAATATGTGTTGCTGTTCAAGCATAGTGCTAATTAGGGTTTACACTCAACCTTTAATGCAAGATTAGTTAGTAAATTATGCTTTGGTGTATCTTTGAAGCATCTTAAGTGTCAGTGTGCCTTTGCATGGTAGAGATTAGTGGTGGTAGTTTTTGAGTACATGTTCTTGAATGGCGTAGACTACCTTGTAGAAGAGTCGTAAGTTCCACGTAATCCAAATAAAGTAACATGCTTATTACATCTCATTCATTCATCATCATCTCATGTCATCCCTGCAATGCACCTAGGCATGAGCACTTATACTTCTGCATCATACAGGATCGCAGGACGTGACCCTGGTAGCAGTTCCCGAGGACCCGGAGGAGCAGTCCGAGGTGCAAGAGCAGGAGGCGACCGAAGCCGAAGAGGAGGTCGGTGAAGATCTTCCAGAGTGCCCCGACCATCGTCTGAGCTCTTTTGAGAGAGGCAAGCCCCAGAGCATTTCTCTCCCCTGGTTTGCAAATATTTTATTAATGCTTTACTTAAACTACTGCATTAAGTTTAGGAGTTGTTTGCAACCGTTGCTGCATTATACCTTGTTTCACCTTGCTTTACCGATCCTTGTCACCCTGGTGTCCACGGTCAATAATTGCTTAGTTTGCTTAGACCAGTAGAAGTCGGGTGATTGCCTGTCATCCACGAGCTATAGGGGATTACCTGGATTTATGTGAAAGTATGTCATATGAGAATAACTAAGTGTCGAAATGAACCTGAGACCGGACAGAAACTTACAAGGTTTCAGATTGTAGTGTTTTCTGTCTGTGTTGATTAAGGACCGACCGTTGTTGGGCCTCGAGTCATGTTGAACGCATGCCTCACATTGAGCTGGCCGAATAATGTACCTTTCGACCGCGAAGCTGGGAGATTATTCGGGCCGAGTGGATTACCCGCAACGCACTGTACCGGAGTAGTAGTGGTAGGATACGGGGGCGCGATGATAAGGCCAAAGAGCAGTCGGGCGGCCCCCGGGTACATGTGGTTCCTGGCAAGCTCGAGACTTTACCTGAATGGTTGACTCGGTGACCAATACCTCACTTTAGCGGGTGAGTGAGGTTTGTGTGAGGAATAAATTACCAGCTGGTTAATAATCGATTCGAATCGCCATCGTTCACTAGATAGTGAATACTTGACTTGAGCTACTTCATCGTAGTAATATTGATGAAACACTTGGATAGTTATGTGGAAGATGACATGGTAATTATTGTTAATAAGCATTGGTAATCCTTACTTGCTTAATTATATATTACTCTAGCACAGATGCAAACATAGTTGACAGGGTAATAAAGATTAAAGTACTGCATACTTTTAGAAAAGAATTGTTAAGTTGAAAATGCTTTTCTTGCAAATGAGTCAGCTACCCCACCAGAAAGCCTATCATGATCCTTGGTGTCATTTTATTTTGGTTCTGTCGGGTAAGTCTAGCTGAGTACCTCCTCGTACTCAGGGCTTCGTTCCCACTTGTTGCAGATGTGCAGATGTATTACGGCTACTGTATCAACTGCCTCTATCATGTGATGGGCGAAGCTTAGGACCATGGGCAATGGTCATTCGCTACTTCTCGTCTGATGCTTTTGCTGGAGATGATCACAGGCTGGCACTTTATTTTAAAACACTGTGTGTGTGCGTGATTTGAACTACTGCTTCCGCTACTTTTATTCGAACCTGGTTTGTAATAACTATGTTTAAACTCTAATGTATTTTATGCCGCGAACTTTTATGTAACTTATGATGGTGACCGCTAAACTTAGTATGATCTTGGTTGTTATGTGAAATGGTTTGAAATCCGTCGAGATTTCACGGACTACCGGGTTATATGGGCTTAAGTTTGTTAAATTTTCCTCCCATTGGATGATTTTCCTATTTAATCTCGTATAATTGGGTGGTTCTGTTACAGCTGGTATCGGAGCATGGTTTAGCGTGATTACTGTTAATAAGTGTATTTAAAACAAAATTCTATTTAAAAAGTGTGATTTTAAAACAAAAGGTGTGCCAGTGGTCATATCCTGTATGCCCAGTTAAGGACTCTAGGTGGCTATTTAAGTACTAACTTAGGGGTTCTTGTACCATATTTCTCTTTCATTGCTCATACGGCGTGCTATTGTATGAGTGCCACTTAATTAAGTGGTAATGTATGGATCAGTTACCTCTACGCTTTGGTAAGTGTGAGCTATGAGAGCATGATCGGATACACCGCCGATCTAGGGAGAGTGCTTATATTATACTGGAGTACTTACATGTTTTACGCATGTTTTTACAAAAGTGTCGCATGTGTGGTTGTTTCGTCCGTTGAGGCGATGCCGTCAATAGGACGATGTGTTTGGGTAGTTACTACCGTTGTACACGCATCTGAGGATTCATGTAGAGCGTGTAGATAGATTTACTGCTTTCATGCATCCATGGGGAATGGGCTGAAATGAATTTTTTATAGGTACATAACAGCGTTTATCGTGTAGATCGAATTAGTTACGTATATGAGGGATCGTTTGTATGCCACCGAATTCATCGTTAGATGTCTTTATTTTCTAAGTTTGTGAGAACGTAAGACTCGCGCATGCATCATACTGCCTGTGCATTTCATTCATAACATGCATTCCTCCCCTTATAAAAGGATTATCCCAGTTTGATAAAAGTGACATCAACTTAAAATATGTTCTCACCGGGTAATTTAAAACTTGTGCTACAGATGGCCCGCACGAAGCAGACTGCCCGTAAGTCCACTGGCGGAAGAGCACCCCGTCACCAGATGGCCCCGTGGGAGCGCCGCAGCACGGACACTTTTTCTAAGCGAGTTTGGCATGCCCACCTTGCTTTGGAGAGTGCTCCATGATGTGGGGTACCCGGAGGGTCAAGAGCCGGTGTACTCTTGGAGTGAGAGCCAACTAGCTGAGGATGGACTTGCAGTAGTGGAAATCACCGTCCCTACTCTTGGTGATGCGCCAGAATGGGATGGTTGACATTTGGAGTTTGAAGGATGCACTCCGGTTGAGGGTGCAGAGGGCGCAGCCTTTCACGTCATCCGAGACATAATGAGCAGGTTTCCCAATGAGTTGGCAGCCGCTTTGGCCGGTACTTTTTCGAGAGATGATCCTCGTGATGCCATTTGGGTGCAACCGCAAGGAAGTGCCCTGGTTAGAGGCCCAAGTGAAGGACGGGCTAGCGACAACCACGCAATGAGTGCCACGTATGCAACCATCAGAGCATACCAGGGTCTTGAGAGTACCTATTGGACCTTGACTGGCCTGCGTGGCGATGACCGGCTTAAAGCAAGGAAGCAGAAGAAGAAGCAAGCGCGTGCTATAGCTAGCTTGCAGGAGAAGTTGGCCGACATGAGCTTACAGCGAGACTGGGCTCTCGAGAGAGGTGAGAGTGCCATGCAGCGGGTGCAGACGTTGACTCAGGCCAACAGAAATGCAGACCACATGATGGGACAACTAGTGCAGGAAAAGAATGAAGCCTAGAACGAGAGGGACCTTCTGAGGCAGAGAGTCAAGGAGCTAGAAGAGTATAATGCCAACTTGCATGAAGAGTTTCATGCCCTCTACAACGGGATGGGCCCGTATGCTCCTCCGGACGCCACCCAGATGGACGTCGACGACGCTGCTGCTACTGATGGTAGCAATGGTGATGCCTCCGACCTCGACGACGGCCCCGAAGAGTAGGATAGTGCCCTGCATTAGTAGCTAGGCTCTGTCACGATGGCCTTCTTTTGGTTTCTATGTATCGTGTTGTATCCTGTTCGATCTTGAGACTGACGATCTTTTGGAACCTGGTTGTGTATGCGATGCCCGAACGCATAAAAGTCCAGTGTATGTATGCTAGCAACATGGTTGTATGGAACGCGATGTTGCTTTCGAAGTAATTTGATTAGTGATGTTGTTTTAATTGGAATGTGATTCTTGTGCCTCTGTTTTATTGTATGACTTGTTCTCTCCAATGAATTCAGTAGGGCATGATTGTTCATTTGAATACAATTACTACAACTTCGCTCAATTATTACTTGTTGCTGAAATATGCAGATGGTAAACACTCGCCGTGCCACGTATGAGGCCGCTGAAACTGGTGGCAATGGTGCAGGGGCTGGTGGGGGTGGTGCAAACAACGTTAACCACCAGGAGCCACAGCTAGAGCCACATTTGCCCCCTCCTCCACCGCTCACTGCAGAGGTATTCTTCGCACAGTTCCTTGGAAGCCAGCGCAACGCCGAGCAATCACAAAGGAATATGGAAGATTTTCTGCGTACCATCACCGAGAATGTTCAGAGAGGTAATAATCAAGGTGGTGGTCATGGGGTGAATCAGTATAGCAACTTTAAGGATTTCATGGACACTAGGCCGCCAATTTTCAAGGAAGCAACCGAGCCACTTGATGCTAAAGAATGGATTAACACTATGGAAGATAAGTTCCGTGTGTTGAGGCTGACAGAAGTACTGAAGACAGAGTATGCTGCACATCAGCTACAAGGACCAGCAGGGATGTGGTGGAAGCATCATCGCACCACCTTCCCTCCAAATGCTCAGATCTCGTGGAGATCATTCACCGAAGCCTTCCGTGGAGTTTATATTCCATCAGGGCTAGTTGAGATGAAATTGGGAGAGTTCTTGGCTTTAAATCAGGGTACCAAGACTATGACACAGTATTTGCATGCCTTCAACAACTTGTGTCGTTATGCTCCCGACATGGTTGACACAGATGCTAAGAAGATTGCTAGCTTCAAGAGAGGGTTAAGTCCTAAGATGATGAAGCATGTGGGTACCAATATCCGTGCAAGATTCAATGACTTTGTCAATGATTGTTTGAAACAAGAAAAGAACAACAACGCCTACACTGCATCCAAGAATCGTAAGAGAGTGTTTGAGTCAGGACCATCACAGTCCAGAGTTGTTACTGCAAATCGTCCTTCTTATCGTCCGTCCGCACCTAGTGCAAGGTTCAGGCCTCCACAGCATAAGACCCAGAACTACAAGGGACCACAGAAGCCGTACAAGATGGCCGTGCCGCCAGCAAAGACCACCACAGCTACAGAACAGAGCAACTCCAAGGGAGCTATAGGATCTGCTGGTACAATGAAGGGGCCCTGCTATAATTGTGGTCAGCCAGGCCACTTTTCAAAGTTCTGCCCTTATCTGCCTAAAAAGAAGCAACAGACTTACACTGCCCGTGTACACCATACCACCGTTGGTGAGATTCCTGAGGGAGAGCCTGTAACTGCCGATAAGTTTCTTGTTAACCATCACCCTGCAATTGTTCTATTTGATTCTGGATCCTCGCATTCTTTTATGAGTCAAGCATTTGCACGGAAGCATGAACAACTATGCACAGAATTGAGTTATGGTTATCGCATAAGTTCAGCAGGGGCTGATGTATTAACCAATAAGATGGTTAGAGGGGCAACCCTTGAGTTAGGTAGTCGAAAGTTTCGAGTGAACCTGATAGTTATGCCTGAACTAGTTTTGGATGTAATAATAGGAATGAACTGGATGAAGAACTGGGGGGCAGTCATAGATACAAGCAGTCGGATGCTTACCCTTAAGGATCTCCGGGCAGAGGGTGAACTAGTTTTCTGGCACCATTGCCTAGAAGAACAGACCTTGTGAGTGTGACCTGTGCTATGGAAGTTGTTCCTATCCACCAGATCCTGGTAGTGTGTGAGTTCCCGGATGTGTTTCCAAACGAGTTACCTGGCCTTCCTCCAGATAGAGATGTTGAGTTTGGAATCGAGTTGATTCCCGGAACAACTCCTATTTCGAGGAGACCTTATCAGATGCCTCCAGATGAGTTAGCTGAGCTGAAGAAGCAACTGGAAGAACTGTTAAAGAAGGGGTTTATCCGACCGAGTAAGTCGGAATGGGGATGTCCTGCCTTGTTCGTGAAGAAAAAGAAAGAGGGTACTCTTAGAATGTGTGTGGATTATCGACCTCTTAATGCTGTAACTATCAAGAATAAATATCCTTTGCCTCATATCGATGTTTTGTTCGATCAGCTGGCTAAAGCTAGAGTGTTCTCCAAGATAGACCTAAGATCAGGGTATCATCAGATAAAGATTAGGCCGCAAGATGTCCCAAAAACTGCCTTTTCTACCAGATACGGGTTGTACGAGTATCTTGTTATGTCTTTTGGCTTAACAAATGCTCTTGCATATTTTATGTATCTGATAAATACGGTTTTCATGCTAGAGTTGGACAAGTTTGTAGTGGTATTCATTGATGACATTCTAGTATACTCTAAAAATGAGAAAGATCATGAAGAGCATCTGAAAATTGTCTTGACCAGACTGAGAGATCATAAGTTGTATGCTAAGTTCAGCAAATGTGAATTTTGATTGAAGAAAGTTCCTTTCCTTGGTCATATTCTATCTGAGAATGGAGTTTCGGTAGATCCAAGCAAAGTGCAAGAGGTTATGGATTGGAAAACTCCAACCATAGTGGCAGAAGTTAGGAGTTTCCTAGGGTTAGCTGGTTACTATCGCCGCTTTATCCCAGACTGCTCAAAGATTGCCAAGCCGATGACGAGTCTGTTATAGAAAGATCATAAGTATGTGTGGACAGAGGAGTGTGAGACAACTTTTCACACCTTGCGGAAACTGTTGACCACTGCTCCAGTTCTTGCACAGCCAGACATCAAGAAACCTTTTGATGTGTTCTATGACGCATCAAAAATAGGATTAGGTTGTGTTCTGATGCAAGAAGGCAGAGTCATTGCTTATGCTTCCCGTCAGTTGAGAAAATATGAAATCAATTATCTGACATATGATCTTGAGCTTGCCGCCGTAGTGCATGCCTTAAAGATTTGGAGACACTATTTACTTGGTAATCTGTGCAATATTTTCACCGATCATAAGTGTCTCAAGTACATTTTCACCCAACTAGAATTGAACATAAGACAGCGAAGATGGTTAGAACTAATCAAAGATTACAACTTGAATGTACAGTATCACCCTAGGAAAGCCAATGTGGTAGCCGATGCTGTGAGTAGAAAGTCGCATTATTTGAATATGCAACCCTTACTCGAAGATGGTTTTAATCTAATGCACCCTGCCGTGTTACATAGTATTCAGATCAGTTGTACCTTGGAGAATAAGATAATAGAAGGTCAGAAAGCAGACAAAGGGGTATTCCACATCAAAAAGAAAATTAGAGAAGAACCCTCAAAACACTTCAGAGTGGATGAGTAGGACGTGTTGTGGTTTGACAACCGTCTTGTTGTTCCGAAGGATAGAGAGCTTAAGAATAAAATTATGGATGAAGCTCATCTCTCTAAGTTGTCCATTCATCCTGGCAGTAGCAAAATGTATCAAAAACTAAGACCTTATTTTTGGTGGACAAAGATGAAGAAGGAAATAGCAGCTTATGTAGCCATATGTGACACATGTTGTAGGGTGAAAGCTATTCACATGAAACCCGCCGGATTGTTGCAACCTTTGTCAGTACCTAGTTGGAAGTGGGATGATATAAGTATGGATTTCATCACAGGTTTGCCCACTACTCAGAAAGGCCATGATTCAATTTGGGTAATCGTGGATCGTCTTACCAAGACAGCCCACTTTTGCCTGTCAAGACAGATTATAGACCACCTCAATATGCCGAGAAGTATATGGCAGAGATTGTGAGATTGCATGGCATACCGAAGACGATAGTGTCTGACAGAGGGTCATAGTTCACTGCTCACTTTTGGGAGCACTTGCATAAAGGTTTGGGAACTAGTCTGATTCATAGCACTGCCTATCATCCTCAAACAGATGGTCAGACCGAAAGAGTTAATGCTGTTTTAGAAGATATGTTAAGAGCTTGTGTGTTGTCTTCCAGAGGTTCATGGGAGTCATGGTTACCTTTAGCAGAATTCACGTATAATAATAGTTATCAAGAAAGTATCAAGATGACACCTTTTGAGGCTCTGTATGGCTGAAAGTGTAGAACACCTTTAAACTGGATTGAGCCAGGGGAAAGAAGGTATTATGGTATTGACTTCGTGGAAGAAGCCGAAAAGAAAGTTCATATCATTTAGCAAAATATGAGAATAGCTCAGTCACGTCAAAAAAGTTATGCGGATAAGAGAAGGAGACCGCTTGTGTTCGAAGTGGGTGACTATGTTTATCTAAAAGTCACGCCAATGAAGAAGAAGCAGTTTGGAATACGCAGAAAGCTTGCCGCCAGATTTGTAGGACCCTATAAAATCTTGGAAAGAAAAGGTCCAGTGGCTTACAAATTGGAATTACTAGAAGCAATGGGTGCTATATTCCCAGTTTTTCACGTATCACATCTCAAGAAATGTTTGCGCGTTTCAGAGGAAAGAATTGAACCTCGAGGCATAAAACTTAAGTCAGATCTGGTGTATCGTGAACAGCCAATTCGAGTTTTGGATTCCAAAGAAAGGGCTACTCGAAACAGTGTGGTGAAAACATATAAGATACAATAGAGTCATCATGATGAAGGGGATGCATCTTGGGAAATGGGTGAATACCTACAAAAAGCGTACGGAGATTTTTATAATAAATGGTTCGTAACCCAAATCTTGGGACGAGATTTTTATAAGGGGGAGGGCTGTAACACCCCGGTGTTACGCAAGCTTTTGTATGGCAATCATAAGCATGACATTTCATATCATCCATAATCATATATGGTAATATTATAACTTGAATGAAATAAAAGCTTGGAAAGTGGTATTTATGATGTAAAATGTTAATGTGCTAATTACCTTTTATCAAAATTGTGCAACTACAAATTTTATATCACTTAGAATTATAGGTCAAATTTTTGGAGCAACTAAATTACTCAAAGTTTTGTCAAAAACTGGTTTAAAAAATGTTATCTGAAAATATTCAAAAATACTCCCTATTTTAGCTTTCATTCTCCAATTCAAAATCTATAAGAGTTTTGAGGTTGGCCCCTTAATAAAACTTGTAGGAAATAAAATTCTAAACAACTTTCATTTTTGGGCCAATTTCAGAAAAGGTCATTTGCTTGCCCAAAAATTGAATTTGAAAACTGAAATTTGAATTTTATTTGAATTTCTCTGGAAAAATAAAAAATGAAAACAATTCCCAGCGCTAGCAGGCACCTTTCGGCCCATCGGCCGAAGCGGCCCACGCCTCCTCGCGCGCGCGTGCCCGCGCAGCGCAGCGGCCTGGCCCGCGTCCGCGCGGCCGTTTCCTCCTCCCGCTTGCCTTCGCGCCTCGCTGGCCGCCGTGGCAGGACGCGCTCGCCGCGTGTCGGCCATGCGCCGTCGGCAGCCGCCGCGCATCGCCTCCGCTCTGCCATCCCGCCAGCTCAGGCGCGCTCAAATCCGCCTGCCCGAACCCCCTCGTCCCCTCACTCCCACTCCCGCTCGCCATCCGCTCCCCTCTCCAAGAACCGAGCGGGCGAGCGGCTCACCGCCGCGAGCTCCACCTCCGCTCCCTCATTCCGGCGGCGACGGTCCACCACCACCAAATTAATCTTGCACCGAGCTTCGCCACCCCCTTGCCTCCTCCGAACAAGCCCCGTTGTCCTCTTGCTCGCTCTGGTAGGGCGTCAATTTGTTTTCCTCGCCGCGCCACCGTGACAGAGCCGTCGCGCTCATGCTCCGGTCACCGGCACCTCCACCAACCCCCCTTATCTCTCAATCCCGCTCACATGTTCACCGTTTTCCCGCGGCCGTTTTGCGCACCTTGCCTCGCTCGTTCGGGCACTGGAGCGGCAGTTGGCCATCGGCGGCCGCCGCACCGCCGCGGTGTCGAGCGCCCGCTCGGGCGCGCGCGTTGCCCTAGCTCGCCCGTGGGTGAGGCGAGTAGCTGGGCCGGCCTGATCCAACGGGACACGGCCCGTTTTCGTTATCCCCCGCGCGTGCCGCTGGGCTGAACCGGACCGGGCCGTCTGCCCCTTACGGTGTCGGCCCGTTTTCAAATAGAATCCCAGTTTTTCTTTTCTTTTATTAAATGGAAATAAAAATGCTTTAGTAATTATTTGGGTGATTAAATGTGCTCCAAAAATTGTGAAATAAATTTTTATGAGCTCCTTACAACTAGATCTACCATTTAAAAATATTGCACTTAATTGTTGCACTACTTTTCTGTAGGGTTTTTATTTAACTTTGGAAATTGCTATTTTCTTGTTAAATGGTTAATAAATTATAGAAAAGTAAGAAAAATATGATTCCAAGTTTGTTAATCTTTTTGTGCCATGTACTTGCTAGAAAAATTATATATCATGCCTGTTTTGTAGAAAAATGTGTAGGTGTAGTTCAAATGCTTTCTATCACTAGTATTTACTATTTTTGTTAACTAAATAAATGTGAATAAAACATGCAAGTAATAATTTTTCTACAGTGATTATTTACTGTGTTGCAAGTAGGAAAATTACTAAATCTGTTGTTTGATACTTTTCATAATGCAAAGTATTTTCATGCTTGTTTTTAGGCCTTAGCTTGTTATTTTTGTATAGATAGTTCTAATAATCCAAATGCAATGAAAATTTTGTAGCATACTAGAATTGATGTTAGTAATCTGCTGTAATTTTCTAAGATTTTTCTGTGCTACCAAAATATGTGTTGTTGTTCAAGCATAGTGCTAATTAGGGTTTACACTCAACCTTTAATGCAAGATTAGTTAGTAAACTATGCTTTGGTGTATCTTTGAAGCATCTTAAGTGTTAGTGTGCCTTTGCATGGTAGAGATTAGTGGTGGTAGTTTTTGAGTACATGTTCTTGAATGGCGTAGACTACCTTGTAGAAGAGTCGTAAGTTCCACGTAATCCAAATAAAGTAACATGCTCATTACATCTCATTCATTCATCATCATCTCATGTCATCCCTGCAATGCACCTAGGCATGAGCACTTATACTTCTGCATCATACAGGATCGCAGGAAGTGACCCCGGTAGTAGTTCCCGAGGACCTGGAGGAGCAGTTCGAGGTGCAAGAGCAGGAGGCGACCGAAGCCGAAGAGGAGGTCGGTGAAGATCTTCCAGAGTGCCCCGACCATCGTCCAAGCTCTTTTGAGAGAGGCAAGCCCCGGAGCATTTCTCTCCCCTGGTTTGCAAATATTTTATTAATGCTTTACTTAAACTGCTACATTAAGTTTAGGAGTTGTTTGCAACCGTTGCTGCATTATACCTTGTTTCACCTTGCTTTACCGATCCTTGTCACCCTGGTGTCCGCGGTCAATAATTGCTTAGTTTGCTTAGACCGGTAGAAGTCGGGTGATTGCCTGTCATCCGCGAGCTATAGGGGATTACCTGGATTTATGTGAAAGTATGTCATATGACAATAACTAAGTCTCGAAATGAACCTGAGACCGGACGGAAACTTGCAAGGTTTTTGGATTGTAGTGTTTTCTGTCTGTGTTGATTAAGGACCGACCGTTGTTGGGCCTCGAGTCATGTTGAACGCATGCTTCACATTTAGCTGGCCGAATAATGTACCTTTCGACCGCGAAGCTGGGAGATTATTCGGGCCGAGTGGATTGCCCGCAACGCACTGTACCGGAGCAGTAGTCCGCAAGCGCGATGATAAGGCCAAAGAGCAGTCGGGCGGCCCCCGGGTACATGTGGTTCCTGGCAAGCTCGAGACTTTACCTGAATGGTTGACTCGGTGACTAATACCTCACTTTAGCGGGTGCGTGAGGTTTGTGTGAGGAATAAATTACCAGCTGGTTAATAATCGATTTGAATCGCCATCGTTCACTGGATAGTGAATACTTGACTTGAGCTACTTCATCGTAGTAATATTGATGAAACACTTGGATAGTTATGTGGAAGATGACATGGTAATTATTGTTAATAAGCATTGGTAATCCTTACTTGCTTAATTATATATTACTCTAGCACAGATGCAAACATAGTTGACAGGGTAATAAAGATTAAAGTACTGCATACTTTTAGAAAAGAATTGTTAAGTTGAAAATGCTTTTCTTGCAAATGAGTCAGCTACCCCACCAGAAAGCCTATCATGATCCTTAGTGTCATTTTATTTTGGTTCTGTCGGGTAAGTCTAGCTGAGTACCTCCTCGTACTCAGGGCTTCGTTCCCACTTGTTGCAGATGGGCAGATGTATTACGGCTACTGTATCAACTGCCTCTATCCTGCGATGGGCGAAGCTTAGGACCATGGGCAATGGTCATTCACTACTTCTCGTCTGATGCTTTTGCTGGAGATGATCACAAGCTGGCACTTTATTTCAAAACGCTGTGTGTGTGCGTGATTTGAACTACTGCTTCCGCTACTTTTATTCGAACCTGGTTTGTAATAACTATGTTTAAACTCCAATGTATTTTATGCCATGAACTTTTATGTAACTTATGATGGTGACCGCTAAACTTAGTACGATCTTGGCTGTTATGTGAAATGGTTTGAAATCCGTTGAGATTTCACGGACTACCGGGTTATACGGGCTTAAGTTTGTTAAATTGTCCTCCCGTTGGATGATTTTCCTACTTAATCTCGTATAATTGGGCGGTTCTGTTACACAATCTATACATGCTAACTATTGAAGCTATAAGAACATCCCCTTCCTTGTATGTCTATTGGTAGGTCGTTCTCTTCATTGCTTTCTAGCGCTGGTTTAATTGGAGAGCATTGATGTATTTGTTTATCACCCAAAAAATGATCGATTCTTATGCATTGACTAACTGCAGGTGTGTGGGTGCTTTGCTGTAGGTCAGCACAGTCATCAGCATGCTGTGGTGGTGAGCTCGTTTCTAATGTGTGAGGGGGGTGGCAGGACTGGACTGACAGAGTTGGAAGTATGTGGAGCAGGTAGCTAGACCAAGGTATATAGTTTAGCAGGTGGAATTCCCAAATTCTTACTACTTTACAGTTACTATCATTATGTGCCAGAAAGCTATAATAGGAAGGGCGTTTGTAGCTTTAGTTTGGTGAGGTAGCAGCAAGAGTTCCCAATAAGCTTTAATCTGCTTATTATAGCTATAGAAATCAAAGATTAAAGCTTATAGGAATCAGACTCGAAGCCATAGGATGGCAAAATAGTTGCAAACTTCAGCTATTCCTATATCTTTGAGTTTGATTCATGGAATTGCAGTATGTGTTCCCCTGTGCCTTTGTGGGGTTTGATTCGACTGTGTTTTGGGCCTCTTGTCCTAATGGTAATATTTTTTGTAAAAAAATGATGACCTTACCGATTTAAGGTTGTAGATTGTTGGCTTTGGTGTTTGCTGCATGGTTGTTAGCTCCCATAGCCATGCAAGTACAGAAAATAGAGAGACATAATTTTTGGAACTTCCTGGTCACTTATCTTTCACTCTATTTAAATTAGATAGTGATCCCTAAGCTTAATTAAACATTTAAATTTGCTAGGAGTGTAGTGTAGGATGTTAATACCACATTTTTAGTATATTCACACTACCATGTAGTCTGAACACATATCTTGTGTTTTTACAGATTGCTTAGTGATATTAGGAAAGAGCGACTTATTTACTGAAGTATACCATCTTCGAATGGGTAAGCTCTCCCTGATGGACATGTATACTTTTCTCATAGGCTTATTGTTCTAAAAACTTGGGAAGATAATGCTAAAATCATGGACCTATGTACATATAGCATAAAAGCAAAGTGATATGCAATACTGTGTTGGCCTTGTTTTTTTTCATTGGAGCACCAATCCTATGTAGAAAGCTGAAACTTTTATTTTTAAGGTTCTCAGTCTATTATGTAAAAGCAGTGCACAACAAATCATAGGTCTGGTAACCTGTATGATTTCTATTTCTACCTAGGTACTTACCAATGTCAAATTACTATAAATATGGTCTGTTCATGGTTTATTGATGCCTTGAGCATGTTCTTTTTGTTACTGCATTGCTAGATTGAAGTTTGAGAGCATATTTTGATGCCTTGAGTATGTTTTTTTCTTACTGCATTGCTATATTGAAGGTTCCCATATTTGTATGACTTTATCAACTCCTTATTTTGATATCTTCTCTGGTGCTCTCATCTGTCAAGTTATTAGCAGTGCCATGTCAAATGTTTTCGTAGCAGATGTACTGGTACTAATCAAGAAGCAATTCAACATTAGATTCCTATACTTCAAATTCGAGATTTTGTTTTTGTATAATGCAAGGTCAGATGTACATCAGGGTCTGCTTAATTATAAATTTACATTATGTGTCTGACGGTTGGTTACTGCTATTGCTTACAATTTTCTTCTCTTGCTTATTGCCTTAATAGGCTTCAACATTTTACATGGAATATCATTTCATTGGTTGGTAGCACCGAGGATTAGTAAGGATAAGTTGAAAATCTTTTTGATGATATATTGTCAGGTTAATGCTTACAGTTATATCAAACAGTGCAGTTCTTATTGTAGTTGCTGGCTTGCTGCCAAATAAAAAGCATTAGCTTATATTGTTGTCTTGTCAACAATGGACAAGGATTAGCTTTAGTATTCTTCCCATGTGAACAAAGGAAATCCAAAGTCTAATTCTTTTATAGAAGCATATATGAAGTTTATTTCAGAAATATTTCCTACCAGCCAATAAAAGTACTAAATTGTTCTATATTATATAACACTATAATTGATGTGTGTACCCTGCAGTGAGAGGACCTGCTCCCCTAGCACACACCATGTGTTTGTCATACTTCAGCATTTCAGACATCCTGTTTGACCTGTTCAATATTTTGTTGCAGTTCCTTTGCAGTAAGTCATAACAAATTAGTGAATTACCTAATTAGACTACTGGCTCTGCTCTATATATTTATTTCAGTTCTATTACTGAATTCCTATGGTGTTTATTTCAGTTTTATGTATGTTACTAAAATGGCTCTCATTCTAGATTAAAGTGACTATGGTTACAGAAGCATGAGCTTTTTTTTATTTCTGCACCGTGGTTCAGTGACCCTCCAAAAGTTGTATTCAAAGAGAAAAATGTTGTTTTTAGTCTACCTACAGAGCATTAGAGGTGATAGGAAAATATATGTTTTAGTCCATAAATATCCATGGTGAGGGTTACATAGATGTGCATTGATCCTTGCTGCTGTGATCTGCTCTTTTGGTGCTTCTACATTAGCTTTCTATTGTGAGAAATCTTCGGGAAAAAAGCAATGACATACTTTTCTTTTGCCATTTATTTCCTCTCTTTCTAGATGATCAGTAATAACTCTCCAGCTAGAAAATCCATTGAATGCAACATGTAGCAGCTGCTGCGCTGCTCGCCATTTTTGTCGATTGCTAAGAAAGGCAGCTTTACCTTGCGCCTGTATCGGTACTGTCCTGTACCAAATGGCAATCCATTTGGACACTGCAGAGACCAGATGGATGCTTACAGGCAGACAGTGCTCATCTCTATGGAATTTGAATCCTCGTATTCCTGAAGGCCTGCACTTCTAGCCCGAGCTTCGCTCCTGCGGCTGTCACCAGTTTGGCTAGCTCAAACAGAAAACTAGCCTACATATGTTTTTTTATAGCTAATGACTATGAGATGGCCGCTTTTGCATGTGGTATCTGAAGAACGGTGTTTGTATGTGTAACCACTACGCACAGCCTATATTACATTACATATTGAAAAATGCAGGCAGTGATTTCGACAACTGCTTGCTGCCATTTTAAGTACTGATTTGAATCAAATGTATCTTTCTTCTCGACATGGTGATGTGGCCAATATAGTCATTTAGAATGCTTAGTTTGCTTTAAAAGATATGTATATCTTGTGTAATTTGTTTCGAATGCTTAGAATCTAATAATTTAGAAAACTTAGTTTGTTTTAAATATCTACGGTGCCAGCCTACGCGCAAGGGCGCGCGCCCCATCCAGAAACTATGCCTCCTTGGTGTTCTGTCTGTTTCATGTAAAATTATGTACTATCTTGACATCTAGCGTCCCAGTGTGGACCGGCTCATGTAAGATATAATACTATTTGGACACTCTCTATGTCTCATGTAATATATGTGTAGTGTTTGAACACCTTGCACCTGTTTTAGAAATCCAGCTTTCTATTCGGTGCTCGCGCTTGTTGGCCTGATTTTTATTCTTCATAAACATTATTCTATTTTTCAGATAGAACTGAGGCCATGACTTGCGCGTATGGGCATGCGCAACATGATAGTAAAATAATTTTTCACCTTTTGATCACAATCACGTGGCCAAAACTCGTTGGAACCAGGTAAAAATATCTACTCCTCTCGACTCTCGTCTCTATCTATCGTGCGATTTGTGTGTCTTTAGTACAAAAGTTTAGTTGTCCCGTAGCAACGCACAGGCACGCTACCTAGTCTGTAATATAACTTGGAAGTATCTATACAACACTTGGTTGTTTTCCCCTCTCCCAATGCAACACCCGATTTCTGGACCGCAGATCTTCTCATCCAACGGCTCACAACACCTTGTTCCTCCTCCCGACGCGCCGTTGCCGCCTAGCGCCCACCGTCCACCGCCTACCGCGGTGTGGTAGGGTCTTGCCGAAGCTCTTTGCCACGGCCGCAGCCGCACTCCGGCGAGACCCCACTGCGTCCGCGGCGACATCCTTCTCCCCCCTGTCGTCATGGCCATGGGCGCCCCCACCCCGAACTTGTCCGATCGCCTCCACCGCCGCCAGGACCCTAAAGCCGCCCTGTCACTGTCCCCACTGCGTGGCTGGCCTGCCTCCCCTAGCCCCTTCTCTTATAAGCCCACCGGAGCTGGGGAAGAAGGGGGTGGGGCGGGCGTGGGCGTGGAGGAGGAGGAAGCCACGCCTCCTCGCCGGCGCTGAACCCATCGTCGTCGCGCGTGGGGAGAGAGAGAGGAGATGCAATGTTGAGAAACCGAGTGTTGCAACACTTGGTTGTTGTATATATAGTATTCCTCTATAACTTATTCTTTAAAGTTTATGACAGCATAAGGGAATAATCAAATGACACATGTATACATAGATTAAACTCAATTAAGAAATTCCTCCTAAAATTATGGTAACAAACTTTACCAAATGTCAGCATAGACACCACATAGACTGCATTATATTTTAGTATAAATTTTAGATGTCATAAAACATATTCCTGGACGAAGGTAGTATACCTTAGTCGGTTAATAAGTTTGTATCTTAGCACCCCAAGAACTTCGTTTCAAATAAGAAATGGGAACAACATGGAACATCATGCTAAATATAGTGGAAACTCGATCCAGATCGAATGCATGAAAGGGAGATACTAAACCGTGAGTTTAGGACACCTGCGGTAGCACAATTTTCTCATACTCGCCATAAAGCCATGCATTGTTTGTGAAGCTGCCGTATGGGCGCTAGATAAAAATCTGACAGGCTACAATGGAACAAGCTCCTATTGATGACCTTAAAATGCATTACCAAAATGGAACATGTTCATTGTTCCTGGAACATCACTCCAATTATAATAGGTACATGTTCAATCATATCTCTCAAACGAACAATACAAAATAGATATACATTTGTACCATGGGTTTTAAAAGTGGCGTCCAGTGTTCAACCTTCATGTTCCTCGATGCTATTGTTCCAAGAACCTATCTACTAAGGTTTGTATCGCACAAAGTCATGAGGTAGTGTTGTGGCCAACTGGCCAGCCAACGATGGCCTCGATTTTGGTGGCTATGGCCAGACTTCTGTTGTTGTCTACTGTCCAAGGCAGCGACATTAGATCGAGCACATTGCCATATATGCCCATATCACACACCATAGGATATAAATAAATCAAGGTCAACTGGTTGAAGTGTGATATTTGGTTAGACATTCCAACAACCTAGGCTTGAGCCATGAACTCTGAATTTTGGGTGCCTACTGTTCTTAACCACCTAATTTATCCAAGGTTGGTCTCATCTTTTTTTGCCACGTACGTGGAGATAAAAAACCCCTAGATTTTCTTTCGGGAAGGACAACAATACTGCCCGTCAATGATGTAGCGTGTCGAGGGCATACTCTAATGATCGTTGTCGATGATGTAGCGTGAGGCGGCATGACTGACTTGAGGTAGCCCATTAAGGGCGTACATGTATGGTTGTTGCCGATGATGGTCAGAGGTGGCATGACCGATTTGAGGTAGCCCGTCGAGGGCGTACTCGAATGGCCTTTGCTGATGATGTACATTCGAGTACACCCTCAACTGGCTACCTCAAGTTGGTCACACCACCTTTAACAACATGTTAAAGGTGGTGTGACCAACTTGAGGTAGCCAGTTGAGGGTGTATCGAACGGTCATTTTTGGCTCAACTTTTCAATGTACATCCTAAAACATTATCTCCTTTTTGACATCATATTGCCCAAAATGTCAATCTCATGCATCATCATCATCTCTAGGAGGTGGTGGAGGATAGTACTATAGAGGATAGAACTATGGAGGATAGAAGGGCTGATATGGAAACTGCGCAGGAGGAGGTACATGCCTTGAATGGCTCTGTTGAAGTGATCACTGAATGTACTAAAGTTGTTGAACACAGCAAAGCGCTGCTCAAGGTGAACCTGCTTGCCATGAAGCTGCTAGTACTACTCTTGTGTGTATGAGGTGCCAAGCTATGAACTAAGAGCATCAATGTCATTGTGCAGCCCCTACTGGACACTATGAAGGCTGGACATGACGGACTGATACATGGTGTTGTGGAGATGCTGCACAAACTGCTGAAATCCAGTGTCCATGTGACCCTGCCACTACTACCCCCATAGTTTGGAATCTGTGGTTCATTTGCTGCTGAAAACTCTCACCAAAGTGTGTGAAGGGGGTGTTATTCTAGGAATTCTACGTGTTTTGGAAATAGGGGTCAAAGTATCTTGCAGGTGGCACCCATCCATGCATTTGTGGCTATGGCTCACAAGGGTGTGGAATATCATCAATATCCATGTGACCTCCCTGACTTGCAGCATGTCCCTCTTGTGTTCCCTCAGGTGGTTCAGGAAAAGGACTGGCTCTCAAGGGTGAAAATCCTTATCATTAAGAAAAGGCCTGAAGTGCTCAAGCTAAACTCTGCATTCCCCTTTTTAAATCTTATCTTCTAAAGAATGAGGGACATGACATAATGAGAAAAGTAAGGATTGTTGTCATGTCATGCTTCAGAACTGCCAACTGATTCATCATGAATCTCACCACATCAAACTTCTAGTGATACATAATATGGTGTATGACATTCCAACACTTGTCTATAATCTCACCTCTATCTCCTACTTTTGGCATGAATGTCACTTTTACAATTTCATTGATCACTGCTAGATGGTGCCTCAATCCTTTTAGGCTGCCAACTTTGACAGGTATCTGAGTGCGCGTAGGCTCATAAAACTACATTCTCTGCTCTATGGGCCAAGTATCTTCCTCATCAAGATAATAGAGTTTGCAAAGAAATTATTGTCTAACTCATTAGCTGTAGCAAACTCATCAATGGTAGCAACTTCTTTTGCCAGTCATCCACTCAATTTTGACATTCATAGTGTCAATTTCCATTATAGCATAGAATTGCCTAACAATCAAACCATTCCAATTACATTTATGCTCAAGAAAATCATATAGCCCCATAGCATGTAAATTTGCAACCAAGCCAACATTTTTCTTATTATCCATCATATATGACATTATTTATGTATCAATGCTGATGAATTGTGTCAGAACAAATATATCCAAAATATGCATCTTCTTGTACCTTGGTATGTAAGTATGACAAGTCAGCATCATTGTCCAAGGCATCCTAATATGGGCTTCTCAACCTCTCATAAATGTCAAATTTCGATGGCCTGACAATCCCATTATATCTAGATACATCCATTTCCTCATCATCACCTTCATCATCTTCTTCCACATCCTCATTTGGATTTTGGTTCCAATCCTAATCATCATCACCTCTTCTTCGCTTAGATGAGCTTCCCTTTCTGTCGTGGGTTCATAAGTCATTGGGTTGTTCGATGTGGGTTGGTGTGTGAGCCTCTGGTCTTAAGCACTCAAAACACAAGGGGTTTATCGTAGTTTGGCGTCTAAGCCCTATGTCTAGCAATGGTGTTCTTTGTGTTAGGAATGCTCAATCAAGAGTTTTTATAGTGGAGGAATCAAGAGAGTGAGGTGTAGGGCGAAGCGCTATGCTAAACTAGATTTAGCTCGAGTTCGGTGGAGCATCTCATTGTTCGATCTTTCGATCTCCTCTATAAGAGCCTATGCCTTCCCTTATATATTGGGGAGGTGATGGGGGTACAAAGTGAATGGTTTCTCCTAGGTTTCTTGCCCTATGCTTCGGTCTTTTTCACCTTGGCACCGCCGGTCCTTCTTTGTCTTGTAGATGGAGGCCGACAAAGTTGCAACCACCCCCTAACACCACTATAGTAGCCTAGTGCTGACCTCCAGGTGTTGTCTACCATAACGACGCCTTCTCTGGGTGAACCTTTTCCTAGCTTCCTTGGCACACAAGGCTTCTCCCCTACCCAGAGGGGTTGCTGAGCGGGTTTGGAGCCAACCACTTTAGGGCTTGGGGGAGTACCATGTCCTAACTTGTCACACGGTGTGACGCTGCCGAGGGAGTAGCCGAGAATGTCTCGTGGCTGTGGAACAAGATGGTTGGCCTAGCGCCTTTGGTGCTTTGCACTTGTCAGGATTTGGGCACCTGACAAATTCTGGGGTTGGTTTCCTGCACTGCTTGGGGTGAACGCTCCACCCAAGCCAAGGCTCGGGTGAGTGCAGGGGCTTTTGCTTTGCTAGGGCTCCCCTAGGTCAGGAACTCCCCAAGCCTTGGCCGAGTCCACGAGCCCCTTGAGCAAAGGATGGCTTGGAGTGTATACGCGAGCGTACACGATGGGTGCAGCCCTGAGCCCCTAGATGATTAGGAGAATCAGTCGGTGGGTAAGCCAGACTGTCATGTCCTTAATCCAAGGTTTAACATACCACTTTGTTAGGTTCTTGTCACCTTCTTTTTCTTGGAAACAAATATTGTCTTGGCCAAACCATTCACAAACATATAGCAATATATAAGTGACATGCATGAACACCTAAGAATATCAGTCATTGTTGTAGAAGGAAAGATATGGCCAACGAGATTGTACTGCATCACTGATGGGTATATGTATCATGTACAATAGAGATAGCGCGTGTAGAAGGGCTTGCCTACCTCAATGTTTGAAGCATTCCGATCTGTTCGCGGACAAAATGGATATCCAGCTCGATGTGTTTGGTTCTCTTGTGGTGCATCGGATTTGCCAACATGTACATAGCAGAGACATTATCGCAGTACACCACGGTGGCCTTGTCGATGCTGCAGCTGAGTTCACCGAGAAGTTGGCAAAGCCATATGCACTCGATAGTACCATTAGCGACGGTGTGATACTCAGCTTCCGCACTTGAATGAGATACTATTGGCTGTCGTTTAGAAGACAAAGACACCAGGGCATCTCCCAAGAACACACAGAAGATTGATGTTGATCGGCATGTCTCGGGGCACCCAGCCCAATCAGCGTCGGAGTATGTTGTGACGTCGAGAGTGTGCGAGCTACACAAACGGAGACCCAAGCTGCTTGTGCCACGGACATACCGCAGGATACACTTGAGTAGCGCCAGTTGAGGAGCCCGGGGATCGTGCATGTGAAGGCATGCTTGCTGAACCACGAAAGCCAGGTCGGGTCACGTGATAGTGAGGTACTGCAACACCCCAGCCAAACTCTTGTACGTCTTGGCATCGTCAACTTTGGCACCATCAGCCGATAGTTTCCCCTTGGCATCGATGGGAGTCATGGCTGCTTTGCAGTTCATCATGTCGGCACGCTTGAGGATATCCTTGGCATACCATTGCTGAGACAAGAAGCAGCCTGTGCTATCGTGCTTGACGTCGATGCCGAGGAAGAAATGCAATTCGCCGAGGTCTATGACGGTGAACTCAGCTCGCAAATGGTTGATGATCTACTAGAGCAGTGCCAGGCTAGAACCGGTGAGCACCATGTCGTCCACATAGAGAAGGAGATAGGCAATGTCCACACCATAATGAAAGACGAATAAGGATGAATTAGAGCATGTCGGAGTGAAGCTGAAGCTAACGATGAACTTGGCAAAGCAATCGAACCAGGCACGTGGAGCCTGCCGAAGGCTGTACAATAACTTATCAAGGAGGCAGACATGTTCAGATGATTAGTGTCAGCAAAACCGGTAGGCTGCTGGCACAGAACGTGTTCCTACAAGGTGCCGTGGAGAAACATGTTGGAGACATCAAGTTGTCGCGTCGACCACCGTCGAGATGCGGCAACGATGAGCACCGTCCGTATGGTCGCTAGTTTGACCACGAGCGTGATGGTTTCACCAAAATTGACTCCAGCTCGCTGCGTGAATCCCCACACCACCTAGCGTGCTTTGTAGCGATCGAGTGAGCCGTTGGGGTGAAGTTTGTGCACTTTCTGGAGATGATGTGAGCGCTAGGAGGTCGATCGATCAAACGCCAAGTCTGATTGGACTGAAGGGCGCAAAATTCCTCTGACATGGCGGTGTGCCAATTGTGGTCCTAGAGGGCAACACGAATCGAGGATGTCAAAGGGGAGACCTCCGTGGTGGTAGACGAGGCAACACTTGCAGCCAGAGCATAACAGGGATTAGGCTTGAAGATGCCAGCCCGAGAATGCGTCACCATGGGGTGCGGTTGTGCATGTGCTACAGATGAAGAGACTAGATGGTGACCAGGGGCCCACACAGCGCTCGGGGGTGCGGCGCGAAGCTGGAGCTAGAACCGCCTAGCGAACTAGATCCGCACCCATGTCCCTTCTTGTAGCCACGGTTGTCAGGTCGTGGAGTGGTTGCCAGAACCAGTGCTATGGACTTGGGAATGAAGGCAGAGCCGCCATCATCATTGGTAGGAGGAGCGGAACTTGTAGCACCAGTGGTGAGGAGAGCATAGTGCTGAGCCACCTTAGCGTGTTCCCAATCATAATGCTCCTCCAAGAGGAGGTAGGAGCAAGCCAAGAGGAAGGTGTGGGGAGGATTCTTGGCGGTGATGACGGCAACAGTGTGGCGATACTTAAGGCTCAGGCCGCAAAGCATGTTGAGGACCTAAGATGTCTCGCGCACCTGCTGACTGATGTTGCGCAGAGCATCGGCTAGGTGTTTGAGATGGCCGATGTACGTTGTCATGTCCATGTCACCTTGGACCAAACTCCGGAATTCGGCCTCCAGATAAACGACGTGATGAAGTTCATTGTCCTGGCCGGAACTGATCATGGATTGCGTTCCAGATGGAATATGCAGTGGCTTTGGGAACGTGGACAATGACGCGGACATCCTTGGAAATGGAATTGTAAAGCCAGCTAAGGATACACCGATCGATCATTAACCACTCGGGATCACGTCGATTGGTTGCAGTTGGCGGGGAAGAGAGGTGGGAGCTAAGACCAAATTTGCCAATGAAAGCATCAAAGAAACAATGCCATTCGGTGTAGTTGGATTCAGAGATGTCGAGTTCAACAGGAACATGGGATTTGATGTTTACCGTCTACAGAACGGCCGGTGGTGGTAGGGCAATAGTAGGCGGAGCGTTCTCTACGGAGGAGGTGGAGGAGGAGTCGAAACCAGGGGCAGAGGGAGGATGATTGAAGAGAGGGTTGGCCTCCATGTCCATGATGCCGGGACGAAGGCAGAGGAGAAGGAACGATCAGCGGAAGGAGCAGGGACCAATAAGGAGCGGATCGGTGATGAGCAGCCTAGTAGCGGTTGTGATGGGGAGCAAGGTTTAGGATCGAACCGCACTAGTTGATACCATGCAGAAGGAAAGAATATGGCCAACGAGATTCTATTCCATCACTGATGGGTATATGTATCGTGTACAATAGAGATAGCGCACGGAGCACATCACTCAGGTCAGGGCGACATCGTGGCCGCCAGGCTTGACCGCTAAACTAACTCATGCATAACCGTAACTCTCAATAGTTGTGATGTACCACTGCCATATTCAGATTAAACAATCATAACTTGTTGCAATTGCATGAAAATTAATAATCATGTACTACTTTGATGAAGAGAGAATTTTCCATAGCCAATTTTCAATGATTGAATCAAGATATGACATTGTATATGTGATCTGCATTGAGAGAACTATTGCTGCTTGTGCTCACATAATCATGAAAAGTATTTGCAATGGGTTGAGATCATACCTAATTGCATATCCAATGACAAGTTAGATTCTCAAATCAGCCCTCATGATACATACATTTTAATGCAAGGCTTCAAATAAGATTACATGTTTCATTACAAAATCATATGAAATACTACTTTTTATTATTGCTATTCTTACCTATATATGTACGTCTTCGCAACTCTTATTAGTCCAGACCAGCTAAATAATCCGATTTGGAACTAGAACCAGAGAAGATGTATAGTCTGATAGTGGATAAACATGTTGAAAGGATCAAGATGCCCAAGAGGGGGGTGAATTGGGCTCTTCTAAAATTAATTGCAAGAATTAAATCCTACAAGCCAAACTTCACCCCTAGTGCCTACTAGTGTTCCTTGTGATTCTACCGGTAAAAGTTTTGCACCCTAAGTTCCAATCCTAGACTAGCATGGCAATTCTAGGAAAGTAAACAAGCAATGAAAGTAATACACGAAAGTAAATGCTTGAAAGTAAGGGTTAGAAACACGGCGATGTTTTGCCGAGGTATCAGAGAGTCACCACTCCCTACTAGTCCTTGTTGGAGCACCCGCGCAAGGGTGTAGCTTCCCCTTGATCTGCGCAAGGATCAAGTGCTCTCTAAGGGTTGATTCTTCGACACTCCGTCACGGCGAATCACCCAAAATCGCTCACAACATGAGTTGGATCACCCACAAGCTCGTCGGATGATCACCAAACTCCCAATCACCACCAAACCGTCTAGGTGATGGCGATCACCAAGAGTAACAAGCTAGAACTCTCACTTGACCACAACAAGCCTAATGAGAAGATAGGTGCACACTTGCTACACTCTTGTCACTAGTGAGGAATCTCAAACTTTGATTCCCAAATCACTATCCTCACTAGGGCTTTTGCACACCCTTGCACTCCAAAGGTGTTTCTCAGCTGAACAAATGAGCAAGAGACCTCTAAAAGAGGTGGAGGGGATGTATTTATACACCCCTCAGACAAATCCAACTGTTACCTGCCGAATCAGCAAAACTCGTACTGACCGGACGCGCTGGTCAATATGACCGGACGCGCCGGTCGAGTGTAACGGTCGAAAACCAAAAGTCAGCGCTGAGTGACCGGACGCGCCGGTCAGAGATGACTGGACACACCGGTCAGGGATGATCGAACGCGTCTGATCATGCAAGAACCTAACTGAGCTTTGACCTGACGCTCGACCGCATCTGATCATAGATGACCGGACGCGTCAGGTCAGCTTGGACTCATCTAGGTCAAGCTACTCGCTCATGCCCCCCTTTATAGTATGGTCAAAGATAAAAACAAAGATCCTAACGACTATTCTGGATGTAACTCAACACCTTGACATCCGGAACTAACCGTCCTTAATCTTGTCGTTGATCCTTTGGAAATCGAAATGATTTCCATCAAGGGACATGAATACCATAGTGCCCAAAGCAGTTATCAACTCCATGACCTAACTTACCAATGTTTCTGCAAAACACACGTTAGTCATGGTAATAATGCGTTGTCATCAATTGCCAAAACCAACACCGGGGCCTAGATGCTTTCAATCTCCCCCTTTTTAGTGATTGATGACAACACTTAGATTCAGAAGTTATTAGAGTTGAGGTTTTCGATCATGCTTGGTTCACATAAGTAAAAAGCTGTAAGCACAAGGGGTTAGAAATTGCTTATGTGTTCCAAGCCAACTGAGTGTACTTACAAGATAAAACATGAAGAGTTAGTACACAAAAAACATAGCTCATATGAAATCAGAGTGAGGCACGGAAGCACAACCTTATGAGCTAAACACAAATAAGTGACATGAATATAAAATAAAGTCTCACAAGCACACTTGTCACAAGATGCAGGGCGAGAAAATAAACATGATGCATGAATGTAGCACACATGAAAAAAACGAAACCCTCTATCAACACTCCCCCTGAATCTACGCTCTCTCCCCCTTTGGCATTAAACACCAAAAAGAAAACTAAGGATCTGACGGGGGAACAGAAGTTGTCGTGTCGGGTGCCGAGGAGCGAGGAGTGATCACGAACTGTGAAGTATCCTCCTCAGACTCTAAACTGTCAGGCTGACCCTCTAAAGATAGACGTGGCAGTGAAACGATATAGGTCTGTATAGCAGGTGCAGGAACTGAAGGTGTAGTAGCAACAATCGGAGCAGTCACTGTCGCCTGAGCCTGAAAAACACCAAGAGTAGGAGGATCTGTCGATGCTACTGAGGATGGCATAGTCTCTGTAGTTGCGGCCCCTGACACTAGAAGTTCAGTAGTCTCTGAAGCTGACATCTCTGAAGTGGTCACAAAAGTGGTGTACGAAGGTGTTGGCTGTCCAGTCAGCTCACTGTAGGTGGCACTGAAGTCAGGAAACGGAGTGCCTGAGAGGAGGTGAGGTCTTGGCTGAGCTGGTGGAGTAAACCCCATCTGAATAGGAGTGTAACTCGGGGACTGAAATGTCTGAGGCACCTGCTGCTGGGGAGAGGTGTACTGAAAACTCGGCTGTCCCTAACTCTGAGGTCCATTGGACTGTAGTGCTAGAGTCAGGATAGACGGTGGTGGAGATACCCCAATAGTGACAAGGTGTCATAGGAGCTCTAGGTACTGTTGCTAGGTGGCTGCCTGCTGCCTCTGCATCTCGAACTGCTGTCTCTGGAACTCTAGCTGCTGCCTCTATAACTCGTCCTGACGAGCCTGAATCTGAGCAAATGTGGTAGCTATATCCTGAGCCTGTCTCTGCATCTGAATCTCTTGTCTCTCCTGAGCCTGGGTCAGCCTCTCAAGAATAGCCACCATGGCTAGGTCTGAGCGGGAGGCTAAGCCTGAACCACCGGCCTCATGGTCGTGAGGCCGAGGAGAGCGGTATCGGGGGATGGGCTGATAGTCCTCATCTGTGCTGTCAGTAGCCACGTCCTCGACTGGATCAGCTGGCTGAGCATCAAGATCTGCTAGCTCTGCCTCAGCAAGACCCTCAACGGTCTCGTCCTGCTCAGCAGTTGTCTCTAGTACCTCTGGCCTGTGACGCTATCCTAGGTCAGGTGCCTGCTCTCTGGTAACTGATGCCCACAACTGTCAGATATCATACTCTAGAAAAGCTGTAGTGGTATCAGAAATCTCTGCTCTAATCTCTACAGGCAGTTCACACGCAGATCTGATGATAAAACATATCCAATGAGTATACGGAAGCTACCTGTGACCCTTGAATCTCTCTACCAAGGTGTCCTCCATCTCACATAGCATCAGATCCCAAAGGTTGAACGGTGTCTGTGAGATGAGGTGATGTACTACCCATAGCTGCATACGGGTCAGTCCCTCTCTGTATCCTAGCCTTGGAAGTAGTGTCCTCCTTACAATAGCATCAAGGACTCTGGCTAGGGGTGTCAGGCTAGTAGGTGTACGTCGAGACCCCTCGCCAAAAGGCTCACGGAAACAGGGTATGATCATATCTGTAGGGGGCACTGTCCCGCCATGAGGGCGTCTCGGAGGTGCAGTCTATCCAAAATACAGCTGATGTATCTTTGTCTCTGAAGCTGGGAGTCTGAGAATCTCCCGAACCCTGGTGCTGTAGAGTCTGCGGTCATGGCATCTGAATACAAAATGTATAAACTCATGTGCTGGGTCAATCCAAAGTGAAGAATAGAACTCTCTGACCCAGGTTCCGTAGTATGCTCCAGTCCATCCAAGAAGATCTGACAATCTAGGTAGAAAGGACAGATGTGGACGAAGCTGCTCACTAACCACCTCAACTAAGGCCTCCAGTTGACAGACTCTCTGAGGTCTGAAAGCAATCCTGTTGTCGACATAGGCTCTATAGAAATCCTCGTGCAGAGGAGTGTAGAAACCCTCTGAAGCCTGGGGATCCCACTGAGGTGGGAACCACCGAGTGACCTCAACGAACCTGAGGGTCTGGACCTGTCTAGCTGTAGCTCCCCTGAGGTCAAAGTGCTCAACTAGGGGGTGACCTCGAGCCCTGGGAGGTGGACGACCTCCACGACGCTGACCCTCTGGCCTAGGAGTCACCTGAGCTCGCGTACGTCCTGAGCGATGACGCTATGGAGAGTGAACTATCTGCTCCTTAGTCTCCTCTGGGTCCTCTGTAGGCTACTCTGCAGGTGTATCCACTGTCTCTTCTGTGGCCTCTGTACCGAGCTATCGACCTTCAAGGTGAAAGCAACTCTCGCCAATACGTATACCACTACTCCTGCCACCTCTCTCTGCTGCCTCTGCTGCATCTACAACTGCCTGAGCCACCTCTGCCTCTGTAAGTGTCCTCTTTCTCTTCTTGGCAGCAATCTTCACTCGCTTGCTGCGAGCTACCTCTGTTCTCCTGGGAGGACTCTCGTCCCCGTCACTAGGTGCACCACCAGCATTCTTGCAGCGAACCATACTGACAAAATGTTGTATCTGAGAAAAACTAGACAGTAGCAGATGATGAACTGACACTCGTGAGGCTTGGCCTCAATCCGTATCCACAGGCTTGGCCTCGGATTCACAACTGATCACTTGACACACATAGCACCGACAAGACAAACTGAAACGATAAAATAGATGGATCTACTTTAAGCAACATATATTATCTAATAGATGAGTAAGATCCTAATGAAAGCAAGCATATTAGATAAGATATGAAAGGACCACGATAGCTACCTCGAAAGAGCGAAGTTCCGATGAACGGAAGATGATCTCGACACGCTAGGGTTACCCGGAAACGACGATCGAAACCCTGGAGTACCGAGAGATCAACGATTGTATTAGTAATTCACTGAAAAATCAATGGCAAACCCTAATCCAAGGCAAAGACGTCACCTTGCGGAGATGGAGACGATCGCGGAGACAGAAACTCGTGAAAAGCACAACTAGGATTAGGGTTGCTAGGGTTAGGTCTTCACGGCAGCGGGCGCGGACCTCAGTGCAGTGGCGTGCGCGGTCAAGATCGTGGGCACGAGATGGTGGGGCTCGGGCACGGTGGCGCGTGGAGCGGCGGCGCATGTCTGCGGTTCGGCTACGGTGGCGCGGCGGCGCTGGGCTGTGGGCAGCGAGCTCATGGGCGCGGAGGCACAGCGTGTGCGGCTGCGGTGGAGTGCGCGGGCGCAGGCGTGGACGGCGTGGTGAGGAGGCAGTGCTCAGGAATCTGGCGAGGTTGGCTAGGGTACGGGTGGTGGATTGATTGAAATGGAAAGAAAGACGAGCGAGATCCGAACGTTCGGTTAAAAAGGGTGAGATCCGCTTTTCACGCGATGACCGGACGCGGTGGTCGCATGACCGGACACTGTGGAGGCAACGTCTGATCATGGTCTAGTAAGCTCCTGGAACGACCGAACGCGTTCGATTATGCACAATCAGACCCTGATAGAGTCCGGTCATATTTTGCCCGAAAAACTAAAACGGATGACCGGACGCGATGGTGGTGGCCGAGACCGGACGTGGTGGTCAGCGACTGCGCGTCCGGTGCAGCGTCCGGTTAGAGATCTTAAAGAAATTCTTCGGGAATGACCGGACGCACTGGTGAACGCCAGGACCGGACGCGGTGGTCAGTAACGACGCGTCCGGTGCAGCGTCCGGTCGCTGTTTAACGCCTTTCTTCAGTCCGATTTTCGACGCGACTTCTCCCAATCAAGTTCCAAATCAAAGAGACTCAAATAAACACCAATTGGAACCTGATATGAGTGACCTCACTCAAACCCTCAAGTTTTTCAAAGTATTTTGCCTTAGGCTAGTATTATTTTTAAGAAAATACGCAATAAACACCCGAGGAGCAACGTATGGCCATGCAATAGAGTTTATGAACCCTTGGGAGCTTCAAATGCTCTCTCAATTCATGGACGAACATAGAGGTTACTCAAAGCCAAACCAAAAAGAAATGACAAAGCAACAACCATGCATATGCAATGCAAAGCGAGAAAGGTAGACTAGGTTGCTTGTCAAGTTTGATCCACAGTTAGGCTTTTTCACTCCTCCAAAGGAGGGTTATCGTAACCGTGTTAGACAAGTTCTAGATGCATTACGGGGAATTAAACATGACATATAGTACAATGCAATGCAAGGGACAACACAAGCTCATTTTTTAAAGTTACTAGAATCAAGCACATTTAGTTCACTTCTCAACCTACAAAAGATAGCCTCATTTAAAGGTTTAGTGAAGATATCCGCTAATTGATTTTCACTTCTTACACCTTCTAGTGATATATCATTTTTAGCAACATGATCTCTTAGAAAGTGGTGGCGGATATCAATGTGCTTGGTGCGTGAGTGTTGTACCAGATTATTAGCAATTTTAACGGCACTTTCATTGTCACATAAAAGCGGCACCTTTTCAAGAACAATTCCATAGTCTAGGAGGGTTTGTTTCATATATAAGATTTGTGCACAACAAGCCCCCATGACAATGTATTCTGCCTCGGCGGTGGACAAAGCCACACTATTTTGCTTCTTAGATGACCAAGATACTAAGGACCTCCCAAGCAAATGGCACCCTCCGGATGTGCTTTTTCTATCAATTTTGCAACCGGCATAGTCCGATTCGGAATAGCCAACTAGTTAGAATCTAACTCCTTTGGGGTACCAAAGGCCGATGCTTGGGGTGTACTTAAGACATCTTAAAATTCTTTTTATGGCACTTAGATGAGGTTCTTTAGGGCACGCTTGAAAGCGAGCACACATGCACACACTAAACATGATATTGGGCCTAGATGCGGTAAGGTACAACAAGATACCAATCATAGAGCGGTAAAGAGTTTGATCAATTGGTTTACCTCCCTCATCTAGGTCGAGATGTCCATTAGATGACATTGGGGTCTTGATTGGCTTACACTCTTCCATCTTGAATCTTTTGAGAAGATCCTTGGTATACTTTTCTTGAGAGATAAAAATCCCTTCTCTCATTTGCTTGACTTGAAAACCAAGGAAGAATGATAGCTCACCAATCATTGACATCTCGAACTCCCTCGACATCAATTCACCAAATTCTTTGCAATAATCTTCATTTGTTGAGCCGAAGATGATATCATCAATATAGACTTGACAAATGAAGATCTCTCCATTTAACTTCTTGGTGAATAATGTGGTGTCAACCTTCCCAATAGTGAAGCCCTTCTCAATGAGGAAGTCCCGGAGGCACTCATACCACGCTCTAGGGGCTTGCTTGAGCCCATATAGCGCCTTGGACAACCTATAAACATGATTAGGATATCTAGGGTCTTCAAACCCGGGAGGTTGTTCAACATAGACTAGTTCATTTATGAAGCCATTTAAAAAAGCACTTTTCACATCCATTTGATATAGTTTCATTTCATGATGTGATGCATATGCAAGAAGGATACGAATGGCTTCAAGTCTTGCAACAGGTGCAAAGGTCTCTCCAAAATCAAGACTTTCAACTTGAGAGAACCCCTTTGCAACTAGTCTTGCCTTGTTCCTCACTACTACGCCTTGATCATCTTGCTTGTTGCGGAACACCCACTTGGTTCCAATGACTTTTGCACCTTTTGATGCTCTTCAAGTGTCCAAACTTGATTGCGGACGAAGTTGTTCAATTCTCCATGCATAGCATTCACCCAATCTGGATCTTGAAGAGCTTCTTCTACATTCTTAGGTTCAGGACAAGAGACAAAAGAGTGATGTTCAACAAAAGAAGTAAGCTTTTGAGATTGAGTCATTACACCCTTTGTAGGACTCCCTATGATGAGATCTTGTGGATGTGCTTGAAGTAGAGGTGAGTTTCTTCTATCAACCACTTAAGGAGAGGGATGGGGAGCATCTACATCTTGAGCTTGTGCCTCAGCTTGTTGATGAGAGACATGAGTATCTTCATTTTTAACTCCCTCATTCTTGTCATCATCTTGAGGCACATGTGATGAAGATGGTGGATTGACAATTTGTACATCGTCTTCATCATCTTTAGGCTTGATGTCTCCCACCGGCATGTTCTTCATTACCTTCCTCAATGGTTCATCACCTACATCATCACAGTTCTCAATTGCTCCTTGGGAGTCATTAAATTCATCAAATTCCACATCATATGTTTCTTCAACCAAACCAGTGGCATGGTTAAATACTCTATATCTTTGGACTTTGATGAGTAACCAACAAGAAGACCAATATCACAACGTCTTTGAAACTTCCCTAGGTGTTGACGCTTCTTGTAGATGTAGCATTTGCAACCAAACACCCGGAAGAATGAGATGTCCGGCTTCTTCCCATTTAGCAACTCATAGGGGGTCTTGCCGAGAAACTTTTGTAGGAAGAGACGATTTGAAGCATAGCATGCGGTGTTGATTGCCTCGGCCCACAATTTCTCCGGTGTGTTGTACTCATCTAGCATTGTTCTTGCAAGGGTGATCAAGGTCCGGTTCTTTCTCTCAACTACACCATTTTGTTGAGGAGTGTAGGTTGATGAAACCTCATGCTTGATTCCAATTTTATCACAATAAGCTTCAATGTTTGTGTTGTCAAACTCTTTTCCATTGTCACTTCTAATCTTCTTTATCTTGACTTCAAATTCATTTTGAGATCTCTTTGCAAACTTCTTGAAGCAATTTGCCACTTCGGATTTGTCATGAAGGAAGAAAGTTCAAGTTAATCTTGAGTAGTCATCCACAATCACTAGGCAATAGAAATTTCCACCCAAGCTCTTGTAAGTTGTAGGACCAAACAAATCCATGTGAAGAAGTTCTAGCACTCTTGATGTTAACATGTAAGCTTTGGTTGGATGAGTGTTTGCAACTTGTTTGCTGGCTTGACATGCACTACAAGGTTTGTCCTTCTCAAACTTTACATCCTTCAAACCTCTCACTAATTCTTTCTTCAATAGCTTGTTGAGAGTGTTCATTCCAACATGAGCAAGCCTCCTATGCCAAAGCCATCCAAGTGTAGTTTTGGTGAACAAACATGTCACCAAGTTTGCATCTTCGGAGGTGAAGTCAACAAGATAGAGATTATTGTATCTAAACCCCTTGAAAATCACTTGCTTGTCATCTATCTTTGTAACTACCACTTCATTTGGAGAGAACAAGCATTGGTAGCCAAGGTCACAAAGTTGCCCAACGGATAGTAAGTTGAAACTCAATGAAGCAACATAGAGCACATTTGAGAGAGAGAGTGATCATTTGATATTACAATTTTGCCTATACCCTTGACTTTGCTCTTTGAATTGTCCCCAAATGTGATCTTGTCTTGACATACCTCATTCTCTTTAAGTGAGGTGAACATACGAGGATCACCAGTCATATGTTGTGTGTAACCACTATCAATCACCTAATGAGATCCACCGGTCTTATAGTTCATCTACACACAAAAGATCAAGCCTTTTGTTTAGGGACCCAAACTTGAGAGGGACCCTTGACTTTCTCAACTAGTGACTTGGTAACCCATATTTTCTTTGGCCTATTTTTGTTAGGAGGACCCAAGAACATGACTTTCATCTTTCCACTAGAATCTTTTCTAAGCATGTAATGAGCATTGAAAGCAAAGGGTCTAGCATGCTTGGGTAAGGGTTGTGGTGGTAGAGTTTTGCACTCATGAGCAAAGTAACCTTCTTGTCCACACTCAACACATCTCTTTGGCTTGGGCTTTGACTTGCTTTGTTGTTGTTGAGCTTTAGCCTTCTTCTCTTGATTTACCAAATAACCAATGCCACTTCTATCCATCTTCATGACGGTGTTCATGAGTAGCTCACTTTGCAAATGTTGGCCTCTTGTGAACTTGCTTAGGCCGGTCTTGAGATGCTCTTTTTCTTGCTTGAGCTTTTTATTTTCTTCAATGAGTGACTCATTTGATGTTTGCTTTTCAAGAGCCATCAACTTCTTGTGCTCAATCTTAAGCATCTCATTTTCACTCTTGAGCTTGACATAGTCCTCATAGTTGTCGGACTCAACCACACTCTTGCCTTTGCCGCTAGAGCCTTGCTCAAAGTTCTCAATAATCAAATCGTCACATGATGTAGCTATATCAATCTTAACAACTTGGTTAGTAGCATCATGTGTCTCAAGAGCAAGCTCATTAGCAACAATAAGACTATCATAATCAATTTTCAATGTAGTATATTTGTCTTTCAACAAGTTGTGCCTAGTGTTGAGCTCATCATGTTTCCTCTCAAGTTTATCATGTTCATCTCTAAGCTTTTTGTTAGATGTTTTAAGCTCCTTGAGAGTAGAAGACATAATCTCATTTTGATCTTTGAACTCTTCACTAGTCTTTTGTGCATTTTCAAGCTTAGATGAGAGTGAGTCATTTTCATTTTGAATCTCATCATTTTTATTTCTAGTTCTTCTTATGATTTTAGAATATTTGTTCAACAATTTTACAAGTTCATCATAAGAATGTGCATCATATTCATCATCACTATCACTATCATCATCATCACTATCATTATTTTGTACCTTTCGTTCACCCTTAGCCATAAGGCATAGATGAGTAGTGGAAGATGATGGCGAAGGTGGCGGTGAAGGTGGTGATGAAGATATCGGTGAAGATGATGATGGCCCAATCACAAATGCGGCGACCTTCTCTTTCTCATCGTCACTCTCATCGCCGGAGGACTCACATGATGACTCAATGTCGGTGAGCCAATCACCAACAATGTAAGTCTTCCCTCTCTTCTTCTTCCTTTAGAACTCTCTTATCTTGCCATCTTTCTTTTTGTATGGCTTGTTCTTCTTTTTCTTATCTTCTTCATCACTTGAATCATCTTTCTTGCCCTTGTACTTGTTTTTGTACTTGTCTTTTGGAGGCTTCGGGCATTGATGAGCTAGGTGGCCAAGTTCACCACAATTGAAGCAATCTATTTCGGATATTGGCTTCCTTTTGCTACTTGTGAAGAATTTCGTCTTTATGCCATCGAACTTGATGCCACTCTTGTTGAGCTTCTTTAGCATCTTGGTGGTCTTTCTCACCATTAGTGCAAGTGATGCATCATCAATATCACTTTCACTTGAGCTTTCTTGCACTATCATGGCTTGGTCCTTCTTCTTTTTCTTTTCATGGCTAGCTTTGAAGGCCAAGTCTTTCTTCTTGGAAGATGATGAACCCTCTTCCGGAGTGATATGTATGTACATCTCATGAGCATTGATCTTTTCCAATACTTGTGTCGGTATTGCGGCGGAGAGATCACTTTGGTGAAGTACGGTGACAATATGTCCATACTTCTCAACGGGAAGAACACTCAAGATCCTCCTTGCAACATCCGATTGACTCATTTTAGTGAGTCCAAGAGCATTGAGATCCTCTACAAGAACATTTAATCGAGTGTACATTTCATTAGCACTTTCTTTGGGAAGCATCTCAAAATAATTAATTTTCTTTAAAGCAATATGATAGCGTTCCTCACGCTCACTCTTAGTTCCCTCATGGAGAGCACAAAGGTTTTCCCACAATTCATGAGCGTTTTTGGCATTACGCACACGATTGAAGATATCCTTGCCTAGGGCCCGGTAGAGTGCATTTTTTGCCTTTGCATTCCACCGGTCGTACTTCTCCTCGTCACCACTTGGGTTGGCGGGATCCCTAATAGGGGAAAGCCCTTCGGTTGCGGCTCTAAGGCACCCAACATCTATGGCTTCGAGGTACGCCTCCATACGAATTTTCCAATATGGAAAATCATCTCCCTCAAAAGTGGGAGGTGGTCCTTCCCCATTAGACATCTTGCTCTAGGCGGTGAAGCCTAAATAAAGAGCAACACGACTCCGATACCAATTGAAAGGATCAAGATGCCCAAGAGGGGGGTGAATTGGGCTCTTTTAAAAATTAATTGCAAGAATTAAATCCTACAAGCCAAACTTCACCCCTAGTGCCTACTAGTGTTCCTTGTGATTCTACCGGTAAAAGTTTTGCACCCTAAGTTCTAATCCTAGACTAGCATGGATATTCTAGGAAAGTAAACAAGCAATGAAAGTAATACACGAAAGTAAATGCTTGAAAGTAAGGGTTAGGAACACGGCGATATTTTGCCGAGGTATCGGAGAGTCGCCACTCCCCACTAGTCCTTATTGGAGCACCGCATAAGGGTGTAGCTCCCCCTTGATCTGTGCAAGGATCAAGTGCTCTCTACGGGTTGATTCTTTGACACTCCATCGCGGTAAATCACCCAAAACCGCTCACAACATGAGTTGGATCACCCACAAGCTCGTCGGATGATCACCAAACTCTCAATCACCACCAAACCGTCTAGGTGATGGCGATCACCAAGAGTAACAAGCTAGAACTCTCACTTGACCACAATAAGCCTAATAAGAAGATGGATGCACACTTGCTACACTCTTGCCACTAGTGAGGAATCTCAAACTTTGATTCCCAAATCACTATCCTCACTAGGGCTTTTGCACTTCCTTGCACTCCAAAGGTGTTTCTCAGCTGAACAAATGAGCAAGAGACCTCTAAAAGAGGTGGAGGGGATGTATTTATACACCCCTCAGACAAATCCAACCGTTACCTGCCGAATCAGCAAAACTCGTACTGACCGGACGCGCTGGTCGACATGACTGGACGCGCCGGTTGAGTGTAACGGTCGAAAACCGAAGTCAGCGCTGAGTGACCAGACGCGTCGGTCAGAGATGACCGGACGCGCCGGTCAGGGATAACCGGACGCGTCTGATCATGCAAGAACCTAACTGAACTTTGACCTGACGCTCGACCGCGTCCGATCATAGATAACCGGACGCGTCAGGTCAGCTTGGGACCTTACTGGAACATGACTGGACACGTCCGATCACTTCACAGTCGCGTCCGATTACACTGTTTACCCTATGGAACACGTGTCAGACTGATCACCGCGTCCGGTCCTCGCAGGGACCGCGTCCGGTCAACCAGTTAACGACGCAGTGATTTGTTAGTACTGACCGGACGCGTCCGGTCATGACAAAGACCGCGTCCGGTCACAGGTAAACTGCTCAAACGACTTCGAAACGCGACGCAACTTGAACCAAGTTGCTTCCAACTGAACCTTGAGCTTTTCTAGAGCTACCTAGTGCTAAGTTTGACAAGTGTGCACCACACCTAAACAAAAGACTCATCTAGGCCAAGCTACTCGCTCATGCCCCCTTTTATAGTACGGTCAAAGATAAAAACAAAGATCCTAACGACTATTTTGGATGTAACTCAATACCTTGACATCCGGAACTAACCGTCCTTAATCTTATCGTTGATCCTTTGGAAACCGAAACGATTTCCATCAAGGGACATGAATATCATAGTGCCCAAAGCAGTTATCAACTCCATGACCTAACTTACCAACGTTTCTGCAAAACACACGTTAGTCATGGTAATAATGCGTTGTCATCAATTGCCGAAACCAACACCGGGGCCTAGATGCTTTCACATGTATCCAACTATCCAAGTCTGTAACAAGATACTCCCTCTATTTCAAGCTATATATAAGATAGTTTAGTTTTATTGTAAGTCAAACTTCTCTATATTTGGTTAAGTTTATAGAAAAATACACAAACATCTACAATATCCATTAGATACACTAAGAAATATATTTTGATAGTGTGTATTTATTTGATATTGTATTTGTTAATATATTTTTCTATAAACTTAGCTACAGTTAGACAAGTTTGAGTTTGCTATAACAAAACTAAAATAATTTATAATTTGGAACAGAGGGAGTATTAGTTGTGTCGATCAATCCTCTATGTTGATAACCACAGCACTTGGGGGCCTTTCAGGGTTTGTGAAGCGGGCAAGCCGTGCTAGCTTGCTAGTAGATTCTGTGATTCTCTCGATCTGAATAACTACGTCGGAGAGAAGAGATGCAACGACTGCTGCATGCATCACTTGCAACAGAGCCGCATCCTCTGATAACTGGGATCTGAAGTCACTTGCAGCTTTGGCGGCTGCAGACATGTCGTTGGTTTGACATGGTACAGTCATAGTTCGAACTGCCAACGAGAGCCCTCTGAGCGCCTTTGCAGAGTGCAAGCTCATTGCACCACATGTAGCTCTAATTTTCAGGCATAGCTCTGGATTGGCTTCAGGATACTGTAACAACCAAAGATAAGGATATACTATCATGTTAAAAAAAACAGGTCCAGAAAGTAATCGGTTCCATGGACTTCAATTTCGATCATGAAACTAGGGATACTTTGCGATCACCTGAGACTTTTTCAGGACTACGACACAGGACGCAAGAGCCTCCATTGAAGAAGCGCACTGGCGACAAAGAGTGCCGAGCTTTTGATATTGGCTCCACGGGTGGCGGAAGCGGAATTTTCCGTGAATAGGCTCCCACTTGGCAAAAGTGCACTGCCGTGTTTGGATGATATACATACAATTGGAATAGATTCTTGTGATTTTTGTTTACATACACGGGAAGGAGGTTTGTACTCAACAAAAGGGAAAGGGAACTGACAATCCCCAAAGTGAGATGAGCTTACCAAAGAGTCCTCTCTGACCTTCGAATTGAGGACGGCCTTGTACACCTGAAGAAAGGCTTTTCCTTCCAAATTTTCACATGGAGAGTTCTCCCTAAAGCATTCAGATTCCATTCCTGCACACATGAGAAACTTTAGTCTCATAACTCTGGAATCTGCAAACCATTTTTTTTCTCAGTTTCTTTTGTCCAACTTTCAGCTGTAAATGGTGAAGGCACTGCAACCTAATACTAGTTCGTACAGAGAACATGTATGTATGACTATCTGATGTAGAGCTGTCCTGGGAGAGTGAAAATAAACAGGTTTTTGTTTTGACTAGCAGTCGTCTACGTATACTTGGAAGGACAATAAGTTGCATTACTTAAAGTAGTATGAATATCTTTGCCGTAGAAATTTTAGTTGAGCATGTTCGGTTTAATTTGGTTAGAGGATTAACCGTACAAGCATTTAGTACCTAAGTTTCCCAGGTCGTACCTTCAAGGAACTCCGCCAGTTTGTCGAGGCTGCCGGCGGCGAGCTTGTGGAGGTCCTCCCCGGCCCAGATCGGGAAAATGAAGACGGTGGTGAAGAGGCAAATGGCGACGCCGACGGCGATGGTAGTGACCCGCTCGTGCGCGAACTCCAGGAGCTCGTCCACGCGGTAGCTCGACACAGCCACCATGGCGAAGGTCAGTATGAAAATCATCACGCCGTAGTCGTACCTGGCCTTCAGCTCCGGGATGAACCGCGAGAACGTCGCTGCCGACCCTGCAGATCGAGGAATCCACCATGAAACATTAATTTGGCAATTCTGTAAGCATATGTAGTACCTGCATAAACACAGGTGAAACATTTGGTTTGGAGCCACGCCATGAAAAATATGTACGCCGTAGTGATGGAGTAGTTTTGCGGTGGCATGCATGAAACATTTGGCAGACTTGTACCTTGCACGGAAACATTTGGGAAGAAAAGAATGCTGGCCACATCTTTAGCTTACTATTACAATTTGGATATTAATCCTTACAAAACTTGCTAGAAAAAAATCATAGAAATTCAATACAAAAAAGAAAAAACTAGCGATTAATTTGGGGTGCTAATTTTACTGATATGAGCCATTGAATATATCCTGTTTCTTTAACTTGCCTACTCCTGCCTTTAAAAAAAACAACATAAAATAATCCTTAGCATTCCCGATTGTCATTTTAACATATAATATAATTAAAGCAAACACCTAAATTTGTATCAAAATTACTCGCCTCGCCATTATGATAGATCATCTAAGGAACCCATATAAATCGCCACTTCTACTAAAGTGCATATTTAAGTTACAAACGTTTGCTAGAACGAAAATGCTTAAAATAACCATATGTTATGTTTACACACACATAGTGTCAAATAACTTAAAACAAACATACATGTTGTGTCATCATATAGATCAAGTACACAAATACATGCATAAGTGATAATTATAATTTTATGTTTGAGTAATCATGAAGAATGTTCCATAAACAACTTATATACCAATGACACTAACAAAATGTATAAAATTATATTGATATCCATGACAATAATTTAAAATTTCGGCTGAATCATCATTATGTGACATCCATAATGATATATACTCCCTCCGTTTCAGGCTATAAGTCGCTTTGACTTTTTTAGTTCATCTATTTTGCTATGTATCTCGACATATTATTATATCTAAACACATAACAAAATAGATATACCAAAAATGTGAAAACGACTTATAATTAGGAATGGAGGGAGTAGTACATATAGTTGTAAGCATTCTGTTCTTTTTAATAAAATAAAGTTACTTGTAATTCTTTGCTAAGAAGATTCAACATAGTAAATAGTGGAAGAGAGACAATTGTAGACCAAGAGTAGCCATGGCATATGGATGACAAAAAGTAGATATTAATCGATAAGTTTACCATTGCATGAGTTATTATCGAGTTTCTGAAAAATGCGTATGGTATTAGAGAGCACGTGCAAAATATAAAAAAATTAGTTTATTAGTTTTAGGTTTGAAACATTAATTTTGAATTCTTACTTATTTCATTTATGATTCTAGCCATGCGTGCAGGAGGAGCGGTCGACGAATGACGACGGCCTTATATGTATATAGACATATAGTGTATAATAATACTTCTAACTAACAAAAAAAACTAAAAAGTAAAAAAAAACTCGGCCTGCGGATGGGCAGACAACCCCGCGATTTTGCGCATAGGTAGAAGACCTATCACGCAGGCCGAGAAAACTCCCGAACCCCTGCCCCGTCCACACACAGAGCCCGCATCCCCGTGAGAGGGCCGGACCACTCCTGTGCTTTGGGACGCAGGACAAACGAGGGAGTTTTTTACCACCGTCGACCAAAATTCGTCCATCACACGACAATCCCAACAGGGACCCGAACTTGGTCACGGGGCATGCGGACCGGAAATTCGCTTCCCGAAGGGATCGAACTCTGGCCGGCAAGCAGCCACACCTGGCGCTCAGCCACCCGAGCTAACGCTCGGTCGCAAAAAGCTGAAAAGTAGCATGTCGAGATGCAGTTAGTAGTAGTAAACATGGATGGACCGGCAGCGTACGTACCTACTAAGAAGACGAACACGCTGAGCAGTATCGGCTCTCCATTTTCCCCACAAAGGTTCGCCGCCATATGAGCTCCGACGGCGAGGAAGACGGCTACCAACGTCGCAAAAATTCTGTTCAGTCCTCTACTCAGCGTTCCCCCTGTTGCCGCAAGATCCGCATGCAACACATGTATGTTTACACGCACGTTATTACCTCTATGCATGAACAACAGCTATATATATATATATATATATATATATATATATATATATATATATATATATATATATATATATACTCCCTCCGTATAGGGAATACATGTCGTTCTGGTCGACGGAGGGAGTTTGGCAAAGGATGTCGTTCTCCATAGTTTGGCTAAATGTAGACGCGTTTGCCCCTGCCCCTTCGGCTGGACGGGCTCGAGGCATTAACAGCACGCGCATGCTCGCCGCCCACATCGGCTCTCGCGTAAGGAATTAACCACGCTCGCCTTCCGAGTCGCAGTCGCAGCGCAGCAGGTCGCCGCCTGCGCAACTAGCCATTCGCACGCTGCTGCTGCTCGCCGTTCGCACGCTGCTGCTCGCCGTTCGCCATGGAATCCGGTGGCGCAGGTGCTGCTCGCCGTGGAGTCCCGCGGCGCGGGTGCGCCTTGCCGCATAGTCCGACGGCGCAGGAGTTCGCCGCGGAGTTCGCTGCGGAGGAGTCGGAGGAGATCACACCGGACTCGCAGATGGAGATGGACCTGATACCAGATTCGCAGATGGCGCCCGACTCCATCGCGCCGGACTCCATCGCGCCGGACTCCAAGATCACGCCTGACTCCATCGTCGTGCAGGACTCCGTCAATGGACTCAACTCCGTCGAGGCGCCGCTGGTGGTGCCGGACTCCGAGAACCTGCTGCTGTCCATCGGGGGGCTGGACTCTGTCGACCCGCTGCACTCCGTCGAGGTACTGGACTCCATCATCGCGCAGGACTCCGTCGACATGGTTTTCGGAGCTCTTCAGCCATTTGTTTCTTTCGGTTGGTTTCTTGAACTTGCTCTTCCATGGTAGCCTCCACTGCGTGTTCTGTTGAAACGAAAACAAACATTAGTTGCCGGCAGCATGTTCTGTTAAAAGAAAACAAGCACATTTACTAATAGCCTGGACACGGCATGTTCTACCACTGCAAAAAAAAAAAAACACTTCTATTAATGCTAGCTGTGCATACTGTGAAAAAAAATAGGCACGGCATGTTCAACAAAAAAAAAATACTAGCTGTGCATACTAGCTTACCGGGCAGGTTTTGTAGATAATCGAAATCAACCGCACCAAACTCGTCTAGTGGCAAGTTCAAATCAAACCCTGTCAAAAAAAGAAGAAAGAAAATGAGAAACGTTACCACACGTTATTTAAAGTGGAAAGAACGAACTGAGAAAAAATACTTTGCATGCGGCTGCTGTGTTAATCATAAAAGGAAAGAACATTACCGTTGTTGTTGTTATCCTCCAATATTGGCTCGTTGAGATCCAAGGAAAGGTTGCCGTCATCATCTTCTTCTATACGAACGTTAAGATCAAACGCAGGGAAGGTTGCCATTACGCCGTACGGAGAAGTGGAAGGAGCACAGAACAAGCTAAGCCATGTCGTACTAGATTGACAAGAGAGGCGCCGTTGTACTAGATGAATAAGCAAGCAAGCAGGCGTAGGAGGAAACAAGCAAGCAAGCTGATGCGTTTAAGTAAAGCAGCAGCGAGAGTAGTCCAAGCGTCCAGACGAGCGCCAACAAAAAAAAAAAAAACGAGCCCAGATTAGCGCCAAACTACGAATGCGAAATTCGGCAAACGAAAACTGAGCGCCAACGAAAAAACGAAGCAAATGCACGCGCGGACACATTCAAAACCAGCTGCAAACGCTCCCAGACGAGCGCCAACAGCAACAAAAAAACGCGGACAAACGTGAAAAATAAGCCACACGCACCCGCACAGTGCCATGCAGACGGGCCAGCAGCCATGCAAAATCATGTGAACCAAAAATACGGGTGGGGAGAGGGATTCGAACCCTGCCCGCATCCCCCCACACGCCTCGGGACGCTGCCACCTGACCAACCGAGCTCTAATAGAATGTTGTCTAGGAGACAACCACAGCCATATTTAATAAGGGCAAACTAGGAAGATTACACCATAGTTAATGACTCCTTGGTAATCGCAATCATATCCTAAACGACATGTATTCCCTATACGGAGGGAGTATATATATATATATATATATATATATATATATATTACAAATCGCACGTCGATCCATACCAACTGTGAATTCCATGACGACGACGACAGTGATCACGGCCCATATGACGGAGTCTCCCCAGCCATTGAACAGCGGCGTGACGTAGTAAAACACGGACGCCAGCGTCAGCGCCAGCCCGACCTTGAGCGAGTGCGCCACCCGCCGGGGGTCGTCGCGGGCGATCTTGGCTACCTTGCCGACGAACCCAAGGACCGTGCACCTGAGCCTGTCCAGCGCCGAGCAGAGCTGCTCCCGGCAGTTTGCCAAGAAGCCTCCATCGCCATTGTTGTTGCTCTCCGTCGTTAAAGACTCCATCGCATGCAGCTCAATTACACGTATGGCGCACGTACGCCTCAGGTGAAGCGGCCTCGAAAGCTATGGGCGCTTGCTGAAAACGCGATCTAGCTTGAAATGGTTGGCGAGCTAGCTAGTTTTTCGCATATATGATGAAACGGTGGCACGTGAGGACTTATATTTATAATACAAGCGGAAATTTGGTCCGGCCGTCGAAAGCTATAGTTTGCTCTGCTCACGTATGCATATGAGTTTTCAACGCTGCAGTCCCATCTTGTTACTGTTACATTCAAGGGCCAAGATTCAACCACATGACGTTAAGAATAGTAAGAGGAAATTGGTGCAGTACTTTTTGTTAGTGAAGCCTCGATGAAGGGACAAAGCATACTTTTTGGAAGGTGACTCTTTTTCCATGCATATGTAGTGCATGAGTAGTCCGCGTGCCGCTATGATATGAAACTTTGCTTTCAGCTACACATGGCCAAAACAAGGCGGTATGAGGCATGCTCCGGTAAGATATGACCCAAGCACGACGTGTCCTGATGGCTAGTGCCGTGCTTGGCCGTAACCATGGCTTATAGTGCCGACATGAGCATGGCTTGTTTAATGGGCAACCCATTAAACATCACCTCAATGAAAAACTATTCGCCAACATGTTCTCTTCCTCCTCCAATCCGCTAACCTCCTTGCCCACTCTGCCCACTCTACTCCCCAATCTGTCCCTTCCTCAATTTGCCCCATCTCCACTCACCCTGGCCACCGTTGCCCTATCCTGACCACTACTATTGACCGCTCTCTTGATTGGCATTGCTTCCTTCCCCATAGCGCCTCCTTCCCACCCCTCCCCATCCTGGCTGCCACCACAGGTTGCTCCCCTCTCCATTGGCCCCTGCTCCCTTGTCTCATGTGTTGGGACATAGACAAATGAGTAGCGGAGGCTCCTACATAACATCAACTATTTACATGTGTGATGACGCGTGGTGTACCAGGAGAGGCCTTCATGTTTGACCGCTGGCAAGGCGGAGGCCAAGACATAGGAACGCCAAGGGAGGGGGGCTTCGCCTCTGATCGTCGGCAAGGCGGAGGCCCAAGCACGGCTCTGAAGATATCCGTAAGAGTTTCTTGGTGGAGGTCGCAGAGTGAAGGCGGAGGCTCTGGCGGCTCGGGCGGAGGCCGTGTGATCCCTGCCCAAGAGGAGGGAGTTCTTGTAGCCCCGCGGCCTAGAGTCGAAGATGGGCCTCCCGTGGGCCTACGGCTAAGGCCCGAGAAGCAAAGGCGGTGTAGGAGGAAAAGACCCAGGATGCCCCTGAAGATTTGTACTAGTCTAAGGATATTCTAGGATTGTACCATAGCTGTCATAGGACAAATTTGTACAATGAGACAGTAACAAACAGTGCCCTATAAAAGGGGAAGCCAGATGCTATGTAAAGGAGGTTGGTGAATGCATTTATAAAACCCTAACTAAGCCTGGGCCCACCTTCCACCTCCCTAACCTTCGCCCAGGGCACTCGGCTGGGTGGAGGTCTCACCGTGTCCCATATGCTAGAAACCCGCTTTTCCAACATTGGCGCCCACCGCGTGTTGGCCAAGCAAAACCCACAATGGCAAGAAAGAGAGCAGCCTTCGCAAGAGCACCTTCAGAGCCCACCAGAAGGGGGAGGCCCAGGCGTAGCACCCGCAGCACCTATGCTACTACTACTGAAGAGCTAGACATCAAAGAAGATGCCACGGAGGATCAGCCTGCAGCGACCGAGGAGGAACAGTCACAAGTACCAACCCCAGAGCAAGTGCTCCAACAACTCCAAGCTCAGTCGCAAAGTACGCAGCAGGAGAGAGATAGGCTGGTGGAAACCTTTGCCGTAAACCAGAGGGCAGTCTAGGCATCACTGCAGACAGCGGAGATCAGGCAACAGCTAGCTGTTCTGCAAGCTAAAATTCAAAGCATGCAACCCACCCAACCTCCTTCCAACGCACCCAGCCAGCCCCATTCATCAAATCAAAGTCAACCCAACCCTTCGCCGGGATTGGCCGCCCAACCAACCTTCGGCACTCCTTACACCTTACCATCAGTCCAACAAACTATGGACTCCAAATCCCCATTGTCCGAAGGAATCCAAAACTCACTCTGGCCCTCTTCCTACAAACCCATTACCCTACCCAAATTCAATGGGAAATTCGATCCGCTCCTGTTCATGAGTTTCAAGGTAGTTGTAGCCTCCGCAAGTGGGAATGACACTGTCTTGGCCAAATCATTTGTTATTGCAGCCGAAGGTGATGCATCGGCGTACTTAATGTTGAGGCCAAGTTCAATATATTCATGGGAGGACCTTCACGACAAGATTATCACTAACTTCAAAGGGATCACCACCGAATCCTTGATGTCAATGGACTTATTTTAATGAAAACAAAATCAAGGTGAAGTCATGAGGGATTATTTTTAGAGATTCGTGCAGCTTAAAGTGAAGGCATCAAATGTCTCAGAGGATGTGGCAATCTAGGCCACAACTAAAGGTCTCCATATCGGAGCCTTCATAGGTCATCTAGCTCAGGAGAAGCCAAGCACCATAGAAGAACTATACGGTGAGTTTGTGAAGTATTGCAGGTCAGATAACGACCTTTGCAGAAGGCTGGAAGAGCAAAATCAGAACAAGCAGTACTAAGAGAGCAACAGAAATGCTCAGAGGGGCAACAGAAGCCAAGGCCACTCATAGCTTCAGCAAGCGCCAAAACAACAAGTTTTTAATATAGAGCAGCAAGGGAATAGCTAGCAATGGCAGCAGAAGCCAGAGGCAGCCCCAAATAAAGCACCATAGAAGTAGTACGAAGGTAAGAAATACAATCAAAAGAAGAACTCAAACAAAAACAAGGAACCAAGACAGTGAAGGTAGTACTGTTCTTTCATAGAGAGGACAAAGGGCATATTACCAGAGATTGCCCAGATGCGAAGGAAACTCAAGAGAGAATAAAGAATAGGACAAACCCTCAACCTCCACAACAACAACCCGCCAGAGAAGTCAACCATACCTTCGCTGCACCCTCACAACAGCCATATTGCCCAATTTACCCAAACCTTAACTCTAGTCAAATCCACCCATCCAACTTAGTAGCTGCATACTACCCTAACTTCCTACCCGCTTGGCGACCAACTACATAGCATCAAGGGCAGGCCAGTAATCAGCGTGTAGAAGCCAACCTCACCTATATAGACCCAAGGCCTCCACACATAACATTCATAGAGACAAACCAGCCAGCTCAAGTTCACAATAGGCAACTTGAAGCATTACCTCCACCACCACCTCCGCCATAGCTAGCTGCGCCCAAAAACGAGCCCAACCTAGAATACCAGCTCAACCCTCATATACCACTACTCACTATTGGCATGATACTACCAATAGCCGAAGGCTCTTCAATGGAATTCCAGACAAAGAAGCAAAAGAAAGATCATCTCAGGCCTATCAACAACATAACAGTACAGGGGCCAGTGCGCTGCATAGATTGGTCAAAGACACACATTACATCCTCAGAGCAAGACTTGCAGTTGGAAAGCTACCCTCACACTAATGCTATGGTGGTCAAGGCCAATATAGCAGGCTGGGAAATTAACAGGGTCCTGATAGACTCCAGGAGCTCATCAGATATCATCTTCGTCAATGCCTTTGATCAGATGAAGCTAAGCAGAAGCCAACTACAACCTTCGGATTCGCCTTGATTGATTTCGGAGGAAAGAAAGTTGACACATTGGGAAAAATCTCTTTGCAAGTGTCCTTCAGAGGTCAAGAAAATGCAAGAACCGAGTATGTAACCATCGACGTAGTAGACCTTTACTACCCTTACAATGCCATCTTTGGCAAAGGGTTTGGAAACAAGTTCAATACAACAATCCATATGGGTTACTTGTGCATGAAAATGCCCACTTTGCACGGCACCATCACAGTTCATGGCAGCTAGATGGAGGCAAGAAACATAGAAAGAGCCATCTATAAGTCCTAGCACAACATTAATTCCATCCAGACAGCCAACAGCAATGCGCCAGAGCCTCCGAATATGCCGAAGGGAAAAAAACATATCTCAAGGACCAAGAAGAAACAGAATCAGTCCACTTGGAGAACGCAGCGCCGGATAGAAAAGTAATTATCAAAGGCAAACTTTCAAAACAAGAAGCAGAACTAATAGAGACTCTAGCCAAAAACAAAGATGTCTTCGCCTGGTTAGCCTCGGATCTGCAAGGAGTCAGTAGATACATAATTCAGCATTAACTCGACTTAAATCCAAAAGTAATGCCAAGAAAGCAGCGGCAAAGGAAAATGTCAGAAGACATAATTTTGGCAGCGAAGGCAGAGGTCCAGAGATTGCTAGATGCAAATGTTATCAGAGAAGTCAAATATTCAGAGTGGCTGGCAAATGTAGTACTAGTGCCAAAGAAAAATGGGAAGATGAGAATGTGCATAGATTTCACAGACCTAAACAAAGTTTGCAAAAAAGACCTGTTTCCACTACCAAGATCGACGCCTCCATTGACAAGGCGGCAGGATGAAAGCGCTTTTCACTCCTAGATTGCTTCTCATGATATCACCAAATCTGGCTCAACAAAGAAGATGAGGAGAAGACAAGTTTCACTACTCCCTTTGAAACTTATTGCTACATTAGAATGCCCGAAGGGCTAAAAAATGTAGGCTCGACCTTTGCCATAATGACGAAGGCGGTTCTTGGCCCTCAACTGCAGAAAAACATCATAGCTTATGTTGTTGACATCATAGTAATGAGCAAGAATGAAAAGATCACATAGCAGATCTAAAAGAAACCTTCTCCAATCTCAGGGAAGTAGGCCTCAAACTCAACCTAGAAAAGTGTGTCTTCAGCGTCAACAGAGGAAAAATGCTTGGGTACATCATAGGGCCCGAAGACATAAGGGAAAACCTAGAAAAAACAAAGACCATAATCTCAATGGTTGAACCATCAACCAAAAAGGAAGTTCAAAAGCTCAGTGGAAGGATAGCAGCGTTAAACAAATTCATCTCAAAGTCAGCAGAGCGTAGCCACCTATTTTTTCAAAGCTCTGAGAGGTAGAGACAAGGTGGAATGGGGTCCTGAACAATCGAAGGCTTTCTAGCAACTCAAAAGCTATATAGCCGGCAAGCTCTTGGTGACAGTACCAGCTCCGAAGGCACCACTATTGTTATATGTCACAGCCTCCGATCATGCAGTCAGTGGGGTGCTAGTTCAAAAAAAAAGAAGAAGAGTCGAAGGTCATTCAACAGCCTATCTACTATATCTCAGAAGCCTTATTAGGAGCTAAGTTGAACTATACCAAAATTGAAAAAATAGCATATGCTGTCTATTGACGGTCGTTAACGTCAACAATATATAGTGAAATAAACATGAGAGAATGGTCAAAATACATGAGAGCAAGAAAATAAGCACCATTTGCTAGAACCCTTCGGCCTAGGTAGCAATGGTAACTAGATTCCTCAATGAAACAAGTGTCCAACAAGGCATTCCGAGTCAACTTTATTCAGAGAAAACAAACATATTACAACAAAGCGCATTACAAGCGCAATTCATACAAACACAAACATAGTCTTACAAAAAGCTCGAAGGCAATAACAAGGCAAAATGCAAAAGGTGTTAAGCTATCAAAACAAACATTACAAAGATGCAAAGGCCAACCAAACAACTTGGCTTAAGTTTACAACTAAACCGGTGATCGAGGTCCTCGCCAAGCTACCGACCTAGTAAACTCTGCGCGTTCGTCATCAATATCGTACGCCACAAAGGCAAACATTTCAACAACAAAAGGTCTGGGGAAACTTTGGCGCTAATATTACCACACTTCACCACTAATATAAATATCATCTTGGAAAAAGGTTAAAGGTAGCACGTCCTGCACAGGCCCAAAGGAGGAAACATGCGCAGGACAAATTTACAATTAAAATTTAACGGGCGAAGGCACCAGCAAAGTAGCAAAAGTTACGATATACACAAAGGGCGAGTGTCTACAACACTTCACCACAGACCAAACCTAAAAAGCTAGTAACTAAAACCTAGACACTACACCTCTAGATTAGCAGAAGCAGAGGCAGCCTCCCCTGTCTTCTCGGCATCAGCCACCCAACGGAGCCTTCGGAGTTGACGCCTCCCCAGCCTTGGAACTTGGCGCCTCCGAAGTATCTCGCATAGCCTCTGATTTCTGCAACTCATGCGAGTGGCATAGAAATTGTAATATCACGAAAACACAAGATGCACAAATGTACTAAAGAATTGCAAGCCAAGAAGTAGACAAATGAGAGCAAGAAACTACAGCGCGCTGCACCTCCGCCATCGAACGAGCCTCCGCCCGGCCAAATTTCACCCGGAAAGACTTCATGAAATTACGGACGGATCTTCTAATGCCTTGAGAAGTCGCTCCAAGCTCGGCCAGGCCCTCAGCATCCTTTTTCGTCAAGCCTTCAATGTGCGAACAATCTTCCTATTTCAACATCTTATAGAAGTTGGTGGCAGAGGCCAGCGCTCCAAAGTCGACAGCACCGCCAACAAAATCAGGAAGCTTGAGGAAGTTGGCCTTCATCCAGGAGAGGATGCTGAACGTCGAAGGATCGGGAGGCAGTGAAGATGTAGCGCCCCAAACTGGCCAAGGGCACCCATGTAAAGCTCAGTAGCGGCCAGTCCAATAGCCTTGGCATCCTCCAAGTGCTTGGTTAGCATGTCCACCTGCGCCTTCAAGGCCACGCTGGACTCCCTTTTAGCATCCATCTCCTTGCGAAGGTTTTCGGCCATTTTAACAGCCTTCAGGGCGCGTTCGGCAGCCAGTTGCTCGGCAGCCTTTGCACCCTCAAGAACCTTGCTCAAGGAATCCACCTTCCCCCTATAAGTTGTCCAAATCAGTACGGGCTGCATGGAGGCCCCCAACCACCCCCACAAGCCAGGTCTTCTTGGCCTTGAGGGTGCCTAGCTCTTTCTTTAGGGCCTCAATGGCCAAATTACGGTCCACCACCTCCTGAGTGCCACGCTCCTCAAGAGCCTCCACAAGATGGTGACTCTGTGGAAGCAAAGGTCAGTAGCGCTACATAACCCATAAAAACAAAAAAGAGTCAAAGTGCAACAAAGCTAATACACACCACGCATTGCTGCTCCATGTTGTACCGCAACAACTTAAAGTAGTCCACATGCTTCAAATGATGGCGAAGGCGGCCTACTAGCAAACAAAACATAAGAAAGGTAAGACCAAAAAAACTAAGAAACAAAAAATAGGAAAAAAAGCAACCTCCTATATCATTATAAATAGGCTCAAAGCACCCCGCCCACCCACTTATTGTGCTGTCAGAGGTCCCTAAAACAGTAAACAAAAATCAGAAAAAATCCAAATAAAAATGAGATAGCACATATACAAGAACTAAAAGTGAACGTAACCTTCGCCACCACCCTGGCCCGAACCAAAAGGACCAGGAGTCACCCTAGCAAGTGGCAGCCTCGGGGGAGCCCCCAAACTGGCTCGAGCAAGATCTTGGTCGGCTAGCTCGATAGGGTTCCCGATAGCCTTTGTCAAATCAGCTGAAGCAATCAAAATAAGTAAACTATAGGAAAACACAAACAAAAAAGTCCACGCATAGAAAAAAGTTAAAAGACCACTCACTTAGATATAAAAGGCTAGCAATAGCCTCCGCGGTACCGGTATCATCGGTACGGCGCGCCGAGGCTCCGAACACCTCGCTCTAAAAGCGAGCAGGCGAAGAGTGCCCCTCGGCCTCGTCCTTAGACACCTCCACCATCAGAGCAACCGCAGGAAAATGGCGGCCCACACTACCGACCTATGTATCTTTGGGTGGGGAGGCGTCCCCACCACCAGCACCTTCTCCCTTGGAATTTGACGATTCATCACCCAAGACGCTAGGCATAGGCGCCACGGTGGAGGGCTCGACGATGGAGTCGACACCCATCCCCTAAAGGGCAGTTTCGACGAAATCGTCACCGCCAAGATCTGCAAAGGCAGTAGAATGATTGTGCTCCATGCTAGTAGTAGCAATAGCTGAGCCTCCGCTAGCGCTCTCTACAACTTCATCACCAACGGCGGAGGTAGCGGTGAAGGTGGGCATGGTCCTCTGTTTCTTGTTGACAATCTTAGATCCGCCAGCCCCCTTTCGCTTCCTCTGCCGTAGCAGTGGTGTTCTTGGCGGCGGCATTCTTCGCCTTATTATCAAGGGACTTTAACACCTTAGCAGGAACCTTGTGTTCCTCATGTTGTATCCCTAGCTCCTCAAACATACGGTTCAGCCGAGGCATCGTACCTCTAATGGCCCTCTACGCGAGAAATTCTTTGTCGGTGATACCGCCAACAATTTCCCACGCCTCTTGCTCCACGCTAGAGACAAAATCCTTAGGAGTCTCATTCGCCGACAGAGCTATCCCAAAGCGGGGAAAAGAAACCCTATTAGCCTCACCATAAACAAGGAGATTCACCATCTCTACCTTGAACGAAGGCCTAGACTTGCCAAGGGGCCAGTACTTTGCAACCACCATCTCCTCCACAAGGTCACGGTCACTGAAGTACCGACAGGCCAAGGCGAAGGCCTTGTCACAAGCCTCTCTGTGAAGTATAATCTCATCACTAGGAGCCACCTTCGCCAGTGCTTCATCTCAGTCATGACAAAGGGGAGGGGATAATGAGTAACCTTCTTTCCATGCTCGTGAGTAGAGGTAACACCGAAGGTCTGAACATAAAACCGATACTTCATTCAATCCTAGTCCCATTTGTTCTTCTGATAATATGAGATTTCCAACTTGGACTCCCCCTGTTGCCTCTTCACCATAAAAGCACAACTACCATACTGAGCTATAAGCTCATCGTCGCCCACCTTCTTCGGCTAACGCTGAAGCTCGTAGTATGTGCAGAAGGTGTCCAGATCTAGCTCAGCGCCATAGGACTTGTAGGCCCAGCAACACTTACCCAAAGTAAGGAAGCCATTAGGGGTAAGGCGGTCAATTTGGACATCAAACTCATCCAGCACTTCACGAAGAAACTTAACGGAGGGGAGGCGAAGGCCGCAAGAAAAGTAGTCCTTAAAGACAATAATGTAGTCCTTGCTGGGCGAAGGGACAGTCTCGCCCTGCGGAAGTTTAGCCCGGCCTTGGGGGATGCAGCCATCCTTCTTGAGCTGAAGGATAATCTTCTTAGTCATGAGCGAAGGACCAAAATCCTAGGTCTTCCCGACCATGGCCTCCGCTTCCTCAGCTCCAACCAAATCTTCTTAGTCATGAGTGAAGGCCCAAAATCCCATGTCTTCCTAGCCATGGCCTCCGCTTCCTTAGCTCCAACCAAATCACCGATTGAGGCCTCAACACCAGCTAGGTCCTCCTCAAGCTCCTAGACCTCCGCAATAGCAACCATGCACTCCTCAAAGCGCATAGACCAACCAATAGCACTAACACCATGGAGGCAGGAGTAGGGACCAAAGATGGTAGCCTGGCGAGGAGGAGGGCTGATAGTAGAAGCCACCTCTAAAAGAACTAGAAAGACCAAAAAAAGAAGAAAAGGCAAGCTGCAACTAAGCGAAGGCTAAACGCGAAATGAGGCTTACAAAGTGAAAGGGGCAAAAGTGATGGCTCAGGTGGCGTGGAGGGCCTTCACCTACCTCCCCCTTAAATAGGCCGTAGGCGGACGTTTCAACTTCTGCACCCAACGGTCACATCCGTTCAACAACGCGTCGGTTCCTGAGCCACCACAACCAATAAGAAAGAGACACATCACAACCACAACAGTCTGATCCGGGTGGCCCAGGGGGAAAAAAGGGGAAAGCCTCCGCAACTCAATATCAATGGTAAAATTGAGGGTCGCGGCCCACTCGCATCAGACCATGCCCTCAAGGGGGAACTGTTGGGACATAGACATATGAGTAGCAGAGGCTCCTACATAACATAAATTGTTTACATGTGTGATGACGTGCAGGTGTACCAGGAGGGGCCTTCGCGTCTGACTGCTGGCAAGGTGGAGGCCAAGACACAGGAATGCCAAGGGGGGTCTTCACCTCTGATCGTCATTAAGGTGGAGGACCAAGCATAGCTCTGAAGATATCTGGAAGAGTTTCTTGGCAAAGGTTGCAGAGCGAAGGCGGAGGCTCTGGCGACTCAGGAGGAGGCTGTGTGATCCCTGCCCAAGAGGAGGGAGTTCTTGTAGCATGCAGCCTAGAGTCGAAGATGGGCCTCCTGTGGGCCTACAGCTAAGACCTGAGAAGCAAAGGCGGTGCAGGAGGAAAAGACCCGGGATGCCCCTGAAGATTTGTACTAGTCTAAGGATATTCTAGGAATGTACCATAGCTATCATAGGGCAAATTTGTACAATGGAACAGTAGCAAATAGGGCCCTATAAAAGGGGAAGCCACATGCTATGTAAAGGAGGTTGGCGAATGCATTTATGAAACCCTAACTGAGTCTAGGCCCACCTTCCACCTCCATAACCTTTGCCTAGGGCACTTGCTTGGATAGAGGTGTCATTGTGTCCCACCGGTGGCCACGATGCCTTCCCTCCTCCTCTTCACCAGTGGCCATGAGCAGGGAGTGCCGGTGAGCACTGACTCACTCAAGATCCATGTGTTGGCGAATGCACATGTGATTGATCTATGAGCATTGTAATTGATCTATAATCTTGTGACTAGGCTAACATGGCCCATAAGGCCCATTAGGCTCACTAGGCTAACACTACGACAAGATTAACCTCACCTAGTGCCATACCTAGGCCTTAGATTGAGCCCATAGGATGGCACAACACAACTTATTAGTTCACCCTTGCCTAAACTGGCCCATGTTGTGTGTAAGGACTGAATGGAGCCAAGAGGGGGTGTTGAATTGGGGCTTTAAAATATTTATCATGAAAAACCATGCCTACAAAAACTATCACTCCCCACTTGTGTTACTTAGCCTAAGGACTAGAAAGATTCACACTAACAAAGAGTCCTTAGGGCCATCATCCTTAATATGTCATTAACAAACAGCACTAATATAAGGTCCTTAATTGTGTGGAATTATAGGCCCCATTGCTAAGCACACTATTGTATGCAATCCTAGTTATCATAGACAAGGTTCTTGCATACAAACTAGCACTAACACCTAAGCTAGAAAATGTAAGCATCGCAAGACATAAAGAGGGCAAAGAGACAACTAGATTTATCCTATGGTATCAGTTGCCAAAGCATAATCCCTAGTTCATGTTGGAGCTCCATTAAGGTACACTCCCGGAAAGATGTCTCTCCAAGTCATGGTGTTTGCTTTAGACCAAAGGCAATGGAGTCTCATAGTCTCCCTATGTCACACAAGTATTTCAATCTTGGTGTTGGGCTACATTGAACCAAAGACAATGTCATGAGACACCATTGTCACCTGATATGGTCATGGTGTTGGATCACAATCCAAAGGAGGTGTGACTTACTAAGTCTCATTTCCCAACCTCCACTAGATCCACCGTTAACCATGGCACTGTGTCCACTAAGCCAACATCATCTAGGACTTCCCAACGAAAATAAACCTTTGGAGTTTCTCCACTGAGGGAGGGGGTCTCTTGGTTCCCCACACCGATAAGGCACTACTCCACATCACCCTTGGACGTAACCACCATGAAGGCCACCACCTTCACCGAAAGATCATACATGATCTCAAGTACTCTGGCTCACAATCTTTAGCTCTCATGGTTACCTAACAGTCACAAGTATAGGAATCACCCTCATATGTGTATATCATGCCAAGACATGGCCCTAACACTACATCGCATACTTGATCCTCACATTATTCTCTTCCTAGATTCCTTAGTCCCATCCAATGAACTCATGACGACCAAAAGGCATTAGGAAGACCCACTTGGGAGAAGAGGGTATAGCCCCAACTTTGAGAGAGAGCCATTGTCAAACAATGCCAAAGTGTTCTAATGTTCACCTAAAAACTAGCCTGACCGGACAGTCTGCATGCCTTGGTCAAGTGGTCTGGTGTGTGCATTTGTACAATACAACTCCAACGGCTAGCAGACATCACTTGTTTGTAGAATGTCTAGTTGAAAGGATCATAGGATGGCTAGAGGGGTGGGGTTGAATAGACTATTAACTTTTCTTTCAATGACACAAACACTAGAGACAAAGGTTAGAGACAAAGGTGATCTGTAATAGCAACTACAAGCCATGCCCAACATACAATGCAAGCCTCCTACACAAATCTAGTAAGCTAGATAAATCAACAAGCAATCACGAGAGCACTAAAACTACTGGAGGAAAGCTAAACAACTAGTGAAGCTTCACAAGATTAGCAACTACTCCAATTAAGCTACTCAACAAGCAGATTACTCGAGTGACTACACAAGCACAAGATAGACAAGTAAATAAACAAGTGTAAAAGGGAGCAAAACCACATGGGAGACAAGATGACATAGTGTTTTTCTTCTAAGGTTCAGTTGCTTGCCGACAACCCACTCTTGTTGAGGTGAGTTCAAAATTCATATCACCACTCCTTTGCAAGCCTAGCAAGCCCTCAAGTTTGGTCCTCATCGTGGACGCTTGACTATGAACAGGTCGATAAACTTTACACTCCAACAAGTCTCGATTCTACTAGAGTTGCTCTTCATGATCCTCCCATAGGGATGAGCACAAAGCCCCTCACAAATCATCCGTTTGGAGCCCCCGCACAACCACCACATGGTGCTCAACAGATTTCACTACATCCAAGTCATTTAGGTGGAAGTAACCACCAAGAATAACAATAAATCTGCAACAACAATGCTTCTGTAGTATTACCACAATATGCTAACTCTCAAAGCATGCACTAGATCACTCCTAATCTCACCCAATGTAATCTCAAGTGTCCTTATGTGAGTAGTGTTCTAGAGTTCTAAGTATGTATGGATATCAGCTAAGGCTACCACGAGGGCTAAATTGGCCGAACACATCTCTATTTTTAAAGCCAACAAAAAACTAGCTGCCATTTCCCTTTAGTGGGTAGTTTGCACACCCTCCAAAAAAACTCTGGTGGTCTTAGGAGAGGCCCACTGAATAAGCCCTACGACTATAAATGGGCACTGACACTATTGTCAAAACAAGTTGTTAGAGGAGCCTATTCTCTGGTACCCCTAATGACCATCACCAGAGAAATCTTTGGCAACTGCGAGCTCTTAGGAAAATATTCAGAGAATAAAAACTTGTGGAGCCTTTGCTCAACTGCTCCCAGAGACACCACTGAAGAAATCCGGTGGGTCTAGCATAGCTAACACATGGATTTGTTGGTCCTGTTTAACATACATCTAGTACGATGCTAGACTAGGAGCATCGAATAGATAGATAACAAAGAGATTTACCATCTACCTAGACTAGGCACAATGCCCGAATATAGATCAAAGTCTAGGAACCATCCAAAGAAAGCACTAAACATTTGATGATTCAAGCAAACATGCAGTGATAGGACTAAAAGGGTAAGATAACTCTAGGTTGGTATTTTCTCACATACCTTGATCAATTCCGCCATCACTCACAATTTGAGATAGAGTTGTGAGTGATGCAACATCTTTATTTCTTCGTCACATATGATGATTTTGTCTCCTTTGATGGTGACCTTCTCTCCATTCTGCACATGGTTATAATGTATACAGATACATACCTATGGGATGGAAGGATTGAAGTTTGATGGTTCATGAATGATCAAGCACCCTGGGCTCTTTGATGATTTTTTTTCTTATGGAAATATATCGGAAGGTCAAACAGTTGGTGTTGTCCAGTTTCTTCCACACTCAACAGGATAAGGGTAATCCTATAATAGCTAGTGGTAAATAGATTAGTAGACATCAAGGTCAATATCAAATCTTTATGCCAATTGCTTCTCCAGCAACGATGCTAGAAATGCTTGTTGGTATTTCTTACATGTAGAATATTCCGCAAGCGCTAAGAATACTGTTATAGCATTTTACCTGGGAGTATTTCGGAGTATCGTATTTATCCTCAGGGAAGCAATGGTTAAAGAAGAAGATAGCTAACCAAGATGTTTAGACTAACTAGTTACCTACTAAGCCAAAGTGGGGGTAAGTGATATACAATAAAGTAGGGTGACACACAGAAGATCCACTCATGGAAAGGTAAAGTAGAAGCATAGCTAAGTAGGAGAACAACGAGTGAGGGAGCAAAATAATCCTAAGCTACTTCTATTCAAGCACAACCTCTTCTTGTTTACCTAGCATGTAACTTACACCTTGCTTCATTCTATATTGCCATAAGAAGCCACCTGGCAACATCCTTTGTGAATACTACGTGTGTGAGTATCTCAAAGAAAATAGGTGATATACCATGAACCCCATCAAAGTAAATAATGATGATATATGATGTTTTATGTGTTTGTTGCAAATGCAAGTAAACAAATATGACACCTATATTTTTTATGTGCAGATACATCGTTGCCATCCAACTTGTATGTCTCTCATCGATGGAGACATTACAACCATATCCATTGATATGTGTTGGTTCATCACGCATGAAGTTATTCATTAGAAATATACTTTGATGAAACATGTGAATTAGCAAAAACAGAATACAAAGACCTTCATGATTTTGCTAGACTTGATTTGAACAGAACTGATTATTAGTTTTCTTCAAGACTTTGATGCAACATACAGTATGAGTTTAAACCTTTGATGTATATATTATTTCTTTGATGTACGCATGATCGGTGACTATGGTACAATGGAATGTATTGGTGTTTATGGACGCTTGGGGGAAGCCAGGAATCAAAGCGATTGGGGTCAGCTCCACTGATCAATGCACAAAATCTACTTGCAAACAATGAGTGCACGTAGGATTTGCTAAAATTTATAGGGGTCTGCTGACCCCGACATGTACACGTAGCTTCGCCCCCTGCATGAAAATATAATTGCCTATGTATATTTGTTATGCTTTTATGATAGCCTATGATGAATTTATTTTAAATTTTTAAAAATATTTTTACAAGCGTTTTATACTATTTAGCCATCTCTGAAAATTAACTACGAGAGGCAGCATGTGTTACATAAACCATGTGCAAAACATCTACAGTGCGGTTGGCCAACAACCAATATGGCTTTACACTAGCGGTTCACGAGCTTATGTTAGTGGAATGTCACCATTTTTACTGGCCTTTCACTATATCTGTTTACAAAACCGTCAATAGAAATCAAAAAGTGTTGCTATATATAAACATTTTCTATACTAGGGCTGGTTCTTAAATGTCTTATCCGTGTTTTTTTACATCCATATTTTTTTATCGACACCTATTAGGGATGGGCTGAACTGCAGGAGTACCTTTGCACAACAGCTCTCGTTCGGTAGTTAGATCGAGCACAAAGCAACACGCAATGGTGAGACCTCCATTCATGGTCTGTGAGATCAACTTTGACATTCGAGTGACTAGTTGAGAAACCCTAGGTCAACTATGCGTGGTGGCGGCTATACTGCTACAGCCATCGTTTTGACAATTAATAGAATTATGGTGCTGCTGACTTAATTATTTTTAAAAGACCAATAATAAATATATATGTCCGCAAGTTGTAATGCGACATATAATTTCTTGTGCAGTGTTCATATCACAGATAATGAGCTAGTTATTTTTGTTATATTTAATTAGTCTTAGCTCAACCTTAAATAAGATAAATTTCATGTCCCATAATAAACAATAGGGTGCAATAAAGGATTAACCTCATATAGGAATTTAACAGAAGATTGACTCAATTTAAATCTATGGCTATTGTGTGCATATGTTGTGAGTTTAAAGGTGGAAATAAACAAGCTACACATCTGCACAACATGAATAGGTTCGGGTGGTAAGGCCATGACATAAGTGGTGTGACACCAATGGATATTTATAGCTCTAAACTCAAAACCAGAAAGGTGAGAGTAGCGAGACATGGTCCACTGAGAGACTAAAGATGAGCAAGTGGCGGATGGATGGACGGATGAGAGAGTTAGAGACAAAATTACCTCTTCTAATATTTAACTAGATAAAAATTAAAATGCAAGTGCGTTGCAACGAAAATACAATTACTTGTGCAACGATGGTGCGAATAATAACGAGCTAGCTATTTTGTGTTGGATTTAATTGGAATTGCCCCAACCTTAAATCAAATAAATTTAAAGGCTTATAATAAATGCTAGTGCAACAAAGAATGAATCCCATACAGGAAAAAACAAGTAGATTGACTTAACTTTAATAGCCAGGTTGTAAGCACTTACTACGAGTTTAAGAAAGCTGAAAGGCGAGCTACACGTCGCGACGTGTGCACGGCCTCAATGGCCAGTTCATGATATAAGTGGTGCAGCGACAATAGACTTTGTAGGATGAGAGTGAGGGACAGACATGCAGCTCCAACTAAAAGCAAGAAGAATAAACGTGTCGGATCATAGATCGGGAGATAGAACAAGAGCAACTGAGCAAGGAATGAATGGACTCTGAAAGAATCAGAGACGGAAGAAAAAAAATACAATTAAGTTTCATAACATAAAATAAGTTTTATGAGGATGAAACTTATCTACGCCGTTTCTAACTCTTAAGAGTCTTGAAAATTAAGACATGAAACTCTTACTGAGACCGGTCTCATGGCCTGCTGAGTTATTTATAGGTGGACTGCATGGTGACATGCCAACGTCTGAAATACCCCCTCCGTCTTAGAAAGAATGTAATTCTAGTACAGTATCATGTTTTAGTATCTTAAATTTGACCAATTATAAATAAAAAAGTATCAACATTTATGATATCAAATAAATACTATTAGATTAAGTACGAAATGTATTTTTCTGGTAAATTAATTTAGAGCCATAAATATGATGTTATTTACTAGAAACTTGATCGAACATGAACCACTTTAACTAACACGCAACCCACAGTTACATTTGTAGGGGACACGGTATCCTTGAATCAACATTTTTTTTGTCACTGCAATGTGGCAGCACCCTAAATCGGAGCTAGCTAATGCCTGTTTCTATGGCTGGCCAAACAGCAGCGCTATATATAGGTGGCTAAAAAACAGGCCGCATGGTCGTACTGGCGAGGTGGCTGGTGATGTTTGCAACCGTTTCTACTCATCTGTCTCTAGAAATCAACTATTTCTAGGGATGGCTGGCCAGTTGCTTTAGAAATCGATTCGTAGGTACGGTTGGATATATGCAGGGACTGTTGGAAATTGAGCTATCCATACAAATAGTTCTTTAAAATCACAAATCTAAGTCAAAAATAGATCACCGAGACCTTGTACCTCGCTAGTTACTCCTCTACCACTCCACCCCACACTCACTTGTATGCAAATAAGATATTCTTTCTCCTAATATTTTACTAATCTGATTTTGAAATGAGTGTTTGGACTCCTAATCAAATTCAAATGAAAAAGTTGTCAACTACAAATTTGTATGACTTTTTTAGTTCTACAACTTTTATGTTGGTATAGTTTTTTCATTTAAGGTCGTTTGAAAAATTTAAATTTCAAATATAAGAAATTCAAATGTAATTTTTCTTTGATAGATGATTTCAAATGAAAAAGTTCTCAACTACAAAGTTGTATAGCTGTTCGAGATCAACACCTTTGTCATTTCTCCATCCGAGATTGTTTGAAAAATTTAAATTTTAAATGTGAGAACTTCAAACATAATTTTTCATAGAGAGATAGATGATTCCAAATAAAAAAGTAGTCAACTACAAAGTTCTATAACTTTTTTAGATCTACAACTTTCGTTTTGGCTGTTTCTCCATCCGAGGTCATTTAAAACTTCGAATTTCAAATGCGAGAACTACAAACATAATTTCCATAGACAGATGATTTCAAATTAAAAAGTTGTCAACTATGAAGTTCTATAACCTTTTGAGATCTAAACTTTCGTTTTGGTCATGTCTCCATCTATGGTCGTTTGAAAAAAATTCAAATTTCAATATTTATTGTTAGGTGCCCATTTCTAGAGGCGGCTATAGATCAGCCGCCTCTAGAAATCAATTTGTAGGGGCAGCTAGATCTAGAGCTGCTCCTATGAGTAGGGTCATTTGTAGAGGCTGCTGAAAATACCAGCCGCCTTTGTAAATCGATTTCTAGAGGCAACTCATTTTGGAAACCATTTATAGAGGCAGTTTTAGATTGAGCCACCCTACAAAAAAGGAGGCATCTCTACAAATGCTTTCTTCTGAGGTTCAGTTGTTTGTCGGCAACCTACTCCTGTTGAGGTGAGTTCAATCATCATATCACCACTCCTCTGCAAGCCTAGCAAGCCCTCAAGCTCGATCCTCATTGTGGACGCTTGACTATGAACTAGTCAATCAACTTTACACTCCAACAAGTCTCGATTCTACTGGAGTTGCTCTTCATGATCCTCCCATAGGGATGAGCACAAAGCCCCTGACAAATCATCCATTCGGAGCCCCCACACAATCACCACATGGTGCTCAACAGAACTCACTGCATCCAAGTCATTTAGGTGGAAGTAACCACCAGGAATAACAAGAAATCCACAACGACAATGCTTTTGTAGTACCAAAAGATGCTAACTCTCAAAGCATGCCCTAGATCACTCCTAATCTCACCCAAATCCATGTAATCTCAAGTGTTCTTATGTGAGTGGAGTGTGTTCTTGAGTTCTAAGTATGTATGGATATTAGCTAAGGATACCACCAGGGTTAAATTGGCCGACCACACCTGTCAACAAGAAACTAGCTGTTATTTACCTTTAGTGGGTAGTCTACATACCCATCGGAAAACTTTGGTGGTCATCCGAAAGACCCACTGAAGAAGACCCTACGACTATAAATGGGCAATGACACTATTGTCAAAACAAGCCGTTGGAGGAGCCTATTCTCCGGTACCCCTAATGACCATCACCGGAGAAATCTATTGGCAACTGCGAGCTCTTAGGAAAATATTCAGAGAAGAAAAACTCATGGAGCCTTTGCTCTACTACTCCCTTAGAGACACCACCGAAGAAATCCGATGGGTCTGGCATAGCCAACGTAGGGATTCATTGGTCCCGTACGTTTACATACGTCTACTACAAAGCTAGACTAGGATCATCAAAAAGAGATTTACCATCTACCTAGACTAGGCACAATGCCCGAATACAGTTCAAAGTCTAGGAGCCACCCAAAGAAAGCACTAGACATTTGGTGATTTAAGCAAACATGCAGTGATCGAACTAGAAGGGAAAGATAACTCTAGGTTGGCATGTTCTCACATACTTGATCGATTCCGCCATCACCCACAATTTGAGATAGAGTTGTGAGTGATGCAACATCTTTATTTCTTCCTGTCACATATGATGATTTTGTCTCCTTTGATGGTGACCTTCTCTCCATTTTGCACATGGTTACAATGTATACAGATACATACCTATGGGATGGAAAGATTGAAGTTTGATGGTTCAAGAATGACCAGGCACCCTGGCTCTTTGATGATTCTTCTTTTTCTGGTGGAAATATACTGGAAGGTCAAACGGTTGGTGTTGTCCTATTTATTCTGCACTCAACAAGACAAGGGTAATCCCATAATAGCTAGTGGTAAATAGATTAGTAGACATCAAGGTCAATATCAAAATCTTTATGCCAATTGCTTCCGTGGCAACGATGCCAGAAATACTTGTTGGTATTTCTTATGCTCATGTAGAATGTTTTTCCGCAAGCGCAAAAAATACTGTTGTATCATTTCACCCAGGAGTATTCTAGATTATCGTATTTATCCTTAGGGAAGCAATGGTTAAAGAAGAAGATAGCTACCCAAGATGTTTATACTAACTAGTTACTAAGCCAAAGTGGGGGTAAGTGATATACAATAAAGTAGGGTGACACACAGAAGATCCATGGAAAGGTAAAGTAGAAACATAGCTAAGTAGGAGAACAACGAGTGAGGGAGCAAAAGAATCCTAAGCTACTTCTATTCAACCACAACCTCTTCTCGTTTACCTAGCATGTAACTTACACCTTGCTTCATTCTATATTGCCATAAGAAACCACCTGGCAAAATCCTTTGTGAATACTACGTGTGCGAGTATCTCAAAGAAAATAGGCCATATACCATGAACCCCATCAAAGTAAATAATGATGATATATGATGTTTTATGTGTTTGTTGCAAATGCAAGTAAACGAATATGACGCCTATATTTTTTATGTGCAGATACATCGTTGCCAGCCAACTTGTATGTCTCTCATTGATGGAGACATTACAACCATATGCATTGATATGTGTTGGTTCATCACGCATGAAGTTATTCATTAGAAATATACTTTGATGAAACATGTGAATTAGCAAAACCAGAATACAAATACCTTCATGATTTTGCTAGACTTGGGTTGAGCAGAACTGATTATTAGTTTTCTTCAAGACTTTGATGCAACATACAATATGAGTTTAAACCTTTGATGTATATATGATTTCTTTGATGTACGCATGATTGATGACTATGGTACAATGGAATGTATTGGTGCTTATGGATGCTTGGAGGAAGCTAGGAATCAAAGCCATTGGGGTCAGCTCCACTGATCAACGCACAAAATCTACTTGCAAACAATGAGTGCATGTAGTATTTGCTAAATTTTATAGGGGTTGGCCGACCCCAGCAGGTACATGTAGCTTCTCCCCTGCATGAAAATATAATTGCCTATGTATATTTGTTATGCTTTTATGATTGCCTATGATGAATTTATTTTGAATTTTTAAAAGTATTTTTTACAAGCGGTTTATACTATTTAGCCGTCTCTGAAAATTAACTACGAGAGGCGGCATGCGTTACATAAACCATGTGTGTAAAACATCAGCAGGGGCGGTTGGCCAACAACCAATGTGAATGGATTTACACTAGCGGTTCGCGAGCTGATGTTAGTGGAATGTTACCATTTTTACTAGCCTTTCACTCTGTCTGTTTACAAAACCGTCAATAGAAATCAAAGTGCCGCTAATATAAACATTTTCTATACTAGGGCTGGTTCTTAATTAAATGTCTTATCCGTGTTTTTTTACATCCATGTTTTTTTATCGACACCTGTTAGGGATGGCCTGAACTGCAGGAGTTCCTTTACACAACAGCTCTCGTTCGGTAGTTAGAGCACTAAGCGACGGGCAATGGTGAGACCTCCATTCATGGTCTGTGAGATCAACTTTGACATTCGAGTGACTAGTTGAGAAACCCTAGGTCAACTATGCGTGGTGGCGGCCATACTGCTACAGCCATTGTTTTTACAATAGAATTATGGTGCTGCTGACTTAATGATTTTTAAAAGACTAATAAATATATATGTCCGCGAGTTGTAATGTGACATTAATTTCTTGTGCGTGTTCATATCAAAGATAATGAGCTAGTTATTTTTGTTGTATTTAATCAATCTTAGCTCAACCTTAAATAAGATAAATTTCATGGCCCATAATAAACAATAGTGCAATAAAGGATTAACCTCGTATAGGAATTTGATAGAAGATTGACTCAATTTAAATCAATGGCTATTGTGTGTGCATATGTTGTGAGTTTAAAGGTGGAAATAAACACGTCCGCACAACATGAACAAGTTTGGGCGGTAAGGCCATGACATAAGTGGTGCGCCACCAATGAATATTTTATAGCTCAAAACTCAAAACAAGAAGGGAGAGAGTAGTGAGACACGGTCCACTGAGAGATGGAAGAGGAGCAAGTGGCGGATGGACGGACACATGAGAGAGTTATAGACGAAAGGAAGGAAATTACCTCTTCTAATATTTAACTAGATAAATTAAAATGCCAGTGTGTTGCAACGGAAATACAATTAATTGTGCAATGATGGTGCGAATAATAACGAGCTAGCTTGGATTTAATTGGAATTGCCCCAACCTTAAATCAAATAAATTTAAAGGCTCATAATAAATGCTAGTGCAGCAAAGAATGAATCTCATATAGGAAAAAAAACAATAGATTGACTTGACTTAAATAGCTAGGTATTGTGTACACCTACTATGAGTTTAAGAAAGGTGAGCTACACGGTGCGACGTGTGCATGGTCTCAATGGCCAGTCCATGATATAAGTGGTGCAGCGACAATAGACTTTGTAGGATGAGAGTGAGGGACAGACAGGCAGCTCCAAACTAAAAGCAAGAAGAATAAACGTGTTGGATCATAGATCGGGAGATAGAACAAGAGCAACTGAGCAAGGAATGAATGGACTCTGAAAGAATCAGAGACGGAAGAAAAAAAAATTGATGGAGGATGTGTCAGTCATGTATGGGTAGAGAAGACATAGTTTTACAAAGCTGTAAAAGAGGGGGGGGAGTGGGAGGCGCGGGTGCACACGCTATAAACAGGACTGGAGCACAGGCAAAACGCAGGCCAAAATAATAAAAAATGATTTCTCTTAACGTTGAGCCTCCCTGCTCATAGTTCTGTGTTTCATTTTGATCCGTTCAAATCCACAGCGCTCCCGGCCGTGTCTGCGTTCTGCAGGGATCTTTTTCAAAGTTCAAATACCGTAATCTTAGTTTTACCAAGGAAACTCATTTCTTACCCCCCGCAAGTTGGATCAGAGATGTCAATGCAATTGACAAACAGCTTGTTTCGAGTTTCTGGGATAGTACGAGTGTCTAGCCTTGAGCCAAGCTAATGAAGTCTGTCTGAACCTGAATGTATGTTTCTGGATACTTTTTGACGTGTGGAGCACAGCAGGGTACTAACGAGTCGAACGTATGCCATGATCTTCCTGACCCTGTTTTCAACAAGAAGTGTTAGTGGCGGCGGAAGCAACGGTTGGTTTTACGTTGAGAAATTCAGAGCTTTAGCCGTCGTCCATGACATTGCACCAGCAACCACATGCACCTTGACGAAGAGAAAGGAAAGGTACAATGAGGTGTCCGGCAGGACTAGTCGGTTATCGGTCAGTCTCTTGTATTCTCATTCGCACTTGTGGTGCAACCTGAGAACTCAACTCAGCCATGCACTCCATCTACACTTCTGTTATTGGCGTGCACCTTCTTTAATCAGCATATGATGTGTGGACACGAGGTCCTGTCCTGCTGTGTCCGTGTGTCTGTGTTCTGGTCAATCTCGGAGGGAGTTTTATGGGAGGTTCATAGATATTAAATGAGCTGACATGACACAGTATATATGAAAAGAGATGTGGTAAAAGTTCTATGACATGAAATAGGTTTTATGAGGATGAAACTTTATCTACACTATTTTCAACACATAAGAGTCTTGAAAATTAAGACATGAAACTCTTACTAAGACCGGTCTTATAGCCTGCTGAATTATTTATAGGTGGACTGCATGGTGACATTGTCAACATCTCAAATACTACTCTCTCCGTTCCAGAAAGAATATAATTCTAGCACAGTATCATGTTTCAGTATCTTAAGCTTAATTAATTATAGATAAAAAAAAAGTATCAATATTTATCATATCAACTAAATACTATTAGATTAAGTACGAAATGTATTTTCATAATAAATTAATTTAGAGCCACAAATATGAATGTTATTCACTAGAAACTTGATCAAACATGAACCACTTTAGTTAACACGCAACCCATAGTTACATGTTTTTTTGGGGACACGGTATCCTTGAATCAACATTTATTTTGTCACTGCAATGTGCCAGCACTCTAAGTCGGAGCTAGCTAATGCCTGTTTTTATAGGTGGCCAAACAGCAGCGCTATATATAGGTGGCTAAAAAACGGGCAGCATGGTCCTACAGGGCGAGACGGCTGGTGATGTTTGCCAGTATCCCTACTCATCCGTCTCTAGACATCAACTATCTTTAGGGGTGGCTGGCCAGCTGTTCCTAGAAATTGATTTGTAGAGACGGTTAGAAAATGAGCCGTCCCTACAAATCTTTTTTTTAGAAAACACAAATCTGAAAATAGATCGGACCCGAGACCTTGTACCTCGTTGTTACTCCTTTGCCACTCCACCCCCACTCACTTGTGTGCCAATGAGATATTATTTCTCCTCATATTATACTAAACCGATTTTGAAATGAGTGTTTGAAATCCTAATAAAATTCAAATGAAAAAGTTGTCAACTACAAATTTGTATGCCTTTTCGAGATCTACAACTTTTATGTTGGTAGTTTCTCCATCTGAGGTCATTGAAAAATTTAAATTTCAAATGTAAGAAATTAAAACTTAATTTTTCTTTGACAGACGATTTCAAATCAAAAAGTTCTCAACTACAAGTTGTATAAATATTCGAGATCTACACATTTTGTTTTTGTTGTTTCTCAATCTGAGATTGTTTGAAAATTTCAAATTTCAAATGTGAGAACTTCAAACGTAATTTTCCATAGATATATAGATGATTCCAAATAAAAAAAATTATTAACTACAAAGTTCTATAACGTTTTCAAATCTACGACTTTCATTTTGGTTGTTTCTCCATCCGAGGTCATTTAAAAACTTTGAATTTCAAATGTGAGAAATTCAAACATAATTTTCATGGATATATTATTCCAAATAAAAATATTGTCAACTATGAAGTTCTATAACTTTTCGAGATCTACAACTTTCATTTTGGTCATGTTTCCATCCATGGTTGTTTGAAAAATTCAAATTTCAATATGTAATTTTATTGTTCGGTGCCCATTTTTAGAGACGGTTCTAGATCCAGCCACATCTAGAAATCAATTTTGTAGGGGCTGCTAGATCTAGAGCCGCACTTGCAAGTAGGGCCATTTGTAGAGGCGGCTAAAAATACTAGCCGACCCTACAAATCGATTTCTAGAGGCAGCTCATTTTGAAAACCATTTTTAGTGGCAGTTTTAGATTGAGTCGCCCCTACAAATAAGGAGGCATGTCTACAAATGCTTTCTCTAGTAGTGTTATGTGTGGGCATCAAACCTATTATCGCTTACATCATACACGGCGTGCCCGTGCGGCATGCCGGTGTCCCAACCTCTCAAGATTTGCACCCTCCGCATCCCTAGCCAACCATGAAGGAGAAGGGACGGAGGGGAGCGGTAGAGGAGTTAAGGGTCGGGAGGACACAACATGCTTGTCCTCATCGATGGCAGAAGTATGGGGTGGATTCGAGGGGGGAGCGGGGGCGCCAGTCCTGGAGGAGTAAAGAGACGGGAATGACGCTCCGGCCACTAGACATATGAAGGTGGAGGAGATTAGTGGATGAGAGGGAAGGAAAAGCGGGAGGAGAAAGGTAGCCAAGCGTGGAGGTGTAAGTCACTAGGGTTTAGAGGGCCGTTGGCAAGGATGTGTTTTGTTCATGGAAGAATGACCTTAGCTATCGGAGTATCGGATGAAAATAGACGGTCAATGTCACTCACAGTTATGTGTGCACTTAATGGGCTAACACTTGAATGCATCATACCCACACCAGTTGTCCAAGCACGACACTGGCTATCGGAGCGTGCTGGCTAAGGCACACGGCTACCATCGGGTCGGTCCATGCTATTGCTAATGGCGTCCTTATATGGGTGGTGGCCCATTCCGTCCATTTGTCCAGATCCATCTGTCTATTTATACGTTCCTTTGAATAAGATTTGCTAAAATGTTTTTGGTTGGCTTTGATAAATGTAATAGCATTACTTGTGAGCTAAAATGTTCAACAAAAAACACTACTACAGAATCGATTTTTAGATGTGCTATTATTTTTTTAGAGGTGGCTCTATATAAAACCACCTCTATGGAGGCCCTAGGAACCGAGACTCCTCTAGAAAAAAGACTATTTCATATACGGCTAGAATTCCCAGTTGTCTCAGAAATGGAGCTATATTTAGAAGCGGTCAGTCGCACCTGCCTCTGTAAATAAAGCACCCCCTTTCTCCTTGTCAGGACCCTAAACCCTACCCTAAATTAGAACTGTAGCTTGAAGAGAAAGGAGGGGGAGCTCCAAGAAGAAGCATAAAATTTAAACATCTAAAGGTACGACGACAAGAAGGAATATTGCTCTTGGTTTTCTTGAAAGAGGTGACTTCAGAAGATATAAGCTGCAAAATATAGCGGCCTCTAAAAAAATAGTTCATATATATAAAAAATATGAATAGAGACCGGTGGTGCAGCCATCTCTGAAAGGGCATGCCTTTTCCAATATGCCCATTCAGAACGTGCAAGCATGCGTACAGGTCAAAACGTACTTGCGCATACTGTATTCCCATCTGCGTTGCAACGTTGGGTCTCTCTCCACAGACACCGCTGACCTCTTAACCGATCGTCAGGCTGTACGACAGTACGAGTGGCTATGGCTAACTGGTAACTGCTCATGGTATATATATATATATATATATATATATATATATATATATATATATATATATATATATATATATATATATATATATATATATATATATATATATATATATATATATATAATCAAGACACTCAAAAGAGTGTCTCATATCTTATATATACATCGAGGAAAATAAAGACCGGTACAAAAGATAGTTAATAGAACATAAAACTACCTCAAAAAAGTAAAAGTACATTAAAAAACAAATTGGTCATCTTCTTCCTTTGATCATCCACTGCTTGCTGGAGCTTGAATATCGCACTAATATGGCTTTAAATAGACGATAACGAAAAGTAAAAGTAAAAGTACATTAATAGACGATAACGAAAAGTAAAAGTACATTAATAGACATCAAAAAAGTAAAAGTACATTAATATCGCACTAATATCGCACTAATATGACCTCAAAAAAGTAAAAGTACATTAATAGACGATAACGAAAAGGAACACCTGCAAACATCCACGCCAAATATGGCTTTAAATACCGCAAAAGTCACTCGCTGCTGATAAGGAGATCTAGTACCCACTAAAAGAATATCGGCTAGAGGAACCCTCCAAGTGATACAGGCTTGCAATTCTTCACCATCGTTATCGAAAGTCAGCCAACTGCTTCCCAAGATAAACACAATAACTGCCAAGATCTAAAGATGACCAATAGATCTGACAAATTATGCTCTCGTTGGCCCTTCGGCGACGCCATATCGAACGTCGTAGAGGTAGGGAGATGCCGGAGAGACCTTATTCCAATACACCATCATCGCCACCACCTCGTCGATGGCACCAGAAACAGAAACATACGAGAAACAGATAACAAATCTAGATCTGGGTTGGGTTCCCACTCCTCTACCACCGGCGAGATCACCAAGATGGAAGAGAGAGGAGGGGGACCGAAGCGGTGGCGCTAGAGGCCGTGGCGAGATGATGCCCAGGAAGGAGCAGTTTTCGCGTGCTCTACTGTCCATGGTATTTATTTGTCCGTATAATCGTGTGTGATATCTTTTATATGGGAAAAACATGCTTACATTACCTCGCCATGTGTCCAATGGTGGTACCACTCCGACTATAAAAAAACAATTTTTTTAGACAGTCTATTTTGTTTTCTCGTCACCTTTAAAGGGTAAGGTTTAGGGTTTCAGACTCAAATGTTTGTTACAAGCACTTAAATTTAAAATTTTAAAATTTCAAATTTTCAAACAACCTCAAATATTGACATGGTTTATACTAAAGTTCTACTTACAGGATTTATAACTTTATAGTTGATTTTTTTATTCGAGATAGTTTAGAGCCAAATATTTGCTTTAAGTTCATAAAGTCTTAAATTCATATTTTGAAATCGGATGTTAGAGAGTCTAGAGCCCAAATTTTTTTTAAGGTTTTAAAGTTTTAAATTCAATTTTTAAATCAAATATTGACATGGTCTATACTAAAATTATAAATATGGACATGATCTACAATTCATAATTGACAACTTTTTTATTTGATATTTCTATAGGCTCAAATATTCATTGCAAGCTCAAAGATCTATTTGAAAATGATTTTTTATCTTTTTTATTTCTAGAGACGGTCCTTTAAGTTGCCACCTCCGCAAATAATTTTCAGTAGTGGGCAACATTTCCACCGAAGCTACTAAAAGAAAGGTTCTCCTATTCCAATTAGTAACAAGCATATAGCAGGATGGTAATAAGGACAGCTCGTGCATGTAAAGATCATGTGCTCATATGTATGATCAAGTATGTTTTGGTGATTTAGTCATTCATATGACAACCTAAGGGCATATACAATGCTCGTCGTTTCCGATCGCTATCTTGGTAATTTTACAAAAATCCGCTCTGTCCGGCTCAGAGACGGTCTCCCCGTCGCCTCGCGAGGTGATGCCAAAGACTCGTGCTCCAAGACCCAATCAACGGGAAGAGGTAGTTGTACGACCTATTAAGAAATTGTTTTCTCTTTTTTTTCCGTAAGCCACTAACATTTCTAGCCCATCCCCATAAGTACTGGCGAAGACGTCTAATTTTAGTATGCCATCGTTCGGAGTGTATCCTTCGTGTAATCCGGCCGGTCCATATATCCTTAACAAGTAAATAAACCTGCCCTCAATAGCTAGCCCAACTCAAATTTAAAGTTGGGAGGAGAGCCAGCCACTGATGGACCTCCAATGTTTACAGGAGCGGTAATGCTCTGTTTAGGGTGTTTGGACACCCCGTTCCCATCGGACCGTTCCCATCACACGCATCTAACCACCCACACAGACAAAAGCTCCACTCGCCTCGCTCCAGCCCGCATCGTGCGCCCTCACCGGCGCATATTCACCCCGCACCGCTGTAGTGGATCGACGGCGCCGATGCGCAGGGCCACGCCATTGTCTTCGTCGTCAAGCTCTTCGTCCACGTTAGCCCTGTCCCTCCTCACCGTTGTCCCCGAGCCACAGTGCCCAGGTAGGCCTGTAGGTTGACTCCACCGCGGCGGGGCGCCTCCACCTCGTCAGTTCGCCACGCCATATTGCGCTCAAAAAATGCGTGTTGCAAACAAATGTTTCAAAAGTATGTTGCAAGTGTTTCACACGGATGTTGCAAAAGGAGATCAGGATGTTGCATACGTTGCAATGGTTTGTACAGTATGTTGCAAGCGTCTGTTCCCAATGTTTTTAAATGTTTTTCATGTGTTTTTGCAAGTGTTCCAAACACATATTTCAAGTGTTTCATCTATCTTCTTTTGTATGTTGTAAGTATTGCATCTGGATATTTTAAAAGTAGATCGGGTGTTGCATCTACCTCCCGACCTTTTGCTGTCTCGCCTTGGTGCCTCCTCACCTTCTGCTGCCTTGCATTCTTCTCAAACTGTGGAGAGAGCGCAGCGGGGGCCGGCGGAGGGGGCGTGCCTGGGGATGGCGGCGCAGACGACAGACATGCTCTCCCCCTTCTGTTACGCGTGCAGGTAGCGCTTCGGTTCACTTTTTTCGGTTATACGCGAGGATGCTAAGATGGGATGCTCCCATTGTGGGACACCTCCGGGTACCCCGTAAGGAAGGGAGAAGATCTAGTCCGACTAGGAATTCTCCACATATAATCCTAGTAACATTGCTATTCGGTAATCCTACTAAGACTCTTACATTGTAACTGACTAGGAGACCTCCCTCCTAGGCTATATAAAGGAGGGCAGGGCTCCCTAGATCAGCACCTCTCTTCAAAGGAACAGACCTCATGGTCTAGACCTCATGGGCGCAATATATTTTTCACCCAGACTGGACATAGGGACGTTATTCCGGCGGACTGAACCAGTATAAATCATTGTCTCTACGTTCATCTTCGGCTCCTGGATCTGTGAGGCAGACAGCACCAGCAAGCTCCAAAGTCGCCTCATGGAGATCTTGGCACCTCAGTCTTCACCAGACATCTCAACGACCAGGCTGGATCAACTCGCCGAGTAGTTTTCGCACCTCTCGATCTCTGATTCAACTCGGACAAGGGAGGTCATCACCAATTAGGACTCCCACTCGAACACGTCCGGGTTGGAGATCCCATCAGAAGTCTAACATGGATACCTAGTTCGGTGTCCACTCGCACTCAATAATTCAGTTTCAATCTATCAAGATACGATCAGCTACATCATGCAGTCTGAAAAAGATATCCCTCTGACAGGTGCCCAGAAGGGCCTGGTCCTGTCCATCACACCCGAAGGAGGCATCATCCATTGGTCGGGTGCTCGTCCTGGCACCTCTTCAACAGATTCATCTCGTTTAGTCGGTATGGTGGAACTCTTGCCTTATCAAGACGGTAGAACCCTTCCAGCCGACAACAGCGATCACGGCTCTACAGAGATCATGGACAGCGCGATGACTGCACAATCTAGTACTCACTAGACCACGAGGCACTCTAGAGAAGTCTTTACGACCACCACAGATCCCTATGCCTAATCCCCTAGATATTCAGGATGGGGAAGAGACCGAGTCCAACATCTCCCCCGGATGCTCCGACACCCGTCGATGGGCCTAGGGCTGGAAACTGGTCTATGATTCGGTTGACTTAGACTGGGAGCTGTGTATGGACACGTTGCTGACGCCGGACGTCCGGGCACTAGTGCCTCCAAATAGAGAGGGGTGTGACCGGAGAGATTCCTCTAGTTAGGGCCTACCTTCATGCGAGTGAATTAAGTCCCACTTAATGCAGACTAAAATCCTATCAAGGTTTTCAAAAGTTTGTACTTATCGATTATTAGCCCATGTGGATTGCCTTCTAGGTAAGTTCTGTTCTCTAAGGTTAAAAGCATCAATAATAGCATTAAATAAAAAAGGTCATTCATCATTGTAGTTTGAATTTTCTTTTCATGCGACCATCTTATGGTATTAAAGTCACCACCTATTAAAATTGGTAGAGTCTTTACTATATTATTGGAAAGGCTCATACTACTACACAACTGACCTTTCGTCGATCGCCCAAAATACCTTTAGTCTCGGCGATTTTGGCGCCCGGGACTAAATAGAGCTTTAGTCCCGGTTTGTGTTACCAACCGGGACTAAAGGTCCCTCGTCAACGGCTCTGTTGTCAAGCGCTGTCGGGAGGGACCTTTCCAACCGGGACTAAAGCCCCACCTTTAGTCCCGGTTGGTGCCACCGACCGGGACTAAAAATTTTATCCCGGTCCGTGGCACCGACTGGGACTATAGGAAGGGATTTAGTCCCGGTTGGTAACACCAACCGGGATTAAAACCTCCCCCTATAAATTGAACCTCCCTCTTCTTCCTCCCTGCCCGAGCCCGAGCTCCTTGTTCATGTTCTTGTTGCTTGTTCTTCCATTGTTCTTGCTTGTTCTTGCTCTCATCTCCGGCGATCAATCCACTTCAACGCTTCTACGCCGTCGTCAATTTATTTGAAAGGTTGCTAGCTTCATCCTCCTATATTTTAGCAGTACCATATGTAAATTCATGTTGTATATAGCTATTTTATTTCATGTTGCTAGCTTCAATCAATTTTCATGTTTGAATTTTTATGAATGATGCTAATTATAGTACCTAGAAAGTAGTATACACAGATAATGTTTAGTTCTATTATAGACTTTTTAAGATACGTTTTACTTTAATTTATTCATGTTCCCATTTTAAAATATTAAATAATGTTGATTCTTTGTAATTTTGAAACAAATTAATTTTAACTTTAAAAAAATTTCAAATTAATTTTATTTAGAGATAAAATTACATCTTTTAATAAAAAAATGCAAATTCCATGATTTTGCTATGTTTTTATTAACATCCAGAAATTAATTTTATGAAATGATGAACCACTTATAAAATTTTAAACTCAATTAGACAAGGTTGTGCCATGCTCTTTTCTCATGCTGGGCTTTTAATTATGAGATGTCATATAATACAGATAATGACACGCCATTGGATGTACAATGCCGATCGCCGCTCCAACGAGTTCATTGAGGGCGTGCGAGAATTCTACAGAGTGGCCGAGGAAAACAAGCGGGATGGTTTTATATGCTGCCCATGTGCCGTGTGTATAAATTTAAAAGAATTTTGTAGCTCAAGAGATATTCACTTGCACTTGTTCAAGTCGGGTTTCATGCCAAACTATATTTGTTGGACCAAGCACGGAGAGACCGGGGTTATGATGGAAGAAGGTGAAGAAGAACAAGCGGACCCTGATGATGTTTTTGCTCAATACTGTGACTTCGCGATGGAGGAAGGTGAAGAAGAGATGGATGGAGAAAACAATATTGCTAAAGATGACGATTCTCTTGGTGATGTCATTCGCGACGCACAGAGAGATTGCGAAAGTGAAAAGGAGAAGGCTAAGTTTGACCAAATGCTAGAGGATCACAAGAAGTTACTCTACCCGTCGGCCGAAGATAGGCAGAAAAAGCTAGGCACGACACTTGAGTTATTACAGTGAAAGGCAAAGAATAGTATATCTAACAAGGCATTTGGAAAATTACTGAAGATCCAAAAATAGGTGCTTCCGAAGCCTAATGAATTGCCCACCACTACATACAAAGCAAAAAAAGATCGTCTGTCCTTTAGGATTACAAATCGAGAAGATACATGCATGTCCTAATGACTGCATCCTGTACCGTGGCGAGCACGAGAATTTAGATGAATGCCCTGTTTACCATGCGTCACGGTACAAGATCTTGCGAGGTGACCCTAGTGATGTTGAGGAAGAAGAACGTCTGAAGAAGAGAATCCCTGCTAAGATTATGTGGTATGCTCCAATAATACCACGCCTAAATTGACTGTTCAGAAACAAGGACCACGCAAAGTTGTTGCGATGGCACAAAGAAGACCGTAAGGTGGACAACATGTTGAGACACCCTGCAGATGGGTCCTAGTGGAGAGAAATAGATAGAGAATTCCTAGACTTTGTAGACGATGCAAGAAACCTAAGGTTCACATTGAGTACGGATGGATTTAATCCTTTTGGGGACCAGAGCTCTAGTCATAGCACTTGGCCCATTACTCTATGTATCTACAACCTTCCTCCATGGTCATGCATGAAGCGAAAGTTCATTATGATGCCGGTGCTCATCCAAGGCCCGAAACAACCTAGCAACGACATCGATGTCTACCTGACGCCATTAGTTGAGGAACTCCTGCTTCTATGGAGCAAACCAGGTGTGCATGTGTGGGATGAGTACAAACAGGAAGAATTCAACCTGCGAGCATTGTTGTTCATGACAATCAATGATTGGCCAACTCTAAGTAATCTTTCAGGACAGACAAACAAGGGATATAATGCATGCACCCATTATTTTGGTGACCTTGAGGCTGTCTATTTGAAAAAATGTCAAAAGGTCGTGTACCTTGGCTATCATCGATTTCTTGCTAAGAACCATCAGTTGAGAAAGAAAGGCAAATATTTTAAAGGTACGGCAGAACACCAGTCCAAGCCCAGCAACAGAGATGGGGAGGAGGTATTCAAGATGGTCAAGAATTTGAAAGTAGTGTTTGGAAAGGGACAAGACAATGAACATATTCCAAAAGACACTTCGGGGCGCGCCCCAATGTGGAAAAAGAAGTCAATATTTTGGGAGCTACCATATTGGAAAGACCTTGAGGTCCACCACTCGATCGACGTGATGCACCTGACAAATAATCTTTGTGTTAATCTTCTAGGATTTATGGGTGTGTTTGTAAAGCCTAAGGATACCCTTGAGGCACGAGAGGACTTGCAGCGCATGAAAGAACGAGACAACCTGCATCCAGAGAAGACAAATGATGGACGCCATTACTTAAGACCTGTTAGCTACACTCTTAGCAATGAAGAGAAGGAAAGCATGTTTGAGTGCCTAAGCAGCATCAAGGTCTCATCTGGGTTCTCCTCCAATATAAAGCGTATAATAAATGTGCCGGAGAAGAAATTTGTAAACTTAAAATCGCATGACCGCCACGTGATTATGACGCAAATGCTTTCGGTTGCCTTAAGAGGAATTCTACCTCCACATGTACGTCTGGCCACCTTGAAGCTGTGTGCATTCCTCAATGCAATTTCTCAGAAGGCAATCAATCCTTTGGATCTAGCTATTCTACAGAATGATGTGGTTTAATGTCTTGTCAGCTTTGAGTTGGTGTTCCCTCCATTCTTCTTTGATATCATGACACATCTCTTAGTTCATCTGGTGAAAGAAATTAATATTCTAGGTCCTGTGTTCCTACACAACATGTTTCCCTTAGAGAGATTTATGGGTGTACTGAAAAAATATGTTCACCAGCGGGGTTGGCCAGAAGGAAGCATCACCAAGGGATACGGGACAGAGGAGGTCATTGAGTTCTGTGTGGACTTCATTCCTGACCTTGACCCGATTGGTCTTCCTGAATCACGGTATGAGGGGAGACTTGGTGGAAAGGGTACACTAGGAAAGAAAACATATATCAGCCATGGTGATGATTCTTTCAATAAAGCGCACTACACAGTTCTTCGAAACTCCACTGTGGTGGAACCGTATATTGAGAAACACATGGATTTTGTACGATCTGAGAATCCTGGGAGGAATGAGGCTTGGATTACGCATCATCACATGGAAACATTCGGTGATTGGTTGCGAAAAAAATGTCAGGGTGATAAAACTATTGGAGATGAACTGTATTTGTTGGCTAGACAACCATCGTGGCACGTCCTCACGTACAAAGGGTACGAGATAAATGGAAATACATTTTACACCATATCCCAAGATAAAATGAGTACCAACCAAAACAGTAGTGTCCGCGTGGATGCCATGGAACCGAATGGGAACATACACACATATTATGGTCACATAGAGGAGATTTGGAAACTAGACTATGCACATAATTTTAAAGTCCCTCTATTCCGATGCCAATGGGTGAAGATGACCGGAGGAGGGGTATCAGTCGATAAGGAGTACGGAATAACAATAGTGGACCTCAATAATACTGGGTATAGAAATGATCCATTCGTCCTTGCTGCAGATGTGAATCAGGTGTTCTATGTGAAAGACATGTCTACAAAACCTAAGAGAGGGAAACACGATGATAAATCAACCAACGAGCCAAAACGCCACATAGTTCTTACAGGAAAAAAACATTGTGGCAATTGAAGACAAGTCAGACATATGAGAGGATTATGAAAAGGATGAACGAATCCCACCCTTTTGTGTCGCCAAAGACCCAAGCATCCTGCTCGCTGGTGAGGACACTCCATGGTTATGGAATGATCATAACCAAGGGCATTACGTCAAAAAGTTTACCACTGTACCCGCTTGATATAGCTAGTGATAACAAATTAATAATGTGTATTTGACATCTTGTGTAATATAATTGTAACTTTATGTGTTGAAAATTCAAATTTGAGTGGTTCAAACTTTTAGTACTCATCAAATCTTGTGTAATATAATACCAAGTTGTTAGAGCTCACCAAGATACAAACTTTTTATATAGACCATTTTTATATTTGAGAAAGTTTAAGCAAACAATACTCACCAATTCTTGAATCTCACACAAACTATATGAAACTATATGTGGCAATTGTGGATTTTCAACTACACTTTGCCAACATTTTGTCAAATGCAAAAATAGTCTATATATGAAATGTAGATCTTGATTAGTGGAACAATATTGGTATTCATGACTTTTCCAGTTGAGACCACCTAGGGTTCCGAAAACTGGCGTTTGGCTATGAATTCTTTTAAAATTCAAAATTGAGTGATTCAAACTTTTGCAAATGAAAAGTTGACTATTAGACTAAATGTAGGTCTTGATGAGTGGAACAAACTATGTATTCATGAGTTTTCCATTTGAGGCCATCCAGGGTTCGGTCAAAGTGTGTGTTTCTAAAAACCAATGTTTTGACTTTGGTCAAACTTGGTCAAATGACCCATTTGAGGACTTCAAATGAAAAACTTTTGAATACCAAGTTGTTAGAGCTCATCAAGATCTATATTTGATACATGGACCATATTTTCATCTAGATAAATTTTATCAAGTCCCAGGCACATGTTTTCAAAATCATGGACGGGTTTTGGTCAAACTTGGTCAAATGACAGACTAAATGACTTAAAATAAAAATATTTTGAATACCAAGTTGTTAGAGCTCATCAAGATCCAAACTTTTTATATAGACCATTTTTTCTATTTGAAAAAGTTTAAGTAAACAATACTCACCAAATCTTGAATCTCACATAAACTATATGAAACTATACGTGGGAATTGTGGATTTTCAACTACACTTTGCCAACACTTTGTCAAATGTAAAAATGGTCTATATATAAAATGTAGATCTTGATTAGTGGAACAATATTGGTATACATGACTTTTCCAGTCGAGACCACCCAGGGTTCCGAAAACTGGCGTTTGGCTATGAATTCTTTCAAAATTCAAAATTGAGTGGTTCAAACTTTTACAAATGAAAAGTTAACCATTAGACCAAATGTAGGTTTTGATGAGTGGAACAAACTTTGTATTCATGAGTATTCCATTTAGGCCATCCAAGGTTTCAAAATCCGACGTGCAGCTCTGAAAATTTTAAAATTTAAAATTTAGACAATTAATATCGCGCATTTGTATAATTATTATTGAAGAAACAAAAGTTTAATGTCCAAACGACCCAAAAACAAAGTTTCTGTCAAAAGCCAATATTTTTTATATTTTAATTGTCCATTACATTTTTGCATTAACATAATATTCATTATAAATAACATTTTTGTTGAATAATATAAAATATTTGAGAATAAATTGTGTTTAGAATTTTTGCAATGCACAATATATCCAAACAAAATTAATGTGTATTTTTTGAAAAATTTATGATAAATATTAAATTCACTATGTATTTTAGAAGAAGAAAGAAAAAAGTGAAAAACCAAATTCTGACGCCTAAACGGGCGCCAGAATTTAATAAAAGCCTTTAGTCCCGGGCCTGGCCACAGCCCGGGACTAAAGACCTTTTGGTCCCGGTTACAGCCACGAACCAGGACTAGAGGTTAGACCTTTAGTCCCGGTTCCAGCCACGAACCGGGACTAAAAGGTCTTTAGTCCCGGGCCGTGGCCAGACCCGGGACTAAAGGTGCCCTCCGCTATAAAAGGTTGCGCCTCTTCTTCCTCCTCAGCCCGATCTCGTCGTCGCTCCAAAAAACCCTAACACCCGCGCAGTGCTCGCATCGTCGCCGCCGTCATCTTCGCGCTTCGTCGTCGACTGCCATCGCGGAGCACCGCCGCGCCATCATTGCCTCTTGTTCGTGCCGTCGTACGTCGCGCCGCGCTCTCCCCAACACTCTCTGGCGTCCGCCCTCGCGTGCGCGCGCGGTCGCCGGCCGACGCGGCCTACCTCCTCCTCCTCCGGCCCTGCCTCCTCCTCCTCTCGACCCCGCGGGTGCTCCCGACCCCAGGCGCCGTCGTTTCCCGGCCACCGGCGCGCCTCCGGCCGCCGCGCCAGCCGCGCGTGCGGCTAGCTTCCTCGTTGATCCCGCGGCCGCCGGCAGCGCGCGTGCCCCGGCCCGCCCCCCAGCATGACTCGGTGCTGCCACCGCACGCGCCCCGCCCCGTCCCTCGGCCGGCGGCCAGGCAGCCGCGCCACCGGCGCGCGGTGGCGGCGTGCGCGCGCGCCGGCCCGGCCCCCACGCGTTGCCCCTTTTCCCTTAGGGAAACCGAGAAAGAAAGAAGAGAAAGAAAAAAATGAAAAATTAGATACAAATGAAATATAAAAATGTAATGAAATATAAATGAAATTAAATAATAAAAAATGTGTATATATATATGTTAATTAATATATGTATAATTGATGCATACTAACACACAAATAATATTTTATTAGTATATAATTGATGTAAAAAAAGGATAAAAACTTGAAAATGTGTATATATATTATAATTGTAATATTCTAAATGTGTATATATATTATAAATGTGTATATATATTTCATTAGTATATAATTGATGTAATAATTATTTGTGTGTACCGTACCGAGCACCGTACCACCGCCGCCGTACGTCCTCGCCGCCGTCGTCTCGAGCGTGCCGCTACCTCCCTCCTCATCTTCTCCGGCCCCAACGCACCAGGCGCCCCCACTGCTCCTGCGCAAGCCCACCACGGCGCCCCCACTCCTCCGGCCCCCGCTATAAATATAGACACACACATTAACACACTTAACACACACACTTATAATGTGATATAATATTTCATATGTATTAACACACACTCTTATAATACATTTGTTCCCTCTTTCTTCCTCCTTCCAGATCGACGTCTCTCTGCCGCCGTCACCGAAGTCCCCGTCGTCTCCGCACCGACCGCCGTCTCTCCGCCGTCGTCTCTCCGCCGTCTCACCGGCTTCAAAATACAGGTATATCTAGAGATGGATCTATTTATCTAGCTAGAATGCATATATTATTTAAATTAGTGCTATAATTAGTGGTACAATTAGTGGAATAAATTAGTGGTATATTTATGGTATATTTGTTAGCAAATGATATTCATAATCAAATGATATACCCTAAACCCTAAACCCTAAACCCTAAGAGATATTGCAGAAATGGCCAACCCGAGAGAAGACGAAGAAATATTGTTGAACATGATCCGCGGTAGCGCTGAAGAAGTTCGTTATGACGATCGCGAAGGCAATGAGAACCCTGAGGGCATCGATGACGGTTCTCAGTATTTGGTCGACCCGAATGACCAAGATAATGTTGGTCAGGTCTGTAATATATGCAGCCTCCTATGTTTATATACATGAAATTCAAAAAATTTCCATTATTAATTGTCTTGTTTTTGCCTACATAGTCATCTGGCTTGACGACAACCACGGGGACTAGCAGAAAAGTACGAGGCCCGAAGAAGCTGATGGAGGGCCAGTTGGTTATCACGGATTTCGACGAGAGAACATGTCAGCCACGTGGACCCCATGTAAGGGCCTTTGTCAACCACTTAGGGTACCTTGCCTGGGATGGGATCCTGATCAATGTCCGTGAATGGAAGAAAAATAAGCAACATCCAGAAATCAGTTATGTCTCCGACCGTGACAAGGAACTAGTCTGGGGTGATGTGTTGCAACATTTCACGCTAGACACAAACGATGAACAGTTGAAGGAAAGAGTTCAGGATTGGTCTGTGAAGAAGATGGCCACACAATTCTAGTGCTTTAAGAAGAATCTATATAGCGACTATATCAAGAAGAACAAGACTCCAGATTTCAACTGTAAGCAATTTGTCAAGCTGTGCCTGTTTTGGGATGAGTTTGTACAGTTTAAGACATCGGAAGAGGGTCAGCAACGGGCGAGAAGGAACCAAGAGAATGCCCAATACAAGACCTATCACCATACGATGGGATCAGGTGGCTATCCTATTGCCATTCCTAAGTGGGAAAAAGCCGAGCAAGAGCTAATTGACAAGGGGTTAGTGCTAGAATTCCTCGACTGGCCTGAGCGCGCCAAGCACTGGTTTTTCGCTCACAGAGGCCGCCTAGACCTAGAGACCGGAAAGGTCATGTATGGGGAACGCATCTAAGCTATAGCAGAAAAGATTTCATCAAGCCCACTCCGTCGCTCAAAGTGGAGAGTGGCAGCCGAACAGAGATAAAGATGAGCTGACATACGCCCCGGGGAACCCTGAGCACGGTGGACGGATGAGAGGCTATGGCTCCGTATCATGAGAGCATGCCTTCCCTCAGGATAGAGAAACTTATAGAAGCCGCCAGCGAAAGAAGGAAGAGGACAGGGAACGGCTACGCAAGTTGGAGGAGGATGTTATGAAGACCAGTGAAGTGGCTCGTAAGGCGCTAGAGCGGGAGGAAGCGCTTAAGGCCACTATGAATGAGCAAATCAGAAAGGCCGTGGAGGAAGTTGTAAGTTCCCGCCTCCAGAGCTTGTCACAGCCGGCCGCCAACATCAGCCCTAGCTCAGCTTAGTTGAAAAGCAGTTGTGCTTCTACGGAGGTGCCTGTAAGGCAAGATGATGACGCAGGGATGCGCTTCCCGGTGGATGACGTCACCGCTCCGTTGACGTCCTGTGAGCTGCATATTCCAGAGGGGAATGCCACAGTTAAGGTGGCTACCGGTGTTGTATCTCCTATCGACCCCACCAAGACACCAAGGATCTACTCGGTCGCAATACCACCCGGATATACTAGTGTCTCGGTGGATAGAGTGGTCAAAGGCCATGAAAATGTGGCTCTGGATATCGAAGGTGGTGATGGGGAGAAGACCCTAGGTGAAGCGGAGAAGACATTCATATGTTGGAAGAAATGGTACATCATTATTCCTGGGGCGCCGCCACCACAACCGAACCCTAGGTGTGGATGATTGTGAACGCAATTGCTAATCAATAATTATGTACTATATCTAATTACGGTTCACTCATGTATATACCTTGTTCGTTTTTTCAAATCCAGGACCTCCCTAAGTCCGTCTATCCATTCACCACATGACCACAGTGCTGTGGGACACGACGACGAAGATGATTTCATACAAGACAAGGTTGCATCCCCTCCGTCGGTCGTATCTCCTCCATGATGACAGACTCCAACGTTGCCAGCGGCCCAATCTCCTCCACAACAGCAAGCTCCAACCGTGCCGCCGCCGCCTGCATCCCCACCGCCGGCCGTATCTCCTCCATGATGGACTCCAACACCGCTAGTGGCCCAATCTCCTCTACAACAGCAAGCTCCAACCGCGCCGCCGCCGCCTTCGCCAATGCCAACAACGGCCTCCTCATCGGCACCGGCTGGTCCACCGAGGAACAAGAGGCCTGCTCACCCACAGAGATCGGTCCCACCACCTCCGTCGAAGAAACAAGCTGTGGTCACGAAGATCCCAAATACAACCAAGCTTTCATATGAGAAGACTGATGAAGAACTTAATGTTTCAGTCAAGGCAGAAGTGAAAGCGTTCTTCGAAAAGACCAAAGCTGATGCACGAGCAAAGCAGGAGAAGCCATACCTAATGTATCCTCGTGGAAAGCTACGTCAAGTGGTGTAGTCTATGCAAGGCGAGAAGCGTGCTGCTAGTAAAAAAACCAGCGCCGCCACTATCAGACTTTGAGCGTACTATCAAAAAGAAAATCAAGAGGGACAAAAGGAAAGAGAAGGCGGTCGGGAGAGATGTTGCACAGCTCGGCCAACAAGCGCAGCAATCAGTGCCGCCACTAGTGGTTGAGAATCAATATGGTTCCAACATGAACTTGATGCAAATGTCGGTACCTGACGATGTGGACTTAGATGAACTCGCCAAGTGGATGAATGTGACTAGGCTTTCCTTAGAAGAACTTCTCGGTCTGGAGGAACCGAAAACTGGTAAAGAGTCCGAAGTTGTTGATGAATGGCGGAGGAAGTACGTATATGGCAGGAGTCTATGCGACCCTGCAAAGGTAAAAAATCTTGGTACACAAATGTACAAGCTGCATGAGTACTACTTGAGATTCTATGCACAACATCAAATTGAACAATATCTGGGCGTCCAAGTCAGAGACCGTCACTACTTCTATGGAGATGATGTCATCTGGGTACAGTTTAGTGAACTACACCAGCTTCTCTATATGGATGCTCTCGACAAATCTCTCATAAGTTGCTACTGTCTGTAAGTGATTCTTCATTTTAATCAATAATCTCACTCTAGCATATGTACGTATTCATAATAACTATGCTCACGATGTGCAGACACATGATGAGAGAACTTATATTGAAACAAGACGATCAAATTGATTTTATCGATCCGTATGTCGTGTACAAGGACACAAAGACTAAAGATCCATTCAATCTGAAGATCAAGGAAATGGAGAAAACCCTCCGGAGGTTTTTTTTTATAACCAAAGGCATAAGGAGTTGATACTCTTCCCTTACAATATGGGGTAAAGTATTGTGTTATATCATGTCTTAGTCAATCCAGTATATATATATATATATATATATATATATATATATATATATATATATATATATATATATGTTGACTCTATAAACAAATGCAGGGATCACTGGATACTCATTGAGATTAAGATCAATGACAAATGTATATGTGTGTGGGACTCAATGAGAAAAGAGCTAGAAACGTACCAAGACATGATACACAAGATCTAGGAGTAAGTTCTATCATTCTTTAAATATCAATGTCTGCTCTTTTACTTTACTATGTTATACCTAATCAACGACCGACTTATTGGGTAGGGCTTGGGCTTGGTTAAAACAAAGATATCATACGGATCTGAAAGCGCCGCTTCCCGCTCCTATTCTACATAAGTGGGTGCCTAGACAGCCGTACGGAACCAATTTATGTGGATACTATATTTGCGAGTACATACGGTGTAGCAAATTTACACCTGCTAAAGAGATCCTAAAAGTAAGTAACATGTGTATACAGTAAATTCATATCTTATTTATTTGTTGAAACTAAATAAATCTTATGTATATCAATATCTTTTTCTTTAATTAATGCAAATGGAAGGAGTGGGAATTCAAAAAATAAGTGTTCGAGCACACAATACTCATCGCAATCTAGGAGACGATCGCAAGTTTCATCAACGATCATGTTATCCCGGAAGATGGCGAGTTCCACCACAACCCTATGTTGGGATTGAAGAGTCTAAACAAGGACGAACATTTGTATGAGCTTTGAGTGGCGGGCAAACATTGTGTAACCATTAACCGGCGGCCGAACACTTGATTACTTGTTATTATTGTAAATGTAATGTGTATATATATATAGTTTCATACTTTATTTATGTGCAATAATAACGCTCTCGTATAGGTGCAACGTATACGGATAATAGCTGCGAAGAATAAATTGGAAAACATATATAATTAAAAACCAAAATCAATAATAAATTAAAAAGGAAAAAGGAAAAAGAAAAAAGAAAAAAAATCCTTTAGTCCCTGTGGGTAATACCAACCGGGACTAAAAGGGGCTGCGCCACGTCAACCTCGGGCGACCCCTTTAGTCCCGGTTGGCATTACCCGAGCCGGGACTAAAGGTCGGACATTTAGTCCCGACCGCTTAGTCCCGGCTCGGCAGCCGGAACTAAAGATCGTTTACAACCAGGACTAAAAGTGGGTTGTGCAGCAGTGTCACTTAAAAAGCCGCCTTATTTTTTCTTGCACTACACCATACGCAAAAACCAAAAACCATTGAAAATCGTCAACCTTTACACAGAAACCAAAAACCATTGAAAATCATCAACCTTAATTATCTCGGATTATAAACTTGAAAAAAAAATTACTTCTTCAATTTCTCCTATGTCAAAAGAGAGCAAATTAGTGCCTAGGAACATGCCGGCAGATCTTCCCCTAGGAGGTTTGACATGCCACAAAAAGTCCTTCACACCACAAGGTGTTTTGAGAAAGAATGGAGATCAATCTCAACCTTATGTTTCTGATAAGGCAACGAAGTCTAGGCTTTTCTCTGTAAACAAGCTGTTCGTTTCGTTGAAATTTGACTTATGCTGATGCTTATAGTGATTTGTTGTGAGAGGAAAATGTCCTCTCACAACAAATCAGTATAAGCATAAGCCGCCACAATTCCAAAATAGATCCTTTTTTGACTTTTTGCTTTTTTTCCTTTTCCTTTAAACTTGATTTTTCTTTGTAGTTATGATACGCATATTCACCATTTGAGAAATCATCCACTATATCCCCCCAAATGGTTGAAACTAAGAAGGTCGAGTTCCTCTACGTTAAATTCCTCATTCACCAAAACCTCAAAGGAGCTATTATATTCAACATAAATGTTAACCGGTTGAGATTTTTGTCAACTAAACACTAAATCCTTTAATAAACTAACAACCCTAACTCTAAATCCTTCAATAAAATAACAACCATACTCACCTCATGTGCCAACGAGCCTAAAGTTATGCTGATGACCTTACTATCTTACTATATGATATATGAATGTTGCACCCAAAAGTGGGCTAACGGATAGAGCCACATCGCTCGTTAACGACAGTAAAATCATCAAAAGAAGCAAACGAAGAAAATAAACAGGTACCATTCTTTGTAGCAGCATCTAGAGAGTTGCTTGTAGGCTCACTCATTCTAGCATGTTTTGTGGTCACCTGCCGATGCACTCCTTTTGCTAGAGCGCTAGAGTGGCGCATAGCAGGAGACACGTTCTACTATTGATGGTGTGGTTTGCCGTTCTGGCTGTTGCGTCCACCACCCCCACGGCCTGCCACCGCCGCAGCGCCTCTGGTTGAGACAATCGCTAGAGCGGGACTATGGACTAGCCACCTCCGTAGGACGCCACGCTTCCATGCAAGACAGGAGACAAGAAGGCGCCCAAGCGGCTCCTTACCTCTGCAGCAGTGGCGGATCCAAAGGGTAGTCCAGGTAGACCTAGAATTACCTCCAAAATTTAGCCCAAAATGTTTTAGTACCTCTCATTCATGCCCAATAAACCAAACATAGCCCAGCAACTCTCTCTCTCTCTCGGAGACACGCCGACTTCCATCCCCATCCTCACGATCCAGGTCTGCAGGAGCTGGAGGTTGTCATTAGTGCCGTCTCCAAGGAGACCTTGCCCTTGTTGGCAAGGCGCAACTCCTTGAGAGTCAGCATGTTGCATGCAGTGTGGTGAAGGAGGGAAGGGATGCATTTGGCGATGTTGTCCTCTGTGTTGAAGAAGTGGGGATTGTTGAGGCCCCGTAGCAGGTTGAGCATGAGCATAGGTCGGATCGGAGATGGAGTGGCCAACGTCATAAACATATTATTGTTTAGAAATCTCGTTCCCGTGAGGCCATCCAGTCCTAAATCAATTCCAAATTGCTCTATACAGGAAGCACGTGCTTTCTACACGCACTACGTATGTGAACCCCATCTGAGTATGTTAGATATGTCTATGTAGCACATCTATGAGGGGTTGATATGTTTATGTTTCCTCCTTTTCGAGTCTAATAGTATGGTCTTGCTCTCGTACAGTTGGATATCAATGAGGACGTAATGATATTGCATTTATGATGCACCCTTTCAAATTAGTTCTAAGCTTGACCAAAAGAAGTAGGAGTTAGGAACATACTTACATGCAGTTGTAGGCTATATGTATGGACTCTTTATAATCATAGCATTGTATAAAATCAAATTATTTTCATTAAATTTTCATTGATATATCTTGATAGTACATTTAGTTAAATAAATAGGTGATAATATATTTCTCTAGAAACTGATCGAAGTTAAAAAAAAAATGTTTGATCCAAAATATAGTTAAAGTAAACTATAATTTATAGAAGCGAGAGAGTACAATTATCTAAAATAAGGAAAAAAAATTAAAAGAAAGAATAACAAAAAAACAACGCAACAAAAATCCAGAAAACCTACAAAGTCACGGCACACGAAAAACAGGCTGGGCTGCAGCCCTCTTTCCCAAAAAGGTCAGCCTATATAGCACGCAAATGATAAGTTGGGCCAACAAGAAAAATCAAACGCCAGAAAAGGAAGCAAGAAGCCCAACAGGATAGAAACCACACATGCTGTCCAAACCGAAACCAGGTCACACCTTTCAAAAAAAAAAAGTCCACAATGATGGACCTAAGGCTGGCTAACGAGCCAGCTCAGCTCGGCTCGTTCTGGCTCGTTAGGATAACGAGTTAGCTCGGCTCGGCTCGGCTCGTTACGAGCTCGAGCTGGCTCGTTAGGCTCGCGAGCCAGGTAAAAAAATATATAAAATATAATATTTATATTTATATAAAGCATAAAAATATTAATAATATAAAAATAATATATTCAATAGCCTTAAATCGAACAAAATATTCATATGAGCTAACATATCATCTATTTGTGAAGTGCAAAACATGAAGTAATACAAAACTAATATAAGTTATGATGACTTTTTCTCTAAAACTACGGCTCGTTTGGCTCGCGAGCGGCTCACGAGCCAGCTCGAGTTGGCTCGTTATAGCTAACGAGCTAAAATCCTGGCTCGGCTCGGCTCGTTATCATAACGAGCCGAGCCGAGCGAGCTAACGAGCTTCGAGTTTTTCGTCCCGCCTTAGATGGACCTCACAAAGCAAAACTCAACCAAGACGAGAAAAGTAACTAGATTATAGCTAGATAATATCGTTTCTCAAAAAAACAAAAGTTAGATGATACTGTTTAGTAATCTCGTTGCCCGTAAGGCCGCCATCCGGTCCCAAATCAATTCCAAATCGTGCTATACAGGAAGCAGGTGTTCCGTGAACTCCGTCTGAGTGCGTGTGGACATCAGCCGTCTATGGAACCTCCCAGGCTCAGCTGCTGCAGGCTGCTAGGCTAGGCATGCATACACACACCGGTGGCCCCTACCAAAATTTTGCACGAGGTATATATGATTGAGCGGCCATTATATTTTTGTGGAGGTGCAGTAGCTAGGATACTTCGCAGGAAGTCGGGAGATCCTACTTGCAAACCGGCACGCGATGATCGATCGGGCACCGGTGGTCACTCCAGGTCCAGGGCCAGGCTGGGTCAGACGTCAGAGGCGTTTCCACACTACTAGCTCGACGCCGTTCCCCACTTGTTAGCGCTGCAGGCGCGCAGCCACCTAACCTAACCCGGCTACTAGCTGCGGCTCAGCATGCAGCACCGTTGGAATCAATCAAGCTTTGGAACCTGATGACATGCATACATGGGGCAACAGCCACTTCAGCCACCTTATTGATTTGATGATTTCTTAACTGCTTTTCCTCGGCTGCGGCTATGTTCGGCTGTCTGTTAAACCAGCTGCTGAACAAAACGCGAGCTAAAGCTCGAAACCATGTGTTGCACGTTGAGACGGCGGCCACCGATTAGCAGTACGCAGCTCGTGGTGCACAGTGTCAGTGTGTCTGTGACTTTAGTTTTGACCACTGGCTTCACCTTTTTGCGTGGTCGACATCCCCGTCTGAATCAAACATGGAAGAGAGGGAAAGGACAGCCAAGGGGAAAAGGTATGACCCTTTAGACTTTAGACTTTAGAATTTTCAACTGATGGATTGGATGGTCCACGAAATCGATAATTCACCGTGTGGGTCTTTTGTGCTTTGTTACTATAACTGCACAGTTTTGTGTCTTCCTCAATTGAATGGATTTCTATTGCCGCAAACTTCTCTCTTTTCTCTCTTTGTGAACCTTATCGTGACAAACTCCATTTGTTCGGGTTTCCATTTGTATAAAATAGATAAGCAAATTTCTCTGATGCATTTAAAAAAAAAGATACACATTCCTTATACCGTTCAACTATCCACCTCAACATAAAGACATAGCAACAATTAGGGTGAAAATGGTCGGGATAAATATTATTTTGTCCCATTCTGATTTCTATATCTAATCTGTTTCTGGATTCGTGTTTACGGTATTCTGGTCGTTTTGTTCTTTATTTCTGGAAAATTTGAAAACTAAACGAAAATAATATGGTTGGTTTTCTTGATCATTTTAGTTTTCCTGTTTTCCGCCGGCACATTAAATTTTTACCCACAAAAATGATGTTTTATTTTAGGAAGTCCAATAAAACACCTTAGTCGATAGCACACCACACCTGTATGTGTAGTTTATGGAGGATTAGTGGTTGGCTTGTCGTGTTGTGAACGTATGTTCCTCCACTCTTGTACTTTTGGTATTTTATTTATGGATCTTACGGTAATATGTTGGTAGTGATGTCATGTTAGGTCCATTAAGTTACATTAAAGAACTGGTTTTTAGAGTAAGTAAAAATCAATTTCTAGAGTTAGCTAGAAAAAATTGCCTCTAGTCATGAGTCTCCAAAAAACATCGGTTTCCAGAAACGGCTATAGAAACACCAACCACCTCTAATAAACATTTTCCAGAAAATATAAACCAGACACAAAATATTGCAAAAAAGAATAATACTAGGAGATGCCCACTTCAAATCTTGCAAGTTCGAAGCCACTGGTTATCCATGCAAAATAAATGCATGTGCGTCTATCTCAAGTCTCATGAGCCCCATAACACCCCATACCACTGCAACACATTATCACTTAAGATTAAATGTAGGGTGCTATTCTTTTCTATTAACTTTTATAATTTTGTATTGAGTATTTCGGCTCCTAAATTATTTTAAATGAAAAAAGCTTCATCTATAAAGATCCCGTCAAACACTACAATTTTAATTTAGGGAGCCTCTCCATCCGAGATCGTCTCAAAAATAAAAAATAAAAAATAAAAAATAAAATTCAAAACAAAAAAACTTAAAACATAATTTTGAGACCCAAAATACAAAAATATTATCGATTACAACGCTATATCTTCAAACTTTACAATTTTGATATAAAGTTGCCTTGATCCAACTTGATTTCAAAAAGCTATGCATTTTTTTTTCTAACTACACCTATTTTTAGGGGCAGGTCATATTCCAATCGCCTCTAGAAATCACATTTCTAAAGTCAACTGAAGTTTCGAGCTAGAGGCAGTTGGTGTTTCAAACCACCTCTAAAAAATAGAGAGCGTTTCTAGAGGAGGCTGGAAACGCCGACTACCTCTAGAAATCGGTTTCTATAGACGAGCTATCTCATAAACTATTTTTAGAGACTATTCTTAATGGAGTTGTCTTTTTAAAAAAGGACACTTTAAAAATCGTTTTTGTAGTAGTAAGCATGTGAAGTCATGTTTCTTAATAGCTTATTTTAGAGATAGTTTTTAATAGCTTATTTGGTTAAGTTCTGTATGGTGGAATCTGCCCACTTACTGAGTTCAAATCTTCAACTTGATGTGATTTCTCTCATTTTCTTGGATTTAATCTAAGATTTGACACTTGACAACACTATTCTTATATAGATTATTCATATATATGATTACATACTCCATAGATTTACAAATATAATAGCAGAAAAAAAGGGGAAAAGAAAATGCTTATCGATCGTCTTATATATATAGAACGAAGTTCAACTTCCTTATTCTGCCAAACTGTCATGCTGCCAAATTAATGTATACTCCAGTTCTCTTCTCACTTATATATTAATTGATTTGTCAACTCGTAAGCCAACGTACTAAACATGGCATGAATATGCATGCTATTAATATTTATCAAATCATTACGGCAAATGATAACTTCATAATGCATTCAGGAAAAAAAAAACGATCAACAGGCGAAATAATGTTGCTTGTTCTTCCAAAATGTACATTTACAGTACAAACGTATCTCTTTTATCCAAACCCCATTTGGGGGGGCCCTAATTACACGTATCAAACCTCCCTGTCTAAGAATACAATCTTTACATAAAAATGAGCAAAGCAAAAGGTTTTGCCGAGTCTCTACGTTTGATACGATATGAGACGACGAACAAACAGACGTGAGAATGGTCACCAAATGATGATCGATCTTGGTCGGCTGCGGAATGCCGGCATGCGATATCAACAAGGATAGGAAGCCATGTGCGACGCCAAGCACGGCGAGCCCCTCCAAACTCTGGCGTGCATCTTGAGCATCTCCCTCGCCCTCTCCCTCGGCCGGTCACCAGCGGCGCCGGCCTGCACTAGGTACAGCAGCCTCACGACAACTCCGACGGCAAGCATCTCCTGCAGCACCGCGGGGGTCGCGGAGTGCCTGGCCACCGCGTGCAGCGCGCGCACCGCGCTCTCGGTAGCCGTGGGGGACAGCCGCGTCGCGGCTCGCGCAACAACAGCCAGCCCTGCCGGGTGGGCCACGAGCTCCAACCGCCCGTCCGCGCAGCCACACAGATGGTCGATGGCAACCGCCGCGAGCTCCCCCGCCCGCTTGCCGCCGTTGCTGCTGCCACCGCACCCGTCGCTGAGGAGCAGCTCCACGAGCGCCGCCACGGCGCCGGCCTCGACCGCCTTGATGCGGTTCCGGCCCCAGGGACAAAGCCGGCAGAGCACGTGGAGCGCCACCTTGATGGCCTTGGGCGACAGCGTCCTGTCCGCCACCACCCTCACCACGCCCTCGACCAGCTCGGTGCTCGCCGAGCTCAGCCGCGAGGGTTGCATAGCCGACAGCGCCGCCTTCAGCAGGTGCATCGCGTACGTGCGCGCCCGGTAGCTCGGCCAGCAGCGCAGCACGGACGCCAAGGCGTCCACGAAGTCGTTGCTGCTCTCTAGGACTCTCTTCAGGCTCGCCTCGGAGAGCTTGAGAGAATGCAAGATGCTCAGAGACGCCTCCTCCGGCGAGCACGCCGCCTTGGGGGAGTCCGGCACGCCGCACGTCGATTCCTCTCGGGATCCGCATCCGCCGAGAGGCTTGGACGACGACGTGCTTGCGGCGTGTTTCTTGACGACGGACACGAGGAACTCCACGGCCTCCGGCACGCCCTCGACGCAGCGCCGGTTGCGGTCGCTCTCGCCGATGATGTCCGCGAGCTCCCTGAGCGCGGCGAGCAGTTCCTGCTGGCCCTGGCCACCCTTCTTCTTGGCGCCGGCCACGATCGCGGTGACGCGGTCGGCGTCGACCGGCTGGCGCGGGGTCGGGAACCGCTCGACGGCGTGCGCAGCGCACCAGGACTGGATGAGCCGCCGGAGCGTGTGGTTGGGCGTGGGCTCCAGGTCGTCGGCGCCCAGCAGCAGCTTGGTGACGGGGCAGTCGCCGTGCCCGTCAGTGAACACCCAGCGCTCGATGCTGTCTCGGTCGTAGGTGATCCCCGACGACAGCGTCACCGGGTCCCGCATCACCTCCAGTGAGATCGGGCACACGAAGAACTTGGGCACCTCCACCGGAGCCGGCGCCGGCGACCGCTCCATGGATTGTTGTTATATTCTTGACCCTGCCTGTTCTGCACGCACCACACCTTGCGCGTGTGGATACGCTTACCTGCACACCTATCTACGCATGAAGCTCTAGCTACAAGGCGGAGAGACAAAGGGAGTCTGTGGTCCAAATGGGGAAAGGTTCTGGAGCAGACTGAGACGGGAGGAAGAAGCATTTTATATAGGAGAGGAAGAGGAGAGAGGAAGAAGAGAGATGAGCCGCGAGGTTCACGGCCAGCAAGTGGGCGCCGGTCTTGGTTCGGTGGATTCTTTTGTATGACTGTTTACGCAGGGATGGGAGAGGAGTGGTTCGTTGACGCAGGTCGTGGTTGATCCAGCGCAAAGCCCTGGTCGGTGTGGAAGAGAAAAAAAAATATGGCGGCCACGCTGCGAAAAAGGGAGTGTTTAGTTGGGAGGTGAAAAGTTTTTACGTGTCATGTTTGATGGGACGTTGGAACGGGTTTTCGGATACTAATTAAAAAACTAATTACATAACTCGCTTGAAAACCGCGACATGAATTTATTAAGCCTAATTAAACCATCATTAGCATATGTGTTACTGTAGTACTTAAAGCTAATCATAGACTAATTAGCCTTAAAAGATTCATCTCGTGATTTTTTATCAAACTATATAATTAATTAGTTTTTTTCGTCTATATTTAGTACTTCATGCACATGTGCGGTTGAAATTAATAGCGAGATCACCGTTGGCCGCGCGGGATCGGAAGCGAGCGGAGGTCCACCGGCGGGTCGTACATGGTTGCCGGACGGCGCGGGGCGGCCACCGCGAGGTGCGAGCACGGACCACGAAATGTTCCGCGCCTTTGACCTTCCTGCCGGTTTTTTATTGTTTAGGCCTACCCGTCGACTCTTCCTTCACTCGACTCATGGCTGCTGATCAGCTCGGAAAATTTTCAAGTTTCAATCTTCAATTAATTTCACTGCAACGAAAATAAACTAGAGACTAGACTCTTCATACCGACAGAGACGCATATATATATACTCCTTGTGTTTCATATTCGTTGCTATCTTAGCCTTTTCAAAACCCAAACATTTCTATCTTTGACCATCATTTTTTAGAAATTTCTAGTTTAATTAAAATCATAAATATTATGTTTTTAGATTCACACTACCGGAAACCGGTTGTTTGCCAAGTGTTTGGAAGTTTGCCGAGTGCATTCTATCAGGCACTCCGCAAACGTGAAGCACTCGGCAAAGTGGTTGTTTATCGAGTACCTGAAATTTAACAGTTTGCCAAGTGCTGGACACAAAACATTCGGCAAATAAGAAACACCCGATTTTTTCACCTTTTTGCTACTCTGATTTCTCTTTTTGATCTTCGGTTAAAACTTGTAACTAGTTTTTCTCCGTTACACTAACTCCAAATTTGATGAATTTTTTCTAAAATTTTCTAAAATCTTGCTCTATCAATTTATTGTGTTCTTATAGCTATTACTTGAGTTATCTTTTTTTATGACTTTCAAAATTATGAATTTCAAAAAATGACAACTTCAAAGCATATTTTGAAGCAGTAAATTAATTCAAATGAAAAAGTTTTCAACTACTATAACTTCGCAAGATCTACAACTTTTATTTTGATCATTTATTCATTCAACAAAGCGATAGTAACGTTATTCACAAAATCTACATCTCTCTTGTATAGTTTCACGATACTAGAAGAAAAAATATATAAGATTTATGAACAATGTTACTACCACTATGTCGGATGAATGTTAATACCACTATGTCGGATGAACATATGACCAAAATAAAAGTTTTAGATCTTGATAAGTTATACAACTTTGTAGTTGAACACTTTTTAATTCTAATTAATTTTGACAACAAAAAGTACGTTTGAATTTCTCAAATTTGAAATTTGAATTTTTCAAACGACCTCGGATGGAGAAATAGCCAAAATGAGAGTTGTAGTTCACAATAAGCTATGAAACTTTGTAGTTGACAACTTTTTTATTTGAAATCATCTTCTCAACGAAAACTAAGTTTGAATTTACAAAAAAATAAAATTTGTTTTTTTTAAAGTAACTCGGATGGGGAAACAGCCAAAAATAAAAGTTGTAGATCTCAAAAAAGTTATGAAACTTTTTATTTGACAACTTTTTGATTTGAAATCATCTTGTCAACGGAAACTACGTTTGAATTTCTCAAATTTAAAATTTAAATTTTATAAACGACCTCGGATGGAAAAACTACCAAAATGAAAGTTGTAGATCTCGAAAAGGTATGAAACTTTGTAGTTGATAACTTTTTTATTTGAATTTGTTTAAGGCCTCAAACAAGAAATTTACATTCGGTTTAGTATAATATATGGAGAACCGAAACAGAATATAGACACAAGTGATAGTATGGTGCAGTAGTAGAAGAGGGTACACGCAAGGGGGAGGTCGTGGGTTCGAATCCGGCCGGCTAGTAGCGTGTGAATTTTGCACGAAAAATGCCACGACTTGTGACTTCGACAGGGATGAGCAGGCGCTGGTCGGTGGAGGCCTCCCCCGATTTAAAAAAACTTTTTGCTATTTTTTTGGGTTCTTTTCTGTTCAAATTTTGCCGAGTGTTTTTTTTTTTGCTGAGGGTTATCTCAGCCCGACAAAAAGCACTCGGCAAAGAGCTGTTTGCCGTCTAAATTTAAGCCGAGTGGGCTTTGTCGAGGGTGGCACTTGGCAAACCTTTTGCTGAGTATTTTTTAGGCTTTGCCGAGTGCCGGTAGTGTCACCATGTGTCCACACATTGTTAAACTATAATAATTTATAGGAGTTAATGATCAAATTAGAGATATTTGATTTAGAAGAACACTAGAATGACATCTAATTTCAGTAGAGGGATTATGTTGCTTTATTTTTTCCTACAAGTTCAACATAAAATAATATGGGTGGCAAATAACAACCAAAATATAGCTCATTTTTGTGTTAAAAAGTCTCCTAGGAGCAAATCGAAGGGCCTCTTTACATCCTTCCAAATTTATAGGAATAAAGATTTAGGTGAAAAAATATTCTTCAATATTTTATTTAATTAGACCTTCAAATACGGTTAAACTATTTTATATTTCTCGCTGGCCGAAGATAGAGAGTGGTTGGCTCTCTAAAGTGAGCACATGATAAAGAATCTGTTGGAGAAGATAAAGAGCGCGATTTTTATTCAAATAGTTTTCCAGATGATGATTTAGAAAGTAAGCTTAAGAGAAACTCTTGGAGATACAGTGGCTAAATAGTTTTTTACTGATAATATGTATAGTAAAAAGTTGTTACAATATCTCTTTAAAAAAGTCTCATAGTTGGTACCACGAACAAAAAAATTCTGATCCTTGTGATTTTCAATTCATCGATTTTTTTTATCTCATCCCTAAGTAGAAGTAGGTGTGTATTTTGTTGCAATTTACTTTCGGGGTGGCCTAGTCTAATTTCCGAATCATGTATTCTTACGGTTGACAGTTTACACACCTAACCCAAGGATGTTGATATCTGTTCGCGTGGTAACTTAGGTCAGTCTTAGTGGGGGTTTCACCGTCTAGTTTTCATGACTGTGACACTAAGAATGAAACATGACGTCTCGGTGCACAGTTTCATCTCACCGTTTCATATGGTGGTTTTAGCATTTAAATCGTATACTATGTTGTGATCAAATGTGGTATGTGAACTATGTAGCCTTTTGCATAATTGACATACAGTCTAAATAGACAAAATAAAAAAAACAAAAGATAAGAAGAATCAGACAAATATGAAGCTATCCAACCTTGTCCCTGAACTTTCCATAAGTACTTCAATTGCGGGCACATCATGCAAAATAGACAAATGCGCAAGTACTTGGATTGCAGGCAAATCAGACTAGCTTCTCGTCCGTGGCGCAAGCGCAAGGTCGCATCATCCCTGAGCTTCCCGTCCGTGGCGCAAGGCCGGCGGCGGGGTGAGGAGCTGACTGCGGCGTGAGGCTGCCTGGCAACGGGCGCAGGGCCGCCTGGACGCCACCCACGGGCGCTCGGCCACCGTCGCATTGGATTGACGCGGGACATTGCCGGCGGCCACGGGCCTGGAGCCACGCGGGTCTGCCACCTGCAGGCACCTTCGGGCACGGACTCGTGGCCACGAGGGCTTCTGCCGCACATGGGCCACCGCCGCCGGGGAAGACCTGGCTGCAACGCAAACGGGCTGCAGCTTGCCGCACGGGATGGGATGAAACGGAAGGAACCCGCTTAGTGCAAGTTTTGTCCGGTTTCCAACACGTGGGAAACAATGCCGACTCGTTTCGTGGCCATGAAACTCTGATAGTCTCTCTCTTTCTTGATACATGCAAAATAGTAGGGGTTTTTTTTTTGCTGACATGTTATTACCTCATTTAATTTATATAAAACTCTTATGATATCTCATTGGGACTGGTCTTAGGGCATTTTTTATACGATGAGCTAATTGTTACCTAGCTAATTTTAGCTTAAAATTAACTCGTGTATCTAAATAGAAGTGCTAATAGGTAGACTAATTTTTTAGCCAATCTTTAACTAGCTAGCCAACTATAACTAATTTAAGATAATTTTAAGCCCAACTGCTACTTAGTAACTAGCCACGTGTATCAAAGAAGCCCATAGTATATGCAACGAGCATAGTTATCAATTCTATTCCGGTACCGGCCGGATTGGCCGGTATATCTCGTTCCGTCACCTAGACCGGCACACAGGAGTCCTCATCCCGTACCGGCCAAAATACCACTCTGTTCCGGCCAATCCGGTCCCAATCCGGTCTATCTCGCTCCGTCGATTCCGGTACCGGGCAATTGCCCACTCAGCAACCCAAGCAATATTCCACCGAAGGCCAGAAATCAATCAACAAATCAATTCGGAACATGAAGCTAGGCATCAAGCAGCTTTGTTTCTTGGATCGATGCAAAAAATTGACGGCAAACATACAGATTGGAGTAGGAAGAACAAAATCCCAAATAAATAAAGAAAGTAGAACAAGGAAAGACATCAGGACGTTTCCGTCCTGAGCTCCTGTGCCATGGATCGGCGGCGGCGAGCTCCCCACGAGCAGCGTGGAATAGCTGCAGGGCGTTTCATGTCGTCGCAGCGCCGGGCGACAAGGCCTTCGCCGCCTCAGCTGCTCTTCGCGAGGGACGAATGGAATGCGGTGGATGGATAAGGCTGGGACCTGGGCGTGACCTTCTACGTGCTGTCTAGGATCATTGACGTTGATGAGCCTAGTGGGCCTTGCAGCTTGTTATCTTGTTGGGCCTTACAAGTGTTGTGCAGTAGAGCAACATTTACGTATGGACCATTTACTAATTAGTAAATACTACATAATTATATGTATATGTATATGTATATATATTATTATATATAATACCGGAACGGTACACCGAAATAGACCGGCACCGGTATATTTCATTCCAAGAGGAAAACCGGAATGACCTCTGAAATAGAATTGATAAGTATGGCAACGAGTGCCAATATACTTGTATAACATAAGTCTAATAATTTATCCTTGGTAATATTATTTTGTGTATAGTGTTTCGGGGAAAGGAGCAACTAACAGTTACATCTTTTAAAAAAAAAACAGTTACATCTTTTTCGACGACGGGCCCACATCTTCGCGAGGTAGGCATTTGACCCACCTCACATTTCAACTCAATCGACCTAGCGTTCGTTACTTTCTGTGTTTTTTAGCATATATATATATATATATATATATATATATATATATATATATATATATATATATATATATATATATATATATATATATATATATATATATATATATATATATATATATATATATATATATATATATGATCTCGCCGCTTAACAGCAAATACTCTTCTATCAGTTATTTTACCACATGTTGTTCATGGATTACTCTTTCAGTTCCGTGCCAACTTGCCATGCAATCGCCATTGTCATTGATCGGATTAACCTAACCTGGTCAGGTCTTAGCAAATTAAGTAGAAATGTATGCATGCATGGTCATCGTTAGACTGCTACGTACGTCGTTGTTTATATACCGTTGATCACCACCAGTGAGTACTTGAAATGTCGTACTGTGCACCATCACACAAATAAATTTAGAAAAGCACGAATAGTCGTATATATAGGGCACGTTTGGCTTATTGATTAGATCCACCCCAGATTATGAAAGCTGGATGTTAATTGTTCACAATTCCTTTAGCTATTTAATTTGTTTGGTGATAGTAGTATTGGTGGGCAGTTTCTATAAACTCCACCGGGTACTATTTCTTTTTTTCTTTTAAGAATTTCATAGTACAACAGACACTCAAAACACATGCACACTTATCCCTATGAATGTAGGCACACTCACCCCAATGTTGTAAAAAAAAAGGCAGTTCTTAAAAGAATGGTCTGTTTAGTTTCTAAAATTTTACAAAATTTTTCAAGATTCCCCGTCACATCGAATCTTCGGACGCATGCATGAACCATTAAATATAGATAAAAAATAAAACGAATTACACAGTTTAGACAAAATTCACGAGACGAATCTTTTAAGCCTAATTATACTATGATTGGACACTAATTGCCAAATAATAACGAAAGTGTTACGGTACCATTTTCCAAAAAATTTCGCGAACTAAACAGGGCCAAAGTCGTTTTTTATGAAAAAAAAAACTTCAGTGCAACGTTGAACGTGCAGTGTACACCAGCACATAGGGCTGAAATATGCACGTACAATAATGCTTTTATAATTATTATTATTATGTGATTCCTAGTTCCAAATTATAGTTCACTTAATTAATTTACTTTATGTCGAACTTTTTAAAAAAAATAACTACTGTTATAGGAAAAAAAATAACATCTACAACACCAAATTAGTTTCATTATTTTTTTATAAAATAAGTTTTGCATGATAGAGTATTTATTTGAATTAGTGGATGTTAATATATGTTTCAAAAACTTGGTAAAAATAGAGAGATTCGACTAAGGATAAAACTAAAGTAAACTATAGTTTAGAATGGATAGAGTAAATGTTTTGGCCAGGCGACACTTCATTTCAAAAGAAAAATAGAACACATTATTTCAAAGCCAGGTGGGCACATTTCCACGTAAAAGGAATGGGAGGTGTGAACAGCATGCCATTGAAGGCACACACATGTGCCACGGGATAAACAATTATTAAGGCCTTGTTCATTTCCCCGTCCTAACTTAAAATATTTCCTCTTATATCCATCACATCAAATCTTTCGACGCATGCATAGAGCATTAAATGTAGGTAAAAAAGATAACTAATTACATATTTTATCTGTAAATGTCGGGACGAATCTTTTGAGCTAGTTAGTCCATGATTGGACAAATTTTACCAAATAACAATGAAAGATGTTACAGTAACTTTTCACCTACTTTTCGTAAAGTGAACACACCCTAAGTAGAAGATGGAGCCACTCAGGCCTTCCCCAGTGTGCTGTTTAAGTGATGCCCCCAAATGCCTTTTTGAGTTTGAGGCATCACTTGTACCGATGCTCAGACACTACAGCTGCCGGTGCTTGAAATTTTTTTCCTGGCGTCGGTGAAAGCAGATGCACCGGTGCTTGCTCAGTAAAATAATCATTGCTAGTCTTCAAAAGCTATAGCACTACAAGCACACAAGAAGAGAGTAGGTTTTTTTTAATTATAAATTGTCGGTCCTGCGAGGAAAGAGAGTGGTGTTTCACACTGCAGCGTGTACTAGTGAAGCCAATAATTTTTTGACGTGACGAGCATTGTCAGTGATGCATCCCACTGTAGAAGGCCTCATGCAGGCTTCTCCACCCACTTGCCTGCACTTTATGTAATACTCCCTCCGTCCAACAAAACAAGCAATTATGGGAAGCGTGCCAGTCAAACTGACTCAAGTTTGACCAAGTTTATAGTAAATAGTATTAACATTTATGTCTCCAAATATATTTATTAAAAAAATATATTCTATAACTAATCTAATGATACTTATTTTGTATTATAAATATTAGTATTTTTTTATATAAATTTAGTCAAAGTTCAAACTGTTTGACTTCTCGAAAAGCGAGAATTGCATGTTTTTATGGACGGAGGGAGTACTAGTGGAAAGGGCGCGTCCTCGCGCGCCATGCAAACCATGCGTAGATGTAACATCGTGGAACTAACCGATGATATAAACATTTAACATGCACATGCAGGGAACATTAAACATCTAAACAAAATAAGAGTGGTATAGCATGGTTCGTTGCCTCTGTGAACATTGGATTGATAATTCCATTACAACTTGCATGTGACGTTACATAGATCATGTACCAACCTGGGCACGCATGAAAAGCATGAAGTCTGGATATGGTAGGCTGCATTAGTGTTGAGGCCACACTGATACTGAAAGCTGCCTGCTATGATTAACAGCAAAGGTAGAAGAGTGTAGGCACCTACACTATTTACAACAACAGAATGTGGAGGCAAACTGCAGCGTAGTTTACTTTAGTTTGCTACTGCCACGCTCGCACAAACTGTGGGTGTGGGGCAGTTCAAAAGCATCTAGGTAACAGCTCTGGTGCTGCTCGTTCCTGCCATAGTTGGTCACAGTTAATATTGTTATAAAAAATATAATCTATGCGAAAGAATATCTTTGATCATTGTCACATATACAGATAGTGTGAAATAGGAATTTTTTGAAGCTGACATTGTTATTGGCAGTAGTAAAAAAATGGCAGCATTATTAAAGAAGATGGTGTAAAAGGTGTATTCCTGCATACGCTATATTTTTCATTGGAAAATGTGGGAATTTTACCTAGTCTGAAAGTGTAGCTGATGAAGATTTGCATGGTTCATCCTCGGTAGTTTGTTTTGCACTACCCGACCTGGGCCTGCCATATGGAGATTTTTTACAGTTCTTGGTTAGGAAACGGTACGGTGGATAAGGAAATATGGTTTGGGAGGGTCTTGTTTCATACCTTTTCGCCCTTGACTCGGTAGGTTTTTGCAGCAGGAAGTTGTTGTCATCCAATAAGGAGTCGTGGTGTGTTAAGTTGTCATCATCGACATTTTCCTGTACCATGTTTTTTTTGTGAAAACCAAAGAGTTTTTGTGTTTCAAGTGTTTGTACCAGTATATATATATATATATATATATATATATATATATATATATATATATATATATATATATATATATATATATATATATATATATATATATATATATATATATTCTCATGGTAATGTGAATATCAAAGCTTACCTTGTTTGTTGCTTCACCTTTACCAAAAAGATTCTTGCGTGCATTGCTGGTGCGTGTGGGTGGCCTGCTTCGTGTAGAAGAGGCATAGTTAGTTTAAAAGGGTGTAGAGTGAACAACGGTATTAATTGATAATAGAGCATTAGGATTTGTAAAGTTTATGTGGGCTCATTACCTGCTATCATTATCTTTGACAGTAAAGTTTTCATCTTCAATAGAGGGAACTGGAGTCTGCAAATTAGATAAGCACACATTTAGACTAAGATATATGAAATAGTAGGAAATGACAATGCATAACAGTGAGGGTCTGGTTTACTGATTGTGTCGCAGAGTGTATGGCTAAGATTTCATCTTGAGGCTTTGGGCTTTGTATGGGTCCAGTGGAAGTTGTTGGCAATGCTAGGCGAATGACCTGTCCACCTGATGTTCTGGCATCGTTTGTCAAAGGCAGTGTATTCACCTGAGCAGCACGCCTTGGAGGCCTTTCCAATACTGCTTTGACTACATATTGCCTCCTTATATCATCCTCAAGGCCAACAGTAAAAACATATTTCTTATTGATAGTGTTCAGGAGCGCCTGAGGTAAATCTCCTGTTAATCCAAGCGGATTCATACTTGCTTTGCAGTCCTTGCCAACAATAAGCCTGGCTTCATCATCATATGCAAAGAATAGTGCTTCAGCTGTGTCATCTGCATCCATGAAGGACAGCAAATACCTGTGGATTTGACAGTTTGATTAGTTCACATGAGAACCTCATAGATTGGAAAGCAAGCTAAGACATACAAATTGTTGCATATAAGGATTAGAGTACCTTGGAACAATTTCAGAGCCATGGCACTTTGGACATTTGTACGTATGATCTGGTTGCTGTATTGTTTTTTCTTGCATGGTGTACAGGAGATGTACCACCATGGAGTATCGTGTAGTATAGATGTTATTGTCACAGCACATTTATACGTTCCATCCTATTGATAAGGCACACACAGTTAGTTGCTCATATTTTTTATAAAGTCATTTGTACCATATGTTGAAAGAGTGCTAATGGAGGTACAATGAATAGTTGTGTAACGTATTTTGAGTATGTACCTAAAACTCGAATGGATCCTCAATAGCGTCCAAGTCAGCTACAGTTTTCTGCTGGAGTGGGGTGTCCTCTACCTGTCCAGGCGCTGTTTCTTCTGTTGGTAATGGCCGATCTATGAAAATAGGTATGTCTTTCAACCTGCTGTCATGAGAAATATTTAGAAACCATGTCTATGAATACGCTATGTTAGGAACTGCCATAGTTAGCTGATTTACCTAGATTAATAAGGTTGTGCCTCTGGAATCTGGGGATTCAAATAGTACGAGAACGCTGCACCGCTACTAAGATAAATCTTGCCTGCAAAATATTAAATGCATAATCATGGAAGTAAGTACCTGGTACTTATAATATATTTGGCATATGTTGTTTTTAGTTTACTACGTATAGGTTATGTAAATTTTTGTTCGATGTCTCTATTCGATTTTTTCCATATGCAATGGTTGAATCCTGAAAAGAAGCATCATTTAGAAATACGTACGAGGATCTTTGTAGTCCTTGTGCGGAATGTAGCCGACAAGGAGGCACACAACAATGTTACCAGCCTTTTCATCGTAGATATGATCAATAGTAAAGTTTGCTGCATGGTCACCCCATACTGTTATCTTGAACTCATTGTCCCTACATAGAAACAAAATTGTAGGGTGTAAGATGCTGATGAGCGGATTGGACTAATCTTTTTTTTGCATGGTATACGTACCTTAGATCCTTTATATAAAGTTCTCGCAGCATTTTAACTTTCTCCTTGTTTTTTGGCACAAAGGTGTCCAGAGCGGTATATTTGATGAGATATCCAATGACATCTAAAAGGCAATGACAGAATAGGTTAGCAAGAGAACTAATCACAGGTGATGTAACCAGTCATATGGACTCATGCTTGCCTGTGTATGTAGAGACGATCCTTTCTACAGGCACAATTGCTGAGAATGGAGTCATCCTATATACATATTCTGGAATAGTGTGTAGAGGATTCCTTGCAAGCTCAATTGTCGTGAACTCTGATAGTTCTATCATGAATTGTTTGTCAACAACTTTATAGGTTGTTTTGGCATTTGAAATCTTGAACTCTGATAGTTCCATCAGTGGCTAGTAGTAGATCTGTAGGAATTTTGATCCAGCTTGGTTCAGACTCTCCTTCTTTTGCTGTACATGGCAATTTTCCTTCACCGACTTCCAATATCCACTTGCTGAATTCAGCAACCTCTTGTTGATGACTGGGATCAGTTGTGGGACATAACAATCACATGTTCTGGTTGAGGCTTAGCATTTCTATGTATGACCACAGACGTGACCTGATTATAGTTGAGTTTAGGACTTCTACCTTGCTCCCTCCTTCCACAACAGGTAGTATTTGTCTTAGATCCCCACCTAAGACAACTACCTTACCACCGAATGGAATATTTGCTGCAGCTGGATCTTTTGCTTTTTCGACATCTCGAAACGATCGATCCAGGGCTTCAAAAGCCTTTCTACTACTCATGAGCGCCTCATCCCAAATGACCAGGCTGGTAACTTCTATCAATTCAGACAGCATTGTACCACGACTTATGTCACAAATTGTATCATCCTCTATGTCACAAGGAATTTTGAATCTTGAATGGGCTGTGCGACCACCAGGGAGAAGCAAAGCCGCAACACCTGAAGAAGCAACTGTGAGAACTATTTTCTGTTTTGCTCTCAAATATGCTACTATACGGTTCCAAAGGTATGTTTTTCCAGTTCCACCGTAGCCTGAAACAAAGAAGAATCCTGGTTGTTTATCAAGGACCCTCTGAACAATAAAGTTGAATGCATGTGTCTGATCGGCATTGAGAGAAGCTGTTGGATTTTCCAAATCCAGAGATGGATCAAGAGGATAGGCAAGCTCCTCTTCAATAAGACGATTGTACCATTCAGGGTAAGCAGCATGTGTTTTTGATGGCAAGTTGAACTTCCTGATGTCTTTACCATTTTGAGCAAACATTGTTGCTAATTCATCTAGCAAATAGTCTCTAGCAACATCGTCAGGTAAATGATAGTTAGGATTACCAATCACATCTCTGTATTGGTATTGAACATCGTCACATAGCTGACGCCACACCTTTTCGAACAATGCATTCTGATCTCCGACTTCACAAAAGAGCACCATGGTCACAAAAAGACTTCGTAAGTGAGCCGAAGTCGCCCAAGCGGCAGCCTCATCAAACGCACTATACCATTCTTGATCATCGCCAAGAAGGCCACGTGATCTACATGCTTCCTTGAATGTTGGATGGTACATTCGATTGTGAAATCTAAGGTCTTCGTAGCTTGTGCTTCCTTTGACTATTAGCAGTAGCATTCGAAGGTAATATCGTTCACCAGCAGAAGGATGAACATAGTGCAAACGTCCTATCTTACCACATTGGTTTGTGCGTTTTTTCCACCTCCTTTCTTTCTGCTCCCATAACCATTTAGAAGGAAACTGCTGGTATGTTAAATCTCTAGCTTCAGGATTAAATTCATTGCAGACAAACCATTCAGTTAACATTGTCTTCCTCAAAAACTCGAGGGACAATAATTTATCCATTCTCTATTTAGCACTGAAAGACACAAAATTTTCATTGGGCAGGTGAACAGGCATTCTTTCAACAGCCGGATGGTGTCTATGAATATCATAACCAAATATTCTCCAACATGCATCTTGATCACAAATATATCTACAGTCAAGATACTCTTTAATCTCGTTTGCAGTCCTAGTCTCGGTATCATATGGCACTGCCTCACGTGTTCTTACTCTTTCTATGTAAATCTTGCTGGAATCTGCTCCTTTGGTGACATACTTGAATAGATACTTTATGAAAGTGGTTTTGTTACACCATTCAACATTGATGTGTGCTTGATATTTTTTCAGCAAATTTATATTGTATGGGACAACCCAGCTGTTGTCCATTTGTATGCCACCTTTTTCAATGTACAGGTCACTTTGCCTTCTCCTATACACGGCAAAACCACCTGAATTAACTGAAGTCTCATCTTGGTATGGTTTAGGAAAGAACTTGGAGCATTTTCCTTTTTTCATGCATGGGCACCTAGGGTTGTCCTTGCCACAGGGGCCATGTATCATGTGCTCCGCAACAAGCGCATATCCCAATGGATCTATCCTTGGGTCTGGGATTTCAGCAGATATGTACTTATCAATCATTGTGGATGTCAGATTCGATGTGTCTGCTGTGAGCCAAAGGATAATATGTGCATGTGGGAGACCTCTTTTCTGGAATTCTACCGTGTGCAAAGCTGCAGATTTGGAATGAGATACGAAAATAGGGTCAGGTACAGGAAATGTCTATTTTTTATAGAAGATATCAATATGTTTCATGTGTTGTAGGCAAAGAGTAGATGGAGTGGCCAACAAATTAAGATTTGATGTGTGAAGTTGCTGTACCTGCGCTACATGACCCAAAGACAGTGCCGCTATTGATATCATGAAGGAGTTCTTCTAATTTCATGTTGAAGACTCCGACAATAACATCAGATCTGTCATGTGGCTTCTGCCCAGCTTCAAATATACCCTCAGAAATTTCTAACCATTTAGGGTTGCAGGTGAATGTAACAAAGAAATCAGGAGGGCCATATTCTCGACAGATAGCTATACCATCATGGTAATTCTGTATCATGTACCGCCTACCACCCGTGAAGGAAGCTGGTAAGATGGTCATCTTCCCCATTTCGCTGCCCTCTGTTGATCCTCTGCCTATAGCATCGCAAATGCCTTGGATACTCTCCATACGAATATCAGGTTGATTTTTCATTAAGTACGTCAGCCTATTTTCGTCAATACAGGCTCGTGCATCCACTCTGGCTTGGCTAGATAAGGCCCCGTAGCAAAGATACGGATTTGGCTGATTCTTTCTATAATGGAGCATGTAGCAGAAATAATCCTGCATGGTAACCTTTGTGTATGTGTTGTCTTCTCTTAGTGATAGGCCAGTGTAAACCACTCCGGTTTGGAATCCCCGTTCAGCGAACAGAAATAACAATGGATACTGAAGAGCCATAAAAGCTGGATGCAGAGCTGATATTTGCTTCAATTCTCCTGCATGAGTCTCTACAATTATATCGCGCTCAAATGAGTCGCAACTAAAATCACCGACCACAAGCATAGCTAGATCGTTGGTGGTTGGCAAGCTGTACTGTGGTGGATCTCCATCACGAGGACCTACAATCCGAATCACAAAGTCTTCACCATTGGCAGTGGCCAGTCTGTCTCTAGCTGCCCTAAATTGCTGAGCCAACGGATTGTGCTCATCGAGCATATTGGCCAATGACTGCACTATGGATGGATCAATATCTGAGCCTCTCCTATCATCATAGCTCAATGAGTGCATTCTGTTCTGAACTTCGTTTGAAGTATCATAAACATAGAGCTGAATAAATTTAGGTGGATCACCATCGTGAGGCAACATGGATCCTATACGGTGATGAATTTGACCACATATTTTGAAGACAGGAGGGCCTCTCCCATCATTGATGCTGCGGTCAATATTTGCTCCCATCGATGTGAAGGCAAAAAGGCAATTGTACTGCCTTATGTTGCGAATAAACTTGTTAGACACGGAGCCACCATCAAATCTTGCCAACGATGCCAACGGTTCGGGACGCGGGTGAAACGGTGGGATGACAACCTTGCCTGCTTTGCAACATTTGTTGTAAACTATGTTCCCTGAATTTTGGCACGATTCTCTGCGTACTCTTTCAGCATGCCAGAAGACTGCATGGCAGGCCAAGCATCGATGGGCAGGTGGTCCATAGTAAGATCTTCCCGGATAAGAAACTGAGAATATAGATGTAGATGCTAAATGAGGAGCAGGTAACAATAAGAGACATTTTTGAGTTTATCCAAATGGCTTGTATGTAGGGCGCGTCGCGTGGGTATTGTAACAATGTGTACCTTTGAGTGCAGCTACGAAGGCTTCATCAAATTGGCCACAGTGGAGGCTTGCACTACGAAGAGAGGCTGCACCTGTAGGCAATCTAGCTTCTAAAGAAAGTTCTTTGGAAGAAGACAAAGGAAGCTGAGGGAAGGCAACAAATATAGTTACCTCCCCAAACCATACGATGCTGTTCCAGTAATCTCTTCCGTTTCTGTCTTGAGTTTGATGGATCAGTATTTTGGATGATGATAGAGGTGGTGTTTCCTGGTAAAAATTTTCAGGAAATAAGCGTGGAAAAAATAGGCTAATTATAAGCACATAAGCATACTGGCTGAAGCGCTGGACAATACTCACGTCCTCTAGCGCGACGGCCTGTGCCTGTGCCTGCAGCAGAAGTGCCTATAAGCACTGGAGTTTCTGCTGGTAGATTGAAACATAGAGTGTTAGAATATAATTTTTTGTATACAACATATAAGCACAGTGGCATGTACGCTGTGCGATACTCACGCGCCCGTCCTCTAGCGCGAGGGCCTGTGCCTGTGCCTGCAGCAGAAGTGCCTATAAGCACTGGAGTTTCTGCTGGTAGATTGAAACATAAAGTGTTAGAATATAATTTTTTGTCTACAACATATAAGCCCAGTGGCCTGAACGCTGCGCGATACTCACGCGCTCTTATGCGGCGGCCTGTGGCTGTGGCAGCAGTAGAAGTGCCTATAAGCACCGAAGCCTCAGCTGGCAGTTGCAAGTATAATCTGTTAGTATATAGTACGCAGCACATCCAACACAATGGAAATATGTTAGGAGACATACTCTGAAGCCGGCCGGCAGCTTCATTTGTAAAGTCCATTAGTGAAGGTGCAGGTGCATCTTTGCATAGAAATTTACGCACAGAAATATTGTTTCTTAAAACCTAATTAATGGCTAAAAAGGTATCTCCTTTTTGGTTTGGTTGGGCTGCAATAATGTCTGTTGGATTCCTCCTCGCACCCCAAACATATCATGGGAAATATAAAGGCAAGATCCATGGACATAAACATCAAATAGTGGCACAAATTTGTTTTTTGATGTAGCATACGAAATATAGTAGAGGCTACCATTAATTAAATGTAGACAAAAAACTGTGTAAGAAAGTATCAAAGATTTCATTGATATAGCAGTAGGTAGCAACATACACAGACAAAAATTTATAGAGAACAACATGACAACAATTAGACCCACAGAAGTAATGCAAAAATATACATAATGATCTACCATTTATTAGAGTGGCTGATCTGGAACGGCTATCATTTCTTCAATAAGCTGGTGGGCAGATGCTGTTAGTGCCGAGGAGTACATGCCCTCATGCTGTGAGGCTGCAATAACAAGCCTTGCAAGCTGGACACCTCTATTTGCAATGGGAAAAAGGCGCTGCGCTAAAGTTCTGTATAGTAGTAGACCATGAATATTGTAATCTATAATCACAAAACCAAATATACTCTGCAAAAATGTCAAAGCCTAAAGGGAAGCTGACTCATATGCAGCAGAATGATGTAAACCAGGAGGTGCCCAGAACAAAAGTGTGTCGGAGGTTCTGTGTGCAACTTGAGGTGGTAGTGCGATCTCAACACCATACAACTGAGTCCCATCATCTATTGCCTGCCGTATAGTCGAAATATAACGGAGGCGGCAGTGTTCACCAACAGCCTGTAAAATAGTCGAGTACGGTATACGTAGGCAAAACATGTTTGGCCAAATAGTGTTTGAAAAGGTTATGATTTTATGGTCGATTTTTCCTGTGCGGCCAAGAGCCGACAAAACCTTTTTTGCCCGTTGTGCAAACACTGTTTTGCAAGAGTTTTTTCCTTTTTAATACACCTCCGCAAACGCAGGAAACGAGACCAAAAATCTGTGCCACCTCCCCCTATGACGGACACAATAGTGGTGGACCAAAACAGGGAACAAAATCCAGAAAGAACAGAGGTGTATTAGTTACAGCAGAACCCGTAGCCAATGCCCACAACAGATTAGCAAGCAAAGCTTGGGAAGCATACCTGTGAACAAAGTAAAGAAACTTGCCGCTGACTGGAGCACCGTTCTAGGAGGCAGGTGCCAATAATCTAAAAGACCAACCGAGGCACCGAAAGGAAAACCTGCATGATAAAAAGACGGAGCTGAAATAATCCACCGACAGACCATGAATGATGGCCGCGTACACCCACCTAGGCACCTAAGATCAGAAACAAATGCAGGCAAGGCACAGCTGCGAAAAATAGGAGCGGAATTGTCCACAGACCAAAAGACGAAGAAGCAGGGACAGGAACACGCAGGGCTGCTTTTGATTCTACAGCCGGAAACAGCAATATGGAAACCTGCATGGCAGAAGAAGATAATGGAAGGCAAAAAAGATGATGCAAGGAGCAGGAAGCAATGGACACAAATGCGGCGGTAGTAAAGGTACCAAAGTGCGGACCTTGACTCCTCCAGATGGACGACCACGGCCAGATCCCCACCGCCCTAGTGTAAGGCGGCTTCTCGATGCATGTGGCCAGCAGGCTGCGTCCCTTCCCTGGCCGGCTACAATGCGATTGGAGCGGAGGAGCGCCGGCACTGGCCGCCAACAGCACGGCGTCGACGGCGCGACCGGAGCACCGCGGACGCCGGCGACGGCGCGAGCGAAGCACAGAAGCGTAGGCACGGCGGTCCAGCAGGAACAGCAGCGGCAGAGCGCTATGTCCCCATCGTGCGGAGGCTGCAGCGGGATGGAATGGCGGCGAATGCGGATGGACGAAGTGGACGAAGACGCGAGGACGGCGGAGCGGCGCGCGAGACTGCGGAGGAAACGAGAATGGAAGGGGAGGGATGGAGAAGGGAGCTGGATTGGGACAAGGCCGGGGCAAAGAGGCAGAAGGCAGATTGGGGAGAAGCCGAGGCAGGAAGCAGAAGGCAGCCGGCAGAGAAGCTGAGGTGAAAACGTGAGAGAGGAAAAGCAGAAGCTGGAAGTAAGGCGCATTAGTAGGCAGACCGAACCGATTCTCAGTATAAGTTGGGGCTGTAGCAAACGTGCCGGAACCATCAGGACGGTCGATCTGAAAATGAAACGGCCGGCACGACTTCAGGTGACGTGGACAGGGCTCCTGCTCGAGGAGCTGCCGCTCCTTTTACAGGTTAAATACGCCAATACCCTTGAGGGAGCTCAGGGAGGAACAAGAGATAAAAGAAAGGTATTCAAGAGTTATGGTTTTTTTTCTGAGTCTACTCAAGATTGATGTTAGATGATGTTTGTTTAAAGAATTAAGCAACTCATCAAGAGTAATCACTTCTGGAAACCAAAATATCCATGTGGGTGACAAACTTTTTGATGGTTATGACCAAATCGACAGGAAAATTATGAATTCCATAGGGGAAAATTGCGAAACCGACAAGGGAAAAAATCAGGTAGATTGTGGTGGAATCCAGAGGGTAATTGCTACTGTGTGCCATGCTAAAACAGACAAGATAGATTTCCCTTTCTATGATTATATAGAGCATATAAAAAAATTATAACTGGCGAGCTAAGATGCAGGCAGGCAACTTGGGCTCCCGTCAAAGGCGCATCGACCGTAGCAACATAAGTCGATGAGTCTGCATGCACAACTTCTAGTTCATCATCAACCCACTGAATAAGAAACCGGTGCAAGCTCGAAGGTACATAACAAGAACAAATAAACACTTGTGTTATGTTCTTAAAATAAAATGATTATTGAAAGCTTAAAGGTCCTACTAAACCAAGTCTATGGAGTTGTTAGCATTATAACAATGATTTTAGGAGACAGATCGTTTTATTTATATAGGTTGTCCAAAAATATTTGTGTCATTTAAAACACTTGGTACATTTTAGAGGCGGTAGACCTATTTACGGAGAGAGACAGAAAAAACATCTCCATAGATTGATTTACATAGGTAGGTCACTTAAGCGGTCCACATCTTGAATAAGAGCTATTTTAAAGACGGGCACTTTAATAGGATCGTCTCTCTACAAAATCGACAAAGCTCATTTTGTCGTTCTAACCCTAAACTTTCTCCATCCACACTATGCCTCTTCTGTCTCCCCATCTCTCTTTATCCTAGTGACTCCTCAATTTCCATCTCTCTCTCTCTCTGTACAGTGGTGGTACGCTCGGTACTCGGCCCAGCGGTGCACACCCGATGACAGCGTCTCCCCCTAACCACCAGCCCTCCAGTATGGCACGACACCATCCTCCTCTAGCATCGTGCGGATCTGGAAAATCCCTGCCGCTGGCTGCTCGATCCAACAATGAGCAGGTCCGAAGGGTGGCAGAGGAGGTCGGTGGAGCCATGCATGGAGAAGATCTGATCTGCATGATCGACTTGGCAGTGGTACTCATCAACGGGCATAGGAGGGGGTTCAGTATATGATAGTTTTTGTTTTGTTTTTTCCTAATTAACTGTATTCCGTGCATGATTAACACCGGTGAAATGGTAGAGACAGACAATACTGTCGCCTCTGTGTTAATGATAGAGGCAGACAACACTGGTCACTGGTGCAGATTGTTGCCAGATCCTGCAGGTCAAAACCCACAAATGACACTCCATAAACTAAACTCTAGAACAAGTTATCACCATATATATATAACCAAATAATTGACACTTTGTTTGAATAGGTTCAGTCAATTGCATTTAGTATTCCCTTGTGACATCCAAGTCATACGGTATGATGATACGCAGTCGAGAGTCAGAAACAGCGGCGTCCGTCCCATCTCCCATGTCAATCAAGTTTGGCGCGGCATCTGACGACGATCACCGGAATATCTCTCGGTCTTCTCGGATGCATTGCTCCGGCAGCAACCTCCTCGGCCAGTCGGCCCGCCCTTCCTTTGGAAGGAAACAGAAAACAAGAAATTGTATACGCTGAAGAATAGTTTAAGTTTACATATAAGCTACCTTCGATTTTAATAATATACATGACGGTGCGTGCATGCAGGGGCCTACAAGGAAGTCGATCGGCTGCATGCATGTGTTGACGAAAACTGAACGCGCAGTGCGCGCGTCGATCGCCCCTCTCGATCGGTCGTGGGGTGAGCTGTATGCAGGTGGTCGATGGATTCGAATCGCGTGGCGGTCGCCGTGGTCGGTGATGGACCGAGATTAGGGTTGACTCCGACTACCGATCGGTCGAACTGCCGACTACAACTGCGACTGCGAGCTGATCATTTGCGTGCAGGGCCAGGCATGTTGAGCTCTTTTTTAGACTTGGATTGAAGTCGATCGATCCGCAGATTTAATGCACACTGGTGCCTTGAAATTTGGCTCTATATGAATTACTGTGGTTTTCTTTTCCACTAACCCGTCTCTACCAAGCAACTAATTAACGCAAGGACTCGAACTACTCAGTACTCAGCTCAACTACAATTAACTTTAGCTCCCGTTTCGCAGATCAGAATAGCGAGAAGCCGACGAAACGATTCTCAGTATTTTTTGCCTACGCATGTCAAACGGTTTTTGGGTGGTTTCCACTAATTCCGTTTCTTGCCTCCCCTATGCACTATATATTTTTTAAATTCTTTCTAAATGCAACACATTAAAAGCCGGTGCATATATATATGTGCCATGCTGTGTCGAATTGAGCGGAGCCACGGAGTGACAGAGGCGCTACAGGTAGCGGCTAACTGCTAGCAGTAGCGGTTCATCTCATTCATTGTCTGTGATCGCCGGCTCGCTGCCCACGGCTCATCGGCAAAGTGCCAAAGTCGCAAGCTCACAATGGAACTTGGAACGGCGAAACGCAAAGCGTTTGTGAAGGCGCGCGTCGATGGACTGGAAAACGAACGGGCACTGGGCACAGGCTTTGCAATTTGCAGTCCAGTCCAGACTGTTCAGTCCATCGACGATGGACCATATGTGTTGTTCTGCGCGCAGCACACAATCCACGAGTGACAAGCCCACAAGGCAAGGCATCAAGGCCCAAAGGCCAATTATGAAATACCTGTCTATGGACCATGGGGATATTCAGCGATGGCAACTCCAGGCCTCCACCTGATCGCGGCTCCGGTCCTCCAGCGATGGCAACAAGGCTGTGTTGTTCACTTGTTGTTTGTTTGCCAGGAGTCTTGCACTAAGACTACCCGCACTCATGGACCTCTATATTCATCCTCTATACGTCCTAGTCAGCAAGATTCTCTCCTTTATACTCAATTCTCCCGCTCCATCCTCTATATCATCCTCTATCCACTCTATCCACTGTGGAACCCACTTGTCACTTTATCTAAATATATTCATGTGTGATCTAGTTTTGAAGGATTTATTGAGACGAATTTAATGGTGAAATCAAAATTTAATTTTGATTTTTAGTTTGTGAGTTATAGCATTTTTTCCTTTGTGTTAGCTAGTGGGGCCCACCACTATAGAGTATAGAGTAAGCACAGTACCACTCTAAATATAGAGTGAGAGAAAGTATAGAGTATCGTTTTAGAGTACCCAGTGCAGCAATTTTTACTCTATATTCATACTCTAAAGCTTTAGAGTATCGTTTTAGAGTACCCACGGCGGGTAGTCTAAGGAACATGAGAACAAATTACAGTTTGCATATGCATGTCCATTTTTTTGGGCATAGCATTTGATGTAGCCATCATATGTCGATGTGTTGCTGCTATGATTTTGGTTGAAAAAAAAGCAAGGAAATCAACTATTAGTATGAACCGGAAGAAATGGTAGGTTAATATGCAATGTGCCATTGTAATTGGGATTAATCAGCATATGTAATGTTCGGCTCGACTGTGTACTATTTCTGGATGGTAGAGGCTGGAACTTTGTTCTATTATCTTAAAAAAAATATTCGAAGAGATTGGACTGTTTAGTTGTTTTCTGACGAGCATTCTTGACAACAATGGTTGTAAAAGGAATGATTTTTGGGTAATCAGATCCAACGAGCTGCATTGGTTGCATTGAAGAGAGGCAACGACTTGCTTGTTAGATTAAGCCCTATATAGTCGGTGGAAGAGGAGGGAGATCTGCCTCCATACCGACCGAGAAGAGGAGGGGCATCCCCTTCATATCGTTGCCCATAGGGCCACCCTTCCTACTACCTTGTTATGAAGGGAAACGGGTACGCTGTGTAATAGAAACGACCAAATTATAAGAGCACAAGTACAAAAACAAGCGCCGAAATGCTCAAATTTTTGAACTTGAGCCCATATAAGCCTGGTAGTCAATCGAAACCACGAAGAATTTTAAACCAACTCTTTTAGAACCAAGATCGCATCATTCAACATACACGTCACACGTTATATTTCACAAGTAGAGCGGAAGTTCGCTTACAACACACGGAGTCGCAAATTATTACAAACTGAGTTCATAAAGTAGCGGAAGCATAACACACGCATTTAGTTCAAATGCTACTGCCAGTCTTACTGATCAACATCCCATAAAAGCATTAAGGAAAGTAACTAACAGATGATCACGCCCGAGTGATCTAGTCCTCGTTAGCCGCGGGGTGGAGGCAGGTCTTGCAGAAGCCCTGATAAAGCATGTCATCTGCAATAGAAAGGAATAAACCCTGAGTACGGGAACGTACTCAGCTATACTTACCCGTTGAAACGGAAAATAAGAGACACCAAGGATCATGCAAGACTTTCATAAGTGGAGCTGGCTGACATTACCTTTGCGAAAAAGCATAAGTAATTTAAACTCTTTTAACTTGTACAAGCAGTTATTTTTAACATCAACCTGTCATCTATCTTAGCACCTGTACTAAACATTCACTTGAGTATAATCAAACAACAATATAATTATATCCATAGCAGGTACAAATTTGCGGCAACATTATATCATTTGCTTAACCATCTGTTCAATTTAATGAGATCTACGTTGCCGCTGCTCAAGTCAAGTGCTCACTAACCGGGAGCGACGGTGATTTGAATTGAATTCCTATCCAGCTGGAGGGGTATTTCTAACACTCACCGAGTCACGCCTGGCGAGGGCTGCTCAGGTCACCTTTGGTACAGTTCAGGAGCCGCGGGTCCGACTGATGTCGCATCCCCAAGGGCGACACTCTGCCAGGTGCTAGGGACTCTAACCCCCCCTTGGACTCACGCCAATGTCCCCAAGCACAATGTTTTCTCTCCTCCAAGATGCGACCTACCAGTCGATTCCTGGCCTGAACTGTATTACTCGGATTCGCGGTCGGAACGGCTTATCCGGCCAACTAAGTGTTAGACTGCGTTCAACATGACTCAAGGACGTACAGCGAATCGGTCCTTAAACGACTCAGACGGGCATAGCTCCGCACCCAAGACGTGAAGTGTCTTGCGGCTGCACTATCGAACTCCCGCCCGGTCTCAAATTCATTTTTAGGCATGGTTCCATCTACGATAGCCATCATAGCCACTCGTGACCCATTCCTACATCTCGCGGATGACCAGAAATCACCCGACTTCTACCGGACTAGCAGGGCTAAGCATTAACACAGGCCTAAACCTAATTTAGGGTTTAAGTATGATATCTGGACAAGGACAGGTATAATGCAACAAGGGTTTTCATACAACTCGTACAACTTAATGCAGTAAACAAGTAAGAGTACTCAAGATTGATATATATAAAACAAATGGGTCAGCATGCACCGGGGCTTGCCTTTCAGAAAAGAGGACGGACGATGATCCGGACACTCCTGTAACTCGTCAACGGCGTGTCCTTCGTTGGCTGCCTCTTCGAGTTCCCCCGGCTGCTCCTAGTCCTCCTCCGGAATTGTTCCCTCGAACTCGAGGAGTGTCACCCCCTCCGGTACACCTATTGCATGAATACATAATAAATCTCATGGATGCATAATGAATGCAATATGCTCAGAATGGAATGCATTGCAGCAAATTTAGGTACTCTATTCAAGTTACTTCAATATTACGTGCAAATCTCTTCTCCGGTGGAGAAGTACTTACCTAATATACACAACCTAATGTATAAATGTTCCTCTTCAGTTAAGGCCCTAACACCTAAAAATCATAAGAACAATATTACTTAGGTTACCAACAACAAATCATCAAATATCGTAACAACCTATGCTGGACAGCAGCTAAGTATTTCTATTACAACTGGAGATTTCCAATTCCTAAAGGCATGATACAAGACAATCTGGAAAGCTTATAAAATACTCTACAAATTATTTTCAGACCTCAACACTTAATTCCAAAGTTTACCTAGTCAAAATTATAAAGTTCCAGAAATCTGTCCTCTCCAAACAGAGAGCAGCCATTTCTGGATAACCACTTTAAACAGCTATAACTCCTAGACTACTAGGCCAAATGCCATCAAATTTTGACACAAGATAGTTTAACCAGTTTACTACCACTTTGGTATTCACAAATTTCCCAGCAAACAATTTTATCAAAGTTCAAATCCAAAATTTCTACCAGCTGTCCAGAGAACCTAGAAATGTGAAAATTAAATATTTATTCATGTGTCAAACTTCCTCTATGACCAAACCAATGATACCACTAGTTCACTCATGTCATGAAAACACCAGAAAGTAAGGTGTGTCAATCCAGAACATTTATTTTAACCCCTTTCTTAATTTACTTACCTAATTAAGTGGGAAATTAAACTTTTATGCAACTGCAAAGAAAAATTCTATAAAACTTACAAGAGGCTCATTGGCCTACCAGGAGGCTACTGTAAAAATTGGAACTAAAGTTATTCACAGAAACTCCCTACACAAAATTCACAAGCCAAAAAGGCTGATTTTTGCATAAATAGGAAACCTTATTGAAAAGTGTCCAACAACTGATTTCATATTTTTTCTAGTAGTATTCTACCCTAAGAACAACACTCTCAAAATTTTACCTTTACTGGACCTATAGAAAAATTATGAAAATTCATTCAATTATCTCCTAAAATAAAATGACAACATCATAACTTGAAAACTACTCAAGCAATAGAATCCAAACTTTTACCAGAGCTAGGATATATATGAAATAACATACTCACCAAATTTCATAATTTTTGGAACATAAAAGCTCAAGATATGATTTAAACAAGTTTGCATGCAATTCAAAACACATATCAAAACCCTAATTAATAATTCCAGAAATTAAACATCACATAAGCATTTGATATTTTTCCTAGATCCTATACTTTATTTGGAGCCCAACAAAATTTGGATCACAATTTTTGGATCTACCAAACCCTAGATAGGAAAATCACAAACATCAATCAAATCTGTGAAAATAATAAAGAAACTGAATTTTTTTCCAAAACAAAAAGAGAACACTGGGCCGGCCGACCCACCAGCGTGGCCCAGCAAACAGCGCGGCCCACTCCCGCCCGTGGCCTGCTCACGCGCGCGGCCCGCGCTCGGTCTCCCGCGCGCGCTCGCGGTCCCTGACAGGGCGGGTCCCCGGGTCAGAGAGACAGAGGCAGGGGGAGAAACTCCGGTGAGCGGGTTCTCACCGCCGGCGGCCCCTCCGACAAAGCCGAGCACACCGTCATGCTCACCACCCCAACCCGCACCTAGGCATGTCTTTTCCCCCAATGCTACCGCACCGGAGCGCACCTGCCGACGATGAAGGCGGACAACGGTGTTCCGGTGATGGTGCGCCGGCGACGGCGAGGTCACAACGCCCCGTCTAAGCTCGGTACGAGCTTCACGAGGGAACCAGGGATCTAATGGAGGAAGAAAGGGAGGCTGGGGAGGGTCCTAGCTACTCTGACCACGGCGGCCTCGACTCCGGCGAGGTCCCGCACATGGCGCGGTGGCGAAATCGGCCAATGTGGCCTTACCTTCGCTCCAACGACCCGTGGAAGGAGTGGAGAGGGTAGAGGAAAGCGCTGTGGTGCTGCTGCTGGAAGGAATTGGTGCATGGCGCGACGACGACGGTGCACGAGTGCAAGGAAGCCCGCGGCGGCAATGGCGCCTCGGTGCTCCGCTCTGGCTCGGAGAGGGCGAGAGAGAGGGCAGGGGCGCGAGTGAGGGTGAGTGGTGGCTCTGTGGCGCCCTTGAAGACGTCACGACCTGACGGGTAGGGCCATGGCCGGCGTACGGCCGCCACGGCGTGCCCACGCGGCAGCACGGCCCTGTGGCCGGTCGGCCATGACGTTTACTGAATGTTGCTCGATTTGACTGAATCGGTGTCCATGGGTTCGACTGATAGTCGAAGTTTGGGCTTCTATATCTCCTAATCTGGCTCGAGTTAGTGGTAGGTGTTAACATCAAAGTTGTAGAGCTATATGAGTACTACAACTTTGTCAATTGGCTCAAGGACTGGTTCGGCCTGGTTGGTGAGTTATAAGATGTCAAAGTGAGGCACATTGAACTGAATTTTCCTTTCCAGACTTAGAAAAATTTCTAAGTGTTGAGCACCCCCTTAAGCTGACTTGTGGGCCATTTTTTAGCATGTTATGGTCATTTTCCTGAGATGGCCATATTAGAACTTTTGTTCCTTATGAAATTCTCTACAACTTTGCTTAAGGTTGCTCCTCCATGCAAGATTTCTAAGCTGGACTTTTTAATTGGTCAAACTAGATCACTATAGGGGTCAACAACATTTGGAAGGGCAATTTGGTAATTATGGTCAACATGAACATTGCTCCACTACTTACCCTAAATGTAATTAAGGTGTTATAAGACCTAATTAGCCACTCTACACATTGGTTACACAAAATTCCTAGTGTCACATACTTTGAAACAAGCAAATCAATATTTCACCCCAAATGTTGCAAGATCATGTTGCACATGTTGCATGAGTGTGTTGCATAGCACTTGCTAATCATGTTACCCTAAAGTGGTTGGCATGTCTCAAAAAGGAAGTTGCACAAGTGGCACTCGGGTGTTGCACACTACTTACTTCATAATACACATGAAATATAAACACATGTTGAAATGTTTCACATATTATAAGCTCATGCATGAATGGATGATGCTCAAGTTCATGAAATACAATGCAATTAAGGAAGCCAAACACCTAGGGTGTTACAGCCCTCCCCTCTTATAAAAATCTCATCCCAAGATTTGGAAAGCGTACCATTGTTGATAGAATTCCTTATAACCATCACGTAAATAGTCTTCTCGCTCCCACGTAGCATCACTCTCACTACCCTGATTACTCCACATTACTTTATACCACTTAACCACTCGACTTCTAGTTACCCGTTCCTGAGTGTCAATCACACGGACTAGCTTTTCTTCGTAAGTTAAATCGGATTCTAGCCTGATATCCCCTAATGGAACTCTTTCTTCAGGAACCCGAAGACACTTCTTTAACTGGGATATATGGAAAACATTGAAAATGGCGCTCATTTCAGGAGGTAATTGGATCTTATATGCGACAGCACCACTCTTTCCTATGATCTGAAAAGGACTCACGTATCTTGGTGCAAGCTTCCGCTTCACACCAAAGCATTGTACACTCTTCATACGGGACACTTTCAGATACACGAAGTCTCCAACTTCAAACTCGATCGGTTTTCTACGGCGATCAGCGTAACTTTTCTGTCTAGCTTGAGCTGCAGCCATATGGATTTTGATGGTATGAACTTGTTCCTCAGCCTCCTCGACAAAAGCAATACCATAATACCTTCTCTCGCCAGCTTCTATCCAATTTAGTGGGGTTCTACACTTACGACCATACAATGCTTCGAATGGGGCCATCTTAATGCTCTCTTGGTAACTATTATTATACGAGAACTTAGCTAAAGGCAACCATTTCTCCTATGAACCCTTGGACAAAATAACACAAGCTCGTAACATATCCTCCAAGATTTGGTTGACTCGTTCAGTCTGACCTGATGTCTGGGGGTGATAAGCAGAGCTTCTCACTAACTTGGTTCCCAGAAGATGATGCAAGTGCTCCCAAAAACGAGCAGTGAACTGTGGACCACGGTCAGAAATGATAGTACAAGGTATCCCATGGAGCCAGACTATCTGATTGAAGTATAACTCAGCATAGTCAGTAGGACGACAGTCTACTCGAACAGAAATGAAGTGAGCCGACTTGGTTAGGCAATCTACAATTACCCAGATAGAGTTATGGTTCTTGACAGTGGGAGGAAGTCCAACAATGAAATCCATGCTTATCTCCTCCCATTTCCAACCTGGGATAGAAAGTGGTTGAAGCAATCCAGCTTTCATGTGCACCGCCTTAACCCAACAACAGGTGTCACACCTGGCAACATATGCAGCTATCTCTTTCCGCATTTTGGTCCACCAATAGTATGGTTTCAAATCGTAATACATCTTATTGCTACCAGGATGGATGGACAACTTAGAGGAGTGTGCTTCAGACATGATCTGATTTCTAAGCTCTCGGTCCTTAGGCACAACTAACCTATCTTTGAACCATAGTATACCCTCTTCATCTATCCTGAATTGTGTAGTTTCTTGCTCTTTCATCTTATGCTTGATGTGGAATATACCAGTGTCAGTCTTTTAAAGCTCAATAATTCTACTCTTGAGAGTGCATCTGACAGTGACGTTTTACAGAATTGCTGGGTGTAGAAGGCAAGACAGATGAAAATCACTTTCAACTAAGGAGTGACAATGAGACTTACGGCTTAAAGCATCGGCAACCACATTTGCCTTGCCAGGATGATAGTGCACTTGGAGATTATAATCTTTAATCAACTCAAGCCATCTTCTTTGATGCATATTCAACTCGGGTTGGGTGAAGATATATTTGAGGCTTTTATGGTTAGTATAAATATTGCAAATATTGCCCAACAGATAGTGCCGCCAGGCTTTCAAAGCATGAACAACTACAGCGAGTTCTAAGTCATGCGTTGGATAATTCACCTCATGTTTTCGAAGTTGTCGATAGGTATATGCAATTACTCGGCCTTCCTGCATCATAACACCTTCCAAACCTATGCCTGAGGCATCACAATACACATCAAATGGTTTCTCGATATCCGGTTGTGCCAAAACTGGAGCCGAGGTTAGGAGAGTTCACAGTTTGTGAAAAGCCGCATCACACTCAGGAGTCCAGACAAATCTGGTGTCTTTTTGCAGCAGCCGAGTCATTGGCTTGGCTATTTTTGAAAAAACCGGGATGAAGCGACGATAATAGCCATCCAATCCAAGAAAACTCTGAACCTCGTGAACCAAGATAGGAGCCTTCCAGTTTAGTACTTCTTGTACCTTGGCGGGATCCACCATAATTCCTCCATCGGACAACACATGCCCAAGGAAAGGTACTTCTCGAAGCCAGAATTCGCACTTACTGAACTTTGCATATAGTTGATGTTCATGCAGTCTTGTGAGGACTATACACAGATGTTCAACGTGGTCTTCCTCATTTTCAGAATATACCAGGATGTCATCAATAAATACCACCACAAACTTGTCCAATTCGGGCATAAACACCGAATTCATCAAGTACATTAAGTGTGCGGGGGTGTTTGTCAAGCCGAAGGACATAACAAGATACTCATAAAGACCGTATCTGGTAGAGAAGGCTGTTTTTGGAACATCTTCCGGACGGATTTTAATTTGATGGTAGCCAGATCTTAGATCGATCTTGGAAAAGACTTTAGCTTTAGATAACTGATCAAACAAGATATCGATGTGTGGTAGAGGATACTTATTTTTGACAATGACTGCATTCAGAGGTCTATAATCTACGCACATCCGCAATGACTGATCCTTCTTCTTTACAAATATTGTAGGACATCCCCACGGAGACGAACTGGGACGAATCAGCCCTTTCTTCAAAAGTTCATTCAACTGCACCTTAAGTTCTGCTAGTTTATTTGGAGGCATCCTATAGGGTCTCCTAGAGATAGGTGTCGTGCCAGGCAACAACTCGATTTTAAACTCCACATCCCGATCCAGAGGTAGTCCCGACAAATCATCGAGAAAAATGTCAGGAAACTCACTCACTACGGGAATATCAGTTAATACCTTCGCTTGCACCACGTGAACCTCACTAGAAAGGTCAAACTGCCTGGGAAGTTGCACTAAAAAAACTTTCTGATCAGTAGGATCTCTCAGCATAACTACACGGGTGGATGTATCAATGAGCACCCCATTTTGACTCATCCAATTCATGCCCAAAATAACATCAATACCTACTCCCAGCAAAACCACCAAGGTAAGCGAGTATTTTCGCCCTTCTATTTCAAACTCTAGATCTCCTACTACTTGATTTGTGGAAATATTCCCACTTGCAGCTCTAATGCAATAACCCTCACCATCAATCGTATGTAATTTATGTGCAAACTTTGATGCAAACATAGGACTGATAAAGGAATGTGAAGCACCTGAATCAAATAGCACCACCACAGAATATTGGTCAACTAGGAACTTACCAGCAGTGACTACCTCACCAGATGGAATTTCTTCAATACTATTATAATGAACATTCCCCTGACAGCCACCTTGATTTGCATTCTTCTTAGGATATGGACAATTCCTAGACCAATGACCTGGTTTGTTGCAGTTCCAGCAAGGCATGTTGCTTGGAGGGACACTGGAGCTGCCTTGACCAGAACTACCCTTTGGCAGAGACACTGTATATGCTTTGCGAAACCCAGTCTTATCTGGCGCCTTCTTTTGCGGGGGACGAAACTTAGCACTTGTGGCAGGAGGGCGAGGAGGAGCCCTCGGTGCAGCTAGAGCTCGAGACTGTGAAGCACCTGCCTCAAGTGCCCTCTTGCGGCTCTTAGAAGCAGCATAGATAGAGTTATTGTTTTCTTGAGTCAGAGCATCACTGATAAAATCATTAAAAGTAGCACATTTGCTAGTGCCCATGGTCTTCATCAGCTTTGGACCGAGGCCACGCTTGAAGCTAGTAATCTTCTTAGCATCAGTATCCATAAACTCAGTTGCATACCTTGCAAGATTGTTAAAGGCTTGCAGGTAGTCCGTCAAACTCTTATTGCCTTGGGTTAACCTCATGAACTCAGTGTGCTTTATAGCCATCAAACCTGGAGGAATGTAATTCCCATGGAAAGCCATTTTAAACTGGTCCCAAGCAATCGAGACGTTAGGAGGCAACGTGGAGCGGTAGTGACTCTACCAAATACTAGTCGGGCCATGCAGTTGGTGGGAAGCATACTCAGTTTTCAGCTCCTCAGTTAGCTGAAGCAGGCGGAACTTCTGCTCAATGGTATTCAACCACTCATCAGCCTGTAGAGGTTCCTCTGCCTCCTTAAAGAGCGGGGGCTTGGTGTCAATAAAATCCTTGAAGTCACTATGCTAATTTGGTTCCGGTCCTTGATGACCATGCCGAGCATCCCGGTTGACTAGCTAGCGCATAGCGTCTGCTAACATGCGCTGACCTTCAACCACCGTCTGCATTAGCTCTGCCGGGGTGGGTGGTGGAGGAGGGGGTGGCTGTTCCTCATCCTCAACGCCACGACCACGACGGAGGTTGTACGCCATCTGCAAAATGCATAGCCAATGAGCACTGACGCTGTGGGAAATTTGTAGATAAATTATGTAAATATGCCAAACTGATTTTATTAGAAATGAATTCGCAAACAATCGAGGTACAATAATTTATCACAACCACACAAACTCATCAAGTGCACCAATTGACGCAATTACGCAATGAGCATAACAACAAGACATCTTCAGATGACAAGATGGAATTTATTAAAGGCTCGCATGTAGGGAGCACAAACGTGACTAGACAGGTTACATTGATATCAACAGGATTTCAACCTTACGTAACAGGTGTTTGGATTCAAACTAAAATTCTAGCCAACTAGGAAGGCTAACCAAGAAATGACCACAAGGAGACATCACATCGGTAGGATTCCATGGTGGAGCATGACTAGCCACCTCGATACCAGCGCGTGCCAAGCAGCATATCCTTATGTCGCGCGCCACAGGAGGCCCTCGGTTTTGTCGCGGCACCGAAGGGTGCTAATCGTGACACCATCACTGAACACAACACAATGAGACATCCATTTGTGACCAAAATTCAACACGTTCAAACTAACATCCAGGATAACATAGGGTTCGATATTACATTCTAAAAGCTAAGTTATTATAAAGTCTCACTCCCACACATGGAGGGCACAAAAGATAACTCTAGCATCATAGCTAGTCGATGACTACTCTAAGCATCGTCCTCGGAGTCAGTGTTGAAGATCTCCCCGCCATCCTCGTCACTAGCACGCTCTAACTCCTCATCTTCTTCTTCGTCTTCTTCTACTGGTGGAACATCTTGTGGTCCATTAACCTCCACGTTGTCATTGTCTTCAGCCATGAAGACTCCAGAGCCCATCTCCTCATCCTCGTCATCGTTATGAGGAAGCAGAGGATTGAGCTGATTGTTTAGGCGGTGCACTTTCTCATGAAGATTGTCATTGTATTCTTCTGTAGCTTTTATCTATTGCTCAAGCTCCACCTGACGAGCTCTTAGGACGTTCTCTTCGTGCTAGGCTTCATCCCGCTGGTTCATCACATGGACCAGCATGCGCTGACAGTTGCGGTTTGCCACAGTCAACCTCTAGACCGCAAGTGTCTCCTGATCTCTGTCATGTATCACTTGCTCTAACTGTTGCTGGACCATGTTTCTAGCAGCAGTCACCTCAACCAACTCGGCCCTCAACCTTTCCGCCTCGGTGGGCTTAGGGCAGGGCTCACGGGGAGCGAGCTGGTGATGAGGTGCCCTGCCTCCAGTGGACTTGCGAGCGGTCCTCTTGGTGCGAGCCACCTGTAGCAACAAGATATGACTTACAGTGAGGATAATTTAGGGGATACGAAATTTAATTCAGTCGGGACCATCAAAATTTTTAAGGAGGGAGTAAAATGCAATGTATGACATGAATTAAACATGAAGCATGCACGTTCCATATGCCCTCTCACCCTAGTAGAACCATAAACTTCTAATGCTAGGCGGTGGCATACATACGTTCTCTCATATAGGCGAAACTATCGATCTACTCATTTGCGCTGTTAGTGTACCTGCAGAAAATCTCATTTCAACCCAACAGTTCCCCAATATAAGCACACAAGTAAGCAGTAAGCTAAATACTTTCCATATACACATCCCCGATGTATATACTTCAGTATCACAACTACCCGATAGATATACCTTAATTTAAGTACTTTCATAATTACATGGTTTGAACATGTAAGTATGCAAGTAACCACAACTACTCTCCCCTAGACCATCGGTTGGACGATCATGCTCTCACAGCTCACACTTACCAGAGCGTCGAGGTGTTTGATCCACACATTACCACCCAAGAGGATGGCATCCATACAATATCACGCCGTATGGACAATTAAACAAAAACAAACAAGACCCCCAAGTTAGTCTTTTAATAAGCCACCTAAGAGTCCTTATTTGGGCTAAGGAATGTGATCACTAGCATACTTATAGAAATAATTTTTCAGATTTTTAACACTTTTCGCAAACAAACACTTTTGTTTTCAAATACTCGTATGATGTGTTTAATATTGAATTCTGCTCCGGTACCAGCTGTAACAGAACCGACCAAATTATAAGAGCACAAGTACAAAAACAAGCGCCAAAACGCTCAAATTTTTGAACTTGAGCCCATATAATCCCGGTAGTCAATCGAAACCATGAATGATTTCAAACCAACTCTTTTACAACCAAGATCGCATCATTCAACATATAAATCACACGTTACATTTCACAAGTAGGGCAGAAGTTCGCTTACAACACACGGAGTCGCAAATTATTATAAACTGAGTTCATAAAGTAGTAGAAGCATAACACACGCATTTAGTTCAAATGCTACTGCCAGTCTTACTGATCAACATCCCACAAAAGCATTAAGGAAAGTAACTAACAGACGATCACGCCTGAGTGATCTAGTCCTCGTCACCCGCGGGGTGGAGGCAGGTCTTGCAGAAGCCCTGATAAAGCATGTCATCTGCAACAGGAGGGAATAAACCCTGAGTATGGGAATGTACTCAGCTAGACTTACCCGTCGAAACAGAAAATAAGAGACACCAAGGATCATGCAAGGCTTTCATAAGTGGAGCTGGCTGACATTACCTTTGCGGAAAAGCATAAGTAATTTAAACTCTTTTAACCTGTACTAGCAGTTATTTTTAACATCAACCTGTCATCTATCTTAGCACCTGTACTAAACATTCACTTGAGTATAATCAAACAACAGTATTATTATATCCATAGCAGGTATAAATTTGCGGCAACATTATATCATTTGCTTAACCATCTGTTCAATTTAATGAGATCTGTGTTGCCGCTGCTCAAGTCAAGTGCTCACTAACCGGGAGCGACGGTGATTTGAATCGAATTCCTATCTAGCTAGAGGGATATTTCTAACACTCACTGAGTCATGCCTGGCGAGGGCTGCTTAGGTCACCTTTGGTACAGTTCAGGAGCCGTGGGTCTGACTGATGTCGCATCCCCAAGGGCGACAGTCTGCCAGGTGCTAGGGACTCTAACCCCCCTTGGACTCACGCCAATGTCCCCAAGCACAACGTTTTCTCTCCTCCAAGATGCGACCTACCAGTCGATTCCCGGCCTGAACTGTATTACTCGGATTCGAGGTCGGAACGGCTTATCCGGCCAACTAAGTGTTAGACTGCGTTCAACATGACTCAAGGACGTACAGCGAATCGGTCCTTAAACGACTCAGATAGGCATAGCTCCGCACCCAAGACGTGAAGTGTCTTGCAACTGCACTATCGAACTCCCGTCCGGTCTCAAATTCATTTTTAGGCATGGTTCCATCCACGATAGCCATCATAGCCACTCGTGACCCATTTCTACATCTCGCGGATGACCGGAAATCACCCGAATTCTACCGGACTAAGCAGGGCTAAGCATTAACACGGGCCTAAACCTAATTTAGGGTTTAAGTATGATATCTGGACAAGGACATGTATAATGTAACAAGGGTTTTCATACAACTCCTTCAACTTAATGCAGTAAACAAGTAAGAGTACTCAAGATTGATATATATAAAATAAATGGGTCAGCATGCATCGGGGCTTGCCTTTTAGAAAAGAGAACGGGCGATGATCCGGACACTCCGGTAACTCGTCAACGGCGTGTCCTTCATTGGCTGCCTCTTCGAGTTCCCCCGGCTGCTCCTGGTCCTCCTCCGGAATTGTTCCCTCGAACTCGAGGAGTGTCACCCCTGTGACACATCTATTGCATGAATGCACAATAAATCTCATGGATGCATAATAAATGCAATATGCTCGGAATGTAATGCATTGCAGCAAATTTAGGTACTCTATTCAAGTTACTTCAACATTACGTGCAAATCTCTTCTCCGGTGGAGAAGTACTTACCTAATCTACACAACCTAATGTATAAATGTTCCTCTTCAGTTAAGGCCCTAACACCTAAAAATCATAAGAACAACATTACTTAGGTTACCAACAACAAATCATCAAATATCGTAACAACCTATGCTGGACAGCAGCTACGTATTTCTATTACAACTAGAGATTTCCAATTCCTAAAGACATGATACAAGACAATCTGGAAAACTTATAAAATACTCTACAAATCATTTTCAGACCTCAACACTTAATTCCAAAGTTTACCTAGTCAAAATTCTAAAGTTCCAGAAATCTATCCTCTCCAAACAGAGAGCAGTCATTTCTGGATAGGCACTTTAAACAGCTATAACTCCTAGACTACTAGGCCAAATGCCATTAAATTTTGACACAAGATAGTTTAACCAGTTTACTACCACTTTGGTATTCACAAATTTCCCAGCAAACAATTTTATCAAAGTTCAAATCCAAAATTGCTACCAGCTGTCCAGAGAACCTAGAAATGTAAAAATTAAATATTTATTCATGTGTCAAACTTCCTCTATGACCAAACCAATGATACCACTAGTTCACTCATGTCATGAAAACACTAGAAAGTAAGGTGTGTCAACCCAGAACATTTATTTTAACCCATTTCTTAATTTACTTACCTAATTAAGTGGGAAATTAAACTTATATGAAACTGCTTAGAAAAATTCTATAAAAATAATAGGAGGCTCCATGGCCTACCAGGAGGCTACTGTAAAAATTTGAACTAACGTTACTCACAGAAACTCCCTACATAAAATTCACAAGCCAAAAAGGCTAATTTTTGTATAAATAGGAAACCTTATTGAAAAGTGTCAAACAACAGATTTCATATTTTTCCTAGTAGCATTCTACCCTAAGAACAATACTATAAAAATTTTACCTTTACTGGACCTATAGAAAAATTATGAAAATTCATTCAAGTATCGCCTAAAATAAAATGACAACATCATAACTTAAAACTACTTAAGCATCAGAATCCAAACTTTTACCAGAGCTAGGATATATATGAAATAACATACTCACCAAATTTTATAATTTTTGGAACACAAAAGCTCAAGATATGATTTAAACAAGTTTGCATGCAATTTAAAACACATTTCAAAACCCTAATTAATTATTCCAGAAATTAAACATCACATAAGCATTTGATATTTTTCCTAGATCCTACACTTTATTTGGAGCCTAACAAAATTTGGATCACAATTTTTGGATCTACCAAACCCTAGATAAGAAAATCACAAACATCAATCAAATCTATGAAAATAATAAAGAAACTGATTTTTTTCCAAAACAAAAAGAGAACACTGGCCCGGCCGACCCGCCAGCGCGGCCCACTCCCGCCCGCGGCCTGCTCACGCGCGCGGCCCACGCTCGATCTCCCACGCGCGCTCGCGGTCCCTGACAGGGCGGGTCCCCGGGTCAGAGAGACAGAGGCAGGGGGAGAAACTCCGGTGAGCGGGTTCTCACCGCCGGCGGCCCCTCCGATGAAGCTGAGCACACCGTCGTGCTCACCACCCCAACCCGCACCTAGGCATGTCTTTTCCCCCAATGCTACCGCACCGGAGCGCACCTGCCGACGACGAAGGCGGACAACGGTGTTCCGGTTATTGTGCGACGGCGACGGTGAGGTCACAACGCCCCGTCTAAGCTCGGTACGAGCTTCAAGATGGAACCAGGGATCTAATGGAGGGAGAAAGGGAGGCTGGGGAGGGTCCTAGCTACTATGACCACGGCGGCCTCGACTCCGGCGAGGTCCCGCACATGGCGCAGTGACGAAATCGGCCAATGTGGCCTTACCTTCGCTCCAACGACCCGTGGAAGGAGTGGAGAGGGTAGAGGAAAGCGCTGTGGTGGTGCTGCTAGAAGGAATTGGTGCGTGGCACGACGACGATGGTGCACAAGCGCGAGGAAGCCCATGGCGGCAATGGCGCCTCGGTGCTCCGCTCTGGCTCGGAGAGGGCGAGAGAGAGGGCAGGGGCGCGAGTGAGGGTGAGTGGTGGCTCCGTGGCGCCCTTGAAGACGTCGCGACCTGATGGGTGGGGCCATGACCGGCGTACGGCCGCCACGTCGCGCCCACGCGGCAGCACAGCCCTGCGGCCGGTCGGCCGCGACGTTTACTGAATGTTGCTCGATTTGACTGAATCGGTGTCCACGGGTTCGACTGACAGTCGAAGTTTGGGCTTCTATATCTCCTAATCTGGCTCGAGTTAGTGGTAGGTGTTAACATCAAAGTTGTAGAGCTACATGAGTACTACAACTTTATCAATTGGCTCAAGGACTGGTTCGGCCTAGTTGGTGAGTTATAAGGTGTCAAAGTGAGGCACATTGAACTAAATTTTCCTTTCCAGACTTAGAAAAATTTCTAAGTGTTGAGCACCCCCTTAAGCTGACTTGTGGGCCATTTTTGAGCATGTTATGGTCATTTTCATAAGATGGCCATATTAGAACTTTTGTTCCTTATGAAATTCTCTACAGTTTTGCTTAAGGTTGCTCCTCCATGCAAGATTTCTAATCTGGACTTTTTAATTGGTCAAACCAGATCACTCTAGGGGTCAAAACCTAGTCAACAACATTTGGAAGGGCAATTTGGTAATTATGGTCAACATGAACATTGCTCCACTACTTACCCTAAATGTAATTAAGGTGTTATAAGACCTAATTAGCCACTCTACACATTGGTTACACAAAATTCCTAGTGTCACATACTTTGAAACAAGCAAATCAATATTTCACCCCAAATGTTGCAAGATCATGTTGCACATGTTGCATGAGTGTGTTGCATAGCACTTGCTAATCATGTTACCCTAAAGTGGTTGGCATGTCTTAAAAGAAAGTTGCACAAGTGGCACTTGGGTGTTGCACACTACTTACTTCATAATACACATGAAATATAAACACATGTTGCAATGTTTCACATATTATAAGCTCATGCATGAATGGATGATGCTCAAGTTCATGAAATGCAATGCAATTAAGGAAGTCAAACACCTAGGGTGTTACATGCTACACACTAGTAAATTTACCATGTTCAACCAAGATAATATGTGAGTAGAGGATCATGGATCATCACCATTAGATGCACAACGCAATGGAAGAAGAGTGTGCCGATGCAGTGGAAGTAGTCGTACGTCCTCACGTACGGGTAGCAGCGACACGTTTGCCCATGCTCCTCATGTTCGTTTGCTAATCAACATCGTAGCAATAGCAGTATCTTCTCCACGATATCCACGCGTGAGGGGATGAAACATCGTGACGCTGGTGTGCTAGCACCGCGCGCACAGCGAGAGGAAGGGCGGCGGCAGCGGCTTGGGTGCCCGTAACCCTATAGGGAGAAAGGCGGCAGTGGCTAGGTTGTGAGATGTGTCCACCAACCTGAGCCCCTTGGCCCTTCGTATATATATACTCCCGTTGATGGGCTTTTACCCTAAAGGCCCATTAGCATCTTAATGGATCAGGATTTCCTCTTGGGCATATAATCAACACATTCGTCGTCTTTGGGCAAAAGGAGAGCTGAGGGCTGGTGAGGAGGGGTCGAGCTCGGATATTGTAACAGAACCGACCAAATTATAAGAGCACAAGTACAAAAACAAGCACCGAAGCGCTCAAATTTTCGAACTTGAGCCCATATAATCCCGGTAGTCAATCGAAATCACGAAGGATTTCAAACCAAACTGCTTACAACCAGGATCGCATCATTCAACATACAACATCGTACGTTACATTTCACAAGTAGTTCTGAAATAAGTTTACACACACGGAGTAGCAAATATTACAAACCAAGTTTGAAAGTAGCGGAAGCATAACACACACTAGTTAATTAACTACTGTCAGTCTGGATGATCAACAACCCGCAAAAGCATGAGGAAAGTACATAAAGATGATCACGCCCAAGTGATCTAGTCATCATCACCCGCAGGGTGGAGACACGTCTTGCAGAATCCCTGATAAAGCATGTCATCTGCAACAGGAGGGAATAAACCCTGAGTACTGGAATGTACTCAGCTAGACTTACCCGTCGAAAACCATAAATAAGATGACACCAAGGATTATGCAAGGCTCACACAAGAGGCTAGCTGACATAACATTTTGCATAAAGGCATAAGTAATTGAAACTCTTATAACCTGTACTAGCAGTTATTTTTAGCATTTACCTGTCATCTATCTTAGCACCTGTACTAAACATACACTTGATTATAATCAAACAACATGATTATTATATCCATAGCAGGTATATCATTATGGCAACATTGTATCATTCCCTTAACCACCAGTTCATTTAATGAATTCTACGTTGCCGCTGCTCAAGTCAAGTGCTCACTAACCGGGAGCGACGGCGATTCGAATCGAATTCCTATCCAGCTGGAGGGGTATTTCTAACACTCACCGAGTCACGCCTGGCGAGGGCTGCTCAGGTCATCTTTTGTACAGTTCAGGAATCGCGGGCCCGAATAATGTCGCGTCCCCAAGGGCGACACTCTGCCAGGTGATACGGACTCTAACCCCCCCTTGGTCTCACGCCAATGTCCCCAAGCACATCCTTTCTCTCCTCCAAGATGCAACCTACCATTCGATTCCCGGCCTGAACCATACTACTCGACTTCGCGGTCGGAACGACTTATCCGGCCAACTAAGTGTTAGACTGCGTTCAACATGACTCAAGGACGTACAGCGAATCGGTCCTTAAACGACTCAGACGGGCATAGCTCCACACCCAAGACGTGAAGTGTCTTGCGGCTGTACTATCGAACTCCCGCCCGGTCTCAATTTCATTTTTAAGCATGGTTCCATCCACGATAGCCATAAAGCCACTCGTGACTCCTTCCTACATCTCGCGGATGACCGGAAATCACCCGACTTCTACCGTACTAAGCAGGGCTAAGCATTGACACGTGCCTACACCTAATATAGGATTCAGTACGATATCTGGACAAGGACAGGTATAATGCAACGAGTGTTTTCATATAACTCCTACAACTTAATGCAGTAAACAATTAAAAGTACTCAAGATTAATTTATAAAACAGTAGGTTCAGCATGCACCGGGGCTTGCCTTTCAGAAAGGTTGCAGGCCTGTGGTCAGGGCACTCTGGCAAGTCTTCAGCGGCGTCTCCTTCGCCTGCTGGATCCTCGGGCTCCTGCTGCTCCTGGTTCTCCTTCGGAATTACAGGCTCGAATTCGAGGAGTGTCACCCCCTCCGGTACACCTATTGCATGAGTGCATAATAAATCCCATGAATGCATAATGAAAGATGCAATATGCTCGGAATGAAATGCATTACAACAATTTAACGCTCTATTCAAATCACTTTAAAAGAGTAGGTGCAAATTTCCTCTCCGGTAAAGTACTTACCTAATCTACTTAACCTAAGATAAAGCTGCTCATCCTCAGTTAAGGCCCTAACACCTAACAATTACAAAGGTAGCATGTCTTAGGATATCACACCATATCAATCAGCAAAACACCACAGTAAGCATTCTGGACAGCAGCTACTTGTTTTTATCACAACTGGAGATTTACAATTCTAAAAGATATGATCTAAGCCAATCTGGAAAGCCTAAGAAATGTACTATCATTCACTTTCAGACCTCAACTCCAAACTCCTAAGTTTTCCAGGTCAAACTTCACAAGTTCCAGAATCTGTCCTCTCCAAAACAGAGAGTAGCAGATTTTGAACTGCCACTTTAAACAACAATAACTCTCAAACTACTAAGCCAAATGCTTCCAATTTTTAACACAAGCTAGTTCATCAAGTTTACTCCAACTTTGGTATTTATAAGTTGTCCAGCAACCAATTTTATCAAAGCCAAATTTAGAGTTACTACTTAGCTGTCCAGAAAACCTAAACTTACAAAGGTTAAATATTTATTGATGTGGCAAACATTCTCTAAAACCAAACTAATGCTACTACAAGTTCACAAATATCACAAAGACACCAGGAAGTAAGGTGTGCCCACCTAGAACACTTATTTAAACTCATTTCTCAATTTACTTAAGTAATTAAGTGGAATTTCAAACATATATGTAAACTGCTCCTAAAATTCTACAAAAATTACAGGGGACTCTCTGACCCACAAAGAGACTACTGTAAAATTTTGAACTCAATTTATTCACAGGAACTCCCTACACAAAATTCCCAAGCCAAAAAGGCTGATTTTTGTATAAATAACCAAGCATAGTAAAAAGTGTCAAACAACAGATTTCTTAATTTTCTTGGACACCCTAAGGTACCAAGACATTCTCCAAAAATTTATAAGAACATTGCACATGTAGAAGAATTACAAAAATTCATTTTAGTCTTTCCTAGAATAACAAGATAGCATTATAACTTGGAAATTACTTAATCACTGATGCCCAAATTTTTACCAGAGCTAGGGCTAGCATAGAGTAACCTACCCACCAAATTTCATGATTTATGGAACACTACAGCTCAAGTTATAAATTTAACAAATTTGCATGCATTCCAGAACACATTTAAAGGATCTATTAAATTCTTACAGACTTTAAACATCTCATGCCAGATCCATATTTTTCTAAAATACTACACATTATGTAGACCCTAATAAAATTTATCTCATGATTTTTGGATCATTAAAACCCTAGATCTATATTTTTCCAACTTGTACAAAAATCAGTGACAAAATAATAAAAATGAATTTCATTTCGGACGACTGGGCCGGCCCGGAAAAACGCGGCCCACACTCGCGCGCGCGCGGCCCGCTCAGCGCTCCCGCCCGCGCGCGACACTGACGGGCGGGCCCCCGCGGTCAGCGACCGGAGACAGGGGAGGCGGAGACCCGCGAGCTCCGACGAGCTCGAGCTCGCCGGAGAAGAGCTCGCTCGGCCAATTGAGCACCGCCTCGTGTTCTCCGTCACCCGGTGCGTCGATTGGTGCTCGTGGAACGGATGGGGATGGGGTGGAAGGGGCTTGTCACCGCGAGCGGCGGCCAGTGATGTCCGGTGGCGGCGCACCGTCGCCGGTGAGGAGGTACGGGGCGGTCTAGGCTCGGTACGAGCTTCACTACGCCCGGGCGAATCTATTGAGGTAGAAAGGAGGTTTGGAAGAGGTCCTAACTACCCTGGCCACGGAGTGCCGTGACGCGGTGCGGTGAGCGCGACGACGGTGGTCGTCGTGTTCCGCTCCGGCGACGTCGCACCCCACGGTAAGGTCATGCCTAGAGCTAGAGGAAGGCCTACACTATTTCGAACGCTGACCACAGAGAGAGGAGGGTGAAAGAGGACGTCGGTGGTGAGCTCGCAATGGCGGCGGCCATGGCGGAGCTCCGCACCGCCGAGGTTTGATTGGGTGATTTGCCCTCTACCTTGACCCAACGGCTGACCCAATGTGCGGAGGTTGTAGAGTATGGTCAGGCGGTGCTGTTCGTGAGCTCTCGGGTGTGGTGGCGCGGTGGTTGGCGCAACCGAAGGCGGAGGAGCCGGCTGTGGGGGCGGAGGACGCTCGGTCGCCTTACCGGTGAGCTGGGGAAGGAGGGCGATGGAAATGGAGGGGGAAGCGGGTCGTCCTGGTCTTCATGCTGAGCTCGCAGGCGACGTGGGGCGTCGGCAGAACATGCGCGCCACGCGGCCACCGGGCTCTGCCCGAGCGCCACGACGCGGTCGGCCGCGGCCGTCGGTGTCTGAACGTTTCGTTTCAGAGCTCAAAGGTACCGACTGACAGGGCAAGTTCAACACCGATTATCTCCCAAACCAGTTCGAATTAGAAGAAGATGATAATACCAAAATTGTAGAGCTACATGAGGACTACAAGTTTGTCAATTGGAGTTTGGGCTGGTTCGGCCTAGATTTGAAACTACAGAACTCCAAAGTGGGTCACCCGAAAACTGAAACTTAGTTTCAGTCACAATGCCGACTGAAACCCTAACTTCAAGACATTATATCTCCTAAACTATTGAGAACCAGGTGATGATGATATTGACAAAGTTGTAGAGCTATGTGTGGACAACAACTTTGTCAATTGGCTCAAAGACTGGTTTGGCCTAGTTGGTGAGTTACAAGTTGCTAAAGTGAGGTACAGTGAAACTGAAAAGTCCAATTTCCAGACTTAGAATTTTTCTAAGTGTTGATTCCCACTCAAGCTGACTTGTGGGCCATTTTTGAGCATGCTCTGGTCATTTTCATGAGATGGCCACATTGGAACTTTTGTTCCTCATGAAATTCTCTACAACCTTGCTTAAGGGTGCTCTTCCATGCAAGGTCTCTAAATTAGACTTTTTAATTGGTCAAACTAGGGCCTTCTAGGGTCAAAGGGTGGTCAAACTTCTCTTGGAGGGCAATTTAGTAATTTTGGTCAACCTGAACCTTGTTCCAAATGTTACCCTAAGTATAACTAAGGTGTTGAAGGTCATGATTGGCTACCTTACCTTTTTGTTACACCAACTATCAAGTACTTCATGAAATAAATCAAACAAACCCTAAAATAATCACATGTGTTGCATCACATAAAATAACAAACATGAATGATGCATGCTTATGCCTATGCCATGCAAATGCAATGCAATTAAGGACTAAACACTTGAAGTGTTACAGCCCTCCCCCCTTATAAAAATCTCGTCCCGAGATTTGGAAAGCGTACCATTTTTCATAGAATTCCTTATAACCATCCCGCAAATAGTCCTCCCGTTCCCACGTAGCATCACTCTCACTTCCCTGATTACTCCACATCACTTTGTACCACTTAACCACTTTACTTCTAGTTACTCGTTCCTGAGTATCGATCACTCGGACTGGCTTTTCTTCATAGGTTAGGTCGGATTCCAGTCTGATATCACCTAAAGGAACTTGTTCCTCAGGAACTCGAAGACACTTTTTAAGCTGAGATACATGGAAAACGTTGAATATGGCTCTCATCTCAGGAGGCAACTGGATTTTGTACGCAACAGCTCCACTCTTACCTATGATCTGGAAAGGACCCACGTATCTTGGTGCAAGTTTCCGCTTAACACCAAAACGTTGGACACTCTTCATGGGAGAAACTTTCAAATAAACGAAGTCTCCAACTTCAAATTCGAGTGGTTTTCTACGACGATCCGCATAGCTTTTCTGTCTCGCTTGTGCTGCAGCCATGTGTTTCTGGATGGTACGGACTTGTTCCTCGGCTTCCTGGACAAAATCGATGCCATAATACCTTCTTTCCCCAGCTTCTACCCAGTTTAGTGGAGTTCGACACTTTCGACCGTACAAAGCTTCGAATGGGGCCATCTTAATACTCTCTTGATAACTGTTATTGTACGAGAATTCGGCTAAAGGTAACCATTTTTCCCAAGAACCCTTGGATGAAATCACGCATGCTCGCAACAGATCTTCCAAGATTTGGTTAACTCGTTCTGTCTGACCCGATGTCTGAGGGTGATAAGCAGAGCTTCTCACTAACTTGGTTCCCAGAAGGTGATGCAAGTGCTCCCAAAAGCGAGCAGTGAACTGGGGACCACGGTCAGATATGATAGTACGAGGTATCCCATGAAGCCGGACTATCTGATTGAAGTACAACTCAGCATAGTCAGTAGGACGATAGTCCACTCTAACTGGAATGAAGTGAGCTGATTTGGTCAAACGATCCACAATTACCCAGATGGAGTTATGATTTTTGACAGTAGGAGGAAGACCGACAATGAAATCCATACTTATCTCTTCCCATTTCCAGCCTGGAATGGAAAGTGGCTGAAGTAGCCTAGCTTTCATGTGCACAGCTTTAACTCTGCAACAGGTGTCACATCTAGCGACATATGCAGCTATCTCTTTCCGCATCTTGGTCCACCAATAAAGGGGTTTCAAATCATAATACATCTTATTACTACCCGGATGGATGGACAACTTGGACGAATGTGCTTCGGACAGGATCTGATCTCTAAGCTCTCGGTCCTTAGGTACCACTAACCTATCCTTAAACCACAGCACGCCTTCGTCATCTAACCTAAAATGCTTAGTCTCTCCTTCATTCATCCTCCGTTTTATGTGAAAGATACCCGTGTCAGTCTTTTGGAGCTCAATGATTCTATTTCGGAGAGTACCACTGACAGTGATGTTGTATAGGACTGCCGGATGTAACAGACGAGATTGGTAAAAATCAGTTTCAATTAAGGAATGGCAATGAGACTTACGGCTTAAAGCGTCCGCAACCACATTTGCCTTGCCTGGGTGATAGTGTACTTGAAGATTATAATCTTTAATCAACTCGAGCCATCTTCTCTGACGCATATTTAGCTCGGGTTGAGTGAAGATGTATTTGAGGCTTTTATGATCGGTGTAGATATTGCAGACATTTCCCAGCAGATAATGCCGCCAGACTTTCAAAGCATGAACAACTGCAGCCAGTTCTAAGTCATGCGTTGGATAATTCACCTCATGCTTCCGAAGTTGTCGGGAAGTATATGCAATCACTCGGCCTTCCTGCATCAAAACGCCTCCCAAACCTATGCCTGAGGCATCACAATAAACATCAAATGGTTTCTCGATATTCGGTTGTGCCAAAACCGGAGCTGAGGTTAGGAGGGTTCGTAGTTGGTGAAAAGCCGCATCACACTCAGGAGTCCAGACAAACCTGGTGTCTTTCTGCAGCAACCGAGTCATTGGCTTGGCTATTTTGGAGAAATCCGGGATGAAGCGACGATAATAGCCAGCCAACCCAAGGAAACTCCGAACCTCGTGAACCGAGATAGGAGCCTTCCAGTTTAGTACTTCCTGTACCTTGGCGGGATCCACCATAATTCCTCCATCGGACAACACATGCCCAAGGAAAGGTACTTCACGAAGCCAGAATTCGCACTTACTGAACTTTGCATAGAGTTGGTGTTCACGCAGTCTTGTGAGGACTATACGCAGATGTTCAGCATGATCCTCCTCATTCACAGAATATACCAGGATGTCATCAATAAATACCACCACAAACTTGTCCAATTCAGTCATAAACACTGAATTCATCAAGTACATGAAGTGTGCGGGGGCATTTGTCAAGCCGAAGGACATAACAAGATACTCATAGAGACCGTATCTGGTAGAAAAGGCTGTCTTTGGAACATCTTCCGGGCGAATTTTAATTTGATGGTAGCCCGATCTTAGATCGATCTTGGAGAAAACTTTAGCTTTAGACAACTGATCGAACAAGATGTCGATTCGCGGTAGAGGGTACTTATTTTTGACAGTGACTGCATTGAGAGGTCTATAATCTACGCACATCCGCAACGACTGATCCTTCTTCTTTACAAAGATAGCAGGACATCCCCACGGCGATGAGCTAGGACGAATCAACCCTTTCTTCAAAAGTTCATTCAATTGCACCTTAAGTTCAGCTAGTTCATTTGGAGGCATCCTATAGGGTCTCCTAGAGATGGGTGCGGTGCCAGGCAACAACTCGATTTTAAACTCCACATCCCGATCCGGAGGGAGTCCCGGCAAATCATCGGGAAAAACGTCCGGAAATTCATTTACTACGGAAATTTCAGCCAACGCCTTTGCTTGCACAGCATGAATTTCCCCCGACAATTCAACCTTTCTGGGAAGTTGTACTAGAAAACCTTTTTGATCTGTAGGATCTCTGAGCATAACTACCCGAGCGGATGTGTCAATGAGTACCCCATTCTGACTCATCCAATTCATGCTCAAGATAACATCTATGTCTAAACCAGGTAAAACCAATAGGGCAAGCGAATAACTTCGCCCTTCTATCTCAAACTCAAGGTTCCCCACTACTTTGTTTGTGGAAATATTCCCACTTGCAGCACTAATACAATAACCCACACCTTCAACAGTATGCAACTTGTGTGCAAATTTGGATGCAAACTTAGGACTGATAAAGGAATGCGAAGCACCTGAATCAAAAAGTACCACTGCGGGGTGTTGGTCAACTAGAAACTTACCAGCGGTGACCACCTCACCAGATGGAATTTCCTCAATGCTGTTATAATGGGCGTGACCTTGACGGCCACCTTGGTTGACATTCTTCTTGGGGTAAGGACAATTCCTGGACCAATGGCCTGGCTTGTTGCAGTTCCAGCAAGGCATATTGCTAGGAGGAACACTAGAGCTGCTCTGTCCAGAAGTCCCCTTTGGCAGAGCTACGGTATAAGCCTTACGGAACCCTGTTTTTGCAGCAGGCTTCTTCTGCGGCGGACGGAACTTTGTATTCTGAGCAGGTGGGCGAGGGGAAGACCTCGGTGCCGCTGAGGCCCTTGACTGAGAAGCACTTGCCTCAAGGCCCCTTTTACGGCTCTTAGAGGCAGAATAAATAGTATTGTTGTTCTCCTGGGTCAAAGCATCGCTGATGAAATCATTGAAAGTAGTACATTTGCTAGTGCCCATAGTTTTCATCAGTTTTGGGCCGAGGCCCCTTTTGAAGCTAGCAATCTTTTTGGCATCGGTATCTATAAACTCCGTGGCATACCTTGCCAGGTTGTTGAAGGACTGCAAGTATTCAGTCAGACTTTTGTTTCCTTGCGACAGCCTCATAAACTCTGTATGCTTGATTGCCATAAGACCGGGAGGGATATAATTTCCTCGGAATGCCGCCTTAAACTGATCCCAAGCAATTGGGACATTGGCAGGCAGTGTGGAACGATAGTGGCTCCACCAAATGCCCGCTGGACCATGCAACTGGTGAGAAGCATATTCAGTCTTTAACTCATCAGTCAGGCGAAGCAGACAAAACTTTTGCTCAATAGTATTTAACCACTCATCAGCTTGCAGTGGTTCTTCCGCTTCCTTGAAGAGCGGGGGCTTAGTATCCAGAAAGTCCTTGAAATCACTGTATTGATTGGGTTCTGGGCCCTGGCGGCCAGGACGAGCCTCCCGATTAGCCAGTTGGCGCATGGCATCGGCCAACATACGCTGCCCCTCAACCACTGATTGCATCAACTCGGCCGGAGTAGGTGGTGGCGGAGGGGGCGGCTGTTCCTCCTCCTCATTTCCATGACCCCGGCGTAGATTGTACGACATCTGCAAAAATGCATATCCAATGAGCACTGACGATGTGGGAAATTTGTAGATGAATTACTGCGAAATGTCAATCTGACTGTATGAATAGATTTCTCGTAATAATTAAGGCACAATAATTCATCACAACCGCACAATCCATTCTAGCGCATCATTTGACGAGATCATACTTGGTAAACCCACAAGATGCTCTTTGATAAAGGCTCACTCACAGGGAGCACAACGGTTACCGGACCGTTTGCGTTGCTATCTACGTGATTTTTGACCTTTTGCACGGTACTTGGATTCGATCTCCAGATTTTTTTAGTTGACTGTGAAAGGCTACTCCGAACTGACCACAAGAGACTTCTCAATGAAGAGTTCCATGGTGGATCATGACTAGCTACCTCGATACCGGCGCGTGCCAAGCAGCACAGCCTTATGTCGCGCGCCATAGGAGGCCCTCGGTTTCGTCGCGGCACCGAAGGATGCTAATCGTGACACCATCATTGAACGCAACATAATAAGACATCAAGTTGTGATTGAAATTAACAAGTTCAAACTACATTAAGGAAACATACGGTTCAACCTTACATCCCAAAGTCAAGTTATTACAAGGCCTCACTCCTTCACAGGGAGGGCACAAAAGACGATCCTAACATTATAGGCACGCGATGACTACTCTAAGCATCATCCTCCGAGTCAGTGTCAAGGATCTCCCCGCCGTCCTCATCACTGACAGGCTCTAACTCCTCGTCTTCTTCTTCTTCTGGCTCTTCCTCTGGTGCTTCTGCCGGTGGGGCATCCTGTGGTCCATCAACTTCCACTTCATCATCATCCTCAGCCATGAAGATTCCCGAACCCATGTCCTCATCGGCGTTGTTGTTTTGAGGCAGCAGGGGATTAAGCTCGTTGTTCAGGCGGTGCACTTCTTCATGAAGGTTGTCATTGTATTCTTCAGCGTTCTCCAACTGTTGCTCGAGCTCAAACTGACGAGCTCTCAGAACGTTCTCCTCGTGCCAGGCTTCATCCCTCTGTTCCATCACACGAACCAACATGCGTTGACAGTTGCGGTTTGCCACTGTCAACCTCTGGACTGCAAGCGTTTCTTGATCACGATCATGAATCACTTGTTCCAGTTGTTGCCGTGCTGCATTCCTGGCGGCAGTCACTTCAGCCAACTCTGCCCTCAGCCTTTCCACCTCAGTAGGCTCAGGGCGGGGCTCACGTGGAGCGAGCTGGTGACGCGGTGCCCTGCCCCCAGTGGACTTACGAGCGGTCCTCTTGGTACGGGTCATCTGTAGCAACAAGATAAGATACGACTTAAAGTGAGGATCATTTAGGGGATACGAAATTTACTTTAGTCGGGAGTACAGAAATTTTTAAGGAGGGAGTAAATGATATGTATGATATATTTAAACATGATGCATGCACGTTCCGTACGCCCTCTCACCTTAGTAGAAACCTAAAGTTTTAACGCTAGGCGGTGGCATACATACGTTCTCTCATATAAGCGAAACTATCGGTCTACTCGTTACGCTGTTAGTGTACCTGCAGAAAATTTCATTGCAGCCCAACAATTCCCAATATATGCACACAAGAAAGCAGTAATTTAAATACTTTTCCATATACACATCCCCAGATGTATATACTTCAGTATCAAAGCTACCCGATAATAAGGTTCCCACAATTAAGTGCTTACATAATTACATGGTTTAAACACGTAAGTATGCAAGTCACCAAAACTACTCTCCCCTAGACCGCCGGTTGGACGATCATGCTCTCACAACTCACACTTACCAGAGCGTCGAGGTAATTGATCCATACATTACCACCCAAGTGGATGGCATCCATACAATTTCACGCCGTATGGACGACGAAACAGAAACAAACAAGGCCCCCAAGTTAGTCTTTATAATAAGCCACCTAAGAGTCCTTATTTGGGCTAAGGGTTGTGATCACTGGCATACCTATAAAATAATTTTTTTTAGGGTTTACCCTTTTCGCAAATAAATACTTTTTGTTTTTAATTACCCGTAAGATGTGTTTAATGTTGAATTATGCTCCGGTACCAGCTGTAACAAGACCGACCAAATTATAAGAGCACAAGTACAAAAACAAGCACCGAAGCGCTCAAATTTTCGAACTTGAGCCCATATAATCCCGGTAGTCAATCGAAATCACGAAGGATTTCAAACCAAACTGCTTACAACCAGGATCGCATCATTCAACATACAACATCGTACGTTACATTTCACAAGTAGTTCTGAAATAAGTTTACACACACGGAGTAGCAAATATTACAAACCAAGTTTGAAAGTAGCGGAAGCATAACACACACTAGTTAATTAACTACTGTCAGTCTGGATGATCAACAACCCGCAAAAGCATGAGGAAAGTACATAAAGATGATCACGCCCAAGTGATCTAGTCATCATCACCCGCAGGGTGGAGACACGTCTTGCAGAATCCCTGATAAAGCATGTCATCTGCAACAGGAGGGAATAAACCCTGAGTACTGGAATGTACTCAGCTAGACTTACCCGTCGAAAACCATAAATAAGATGACACCAAGGATTATGCAAGGCTCACACAAGAGGCTAGCTGACATAACATTTTGCATAAAGGCATAAGTAATTGAAACTCTTATAACCTGTACTAGCAGTTATTTTTAGCATTTACCTGTCATCTATCTTAGCACCTGTACTAAACATACACTTGATTATAATCAAACAACATGATTATTATATCCATAGCAGGTATATCATTATGGCAACATTGTATCATTCCCTTAACCACCAGTTTATTTAATGAATTCTACGTTGCCGCTGCTCAAGTCAAGTGCTCACTAACCGGGAGCGACGGCGATTCGAATCGAATTCCTATCCAGCTGGAGGGGTATTTCTAACACTCACCGAGTCACGCCTGGCGAGGGCTGCTCAGGTCATCTTTTGTACAGTTCAGGAATCGCGGGCCCGAATAATGTCGCGTCCCCAAGGGTGACACTCTGCCAGGTGATAGGGACTCTAACCCCCCCTTGGTCTCACGCCAATGTCCCCAAGCACATCCTTTCTCTCCTCCAAGATGCAACCTACCATTCGATTCCCGGCCTGAACCATACTACTCGACTTCGCGGTCGAAACGACTTATCCGGCCAACTAAGTGTTAGACTGCGTTCAACATGACTCAAGGACGTACAGCGAATCGGTCCTTAAACGACTCAGACGGGCATAGCTCCACACCCAAGACGTGAAGTGTCTTGCGGCTGTACTATCGAACTCCCGCCCGGTCTCAATTTCATTTTTAAGCATGGTTCCATCCACGATAGCCATAAAGCCACTCGTGACTCCTTCCTACATCTCGCGGATGACCGGAAATCACCCGACTTCTACCGTACTAAGCAGGGCTAAGCATTGACACGTGCCTACACCTAATATAGGATTCAGTACGATATCTGGACAAGGACAGGTATAATGCAACGAGTGTTTTCATATAACTCCTACAACTTAATGCAGTAAACAATTAAAAGTACTCAAGATTAATTTATAAAACAGTAGGTTCAGCATGCACCGGGGCTTGCCTTTCAGAAAGGTTGCAGGCCTGTGGTCAGGGCACTCTGGCAAGTCTTCAGCGGCGTCTCCTTCGCCTGCTGGATCCTCGGGCTCCTGCTGCTCCTGGTTCTCCTTCGGAATTACAGGCTCGAATTCGAGGAGTGTCACCCCCTCCGGTACACCTATTGCATGAGTGCATAATAAATCCCATGAATGCATAATGAAAGATGCAATATGCTCGGAATGAAATGCATTACAACAATTTAACGCTCTATTCAAATCACTTCAAAAGAGTAGGTGCAAATTTCCTCTCCGGTAAAGTACTTACCTAATCTACTTAACCTAAGATAAAGCTGCTCATCCTCAGTTAAGGCCCTAACACCTAACAATTACAAAGGTAGCATGTCTTAGGATATCACACCATATCAATCAGCAAAACACCACAGTAAGCATTCTGGACAGCAGCTACTTGTTTTTATCACAACTGGAGATTTACAATTCTAAAAGATATGATCTAAGCCAATCTGGAAAGCCTAAGAAATGTACTATCATTCACTTTCAGACCTCAACTCCAAACTCCTAAGTTTTCCAGGTCAAACTTCACAAGTTCCAGAATCTGTCCTCTCCAAAACAGAGAGTAGCAGATTTTGAACTGCCACTTTAAACAACAATAACTCTCAAACTACTAAGCCAAATGCTTCCAATTTTTAACACAAGCTAGTTCATCAAGTTTACTCCAACTTTGGTATTTATAAGTTGTCCAGCAACCAATTTTATCAAAGCCAAATTTAGAGTTACTACTTAGCTGTCCAGAAAACCTAAACTTACAAAGGTTAAATATTTATTGATGTGGCAAACATTCTCTAAAACCAAACTAATGCTACTACAAGTTCACAAATATCACAAAGACACCAGGAAGTAAGGTGTGCCCACCTAGAACACTTATTTAAACCCATTTCTCAATTTACTTAAGTAATTAAGTGGAATTTCAAACATATATGTAAACTGCTCCTAAAATTCTACAAAAATTACAGGGGACTCTCTGACCCACAAAGAGACTACTGTAAAATTTTGAACTCAATTTATTCACAGGAACTCCCTACACAAAATTCCCAAGCCAAAAAGGCTGATTTTTGTATAAATAACCAAGCATAGTAAAAAGTGTCAAACAACAGATTTCTTAATTTTCTTGGACACCCTAAGGTACCAAGACATTCTCCAAAAATTTATAAGAACATTGCACATGTAGAAGAATTACAAAAATTCATTTTAGTCTTTCCTAGAATAACAAGATAGCATTATAACTTGGAAATTACTTAATCACTGATGCCCAAATTTTTACCAGAGCTAGGGCTAGCATAGAGTAACCTACCCACCAAATTTCATGATTTATGGAACACTACAGCTCAAGTTATAAATTTAACAAATTTGCATGCATTCCAGAACACATTTAAAGGATCTATTAAATTCTTACAGACTTTAAACATCTCATGCCAGATCCATATTTTTCTAAAATACTACACATTATGTAGACCCTAATAAAATTTATCTCATGATTTTTGGATCATTAAAACCCTAGATCTATATTTTTCCAACTTGTACAAAAATCAGTGACAAAATAATAAAAATGAATTTCATTTCGGACGACTGGGCCGGCCCGGAAAAACGCGGCCCACACTCGTGCGCGCGCGGCCCGCTCAGCGCTCCCGCCCGCGCGCGACACTGACGGGCGGGCCCCCGCGGTCAGCGACCGGAGACAGGGGAGGCGGAGACCCGCGAGCTCCGACGAGCTCGAGCTCGCCGGAGAAGAGCTCGCTCGGCCAATTGAGCACCGCCTCGTGTTCTCCGTCACCCGGTGCGTCGATTGGTGCTCGTGGAACGGATGGGGATGGGGTGGAAGGGGCTTGTCACCGCGAGCGGCGGCCAGTGATGTCCGGTGGCGGCGCACCGTCGCCGGTGAGGAGGTACGGGGCGGTCTAGGCTCGGTACGAGCTTCACTACGCCCGGGCGAATCTATTGAGGTAGAAAGGAGGTTTGGAAGAGGTCCTAACTACCCTGGCCACGGAGTGCCGTGACGCGGTGCGGTGAGCGCGACGACGGTGGTCGTCGTGTTCCGCTCCGGCGACGTCGCACCCCACGGTAAGGTCATGCCTAGAGCTAGAGGAAGGCCTACACTATTCCGAACGCTGACCACAGAGAGAGGAGGGTGAAAGAGGACGTCGGTGGTGAGCTCGCAATGGCGGCGGCCATGGCGGAGCTCCGCACCGCCGAGGTTTGATTGGGTGATTTGCCCTCTACCTTGACCCAACGGCTGACCCAATGTGCGGAGGTTGTAGAGTATGGTCAGGCGGTGCTGTTCGTGAGCTCTCGGGTGTGGTGGCGCGGTGGTTGGCGCAACCGAAGGCGGCGGAGCCGGCTGTGGGGGCGGAGGACGCTCGGTCGCCTTACCGGTGAGCTGGGGAAGGAGGGCGATGGAAATGGAGGGGGAAGCGGGTCGTCCTGGTCTTCATGCTGAGCTCGCAGGCGACGTGGGGCGTCGGCAGAACATGCGCGCCACGCGGCCACCGGGCTCTGCCCGAGCGCCACGACGCGGTCGGCCGCGGCCGTCGGTGTCTGAACGTTTCGTTTCAGAGCTCAAAGGTACCGACTGACAGGGCAAGTTCAACACCGATTATCTCCCAAACCAGTTCGAATTAGAAGAAGATGATAATACCAAAATTGTAGAGCTACATGAGGACTACAAGTTTGTCAATTGGAGTTTGGGCTGGTTCGGCCTAGATTTGAAACTACAGAACTCCAAAGTGGGTCACCCGAAAACTGAAACTTAGTTTCAGTCACAATGCCGACTGAAACCCTAACTTCAAGACATTATATCTCCTAAACTATTGAGAACCAGGTGATGATGATATTGACAAAGTTGTAGAGCTATGTGTGGACAACAACTTTGTCAATTGGCTCAAAGACTGGTTTGGCCTAGTTGGTGAGTTACAAGTTGCTAAAGTGAGGTACAGTGAAACTGAAAAGTCCAATTTCCAGACTTAGAATTTTTCTAAGTGTTGATTCCCACTCAAGCTGACTTGTGGGCCATTTTTTAGCATGCTCTGATCATTTTCATGAGATGGCCACATTGGAACTTTTGTTCCTCATGAAATTCTCTACAACTTTGCTTAAGGGTGCTCTTCCATGCAAGGTCTCTAAATTAGACTTTTTAATTGGTCAAACTAGGGCCTTCTAGGGTCAAAGGGTGGTCAAACTTCTCTTGGAGGGCAATTTAGTAATTTTGGTCAACCTGAACCTTGTTCCAAATGTTACCCTAAGTATAACTAAGGTGTTGAAGGTCATGATTGGCTACCTTACCTTTTTGTTACACCAACTATCAAGTACTTCATGAAATAAATCAAACAAACCCTAAAATAATCACATGTGTTGCATCACATAAAATAACAAACATGAATGATGCATGCTTATGCCTATGCCATGCAAATGCAATGCAATTAAGGACTAAACACTTGAAGTGTTACAGATATCACCTCCTCCACCACCTTCGCCAGATCTACACAGCCCCATAGTTCATCGATGATTGGTGAGGAGGAGTCTGCGTGCCCTCGCCCTCGCACGCTGCCGTAGCCGTGGGCTCGCCGAAACTGTCAGGATGAGCAGGGAAAACTCCACGGTGGGTATGGGCGTAGCTGTCATCGTGAGCATTGAGTGCTGGTGCTGGAATGAAGACTGGGGTTGGTTTGGTCGAAGAAGAAGATATCCATCTAACTATACTATGATAATCAATCGGAACTATACTACTCAAAACGTTATCCTTCTAATATAAATTTACCATTTATCTTTAATTATGTAAAAATAATAAGAGTCTTTTTTTGTGTTGGTTCCACCAATTTAGTATGCACCTGGTGCCTCTCGACGCTTTTGCTCTTGGTACTTCTGCTTTTCTAGACATTCGATTGCTCCTCACCAACGGGTCAAATTTCTCCAACCATAATAAAATTTCTCAAATTTGTGGTGTCCATGTTGTCCAGTAGGGAGGGATGATTTTTTATGCTACTTTTGTGAATATTTTGACCTCAAATTCTCTGTAAAAAATAGTACATATTCTGAACTTCAATTTAGCCTAATGTTGCTTTTTATAATGAGACCAATTAGCTCTTTTTACATATTCTGAACTGAAATATTATGCTATTGGCCTGCAGCAAACCTATGTTGTGGAGGTCAATGAGGCATCCCTAGAAAAGAAATTGAAGTTGGAGTATATAATGAAAGCAGATGAACGTGTCCCTAAATAATTGTCGTTTTCGCTTTCCAAGAAACAACTGACTATATATATATATATATATATATATATATATATATATATATATATATATATATATATATATATATATATATATATATATATATATATATATATATATATATATGAAAATTCTTTTCTACACGCTCGTGTAGCTACTTCCATGTGTATATCTCTAGATTCAGGGTATATATGACCCGACGAAGTGTATGTAGACGAAGTATACGATCATACTAGACCATCTACGGTAGTATGTATGTCAAGTATGCAAGTATACGTATAGTATATGGTTGTACTTATTTTATATATATTATAGTGACATTTCAGTAATATATTAAAAAGTATGGGCTCTTATGAAAAAATTTCGCGTAAGTAAGAGTTGAAGTATCTTAAATTGAGTATATAAACATACTCGAACTGATAAATTAGTATGCACACATACGCAATATGGTTTATTGAAGATGGGAATAACTACACGCGCGTGTAGAAAAAATGCACTACTTATGCTACAAAATTAATATCACTACATAGATCATTGAATTTATTTTATAATAAATTTATTTAGAGATACAAATATTACATATATTTTTTATAAATTTATTTAAACTTATGGCATAGAAACGAAACAGTTAGGCCTTGTTTAGATCGCCGATTCGGGGTGGCCGAATTTGCACAGTGCCATCCCCGAACACTGTAGCACTTTTGTTTTTTTAGTGCAAAAAATTGTCCAAAAATTGATTAATTAGACTCAAAATGTTCGTCTCACAAAGTACAACAAAACTGTGCAATTAGTTTATGATTTCATCTACATTTAGTACTCTATACATTTGACGGCATTTTGATGTGATGGAAAATCTTTTTTTTTTGCATAGTGGAATTTGGGGTGAATTCTGGAATCTAAACGAGGCCTTATTTAGTGTTTAGATGGTGTAAAAGTTGGTGTAAAGTTCCTGTAGCACTTTTCGTTGTTATTTGGTAAAATTTATCCAATTATGGACAAACTAGTCTCAAAAGATCCGTCTCGACATTTACAGACAAACTGCGCAATTAGTTATTTTTTTACCTACATTTAATACTCCATGTATGCGTCTAAAGATTCGATGTGACAGAGAATCTTGTAAAATTTTTGAAAGTTTGAGGGATCTAAACACCGGGACGGCCGCTGTATGCTGTATGGCACCTTTTTCTAGTTGCACGCAAGAACACATGTTGCATGGCCACTGAAAAGACTACTGCTGTGGTCTAGGATCTTGTTTAGTTGCCAAAATTTTTGGTAAAATGCAACTGTAGCATTTTCGTTGTTATTTGACAATTAGTGTCCAATCATGATCTAATTAGGCTTAAAAGATTTGTCTCGTTCATTTCGTCTAAACTGTATAATTAGTTTTATTTTTTATCTATATTTAATGCTTCATGCATGCGTCCAAAGATTCGATGTGACGGGGAATCTACTGTTCTTTTGCAAAATTTTCTGGATCTAAGCCCTTGTTTAGATTGAAGAAAATTTCAACCCGATGAATAGTACCACTTTCGTCTTATTTGGTAAATATTGTCCAATCATGGACCAACTAGGCTCAAAAGATTCATCTCGTGATTTCCAACTAAACTGTGTAATTAGTTATTTTTTTTACCTACATTTAATACTCCATGCAAGCGGTTAAAAATTGATGTGATGGAGAGAGTGAAAAAACTTGGAACTTTGAGGCAAACTAAACAAGGCGTGGGCCTAGGCCAACAGTTAGGACTTGTTCAATTTCTCTCTCTTGGCATGCGCCTGTTCTAGTCATGCATTGTCTTGTCACTGGCATGCACGATAGCACTTTGCCTGCAAAATGTCAGAAAATACTGTATAATATATTATTCTCTCGTATTAAATCAGTCAACAATATTTTTTAGCCTGCCTTTCCAGGGAAGCGAACAGGACCGGCCCTGTTTGTGTATGATACATACTTCAAATTTAATAAAATATATAAGAGATTACTAATATTTATGGTGTTTAATCTGGTAAAGTTTTTTTGTCACGTTATCACATTTAAAACTGTGCATTAGAAAAAGTTGTGTTGTCGTGTTCAAATAACTTTGTGCATAAGCAAAGTTGGGTTTCGTAAGTACTCCCACCATCTAGGAAAGAATGTAATATTAGTACAGTGTCATGGTTTTGTATTTTAAGTTCGGTCAATTATAGATAAAAATATCAATATTTATGATATCAAATAAATATCATTAGATTAATTATGAAATATATTTTTATAATAAATTATTTTGGAGCCGTAAATGTGAATATTATTTACTAGAAATTTGATCAAATACTTTTGCTGGCACACAATATGTAATTGTATTTTTTTCTGGACGAAGGGAGTATAATACTTCGTGCTATGCAAAGTTTTTTTTGTTTGTACTTTGTGCGAGGAAAAATTTTTGGTTCAGAGGCTCCGAGCTGAGTATAGCTACTGCATGGACGCTGTTCTTAGGCTCTTGGCACCGTTTAGATGCCAAAAATTTTACCAAAATTTTCAGATTCTCCGTCACATCGAATCTTTGAACGCATGCATAAAGCATTAAATATAGATAAAAAATAAAACTAATTACACAGTTTAGACGAAATGGACGAGACAAATCTTTTAAGCCTAATTAGACTATGATTAGATAATATTTGCCAAATAATAACGAAACTACTACAGTAGCGTTTCGCCAAAAAAATTGCCAACTAAACAGCCTCCTAGTACTTAGCATCTACGGATGAGACTTTTGACTTCTTCCTCGGAGTTTGCTCCTGCATGGAGCTAAAGGGTCAGGGCACGTGAAAACATGCATGTTGTCTTTTCATCAGCTTATATGCCAGACCTCGGCCTCAAGATGTGTGGCGCCGAGATGGGCGCCATAATTCGTGGCGTCGAGTTGCCACGTCAGCGCCACATTATCTGTCGTGGCAACCTGAAGTTTGATGCTTGGCGCCATGGTTTATGGCGTCGAGACATGTTACCTCGACACCGTGAGTCACGGCACCGAACCCTAGGTCCAAAAATGAAAATAAAACATCCAAGGGTCTAAATGTGAATATTTTCCAAGAAAAGGGCTAAAAAATAAAAAAAAATAGAGGAATGTTTTGGTACTCAAGGCCAGCGGAAGGAAGCCGAGAGCGCGGTAGTTGTCAAGCAGATGGGCCTCCCCGAACAAGCGCAGCACAAGAGCTCATGGCCCATCAGGTTCTCTGTTGCTTTTCCATCCTGGGCCAAGCCCTACAGGGAGACGATATTAGTCTGCTGACATTCAGCAGTGTTAGGCCAGTCCTAACATGGATTTCGAGCAAAAAAGTGCCAATGTGCCATGTACGTAAATAGTATGACAGTGCTGGTGCCCACGTGGGGCCCTCGCCACCCGAACGTGGATCGTGCCGTCTGACCCCACGCGAGGGACGCTCGTGCCCCTCCGCTTTCCGTGCCCAAACAGCAACACCTAATCTACTTGTGAAATATCAAGAGACACATTTGTAACATGCGTATGAAGACAGATGAAACATTTAAAACATGTGTCTGAAATATTTAAAAAAAACACATCAAAACACTTGAAAAAGTCATTAAAACGTATGCAACATCCACATGAAACACTTACAAGATATGTGTGAAACATATGCAATATCTAAATAAACACACTTGCAACATACGTCTAAAAAAGATGAAACATTTAGAACAGACGCTTGCAACATACATGTACAGCCATTACAACATGTGCAACATCCCAATATACTTTTGCAACATCCATATAAAACACTTGCAACATACCTCTGAAATATCTAAAACACTTGGAATATGTATTTGCAACATGCAGTTTCAGTGTCAGTCCTACGTTTTTGTGGGCCCTAAGGCAAACTAGTCGCGAATAGGCCCTTTGTACGTGCATTTGTCTAATTTCACTTGGAAACCAAAAAATAAATTCAACAATATATTCTCAATTTAACATGTTTAATAAAGATCGATGAACAATGTTAAGACAAAAAGAGCAACACATTTAATTTGTAATTCTAGGCTCTCTCGAACATTGAAAAGACCATATTCGCACTGTTCTGCGGTACTACTTCAGCAGTACTTTTCAGTGAACGAATAATATTTTTTTCTAACAACAAATCAGTATAAGCATTAGTATAAGCCAAATTTAGCGAAACAAACAGGTGTTTGGGCCCCTTTCTAGGCTGGGCCCTAGGCTATTGCACCCGCAGCACCTTTCCAAGGCTGGTACTGTGCGGTTTCAATGCAATGGTTTCAACGCAACATCTCCTTGCTGCTTGGGATAATAGAGGCTCGTCGGCGTGTGGAGTTCATCGGTGTAGAGCTCGCCGGTGGCGCGGAGCACGCCGCTCCGGTGGAGAAGGCCGTGGCAGGTCTCCACACACTGTGCGGGTGGAGCATGAGCTGTGCGTGGGCGAGTTCTATCGCGGCCATCGCAAGTTGTGTGCGGGCGAGTTCTGCCCTAGCCACAGTGAGCTGGGCAAGCGGAGCGTGAGATGTGCGCGAGTGGGCTCTGCTTGGGCTGTCGTGAGCTGCACGCGAGCGAGCTCCACCCTGGCTGCAACGAGCTGGCCAGCCTCTGCCCCGGCCGAGATGAGCGTGGGCGGCCTCCGCGAGCTGCGCGGATGGAGCGTGCGCTGTGCATGGTGATTTTTTTTAGAAACTGTTGTGATGAGTGGATAAGATGACATCATTTGGGTCGGTGTCGTGGTCCACCACAGGAGGTTTAGGGTGGCTGGACATCCTATTCCAAAAAATTACCATAAATATTATGGAATAACATTTGCGTTATGATGAGACATGAGAGGGAGAGGGATTTCATCATTGATTTTTCTATATATGTTACTATTTGCTAAACTTTTATTCTTATTCTACCACATAAACAACTTGTCAATGCCATTATCCATAATTTTATGACCTGCTCGGCTGCACTCAACGACGCTGCAGCCTGCAGCTAGCAGCTTGGGTTTTAACCAGCTCCTTGAAAGTCTCGATGGAACTCGTCGGCTGGGCCCAACTTTAATTCAGCCCACTGCTCACCCCCAACGGGCTCCGTCTCAGCTGTCAACTCTGATGCCGACATGGTAAAGCCCACAGCTTCCTTTTAGACTACCCACAGCAATGGACAAATCCACTAAAAAAAAGCAATGGACAAAAACCGATGCTGATTGCTGAGAAGGTTGTCAGCGTAAAAGGAGGTTCTTTCATTTTCATGTCGTCTTCTTATGCTGATGCAGGACTAACCTCCGATCCGTTGCCTGGTCGTGTCTCGCTGAGTATATTCGGGTACCCGAGTTGTTACCTGAATTACGCGAACTAATTTTGGATATCTATAATTAGTATCCAAAATTGTAATCGGGTAGTTTAGGTACAGGTTGAGATAGTTCAAGTTTGGATATTGAGGTATCGGGTATATTTTGCCGAGGCCTTATCTAGCCTTAGCTCCCATGAAACATAAAAGGTCAGTGTTTTTCCGTAGCCTAGCTCCATCTGTGTAAGGGGTGCGGCCGTGCGGGTATAGTGAGAAAAAAGGGCTTTAGCACATGGATAGCATGAGTAACGAATCAGCATTCACACCAACAAGGCTAGATAAAAACATGAATCAATCAACTTGTTCTGGCATGCGCTAAAGCCCTATTTGGCTAGGCTTCTATGGACTCCGGGTCCGCGCTAAAGTGCCGGTGTGGCTTCTCTCGGCTCCATGTGCATTTCACGGGAAGAGAAAAAGCGGCTTTCTATGAACAGTGCTGCTACAATTGCTGGTGTAGGAGAAGTCCTAGACCACAAGAAGTCGTGCTCTTGCCACAAGAAGTCATGCTCGTGCCAAACAGGCTCTCGCCCTGTTCGCTTGGCTGAAAAGTCATGGCTGAAAGTACTGTTCGCTGATTTGTTGTGAGAGAAAAACATTATTCGTTGGCTAAAAAAAGTATGCCTTATAAGACAAGCGAACAGAACCTAAGCTTGGGCCCAACTCCCAAGTACAAGCCATCCTTAGCAAATATAATAACCAATTACGGTCAAATTCAAAACCCTACGTAAGCCAGACTAAGAAAAGCATGCATTTTGCACGATGGAGCTAAGGCCCTGTTTAGTTGCTAAAAATTTTGTAAAATTTTTCAACATTCACCGTCACATCGAATCTTTGGACGCATGCATGAAGTATTAAATATAGATTAAAAAATAAAACTAATTACACAGTTTAGACAAAATGGACGAGACAAATCTTTTAAGCCCAATTAGACCATAATTGGACACTAATTACCAAATAACAACGAAATTTGCTACAGTGTCATTTTGCAAAAAAAAATTGCAACTAAACCAGCCCTAAGGTCATAATGTTATACGGACAATAGATCATCAAAAACTTAATACCATAAGTCTAATGGAATATACGTAGCTAACCAGTCACTTCTTATGATGTCAAGTCGTAAGCCAGAGGGAGAGGATGAAATTCTAGTTGTGGCTGATCATCTAAAACATAGTGCAATAATTAAATGCTACAACTTACCTATGAAACAGTGAAATGCGCATTGAGAGACCATATTTCATTCTTAACGTTACGTCTTGAAACCGGGACATGAAACGTCCCACTGACTAAGACTGGCCTTAGTCATTATAGGCTATTATCCACTATTGTTTTCATTTGTGATATAATCATCTAGCATGTTATTAAAATTATAAATAAGTATGTGCTTTGCGTGCATATCCCCTAATCTAGAAAAGCTACAGTTTCAAATCGAAGGGCAGAGAAAATTGTTTTTTTTTAGAATTACAAATCCTATCGTATATATAAAATGACGAGTTGATGTGAGATAGCATGCTAATTTTAAGCCGCTTCATGGAAAGTCTCGATGGACCTCATCGCCAGGACCCAACCTAACTCAGCCCACTTCTCACCCCAACCGGCTCCGACTCATCTGTCAACTCTGATGCCGTGGACGCGACTCGCGAAATGGTGGCCACTTCCTTTTAGAAAGGTGAAGTCCCAGCCTCCACGGTTGTCACTCATCAGTAGGGGGCAAAAGGAGGAAGGTTCTTTCATTTTCACGTCGTCTTCTAATGCTGAATTGCTGATGCGCGCAGCCTGCAGGGACTAACCTCTGATCGGTTGCCTGGTCATGTCTCGCTGAGAATGCATGGGACGGGGCGCGAGATGCATGCATGCGCAATAGTACCTCTAGGGTATCACGTACCAATGCCCAACCCAGCAGAATCCGGGTGCTGGATTTCACTGCGCAGACTCTAGGGCACGATTAGTTTGTGTATCAATTTCAATTCAACCTGACTTGACTTGCTTGTCTTGTCTAAAGACGAGACGATGTCTAGTCTAGTTGCTATAATTAAGTAATGAACATATTGCATGAGATAAAAAAAACAGAGAGTAAAAAACAAATAAACAATCGTCACTATATATTTATTAATATTATGTAACACTATAATCGTCACTATTTTTGCTTGCGAGCTGCAAAAGCATCGTCCAACCGCCTCCGATACATGTAAAAAGCCGGTGTCTTTCCATAGCCTAGCTCTATTGGTGCAAGGCGCGCAGGCATGGCGAGACAAAAAAATGGGCTTTAGCACATGGATGGACGGGTAATCAATCAGTATTCGCAACAGAAAGGGTAGATAAAAATGTGGATCAAGCCTGGGCGAGGGATTGGCTTGAGATACAAGCCATGCTTAGCTAATATAACACCAATAATTATGCTCAAAGCCTACATAAACCAGACTAAGAAAATGTTTTTGCACGATGAAGAAGCTAAGGTTAGAATGTTGCAAAGACAATAAATCACTAAAAACTCATCAATCACATAAGTATGGTGGAGTATACGCAGCTAACCAATCACTTTTTATGATTTCGTCATAAACCAATGCGGGAGAGGCTGAGAATTCTAGTCGTGGCTAGAAACCATCGCCGAGTCCATAGGAACGATCATATTTTGACCTAGCAACGCATTGGCATTGCATTGCACCCCGGACCGGACACTGGACCATAAAATACTACGGTCGATGCCGTACGTTCTTTGTCGTACAGTCGCACGGCGACGTAACCCGTTCAACAACCAAATCTGTCAGGTCCGGCTGTTCATGCCAGTCGGTGGCACGTAAAGTTGAAAACGGACGGGATAAATCCCGTTTCGTCCGCAACCGTATTCCGTATTTTCCCGTTCGTTTTCGTTTTTCCCGGGATAAACGGAAATGGGATTGAAAACGGGATGGAGTGAAACGGGAGCGGGATCGAAAACGGTAGAGTGTTTGTCCGTCCGTATTTGCGGAATCCCGTTTTTCACCGGGATATCCCGTTTTTCATACCGTATTTTATAAAAACGGGATAGACAGCCCAACACAGACTAAGCCCAATATGGCCCAAAATACCAAACGTCCAAACCCTATCCGGCTATCCCTATCCAAATTCTATCACCTGGCCGCCGCACTCCCCTTGGCTGCCACACGTCCCCACTCTCCCGTCCCTCGCAGAGTCGTAGTCGCCGTCCCCCGTGTGGCGACGCCGGCCCTCTGCCTCCTCGTCCAGCCGACCGGTCGTCCCCATCCCCATCCCCGTCCGGCCGTCCCCGTCCAGGTCCAGCCATCGGCGCGGCGACGCCGGCCCTCTGCTGCTCTGCTCTGCTGTCCGCAACTCGCCTCCCTCGGCCCTCGCCGTTGGTGTGGTGACGCCGGCCCTCTGCCTCCTCGTCCAGCCGACCGGTCATCCCCGTCCCCATCCCCGTCTGGCCGTCCCCGTCCAGGTCCAGCCATCGGCTGCCCTGCTCTGCTGTCCGCCTTTCCCTCCTGCTGATGTTTGTAGTTTTTAATTACACAATCATTTACACATCAGGGTAGATGTCTCTGCTAGTTGCTAAATAAATACATTGTATACAAACATTTGCAAATAATTCAATAGTCAATATTCTAAGTTCAACAGGATTCAGGCAATCAGGCATCATTAGGTTGTCATTTCATATAATAGTAATACAGATGCAAAAGTTCTCATCAAGAGTATTGCAGTAGAAATTAATACAAGTTGCATTTTAATGAATCGATAGGGTCCAAGATGCAAAAGTTCTTTTCATCTGTGTGGACATGTCACATATATATTAAAGTCATCATCTTTTTGTTTTGGTAGAGTGCACAGCAGTGTGTCAGTGTCCGCCCTTTCATCATCTGATAATTCATTCATCTACGAGCGTACTTATGTGTGGGCACTGGGCAGTATATATTTTATATGCGGCATACATGTCCCGGCTTAAGTTTCCGCTTACCGTTCGTTTCCGTCTATTTTCCGACCGTATTTACGCGTTTTCGTATTACCGTTTATCCCGCTACCGTTTTCGTTCCCGGCTGTCCGGCTCCCGCTCCCGTTTCCGTTTAAAAAAATGAAAATGGAAACGGTAGAGCGATTTTCCGTTCGTTTCCGTCCGCTTTCATCACTAGTGGCACGAGTCCCTGGTGTGCAAAATCTCTAGCATACAGAAACGCAGCAGAAGAAAGAACGCAAACCGCAAAATGATGACAGAAAGGCAGAGCAGAATCGGACGCTTCCAAATGGACGTGCTCATACACTACTGGAGCTGGACGACTGCCGACTGCCGCCTGCCGCTCCCGATGGAATTGGAAACGAGCCACACCACAGCCGCGTCCGCGTGGACGAGTTCTCCGCCGCCCCGCGCGTTGCGTGCTACCTTTTCCGGCGTGCCCTATTTAGTTCCCAGAAAATTTTGCAAAATTTTTCAGATTCCCCATCACATCGAATATTTGGACACATGCATAAAACATTAAATATAGATAAAAAAATAAAACTAATTACACAGTTTAGACGAAATGGACGAGACGAATCTTTTAAGCCTAATTAGACCATGATTGGACACTAATTACCAAATAACAATGAAACGTGCTACAATGTCGTTTTGCAAAATTTTTTACAACTAAACCGGCCCTTAGTTCCGTTGAAAAGTGTACTATGCAAAAAAAGATTCTCCGTCACATCAAACTTACGATACATGCAGAGAGTACTAAATGTGGATAAAATCAAAAACTAATTGCACAGTTTGGTTATACTTTGCGAGACGAACGTTTTGAGCCTAATTAGTCAACGGTTGGACAATTATTATCAAATACAAATGAAATGTTACAGTATCGCTACAGTAAATTTTGACCCTCAAAATTTGAAAACTAAACACAAAGTGCACCGGCGGACCGGCCACGCGGAGGCGAGCCGAGTCCACTGCCCATTTGCCCAAGTGCCGCTGCCGTCCGTGCCCCTCAAACGGAACGATTCCTCCGCATCCGACACCGTGCGCGCACCCAAAAACCAAGGCAGACGCACCCGGCCAGGCCGTAAAAAACACCGCGCCGTGCTGCCGTAATAAAACCCACACGTCTCATTGACTCGGCCTCGCGGAGCTCACACGCCCACACGCACTCCACACCCCATCTCCCCCGAGGCCCCCGCACGGCCTTCTTCGTTCTTCCCCTTCCCCTCATGTTGAACCATTCCCATTCCCGGCCCGATTCCCGCTCCCCGTTCCTCCACCACGGCCACGCCCACGCCGCCGCCGAGACGGAGCACCGGGACCACCGGCCGGCGCAGCAGGGGATGGACCCGCCGTCGTCGTCGGGACGCCCCGCCCCCACCACGCCGCGCCGGCAGCTGCAAGGCCCGCGCCCGCCCAGGCTCAACGTCCGGATGGAGTCGCACGCCATCAAGAAGCCCTCGGGGTCGTCGGGGGTTGTTCCGCCCGGCGCGCCGCCGGCGCCCGGGCAGGGGAGGCGGGACCCCCACCACCACCAGCAGCCGCCGCAGCCCGGGCGGGCGCCCGTCATCATCTACGACGCGTCGCCCAAGGTCATCCACGCCAAGCCCAGCGAGTTCATGGCGCTCGTGCAGCGCCTCACGGGCCCCGGCGGCGGGGGTGGATCCGGCTCCGGCACGCCGCCGCCGCCCGACGCGCAGGCGCAGTACGACGACGACGACGCCGCCCTGCTGCTGGGGCAGGCGTTCCTGCCGCCCGAGCTGCTGCTCTCGCCGTCCGCCGCCATGTCCCCGGCCACGCGCCTGGCCACCATCGAGCGGTCCGTGCGGGGCCCCATGCCGTCCGCGCCGGCGGCAACGGACTACGACGTCGACGTACAGGGTTCCCGCGGCGGCGAAGACGAAGGCACCCTCGCGGCGGTGCTGGGCCCCGCGCGCCACCCCAGCATCCTGTCCCCGCTGCCGTCCTCGCTGCCCCCCGCCGCCGCGTCGGGGCTGTTCTCGCCGCTGCCCTTCGACGCCAGCAGCATCAGCTGGCTCAACGAGCTCAGCCCCATCCTCCGGGCCGCAGCAGCAGCGTCCACAGCCAACGCCGGCGCCGGCGCCTCTTCGTCCGGCTTTGGCGCCTTCGGCCCGGGCGGCGCCACGAGCAACGGCGGCGGATCCCGGCTGCCGCCGCCGGCGTACTACTCCGACCCGTTCGTACCCAGCCCCCGCAACCTCCTCGCCACGCCCACCGTGCCGTCGCCGGCCACGTGCGCCGAGTTATTCGGCAGCCTTCCGGATCTTTAGCTACCTCGCCGCCCCTGCACTGCACCTGCAGCCGGCGCCGCGCTTCCGTCCAAGACGGATGCAGCAGCGGCCGAAACTTTCTGCGACATTTTTCCACACCTTTTTCTTTCCCCCCCTGTAACATCTTTTTTTTTTCTGGCGGCCTGGCGGGTAAGGGCAAGTTGGTGGGCCCGGCACTGATGCTAATTTGGCCCATGTTTAGATCACCTCAAAATTCTAAGTTTTTTCACTCTCTCTCCGTCACATTAATTTTTAGCCGCTTGCATGAAGTACTAAATGTAGGTAAAAAAAATATCTAATTACACAGTTTAGTTCAAAATCACGAGATGAATCTTTTGAGCCAAGTTGATCTACGATTGGATAATATTTGTCAAATAAGACGAAAGTGGTACTATTCATCAGGTTGAAAAAATCTTCAATCTAAATAGGGGCTTGATTGATAGTGCAGCCGGGGGAGTGAGGAGTGATGAGAAAGGGCGTGAGAACAGAATGCAACGCAGAAAGTTTTCCGGTAGCCGTAGTAGCGGATGACTCTACTAGAAGCGGCCGGCCAGGCAGCACATGCCTTTGTTTTATTTCTTCTTTTCCTCTGGATTTACTACACCTCTTGTGTAGTGTAGGCCAAGGAAGTGATTATGGTTTGTTTAATGGAGGATTTGTTAATTCTTTTAGCTTGGTGATGTGTGACGCGCTTATCATTGTGTCATGCTGACTTGGTGCGTTGTAACCGAACACACACACACACACGTGTGGTGCTGTGCTCTCCCTACTTATGTGGGTTGTCGCCCCAAATCTAGAGCCAACTAATGCGTCTATTAAAAGGCCCTAAAGATACTTCCTTGTATTACAAATATAGGACTATCTAGATTTATTTTATTTTAAGTTAGCTGTTTTTATCTAAAGAATTGTTAGATTTGCATGCTAGATTCTTTTTGAAAACAAAAACTTTCATCTTTAACCTTTTTATCTAAAATAATATATTTTTATAAAAAAAATTGCTAGTCGAAATTTTAAAAGTATGAATTATGATCAACTTAGATATACTTGGATTCATGATGGAGGATCCCCAATCAACTTGAGATATATTATTCGCGTGGTAATCCAACTTACCATTTATAATTTCTTTGTTTTTCTCTCCAGAAATGTTTAGACGACGCATCTAGACATTTTTGTTTTTGTGCTGTGACGAATTTGGTTATGTCAATTCACAAAGGGAAACCATGACATTTGAGTTCGGAAACAATAAATTATTACTCCCTACATCCCACAAAACTTGATGTTTTAGGATTTTATCACATATTAGCGCTCAATGAAAATTACTCATTTACCCTTTATTTTTTGAAAGTGACCCGCGCTAATCAAAGAATAAGATGTTAATTAAGAACGATACATGGAGGTATTGATATGGGCCCAACCCTAGCGTCTAGAAGCAAAAACATCAAATTTTTGAAGCCTAAAATATTACTAGGTCCATCTCAAATTATAAGACGTTTGACTTTTTTTTGACACTAAGTTTGACCACTCGTCATATTCAAAAATTTGTGCAAAATATCACTTCTTTTCTCATAGCTTGCTTTGTTAATAAAAGTTCTTCAAGAATGACTTAAATTTGACTATGTTTGCACAAATTTTTTGAATAAGACGAGTGATCAAACTTAGGGTAAAAAAAAAGAGTCAAATTTCGTATAATTTGGGATGGATGGAGTAAGTTAATACTCCGTGGAAAAGAAAATGAATCAATGAATTCCCGTGTCAGCTTTGAAGCTTTTTTCCGGCGGAAAAGACGTGCAGCGGAGAGAGAGGCCAGTCGGCTTCGCATGTGAACGCGCCGATGGGAAGCTTCTTTCTGGAGCTGGCACGTGCTTCGAGAAAGATTTGGTTAGAGCGGCTGCAGCAAGGTCTGTCCAAAAATATCTCGCTATACTCGTATGACAAAGTGACCATCACAGTCGCTTGAGCAGATGATTCTCGTTTCAGATGAAGTTCCTCTACACTTCTTTGTGATGCATGAATCTATAGGTCTTTGAGAAAAAAACTAAGATCTTATTCGGATCCCAATAGATTTTAAGAATCGGGATAAAAAAAATCCGATGTGTTTTAGTATTAGATTGTGTGCATATATATATGTTAAAATCCACTAGATTCATAGCATGTTTAGATGAGATTTTTGGATTCTGAGACCGTGTTGTCCGGATTCTAGAAATCCCATGGTAAACAAACGGTACCTAAAATAAAGTTGGATTTTATAAAACTTCTAAGATTTGGAGATTTGCCATTGGTATCTCACTGACATGTGGGGCACACATGAGTCACTGACATGTGGGACATGATGACATATCTCCAGTCTAGTAAAATTATAATGGCAGTCTTCAACTTCTTTTTTCAATGTTGTACCAAAGGCTACACTAGAAACTTTAATGGGGACTAGAGGACTGAGATCCAAAGGTGGATTTAGCACCGGATCGGTAGGGGCCTGAGCCCCCTCTACCGTCGTTAGAAGTATGGAACTCGCGAGCTCCATCCTCCCTACAAGTTTGTAGTTATTAAAGCTTAAAAGAGGTGCTAAATGTACAAAATAAAAGAGAAAGAGCCTCTCCTAGTATATATTTTTGGATCCGTCACTTTAAGACTCCCTACCCGAATGCAGACAATAGGACCCCTCAATCCCTCTCACCACATATACACAACAATTTTTATGCATGAGTGAAGATAAAAAGAAGAAGAAAAAACAAGAAGATGAAAGAGAAAAGGGAGAAAGCGTGGTAACAAAACCTCCCTAATCTTCATACTCTTTGTAATTTCTATTGCAAGTTATTGTATTTTCCTATTCCTATGCAATTCCTGATGAAAGACTAGTTGGATGAAGGGTATGAGAATCTTGGATTTCCGAGTAAATGGATAGAAAAATGTTACTAGTAGAAGCACTCCTTTTAGAATTCATAACAACACCTTAGAGCATATCCTGGCGCTGCCCAATATCATTCCTCATCTCCATAAACCTGACATATTGTGGGAAATTTTACTTTTTTCTTGCTCTAGCAAATCCCCAATAGCTCCTTTTTTTATGGTCACCAATATTTCTTCCATCTCCCCTCAAATAAAGGGAACTTGTATCTTCCCCCAATAGCCTGGGTCCACCACAACTACTAGTTTCGGTCCGTCTTTTTCCCGACGTGGTGTTCGCCGCCAACTGCAATCTTCGCGATCACGATGGTCGATGTCGGCTATCACGTCCATCGAGACATGGCCGCCGCGGTGGGGGAGAGGATCTGGCCAAGGGCGTGGATGGTCCTGGCAATGCCGCCGAGCAGGTGCGACGCAATTCAATCGCGCACGTTAGCGTTGCTGGGGCTGGCATCTAGTGTTGCAGGGAGCTCGGTGCAGAGGGGACGAGGGCAGCGGATCTTTGAGGAAGATGAAGACGTCACCTCACGAGCACCCCTCCTGTTGCTGCTGCCGTGCTGCCTCCATCCCAGCAGGCACACAAATCAGAATCGGGAAGAGGCTTCGGTGCAGGACGGGCCACAGCGAGGCACGAGTTGGTCAGTTCACGGGAAGTCGGCATGCACAGCACGGCACAAAAAGCTCAAGGAGGTGGAGGAGGTCACAATGGGGAGAGAAGAACGCGCGGCGACGACAGCATAGTGGCCACCGATGTGCGGGTCCTACAAGTATATATTGGGGTTGGTGTATTAGTAATCTACTAGAGCAACTCTCCCAATAAATCAAAAAGTAATATTAGTGGTCAATAATATCTTCCTCGTAAGGATGAATTAGTATTGGTGAGCTGGTCCAGATGCTCTTACACGGGCAAGTGGTTGAAATGTTCGCACATGGTGAATTGGACGAGTGAGTGAGGTGACCGAAGTGCACTGGCTGGCGGCGGCTGCCCTGCGTTTAAGTCCCACCGCATTTGGGGGGTGGTCGCTACCGTCGTGTTGTGCTTGTCAAACTGTTCTCAGCTGCCCACCAAAGTAACTGCACGTCTACACAACTGCAGTGCTTCCAAATGCGGTGTATCATCCATCACCTATATCTATACCATCGCAACGCCTCCAAATCGTGGCCAGTGGCCATCGTAATGCCGTGCATCCAGCAGCATATTACAACCACAGTGCCTTTGCAATGGAGCCAAGAAGAATCTCTCCATCCGTCTCCCTCCACAACGAAAACTACTAGCATTCAGATTCAGCAGCAGTTTTCTTCAGATTACTACGGGACAGTTACTGACGTACGTCGCAAGCTTGGCGGGTCCAAGATGGCCGGAGCAGAGTGACCTGAATGAACCAAGACGCTTGGCTCGCCCGCGTTCACTCGCAGCTTTCCTCCCGGTGCCGTCACTCGGTCAGCGCGTCCCTCCCGTCCCAACCACCGGAAGAAGAAGAAGCTCCGCCGCGTGCTAGCTGCAGCCTGCGGAGAAAACGCGGGAGGTCTCGGTCTCTCGGAGGACCTGACTGAATGCCTGAGTCTGACAGGCGATTGCTACCGGCCATGAGATCCTCACTGGATCCAGGATGGCTGGATGGATTGGACACCGCAGTGTACAGTACTAGGTGATGTTGTCTTCTCCGGCTTGACCTTAAAGCAGACGAAACATCAACACTTGTGCTTCTGAGTCTTGGTTGGGTCCACGTTCTACACGGAGGAGAAGAGTTAAACGCTGACATGGACAGAAAGGCGCCACATTGATTCTCTTTGACATCAGCCACATCCAAGGGCATGGCATCAGCTGCTAAGCACCGGTACCACTACTGTCCTTGGAGATAGATAATCCTAGTAACTAACTTAATTTTCATTCAAGTTTTTTAAAAAAGATATCTAAATAAGTAATCCATATAAAAGCAAAGTTAGTAAAGACAAAATTCAAATTACTATAAAAACAATAGTTTAATCTCCAAATTAACAGGAAAGATAAAATATCCAAATAAAAAGTCTGTCAGTACAGTATAAAAAATCACTACTCTTTTACTCTTATAGGCACTAAAAACTACCACATTGATTTATAGGTCTAGATTTTAACATTTTAGATCTATCAAAAGGTTAAAAAACTAATAAAGAATCTAATACATATTCAAGTACGGATAAAGACGACAGCATAAAATTCAAATAGCTTGCAACTGATTTTACCATGGTAAAAAAACAAGAACACCATAGGGAATGTCTATGGAAACTTGGATGTACAAGAGCTATTCAAGTGAAACATCAATGTTTTGGCATTGGCCATAAAAAAACATCGCAATACTTCGGATCCACGTGCTGCTCCTTCCCCCATCATGTTCTACATCTCGCAATCTTAGCATGTTCTCTCACCTAGTATAAGCTCACCAAGACACTTTTTCCACATGTTCCTAGCTGAAAAGTTTTGCATCACAATTAATATTGGTGAATAGTGTTGGAATCGAGGATCGACGAACGATCATGGAACATAAACAATAAACAAGGATATTCCGGCGACGAACGCCGCAACAACAAACGTCTGTATCTTGGTTATTATTAATGAACACACAACTCGGAATACTTGGAACACGAGAGGAGACTCGTCGGGTGACCCACGCCTACCGGGGCGACGAACGCCGCAGCGGCGACACAACACCGGCACTCTCTCTGCTTCTCTCGGCCACTTCTCACACACATCTACACGATGGCTTTATACACCACACGGTGGCACCAAAGCCACGAACACACATACCGGCGTGGGTCTTCATGCGCACGTATGCATGCACATCGGTGATCCTTCTCACATGCAGGACACCACTCGCGCGGGAGACTTGATCTTGAATGCCGCTGCTTGGTCCGTGCTCTATGTTTGCCTCCGATGATGCATACAGCTAACCGTCTTGACTTAGACAACATCCTACCAAACTTAGCACTTGACGCTGCACACACATACATCAAGTGCCATTGACATATCGTGGTTTATTTCTAACAATCTCCCCCTAAAACACGACATCACCATGCGCGGCGCCGAATAACGCCTCCCCCTAATCTTGACTTGTCGTTGCCGGAGTTGCTGCAGCTGACATCGTCTTCATCGCCACGGCCGCTGCTACGGCCTCGTGACCTGACGTGGCCACATCTGCATGCCCCATCTTCGCGCGAACGCCACCGTCTTCTTCTCGGCGACACACGCCGATCTGCGGTCGACGACGCACGCCGTGCTCCGCACCTCCGTAGACCGCCACACGGTCTGGAGCTTGAGCGCCCCACCGCCGTTGATTGCCACCTCGTGCCGGCCGCTGAAAGGTCTTGATGGCTAGAGGGGGTGAATAGCCTTTTAAAATTTTCTACAAAGACAAGCTAAACAAGTTTATCAATATAACAAATAGCGAGATGCGAGTTTTGCTTAGCCTACGGGGTGTTTGCAAGCCACCTATCCAAAACACAATTCTAGTAGTTGCACTCAACCGCACAAGTCAAACCGAGAAGGTAACTACAACTACAACTAGCAAGCTACACAAAAGAGCTACTCTAGCAAAGCTAACTAGCTAGCAAAGATAACTAAGAAAGTAATGCGGAGTTGACTTAGGAGAGTTTCACCGAGGGGCGAAGTATTGAGCCAACCAATATGATCAACAATGAATACCAAGATAACCGAAAACCGGGATCAATCAATCACAATATGAAAGTGATGACACGAAGATTTATCCCGAGGTTTATGTGCTTGCTGGCACGCTAGTCCCCGTTATGTCCCTCTTCACCACATGGTTCGGATGCTAATCGGTCTCACACCGAGCCTCTCAAAAGGCGCCACAAGAACCTATCAAATAACAAAATGTTGCAAATGACACGAGCAATTCACTAACGTTGCCTTTGGCGCTTCGCCGAGGTAGGCACAAACCCCTCACAATCACCGGAGGTGGCCAAGAACAATCACCAACACTTGCCAACGCCTCCAAGCTGCTCCAAACCGTCTAGGTGGCGGCAACCACCAAGAGAAACAAGAATCCCGCAGCAAATCAACCACCAAGTGCCAACTAGATGCAATCTCACAATGCAAATGCACTTGGATCACTCAATCTCACTTCAAATATGCAAAGAAGCAAGAGAGATGAGTGGGAGGGGAGTTGCTTAGCTCAAAGTGCTCACAAGTATGTCAAATGTTTGAGAGAGAGAGCCTTGAGCCGGCCAACAAGTATTTATAGACGTACCCCTTCGAATATAGCCGTTAAAAACTTAAACAGCTGAAATCACGCTGATCGGACGCGTTGGTCCAACTGACCGGACGCGTCGGTCACGCAACGGCTAACTCATGAAGTACTGATCGGACGCGCTGGTCGCACAACGGCTAAGTCATGAATCACTGACCGGACGCGCTTGACGCGCTGACCGGATGCGCTGTGAACGACCGGACGCGCTGGTCCCGTGACTGACCAGACGCGCTGGTCATGCCTGAGCAGCGCACAACACAATGACCGGACGCGCTGGAGAAATGACCGGACGCCACAGTGCCAGCGTCCGGTTAGAGTCCAGTAAGCTCCCTGAACGACCGGACGCGTCCGATCGACTGTGACCGGACGCGCTTCGCGTCCGATCATCAAACTGAAAAACGCGCAGACACTGAACACTGACCGGACGCGTCCGGTCATGCAAAGACCGCGTCCGGTTCAGCGTCCGGTCACCTCTGTGACCTCCGTTCGCCTCCGTTTCTTTTCCGAACTTCTGGCGTAGTGGAAAAATAGTCGTTTCAATTCCTCAAAAACGCCTGAATCCCGCCTCGCAAGCTCGACAGGAGGGAGAGAGGACCCCAAACCCTCTCTACCGCTCAAACTTCACCGCCTTCGCAAACGTGCTAACACCACCAAGTGATCTTGTCATATGTGAGTGTGTTAGCATTTTCACAATCATTTTTCGAGACGATATTAGTTCTATCCAAATGCATATGATTATGAAATGCACACCTAGAGGCACTTAGGAGTTCAATAGCCGCGTCATTCCCCTCTTTATAGTACAGCTATCTATACTATAATATAACCACACCCACTATGTGTCTTGGTTACTAAAACACAACCCTTAAGCATATACCTTTGCCTTGATCACATAGGGTTGCGTCCAAATCCAAGTGTGGCCATCATGATCACCATGTCTATCTTGCCACCAACCTTGGAATGTATTAATCCTCATATGCTACATACAACTTAGGCATATGATTAGTACTTAGGCATTGTCACTAATTACCAACATCAAACATAGGACTTTCAATCTCCCCCTTGTTGGTAATTGGTGACAAACCTTTCATAAAGATATTATGATAAAATTTTGATTGAACCCATGTCACATTGTCTAAGTATATTACCATGTGTAAGAATTATGGACATGTGATCATGAATTCAAATTGATAGCAATGGCTCCCCCTACATGTATGCTATATGTTTGGATTTTGGAAGCATACATGTTAGTAGGAAAAATTAGGAGCATTGACTACCAATAGGTGCTAAGTGTTTAAGATTATAGACCTTTGAAGCGTGATACCATCGGAGTAGCGATAAACACTATCTTAGCACCTTGTGTAGTTAGATTCCACTTGGAAAAGCACAAACATAACTAGAAACCTCGTGAGATCAACATTATAAGCAAGGATCTAGTACCACTATGAAAAACATGAAGCAAGAAAAATCTAACTACTTCCTATTCATGCTAGTACCTCAATATACCATTCAAATTATACTAGCAAGTCACCACACAAGCAAAGTATCGGAGAAAAAGAAATGCATAACTATGCATCATACATATGAAGTGCACATGGAAATGCAACAATCATGCTTAAGAGCTTGCTCCCCTACTTATTCATAAATTATCTTTGTGAACAACATTTTTCTCCCCCTTTGTGCTTCTCCTCCTTTGAGTTCTATCTTTGTGAATAAGAATTTCTCCCCCTTTGGCACCAATAACCACAAGGGACCAATTTTAGATAGATTATCATGTTGAAATATGGGGTGAGGATCAAGTTTGTGATTCAACCTAGATTGCTTGCATAAATAAAATACTTCGGTTTGATCCAAGGGCAAGCTTCTTCACACCTCAATAGAAGGGTTATCATGCACCATGTTGAAGCAAATATTTAGACAAGTGATCTAGATTAAACACTTAGGATCATAAGCTACTTAAACAAGTTATATGCTACCACTAGATCATACAAGTCATGGAAACAATAGTGGCACCATATAAACTTTAAATTCATTTGATTTTCATGAATGAGCCTAGAACATGTAAATTATGACTAGATGCACTAAACAAGTCCTTAGCATAGAATGTATGACATGTCAACCAATTATACCTTGGGGCTCGAAGGAGAGGCATGTCATATATGGGGTGCATCAACTCATGTTGGAGAAGTCAAGTATGTTCAACTCATTCTTTAGCTTGTGAAATCTCTTCTCATCAAGTGGCATGGTGAATAGATCGGCTAATTGATCTTCGGTGCCCACACTCTCAATAGCAATGTCACCCTTTTATTGATGATCTCTAATAAAGTGATGGCGAACATCAATATGCTTTGTTCTTTGATGTTGAACCGGATTGTTGGTTAGCTTCACGGCACTTTTATTGTCACATAACAATGGCACATTCTTGAAATTGATTCCAAAATCCTTCAATGTTGCCTTCATCCACAAGATTTGTGCACAACAACTACCCGCGGCGATGTATTCGGCTTCGGCGGTAGATAGTGCAATACTATTTTGCTTCTTGGATGACCATGAGACAAGTGATCTTCCCAACAATTGACAAGTTCTAGAAGTGCTCTTTCTCTCAACTTTGTCACCGGCATAGTCGGAATCCGAATATCCAACTAGCTCAAAGCTTGCACCCTTGGGATACCATAATCCAACATCTTGTGTATGCTTTAAGTACCTCAATATTCTCTTTGTTGCCTTTAAATGACTTTCTCTTGGTGAGACTTGAAATCTTGCACACATGCATACACTAAACATCACATCGGGCCTTGATGTCGTCACATAGAATAGGCTACCAATCATTGATCTATATAATTTTTGATCCACCATGTTGCCATTTTTGTCACTATTCAAGGTTCCACTAGTGCTCATTGGAGTAGTGATTCCTTTTGCATCTTCCATACCAAACTTCTTTAGCATATCCTTTATATATTTGGTTTAGCTTACAAATGTTCCTTCCTTCATTTGTTTGATTTGAAGTCCAAGAAAGAAACTAAGTTCACCAATCATTGACATTTCAAATTCTTTTGCCATCATTTTCCCAAACTCATCACAATACTCTTGGATGTACCCATTGAGAAATGCACTCTTCACATCCAATTGATATAGCTTGATATTGTGAGCACAAGCATAGGCAAGTAAGATCCTAATTGCTTCCAATCTTGCAACCGGGGCATATGTTTCACCAAAGTCAAGACCCTCTATTTGTGTGTAACCTTGAGCCACTAGTCTTGCTTTGTTTCTTACTACTATCCTATCTTGATCTTGCTTGTTGTGAAAGACCCATCATGTTCCAATGACATTGTGATCCTTAGGCCTCTTAACTAATTCCCATACTTCATTTCTCTTGAAGTTGTTGAGCTCTTCATGCATTGCATTTACCCAATCTGAATCTCTCAATGCTCTATCAATGTCCTTGGGTTCTTCTATTGACACAAAAGAAGAGTGAGCACAAAATAATGCCAATCTTGATCTAGTTTGAACTCCCCTTTGTATGTCACCAATGATGGAATCTAATGGATGGTCTCTTGCAATGTTAGTTGGTTGAAGTACTTGGACTTGATTTCTTGGATATTGATGTTGATCATGAGTTGGAGATGATGAACTAGCCACTTGTTGATCTTGTTGCACTTGAGATGATGTACTAGCTTGATTTTGGATTAGAGAACCACTAGCTTGAGTGATTGGACTTTGGAGCACTTGATCTTTGTTGTCATCCACATCAATCACTTGCTTTGGCCGAATATCACCAAAATCCATTTCTTTCATAGCATTGGTCAATTGAGTTCCTCTCACATCATCCAAGTTATCTTTTTCATTTTGAGAGCCATTTGTTTCATCAAATTCAACATCATGAACTTCTTCAAGTAAACCACTAGCCAAATTCCAAACTCTATAAGCTTTGCTAGTAGTGGAGTACCCAAGTAAGAATCCTTCATCACATTTCTTCTCAAACTTGCTCAATCTAGTACCCTTCTTCAAGATGTAGCATTTGCAACCAAATACTCGAAAGTATGCAATATTAGGCTTTCTTTCATTTAATATCTCATATGGTGTCTTCTCTAGGAACTTGTGGCAATAGAGGCGGTTGCTATAGAAGCAAGCCGTGTTGATTGCTTCGGCCCAAAATGAATGACTCACATTATACTTATTCAACATTGATCTTGCCATGTCAATTAAGGTTCTATTCTTCCTCTCAACTAGGCCATTTGATTGAGGTGTATACTTGGCCGAGAATTGATGTTTGATTCCAAGCTCATCACATAGCTCATCAACTCTTGTGTTTCTAAACTCACTTCCATTATCACTTCTCACTTTCTTGATTGTGATTTCAAACTCATTTTATACTCTCTTGATGAACTTCTTGAATATGTCAAATACATCACTTTTGTCCCCAAGAAAGAATACCCATGTATATCTAGTAAAATCATTCACAATCACAAAGCCATACTTGTTGCCACCAATACTTGTGTATATAGTTGGCACAAATAGATCCATGTGCAACAACTCAAATGCCTTGGAAGTACTCATGATGCTTTTCAATGGATGAGTGTTGCCTACTTGCTTTCCGGCTTGACATGCACTACGTAGCTTATCTTTCTCAAATGTGACATCCTTCAAGCCTCTAACTAAGTCATGCTTCACTAACTTGTTCAATTGTTTTATGCCAACATGACCAAGTCTTCTATGCCATAACCAACTCATACTTGATTTGGTGAGCAAGCATGTTGAAAGTTGAGTGTCACTAGCATTGAAATCAACTAAGTATAGATTCTCATATCTAAAGCCTTTGAAGATCAAGTTAGAGCCATCAACACTAACTATCTCCACATCATCAACACCAAATATGCACTTGAAACCGAGATCACATAATTGAGCAACCAAGAGAAGATTGAAGTTCAACTTTTCAACTAAGAGCACATTGGAAATGCTATGATCATTAGAGATTGCAATCCTTCTAAGAGTCTTTACATCACCCTTGCTATTGTCACAAAATGTGATGCTATCAATGCCACTATCATTTGATTTGAGAGAGTTGAACATTCTTGAATCACCGGTCATATGTGAAAGGTCCTTGTTTGGTTTTGGTAATTGAGTGACAACTTAGGTGGACTAATATGTGGTTATGTGAGATACACAGGAGATTAGTCCACAGGTGATGGTGTCATGAAGGAGCTCATTGCATATGAGACATGACATGGAGTCATGTGACCAAGGTGGAGAAGATCAAGATGAGGCTTGGCTTGATGGACCGGTTGCTAGGGTGAAGGGCAAGTTGTGTGATGGCTTGGCGCCGAAGGACCAAGGCAACGGTGAAGAGCAAGTGAGGTCAAGATCGATGAACCAATACGGTCACGTGATGATATGAAGTGGATCATATCATTTGTGATATGGTTGGTGCATATGTTGCATCAACGTCGGAGGAGATGGAGTGGAATGCGCAAGGCAAAGGTATAACCTAGGGCATTTCCATTTCACCGGTCATAGGTGTGTAGAGAAGTTTATGACCAGGTTTAGGATAGATGGCCGTACTATCAAGAGGGGAAAACTTGTTTGCATATCGGTCATCTAGTGCCACTCGTGTGATCTAACTATGCATCGTTGCTAGGATCGAATGGCGTGGCAAGTTGAGTGGTTAACTCCTTCGGTAAAATGATTATGAAAATGCTAACACACGTGCACAAGGTGGTGATCACTTGTTGGTGTTGGCACATTTACGAAGGCGATGTAGTTTGAGCGGTAGAGAGGGTTTGGGTTCCTCTCTCCCTCCCGCCGAGCTTGCGAGGCGGGATTCAGGCGTTTTTGAGAAGTTGAAACGATTATTTTCCACTACGCCGGAAGTCCGGAAAAGAAACGGAGGCGAACGGAGGTCACAGAGGTGACCGGACGCTGAACCGGACGCGGTCCTTGCATGACCGGACGCGTCCGGTCAGTGTTCAGTGTCTGCGTGTTTTTTAGTTCGATGATCGGACGCGAGGCGCGTCCGGTCACTGATGATCGGACGCGTCCGGTCGTTCAGGGAGCTTACTGGACTCTAACCGGACGCTGGCACTGTCGCGTCCGGTCATGTTTCTTCAGCGCGTCCGGTCGTTGTTTCGTTGAGCGCTGCTCAGGCGACCAGCGCGTCCGGTCATTCTCAGGACCAGCGCGTCCGGTCGTCAGCAGCGCGTCCGGTCGTTGCCAGGGGCGCGTCCGGTCGTTGCTTCGCAGTTAGCCGTTGTTCGATCGGCGCGTCCGGTCAGTTGGACCAGCGCGTTCGGTCATCGGGACCAGCGCGTCCGGTCGTTTTGAGAAGCGCGTCCGGTCATTGTTTTGACCGTTGGGGTTAGTGACCGTTGGAGGATCGGACGCGGCTGAGCGCGTCCGGTCAGTTACGACCGGCGCGTCCGGTCGTCCCGAATTCTGCCCAGTGAAGGGGTAACGGCTCTATTTGACCGTGAGGTTATAAATAGATGCCTTGGCCGGCTATGGCCGGTAGCTGAGCACACTATAGTCTTTGTGACTTGTGTGGTAGTGCTTGGGAGCCCTCTAACTCACTCATACTTGATAGTGTTCATCGGATCGAGTGAGAGAGCGATTCTAGTGCGTTGCTTTGAGAGATTGCATTGTGTGGCACTAGGTGATCGTGTTGCAAGCCGGTGGTGCTTGTTACTCTTGGAGGTTGCCACCTCCTAGACGGCTTGGTGGCTTGTGGCTCCGTCGAAGCTCGCAAGAAGATTGTGCGAGGCTCCGGAGAAGCTTTGTGAGGGGGATTGTGCTCACCCCACGGGGATCGCGAAGAGCAACTCTAGTTGAGCGTGTCATTGAGCTACCACACTTTATGGTGGGTTCTTGTGGTGCCTTTTGAGAGGCTCGGTGTGTGACCGATTAGCCGCCGAACCACGAAGTGTTGGTCGACACAACGGGGACGTAGCTTGGTGGCAACCAAGTGAACCTCGGGAGAAAATCACCGTGTCAACATTGTCTACTCTTCTCGGTGGTTTGCTTTCATGCAACACAAGCTTGTATTTACTTTCATATATACTTGTGCTTGTGTAGTTGCTCTCGTAACTAGTTTGCTTGGGTAGCTTGCTAGTTATCTTCTTGCTTGTGTAGCTAGAAGTATCCCCTTTGCGTGGCTAATTCGGTTAGTGTAACCATGTTAGTCACATTGCTTAGTTTGTGTAGCTAAGTGTTTTGCGCTCTGTAATTTGGCATTAGTTGCCTTGTTATTGAGCTTTGCTAGCGAGCTTAGGCTTTGTGCTTTTGCTTCACTAGTTGTGTAGGAGCTCCCTCGCTTGGCAAAGTACTAGTGCATAGGTTTGTGTGACCTTGCTCTAGAATTGATTAGGTGAGCTCTTGGTAAGCTTAGCACCTTAGTTGCTTAATTAGGATCTTTGCAAGGTGCTAGAGAACTTAGATAGAGGGGTGTAGTCTTGGCTAGACCGATAAGTTTAATTCCGCATTTGTTTTGGTTAGCCTACGCGTTTAAGTTTTAGAAAGGACTATTCACCCCCCCTCTAGTCTGCCATCTCGACCCTTCAATATGTTGAGAGCACCCACTATCAAGCACCCAATGCCTTTCTCCGGCCTTATAATTTACCTACAAAATAATTTAATGTCTTTTAGGTACCCATACTTGCTTGGGTCCTTGGAGGTTAGTAACTAAGCTCTTTGGTACCCAAATGGCCTTCTTCTTTAGATCCACAATTGGTGTACCAACAAACTTAGCATGCACACCTTTCTCACCCTTGGTAAGCACATAACAAGAATCAAAAGGAATATAAGGTACATTAGCATTTTTTTGTTCTTGTTCATTTTATTGCAATTAATCTCTAGATGCCCAACTTGCTTGCATCTATTACAATAACAACCATTGCTCTTCATAAAGCGAGGCTTTGGAGTAGCAAATGTCGCCTTGCCCTTCTTGGGAGTATAGCCCAAACCCTCTTTGTTAAGAGAGAACCTTTGGCTACCCAAGCATTTTAGCAAGCAGGCATCCCCACTATAGGCATTGCCTAATGCGCGGGTGAGATCATCCACCTCTCTCTTGAGAGTCTCATTTTCAACCACAAGTGATGAATCACTAGTAGTAGAGATAGAGTTGGTTGTGGTGGATGATGATGAGCTACATGAAGCATTAGTAGGACCAACAAATAAAGAATCATCAATAATATCACATGTTAGTCCAATATCACAAGTGACAATCACTTGCTCCTCCTTAGCTTCCTTCATGACCTTCTCCAACTTGAGGTCCTTTTCCTTGATGAGCTCAAGTAGAGTGGAGTGAGCTTCCTTAAGCCTAGTGTGAGCAACTTCAAGATCCTCGTGGTCTTCCTTTAGACACTCACGAGAGGCCTCTAGCTCATCAAAGGATTTCCTAAGAGCTTTGAGCTCTTGTTCAATTCCTTTGCACTCCTTACTCTTTTTGAGAGCTTCAAGCTCCTCTATCAAGGCATCATTTTTATTGCTCTTGGCAATGAGCTCTTGTTCTAAGATTTTGTATTTCTTGGTTGTCCTATTGTAGCCCTTGCTCATTTGATCTATTATACCTAATAGATCATCCTTGGAGTAGTCCTCATCCTCCTCATTATCACTCCTACAATCATCACTAGCACAAGAATCATCATCACTATCATCATGTTTTACCTTGGTAGGCTTGGCCATAAGGCATGTCGATGTGGTGTCGAGGATGGATGGCTTGTTGGAGAGGGCGATGCTTGCAATGGCTCGCCGAGTGGTCCTCTCATCATCACTTGAGCTATCATCATCACTATCAGAGTTATCACTATCCTAAGTGACCACATAGCCACCACCCTTCTTCTTCTTGTTGATAGTGAAACTCTTCTTCTCTTTCTTCTCCTTCTTGTTCTTCTTCAACTTCAACTCCCCATCATGATATCTTTTGTCTTCATAGGGGCACTTTGCCACTATATGATCGGGGCTATTGTAATTGTAGCAAAGCAACTCCTTTGCCTTCATGAAGTCCCTTCTCTTTCTTGCACCATATCCTTTCTTCTTCATGAACCTCCCCATCTTGTGCACTAGGAGGGCCATGGTCTCATCATCGAATGGATCATCATCATCGCTCTCCACCTTGCTCTTGCCCTTAGAGGATGAAGCCTTGAATGCAATGTGCTTCTCTTGCTTGACCTTGATCTCCTTCTCATCTTCATCTTCATCATCATCATATTGAGCATCGGTCATGACATCTCTAAGCACTTGGTTTGGAGTCACCTTATCCAAACCCTCTCTTTGGATCATCTTCCTCAAGATAGCAAACTTCTTAGGTAAGTTCATCAAGAACTTATGTGAGAAGTCCTTGTCCTTGACATCTTCTCCTAGGCTCTTGAGATCATTGACAATAACTTGTAGCCTATGGAACATCTCTGGTATGGACCCATCATCCTTCATCTTGAAGCTTGCAAACTTATCCTTGAGCATATAGAGCTTGGCACTCTTTACTGTTGAAGTGCCCTCATATGTTTCCTCTAATCTTGTCCACACTTCACTTGCCATCTCAAGATCCTTGATTTGCTCAAAGACCTTTGCATCAATCCCATTGTAGAGAGTATTGAGAGCCATAATGTTGCATTGGTTGTTGATGCGATCATTGTTGGTGAGGTTGTCGGGATCAATGATAGCATAATCATGGTGTGTCACCTTCCAAACATTCTCATGAATAGAGCCAAGATATTGCTTCATCTTTCTTTTCCAATGATCAAAAGATGTGACACCATCAAAGAATGGAGGCTTGCCCCCGACATGATTGAACACAACTTGAGCCATCTTACACCGAGGTTGTTAAGCCTTGAAAACGGTGACCATGGCTCCGATACCACTTGAAAGGTCTTGATGGCTAGAGGGGGGTGAATAGCCTTTTAAAATTTTCTACAAAGACAAGCTAAACAAGTTTATCAATATAACAAATAGCGAGATGCGAGTTTTGCTTAGCCTATGGGGTGTTTGCAAGCCACCTATCCAAAACACAATTCTAGTAGTTGCACTCAACCGCACAAGTCAAACCGAGAAGGTAACTATAACTACAACTAGCAAGCTACACAAAAGAGCTACTCTAGCAAAGCTAACTAGCTAGCAAAGATAACTAAGAAAGTAATGCGGAGTTGAGTTAGGAGAGTTTCACCGAGGGGCGAAGTATTGAGCCAACCAATATGATCAACAATAAATACCAAGACAACCGAAAACCAGGATCAATCAATCACAATATGAAAGTGATGACACGAAGATTTATCCCGAGGTTCACGTGCTTGCCGGCACGCTAGTCCCCGTTGTGTCCCTCTTCACCACGTGGTTCGGTGGCTAATCGGTCTCACACTGAGCCTCTCAAAAGGCGCCACAAGAACCTACCAAATGGCAAAAGGTTGCAAATGGCATGAGCAATTCACTAACGTTGCCTTTGGCGCTTCGCCGAGGGAGGCACAAACCCCTCACAATCATCGGAGGTAGCCAAGAACAATCACCAACACTTGCCAACGCCTCCAAGCTGCTCCAAACCGTCTAGGTGGCGGCAACCACCAAGAGAAACAAGAATCCCACAGCAAATCAACCACCAAGTGCCAACTAGATGCAATCTCATAATGCAAAAGCACTTGGATCACTCAATCTCACTTCGAATATGCAAAGAAGCAAGAGAGATGAGTGGGAGAGGAGTTGCTTAGCTCAAAGTGCTCACAAGTATATCAAATGTTCGAGAGAGAGAGCCTTGAGCCGGCCAACAAGTATTTATAGATATACCCCTTCGAATATAGCCGTTAGAAACTTAAACAACTGAAATCGCGCTGATCGGACGCGCTAGTCCAACTGACCGGACGCGCCGGTCACGCAACGGCTAACTCGTGAACTACTGACCGGATGCGCTGGTCCAAATGAGCAGACGCGCTGGTCGCACAACGGCTAAGTCACAAATCACTGACCGGACGCGCTGCGAACGACCGGACGCACTGGTCCCATGACTGACCGGACGCGCTGGTCATGCCTGAGCAGCGCACAACAACACAATGACCGGACGCGCTGGAGAAATGACCGGACGCCACAGTGTCAGCGTCTGGTTAGAGTCCAGTAACCTCCCTGAACGACCAGACGTGTCTGATCGACTGTGACCGGACGCGCTTCGCGTCCGATCATCAAACTGAAAAACACGCAGACACTGAACACTGACCGGACGCGTCCGGTCATGCAAAGACCATGTCCGGTTCAGCGTCCGGTCACCTCTGTGACCTCCGTTCACCTCCGTTTATTTTCCGGACTTCTAGCGTAGTGGAAAAATAGTCGTTTCAATTCCTTGAAAACGCCTGAAAAATAGTCGTTCTATCCAAATGCATATGATTATGAAATGCACACCTAGAGGCACTTAGGAGTTCAATAGCCGTGTCATTCCCCTCTTTATAGTACGGCTATCTATCCTATAATGTAACCACACCCACTAGGTGTCTTGGTTACTAAAACACAACCCTTAAGCATATACCTTTGCCTTGATCACATAGGGTTACGTCCAAATCCAAGTGTGGCCATCATGATCACCATGTCCATCTTGCCACCAACCTTGGAATGTACTAATCCTCATATGCTACATACAACTTAGGCATAGGATTAGTACTTAGGCATTGTCACTAATTACCAACATCAAACATAGGACTTTCATCCGCCACCAGCATGAACGAATCGCACGACGAGGCTTTCGGATCTTTGCCATGCCGCCGATGACACGCTCCACCACGACCGTACGTGGTGCCAACATCGACATCTTCAGCTGGCTCTCCTCTCCCTAACCTAGGCTCTGGTACCAATTGTTAGAATCGAGGATCGACGAACGATCATGGGAACATAAACAATAAACAAGGATATTCCGGCGACAAACGCCACAGCGACAAACACCTGTATCTTTGCTATTATTAATGAACACATAATTCAGAACACTTGGAACACTGAAAGCATCTAGGCCCCGAGAGTTGGTTTCGGCAATTGATGACAACGCATTATTACCATGACTAACGTGTGTTTTGCAGAAACTTTGGTAAGTTAGGTCATGAGAGTGGTAAATGCTTTGGACATTATGGTATTCATGCTCCTTGATGGAAATCATTTTGGTTTTTAAAGGATTAACGACAAGATTAAGGATGGTTAGTTCCAGATGTCAAGGTGTTAAGTTGCATTCAGAATAGTCGTTAGGATCTTAGCTTTTTTTCCTTTGGCCGTACTATAAAGGAGGGCATGAGCGAGTAGCTTGACCTAGGTGATTTTATTTAGGTGTGGTGCACACTTGTCAAACTTAGCACTAGGTAGCTCAGGTGAAGCCCAAAGTTCAGTTGGAAGCAACTCGGTTCAAGTTGCGTCGCGTTTCGAAGTCGTTTGAGCCGTTTATCCTTGACCGGACGCGGTCTCTGTCTTGACCGGACGCGTCCGGTCAGTGCTAACAGTCACTGCGTTTCAATTCGGTTGACCGAACGTGGTTCTTGCGAGGACCAGATGCGTTGATCATGTTGGCACATGTCACAGAGGGTAAGTAAGCTAATCGGACGCGACTGGAAAATGATCGGACGCGTCCACAGTGCGTCCGGTCTCGTTCTAGTAAGGTACTTCGCTGAACGGACGCGTCCGGTCATCACTGATCGGACTTGACCGAGCATCCGGGCAAAGTACAGTAAGGTTCTTGCACGACCGGACGCGTTCGGTCACCCCTGATCGGTGCGTCCGGTCACTCAGCGATGTCGGTTTTATTTTCGACCGTTGGCATCGATCGGCGCATCCGGTCACGTCGACCAGCCCGTCCGATCAGTGCGTATTTTGCTGAGTTGGTAGGTAACAGTTGGATTTGACTGTGGGGTGTATAAATACATCCCCTCCACCTCTTTTAGAGGTCACTTGCTCATTTGTTCAGCTGAGAAACACCTTTCAAGTGCAAGGAAGTGCAAGAGCTCTAGTGAGGGTAGTGATTTGAGAATCAAAGTTTGAAATCCCTCATTAGTGACTAGGGAGTAGCAAGTGTGCATCCACCTTCTCATTAGGCTTGTTGTGTGAAACGACCTCGACTTTCCTCGAAGGGAAAATCCACAGATACGATTTATAATGTAGTAGATCACGAGAGCAATCCATCACATTATCAATTATCAGCTGATATCATAGTCATACATCATAGAATTTACAAGTTACAATACTTTACAACACTGGTTAACACATCTATTATATTGTATTCTAGCGGAAACACACGCGTCTTCATCAGAGTCGTTGTAGTGCATCAGCAGGTGAAGGCTCCTCCTTCACGGGCAATCATCAGAGTTGGTGTAGAATGTCAGCGGCGTGGACTTCATCTTCCGAACCAAACTCGAGCGTAGGAACGAGACCACCTAATCCAAGTCCTCGTGGTTGTCGTAGATTTTGTTCAAACCTGTCCAAAATCTATCAGTACGATTTGTACTGGCCACTGTCTCCCACCCTATGCTTTTGCGTATGCTTTTGTGGTAAGTGGAATGCAAGGGTAGATCAAAAGGCCTATATATGGCTGTAGATTTCCTATGCAAGTTCAACAAGATTTTAGAATAAAAGTTCATCAAGTTTTAACCCATCTCATCCACATGTTCTCCCATCCTATCACACACATCTCACCACACTCTCACACTCTCTAGGCGGCAAGGACGACTCCCGCTCGTACCTTGCCTCAACGGCCAAAGCCGGATCCAACACCAAAACCCAGGGGAAGGTAGAAAGGACTCCTCTCACTAATCAAGTGAAGCGTAGGTCACAGGAATGTCCATATCTGCGGACGCGGCTATACGTATAGATCGATCAACTCTGCAGAGCGTGTACACCTGGAAATCCACAAGATCACCATCATCGGCGGTGCCTTGCCTAGGCTGATGCCGACTGCCTCCCAACCGGTACGGTACCACCCTACCACTCAGCCCTGGGCCACCTCGGCGTCCACCGAAACGCTGAGACTGTGAGACATAGTACCGGGCCCCCAAGGTCACTACGCTGTCTTAGGAGGGTGTGGGCCCCCATGCCCGTACCTCCCTACACTATCACCTTTCAACCTAGTAGTAGTGGCACCGCCCTAGTCAGTCGGGTAATCGTCTCCCGCCCATCGGGAGCGAGTGGTGTGCACGAAGGGTCCTATGATTCCGGTTCTCAAGACATACCAGTCCTTAAGGGGACCGGACAGGATATCTTCTCAAGGGGATAACCAACACCCCGTGCCTCGACGGCACCTCCACCGGGGATAACCAACACCCCGTCTGCTCTCACATGCACCCGCCACAGGTACCTCTCACGAGGGATGCCCAGGTCACACCCCTCCGGCATGACTTGCCCCAAAGACTCGTCGTAGGATCCTGTCCGATCGACTCAACCCTCACCACACACCCAAGACGCACGCCAAGATCTCCCCAAGTTCATTATCCAGTTTTACCAAGTTATCGGCACCACGTGCCTTATCCACTCACATTATCCCTTCACCAAGCATCACATCACAGAAATAATGTGTAGTGAAAGTAAAACAGTAAGTAGAATGCGAGCGTCTAGCCTATCAGCGGGTGTGCAGGGGAATAGGTTGCGACAAGGTAATGGCTTACAAGCAGTCTACCATGCAACCTATCACAGTTCAATTGCAAGAAAGTAAAGCACTGGCATCTATATGTAGCATGTCTAATAGGTTCTATGAGGTTGGGTGGGACGTGGAACACCTGTTAAATGTCATATCCGAGATCCTCGATGCACTTGAAGTCGTACTCCTCCATGGTCCTTCATCCGCATGTCCTTTCTCCAACGGTCCCGATCCGATCATCGCTATCCTTGACGCAACTACCTCGATACCACGACAAGCAAAAGAGCAATCAGACCACTAAACCTAGAAGGACTGCGGAAAGAGAGGCAACAAGGCACAGAAAGAACATCTACACCGGAAGAATGCAAAAGGAAGAACGACTTAGCCCTCTCGGCGGATGTCCGATCCCTGGGCCAAAGAAATGCAAGTGGTGATTTGCTAAGCACAAACTTAGGTCTTAGCCTAGCCAGTACTTCCCGGGTCGATCGTGTTGACCTGTACGGCTTAAATAGAAATGGCATAGGCCTTAGCTCATCCTAAGCAACACCACGGCTCGTGACTTCCGATCCGAGCGTCATGGAGGCTGACGAGAACCGAAAGGCTACAAGCAATAGAAGTCTCGTTCTCTCTTAATCCGAACGCCATTATAACTTGACGAGAACCAAGAGAGGATGGAACAGGGGAGAAGAGAAGAGAGGTGGTCTACCTCTTCCAATACACACGCCATGGCAAGAGACGGGGCATCGAAGGAAGCGACGCACACAACAGAACACAAGTGTCCAAACAACTTGTAGGGTACCATGACCTAGGTGCACTAAATGCACTGAGACATCCCTAAAGTTCTCAGCGATGCGGTTGTCACCGCAAGAACCAAAGAGACGCTACGGTCTACAATGTACAAGCACACAAGGGATTAGGCACGACAAAACCAAAAGACGGAAAAAGACACAAAATTCACCTTCCTTTGATCCACTCGCCATAGCAACAACGGGAATCAAAGATTGGAAATCAAGAAAGCGACAAATGCCGAACAAGCGAAGAGCTCAACCCACATTTCACTGGATCGACGGGGATTGATAGGGGAAAGGAAGAGAGAACAGAAAAATAGCTCTCGCATTCTTTCGACCAACTTGCCATGGGAACGGGCTAGGGTTGAAAGAATGGAGGCACAAAGAGAGAGGGCCAAGCTAGGCTGGACGGTGGGCCAACAGGGGGAGAGGAAAGGAGGCATCTTGGGTGTGCACGGTGCGTGGCCGATGTCCAGGGTGAGCGCGCGGCGTTGACGCGCGAAGGACGGCGCCCCAGAGGTGCTCGGTGGGTTAGGTTTAGGCGTGCCCACGTAGTCTTGGGGACGAGGTCCAAGGCGTCGGAGTGGCGTGGATAGACGGGAGCAGCTTCGGTACGAAGCCAGGCTCGGTGAGGTCATGAGGTTGCAGCGTCCCGATTCGAGGAAGACGGTGCAACGCTCGTGGTGGGGACGCGAACGCAGAGGCAGGGTCCTGGTGGTGGCTCGACGTAGAGAAAAACACGACCCCCGAGCTCGGGTCGGCGCCGTGGAGCCGCTCGTGGGGGTGCGGCAAGGTGCCGGGCGACGGTGCGAGCCTGGGCTCCAGCCCAAGGAGAAAGGAGGAGGCTAAAAGGACAAGACGGTGAGGTGGACACGTCACGGCATCACGCTGCCGCCCATGGCAGCGTGTCCACGCCGGCCGCGTGGCCATGGTGTGCATGTGTGCCGCGGGCATGGAACGCTTCCGCGGCGTCGAGCCGCAACGGCGGCGTGCATGCTCGGTGCCTGTGTGGGCTCAAGGCCAAGGCGAGGCCTTGGGCCAGCTATGGCAAAGAACACCCACGCGTGCATGTGTCCAGATGGTGCCTTGGCTGTGCGGCGGCGGTGGATAGCATGGCAGCGCCGCGTCATGCGCGTGTGTGACCAAGCAGCAGCAAGGCAAGGGCCTTGCCGGTGCGGCGGTGCTGTGCGACAAGGCAGAGCCCAAGCCACTGCCGTGCGTGTGGGCTGTGTGCGCGTGCTGGCTCGTGGTGACCGTGCCCGCGCGAAACCAGGAGAGGAGGCGGCGCGAAGGTCGGGCAGGCAGGGACCATAGACTCGATGAAAAGGAGACGGCTTGGGTGGACTGCTCACCGTCGGGCTCGCCGCCGGGCGTCCGCTTGCTGCAGGGAGGGGCCGGTGCAGGCAGGGTCATCGAGGCCGGGGCGTAGGCGAAGTCGGAGAAGAGGGCGAGGTTGCACTGCTTGGTGGCGGCCGGTGGTCGACGAAGTGGCCACGGTCACCAAGCCGTGACCTCGGTCTGCTCGTTGTCGTCCTGCGTGGATGCGGCGAGGTCGATGCTGAGAGCGGCCTCGTGGAGCTCGGTGAGGGAGAGGAAGGCGGGGCGCGTTCCCGGAGCTGCGGTGGTGCGGACGTCACGGAGCAGGAACGGTGGGGCGCGCGCGTGCGTGGTGAGCTCGAAGCATAGGGGGCCGGCTGTCATCGGGTTCAGCGGCGGACGATGGTGACGACGCGGCCGGCTAGGGCGCGGCGGGCGCTAGCTAGGAGAAGCAGGTGGAAATGGCGGCGGCGGCGGCTGGGGAGAGCTGAGAAGCGACGGAGGCTGAGCCTCTTATAGGGCGCGTCCGCTAGGGTTCCAGGAGGTGCCGGCATTCTTCGTCATCCGTGCGAGGGCGCGGACACGCGGCGCGCATCCTGCGGGGCGTGGTACGGACGCCGAGACGCTGGGATGGGACAGCAGGCGGCGGCGGCGGGCTCTAGGAGCGACGCTCCTAGGGTTTGGAGCTGGGGCGCGTCTGGTAGGCCTCCGGGCCGCAGCTGGGCCAAGGCGCGAGTGGGCCGCTCGGATGGGGGCCGAGGCTCAGGTGGCATTTCTGCTTAGGCCGGGCATTTGTGTACGTACATATACACGTATATATGCACGCATACATGCACGTACAGAACGCCGTCTGCTGGCTTCGGCCTTGGGCGAAGGGAGGATGGCATGCTTTGTGCTGGCTGGGCTGCGACATGAGGAAGGAGGGCGTGGCTTGACTTGGCTGCTTGCAGTAGGACATGGTAAAAACGCGTACATGTTTGACTGCTTGAGCACAGGGGCATGCACGAGACGATTCTGGAGAAGGGCGGCGGCGTGCTCGTGCACGTGCTGCACACATGAGGCGGAGATAAGAGGTGAGCTGCTGATTGTCGACTGGTGCTGGAGTTGGGCCGAATAGGAGCTGGGCTCCGGTGCTTCCGGTTGGTGCAGCTGTGTATACATACACGTATAGCCTTGCACAGGAGCCTGCACAAGCTAGCTCGTGCAGCTTCTGGATATGAGATAAATAAGAGAGATTTACTATTTATGAATTATGAGACAAGGAAATTTAAAATGAGTTGAAGGAAGATTTAAGAAGGGAATTCCCAAAAAGGGATTATCATGAAATTTAATAAAAGAGAACTAAGTCGGATTCGAAGACGAGATTCGAGAAGGTAATTTCTAGGGGAAATTTAGAAGAAAGATAGAGAAAGGATTTTCCCATTTACGTCTCTAGGGATTTTGAGAATATTCAAAATGGATCTAGTGAGGAATTTGAAAAGGACTCGAGATGGATTCCGAAAGGGAGTTGAGACGGTCTTGCTGTGGATTTGTGTACTCTGACACCGACAAGACTCAAACACGAAACCCACACAAAAACGCAAGCACTCTTCTACACACAAATCTAGATGTATGCAACGTCTTGTTAGCGAGTTAGCCTCGGGTTAGACCTAGGAGCTATATGCTTCACACTATTGCAGGAAAATTTTTAAAAGTTCGTATTTTTGGTTGTCCGAAAATCCGGAATGTTACATTGTGGTCAAGTGAGAGTTCTAGCTTGTTACTCTTGGTGATCGCCATCACCTAGACGGTTTGGTGGTGATTGGGAGTTTGGTGATCATCCGACGGAGCTTGTGGATGACCCAACTCATCTTATGAGCGGTTTTGGGCGATTCACCGCGACGGAGTGTTAAAGAATCAGCCCGTAGAGAGCACTTGATCCTTGCGCGGATCAATGGGGAGCTACACCCTTGCGCGGGTGCTCCAACGAGGACTAGTGAGGAGTGGCGACTCTTCGATACCTCGGGAAAACATCGCCGTGTTCCTAACCCTTACTTTCAAGCAATTACTTTCTCGTATTACTTTTGTTGCTTGGTTTACTTTCCTAGAATTGCCATGCTAGACTAGGATTGGAACTTAGGGTGCTAAACTTTTTCTGGTAGAATCACAAGGAACACTAGTAGGCACTAGGGGTGAATTTTGGCTTGTAGGATTTAATTCTTGCAATTAATTTTTAGAAAAGCCCAATTCACCCCCCTCTTGGGCATCTTGATCCTTTCAATTGGTATCGGAGCCGAGTTGCTCCTAAATTAGGCTTCACCGCCTAGAGCAAGATGTCTAATGGGGAAGGACCACCTCCCACCTTTGAGGGAGATGATTTTCCATATTGGAAAATCCGCATGGAGGCGTACCTCGAAGCCATAGATGTTGGGTGTCTTAGAGCCGTCACCGAAGGGCTTCCCGCTATCAAGGATCCCGCAAACCCAAGTGGTGACGAGGAGAAGTACGACCGGTGGAATGTAAAGGCAAAAAATGTACTCTACCGAGGCCTAGGCAAGGATATCTTCAATCGTGTACGTAATGCAAAAAAACGCTCATGAATTGTGGGAAAACCTTTGTGCTCTCCATGAGGGAACTAAGAGTGAGCGTGAGGAAGGCTATCATATTGCCTTGAAGAAAATTAATTCTTTTGAGATGCTTCCCAAAGAAAGTGCTAATGACATGTACACTCATTTGAATGTTCTTGTAGAGGATCTCAATGCTCTCGAGCTCACTCAAATGAGTCAATCGGATGTTGCAAGGAGGATCTTGAGTGTTCTTCCCGTTGAGAAGTATGGTCATGTTGTCACCGTGCTTCACCAAAGTGATCTCTCCACCGCAACACCGACACAAGTATTGGGAAAGATCAATGCACATGAGATGTACATGCATATCACTCCGGAAGAGGGCTCATCATCTTCCAAGAAGAAGGACTTGGCCTTCAAAGCTAGCCATGATAAGAAAAAGAAGAAGGGTCAATCCATGATCGTGCAAGAAAGCTCAAGTGAAAGTGATATTGATGATGCATCACTTGCACTCATGGTGAGAAAGACCATCAAAATGCTAAAGAAGCTCAACAAGAGTGGCATCAAGTTCGATGGCAAGAAGAAGTTTTTCACAAGTAGCAAAAGAAAGCCTATATTCGAGATAGATTGCTACAATTGTAGTGAACTTGACCACTTAGCTCATCAATGCCCTAAGCCTCCAAAAGACAAGTACAAGAATAAGAACAAGGGCAAGAAGAATGATTCTAGTGATGAAGAAAATGAGAAGAAGAAGAAGAACAAGCTATACAAGAAGAAGGATGGCAAGAAGAAAGAGTTTCACAAGAAGAAGAAGGGAGGCAAAGCGTACATTGTTGGTGATTGGCTCACCAATATTGAGTCATCATGTGAGTCCTCCGGTAATGAAAGCGATGACGAGAAAGAAAAGGTCGCCGCATTTGTGATTGGGCCATCATCATCTTCACCAACATCTTCATCACCATCTTCACCGCCATCTTCACCGTCATCATCCACTACTCACCTATGCCTTATGGCCAAGGGTGAACGAAAGGTACAAAATAATGAGAGTGATGATGATGATAGTGATAGTGATGATGAATATGATGCACCTTCTTATGATGAACTTATAAAATTATTAAACAAATACTCTAAAGTCATAAGAAGAACTAGAAATGAAAATGATGAGCTTCAAAATGAAAATAAATCACTTTCATCTAAGCTTGAGAATGCACAAAAGACTAGTGATGAGTTTAAAGATCAAAATGAAATTATGTCTTCTACTCTCAAGGAGCTCAAGACTTCTAACAAAGAGCTTAGAGATGAACATGATAAATTTGAGAAGAAACATGATGAGCTCAACACTAGGCACAACTTGCTAAAAGACAAATATACTATATTGAAAATTAATTATGATAGTCTTGTTGTTGCTAATGAGCTTTCTCTTGAGACACATGATGCTACTAACCAAGTTGTTAAGATTGATACAGCTGCATCATATGATGACTTGATTATTGAGAGCATTGAGCAAGGCTCTAGTGGCAAAGGCAAGAAAGTGGTTGAGTCCGACAACTATGATGATTATGTCAAGCTCAAGAGTGAAAATGAGATACTTAGAAATGAGAACAAGAAGCTAAAAGGGTTGATGGCTCTTGAAAAGGAAACATCAAATGAGTCACTCATTGAGAAAAACAAAAAGCTCAAGCAAGAGAAAGAGCATCTCAAGACCGGCCTAAGCAAGTTCACAAGAGGTCAATATTTGTAAAGTGAGCTACTCGTGAACAACATCATGAAGATGGATAGAAGTGGCATTGGCTACTTAGCAAATCAAGAGAAGAAGGCTAAAGCTCAACAACAATAAAGCAAGTCAAAGCCCAAGCCAAAGAGATGTGTTGAGTGTGGACAAGGGGGCCATTTTGCGCATGAGTGCAAAACTCCACCACCACAACCCTTGCCCAAGCATGCTAGACCCTTTGCTTTCAATGCTTACTACATGCTTAGAAAAGATTCTAGTGGAAAGATGAAAGTTATGTTCTTGGGTCTCCCAAACAAGAATAGGCCTAAGAAAATTTGGGTTGCCAAGTCACTAGTTGAGAAAGTCAAGGGTCCCTCTCAAGTTTGGGTCCCTAAATAAAAAGCTTGATCTCTTGTGTGTAGGTGAATTACAAGACCGGTGGATCTCATTGGGTTATTGATAGTGGTTGCACACAACATATGACCGGTGACCCTCGTATGTTCACCTCACTAGAAGAGAATGGGGAATGTCAAGAGAAGATCACATTTGGGGATAATTCAAAGAGCAAAGTCAAGGGTATTGGCAAGATATCAATATCAAATGATCACTCTCTTTCAAATGTGCTCCACGTTGCTTCTTTGAGTTTCAACTTACTATCCATTGAGCAACTTTGTGACCTTGGCTACCAATGCTTATTCACACCAAATGAAGTGGTAGTTTCAAAGATAGATGACAAGCTAATGATTTTCAAAGGCTTTAGATACAACAACCTTTATCTTGTTGATTTCACCTCCGAAGATGCAAACTTGATGACGTGCTTGTTCACCAAGACTTCACTTGGGTGGCTTTGGCATAGGAGGCTTGCTCATGTTGGAATGAACACTCTCAACAAGTTATTGAAGAAAGAATTAGTGAGAGGCTTGAAAGATGTCATGTTTGAGAAGGACAAACCTTGTAGTGCATGTAAAGCTGGCAAACAAGTAGCAAATACTCATCCAACAAAAGCTTACATGTCAACATCAAGAGTGTTAGAACTTCTACACATAGATTTGTTTGGTCCTACAACTTACAAGAGCTTGGGTGGAAATCTTTATTGTCTTGTGATTGTGGATGACTACTCAAGATACACTTGGACTTTCTTTCTTCATGATAAATCCAAAGTGGTCAATTGCTTCAAGAAGTTTGCAAAGCGAGCTCAAAATGAATTTGAAGTCAAGATAAAGAAGATTAGAAGTGACAACGGCAAAGAGTTTGACAACACAAATATTGAAGCTTATTGTGACAAGATTGGAATCAAGCATGAAGTTTCATCAACCTACACTCCTCAACAAAATGGTGTAGTTGAGAGAAAGAATTGGACATTGATTACTCTTGCAAGAACAATGCTAGATGAGTACAACACACCAGAAAAATTGTGGGCCGAGGCAATCAACACCGCATGCTATGCTTCAAATCGCCTCTTCCTACAAAAGTTTCTTGGCAAGACCCCCTATGAGTTGCTAAATGGGAAGAAGCCGGACGTCTCATTTTTCCGGGTGTTTGGTTGCAAATGCTACATCTACAAGAAGCGTCAACACCTAGGAAGTTTCAAAGATGTTGTGATATTGGTTTTCTTGTTGGTTACTCATCAAAGTCCAAATCATATAGAGTATTTAACCATGCCACCAGTTTGGTTGAAGAAACATATGATGTGAAATTTGATGAATCTAACGGCTCCCAAGGAGCAATTGAGAATTGTGATGATGTAGATGATGAACCATTGAGGGAGGCAATGAAGAACATGCCAGTAGGGGACATCAAGCCTAAAGATGATGAAGACGATGTACAAATTGTTAATCCACCATCTTCATCATATGTGGCTCAAGATGATGACAAGAATGAGAGAGTTAAAAATAAAGATACTCATGTCTCTCATGAACAAGCCGAGGCACAAGCTCAAGATGTTGATGCTCCCTAACCCCCTCCTCAAGTGGTGGAAAGAAGACACTCACCTCTACTTCAAGCACATCCACAAGATCTCATCATAGGGAGTCCTACAAAGGGTGTAATGACTCGATCTTAAAAGCTTGCTTCTTTTGTTGAACATCACTCTTTTGTCTCTTGTCTTGAACCTAAGAATGTAGAAGAAGCTCTTCAAGATCCGGATTGGGTGAATGCAATGCATGAAGAATTGAACAACTTCACCCGCAATCAAGTTTGGACACTTGAAGAGCATCCAAAAGGTGCAAGAGTCATTGGAACCAAGTGGGTGTTCCGCAACAAGCAAGATGACCAAGGCGTAGTTGTGAGGAACAAGGCAAGACTAGTTGCAAAGGGGTTCTCTTAAGTTGAAGGTCTTGATTTTGGAGAGACCTTTGCACCCGTTGCAAGACTTGAAGCCATTCGTATCCTTCTTGCATATGCATCACATCATGAAATGAAACTATATCAAATGGATGTGAAAAGTGCTTTTTTTAAATGGCTTCATAAATGAACTAGTCTATGTTGATCAACCTCCCGGGTTTGAAGACCCTAGATATCCTAATCATGTTTATAGGTTGTCCAAGGCGCTATATGAGCTCAAGCAAGCCCCTAGAGCGTGGTATGAGCGCCTACGGGACTTCCTCATTGAGAAGGGCTTCACTATCGGAAAGGTTGACACCACAATATTCACCAAGAAGCTCAATGGGGAGATCTTCATTTGTCAAGTCTATGTTGATGATATTATCTTTGGATCAACAAATGAAGATTATTGCAAGGAATTTGGTGAATTGATGTCGAAGAAGTTCAAGATGTCTATGATTGGTGAATTTACATTCTTCCTTGGTTTTCAAGTCAAGCAAATGAGAGAAGGGATTTTCATCTCTCAAGAAAAGTATACCAAGGATCTTCTCAAAAGATTCAAGATGGAGGATTGTAAGCCAATCAAGACCCCAATGCCATCTAATGGGCATCTCGACCTAGATGAGGGAGGTAAACCGGTTGATCAAACTCTCTACCGTTCTATGATTGGTAGCTTATTGTACCTTAACACATCTAGGCCCGATATCATGTTTAGTGTGTCCATGTGTGCTCGCTTTCAAGCGTGCCCTAAAGAACCTCACCTAAGTGCCGTAAAAAGAATCTTAAGATATCTTAAGCACACCCCAAGCATTGGTCTTTGATATCCCAAAGGAGCTAGATTCCAACTAGTTGGCTACTCCGACTCGGATTATGCCAGTTACAAAATTGATAGAAAAAGCACATCCGGAGGGTGCCATTTGCTTAGGAAGTCCTTAGTATCTTGGTCATCTAAAAAGCAAAATAGTGTGGGTTTGTCCACCGCCGAGGCGGAATACATTGCCGCGGGGGCTTGTGCACAAATCTTATATATGAAACAAACTCTCCTAGACTATGGTGTTGTTCTTGATAAGGTGCCACTTTTATGTGATAATGAAAGTGCCATTAAAATTGCTAATAATCTGGTACAACACTCACGCACCAAGCACATTGATATCCGCCACCACTTTCTAAGAGATCATGTTGCTAAAAATAATATATCACTAGAAGGTGTAAGAAGTGAAAATCAACTAGCGGATATCTTCACTAAACCTTTGGATGAGTCTACCTTTTGTAGGTTGAGAAGTGAACTAAATGTGCTTGATTCTAGTAACTTTAAAAAATGAGCTTGTGTTGTCCCTTGCATTGCATTGTATTTTATGTCATGTTTAATTTTTCACAATGCATCTAGGACTTGTCTAACATGGTTACGATAACCCTTCTTTTGAGGAGTGAAGAAGCCTAACCGTGGATCAGACTTGACAAGCAACCTAGCTTTACCTTCTCGCTTTGCATTGCATATGCATGATTGTTGCTTTGTTGTTTCTTTTCGGTTTGGCTTTGAGCAACCTCTGTGTTTGTCCATGAATAGAGAGAGCATTTGACGCTCCCAAGGGTTAATAAACTCTATTACATGGCCATACGTTGCTCCTTGGGTGTTTATTGCATATTTTATTAAAAATTATACTAGCCTAAGGCAAAATATTTTGAAAATATTGAGGGTTTGAGTGAGGTCACTCATATCATGTTCCAATTGGTGTTTATTTGAGTCTTTTTGAATTGGAACTTGACTGGGAGAAGTCGCGTCAAAGGTCGGATTGAAGAAAGGCGAAAAACAGCAACTAGATGCTGGACCGGACGCTGGACCGGATGCGATGCTACTTCACCATTGCGTCCGGTCCTGGCGACCACCAGCACGTCTGGTCATCCTGAAGACAAGTCTCAAGGACCTCTGACCGGACGCTGGACCGGACGCGACGCTGTGACCACCGCGTCCGATCTCGGACCCCACCACCGCGTCCGGTCATGCGTGACGGGTTCCCGGGTGAACTCTGACCGGACTCTGTCCACGTCTGGTCAACTCTACCGGATGCGTCCGGTCACGCCAGGAGCTTACTGGACTCTGACCGGACACGCTCAGGCGCTCAGCGCGTCCGGTCACCCCGTGAAAAGCGGATCTGAGCCTCTTTTAACCGTACGTCACAATCCTTTTTCGATTTTCTTTTCATTCGCCGCCTAGCCCTAACCCTAACTCGCGCCACCGTCCGTGCTCGCCGTGCCTTCACCGTCAGCTACCGCAGCCATGTCGCGCCATCGCAGGTCGCCCTCCTCAGCCGCAGCCGCGCCGCGCCGCCGCTGGTTGCCCTCCTCCACAGCCGGGCCACGCCGCCGCTGCCCGCTGCTGCGCTCTCCTCCGCGCCGCACGCACCACCACAGCCGCTCCTCCTCAGCCACGCGTGCCACCACAACCGCGCCTTCACCGTGCGCCGCCCGTGCTTGACGTCGTCCACTGCCCGTGTTTTCTCTACTGAACCCTAACCCTAACAAGTGCAACGTCTTCAACATCTCTCCGGCCGTCCTTCGGCGAAGGTCCTTCATGCGACTTCGTCTCCGCGAGGTTGTTTCATGTTACCTTGATCTTTTCTTTTGGATTGCCGATGAAATCTCGTTGAATTCTAATTCATCCTTGTTTGTCTCGGCACTCCAGCGCTCGTCTGTCGTTTCCGTGGAACCCTCGCGCGTCAAGGTCCCTTACCTTTTCACCGGAGTCTCGCTCATCTGAGGTAGCACATCGTGATCTATTCTTTTCTTATCTCATATGCTTGCTCTCATAAGGACTTCACTCATCTATTAGTTAAAATATATTGCTTAATAGTAGTTCTATCTATTCTCTCTTTATAGAGAGTCTTGTCGATGCTCTATGCATGACAGTTGATCAGATTTGAATCCGAGGCCAAGCCTATGGATACGGATTGAGGCCAAGCCTCACGAGAGACAGTTCATCATCTTTCACTGTCAGGGTCTCTTAGTCACACAGATTTGTTAGCATGGTTCGTTGCAAGAATGCTGGTGGTGCACCGAGTGACAGGGACGAGAGTCCTCCCATGTTGACAGAGGTTCCCGTGGCAAGCGTAAGAAAATTGCCGCTAAGAAGAGAAAGAGGACACTCACTAAGGCGAAGATAGCACAGGCAGTAGCTGATGCAGCAGATCTTGCAAAGAGAGGTGGCAGTGGTAGTGGCATTCACATTGGCGAGCGTCACTTTCATCTTGAAGGTCGACAGCTCGGTACAGAGGCTACTGAGGAGATTGAGGACCAGCCTGCAGAGCAGCCTACAGAGGAGACAGAGGGGACAAAGGAGCAGACCGTTCAGACTCCACCGCGTCATCGCTCAGGACATACGCGTGCTCAGGTGACACCTAGGCTAGAGGGCCAGCGATGTGGAGGTCATCCACCTCGCAGGGCTTGAGGTCACCCCCCAGTCGAGCACTTTGACCTAAGGGGAGCTACAGCACGATAGGTCCAGGCTCTCAGGTTTGTCGAGGTTGGTCGGCGGTTCCCACCTTAGCGGGATCCCCGAGCCTCAGAGGGCTTCTACACACCTCTTCATGACGACTTCTACAGAGCCTATGTTGACAGCGGGATTGCTTTCAGACCTCAGAGAGTTTGTTGACTTGAGGCTTTAGTTGCTATTGTTGGTGAGCAGCTCCGTCCACACCTTTCCTTTTTACCTGGTTTGTCAGACTTTCTAGGACGGACTAGAGCTTACTGCGGGACTTGGGTCAGAGAGTTCTACTCCTCACTTTGGATTGACCCTACTCATGAGTTTATACACTTTGCATTCTGAGGCCGTGACCACAGGTTGTACAGCACCAGGGTACGGGAGATTCTCAGGCTCCCTGCTTCCGAGAACAAGATTCACCAGTTGTGCTTTGATCAGACTTCACCACCGAGGCATCCTCACGGAGGTTCTGTGCCACCTACAGATTTGATCAGACCCTGCTTTCGTGAGCCGTTTGGCGAGGGATCCAGACATATACCTGCCAGCTTGACACCCCTTGCTAGAGTGTTGGATGCCATTGTGAGACGGACTCTTCTTCTGAGGCTAGGATATAGAGAGGGCTAGACACGTATATAGCTATGGGTAGTCCATCACCTCATATCTCAGACACCATTTGACATTTGGGATCTGATGCTCTGTGAGATGGAAGACACTTTGGCAGAGGGCTTCAAGGGTCACCGTCAGTTACCCTATGTACACTGGATTTGCTTCATTATTTGATCTGCGTGTGACCTGCCTGCTGAGATTAGGGCTAAGATTTCAGACACCACTACTGCATTCCCTGAGTATGACATTCGACAGTTGTGGGCTTCTGTTACTAGAGAGCAGGCACCTAGACCGGGACAACGTCAGAGGACAGAGGTTCCAGAGACTGCAGCTGAGCAGGACGAGACAGTTGAGGGTCTTGCAGAGGCCGAGCTTGCAGACCTAGATGCTCAGCCAGCTGATCCAATCGAGGATGATGCCACTGACAGCACAGATGAGGACTATCAGCCTATTCCTCGGTACCGCTCTCCTCGGTCTCACGATCATGAGGCCGGTGGTTCAGGTTCAGCCTCCCGCTCAAACCCAGCCATGGTGGCTATCCTTGAGAGGCTGACCCAGGCCCAGGAGAGGTAGGAGGTTCAGATGCAGCGACAGGCTTAGGATACAGTAGCTGCATTCGCTCAGATTCAGGCTCGTCAGGACGAGTTCTAGAGGCAGCAGCTTGAGTTTTAGAGGTAGCAGTTTGAGATGCAGAGGCAGCAGACAGCCGCTCAGTAGCAGTATCTTAAGTTCCTGTGACACCTTGTCACTGTTGGGGTTCCTCCACCACTGTCTGTCCTTACTCCAACGTTACAGTCCAGTGGACTTCAGAGTCAGGGACAGCCGAGCTTTCAGTTTATCTCCCCCCAGCAGCAGGTCCCTCAGACTTTTTAGTCCCCGAGCTACACTCCCATTTAGACGGGGTTCACTCCACCAGTTCAGCCCAGACCTCATCTTCTGATAGGCACTCCTTTCTCCACTGACTTGAGTGCTTCTTACAGCGAGTTGACTGGTCATCCGACACCCTCCCATACCACAGTTGTGACTACTTCAGGGATGTCAGCCTTAGAGACAGTGGCTCCTCCATTGACAGGGATCGGGACTACAGAGACAGTGCCTTCGTCAGTTACCTCGATAGATCCTCCCACAGTTGGTGCTCTTTAGGCTCAGGTGACAGAGATTGCGGCTCTTGTTGCTACCACATCATCAGTTCCTGCTCCTGCATTACAGACCCAGACTGCTTCACTACCACATGTATCTACAGAGAGTCAGCCTGACAGTTCAGAGTTAGAGGAGGATACTTCACAGCTCGTGATCACTCCACGCTCCTCGGCACCTGACACGACTGCTTCTATTCCCCCGTCGGACCCTTAGCTTTGTTGGCGCTTGATGTCAAAGGGGGAGAGAGAGAGTAGATTCAGGGAGAGTTTTGAGAGAGGGTTTCATTTTTTCTCTATGTGCTACATTCATGCTACTTTCATGCATCATGTTTATATTCTTGCACTTGCATCTTGTGACATGTGTGCTTGTGAGATACTTGAGTCATATGTGGATTATCGTGTTACTATTATATATCATGTCACTTGATTGGTTCTAGCTCATAAGGTTGTGCTTCCGTGCCTTACTCTGATTTCATATGAGCTATGTTTTTGTGTACTAACTCTTCTTGTCTTATCTTATGAGTACACCCTGTTGGCTTGGATCACATAAGCAATTCCTAACCCCTCGTGCTTATTGCCTTTTGCTTATGTGAACCAAGCATGTTCGAAAACCTCAACTCTTATATCTACTGAATCAAAGGGTTGTCATCAATCACCAAAAAGGGGGAGATTGAAAGCATCTAGGCCCCGAGAGTTGATTTTGGCAATTGATGACAACGCATTATTACCATGACTAACGTGTGTTTTGCAGAAACTTTGGTAAGTTAGGTCATGGGAGTGGTAAATGCTTTGGGCACTATGGTATTCATGTCCCTTGATGGAAATTGTTTCGGTTTTCAAAGGATTAACGACAAGATTAAGGACGATTAGTTCCGGATGTCAAGGTGTTGAGTCGTATTCGGAATAGTCGTTAGGATCTTCGCCTTTTTCCTTTGGCCGTACTATAAAGGGGGGCATGAGAGAGTAGCTTGACCTAGGTGAGTCTTTTGTTTAGGTGTGGTGCACACTTGTCAAACTTAGCACTAGGAAGCTCAGGTGAAGCCCAAAGTTCAGTTGGAAGCAACTTGGTTCAAGTTGCGTCGTGTTTCGAAGTCGTTTGAGCCATTTACCCTTGACCGGACGCGGTCTCTGTCTTGACCGAACACGTTCGGTCAGTGCTAACAGTCACTGCGTTTAAATTCGGTTGACCGAACGCGGTTCTTGCGAGGATCGGATGCGTTGATCGTGTTGGCACATGGCACAGAGGGTAAGTAAGCTAATCGGACGTGACTGGAAAACGATCGGACGTGTCCATAGTGCGTCCGGTCTCGTTTTAGTAAGGTACTTCGCTGACCGAACACGTCCGGTCATCACTAATCGGACTCAACCGAGCGTCTGGGCAAAGTACAGTAAGGTTCTTGCTTGACTAGACGCGTCCGGTCACCCCTGATCGGTGCGTCCGGTCACTCAGCGATGTCGGTTTTATTTTCGACCGTTGGCATAGACCGTCGCGTTCGGTCAGTGCGTATTTTACAGAGTTGGCAGATAACGATTGGATTTGACTATGGGGTGTATAAATACATCCCCTCCACCTCTTTTAGAGGTCACTTGCTCATTTGTTCAGCTGAGAAACACCTTTCAAGTGCCAGGAAGTGCAAGAGCTCTAGTGAGGGTAGTGATTTGAGAATCAAAGTTTGAAATACCTCATTAGTGACTAGGGAGTAGCAAGTGTGCATCCACCTTCTCATTAGGCTTGTTGTGGTCAAGTGAGAGTTCTAGCTTGTTACTCTTGGTGATCGCCATCACCTAGATGGCTTGGTGGTGATTGGGAGTTTGGTGATTATCCAGCGGAGCTTGTGGATGACCCAACTCATCTTGTGAGCGGTTTTGGGCGATTCACCACGATGGAGTGTTAAAGAATCAGCCTATAGAGAGCACTTGATCCTTGCGCGGATCAAGGGGGAGCTACACCCTTGCGCGGGTGCTCCAACGAGGACTAGTAGGGAGTGGCGACTCTCCGATACCTCGGAAAAACATCGCCGTGTTCCTAACCCTTCCTTTCAAGCAATTACTTTCTCGTATTACTTTTGTTGCTTGGTTTACTTTCCTAGAATTGCCATGCTAGACTAGGATTGGAACTTAGGGTGCTAAACTTTTTCTGGTAGAATCACAAGGAACACTAGTAGGCACTAGGGGTGAATTTTGGCTTGTAGGATTTAATTCTTGCAATTAATTTTTAGAAAAGCCCAATTCACCCTCCCCGTCTTGGACATCTTGATCATTTCAAACACGAGAGGAGACTCGTCGGGTGACCCACGCCTGCCGGGGCGACGAACGCCGCAGCGGCGACACAACACCGGCACTCTCTCTGCTTCTCTCGGCTCACTTCTCACTCCCATCTACATGATGGCTTTATACACCACACGGTGGCACCATAGCCACGAACACACATATCGGCGTGGGTCTTCATGCGCACCTACTGAAAGTGCATCTAGCCCTTTAGTGGGTTTTGGATGATTGAATGACAACGTGATTAAAGGACTTAAATAAGTAGAAAGAAAATGACTTAAAGAAGGATTCAAAGTTATTCATCAAATCAAGTCCAACAATATGGATCAATCAAACAAAATCTTTCAAGTGGATCAAGTGGTTTTCTTTCAAGTTATTTCAAGTAAGTATCAAGGATGGTTCTTTGGAGAGAGAGGTCACTTCGCCCTAGGCTTGGATGGCTAAAATTGAAGTGGTAATCTAAAGGGACATTTGAGTTACTTGGTTGAAGAAAATCAAGAGATTAGTCTAGAAAGAAAGCAACACCCAAAAAGGAACAAGTCATGAAATTTCAAGTGGTATCATGAAATTTCAAGTGGCATCATGAAATTTCAAGTGGTATTACAAGTGGTGCATCTTTTAGTTCTCTCAAGCAAGCAATGATCAAAGAAGAAGCAAGCCAACCACAACAAGAAGAGTGCACTTGATCATTAGTGATTCTCAATTCATATGGGTGAAGAATAGGAATTCAAAGAATTGGTATCTATTGGTCTTCACCAAGCTTATAATTGGACTTCATGGTGCTATTAGAGAAATGAATTGAAATCTATATGACTATCTTCCTCTCCAATATAGCAAAGGTATCATTGTATTGTGCATGATCATTTTTCATCCCTTACTAGTATGCGGTTAGTGCATATAGTACATGCTTATAGGATCATGCATTACAAATGAAAATTTTTTAGATTCATAGACTACCACTATTGCTTGAATGATTATATGATCTAGTGGTTAGTGTATGAGTTTGTTCATGAGCTAGTAAACCCATGTACTTGATCTTTTTTTTGAATTGCAAACAAGTGACAAGTACAACCTCTTTAAGATGACAAAGGGGGAGAGTTTAATACAAAGGGAGGGATTAGTACAAAGTTTGAACCTTAAGCACCCTTTGTGCTTTGTGTGACAGTTTGTAGCCCCTTTGTCCTTAGTATGTTGTTGTTGGACCTTTATGGTGATAGATGACAAAGGGGGAGAGAGACTGATTAAAGCTTCAGGATAGTTTCAGTTGCTTTATCTATGTATCTCTTGAGACATGATCTTTATTTATTTTTTTAGTAGCTTGTGGTATTGAGAAAATGTGTAATGAGTGCTATGTGTGAATTACGTGCTATGTGTGAATTACATGTGTTATATTTATTTTCATAAGGACTATGCATGCTAGAATGAAAATATTTGATGTGATGCCTTTTATATTTATTCTTGTGTGATATATCGTGTCATATGCATCATGGTTTTACTTTGTCACACACACATGCACCCCACAGATGCAATGATTTAGGGGGAGTCTCCTATATGTTTTAGTATGTGCAATTGACATTTGAGGTCATTTTGTGAATTCTAATCATAAGCACATATTAAGGGGTAGCCTCTCATAAATCATTGAACCCAAAAGTTTAAATGTTTATATCATTTTGTAAGCTTTAATCAAGTTGTCATCAATCACCAAAAAGGGGGAGATTGAAAGTGCATCTAGCCCTTTAGTGGGTTTTGGATGATTGAATGACAACGTGATTAAAGAACTAACCCGTTTGCTAAGTGTGGACAAGTAATAGGTTATCTCATAGGTACTTAATGAAAGCCAAAATGATGTGTTGTTATATAAACAATCTAGTTCAAGCACAAGGCAACAATGCAAATGGAATTCATGCAAATGCTTGTTTATTGTGGGATTTCCATGTACTATGTGAAAGCAAGCTCGTGAGTATTAGTTAATGAGACATGAGGGATTGCATATGGAATGGTCTCATATTTGAAGCTTGCTAAATTGAAATGAAAAAGATAACAATACATATGAATGGATGATTCAACACAAGATGTGACTTAATGGCTTGAGATGGTGAAGATAGCAAGGAAAGGCTTCGAAGTACTAAGCAAGGGTGAAGGGCAAGCGACGGCTTGGTGGCCGAAGAACCTAGCTAGGGTGAAGAAGAAAGTACTTGCATTTAGTTGAGGTACTAATCAAGCTAAGATGGTCATATTGATGTGAACGATCAAATCTATATTGGACAAGTTGATTAAAGTGACTTGATGCATTTGGAGTCATTCATATTTGATGAATGGAATCAAGTCACGTGCTCAAGATGGCTATGCTCAAGTGTGAAGATCAATATTGACATGTTGGCACCCTTAGTTGATGAAGATTGAAAGACACGGCATCAATTTAAAGAAGATCAACTCAAAAGGTTTAATTTTTTTTTCTTTTGATCTTGAGTTAATAGGTATGCCGTACTATTAAGAGGGATGCAAGTTTAGGTGGTCTGAGAAAGATAGAGTGCTCAAGCATAATAATAAAATCAAAAGAGAGACACTCTAGCACTTCACGAGCACGTAGAATAGTTTTGATGACTTTTGGTGTCAGAAGTCCCGACGTATGTTGGGAGTCCCGATGGTCAGAAGTGCTGACTTGCGCCGGGAGTCCTGACGTCCAGTCACTTAGCCTGTGCGGTGACTGAGGACGTCGGAAGTCCCGACATGAGTCGGGAGTCTCGACGGTCAGGAGTCATGACCCTCGTCAGCAGTCCTGAGATCTACGTCAGCAGTCCCGACGTAGATCTTGACGCCAGGCCCTTCGGCTCGCTCTGCTGACTGCTACGTCGGGAGTCCCGACGTACGTCGAGAGTCCCGACTGTCAGCAGTCCCGACATAAAGTCGGAAGTCCCGACGTTGTCCTTCGCGCAGTGTTTCTTTACCTTGCGTGAACACTGTTTTCTATATACGTCAGAAGTCCCGAGATCTACGTCAGCAGTCCCGACGTAGATCTGAATGGTTAGATTTTGCCTTGGAGTATATATACCCCTCTCCTCATTTCTAACTGTTGCCCACTCATTCTTTGCTTACTAACTCACGGCCAAAACATCTCTCAAGCATTCAAGAGCTCTCTCTCCTCTCTCCTTTGCTCCTAACTTCGATTCCCCACGGATTTAAGTGATAGGAGAGTGGATTGAGTGAGAAAATCATCCTTGCAAGCTTGAGCACTTGATTTCTTCGTCAAGCCGGTTGGATTTGCGTCTATTACTCTTGGGTTCTTGGAACCCTAGCCGGCTAGGCGTCGCCCAAGAGCTTCCATCTTATGGAAGAGCCTTAGGAAGTTTGTATTACCCTTGATTTCTAGTGAAGAAACTCAAGTGACCTTTGTGGTATCCTTGAGTGAGGCAAGGAGGTGGAAGAGACTCCGACCAAAGTGGTCACCTCAACAACGAGGACGTAGGAGCTCCTTTGTGGGGCTGCCGAACCTCAGGATAAATTCTTGTCTCCCGCGTGCTTGTTGTTGTTGTGATTTGCTCGAAATTACTTGTATTTGGTTGTCTCTCTCTCTCATCCTCCCTCTTAGGGTTTGGTCTTGATCTACGACTTGGAAAGTTCTTGGTGTCAAGGAAGTGGCCTAACATCTTCATCTTACCACTAGGAAGTGGTGTTGTAAGTTATCGATCTCACAAAGTTCATTTGAGCATTTGTAGTTCATTTCTCGTAGGCGTCGGGAGTGCTGACAGTTTGCGCCGGAACTTCTGACACATCAGAAGTTCTAACCCAAACGTCGGGACTTCTGACACGTCGGGAGTTCTGACCCAAACTGTCGGGACTTCCGACATTAACTGACTAGTGCTTTTTGTTTCAACTCTTTGGTTGTCGTTGTTTGGCTCCCTAGGTTTTTCTAGTATCTTTTATGTACTTTGTGGCTAACTTGTGAGGGGTTGTATTACTCTTATTTGGAGTTTCCATTTTGGAAACTCCTATTACTAATCGTTTCCGCATTGAAAGGTGTTGATTTTTCAGAAACGCCTATTCACCCCCCCTCTAGGCGACATCCTAGATCCTTTCACCTACGCATGCACATCGGTGATCCTTCTCACATGTAGGCCACCACTCGCGCGAGACTTGATCTTGAATGTCGCTGCTTGGTCCGTGCTCTATGTTTGCCTCCGATGATGCATGCAGCTAACCGTCTTGACTTAGACAACATCCTACCAAACTTAGCACTTGACGCTGCACACACATACATCAAGCGCCATTGACATATCGTGGTTTATTTCTAACAATCTCCCCCTAAACCATGACATCACCATACGCGGCGCCGAATAACGCTCCCCTAATCTTGACTTGCCGTTGCCGGAGTTGCTGCAGCTAACATCGTCTTCATCGCCACGGCCGCTGCTACGGCCTCATGACCTGACGTGGCCACATCTGCATGCCCCATCTTCGCGCGAACGCCACCGTCTTCTTCTCGGCGACACACGTCGATCTGCGGCCGACGACGCATGTCGTGCTCCGCACCTCCGTAGACCGCCACACGGTCCGGAGCTTGAGCGCCCCACCACCGTTGATTGCCACCTCATGCCGGCCGCCGCCGGCACGAACAAATCGCACGACGAGGCTTTAGGATCTTTGCCATGCCGCCGATGACACGCTCCACCACGACCGTACGTGGTGTCGACATCGACATCTTCAGCTAGCTCTCCTCTCCCTAACCTAGGCTCTGGTACCAATTGTTGGAATCAAGGATCGACGAACGATCATGGGAACATAAACAATAAATAAGGATATTCCGGCGACGAACGTCGCAGCGACAAACGTCGCAGCGACAAACGCCTGTATCTTGGCTATTATTAATGAACACACAACTCGGAACACTTAGAACACGAGAGGAGACTTGTCGGGTGACCCACGCCTGCCGGGGCGACGAACGCCGCAACGGCGACACAACACCGGCACTCTCTCTGCTTCTCTCGGCTCACTTCTCACACCCATCTACACGATGGCTTTATACACCACACGGTGGCACCACAGCCACGAACACACATACTGGCGTGGGTCTTCATGCGCACCTACGCATGCACATCAGTGATCCTTCTCACATGCAGGACACCACTCGCGCGAGACTTGATCTTGAATGCCGCTGCTTGGTCCGTGCTCTACGTTTGCCTCCGATGATGCATGCAGCTAACCGTCTTAACTTAGACAACATCCTACCAAACTTAGCACTTGACGCTGCACACACATACATCAAGCGTCATTGACATATCGTGGTTTATTTCTAACAAATAGGGCAAAATCCATACAGAATGTTTTCATTCTAATCATTATGGCTCAAATATGATCTTTTCAGGGTGAATCTAGAAAAACCAGGCATCGAGGTAACCATCAAAAGAAGGTTGTGTGATATGATGTTTGTTGGGAATCATGACTAAACAAGAGCTTAATATATAAAGGATTAGCTAAAAGTTATCGAGGTGAACGGACCCTGATGGTACACTATAGATCCGCACCTGATGATTTTCATGGTGATGACCTAAAGGAGGAACATGTTTCGTCGAGCAAGTTGATATCATATATGCAATTGGTCATTTTTTTTAGCATTATGCAATTGGTCTCATTTGGCTTTTCTCTTCGCGAGAGCATGGATAGCATGACTACGATTAGTTCTACACGGTTTGTTTCAAAAGGCTCGAGGGCCGATAGGTGTTCAATTATTGGCTGCTTGAGACAGTGGAGGCCCTAGCAAACATTAGAAGTATTGCAAAGATAGGTAACTACAACTATGCTGATAAGCCGGCTGAAAAACATTGTTGGCTGATTTGTTGTGAAAGAAAAATATTGTTCCGACTGAAAAAACAAGCTGAAATAGACGGATTAAATTTGAATTTACAAGAGGGACAGCAAACTGAACCATTTAGATTTGGCCTACTGTTTTATTGAGAATTGAGTTCATCAAAAGAAAACTGAAGGCTATCTTGATTCAGCCTTGGCACAAAATGCACAATCACGGTATAAGAATGGAAACAAAAATTATAACAGAGAGGCAACAATAACATTAAGCTAATGAACTGGTTGGCGATAACTATAAAATTTGAGCCGATTGATGGATACAGTGCGTGCACATAGAGATAAGACAATTACAACAAAAACAAGTAATCAAACTATTGAAAAATATTTTCAACTAATACATCCTGATGATGTTAGTGAAAAAAAGCTGATCACCCGGGCTACTTGCTCGATCCACCAACATACTAATTATAACTGAATGGTTGTGTTTTTTACCTTTGTAACAACCATCCAGCAAAAAGCTTATAGGCAGCACAAGTGTTTGGACTTGGACTGACTACAGATCATCTCTTCACAAGAAGTTCATGATCTAACAAATGCTAGAAAAAGAATTTCTAGTAACTCTGACCAGAAAAAAAGAGAGAAAAAAACTTCATAACGTTAGCAGGTTATCAATCACCAACCACGGCTGCGCTCCACTGGCAAGCTCAAACCGGTCTTGAAGCTCACAATCTAACGGGCAAGCCATAGTTGGGAAAAGATCGGATCACGCCATCGCAGCTGGCGGTCACGATGACCGTGCTCCACGCTGCGGATATCAAGGAGAGGCAGTCGCCCAGCTGCGGGCTGCTTTCAGGCTTTGCTGTAGAAGGCAACTTCTCTTCAGGCCATGTTGCCGATCCCTTGCTGCAGTCCACAAACGACCATGGCCCAGGGGACTGGCACTCCCCATGGTGGCGCAAAATGGGTGCGCTAGAGGATTTCTCAGTCAGGCAGGAAGGCTTCGTGTGCCCATCTTGGTGCACTCCTGGCCATGGTACTGCGGTAGTCACATCTTTGGAGAAGAACAGCTCACATGAATGAACTGATTTTGCATCTCCAGAATTCGCAAAGTTCCAAATATAGACATTGGAATCTTTGCCGGCAGATATAAGATATCTGCCGTCTGATGTTAAGGACGGTGATGATAAAGCCTTTGACTTCCAAGGCCCTGTATCAGAGATAAGTAAAAAAAAAAAAAAGCAGCAGCATCTATCAGTAACTGAAGTCAAGAGGTGTAACATGGTTGAAACATGATGAGTTTCTACTTTCTGTGTGAATCTACCTTCAAACTTTTGGATGGTATCACCATTGGCGACTCGGATTTTGGAATCCCCTGATGTAATTATAATCCCAGTGGAATCACTTGTACATAACTGCAAAGCGGAGGTCACAAATTAGCAATTTGATTTGATTTAATAATTGCAAGGATACTAGTGCTTCCACAAACTCGCTGCAGAAAAATCATATAGTACGAGCCAAGGGAGAAATAAACCTGTAAACTGTTGATCCGACTGGCAGCTGACTTTTTCTTCCCTTGCACAAACAATTCTTTCTCTAGCTGGATGTTTTCACCTAAAAAGGAAAATTGAACCACTCACTCTTAGTACTGAATTATTGTTAAGCATATTTTTTGGCGATTACCATGGTTTACTATTACACATGGAAGTTGAAACACAACATAAGTGAAATTACATTTGAGAAAAAAGACCTCCATGTACCTGATTGATCATAGAAACGACATGCACCTGCAATCGTGCCAACAATAAAACCCTGGTTTGAAAAAGCATGAATTAGAACCCACTTTTGGAAAAAAAATGCAATGACAATGGTATCTGATTCACACCTTTCCATCTGGTTGATAACTCAAAGCAGTTATGATATTTCGCGTATCAGCCCAGTCAGTTACTCGCTTGTCCAACACATCCCAAATGCGCACTTTACCATCTAATGAACCGCTGATGAAGTATTTCTCATCAATAGGGTTGAATTGAACACATGTTACTGGTATCAATTACAAAGGAACAGAAAAGAGAGTCAGGTTCTTATCCAAGGAAAAAATATTTTAAGTTCTTATTATGCTTCAATGTACTGAGAACATCACAAGGTTTTTCTCATAATCACAACAATGTTGCTACACAGAGGATATCAACATGGAGCAACGATTCAATTAAGTTTTCAAAACTCATAATAGTTCACAGATATTCAGCTTACCAAAGTCTTTGTGTTTGAAAACTGCAAGACAACCATCACAGCCAGGTTTCCATAAGCGCACTGTCTTATCTTTGGACGAAGTTAAGAGATACTGCAGTCAAACCAAGGCAAAAAAAAGGGTAAGGAATTTAACAGGGAAACAGCACTAACTAATACCCCCTCCATTTTAAATATATGACGTTTAGTGACAACCTAATTAGTTTACTTTTTAGCTAATTAGCTTGTCCTAAGCACCATATATTTAAAAATGGAGGGAGTATCTGTTTATGATGCACGGAAACAGGTTAGTGAATAAAGGTTAAGTGGTCTGAGTAAGATATGTGAGGTATACAGAATACAAAGGAAGACTTACATCTGATTTGGACCATGCCATGTCAAGGATATCACTTGTATGGCCACGGAATTCATGTAATGGAGTCTCTGATATACGAAAAACCTTCTTGGGTATAACTGCAAGTCCCTGGTTCCGCCCCTTTTCTATATTTGTATTAATGACCTGAACTTTATCCACCTTTTCACAGGGATCCTCTCCCCTATACAACTTAGGAGATGCTTCTACTTCTATGATTTGCCATATTCGTACAACACAATCCTCACCACCACTTGCTAAATACCATCCAGATGGGCTGAATTTCATGACCCTAATCGAACCCTTGTGAGCCCTGATTTCTTGATCCATGTAGACAGCAGAGAATTCAAGAAAATTTTTCTTCCGATGTTGAACTCTTGTTCTGGTTGGTATATTATTTGTGCAATTTTTCACATGGACATCATACTTGCAAATGCTACCAAAGCTTCTCTTTGTCGTGAATTTCTTCCACAAGCTTTTGACATCCTTTTTCTTAGCACTTTTTGTTTGTTTTGCAGGACTGTTACCACATCCCCTCCGCAATAATTTCTGAACAGACCGAGAGAGGCCAAGCAAACTCTCAAATTCCAGAAGAGACATCACCTTATCTGATCCAACCTCCTTGAGCATGTCCGTTATACTGCTATGTGCACCATTGTGGACAATATATCTCTTTCCACTATCCATATCCCTTATGCAACAGGCACCGTCAAACTTCGATTCATCGTCACAAACAGATGAATCCACGGAAGAATGGCCACTGACACTTCTCTCCTCCATGTCAGTGGAAGACTCAACGGCTGTGATTTCACCATGGCATTGGAAAGAATCTGTTCTGGCAGAAACAAAATCATCGAAGCCCATTCCTTTAAGGAACCTTTGCCGCCTTTCTTGAACACTCATTGGCTCATTTACCCAAATCTCATACTCAAATGTCATTGGCACTGAAACTTCATCACTTGTGCTGCAACCCTCTGAACATGAAGGCTCCCCTGGAGATCGAACATCTTCAAATGCATCAAAGAAAACATCATCACTGTCTGATTCAGATCTTGGCATCTTCAATGAATTTGATACAGCACCAAACAGTGTATTGACACGGTGGGGCTCTAGCACTCAGTGAAGGCAGAGGGAAATCAGACTGTCATCTGCAATCAACAATGCAAATATGAGGCTATGGTAAAGGAAAAAGGTGGTAATATGAGAAGAAGACGGAGCAGCACCCCAGAAAATGACTCCCAGCAAAAGTATGGGCAATTGGACATCTTTTCAAGTGAAAATTTCCAAAGTTCGCTGATCTTATTCGCACGCACCAAAAGAAAATTCTGTTTACATTAAATATGCATACGACTAAGAAGTATTTAGTAAAGCAGGATGCAGCTAGTTCAATTACTCAAAAAAAGTATTATACACAAAGCAAAGTAAAATGGAACTGCAAAACTAGAGAGACCCAAAAAGTTCAGTTCGGCAGCAGTCTACTGTTTGCACTGCGAATGACAAGAGGAAAGTTCGCCAAGATGGGCCAAAAGAGCAGCAAGATACTCAGAACGAACTAAAAATCCTCACTCGTGGAGCAATGCAAACCGCTACCATTTCAAGCAAAGCAAAGCAAATGCTAGTAGTAGCCTAGTACTACAACAGTGCTCACCAGGTCCACAACTGTGAACCGTCACAGGTTGTCAACAATAAACCAAACCAAAGAAAGCACAAGCCCAGGCTACCCACCACTAAACTAACCTGGCGGCCTCGGTTATTCTTAATCGCCGACGCCTCCGTCCTGCACTCCTGACAATGCTCACCAACAAGGCAACAACTCGACACCCGTACGCCTCAAGCCGCCGAAGCATCAAGAACACACACATCAACACCAACAACCCACACGGGGGCCGGACGGGAGCCCGCAGATCCCGAGGTAGGGAACTGGCGGAGCAACAGCGAAAAACAGCGCGGACAGGCTAGCGGCATAAAGGGATTCCTTGGTGGTGCGGCGCACTGTGGCGTAGCGTACCGTGGATGGGACAGCGGGAAGGGGAGGAGCAGGTAGGGGGCCTGCCGGCGGGCGCCGCCGCCTACTTTGTCTCCTGCATCTGCGCTGCGCCGACCGGGCCGCAGGCGCACAGGCGTAACTCCGCTCTCCGCGTACGCCATTAAAGTCGCGGCCTTTCGGGGGTTGTTTAGTTGGTGAAAAAGTTTGGGTTCGGTCTGTAGCACTTTTCGTTTTATTTGACAATTTATGTCTAATCATGGACAAATTAGGCTCAAAAGATTTGTCTCGTGATTTACAACTAAACTGTGTAATCAGTTTTTTCTTTCGTCTACATTTAGTACTCCATGCATGTGCCGTAAGATTTGATGTGACAGATACTGTATCACTTTTTTGGTTCACTTTTCGTGAACTAAACATGCTCTCAGTTGAGAGGAACTGCCCCGGTGGGGGAAACAAAATTAAATTAAAGTTTTTTTTTTTGCTCTTTTGGTCAGAACCTTGTACTGGTGGAGAAAAAGATAGAAGTAGTTTTGTTTGTTCTTATATGCAGAAATGCAGAGTCAAAGAACAGCGGGAAGACAAATTTTCTTTCTTCGTTTTTTCATGCATTTACAAGGAAGAAACCATTGAACCGAAAGAATTTACTTAATTCTGTAGAAAAACTCGAAGTGAACAGAAACGAAGCGCTTTCATTGCATGTGTACTGTGGGCCACCGCGCCGATAAATTGGGCATCCACTCGCACCGGTGGAAAATGTAAATGCTAGGACTCCGTTCGAAACGGCAAGTGGGCAACAACGCTCTTCCATTTCCAACCGACAGAAAATTTGAAAACAAAAAAAAAAGCAGGCGGAATCAGGGAGATGGGTCCCCAAAAATCCAGCACCAATTTCCGGGCTAATTTTGCATGACATAAGCAAAACGAGGTTAGTTTTCAGGGAACTGAGCGCGACATTCCAATCCAAAAATAAAAGAAAAAACTAAGAGTTTTACCGTTCCATTCTGATGCGAATCACATGGACGCCGGTGCTCTTTCAGAGCAGTTCGGCCTGTTCCAATCAATCACGCGCCCACAACTAAATCGATCGAGAAGCAGCTAGGAAAAACCAAACGGAAAGCGGACGACTGTGCCATTGCCTCGTGAGATCGACCGCCGCCTAGAACGGAACAGAGAAGGGCGAGGATTCAGTTCGGAGCACACCACTCACCTACTGCGACGGCGAGAGCCCTCCACGGCCTCTCCGCCTGCCGCCGCCGATCTTCGCCCGCCACGCGCCATCCCGGTTGCGGTCGGATCAGAGGACGATGGCCCGCCCGAGGGAGACGGAGGCCTCGGCGGAGGGTACTTGGAGGGGACAGGAATGGGACGGAGCTTGGGATTGGCCGACGGGGCTGTTGGATTGGACGCTTCCTCCGCTCCGGTGGGAGTCCGGCCGCCTCGTTTGCTCCGGTCTCTGGTCTTGGTTTCCAAGGCAAGAGAGAGAGAGAGAGAGGCGTTTGTTTGTTTGTTTGATTGGGGGTCTCCGTCGACGTCTAATGGTGGTCTTATGCTGGGCTAACCCCGACGCGGTCTTCCCATTCCACTTGGACGCGTCGCTTTCCTGGGGCCGGACCGGCGGACCCAGGGCCGGGTCCGGGTGTGGGCCGGCCCGCCCTTGGATTCCTGATGCGTTTTTTTTATTAAGGTTGAATTGGTGGACTGCTGCGTGTGCTCCGTTGGCACGAGTAGTACTACTACGACTCTATCAGCGTGTCCTTTCATCGCAGAAAAATAAAAATGATGGCTTTGTTTATCCGGCTTATAATCCGTCTTTTTCAGCTTGTTTTTTCAGTTGGAATAGTATTTTTCTCTCACAACAAATCAGTCAACAGTGTTTTTCAGTCGGCTTATCAGCACAGCCGAACGGGCCGATAAAAAACAAGGTTGTACTACCAGCATGCCGTCGTTTGCTAACAAACCTTTCCGCGAAATTTATATATTCCTTCGGTAATAGCTAGGATATAGTAAGATATTTGTAGTACTAATTTTTTGACGTCACGTATATAAGAAGAGGACACTGCTTCCCCTAAAACTGGAGTCAGAAAAGTGTTACTCAAACCTAGGTACTAAAACACTTGTTGGCATGCATCTGACAGATTGTTTGTTGGTAGTATTAGCGTTTCCTAATTTTGTTTGGTTGTGATGAGGGTGAGGGGGAATCGCCACCACCATCATCTCCTTCTCCTGAGTCCTGATAAACAAAACCCACCTTTTAATCTGTCAAAAGGACTGCATAGTATATACTTCCATCCTGCTTTAGACCTTCCGACCACGGGAGCAAAGGTCACGCACGCTTTCGCCGATATATTCTTCTTCCTACCATTTGCTCGTGTTCACACGGGTGCTGAGACTGAAACCCGGGCACTAGTAGTACACGGGGATGGAATGGTGTGCAGTAGCTTTTTTCTTTTCAGGTGCTGTGATGTTAACAATGAAATTAAGAAGCTGAACCGAGCTGTCCGCTCTGGCTTATGAACTGTGATAACAAAAAGGTAGCAGCACAGCACCAGATACGTACTCGTATAGGATGATCCAGCCCCATGCATTAGTTGGTCTAATCTGGCATGGTTGTTAGTTTACGAGTATAGCTTGGGCCATGATTAGCAAGCCAGGGTTTTGCCAGGCTTTGTGCTGGGCTTCTATCTGCTTCGATATTTCTAGGTACTCCCTCCGTCCATAAAAACATGCAATTCTCGTTGTTTGAGAAGTCAAACAGTTTCAACTTTGACTAAATTTATATAAAAAAATACTAATGTTTATGATACAAAATAAGTATTATTAGATTAGTTATAGAATATATTTTTTATAATAAATTTATTTAGAGACATAAATATTAATAGTATTTACTATAAACTTGGTCAAACTTGAGTCAGTTTGACTGACACGTATCCCACAATTACATATTTTCTCGGACGGAGGAAGTACATGTTGCCAAATGGCTGCTGCTCAATTATGGGCGTTGGAAAAACCATCTGATCGAAATTTCAGGAACCAAAAAAACAAGTGGGGAACAATTGCGCACCTGAAAAACAGTTGCAGTGGAGTGCAGCAGGGGCCCCGGCCGGCTTTATCTGCAACAGGAGCGGCGAGCAGCAGCCGGCCGTCGCTCGCTGTCGCTGGTCCGGATTCAGGAGGCAGAGTCTGCCGGCGGGGCCGCCGCCGCAGTCGCAGAGGACACGGTCAGGTAAAAGGCGGCTGTACGCTGGCCGCCAGCCAGGCAAGCAGCAGGGACACGGTCAGGTCAGGTTCTTGGCTGCGCTGCAGCTGACCCTACGTACTGTACGCCTACTATAGCAATATATAGGCACCAGGCAGATCGCCAGTCGGTCAGTGTCACGGATTGTTTGTTTGTTAGTATAATCAGCCGCGGCTGCAAATGGCAAATGACTTGCATTGCTTAAGCCCTAACCCTATGGGTGAGTTTGGATGCCAAAGTCAAAGCCTCGCTTTGCCTCTAACACCCCCTGTAAACAACACCGGCGATCTTGTGGACGTGAGCTCGCCAAGACTGCGACGGGCCATTAACAATCATGTGAAATGCACTCCGGGCAGTCCTCTGTGGGTTCGTTAAGCAAGCCTGGAAGATTCCGCGCCTTTTTGCATGGATCCCCGTGCATTAACTCCGAAAAGCTTGGTGTTATCGCCGATTGGTCGTCTGCGACGACTAACCCGGGCCTCTAATAGCTTGCTGCTGCAACTGCAAGCGCCAGACGGAGTACAATTAAAATGGCCGTCACATCATTGAATAAATGGCCGTCACATGCCCGCGCGCGGTGCGCATGCGCCGTACAAAATGCAATGCCTCGGAGATGAGAAACGTGCCGGTGGGCACGGTCCTGGTCGCTCGCCGGGCCAACGGGCGGCCGCGTGCGTGCGGGCGAGCGGAGTCTGATTGGGTCCGGTATTCCACCAGCGACGAGGCCTGTTGGTTTCGCTGAAATTTAATTTATACTAATTTGGTGTGAAAAGAAAATATTGTCCATTCACTCAAATTTACTGCTGAAGTAGCCACTCCGCCACACGCACAAATGGTGGCGGCGGGCGGGCGGCCAGCATTCCGGCATGTGGGTGGATCCATGTGCCCGGCCACCTTTTCTCGCGCGCCAAATGCAGTGGCTGGCTAGCTATTCTCTGCTAACTGTGCACCTGTGCGTGTCACTCGGCATTCATACAGCTTTGTTTTTTCTCAAAATGAAAAAAATGGAGGCGTTGGACGCGAGTGGAAGAAGTTGCAAGTGGCATCGGGCCCGTACGGTACGTGTTGCGCTCATGTGCTTCCACGACACAACGAACCTCTCCAGCAAGGCAGCGACGTCCACAGCCGCACGCTCTGGCACACAAAAAAGGTTCCGCGCTGCTTGCGTGTGTGCGTGCGTGTGTCAGCTGGTGATTATTGATCCACCCTCCACGGATTAACAAAACAATACGGTGTCTGTGTCGTCGTCTTCACTTGGCCACGTACGCACGACCGGCCGGGGAGATGATGCATATCGAGTGGAGGCAGGAGCCACCTTTTCGCCAGGAGTTTTGCGGCGAGCAATGATCATGGACCGTATCATCTTTCGCCATTGTTAATCATATCATATCAGGGTAGCGCCCGGCCGGGCGCGTGATAGGATTGCGATCGAGCCGCCCGGGATCGTGTTTCGCCGGCCTGTCAGGATCGTATCGCTGCGGCGGCCGCGCACGAGGGGATTGCGAGCGATTACTGCGCGATGAGTGCGTATCAGACTCGATTCCAGCTATATTTTCAACTGAACTCTCGTACTAGTAGTACGTAGTATTGTCGTCAAAGTCAGGCACTGAGATTCAGAATTTTTGATCCGTTTGCCCTCTGTCATTCACGGACATTCACAGTCCAAGGAAATAGCCTTATTTGGTCAGGCTAAAATCTCTGCACGTAAACTAGATCGTCTCAGTTCAATTTGGGTGGTAGGTTTCTGAAAAATACTAGGTTCATTGGTTCACTCATCCATCTATCTAGATGTTAGGGTCTCATACATGTTCGTTTTCTCCAAGGATGTACGTATCCTGTACTTTTTTTTTGACAGAGGAAGCTGCAAGTACTACGCTTGATGAGGAGCAGCAGCCGTCTCTGAGAGTAAGTTTTCAGAAACGAAACCGTGTAGTTGATGAGGCAGTCGCCAATGATGGCACTGCTTTGTACACGGACCAACGGTCTGCTTGGTTCGATGTCTGGACGACTTGCCTGAAAAAAGTGTTGCCTGAAAATCTAAAAGAATCTGCCTAGCTTCCCCAATAAGATGGTATTGGGATAGCCCAATATTACTTTCTAGATTTATTGGATGAGTTGCTACAGCAGTACCCCAATATATCTCTCTCAATACCCATATAAAAGGTGGGTCCCACAGGAGTGTAAGAAAAAATATGGCTGAAAAGTGGTAGTTGTGATGGACCCCATGGTATTGAGGGAGTTGTATCTTCCCCTTTCTCTGAGGGGAGACGAGGGAAATATTGGTTGCCACAAAAAAAGGAGAAGTATTGGGGAACTGCTGGAATAAGAAAAAAGTATAGATGTAATATAACAGTTTTATAGAGATATGGGAGGTATCGGAGAACTGCTGGAGATGCTCTAAGTTGAGAGTTATTCCTATGGTTGCGAGCTTGGCCTGGAAAAGCTAATGAATAGAGAGCATATGTTTTATTGTCTAGTGGAGAAGTAATCAATTCATTTACTTAAATAAAAATACCTTAGATACACACAATATAGACATACGGTAATAGATCAGTGTATCTAATTAATTTGTGATATGCTTAAATCTAATAATTTAAAAATAGTCCTATGTCCCAAAAATAATAATGTACTTCTCAAATAAATTTTACATTTAATCAAAATCTAAAAAACATAAATATCATTAGATTAATTATAAAATATATTTTTATAGTTGAACTGCAGACATAATTATTGATACTATTTTATATAAACATAGTCAAACTTAGGGTCTGTTTAGCAGAGCTCTTTCAATCTAAAGCATATAAAATATCTTTATATGAAAAATAAACCGGAACATATTTTAAGTCTTTGAGCTATAATGGAAAGGTACTCTTGCGGGGTTCCTATTACGTAGCGCCACATGCTAATTAAAGAAAGGAAAGTACTAAACTAACTGTGCACATGCGCGAACTGATCATAGATCAGTTGATTAGGTTCTTTGTGGTGGAATCTATCCATCCGGGTTCAAGTCTTTGGGTTCAAGCTCTCAACTTGACACAGATGCTCATATTTTTTTTGGATTTATTCTAAAATTTAACGGCGCTGTGCTTTAAGTGGTAGGCGATAACTCCCTCGATAACGAGGCGTCAATGGTGACTTCGTGAATCTCAAGATCTGCCGGCTCAGTACTTCGTAGGTACTCACTGGGGTAGGGTTTGCGTACATGTGTTCATATAGGGTGAGTGTGCGTACGTGTTGTGGGCGTATGCGTTCTACTGTGCAATTTCAAAAAAAAAAAAACTGTGCACATGCTAATCAAAGAAAGGAAAGTAAACTGATACTGTTGCGGACTTGTAGTAGCAGGGCGATTGCTCAACCATCACAACCTGTTCAATGTCAAACCCATGTAGATTCTTAATCACTTCAAACAACTGAGATTCATTGGCCGACGCTCGCTGCTGCACTCCAACTCCATGGACAAGTGCCTTTTCAATGCCAGCCATGGTGTTTGCATTCTCCTTTTTCAGATTCCAAGAACTGTGCAAAATGAATTAGATATGCCAACAAGGCCTATACACCCTCTTACGATTCTATAGCTAGTTAACGAATATAATTAGGCCTCGTTTGGTTTGGAGGAGTTAAGGTTTAACTCTTATCACATCAATGTTCACTCAAATGTATGGAGTACTAAATGTAGATTAATTGCATGCATGTCGGCACAGATTAGGAGTAATTTACGAGACGAATCTATTAAGCCTAATTAGTCTAAGATTGGAAACTTTTTGTCAAATAAGACGAAAATGCTACAGTGTTTGTTAAACTTTAACACCCAAATCAAACGGGGCCTTAGTATTTTGCTTGTTTGATCCCCCTTCATATTAATCTCCAACTATATCTATATATTACTTAAGACTAGTCTTTATGTTCTCTTTCTTATCTCCTTTGTTTATATTATTACCGTGATATTTTTTTTCTAAAGTTAGAGACCTAGTGCTAATTAAATTTTGTTCCCTCTTTCTTTGTAACATCCACCGAATTTTTTAGCTTTTATGTACAACGTAATATAAACAATTATTTAGATATTACCTATGCTATTGCCTTATATGCGTTTTAACATGTATGATTGTTATCGGCTTAAATAGCACCTCATCTGTTCAAATTATGGCTCCGCCCCTGACACCCAGGCCGACAGCCCTCCCAGGCCATCGATTTCGGACACCTGGGGCTGGATCGACATGCCTGGGCGGGGCTCCCCAGGCCAGGGCACGATCCAAACGGCCCCCTCGTCACCGAGGCAGTTTGGTTCCAGGGTTGGAACCAAACAACCGCTTGTACTGGGCAGAAAATTAAAATAGATATGTATGCGAACGGAGAACTTGGCGGACCGGATTCAGGAGGGAGCTAAGGTGTCCGTCCTAGAGAGTAGGGTACTTGTAGGCTTGTAGGTAGGGGTACATTCAGCAAATACTGTATGCTGTTGTTGGTGTGAGAGGAAGAAACACAAGGGATATCCCAGCTTAACCAACAAACATGCAGCCGCAAGTGGCAGGGAAAACCATTGCTTAACTATAACTAAAGTCTGGGTGTCACTCAAAGTCAAAGTCTGTCCTCCAAACAACCACGGGCGAGAGCATGTGCTGCTCCACCGGGCCAAGCATCGCCAGGAAAGATTCCGCAGCTTTTGCATGGATCCCATCCCAGCGCATTAACTCGGACAAGTTTTCCGGCGACCAACGACGACGCTACTTTACGCCGCCGACGCGCCGTGGTTGGTCAGCCCAGTCCAGGAAGCAGAGCGCGAGGGCGTGCGCGCGTTCTAGAGAAAGAAGAGGAGGCCCTGCGTTCGCCGTGAGCGCGGCGGGAGGGGCGAGCACGAACAGGCCGTGGCGCGCGCCAACTGGCCGGGGAGACACGGCGACACGGCGTGGATTGGATAGATGAGCTACCGGTTTTGGTGGACTCGTACTCGACGTTCCACGGTGATAGGCGCGGCAAGCATCGTCGCCAGCGCGCACGGTCTCTCGCTCAGCCGAGGCTGGTTGTGCTGAACCTGAACGTGCTCAACAACAACGACAACGACAAATCTCTGCCACTGCCATGTCGATCCGGTGCCTGCTGCCTCATCTTTATCTCTGCCGGGGAAAAAAAAATCCGCCCCTGCTGCTGTGCACAGAGTGAGTGGCAGGTATAGTAGTACAGTATAGCGGAGAGCCGGAGAGTGGAGAATTGAGATCATGCGTGTGAGTGCGACATGGATTACGCGGCCATGTGGCCACCTTTTCGCGGCAGATACAGTGGCAATTTCTTTATCCGCCAGCATGTGTGTGTGTTTGTGCTCTCTATACTTGCTGATTGGGAATTCTCCGCGACGCAGCATGATTGGATACGCCGGCCGCGGCCGGAAGCAGAGATCACAAGTCGTGGAGCTCGAACCTGCTCCAAGTGGCTCGTGTTCTTTACGCCCAAGTCCACGGCCGCGAGGTTAGAGCACATGGGGGAGGAGGAAGCTGGGATTGGGACGACGACCACCACCAGCTTTGTTAGCTTGAGCAAACCTCGCAGTCGCGGGCTTGACAAACGAGCACTTTTCGGGCTCTGGGGCTGCGTGCACGCTCATGATGCATGCCATGTTCATCGCTGGGGGTGCTAGGATCCAAACCCAAATTCCAAAGGATTTAGGATAGGCCTGGACCAACTGAGATGGCCGGCCATGCACGCTCGGGGACCGGCCGGCCCTTTCCATGGGGGTGACAGGTCAGGACACCGGCCGTATCGTCAACTTGGCCATTGTTAATGGTGGATCAGGGCACGATAGGATTCGGAGCTTAGACCGGAATCGTGTCCGCCTGTCACTACGTACGCCGGGATCAGAGTGTGATGCGATAGGATAGGATAGGATTTTGGAATACACATTCATACAGACTCCATTAGCCATATATGCATCAGTGTTAACAATATGCATGGACATGGTTCTCCGATCCTTCTGCAACGAGCTAGTGTACGTATGGCATCTCGCTACTTGCTTGTCCTGATGATGATACTCTATATGCGTCCGGCCAACTCAACACACTAGGGTTCTCTGCCCGCCATATGTGCTGTCGCAATAAAGAAACTAGAGTCATGCCGTCATGGCAATGTCATGATGACGATGGGTACGATAGAAAAGTGCAATGTCACATTCGCCCCTCCATTGCTAAATATCCAGGGCGCAAGATTCAAATTGTCATTGCCCACTTGTCATTTGCAAACCGTAGAATATACTGCATCCGTTTTGACTTTGGACCTAACCTAATAAGCTCAGGAGTTAGGTTTTAATAATTCACCGGAACGAGAGAAGAGAGTCCCATATCCAAGTTTAGCTGGGACGTAGCAGCTGCCTTCTCATTGGAGTGAAGCAGTTCAAACCAAATTTAGCTTCCTTCTATGTCAAATACACCAATATCTACAAATATAATCATTTTTCTATGAAATATGTCATGATAGTATGTTTATTTGAACTCATCAATGCTTTTTTACAAATCTGGTCAAAGTTAGAGAGTTTTGACCTAAGACAAAGTGACATATTGGAACAGTATGAGTACATATAGTATTTGGCTATTTGCTGGAGTACTTCTCGATGAGTCAGTGGATCATCTGATTTTTTTTTAAAAAAAACTTGGATCATCTGATTTTAATTTTGAGGGAACTGTATCATTTAGAGATCTCATTCAAACATGATGGTAGCCGGTATGGCGCTAGAAGTTCTATAAAAGGCCTTAAAGAAGCCCAATAGGTCTATGTTCCGCCTGGGTTGGCCCAGCTACATGCATTTGGCTAGATCGAAATGATCTGAACCTAAGGCCCAGGCAGCTACCGTACCGCCACGGTACCATGGCTTTGCAAGAGAAAAAAAAAATCCACGTTACCTCTCTCAACTTTCGCGAAAGTCCGCTTTTATCTCTAAACTCCAAAACAGGGCAAAACACCCCCCTCAACTTTTAAAACCGTTCATCTTACCTCCCTGACCCTGTTATAAGCAGTTTTGAAGGTGGTTTTATCTTTTTCTTTTTTATTTATTTCGGCTGAATCTTTGAAAAATCATAGTACATCACAGGAAAATTATAAAATAGAAAATTCAATTTTATTGGACTCCACATGAGTAGATCTACACAGTGAACATATAATATGATATGTTTTAGTATAAATTTTTTTGCTGTGGCTTTAGATCTACTCCTTCCGTCCCTATATATTAGTCACCACGATTTGCGTGCCGATAACTTTGACTCGATTTATAGAAAATGCGTGCAATATTTCTATGTCCAAATAAATTTATTAAAAACTAGATTCAAATATCTATCCAATGATACTAATTATATATCATAAATATTAATATTTTTAATATATATTTAGTCAAAGTTGTTTCTCGGGAAGCGAAAATGATAGACATTTAGGGACGGATGGAGTATGCTTTTTTGTAATTAATTAGAATAATTTATAGCTGCAGTTTCTATGGTCCAATTGTGATGAAATTTTTATAGTACGCTAGTTATTGTATGATTGAACTGTAGTAAAAATTTCATACTCATTAGATCATGTATAGCTTAGTTATAGATTTATTTATATTTAACAAGCATAAATCTAAATAAAATATATAACTAAGTTATACATGATCAAATGAGTATGAAATTTTTACTACAGTTTAAGCATACAATAATTAGCCCATCATAAAAATTTCACCATAATTGAACGATAGAAACTGCAGGTATGAATTATTCCATTTAATTACAGAAAGACATAGATAGTTACAGTAAAAACTTTGTACTAAAGCATACCATATTATATGTTCACTGTATAGCTCTACTCATGTGGAGCCCAACAAAATTGGATTTTTCATTTTATGATTTTTCTATGATTTACTATGATTTTTCAAAGATTCACCTGAAATAAGTAAAAGAGAAAAAGATAAAACCGCCTTCAAAACTGCTTATAACCGTGCCAGGGAGGTAAGATGAACGGCTTTAAAAATCAAGGGAGGTGTTATGCCAGGTTTTAGAGTTCAGGGAGGAAAAACGGACTTTCACGAAAGTTGAGGGAGGTAATGTGGACTTTTGTCTTTGCAAGACGATCTGCACATAAAACCTCGCAACTCTGATCACACACTTGGGCTCGCTATTCTATGTGCCTTCCCATTTTGAGCATTGCAGCCCTATACAAAAACACCATTTATTTTATGAAGCATTGGGAAATGATTATGGCCCTGTTCATCTGGCTTATAATCTGTCTTACTCAGCTTGTTTTTTCAGTCGGAACAGTATTTTTCTCTCACAAAAAATCAGGCAACAGTATTTTTTAGCCGGCTTATAATTCCAGCCGAACAGCTCCTATATTCATAAGAATCAACACGATACATCCAAAATTACGTATAAAAACATGAATAAAAAGAAACAACATTTTATCTAAGCACTTTCATTATTTTCTTAAATAATGGCTTTAATTGATACAATCGTTGCTATAGTAGATGAGCCTAGCACTGTTGAACATCGAAGTCATATAGTACAATCCTTGTGCTAAATCTACAGGTCAACCCCAAAACCTGAACATGTCGTAAGATTCAATGTTCTGGAACTAGACTGAGATGCATCTAAATCGATGAAACAATATTGACAATTGTTTTGTCGGGAACGATACAGGTTGCAGATTCAGCATCTGCAACTCTTGATCCAACAAGTTGGATGCATGGTTTCGTGTCCGTAGCCATTGTTGATAAAGTTGACGGCCTGAAGACAATTCTCCGCGAGAAGTGCCCATGAGCACCCTTTTGCCTCTGCAGTAGTCACCATGGACTGAGCTGTTACCAATGAAATTGGCTCCCGCAACGACAATCTTGTCATGGTCATAGTTGAGGTATTGTAGGTAACAAGCTTTCAGGCAAACATGAATGATAATTTCATCTATACATTTTATTTAGACTAAAGGTAAGCAAATTAAACCTAAATAACCGCTTAACTATAGACGAGGGATGCCCCCCTCTTTTCTCTTGCCACCGGTGGACTCGCCGGAGAGGAAGGAGGAGGCTCATGGACGCTGCCTGCAAGGCGGCCTAGATGCGTAGATAGTGGTGGTGGCTCAGTCACAATTAATAAAATAGAGAGATTCACACTTTGCCATTTGAGATAAAAGGGTTGATAAACTACAAGGCTTGAGCTCAACAATTTAATTTAATCGTAAATGCTATCTCAATCCAAGTTTATATAGAAAAGTTATGAATTTTATAAAGCGATGTTGTTTGGAACATAAACCTTGCCGTTTCTGCTACGATGAGTTATATTTTTTAAAAATTTTTTAATGATAATTTCTTATTTTTGGGCGGCAGTAACACGACGTCCAGACCAGAGAAGCAACGAAACAACTTATGTTTCAACTTTGATTTGAAGCACACATTCGGACAGTTGGACACACACTGTGCATTCACAAACTCAGATGACGTAGAAGCGGGTGAGGTGCTCCCTGGCGGCCGCCCCCGAACCCCCACCGTCGTCGTCGCCGGCCGCCTCGCTTGTGCCGGCAGCCCCCGCCCCTCCCCCTCCCTTCTCCCTCCCCAGCCACAAAGAGCTCGCCCCCAGCTGCTCCCTCAGCCCTCAGACCCACACCCGGTGGATCTAGATCCGGCCTTCCGTCGCCGCTGCAGCCGGCCGGCGCTCCACCACCAGCACCCTCTTCCTCCAGTTCGGGAGGATCCGGCCGCCAGCCCTAGCTACGCGCAGGCGACGCCTCCTTCGGCGAGGAGGCCGCGACCAAGTCGGAGGAGCAGCATGCGTTCGCGCCGCCGCCGTTGGTGGACCTTGCCGCCACGACATCCGTCGCCTGCCCCACCGGATCTGCCGCCGCCGCTCTTCCGCGTCCGCCCCCGCCACCTCCACCGCCGACTTGGCGGGGCCCTGCGGTCACTGCCTCTGCCGTCGTCGGATACGGTGCGGGATGGTCCTCCACGCCGTCTCCGCCGCCGCTGCCAAAGTTGGGCTCCGCCAGCACAGCTGCTGGGCCAACCCCCGTGGGTACCGGTGCCGGTTCTCCGCGGGCTCCCTCCTCGGCGTCCTCCTCAACCCACCACTCGATGATGGAGGACGAGTCGCTGGTTATTGTCAAGGACATCTCGGACAATGATGAGAATGAAGACGATGACGACGTTGTGGCTCCGACAACGGCTGCATGGACTCCCTCCCCGTCGCCGACGCTGTAGATGTTCGGCTCCGCGGCCTCCCTCTGCGCGGACGCCGGAGTCAAAAAGGGTGCTCCCTGGATGCGAACGGTCTCCACGGGCAGGACCTCCTCCATGTCTCCTCTCGCCACACCCTTCTCCCCAACCAAGCAGTCTGCGGGCAGACCCAAGGCTCTGCGTTGGATGGAGGACTCCGGCGACCCCGAGTCTGACTGTGTATCCTCCGCTACCCGGTCGCCATGCCTACAAGCCGCTCGCCGGGCCGTCTTGCCTGTGCCTACAGTGCCGCGTGAGGGGGACTGCTCTGCCTCATGTCCAGTCCTCATCACCAAGAAGAGGCGCCGCCGCTGCTGTCGTGCCAGGACCAGAGATGCCAACGGTCCTCCAGCGGCGCCTCCACACCCGGCCGCTAGGGTGCCCGCGCACCAGCGGCTCGGCCCACAGCCGGTCGTGCGCGTACCTGTGCATTAGCGACTCGGCCAGCGCCGTCGGGCGTCGCCAGCTAATGGCCGCCATCGTCGTTGTCGTGACCCAGGCCCTGGGTTCATGTAGAACGCTAGGGGACCTCCTTCGTCGCCGCGTGCCCATCCTCCAGATGGGCTTCCTCGCCAACACGTTCCTCGAACAGCTGCGCCTGTTGACGCTGATGGCTTCACGCTCGTTTAAAGCCGTAGGCATGGGCGCCGCCATGCACCGCCTCACCCTCATCGCCAGCGGCCAGTGCCACCTTTGCTCGTCGGTCTCTGCTTCAACTGTCTTGCTGAAGACCACATCGCTGCCCGATGCACCTTCCCGTCCCGCTGCCTCCTCTGCCTCAGCACGAAGCACCAGGCACGAAACTGCAAGCTTGGTCGTCCGCCCCATCACATCTCTTCAGATAGCGAGCGGGCGTGTGCGCATCCGCGTGGCTATGACAACGGCAGCGCTGCCCAGGATGCTCTTGGCGCGCCTTCCCAGCAGGCAGCCTCTGTCCTCGTCGGTCAAATTCTTTGCCCGACAACCTCGCTGTCGGTGGTGGCGGGCGGCGGCACACTGCCTACCCCGCTACCACTGCACGGTGGCTCGGACAGATCCACGTAGGGTACCGTGGGGGCCCCCTACGCCTCCCGTCATCGACGTCGCCGACGCCGACGCAAGACACCGAGGGAGATCACCATCGCCGCGACTCCTGTCTACACCGACATCACCGCCACCTGCTATGTCGCACACTGCGCCCCCGAGACGGACCCGCTCTTGATTTCACTATGCATGGACATTGGGCCTCCCACCTGGGTAGACCTGATGCTTGATGAGCTTACCGCCTCCCTTGTCGTGACTCCGTCAACAGGTACTCCGGTGCTGTCGCCGCCTGCCTCCCTTGAGGTTCAGGCACCACTAGTGAGCACCCACTCGGCGCCTCAGATGGGCAGCGCTGACGCCGAGGCGCCTCGGGTGGATGACGCTCGGCAACCGACCTCTACGCCGACACGGGAACACCAACCGGACGCGGACGGATTTACTGTGCAGGACAACATCTAGGACCCCACCTCCGTTGACGACGCAGTTGCAGCCTCTAACGACATCGACGTCGGGGCCCTCTTCATCAACTCCATTCGGCTACCGCTACAGAAAAGTCTCCTTCACACACCTCCGCGAGCCGCGCGCCAGGAGCTCGCTAGTTTGGTTCCTCGTCGCAGCATGAGGCTCGCGGCTAAAGCTCCTTTCCGCGACCCCAACCCGGAGAAGCAAGCTAAACGGGTGTTGGTGAAGAAGTGGGAACACAGGCCCGATGACGTACTAATTGATGCCCCCGACGACCGAATTGCCGTGCTCTTCCCCGAGATGTTCAAGGAACTGGTCGATTCCCCCACTCACGAGGCGATGCGCGAGCTGATGTTCCCCTCACCCTACGAGGGGTCTTCGAGGAGGCCTGGCGCTGCTCATAGCTCCAGCTAGCTACGACGGCGCTCCTACTGTCGCAAAATTAGCTCTTAGTTAGTATAACTCTCGTACCCCACCGCTTGCGGTGATCCATGCTGTGTGTTACTCTGTGATGCGGAACGGTGCCTCGCCGTGTTCGCTCTCGGAGCATGTAAACTTTCCCACTTCCACTTAGTGCAACATGTGCCGATACATGTTTTCGAAAAAAGCACACATTCGGATAGGGATGGCTTGGCGATTTGAAAAGGGGCTATTTGGTTGCTGCCTCCCGGATAGAGTTGCTGTCTCCTAGGTAGAGAAATAGCCACACAAGCATTTCTACCCTAGGCTAACGAAATCCAACACCTGGGAGTTGTTGCCTCGCCTAGGCAACTTCTCAGTCTTCTCCTTGTACCTGGGAGTGCGCCCTGTTTGTTTGAACTTATCAGCCTGGCTTATCAGACATGGTACAATATTTTTCTTTTAAAACAAATCAGTCAATAGTGCTTTCAGCTAAGGCAGACGAACCGGGCGCTTGTCGCTGCCGAACGAAGGCGCCTGCGACGGAACCGGAGGCGGAGAGCGCCAGCGCTGCGCGTTTAGCCATGTGAAACACAACATCAGGTTGCTACGCTCGCATTAGAAGCGAAGGTGGTGGGGGCCTGTTATGAACGACGTATGGAATATGAAGTAAAACGAAATCAATCACAGCGGAGACACACGATTTAACGTGGAAAACCCCTTCAATGCGAAGGGAAAAAACCACGGGCACCAGCCAACAACAATCTCACTATCTCAAGAGTTTGGGTTACACGCCTGTGGCGGCTTACAAGAGAATCCCAGTCTCCGCGAAACCCTAGCAAGGGTTACACGCCTACCGTCCGCTACGCTCCGGCCCAGCCTTCGGCTTCTGCAGGCCTTCGCTTCGCTCCGTCAGAAGTCCGGCCTATATCTTGCAGTGAATTTGGAACAACTCTAACAGCCCCGACCGGCCAGAGACGACCGCTGATGCCTGGTGGCCATGCGCGCAACCCTGTGATGAGAAAATGGCAAAGGGGTTGTTTAGTGGGTGAAAAAGTTTGGGTTCGGCTACCGTAGCGCTTTTCGTTTTATTTGACAATTTGTATCCAATCATAGACTAATTAGGCTCAAAAGATTTATCTCGTGATTTACAACTAAACTGCGTAATTAGTTTTTTCTTTCATCTACATTTAGTACTTCATGCATGTGCCGTAAGATTTGATGTGACAGGTACTGTAGCATTTTTTGGGTTCACTTTTTTGAACTAAACAGGCTCAAAGCCGGCCGCTGGGTGCTGCTGGTACACGCACGCACACAGTCGCGCGTCTCGTCTACCGTCCGGTGCGACCAGGACCACTCATGTGAACGTCACAGTTTCTCCGGGAGCGCGAGCCGGCATCTCGAATTTCCCCCGCTCGGTCACAGCGATCGGTCACGCAAGCAGGGCGGCGTGGCGTGGGAAGGATTTGATCGGCAGACGACGACACCAGACAGGGACAGCAGCGCAGTACGGGCGGAGGTGAGGCGGCGGGACGGCTCGGGCGCGCGGCTGCGTGCGCCACCGCCACGGCGTGGCTGCCTGCGTGTCTCCGGCAGTCGCGGCTGCCCACTCGTACAGTATAGTAGAGCAAGGTGCGCTGTTGGGTCAGTTCAGGATTTACTGCCGGCCGGGACAGCACGTTCCGTCCAAACACTGAAACACATCACCCGCGCGCCTTCCCTTTTTTTCGTGGTCATTACGTTTTGACCACTGCCGCTGTGCAACAGTGTAGATGGCTGTTCCCTGGCTGGCTGGCTACATACCGGCTGCGCAGTCCAGTCGCTGCTCGTCGTCGAGCCACACCTTGGGTCGATGGATGCCGGTCATTGGTCTCTCTATACGGCAATATATGATGGTATATATAAGAAAACCACGATAGTTTCGTAAGGTACGTACGTGTGCACGCCAAAGACGTACATGACACATAGTATATATATGGAACATGACTTCGAGGATGGGAAAGGCAGTGTGAGATTTGACCCAGGAAAAGAAAAGGATAATCTCTGCACAGAAATTTGGCCGGAGAACGTCCAATCAGTGGCTATGCTCTCCGTGTCCGCGAGCTAGTCAAACTACTACAGGAAAACTCGGCTTTACCGACCGCTAGTACCCTTTGTCATCTGCCAAAGATAGGGTAGTCGGCAAACATGCTCTTTGCCGACTGCCCCAATAAGCAGTCGGTAAAAAAGTCTTTGCCGACTGTCATTATTTTCTCAGCTGTCGGCCATTCTCAGTAGTCGGCAAAGACGTCCTTTACCGACTGCCTAGCAGGTGGCAAAGAAAAGCAGGTGGCAAAGGTGGCAGGGGGCCAGACAGCGCTCATCGCCGTCCCCTTTGCCACCTGCCTTGCCATCAGGCAGTCGGTAAAGACTCCTTTTTTATTTTTAAAATTTGAATTTAGGTTTTGGACATTCGATGTCGTCACTTGCTCCAAACTTGGTCAAAGTTTTTTCATAGCCTCCACATGCAATAAGAGTGAACCTTAAAAAGTTTTGTGATTTTGTGACCCTTTTTGCTATATTTCGTTAATTAATTTCTTTTAATTGTATTTTCGGCTGCATAATCCAACTTTGAACTGCAGGTGCATGAAATAATCAAACTTAGCCATTCGAAAATGATATTCATGTTGGAGAGTCTATTTTGAGACCGTGTCCAGAAACTCACCCAAAAGTTTGAAGTCCTTGTCCACGGAACATGACCATCTAAGTGTGGTAGAAGTGATTTTTAATTATATAAAATTCAAACGAAATTGGAAAATTACGAAACTTTTTGAGGTGTCATGTTATCACATGAGGAGCCTATGATAAAAATTTGAAAAAAATTGGAGCAAGTTGTGACGTTAGATGTACAAAACACATGATCACATGGGGAAATGTCTGAGTTTTGTTCATCTGATACTGCAACTTGCTCCAAACTTTCTCAAATTTTTTTATAGGCTCCACATGTGATAACATGACACCTCAACAAGTTTTATAATTTTCTGAGTTCATTTGAATTTTATATAATTAAAAATCACTTCTACCACACCTGGATGGTCATGTTCCGTGAACAAGGACTTCAAACTTTTGGGTGAGTTTCTAGACACGGTCTCAAAATAGACTCTCCAACATGAATATCATTTTTCGAATGGCTAAGTATTACTATTTCATGCACCTACAGTTCAAAGTTGGATTATGCAGCGAAAAATTCAATTTAAAGAAATTAATTAATGAAATATAGCAAAAAAAGTCAAAAAATCACAAAACTTTTTGAGGTTTAATGAAATATAGCAAAAAAAGCTCTCAACAACGTAGAATGGCCCAGGGACATCAAGGAGGCCTGTCCTGGGTTGGTATTAGAGAATTCCTACGGCTATGGGACTGCCTCATGGGAATTACATTAACTGACCAAGAGGATCATCACACGTGGAGGCTAGATGCAAGTGGATGTCATTCTTCCAAATCTGCCTATAAAGCTTATTTCTGTGGCACCGTGACCTTTGAGCCTTGGTGTCGGCTATGGAAGACCTAGGCCCTGGCCAAATGCAAAATGTTTTTGTGGTTGGCAATCCAAAACAGATGTTGGACGACGGATAGGCTTGCTAAGAGGGGCCTCTCATCCAGATAAATGCCCACTATGTGATCAAGAAGATGAGTCGATACAACAACATGCGTTGTGGCAAAACAAGTATGGTTTAGATTATTCAATCCATTGAACCTAGCAGATTCAGTCCCCTGACAAAGCGAACAGAAAGTTTTGCTGACCGGTGGCGCAAGGTGATGAGAAGAGTTAATAAGGCGCACAAAAGGAAGTGAACACTTTAATTATTCTCGGTGCTTGGATTATTTGGAAACATAGGAATGCATGTGTGTTTGAGGGGGCATCTCCTTTGATTAACATGATTTGGAGTGAGCTGAAGAATGAGCACAACCTTTGGTGTATGGCTGGGGCGAAGAAACAAAGGCTATGTCTTGCGCTTGCAACCTAGGTCAGTTTGGGCTAGGTCGAGTCGTGTTGTTCTCTATGTGTTTGAACCATGAGTCTGTGTAAATGCCTCACTCATAACTACTCCCTGTATGAGTGAGGTTCCTGTTGGGGACCCCCTTGTCTGCAGCTTCTGACTTCGGACTGCTAACACGACCTTTCCACCACCTAATCTTACTATTTTATCTCAGCAACCTTTTTGAACTAGGCTGCAACAGATGTACATGTACTCCCTCCGTCCATAAAAACATGCAATTCTCGCTTTTCGAGAAGTCAAACAGTTTGAACTTTGACTAAATTTATATAAAAAAATACTAATATTTATAATACAAAATAAGTATCATTAGATTAGTTATAGAATATATTTTTTTAATAAATATATTTGGAGACATAAATGTTAATACTATTTACTATAAACTTGGTCAAACTTGAGTCAGTTTGACTGGCACGCTTCCCATAATTGCTTGTTTTGTTGGACGGAGGGAGTATATTTTAAACATTGCTGCAGAGAGCTGCTTCCTGGAGTTCTCTGTAAGGTTTTGTAGGTAACTAAACCATTAGAAGATAGAATGGAGAAAGCTTTGTTTAGTCTAAACAAAGAATTGATTTTGTTGTCTGGCGCATCATCGAGCTGCACGCTACCACACCTGTAAATTTCCCTTTCATTCTCTTTTTCCTTACTGTTTATGAAAACTATTGTTTTTTCAGTGCAAAGGTGCATTTTCAGGTTGATCTTGTAGCCTTCATGATTCATTGTTAAAGCATCGAACCACAGTAGAAAAGCTTGTCAGTGTTGATATTTCTTGGAATGGCCTCACACTTGCAGCAAAGGTACAGAGCATATACTTAGTAACTTTTGGTGTTCCATTCATCTTGTCCTTTTGTGATGATAGGACCAATCAGCAACATGCTTGCATTTGTTTCTTGTTGGTTTCAATTCCTAGAGTAGCCGTATTCTTTGGGCATAAAAGTTAGTATACTGCTTGTACTCTATGGTCATTTGCCTATACAAGCATCAATTTGCCACCATGTCTGCCACTATTATGCTTGCTACTTGAATTTCTGAAATCCTGCTTGACTGCACCCAACGAGCTGTTCAAATTTCCTGCCTTCCTGGAATTTTCCATTTGCAATATAGCCCCGTTCGGTTGGGCTGATAAGCCGGCTGAAAAATACTGTTGACTGATTTGTTATGAGAGAAAAATACTGTTCCGGCTGAAAAAACAAGCTGAAAAAGACGGATTATAAGCCAGATGAACAGGCTCATAGTTCAGGCTCCATACATAGTTGAAACTACTGTGTTATTTCTTAGAATGCTTGAACACCTGATCAGTTCTGTTTTGCTTTTATATCGTAGATGTTCATTCCATGCTGCGATGACTGAAAGATTTAAGTACAAATTGTGAATTCTTGCCATTATCCTTTATTCGTCCATCTCCAGTACAACATGCTTCATATTACAAAGTCAAGTTGCTCACCATATTTATTTTTTCTGTTTGGATAATGGGGATTAATATCCAAATCCTTTCAAATTTATGTATTTACTGGCCGAGAGCTCGCCGCGCCGCCCTCAGTGCTGGCCGCCCTCTGCACACGCTCGCCAAGCTCTCCGCGCAGTCCGCTTGTCGCGCCGCTCTACGCCCTGGCTGCGCACACTCGTGGCGGTGGCCGAGAGCTCGCACGCGCCGTGCTGGCTGCCCTCTGCGTACGCTCGAAAAGCTCGCCGCGTCGCTTTTCGCAGGCCGCCTGTCGCGCCGCCCTGGCCGCGTTGCCGTGCACGCTCGCAACGCTGGGAGCCTGCTCGCTGCGTCGCTCTCAGTACCGGCCGCTCGCTTGTCGTGACGCCCTCCGCCTCGGCCACGCAGCGCTGGCAGCCAGTTCGCCGCGCCGCCATCTGTGCCGGCCGCGCACGCTCGCCTCGTCGCTGTCTGCGCTGGCCACATGCACACTCGCCATCGCACCGAATCCTACAGATTAGTAACCCACCATTGTTGCCGTAGGAGCACGCAGAGTGTCGACGCCTTGGACGGCGTCGAGCCGGCGAGGGACGCAGAGGCAGAGCCCGATGAGAGCGCCAAAGTAGGCGTTTGAGAAGGAGACGCCGCTTCCGGTGCCGACGAGCTGGGGCTGTGCGGTGCGTGAGTGAGGGCGGTACTGGAGAGCTGGCCGCGAGCTCGCCACACTGGACGCGCACGTTCGCCGCGCCGCCCGGCGGAGGGCATGCCCGCTGCATCCCATGTCCGCGACGGCCGCCGCTCGCCGTGCCGCCCTCCGCGACGGTCTCATGCGCTCGCCGTGCTGTGCCCACGCCGGCCGTCGCTCGCCACGCCGCCCCACGCGCTGGCCGTGTACGCACACAGCGTTGGCCGCGAGGCGTGAGCTCGCCATGCCGGCCGCGCACACTCGCAGCGCTGGTCACAGGCCTCCCGCAAGGCACGCTGCCAACGAGCACGATGAGCGCGGGCACGGCGGCAGCCGGCCACGAGACGAGCAGACGCGAGGACGAAGCTCCGCCAGGGTGTGAGGTGAGGACGAAGCTCCACGGGAACGTCAGGGCCGCGCGGCCTGGCAGTTGGTGCCCTGCCTGCTGTCGTGTCTTGCCACGATGCTGCCGAGCCAAGCTTGGCATGGCCTTCCTCTCCTTGTGCGGGCAAGCCCCGCCGAGGACGGCACAGCGACGTTCGAGGCCAGCGCAGGCAGGCCCCACGGGAGCACGGCACGGGGGCGCGTGAAGCCAACGCGGAGCGGCTATAAATGTCCATGTAGTCCGAGGCACGGCAACCCGGCACGATGCCCGTATTTTTGGTCCGGCCCAAGCACGGCACGGCCCGATGGTCAGCGGGCCCGGCCCGGCCTGGGGGAGCAGGCCGTGCCTAGGCCGCTGCTCAAGCCCGTGGGCTGGCACGGCCCCGCCCGGCTATCACAGGCAGGCATGGTGGCGGCCTGGATAAAAGCAGCATGTGCCGGTGTGCCCCCAACCCCTAATCCTAATTTCAATCTCTCCCCACCCGCGCCACACTCTCTCGTGCCCGGCTCCCCTCCCTTTCCACGCCGCACTCGCGACCATCGCCCGCTCTCCACTCGCAGACCCAACCGCTCCACACTCCCCACTCCTCAACGCACGCCGCTCCTTCCCTGCTCGGCCGCTCCCTCTGGCTCGCTACGCCGCGCGACGCTACCTCCTCTCTCGCAGCGCTGCCACCAACGGCTGAGCGTGGACGTCGTAGCCCCTTCCCTCTCCTTGAGCGACGCCGCTGGGAACCGGCCTCTATCGCCGCCGGGAACGAGCGCGTCGGCCCTTTGTAGGCATATCGAGGTTCCTTTGAGTTGTGTCTCTCCAACTAGTCTTGCTCTTGTTTTTTATATCTTCATGAGTCTTGTCGAGCATAGGCGCTGGATCAGTTGGGTTGTTTTCGGTGTGGAACAACTTTGGGATAGGGCGAGCGCTATCTGGCTCTCTTTCAGGCCATGAGAACAACCTAGGATAGGTCGAGTGTTGGCTTTTCAGCCTTCTTACTTTCATCCAAACCTGAAAAGACTTGGGGCAAGGTGAGCTCAAGCATCGTTTCAGCTCTTTTGCTCTTGATTTGTGAAGTGCGAGCTCAAGCGTCTTTTTAGCTCTTTTGCTCTCATTCGGTTATGAAATCAACCTAGAATAGGGCGAGTACCTATGGCTCTCATCCAGGCTATGAGAACAGCTAGGATAGGTTCGAGTGTTAGCTTATCAGTCTTACTCTCATCCAAGTCTGAAAAGACTTGGGATTGCGAGCTCAAGCATCTTTTTAGCTTTTTTGCTCTCATCCGGTTGTGAAAACAACTCGAGATTGGGCGAGAACCTCTGACTCTCATCCAGGGTGTGAAAATAACCCAGGATAGGTTCGAGTGTCAGCTTGTCTGCTTACTCTCATCCAAGCCTGAAAAGACTTGGCATTGCAAGCTCAAGCATCTTTTTAGCTCTTTTCCTCTCATCCGGTTGTGAAAACAACTCGGGAACAGACAAGCACCTCTGGCTCTCATCTAGGCTATGAAAACAACCCAGGATAGGTGAGAGTGTCAACTTATCAGCCTTACTCTCATCCAAGCTTAAAAAGACTTAGGATTGCGAGCTCAAGCATCTTTTCAGCTCTTTTGCTCTCATCCGGTTGTGAAAACAACTCGGGATTGGGTGAGCACCTCTGGCTCTCATCTTGGCTATGAAAATAACTCAGGATAGGTTCGAGTGTCAGCTTGTCTACCTTACTCTCATCCAAGCCTAAAAAGACTTGGGATTACGAGCTCAAGCATCTTTTCAGCTCTTTTGCTCTCATCCGGTTGTGAAAATAACTCGGGATCGACGAGCACCTCTGGCTCTCATCTAGGCTATGAAAACAACCTAGGATAGGTTCGAGTGTTAGGATATTAGCCTTACTCTCATCTAAGCCTGAAAAGACTTGGGACTACGAGCTCAAGCATCTTTTCAGCTCTTTTGCTCTCATCCGGTTATAAAAACAACTCCGGATAGATCATAATAAGACAAATATTGATGAGGAATATCATCTTTATTTTATTGGCCATGAATCCTGATTACACATTGCTTTGTTGCTACATAAATTGTCTTGAGTTCTTCAAGCGTAGAATCTTAGCTGGCAGATATGCCACGTATTCCTTACTTCTATTCCATCTTCAGTCATTAACTTGTATATGCCTGGTCCAGAGACTTTTGCGACAATAAAAGGACCTTCCCATGGGCTGAGTAGTTTATGGCGTCCGTTAGTTTTTTGTACTCTTCATAGTACTAGGTCTCTGACTTGCATTGAGCGTTGTTGAGTACTTTTGTTATAGTGGCGTCTTAGACCTTGGAGGTATCGAGCTGACTGAAGGGTAGCATTTACCCTGACTTCTTCTACACTGTCATGTTCCAATCTTTGGGTGTGTTCTACTTCTCCCTCCTCGTATTGTTCGATTTTTGGTGATGTCCAGATCAAATCTGCTGGGAGCACGACTTTTGATCCATATACTAGAAAGAAAGGTGAGTATCCAGTCGCTCTGCTTACTTGAGTGCGTAGCCCCCATACTACTTTGGGTAACTCTTCAATCCACTTGGAGCTGTAATCTTCTAGTTCTTCATACAATCTTGGTTTCAATCCAGCTAGTATAAGTCCATTGGCTCTTTCTACTTGTACATTGGCTTCAGGGTGTGCAACTGACGCATAATCCATACTGATGCCATAGCCTTGTGCCCAATTTCTTGATTAGTTTGGAGCCTTCATTGACATCAATTATGTGCTCAGCGAACTCTCTTGGGACCCCTGGCATGTCGGTCGGCTTCCAAGCGAAGATATCTTTGTTGTTCCGAAGAAAGTTGGTGAGCGCGAGTTCCTATTTAGCCGAGAGGTGAGCACTGATGGTCATTGTCTTCTCAAGGTCACCAGTACCCAGGTCAATTTTCTTTACATCGGCTTCTTTTTTAGGTGCAATGATGCAAGGTTTCTTAGCTGAGATCTCTAGCTCTTTCGGGTTCATTTGTACAGTGACTATGGTAATTTCTTCTCTGTCGTCGGCTGCCTGTGTTTTGGCTGCGATTTGGATTGCTTGAATGTCATAATCGAAAGCGTGCTTCAGGTTGCCCCTGAGGGAGAGTATTCCATGAGGTCCTGGCATCTTGAGCATAGGGTTTGGGTAGTGAGGTATAGCCATGAACTTTGCAAGTGTTGGTCTTCCAAGGATGGAGTGATATGATGTCTCAAAGTTCATAACTTCAAACTGAATGAATTCGGTTTGGTAATTTGCCTGTGTTCCAAACGTGATTGGTAGAGTGATTTGCCCGAGTGGCATGGTAGCTTCGCCAGGTACTATTCCATAGAATGGTATTCCTGTTGGGGTAACCAACCCAACGAAGTCTAGCCCCATCTTCCTTAGTGTTTCTGAAAATATATGTTGAGTCTAGCTCCCACATCGATCAAAACTATGGTGACTGTCATCCCTGCTATAGTTGGATCTAGGACAAGTGGATATAGGCTGGCATTTCCAACGCTAGTCCATTGATCTTCTCTTGAAAACTAAATTGGGTATTGTGACCAATTTAGGTATCTTGGGACGACTGGTTCGGCTGCCATGATGCTGCGGAGAGCCAGCAGCTTGTCTTAGTGCTTGCTTTTAGAACCTGGAACTCTAGAGAAGATTACTGTAACTATTCCTTTTGGCTGCTGAAATCCTTTGTCTTCTGTGTTATCTTTGTCTTTCTTCTTGTTATCCTCTTCTTTATCCTTGTTTTTTTCCTTTTCTTGCCTACCGATCAATAAAGATTCGGTAGTCTCCTATTATGTGGTTTCCTTGTGGGTGCCATATACAGTGCATATTCTTGATGTCTTTGAACCTCCTGAATTTTGAAAAAAAATTCGTCTTGTCGGCCATGGCGACGGTGTTGTCTGGTCCGCGCTTCCTATCCGGATGTCTCATGTTTGGAAAATTTCTCCTGTTCGAGTTCTCAGTTGTTTTTGTCCAGAAATCTTTCCCTCGTCTTTTCTTCAGCCATAATCATTTTTTCTAACGCGCGTCTGAATTCTTCATTGTTCCTTGGGTTTTCTTTGCAAAAATCTTGAAATTGTCATTTAGCCATGATTCCATGGGAAAAGGCTTCGATCACTTCTCGTTCGGTGATGTCATGGGCACGTAATTCACCAAAACGTCGATAATAATCTCTGAGGCTTTCGCCTCCCTTTTGCTTGAGTCATTTTAGTTCTACATGTGTGATGTGGTGCGTAATGATGCCCGCGAAATTTTCACAGAAGGTTTTTTGCAAGTCCTTCCAGCCTCTGATTGACCCCGGGGTCAATTTATCGAACCATTGGAGGGGCATGTTTTCTAGGGCCATCGGAAAGAATAATGTCTTGATATCATCATCTCCACTGGCTAGTTCGATTGATTGTGAGTAGATTCTGAGTCATTGCTTTGGTTCGGTCTTCTTGTCATATTTGGAGTGGTTTGACAGCTTGAAATTGTGAGGCAGTCGTACCGAAACAAGTATCCTTGAAAAATAGGGCGTGCGTTCTGGCTTCTCTGTGTTCTGACTCAGCTCCCTCTTCCTGCCAGCTGTCATTTAGCCTAGGAATAAATCATGGGGATGAGTGGTAGGATGCTCTGCTCCTCTCTTATCTCGGATGCTCAACTTGATTACTCTGGGCGTGATCTCTTCTTTTCTCTCGATTCTGGCTCCCGTTTGGTCCTAGTCTTTCGAAGGCAGACCTCCTTTGACTTTGCACGTCTTGTTCATGCGATGTTGTCCTAGCGGGAAGCCTAGAATGAGTTCTTTCGCCATGCGCCTTTAGGGCTGTTGTCCAGAGAACTTCTCGGAGTTGTTCTTGTTCCTCGTTGGGATGCGATATCGCTTCGAGTTCTTTTAGTGCTTCCCGTATCTTGTCGTAAGGAGCTCCGTGTACTCTGGCCGTGCGCTTTTCTTCGGCTTCTTTCTTTGATTTCCTCTTGTGGTATTCGACCAGCTCTATTTTGTACGTGTCCTGTGCTTCTTTTCGTTGCCTGGCACGACGTCTGCGGCCTTCTTTTAGTTTGTTCCTTCTTTCTCTAGCTCGTCTCTGGCCCTCAGATTTGTGATCGTATTTAGGAGCATTGGGTGATATGTTTGATTCTGATTCATCTGAAGATCTGACATCGAGTGCAGTTGGTGGCATCGGCAGTGGCCGCCAAATCATGAAGGTTTCTCGGTCTGGCACCAGGCTTGCCTTGTTGTAGTTGCTGACAACTTCAGTTGGAGTGCTGGCATCGTGGAGCGCACTACCTTCTTGGTAGGGTAGAGTGATAGCTTCTTCAACTAGTCGGCATTGTTGTTCTGGGGACAAGTACCCGGCCAGTGAACTAGGCAATCTTTAGATGTTATAGTTAATATAAGACCTTCATGTGCCTAATAAGACGTAGCCTCTGTGCTAGACCGGCCATATTTCAGAGTAAGTCTTGATACGCCCTTGCCACGTTGTTAAGTCTGGTTGGGAGGTGACTCAATTTTCTAGGAGAAACCTAAAGTAGGTTCGAATTGATGTTTTGAAGGGTTGATGCTGCGTTCTGGAGTCCAATTAGAAAAGGACTTGGCTTGTCTTTAAAAGAACCCGGATAGGACTTTGAGGGAAATCCGACCCGGATGTCAAGTCGAGACTTGTTGTCGTCGGGGCCCAAGTCGATTCGGACACCGTAAGGCCTGAAAGTGTTTCAACGAGATCTTCGGTAGGCCTCATCGGAAGAGTGAGTCCCTCGCGGGCTTCTAGAGCTTCGACGAGATGTCCTTGGAGGATGCCCTTATCATCCGCCTCGCAAACCCACAATCCGAAGATGAAGATTGATCCCATTGGGAAGATCATGTTGTCGAAATCTGTAGAGCTCTTGATCGTGATTGCGCCGAAAGCCCCTACCTAGCGTGCTAGCTGTCGGTGTTTGACCACCGATAGCTTACCATGGGGGTACCTGGGACAGTTGTTCAGACTTCGGCGTATGCTAGAACTCGACGGTGAACACAGAGACAATCAATTTATACTGGTTCAGTCCCTCGATCGTGATCGAGTGATAATCTTATGTCCAATCGGCGTTAGCCCTTGTATTGGATTGATTGTTTTATCTTGTCTCTTGTTACAAGGGTGCCCTTGGCCTCTCTTTATATCGGTAGAGAAGGCTGTGATACGGTTACAATCCTAGTCGGATCCAAAGAAGGTGTCCTGAACTAAATTCAGAAGTTACTTTCCATAGGAATTCGACTAGTCTGGCCTATTCTACTCGGATTCGGTGTAGCGGATGATGTACCTCTTCTTGCTTCTGTCCGTGGGCTAGGCCAGGACCCATGACTCGTAGTCATATCGCTAGGGAACCCAGTGGGTCCCGCATTGACACCCTCCTTGGGCCCTGCTCGGCCCGTTAGCTCTAGACTGGGGGGTCCCATCAGACGTATGATAGTGTGTGTCTCTCTCTGTCTGTGATTATGAATATAACATCTAACATATGAGTGAGTACTACTTTGATGTTCGTTGTTTAAAAGAAGTGTTTTCTTGGCTGGACATATAGACACACCGGATGTTTTGTATTTTCTAACATTTCCATATTTTATTGAACTTTGACAGGTGAAAAATAAAGGACCTAGAGGATGGGAACTCAAGTACGCAGACAACCCAGTGAAGGGGTATAACAGCTCTATTCATTTGGGGCCTCTATAAATAGAGCTTGGTCGTGTTTGGCTCACTCTCTTGGTCATTCTTACATGTGATAGCATCTTTTGAGCTGAGCAAACTCTCTCCCACTCATCTTCTTACTTGATAGTGCAAATCTAAGTGAGATTAAGTGATTCCAAATGCATTTGCTTGAGTGGTTGCATCTAGTGGCACTTGGGGATCGTTGTGGCTATGGATTTCTTGTTACTCTTGGCGTTTGTTGACGCCTAGATGGCTTGGAGTAGTGGAGGAGCATTGGCACGAGTTGATGATTGTTCATGGCCATCTCCCGATGAGTGTGAGGGGTCTTGTACCTTCCCCAGTGGAGAGCCAAAATATAACTTTAGTGGATTGCACGTGTCATTAAGCTACCTCACTTGTGGGTAAGTTCATGCGACGCCCAAGTGGTGGGTTAGTTATGTGATACCTATTAGCCGCCGAACCACCAAGTGTTGGTCGACACAACGGGGACTAGCATGTCAGCAAGCACGTGAACCTCGGGAGAAAATTGATTGTCTCTTGTGATTGGATTTCTCCCTTGGATTTCACATTGTGATTGATCATCTCTTGCCACGTGCGATATACCCCTCTCTACCTCTTGTATTTACATTTCTAGAAATATCTTGTGTGGAGGTAGTTGACTAGCTAGTGTAGCTTAGTTGGTAATCTAGTTGTAATTATCTAGCTCACTAGTGTAAGAGTAGTGACATAGCATTTGTGTGTGCCTAGTGATTAAAACTAGAATTGTGGTATAGGTGGCTTGCAACCCTTGTAGAGCTAGAGCAAAATTGCATTTCGCCATTTAGGTTATTAACTCTTTGCTCTAGTGTATTTGTAGAGAATTTTTATGGGCTATTCACCCCCTATAGTCATTTAGGACCTTTCATCTGTCCACTGAAATTTTATGGACGAGCTCGCTCCCATATTCCTAGAATATTCTAGGTGGGATGTGCTTGACTCTGGATGCCCCCAAACCAAACACCTAAAAACTGGGTCCATCCCATCCCCATCCCACCTCATCCCTAGAACCAAACACTACCTAAGGTGATGATGGATTAGCTCATTTCACCTCACAAACCATATAGAAAAGTAAGGAGTGAAAAGACGATGTACTAATTCATTCCTCAAATTAAACACCCTGGAAATCTTTAAGTAATCCAAACTCTCAGTTTCAATAAGTTGAACCATATGTACCCAACGACAAGTCCATTCTGACCCCAATTTATCTCTAATACGACAACCATATGTTAATGATATGTATAAAGAATATATGGTTTGGTTGCATGAATGAATTTATGACTCCTTCAAACAATACCATATCAATTTACACGGTTTTTATGCCTGTTGCCCACTAAGAAAACTGGCTGGAATTCAAATATATGGCACTCTATTAGCCTATTAGTGACTTGCTGTTTGGGGTCCAAAAAGTGATTGAGATGAAAAAAAAAGTCGGTTAATTGTTTTCTTACCCACAAATATATAGGGAAATTTTGCTGGCGGACATCATTCTTTGCTTGAAATTGCTGCTCAACACTGCTATTATTTTTTTCTGTTTGCTAAGTACCATTACAAAAACGGGTATTTGACTCCTGGACACCGCACTCACTATTTTATTCATATTCCCAGATCCGAAAAGAGAGAAGGTGGGGAAATGACCTTTCAACCCTTGTCTTCAACCACCAGCTACTCTGTGAATATTTAATAGAACACACCGGCCGTCCATGGACAAGCAAGAAATGACAAAAGATTTGCAAGGAAAAATTGGACTACCTGGCAGGAACACCATGCAGTTGCAGCACATATAACTACAGCCACCTTAGGAACAGATATATCAGACTAACGGGAACAACAAGGAAACTCTCTCACAAACCAAGTTGAAGGAGTTTATGACTCCACCATCACACACAATGGCATGATCAATTCACGGCAAGGTATACCTTTTAATAATGAAGCATACATTACCATGACCTGCAGTAGCATCCAGGCGTACAGGAATCAGCAGCAAACGAACAATGCTCTACGAACTGCACGTCCAGGTATGAATGTTCGAATTTCAGGAAATGCCTCCTCGCCAAGCCAGACGCATAGGTACATGGCGACTTCAATACACAGATACACTGTCCTCTTTCCAGCATTGCTACATGGCTCCAGGTGCTACACAGATGTTTTAACTATGCCGGATCAAGTCTCCTTACTCCCCATAAAAGTAGGAATTGGACATCATCAACACCCAGGTCCGACCGCCACAAAACATCTACATAACAGCTGCTATGCAAGACTCAACCTCAGTTCTCATGGCTGAGGTAGAATGTAACACTCCAGGTGTTTGCCTTGCATCTGTGCATCCATATGAGCATGGCATGAGCATGTGCACCATCATTTTATGTGCATTATTCTTGAAACATGACCCTGCAACAGTTGCAACATCCATGATTGAATGCATGTGTTAGGTATATGCTTGTTTATTAATGCTAGCTTATGTGTGTACAACACTTGTAGTAGTGTGATGTGTGACACAACACCTTAAAACATGATCATGAAATGTATGCAACACTCCAAGTTGACTCATGAAACACATAGTTGCAACACCGGGTTGCAATAGCTAGTTTTGTAATGTTTCAATGCACTTTGATGTGACTTCTACTCATATGAGATGCTATTGTGTAAATTATTACTTGGAAACATTTTTTAACATGTTAGTGGAGCAAAATATTGCTAGGGTAACATGCTAAGTTTAACTTGCAACAAAGTCATGAAACGTGGTGTTGCAACAAATTGAGAAATGTGATTGTTTGAATTGTTTCAACACATGTGGTATTTAGAAGTTGGTGTAACACTTGTGTAGAGTGGTTAATTATGGTCTAATACACCTTAAATACATTTAGGGTAATTAGTAGAGCACTGTTCATGTTGACCGAAATGACTAATTTGCCCTCTAGGGGAGGTTTGACCATGAGGTGACCTCTAGAGTGCCCTAGTTTGACTGATTAAAAAGTCTAACCTAGAGACCTTACATGGGTGTGCACCCCTTACCAAAGTTGTAGCCAATTTACCAAGGAACAAAAGTCTCAATATGACCATCTCATGAAAATGGCTAGAACATGCTCTAACAGGGCCCACAAGTCAGGTTTTCATGCTGTTTCAACACTTACAAAATTTTCTAAGTCTTGTGTACTGACTTACAGTTTCAAGGTACCCCTCTTTAGGGCTCTGTAGTTTCAAATCCAGGCCGAACTAGCTTAAGTTCTTATTGGCAAAGTTGAAGCCCTCACATAGCTCCACAAGTTTGCTAATGTCACCTATCTCTAACTCGGGCTGGTTTTGGAGTTAAGCTTCGATCATTATCGGCTATCAGTCATCGTTCTAACCAAAACTCTATTTCAGTTTTCTTGTGACCTACTTTGGAGAGCTATAACTCTCAAAATAAACCGAATCAGTCCAAGCTCCTATTGACAATCTTGTAGTACACCTATAGATCTACCATTTTGTTAATTGTGCTTCTCGCTAAATCCGGCTGGATTAGGATCTAGAGGGTCGTGAAGGGGGCGGTTTTAGTCGGTTCCTTCATCTGAATGGAGGTGAAAGGGGAGGAGCAGTGGCTGACCGGGCTTAGGCCCTGCTCGCCACTTGGCAAGCCGTACTCCGGCGCGTGTCCACCGGCCAGGCCGAGCGCCTCGCCTTGAAGCCACGCCACCACTCCTGCTGCCCCTCCCTCATTCACTCACCTCGCCACCTTGCTGAGCTCGCCAAAGCAAACAGAGCAACCGCACCTCCGTCGGCCTCGTGCGCGCGCGCCGTGGCACCGCAAGCCGCCAAAGCTCGCCCACACCTTCGCCGCCACCTCCTTTACCTCGTTCGCCCTCCGATGAGCTGTTCAGGCATTGGTGAGGGCGAATTTCGCCGGTTCCATTTTCACCGTCGCGAGCCGACCTCGTCGGAGTTCATGCTCGCCATGGTCGACACGGCTAGAGCCTCTTTCTCCCTCCATTTTCTACTCGGACCTCTCCGTTTTGCCCTAGGAAAGCTCGTCCCGAGCTCAGCTTGGCCAATGCAGCCTCATCATCAACGCATCACCGCCGCGACATGGCCGTCGGCCGTTGTGCTCGCCGTCAGTGGGGCTAGGTTAGGTCTAGGGGTGCGTTTTGCACATCAATCGTTTCGTCTCGTCGAGAGGGTCATGGTGGTGTGCTTCGTCTCGCCGGAGATGCCGCTGATGGCAAGCTCCGCCGCCGGCGAACCCCTCCTCTGTTTCCCCCTCCCTGTTCCGACGTTGGGCCGAATCGGCCACAGGCCGAGCTGCCCCTGCTGGGCCGGCCCGAGTGGGAGGAATAGATTAGGTTTTGTTTTATTTGATTTATTTCAAATGTTTGTTTTGTACTCAAACTTTGTAAATTCATATCTCATGTTCTAGAAGTCCAAATGATATGGTTCAAAATGTGTAGTGCTCTGCATGACCTCCAGTTTATTTAGAAAATATAAATTGTGTCATGTTTATTAATGTTTTCTGAAGTTTGTAATTAATTTTGCTATGCCTCTAATTAGCTATGTGATTTTGGTAATTTTTGTATCTCACTTTGTAGTGATCCTTTTGCCATGAAAATTTTGTGAGATGCTAAGTATGGTATAAATATGCTCTAGTTAAATTTTCAGCCTTTTTGAAGGTCAATTGCTCCAGTTATGGAATTTCTTTGTTATAGGCTTTATTAGCACTTATCTTTTTGTTATTTTGATATCTCCTAATCTACTTGTCAAATTGAGGTGAAATTTTTATGGTAGCCTCCTGGTAACATGTAGTTACCTCTGTAATGTTATTAGAATTTTCTGAGTATATTTTATATGTGATGCCATTTATGCTTGTGCACTCAAAATAAATAGAAAAGGGGGATTAGATAAATGTTTATGCTAGTGCCATGACTTGATTTGGTGTTACTTAAACATGATCTAAATGTTAGTGAAGTTGGGTAGGTCATTTGTGATGTTCTCAACATCACTTAATATTTAATTATACAAATCTATCTTTTCTGGACAGATTTGGTGGTTAAGCAAATGAGGCTATGTTAATAATGTTTTCATGCTTGGTGATCTATAGAAAAGTTGTTGAGGACATCATTAACTAGTTGCTGGTAAATTTTGGTAGCATTTGGACTTATAGTTTAGAAATGGCAGCTGTTCCAATCTGGGTTCAGTTTTGGAAGTGCTCTCTGTCTTCTAGAACAGATTCTGTAGATGTGCTATTTCGACCTGGTAAATGATGAAATCATGCTTAGATGTTTATAAATGAAATATAGACAATTTCATAAGCTTTCTAGAATGTTCTCTTGCAAGTCATTTGGATTTGTAGAACTCCAGTTTTGAGTTTTCTTAGCTACTGCTGATAACATGTTGGAAATGTTAAATTTCTGGGATCTTGTTATGTATGTGTTTAGTCTTAACTTTGCGGTACTTAGTGGTTGCTTAGGGATATTTAAACATGTTAATACCAGAGAGGAGTTTTATACCTAAGCTTGAAGTGATTTGAATAGAGCACCACATGACTTGGTTTTGTGCTCATGGTGTTGCAGTATCATTACATTCATCTTCACATCATTCATACATGTTCATAAATCATCACGTCATCCTTGGTGCATACATAAAATTCATTGGGTGCATATACATGCAATAGGTGTGCTGAGATTCGTGTCGACCGTAAAGTCCCGCTGGGCGTGGAACCCGAAGTTGAAGTCCGTTCGGGAGCCGGAGGTCTAGTCCGACGAAGCCGGAGAAGACGTGGGAACCGTTCTTGAAGCCGGCCCTTGAGCTATCTTCTTTCGGTTAAGGCAAGCCCCGGAGCATTATAAGCCTCCTACTTTCAAAGTAGCTATCTATATCTATGTGTTGTATTTGTATTGTTGCATTACGTTATAGGAATTGATTGAAAATCTTTGCTGCATTGATAACACTCCTTGTCCAGCAATTCGAACCTTAAATCCTATGTAGACAGGATCGTATATATGCTTTGCCCTGCTGAATTAGACCGGTAGAAGTCGGGTGATTTTCTGTCACCTACGAGATATAGGGCTTTATCAGGTCATAGTTTGCTATTTGTTATTGTGGAAATGAACCATGTGTTAATGAAATGAAATGAGACCGGGCGGGATGACGATAGTGAAGCAGCAAGGCATGGAGGTCTTGTGTGTGGATCTATCCCCGTCTGTGTCGGTTAAGGACCGAGACCTGGAGCCTTATATGTCATTTTGAACGCATGCCTGACATTTAGTTGGCCAGCCTGAGGTTGCTGACCGCGAAGCCTAGTAGCTCAACTCAGGCTGCGAAGTCGAAAAGTGAAAGTCGCCTCGGAAGGGAGCCAGAGGGTCCAAGGACAGGTGAGTTAAAAGTCCTGAGCATCCCGGCCACTGGTATCCCCGAGAACGCGGCGTTGTTCGGGCCCACCCTGAGTTGTACCAAAGGTTATCTACGGCTGCCTTTAGCGGGGTTTGCCGGGTCAGTGTTAGGAATACCCCCCTCAGCTGAGTTGGAATCGATTCGAGTCGCCGTCTCTCCCGGATAGTGAGAAACTTGACGGGTTATCTCCAACGTAGATACACTAATTATAATGATGGTTCGGAATTGATGATAATGATGATGATGGCCTTATTATACCTGCTATGGTTAATATTGTTTGATCCTAATAAAGTGAGTGCTTTAGTACAGGTGCTAATCTAGTTATCAGGTTAATGATGATCAACTTGATATTTAAGCATATATTGGTTACTTATCTGTATTAAGCTTTTCTGCAATTGAGTCAAGCTAGCCCACTTTATAAAGCCTTGCATACTCCTTGGTGTCATCTTTGTTTCTAGTTTCTGTCGGGTAAGTCTAGCTGAGTACCTTCTCGTACTCAGGGTTTATTCCCACCTGTTGCAGGTAGCAGATTCATACTTGTTGCCGCGAGTATTGTCTTTGCCATGTGGGTGTGAAGACTAGACCATATGGGCATGGTCTCTATAGTATCTCTTCTGGTATGCTTTTACAGGATGTGACTCTGTACTGGCAGTATTTGAATTTAAATGGTTTCAAAAATCATGTTACTTCCGCTAATCTTTACTTTGGTTTTGTAACAAATTATTTATACTCCGATGTATGAGATTACTTATGAACTATTGTAACAAGTGTTGTGTTATGTTGAATCACTACGATCTTGGTTGATCTCGGTTTGGTTTGAAATCCCTCGTGATTTTGTGGACTACCGGAGTTATATGGGCTCAAGTTCGAGAATTTGATCGCTTCGGCGATTGTTTTTGGACTTGTGCTCTTATAATTTGGACGGTTCCGTGACATAGCAGCTCTTGCACTGGCTGCAGCTGTTACTGATTGATTACATCTACAGCACACAAATTTCTTATCAGATAATCAGGAGCTGGTTCAGTTCTTAAATTCATCCGATCACTCCAATCCCCCTGATTGGAGAATCAGGCACCTGACACAGCTCTTCGTCAGCTTCACCCACAACAGAAGCACTGGGACTTTCAACATAAATAGGAGTCTGAATCAAACTACTGATACACTTGCAAGACAGGCGCTTGGAGACATAGAATCTGTTACTCCTGTTTCTTCCTATGCTCAAATGCAGATCATGCACACCAGTGCACATTAGCAAATGCACTGCAGTCGGTAACCATTGACTCTATAATGGATGCTGTTGAAATGAAAGTATGTTTGTTGTAATAGACTATTAGTCTATTACTGACTTGCTGTTTGGGGATCAAAAAATGATTAAGATGAAAAAAAAGTCAGTTGATTGTTTTGTTCCCCAAAAATATATATCAGGTTACGTATCACTTTTCTATTGGATGAAAAAACAAGCTTCAATCAAAGAAAGCGATAATGATACGGTGAGGGCGTCCATCCGTCCGGACACGCTCACGTGGGCCTGTGGGATCAGCCCGGCCTGCTCCTCCTTACGGTCCATCTAAAAATAAATAACAAACGCATTTCTCTTCCTCCTCGTCTCGTTGCGCAGTTTATTCCGATGCCGCAGCCGCAATGCCCACACCGACCGCTGAGCCAGCGCTCTCGGTGGCCTTCCTCTGTGTCATGTCCTCACTCCTCTCCACGCCACTCCCTGGTGCCACACTCTTCGCCTCCCTCGTGCCCTCCTCCATCCTCCATCTCCAACGCATCCGAGCACCGGCGGCCACCTTCCTCCCTCTCCACCGCGCTCACCGACCGCCGCGCAGGAGAAGGGGCGTCGCTGGTCGGGCCCAAAACAGGCGCAGGCTCAACTGGCCGTTGCCAGGTCGCGCCACCATCCTCGGCCACCGGTTGGACGGAATCGGCCGTTCCCCGCTCTGCTCTGCGTCGTCCGGAAGAAGAAGGGTGAAAGCACATGTTACAAGTGTATGTTTCAAGTGTTTCAGATGTTTTATAAGTATGTTGCAAGTGTTTCATATGGATGTTGCAAAAGTAGATATTGATGTTTTATATGTGCAATGGTTGTACACGTATGTTGCAAGCTTCGGTGTTCAATGTTTCATCTCTTTTGTTCAGATGCATGTTGCAAGTTTGGTTATCTGGATGTTGCATATGTTTTCACACATATGTTGCAAGTATTTTGTCTGGATGCTGCATATGTTTGCAATGAATTTCAAGTGTTTTTCATGTGTTTTTGCAAGTGTTTTAGATCCATATTTCAAGTGTTTCATTTACCTTTAGACGTATGCTTCAAACGCTGCATCTGGATATTTTAAAAGTAGATCGGATATTGCATATGTTGCAACGGGACTCACCTTCCGCAATCACCAATTGCAGCTGCTGGAGCGCCGCCGAGCGGGCACAGACAGCGGAGGGGCGCGAGCGGCCCCCACGTGCGAGGGGCGGGGCGTGCTGGCGCGGAGGTGGAGCCGTGAACGTCTGGACGCTGGCGGTGCCGCAAAGAAAACCAGTAGGCAGAAAATATAGTATTAGGCACGTACAGTCTCCTCTCTAAGCTACGGCGTTGCATAGTGCTTGACGATGTGTATGCACGAATGAACTTTAAAAACTAAGCGAAAGGCGCTTTGGTCATGATTGGGATTGAGTTGGACGATCTTCTGGATCCTTTCCAGTCAAAGTTCGCATCGATGAGTTCAGGGCAGATCAGTACGGCATCGGGGCTAACTTAATCGGGGTTGTTTTGTTCCCTTGGATGGACGAACCACAAAAGATGGTTGGCGCAAAGCGTTGGGTGCGGCCAGCTCCTCAACCAAAAGTGCACTAACGCTCCATATTGGCCATATATTCTTTTCTTCGACAAAATGGCGCAAATTGTCCGTGATTTCACCCTGACTACACACAATGATGCTCATGCATGCTGGTTAGCTAGCAAGCATGCGTGTGTAGCCCTGTTTGTAGCGCGCAACCGAGGAGACGATGGCCGATTGCATGATGGAACTTGGAACAGATTAAGGTCCATGATTTGACTGACACAATGATGATTCTACGGATTTTTTACGTTCCAGATGAGGGGAAAAAAAGACTAGGCTGTTTCTTTAAACATTCTGCCATTTATGCGGTGTCTCTTTTAGTCTAAGATGTGGTGGAGGCTATAATAAAGTGAGCTGTCAACAAGTAGACACAAATTTGCCCCGTCAACAACAGCAATAAGCAATTCCCAAAAAAAACAGCAATAAGCACAGATATGGCCTGTCATTGGGGAGCTATTTTGCCCTACGAATCCGCGATGCTCGATGGGCACCAGCATATGTGCCATTTAATCTGTGTGCCGGCAACACAGAGAATATGTCCGTCCATCCGGTTATTTTAAGCTTGGTCTCAGTTGGGTGCCTTGACTAGAACAACAAACCGGCCAATAATGCGATGTGAGTACTAGTATGGACGGAACAGAGCACCCCGTTGAAGGCTCCGGCCGGATCGGACTGAAATCCCCAAGGAAATCGACCGTTGCAGGACTCGAGGAGGTTCAGGTCCTCGCCATTCACACCGTCGTACCCCTACCGTGCCTTGGTTGAGCTTTTACGTTTGCACTTTGCGGCATACCTTGCGAAACAGTCTTTATATTTCACAATATTTTAGCATAAGCATCAGCATAAGCCAAATTTTAGCATAAGCGAACATGGTGTTATTTATGGTCAGATCAAGCAACGCTGCATGCTGTTCACTGATGCACACGTTGACGTTCCTTTGCACGTTGTTTGCATGTTACACCCCCACCTCCGTTTGTTTTCACGATAAATAAAGATAAGTCCGAGTGTTCGGACGGACGTCGCTTCTCACTGAATCGTTCTATCCATTTGTCCTGAGTCCGACCGAATCGTTCTTATCTATTTGTTCCGAGCCCGATGACACAGCCTACTCCTAGGAGCCCAGCACCAGCTCCTCCCTCTTCCTTCGATACGCCCTCACCTCACTGCCTCCTTGACCCCCGAATCAAGACAAGCGGCGGCGCGGATGACCAGAAACGCGTCGGCCGCAGGGCAGGTGGGAGCGCGGCAGCGGCCGTGTGGGCACTACACGCTAGGCCCCGTCGTCGATGACTTCGATGCGGAACAACGGGGCAGAGGTTGTGGCGGCCGTGCCGACGAGCTTTGCACACGCTACTAGCCACCGGCGCATTGTCGAGCTCCACGCATGCACCATAGAACCGGCGAGCCTCCACAATGGATGCTCTAGCAAGTAGGCGAGAGGAGCTTCGTTTGACGCCGCCCTACTGGTGAATTACCTGCGCCGCTGCCGCACCGGCGAGCTTCACGTCGGCGTCGAGCTCCGCATGCAACGACGAGTATCACCCGCCAAAGCGGCAAGGTGACATTGCATTGTAACCACATGTTGCAAGTGTATGTTCCAGGTGTTTCAGCTGTTTTAGATAAATGTTGCAAGTTGTTTACCTGGACATTGCAAAAATACATCTAGATATTGCAATACGTATATAAAAATGTTTCATCTGTTTCAGATATATGTTACAAATGTTTTATCTACATGTTGCATATGTTTCATGCATATGTTGCAAGTGCATGTTTCAAATATTTCGGTTGTTTTAGACGTATAATGCATTTGTTTCATGTTGAGTGTTTCATGTTTATGCAGTCCCCGCGTGGCCTTCTTCCTCGGCAACGCAGTCGGCACGCACACGCCAGGTTGAGGCTAGGAACGGACTGTGGAGTAAAAAGCGCGCGCATGTAGCCACAGTGCGGTGCGCATGGAGGTGGTTTCCTTTCCCACCGCCTCCTTGTGCTGTAATTTGGCGCGTTCCGCGGGAAACGTAGTTGCTAATTGGAGGGGATAGAGCACGCCATATAGAGCAGGTGTAGGCGTCCGGACGCTAGCTCTACCGTTGTTTTATAGTAGGCTTGTTAGGTTTTTAAAATTATTTTGATTAGTAGTCTTTACTGTCGGTTCTGAAGATGCATTCATGTTAGTTCTCACGAAACACGCTGTATAGTGATGATGATATGACTTTCTCGCGAGAAAAGTAGTGATGAGAATGTGAATTTTTGTGCCAAATGTATAAATAATTTAACTAACTAGTATATTGTCCATGCTAACCCTACGAACCACGTTAAGTTATTATATATACATATGACCCTACGAACCACGTTAAGTTATTATATATACATATGAGTAGATCTTATTGCAGAATCCTTTCATATTACATTGATTGTGAACGAGGCAGTAGCTCGGTGGTTCGGCACCGGTCGTGCAAACCAACAGGTCAAGAATTGCGCACTTGTTTAAAAAAACGGTAATGATGTATCACGGGCGTCTGACCGCGTCGGACGCTTCCACCCACTCGCTCGCTCAGTCGGACGCTCTCCACCCACTCGCTCGCTCGTATGACTCCCGTCTCTTCACTTCTTCCTCCTCGCTCGCCACGCCTCTCCACTCCCGCTCGCCTCTCGCACCTCCACCCCCTCTCTGCTCGCGCTCCCGCGCCATCGTCGGGATGGCCCGCACCACGCACCGCGCCCTAGCGAGCTCGCTGTGCTCCCGTGACGCGTCGTGCTTCCTTCCCCTTCTCCCCTCGCGCACACCGCGCCCTCCCACACACCTCTGTTTCCTCTGCGACCCGGCTCTGGCACCTCATCGGAGATGAGGGTCACGGTGGTGGCTCCGACGAGGTAGGTGGCAGACGGATCTAGATCTGGAGCCTCATCTCCTCCCTTTCTCTCTTGATCTGGATCTCCTCTTCTCCCTTCCTCTCTCTTGATCTGGATCTCCTCTCCTCCCTTCCTCTCTCTGGATCCGGATCTGAGATTTTCCCCCTCCCTCCTCCTCCCCCTCCACCACCTCCTCCTCCTTCCCCCTCTGGATCTAAGGTTTTGATGGCGGCTAGGGTTTGTGGTGAGTCAGATCTAAGCTACATGCAACAGATGATGTAAAATGTTTGCACGATTCTCTGATGTTGTAGTTCTTTTTTAGATGTTTCAATAGTTTTTCCCCTTGTTTGCAGCATCATCCCCCATGTTTCCCGACGTTTCATTAGTATCGCTTCTGATGTTGCAGTAGCTTCTTCTCCTTTGTTGCAGTAGCTTCTTCTCTTCGTTGCAGTAGCTTATTCTCCTTGTTTGCAGCAGCTTTCTTCTTCTTTTTGTTGCAATAGCTTATTCTCCTTTGTTGCAGTAGGTTCTTCTTGTTGCAGTAGGTTGTTCTCCTTTTGTTGCAGAAGCTTTCTTCTCCTTGTTGCAGCAGCTTCTCCTTGTTCCATTAGTTGTTTTTCGATGTTTCAACAGTTTTTTTGGTTTTGTTTCACCAGTTTTTTCTACTTGTTTCATTACGTGTTTTCCCGACGTTTCAACAGTTTTTTTTCGTTTGTTTCACCAGTTCTCTCCTGTTTGTTTCATTAGGAGTCCTTTGTTGCAATAGCATTATACCTCTGCTGCACATAGGAGGGTGGAGCATGGTGGTGAGCTGGTGGCGGGGCTCCGTGCAGGGGCGGGACGGGGGTTCGCGGGTTCCTGTGCGGGAGCGGGGCGGGGTCGCATTTTTCCGTTTTCATTTTCATGGGGCGGGGCGGGCTGTTGTGTGCGGGGCGGGACGGGCGGGAGGCGCTAGCGGGGTTGGGGAGCGTCCGGACGCCCCCCTGGAGCCGGGCGTCCGGGCGCTAGCAGTTCCAAAAAAACCTTTGCCGGCAAAAGTCCGGTTTCAGGATGTTTTCGGCCTACGATGTTAGGGTCTTCTGTCTTAATAATAGCAATGTGCTAGGGTGGGTCATAACCCATAGCAGGTCAAGTTTTTTTATATTATACATTGATTTTGTAGTAATTAATGGTATATTGTAAATAAAAGAAAATAATAGCCAGAGTTTTACCACTAAAGGCTCTTATATAATGCTAATGTAATAGGCAAATTTAAATCAAACGGAGGGATTAAGGTACCGTTTGGTTACCATTGGATTTTAAGAATCTGGATAAAAAAAATCTCAGAATTCTAAAATCTCATCCAAACAAACTCGGATTTTGCAGGATTTTAACTCACATGCACAGAATCCAAGAAATATCAAAGATTATTTTTATCCCAAATCCGGATTTTAGAATCTCATCCAAACGGGACCTAATATTGCTTTGGTGGATGGAATAAATGCCAGCCAAGGAGAAACGGGACGAAACAGGGGAAAGAGACATGGCAGGGGCAGGGCTGACTGAGTAGCTGACCGGAGGCCAGGCCCACCGACGCACAGCGCACCTGCAGGTGGGTCCCATCCACGCGATCCTTCTTTCCACTTCCGAAAGAAAAATCCCTTCATGGCCACGGACCACTGTCAACTGGACTACCGACGACCTGCGTAATCTGTTTGGTGTTGTGTGCTCACTGCTGCTCTTCTACGCACGCGGACACCGGACAGAGGCTGGAATCTGCAAAAATGGGACAAATCTTGTGCTTTTCTCCGTGTCAGATCTTGGTCCCCTCGTGAAGCAGAACCTGTAAATAAGGAGGTGTTTAGTTTCTAGGGTGAAAAATTTTAGGGTGTCACATCGGATGTTTTATGGGATGTAAGAAGGGGTGTTTGGATACTAATAAAAAACTAATTATATAGCTCGCCCGGAACCCATAAGATAAATTTATTAAGTCTAATTAATCCATCATTAGCACATATTTACTGTAGCATGACATTATCAAATCATGGATTAATTAGGCTTAAAAAATTTGTCTCGCAAATTTATCGCAATATGTGTAATTAGTTCTTTTTTTGTCTGTATTTAATACTCTATGCATGTGTCCAAACATCCGATGTGACGGGATGAAAAATTTTAGAAAAAGAACTAAACACCCCCTAAATTAGGATCGGGGAAAGCCCGTGCAAATTGTAGTGCAAGTATTGCACCGGCAATCGTCGGGCGACGAGGGGGACAGTTGCTTCAACTAGCTACTAGTATCTGATCGGTCAAAGAAGCAACAAGATAGAAGAAGATTTTGTGTTAGTATCTAATAGTATCATCATCCAGCTAGTTCGGAGTTTGGATAGGAAATCATGCATTGGCACTACTGCACATGGCTCCCTAACTTCTGCAGACCAGAGAATGAGATAAGATAATATACTCCGTTGATACTATATATAATCTTGCCATCGGCCTCTAGGGCCGCATTATCAAATTCTCTCTCTCTCTCTTTTCGACGTGAGTTTCTTGTAGTATTGATTTTTTGTATATAATATTTTTATTCAAAACGTAGTAGAGACAAGCCATTCCTAAAATGATTTTAACCACCTTTACGTTCTAGCGTCGAGAGACTAAACGTGATGAGCACGTTCACTGCACGTTAATTGGCACCTTCAACCTCTCGCTCAGAGGTTGTTTGGTTTGCACAGACAAACTTGTATGGCACCAGTGACCAGTGTCACCTCCAAAAGTTTGATTTTGGAGGCTTGGGGCTATGAGCAATGTACCAACGTTGAAGCTTATAAAGACATAAAAGCCTCTAAAAAAGAATTTTATTGACCGTTGAACTACTAATGTACTACTAATAGCACATATCTTTGGGGTAGTGTGGGTCAAAGATGGAACTACCACAAAATTTGAGTGACGGCTTGCTACTAATCTATCTTTATGGTTGTATACCAATCTGCTCACCCGTGAGCCCACGTCGCCCACTTTCCCTCACTGTAACACAGTGCCGTCAACTATAGACAGCCAACGGGCAAGGCCACCGCCCCTTCCAGGGTCTTCCAGCACCCACGCCAGGGAACCCTTCCAGGGTCTTCCAGCAAAAATGGCCGGAGTACACCTCTATGGCTGTAGGAAAGAAGGCATGTTTTCTTCTGAAACCTAGAATTTCAGTGACAGCTCGTGCCCTCACTCTGTGTGTGCTAGGTCCGCTCCAGGTGTTGGACCCACACACTGGAGCACAGAATCATCTCTAACAATCTACCTTGCGCCTAGCTATTTGATGCCAACTCATCCATATTGGTCCTACGTGTAAGAAATTTTTAATTCCTATCTTCTCTCTCATAAATATGTTAAATCCATGTTGCAGTTGCAAGGAAGAGTAGAGTGGCTTGGGCCAACCACCGTGCTTGCGTTCTTGGGTAACGCGCTCCTAGCCAGCGAAGGAGGAAGCGCTAACTAGGGCTCGTTTAGATGCTGAAAAAATTTCAGCCCGATGAATAGTACCATTTTCGTCTTATTTGACAAATATTATCCAATCGTGGACCAACTAGGCTCAAAAGATTCATCTCGTGATTTCCAACTAAACTGTGTAATTAGTTATTTTTTTATCTACATTTAATACTCCATACAAACGGCTAAAAATTGATGTAATGAAGAGAGAGTGAAAAAACTTAGAATTTTGATGTCATCCAAACAAGGCCCTAGTTGTTTTTTGCGTGCTCTCTCTCTCTCCTCTCTGCACTCTCGGCCAGACCCTGATCCTAGTCAGCTAGCTACGTCGATGGCTGTTGGGGAGGCCCATAGAGGGAGAACACCTACTAGTCGGTTACTGCTGCATTTCTTTCTTATTTTATTCATCTAGATAGATGGAAATCATGATGGAACAGATAGACTGGTCGGTATGGCTACGCACCATGGAACATGCATGCTAATTAAGGCTATAGGTTCAAGTATTATAGAACAAATTTAAGAGTTTGTTTAGATCTCAGCCACAGATGGCCACGTCAAAAGTGTGGCGAGTTGTGGCGGTGGTGTGGTTTCTCGGCGTCACACTTTGTGGCAGGATTTCTACTGTAAAAATCTATAGCTACCTTGTTTAAATCACCAATGAACCGAGCGCTCTGATTCTCGTGACAAGCCATAACTATGGCATGGCCATCAACCAAACAGAACAGCCTCTTCATTTTAATTTCTATGGCGTCAGGATTAATGGATTATGGTAGGAAGAGAGTACTAGGACGGTTGGAGGCGAAACATCGTACTAGCAGGAAAGATCATGACTTGCGTCCAACGGTAGGATCAAACGGGCTCGCCGACTTGTCAGAACACGCCATCCCATGAAGTCCCATCGACAGTTCAGTTCAGTACAGTCCCATCCGAAACCTTTTTCACAACCAGGCCTCGCCATTCGTCGGCGCCCGAACATGGTAGCAATTTTGTTTTTGTTTAGTAATAATTATTCAAACATTGATTAATTAGGTTTAAAATATTCATCTCGTAAAGTACAATAAAAATTGTGTAATTGTTTTTTGATTTTATCTATATTTAGTACTATGGGCCTGTTTAGATGGTGAAAAAGTTTGGGTAAGTTCCTGTAGCACTTTTCGTTGTTATTTGACAAAATTTATCCAATCATAGACTAACTAGGCTCAAAAGATTCGTCTCGATATTTACAGACAAACTGTGTAATTAGTTATTTTTTTTATCTACATTTAATGCTCCATGCATACGTCCAAAGATTCGATGTGACAGTTACTGTGCAAACTTTTTTGGGTAAAGTTGGCAACTAAACAGGCTCTATATATATATGTGCCGATATTTCGATGTACTCCCTCCGTCCCACAAATAAGTGAACGTTTTTGACTTCTACACTCTATGTTTGACCATTTGTCTTATTTAAAATTTTTTTATAAATAATAAAATAAATAAATCATTATGAAAATATCTCTAATGATTGAATAAGTCGTAACAAAACAAATAATATTTATTAAAAATTTTAAATAAGACGAACGGTCAAACAAGAAAGGTAAAAGTCAAAAACGTACACTTATTTGTGGGACGGAGGGAGTAATGAGAAATTTTCTTTTTGCACAGTGAAATTTGAGAGTGAATTTAGTTACCGTGAAATTTGCAGGTGCAGTGGCCGAGTCGCAGAGAACAAGAACCACACGCACACGGCGCTCCCGCTCCCCGTCCGCGCCGGCGAAGACGTGCACCGCCGGCGACGACAAAGGGGACACGGAGAGACGCGGGCGCAGCCACAGCCAGGGGGAAAAAAAAACGCCGTGTGACGCCAGTACGCCACACCAGCAGCCTGGCCTTGTGCGGCGGGTTGCGTCGCGTCGCGGACGTCGACCGACCGTGGACCGACCGGGTGCCCCCTGCCTCACGCCTGCTGGCTGGGCCTCAGAATAATTCCAAAAACGAAGCACCACACAGCAAATTTGTTTTTGTTGGCAGTGTGTGGAAAACGGAGAGTGGACCAGGGGTCCACGGTCCAGAGAGAGAGACCAATTAAAAGCGGGGAGGGCACCCAAACCCAAAGTAGGCAGCCGGGAAAGCAACCCGTCACCCCGCCCCATACGTCACCCTCAATTCCTTCCTTTGACTCCTCCTACCTTTCCTGCCTGCTTTGAACACCGCCTCCTCCTTTTCCTTTTCCTTTTCCTTTTCATGTATTCCACACCCTCTTTTGTAGTTTTTTGACTGAAAAAACACCTCATGTTTGCAAATATGCGCTTTGAAGAACAGAAAATTCGCATTTGAGCTTGATGATGATGATGGGTCTGTGGGTGCGAATTCAGCTTGTTTAGTAGAGGCGTGGGGACTGGGGGGTATATATGGAACAAAGTAGCCTCCTGCGATCAGATACTGTATTCTTTTTTTACGGTCAATCAGATACGGTATTGATATGGAATCTTACAAGACCTACGAGTGGCACTTCATACTACCGGTCTTCGTACTAATTTTTAGTTTAATCTATGCTATAAGTTAAATTATATAATTTTCACTAAGTTTTTTCTAAAACATGTATCAATATATACAAGTTGAAATAAACATACTACCAAGGCATATTTCATGTGGAATTTAATAAAGACCTATTTGATGATGTGAATATTGGTGCATTTTTAATATAATCTCCACATAGCGAGAGTGTATCAATATAGTCTAGTCTAGGTTAATATACCGATCACATGAGACATAGAGAGGTTGTTTGGCTCCCGGCCATAGGCCATAGCTTAGCACGCTGCTGGTGTGTGTCGCCACCGAAATTGCGGCATAGCCTATTAATGACTTGGAAATGTTGTGGGCTGCACCACTTCTGCTACAAAAACCATGTGTGGCTGTCATGAGTTGTAGCGTGGCTGGTTGTGGCTTGCAACCAAACACGTTGAGAGTACACATGTTTATATCCTTTTATGGGTTTTGGTTTTACAATTGTCGATTGGAGGAGCTTGAGACATTTAAATATCATGAATTCAATATATTTCATTTCCTACTAAAAGTTAAATTGTATAATTTTCACCGAGTTTTTTTAAAACATGTATCAATATATACAAGTTGAAGTAAACATACTCTAAAGACATATTTCATGTAGAATTTAGTAAAACTTATTTGATGATGTGAATATTGGTGCATTTTTAATATAATCTACACATAGAGAGAGTGTATCTATATAGTCACCTAGGACATAGAGAGGTTGTTTGGCTCCCGACCACAACATGTCACGCCGCTGGTGCGCGCCGCCACCGAAGTTGCGGTGTAGGTTGTTAATGACTTGAAAAACACTGTGGGTGCCGCAACCTCTGCTACAAAACCAAACAGCGTTGCTATTAGTTTGTGTGGCTATCGTGAACTGTGGCGTGGGGCTAGTTCTGGCTTGCAACCAAACATGCTGAGAGTACACATATTTATATCATTTTATAGGTTTTGGTTTTAGAATTGTTCGATTGGTAAAGCTTGAGAAACTTAATGTCGTGAATTCACTAATAGTGTCATGAATTCAATATATTCCATACTAAAAGTTCGAGTCAATAATTTTAGTTTTTTTTAGGGGACAATAATTTTGGTTTTGATAAGCGTGGAAGGAAAATATGCGGTCTTTGAGGGGTACACGTGAAGACTTCTCCGGGAGAAAAAAAAAATTTGCAGTAGTAACTGTTACGTTTGACACGAGCACGGTAGAGCAGGGCGCCCGACGCGACGACCAGTCCACCACCGTCGCTTTTCCTCTTCCTTCCATATACCACCACCCGCACCACCTCCCTTTCCCTTTCCCTTTCTGGTCGCATTCCCTCGTCCTCCGGCAGCCGTCGCCAGCTTCCGATGGTGCGGAAGGAGACGGCCATGAGGCTGCCCCCGCAGCACCAGGGCCTGGAGGTCAAGATCCCCAGCTTCTTCCGCTGCCCGATCTCGCTCGACGTCATGCGCTCGCCCGTCAGCCTCTGCACCGGCGTCACCTACGACCGCGCCTCCATCCAGCGGTGGCTCGACTCCGGCAACACCACCTGCCCGGCCACCATGCTCCCGCTCCGCTCCACTGACCTCGTCCCCAACCTCACCCTCCGCAGCCTCATCGCGCACTGGGCCGCCTCCGCCGCCTCCTGCTCCCCCACCGCCGCCGGCGCCGACACTTCTTCGGCACGGACTTCTTCCCCCGCGAGCCTCGTCCGGCAGGTGGCTTCGTCCGGCGTCGACCCTGCGCCGGCCCTCCGCGAGCTGGCGGTCTATCTCTCCGACGACGACGTCGACGACTTCGAAAAGAACGCGCTTCTGGGCGCCGGCCGCGCCGCCGAGACCGTCGCGTCGGTTCTCCGGAGAAGAGCCGAGGAGACCAGCGTCGAGGGCGCGGAGGCGGCCACGAGAGTGCTGGCCGCGATCTTGGCCTCGGACGGCATCGACGACGCGAACAAGAAGCGGGTGGCCACCGGCCTCGCGGCGGACGCGGCGGCCTCGGCCGCGTCGCTGGCGCGCGTGATGCGCCGCGGGAGCGGCGGCCTGGAGGCGAGGGTCGACGCGGCCAGGCTGGCGGAGCTGCTGCTCGCCAATGCCGCCGACGAGGCGGCGAAGGCGGCGGTCGCCGAGTCGTCCGAGCTGCTGGCCGAGCTGGTGCGGCTCGTGGGCACCGTCGACGAGAAGGGCTCCCTGGACAGGAACGCCGTGGACGCCGGCCTCTCCTGCCTTGCCGCCATCTGCGAGTCGGGGTCGCGCCGCGCCGCGCGCGGCGAGATGGTGCGCCTGGGCGCGGTCCCGGCCGCGGTGCGCGCCCTGCGCGCCACGACCACGGAGCCCGGCGCGTCCGCGAAGGCGCTCCGCGTCCTCGAGTCCGCCGTGGGCTTCGCCGAGGGCCGCGCCGCGCTGTGTGGCGACGCGGAGGACGCCATCTCCGCGGTGCTGGGCAGGATGATGAAGTCCGGGCGCGACGGCGCCGAGGCCGCCGCGGCCGTGCTCTGGGCGGTCTGCCACCGGTACCGGGACCGCCGCGCGGTGGACGCGGCCGCGGCCGCGGCGGCCGAGGGCGGGCTGACCAGGCTGCTCCTGCTGATGCAGAGCGGGTGCTCACCGGCGGCGAGGCAGATGGCGCTGGAGCTGCTCAAGATTTACAGGGTGAACGCCAAGAGCTGCCTCGCCGGCTACGACTCCAAGACCACCCACATCATGCCGTTCTGAGGAAGCGAAGCGGACGAGAATGGCTTGCCGCAATCCTTCCTGGGCTGCTGAATAGCTGATCAAATGGATTCGATGGATCAATTGAATTGCATGGAACAGGGGGATGGTGTTCTTGTTCCTGTGATGTTTCTTGATTTTTTTTTTCCCTTTTCTTTTGATGTAAGTTGATAGAGAAACAAAGAACAATTGGTTCATGGAGGGGAGAAGAATAATAATAATCTGTACATGGTAGAGAGTTTTGACATGATCAGAACAGGTACAGGGGACAATTTAATCAAATAATTGATTTTCAGGCCAAAGAAATTGTAGTAAGTGTTTAATTGCTCTTCCTGAAAGATTTGCGATTTTTCAGAGAAATGATTATCGACAGGAGATGTGGAATGATAAGGTTGCAACTGGAAGCAATAGTGATTATTGCTCCTCAGATCAAAATTTACGAAGAAGCTGAACGACGACGATCACATCAAATGAATGAATGATTTCATTCGAATCATTGGCCTGCACTTGGTAATGCGTACGTACTAGGTTTTCATGAGACGAGCGAGAGAAAGTGCTTATCAGGCAACAAGTTGTAGAATTGACTAATGCCGGATGTCGTGGTCTGGACTATCGGACAGATTACTCCTACATATCCGTAGTCTGAAAGCAAGATCAAGATGGATACAGCATGCGCACTACTCCGTAGTCATTAGTTAGGATAGAAAAGCCTGGATGGAGCACGTCCACGTTGTCTGATCGTTTCGCTGGTTTATTACGGCTAAAAGTACCGTTCACTGGTTGCGGCTAACCAGAGCCCATGATGGATTTGACCCGTGGAGCATCACGTGTACTAGATCACTCCACCCACTCATGACTGACCCACAAGTCATGAGACCATAGATGTCTTTGGTGAGCTCTAACCGTAACCCAGCTATGTAATCTCAAAGCAAGACTATCTGATAGAATCATCCAAATCCAAACGACTTTTGACTTTTGCTCACAGCTACATCCCCTTCAAGTTGTCTTCACTATTGGAATATTTATAAACCAGAATGCTTGTTCCCATGCCCACCGGAAAAGCGGAGAAAGGAACGTTTGCTACACCATGTTGCATGTTTAATTACCAACTTGAACACATTTCACAAGAATGGGCTTATTTTCACACCTAGGGGATTCCTGCTTAGCACCCTCTATCCCAAAAAAATATCATTCTCACTTTCCGAGAAGTCAAATATTTACAACGTTGACAATATATATATATATATATATATATATATATATATATATATATATATATATATATAATATTGCTATTTATGGTGCATAATTATTATCATTACATAAATCATTGAATATATTTCCATAATAATCTTATTTAGAGATACAGATGATGCTACAAACCTAGTCAAACTTTAAGAAAAATGACTGGCATGAATCACATAGTGACATTTTTTTTGAACGGATGGAGTACTTTCTAGTTTCTATCATCACAATATAAGTTCATTGATCAGATACATGATATTCGATGTATCATTTTGACTACATATATGTAGCAATAAATACCTTATCTTAGACAAAAAAGGGTTATATGCTATGGTGAATGTTAGTACCACTATTATACTGTCAATCTATATGGGTCTTCACACATAGATTGTCAAATCTTAAAAAAAGCTAAGAAAAAGTTTGGCTTAATACGAATCTAGATGGACTCATATTTGTGATTAGAGAAAGTAACTCCAAAATGATCATTGAGTTAAAGAAAAGCTAGAGTCATCATTTACACTCAGGAGTCCGCACTCCCCATCAAAAAGTACGCTTGCTGCGTCCTTTTTCCACCCCACATCTAGCATTTTGACGCGGGTCGTCTTCTTGAACGTAGGGGGGGGGGGGGGGGGGGGGGGGGGGGGAGGGAACCGCCAAGTGAGAAAATCAGATGACTATTCCTAGTGTACAGTGTCATGGATATTAAGATCACATTTGATCAGGCTTCACATGACGTTAGCTTAGAGGTGTAGCCAGACTAGATATGAACGGATATTGACAATTGTATATTTGTTTTCACATTTTTCTTCAGATTCAAAGTCGGAGTCGGATGTAGATAGTTGTAGAATATAGATATGAATGTCGATAATCTTGGTTATACAAATACGAATAAATATGTGTCGAATATGGGATGACTAGAATGCAGATAGTATCCGTCACGAATATTCTTCGGATATCGAGTAAAAGCAATATCCATATATATCACACATGCCGTAATCAATCGACCATCCCACATTTCCAAACCTACGCAATTTAATGGTAGATATCGTTCATTCATGATGCTTCTAAAAGAATTTGGGCATATTCTTGCTATTTTGCCTTCCACTATGGTTGCCATCTTTTCATGTACCACTGCACTTTGTATAAATAGATTTGAAATTATATATAAAAAGTTGTTTTGGTTTAGGAGATTTTTTACAAGGATTTGTATAGAATACTGATGATATCTGATGGTGTGGAAACCAATTTTTCGAGTTATTAGAAAAAGGTAGAGAAAACAACAAAAGAACAAGCAACACGTTAGGTCTGATGTGTTGTATCTGACTGGACCTTGACAAGGGAAATGAATCCATGTATGCTTCAACAGTTAATATCCCGTCCTAGTTGCAGCCTAGGGCATGCTGCGAGTTAGTCCCACATTGTTCAGCCAGAGCAGAGGGTGGCGGGAGGTGAGCTCCAGTCATCTTCCACAGGACCCCCTGCTTCAGATTTAGATAGTGCAAGTTAAAAAAACCAATTCTAACAGGCCCCCTACTACAACTCCCATATTTGTTGGCCTCCTACTTTTCTCCCCTCCACCCTCTACTTCTATTGGCCCCCTACTCTTCACCGTGCAAAATCTGGATGAGAGAGATGACAAAAGAGCCCCATGTGTCATTGACTGCTAAAACGAATTTGAGTAGTATGGTTTACGTAGTATTGCTAGAGTTGAAAGTAAAATATGAGTAGTCTCAAAATAGGTGGCTTCCTAAATAGAGAAGTAGGGGGTATGTTTTAGGTAGTATTGCTGAAGATGCTCTCACCACGGGCAACATCCGTAGTTCGATTCATCCATGCCCTTGGTCATATTGGGTGAGATTGAATTGAATTATTAGTTATACTCCCTCCTTACCTGAATATAAGATGTGATTTGACTTGGTGTGATTTTCGAGAACATATTTTGACTTATAATTTCTCTTGCAGGAAAAAAAAAGTTTGATCATTAGAAAGTATTTGTAAATACAAATCTAATGTAATTACTTTTGTAATACAGACTTTTGATATAATTAGGCTAGTTGTTAATCAAAGATAACAAAGTTAAATTTTAAAATACATGCATGCCTTATATTCAGGGATGGAGGGAGTAGTTGGCTTTTTGGCTCAAAAGAAGAATTAATTCCTTTTTAAATTAAAGGTTTGAGGACCTAAACTGCCGTTTTAAAAGTTTAGGGATGAAATTGAGCCACGAGTAATATTTGAGGGACCCAAATGGCTATTCTGCCAAATAAAAAAATGATGAACCAAAAAATGTTTAATAGGTGTCCGATATTAGTCAGATACATTTGATTTAATTTTTAGATACATGATATTGGGTATATTTTATTTGTATCTAATTTTTAGATATCTAATATTTGTAATATTTTATTTGTATCAGATATCCCCACAATGTATCTAGATTGGATTTATATCTGCTAACAATATCTCAAATATCTAAGAAAAACATCTAAATCAATATTAGAGACTCTTCGGATGGTATTAAAGAATATTTGTACCATTTACATCCTTAGCTTCACCTACCATTGCTACTTTTGAACACTATTTTGTATTGTACTGCTATCTAGCAAATACGGCTCTGCATTTACCATAAAAATGAACTACAGACTTGCTTGGGACAGAAACACTTTGTTGTTGGTTGCTGAATAGTATATTTTAGAGGCTCAAATATTTAATTTTAAAATTCAATTTTTTGAATTTTTCAAAGGACCTCGGACGTTGGTAGTCTGTTTCAAAGTTATGGTTCCAGTAAGATCTATGACAGCTGACAACTTTTTTATCTGAAATCGTTGAGAGACTTAAATATTAGTTTTAAGTTCTCTAATTCTGAAATTCATTTGTTTTTTGTTTCTTTGAACCATCTCACATGTTGACGTGGTCCACACCAAAGTTGTAGCTCTCGATATATTTTTCAATGTTGTAGTTAATTGTTGTGAAATGTGATTACCTCGGTGTGGATGAATTTCGATATATGTAATCACTGTTGAAACAGTAATCACTGTGGAAACACGTGATTACTAATCACATAAAGACAAAACGCACGGAGATGCGTAATGATCACGTGTGGGAGATTAGCGGGAGAATCCGACGGGCAACGCGGCCTGCCCACCGGCTCTATAAATAGCAGACCGGCTGTCTCCGTTGTAATATAGCAATCAGTAGTAATAAAGAGAGCTCCCGTGTTCCTCCCTACATCTGTGTTCATATTGTGTTCCTTCTGTGCCCCTGTGTGTGCATCTTTGAGAACGATTTCTCAACATGTTATCAACACGAGTTCTACGGAGCTAACGGTAAGAAGGTGAGAAATCGTTTCTCCTGCCTACGGATGCGACGAACAAGCTCCTCACCTGTGGATGTGCATGCAAGCACCACGGTAGTTGAGCATGGCAGCCCCGAAGAGCTAAGCACCGAGACACGATCGCGAATCCTCGCACCATGGGTCTGATGGCCGCTGTCCTGAAGACATGCGAGCAGAACAAGACCAACCCCGCTAGCAGCAGACATAGCCACCGGTGCGCAGACTACGTGGGAGCCACTAGCCCCACCAAAAATGCAGATGCCCTACCGCCCCTGACTGCCATGGACGCGGACGAGCAGGCCTTACAGGCCGCCGCCGTAGCCACCCCGGCCGTCAACGGGCGCGCAGAGCTGAGCCGGTTGGCCGCCATGGGCTCAGACTAGCAGGCCTTGTCAGGCTGCCGCCACAGCCACCCCGGCCGCCAATGGGCGCACAGACGTGGGCTACTTGCCCTGCCCCGACCGGCCGCTGCCGTTCCCAGCCGCCGCGGGCGCCGATCTGACCAAGCCGAGCCAGCTGACCACCGCCACGCGTATGGACGCGGGCCTGGCCGCCACTCCGGTTGCTAGCGAGCGCGGGAAGGGGCGCACGCGAACCGGCCCTGCAGGCCGCCACACCAGCGAGCACACCTGGGCACGGCCGCCAGTCGCCGAGCCGCTGCCGCTGTGTGACCGCAGGAGGGCGCGGACGCCGGCTCTGCCTGGCCGGCTGCCGGCGTACGTAGGCACGGCCCCGCAGCCTGGCCCAGTCCCCAGGTTGGCCGCCACCACTTCTTAGCCCCCCTACAGGGGCGTGGACGAGCGCATGAGGAGCAGCACAGGCGCCGCCGCACCGGCCCTGCAGGCCATGGAGCGCGGGCACCACTTTGCTGGCCGCCGCCGCGCTATCCCTGCAGGCCGCGGGCATGAAACTGCTGTCAGCCGCTGCCTAGCCACAGATGTGCAGGCGCGGGTGCGCCACCTCCCTGGCTGCCGCTTTCTCCTCTTCCTGCCATGCGTTCTCATGAAGAGATAAGAATGGGCATGAGCGTACAACTTTTTATTAATGCTATCAGTCATTCTACTCTGACTATAAATAAGATCTTTAAGAAAAGCATAACTATTATTACCTTGATTATTTATGCGAGTAGAAGAGTAATAATTGTTACCTCTCTGGTTGTTGGAGCGTTGATTTCAGCCTTGATATTGTTGTGAACGAAACTCGTTGTCGGTGTTGATGAAGTTGAGGTCCTCATGGGTCTCGGGACAGGAATTACCCGAATATCCAACATCTCCACAGACTTCACAAGTCATGTGGGATTCCATGGCTTTGAGTGTCTCTTAGGCACTCACCTTCTCATAATGTTCTACTCGCTTTGCGAGCAGATCCATCTTAACTACAAGTATGTCAATTTCTTTAACTGAATGCATACCTCGTTTATGGGGTTAGAGTCCATCGTTGCTCCATCCTTAGTAGGAAACCATCTTCTCGATCAGTGTCTTTGCATCTACAACACTTTAGCGAAAAGAATGCTCCACCAGCAGCAGCATCTAAATGGCTCCTATCTAACAGCACTAATCTATGATAGAAGTTCTAGATCAAAAGCCAGTCTTCCATGCCATGGCGTGGCATGCGAAGACATACTCTTGCATTCGTTACCAAGCTTCGGGAATCGACTCATCTGCTAGTTGTTGAAAACTAGAGATCTTGTTACAAAGAGCATTAGTCTTCCCCATAGGAAAAAACTTAACTAGGAAAGTATTGGAACACTTGTCCCATGTGTCTATGGCATTGCGGTTAGAGTAAAACCATTGCTTAGCCTTTCTTAATAAAGAGAAGGGGAAAAGATGAAGACGTATAGCCTCTTGGTTCACTCCCTTGATGGTGAATGTGCTACAGATCTCCAAAAAGTGTTGGAGGTGAGCATTTGCATCCTCATGGGCTTTCCCACAAAACGGACTAGCCTGAACCATCGTAATTAACGCTGGTTTAAGGTCAAAGTTAGTGTCCCCATTGATAACATTGGGTTTGGTGGCTACATTAGCAGCCGAGTGTGGCAGAACCACCCGAATTAACACACTTTCAGAGACACTTGTGTTCCACTAGACACTAAGTACCCTGAAAGTGAGCTAAACCAGACAGTTCCATCGAGCACACCCCAAGGGAGGACTCGAAACATTCCACAATTTTACACCCGGGATCCAATAATAAGTGCAAGCTTACAATACTTAGTCAATTTCATACAACAAAGAGCCTTATAAATTCTTTATTACAGTACCAAAGTTCAGAGTGCTATAAATTAAACAGCAGAATAAAATAACGGCTAGCGGAGCGGTACAAGGATCCGTCTGTGTCCACTAGAAGAATCCTCTACACAACAGCTAGCTTCTCAAGAAGCACCTGCAACAAGGGTAAATAAACCATGAGTACACAATGTACTCGTAAGACTTACCCGACTGGGAATATATTTCCCGACTCTCAAGGGTTATGATAGGCTTTATGACTTGTGGGTTCATATTTACGGAAAGCAATACTAAGAGTGAGTCCTTATTTCATTAGATTATTAGCAGTCATGTTAAATTCATTATCCAGCCTTCTATGTAAGCACATGTTCTATTATCAAGCAAGGGTTGAACAATCAGAATCATTTTTTCATCTTTCATATGTCAGTTCTTACTATGGTACCAGATCATAGTCAAGTCGTACCGTCACATAGAAACGGCGATTCGCGAATCAATATGCCCAGCTGTGTACCTCGAAAAACACGTCTCGCTTGCACCCTAGGCACAAGCGAGACCAACCCTTTCCACTTCTGACACAGGTTTCAGGTCCCCGTCCAAACTTAGACTCCAAGCCCCCACACTTGAGGCCCGGCCTCAAAGTGGTGCTTAGACCTCCACCTATCCCCACATCCAATCAGTCGGACCGGAAAGAGCCGGAGCCCTGACAAGATAGTAACAAACCTTCCCTCTCCCATAAGTAAGTATGTACTTAGGATAATAAATCTGTGACTTGACCAGGGTCCAAACAACGGACGGTCCTTAACCGATACGGATAGGGAAACAGTGCAACCAAGCTCTACCCTGTGGCCGCGGGACACAACCTGTTACACCCACCAATACCCATACCATATCCTTGTTCAGTCACCATTTTCTTTTCTATCATTTTATCACAAGAGTTATAATAATAATAACCACCTATTGTGAGTAACGACAGATTACTCCCACTACTAATAAACCTAAGCAAAGCAGCTACACGCTCCTGCACTAGTGAGACTCATAGGGGTGTGTGTGTGTGTGTGTGTGTGTGTGTGTGTGTGTGTGTGTGTGTGTGTGTGTGTGTGTGTGTGTGTAAGGATTATAAAAAATACGGGTTATACACCGGGCTTGCCTTAGGTAGGCGGGGTGTCAGTGAGGTCAGTCAGCGACGGCTCTAGGATCTCCTCCGGCACAAGAATCTCCTCTTCATACTCCTCGACGATCTCCTCGTGCTCCTAACTCCCGCGATGACGAACTCCACCAACTCGTTCTCTACATGCATGCAATGACGATGATGCAACAATTTAGTATTTAAGCAACAACAATTCTTATAACACATAAACTACACTAATGAGCTAGATCTAATGGCTAAGCTACTAACTATCTATCATCCTCATCAAACAAAGATCAAGCTTACCATACAGGTGTTATAAATCACTACTATGCTCTCATTCCTTTTAATTGTTAATATATATAGCTACATACCTAACAGTCTTGTTTAGGGATATAAAAATTACATCAAGTATCCAATATTTTCAGGAAGCTACTATAAAATTTTCAAAGTCAAAGCTATCACGGTTTTACCACAAGAATTCCTACAAATATTACCTTCGTAATATTAAGCATTGTCAATTAATTTGATGGTTCCTAAAGCCAACATATATAAGCACAAACTAAATACACCAACAGATAGAGCCTAGTTTCAGGAGTCTAACAAAAATTATTTCAAAATTTTTGGACACCTACATGATTCATTATAATTTACCAAAGATCAGGTCAAAACTAAATTAGAAAAGCATTCGTTAATTCGCTATAAAAGAAAACGCAATTCCTCGACGCGGCCCACCAGCGCGGCCCGCGCAACGCGACCCACCCGGCCAAGCGCGAGCACACGGCCCAGCACACGGCCCACGCGGGAAAGCCCGCAGTCCGTCTATTTGTGTAGGCTAGTCCGTCTGATGGTGTGGGCTTGTGGCCCGCTGCGGGACGCCGTCCGGGTTTGGCGTGCGCTTTCTGGGGTGAAAATCCCAGGATTCAGCTCCCAGGCAGGGCCTGAGACAGGAAGCGAACGGCCGTCACACCACAGCTCCCTCCCCTGATGGCTCTACAACCCCACACCCCATGCTTGGCCCGTGCAGCCATGCTACTCTGGTTCCTTTTTCTCAGACGTGTCTCGATCCTTGCTACTCCTTCCTACAGTACTTGCTGGGTTCATGGCGCAACGTACGGAAAAAAACGACACCTCGCCGGCACGTCGCTCAGGAATCAGGAGCAGAAATCTCAACAGGTGTAAAATATATTATTAGTAACAGTACTGGTTGTCTGGTTGCTGGTCGCACTAGCTCCCCGCTTTCATCTGGTACAGGTGACTACATTTACATTAACAGACACCCCTGGCATGGGAGCGTGGGTAGCCTGCCAACCTTGTGCTCAGCGAAATTCCGTCCAACAGCACTGCATCCCCGTGGCATCGTGTACTGTGTAGACTACTGGTAATTAATCTACTAAATGGAGTACTTCCATGTGGCTAAAGTTAACCAAGCCATCTGACATCCCATGCCTGGCTTGTTTTGAAATAAGCGAGGACACAGCCATTTTAGAGTGCACATGGTGAAACTGCGACCTGCTCAGCATTGATCATATAGTGCTTTGTTTTTTTTCTAGATCGGACATTTAGCCCGTTTTTCATTAAGAGGAAGCAGAGGTTGTTAAACAACAACAACAGGCATCCAGGTAATCCCAAGATTACCAAGACCCCAAGCACCCGATACAAGAAAACAAGAAAACAAGCAAGAAAGTAGGACCCTTCACTACAGACCTAACCGACTGGACCTATAGAACAATATCGACACAAAGGTTGTCCACTCAGAAGACGAAGTCGCGGTGGTAAAGCATCCACCAATAAAAACCAAGATAACGGCGACAACAGCGACCAAGTAGCCACTGTGAACAACCGAACGACTACATCGACAACTCCAACAGCGACCAGGTAGCCGCTGAGAGCCGAGCAACTGGAGCGGCAACATCAACAACGACCAGGTAGCTGCTATGAACCACGCGACTACGACTTCAACATCAACAGCGACTAGGTAGCCGCTGTGAGGAGCCGGACGACTGCAGTGGCAACATCAACTGAGGCAGGGCAGACCGATGCGAAGAAAGAATGAAGCACACATAGATACAATACAGTAAGGTCCGACTCCGGCGAACGGTGCGGTGGGATCAAGCGGGGTGCATCAACGAAGCCTCCAAGAAGGTGACGACATCCGCGGACGCCAACTTCGTTGGAAGGAGCACCCAAAAGGGACTTTCGTCCCCGAACTTGCCCTAGCAACCCCAACAACGAACTGAGCATTTGACGACACCTCCAAGAAGGTGATGACGCTGGCGTGCCACCGTCGTCGCCCGAAGGCAACAAGCCTAGCGAGGTTTTCACCCCAAGCAGCCCAAGGCTAAGGAGGCGCCGCCCATCAGCCAGCGGCCAATAGGTCGGCAGAAACACCGCGTGTTGGGAGGTGGACGTCCTCCCAAGATGGCCACTACGCAGGGGACAGTGGAACCAGAGCGAGCCTTCCTAGGCCCAGGCGGACTGCTAGAGGTGACCGGCCGGCCGCACCGGCACGTAGGGAGCCGAACGCCACCGCCACAGGCAGGGAGGGAAGCGGGCCACGGCCCTGGCGGACACCCTGGCCAGCCGCAGCACGACCCGTCCGCCGAAGACCCCCACGATGGCCGACACCACGCAGAGCCACAGAAGCGAGCTGTACCAGATCTGGCGAAGGTGAGTCGCCTCGTTTTCCGATGGATGGGGGGCGAACACCCCAGGTCACAGATCCGGTGATGGGGATGGCAAATCTGGCCCCCAAGAGCCCGGATCCGGTGTGCCGGCCGTCGACTCGCCGAAGGCAAAGGAGAGGCATGGTGGTGGAGGGGTGGGAGGGAGGAGATGGGGAAAGGGGCTGCGACAGGCATCTTTTTTCGAGCCGCCGCCGCCGCACGGCGGAGGGCGGCGGCGGCGGCTGGGGGGCGCCGACGAAGTCGCCCAGCGCTCGGGGGAGGAGGTGCGCCTTTTTTTGGTCCTCTTTCTTGCTTGCTTTGGCACTGCCTAAACACCCAAGCAACGAAGACCCTCCTGCAGATCAACGCCTACAGTGAGTGGAAGTGGTCCTGTTCGTTGTGATGAGGCTTCCAATACTAAGTAGCACCTATCTAGCTGCTTGGTACTATCTGGCTGGCCGTATTCAGCTTCCAGAAAGGTCCATTATTTCTGATCACTGATTGCGTTCGAGACATGCAGAGGACGAAACTTCATCAGCTTGCAGCGACGCATGCTAAAACCGTAACAATGCAAAGCAGGGACCCCTTTAATTTGTGCCATTTTCATTTTGACACTAGTAGCAGTATTGACGTCCTACCTACCGTGAGCGAGGCTAATAATACAGCTGGCCTACTGCCTGTAAGGTTTTTTATAGCTTTTTCTTGGCCCACTCATATAGTAGTTATTAGTTTTTCGCTCTTAATATATGACCCACTTATCTCTCTCGCAGAGTTTCTTGGTTCTTGTGCCTTAAGCCGGCTATAAGCTTACCGCTCGCTTCTCCTTTCTTCTCTCTACCTCAACATTTAGTCAGCTTATCGCCTGTTATTATACTTGTTCTTAAGCCGGCGAAACACGTATCATGCGCCCCTCCCATCCCATGCGTGGCTCATAGAAAGGACACCACGCCGAATCATGGCGCTCGTGCTTTGCTTCAAAAGCAATGCAAGGGTGCTCCCTCCTATCCTATCGTCAGTCATCCAATGCATGGATCCACACTACACATCGCAGCAACGATCCCTCGATCGACCATGCATTGCATTTGCATGCATCCATGAGCGCTAGAGCGAGACCATGCTACTGGATAGACATAAGCTTAGCTACGACAAGTATGCTAAAGAAAACAAGGTCGAAGCATATGATCGTTCACCACGCGGCCGGCGCCTAACTTTGCTGGAAACGACCATAAAATACGTCATGCTTTGCGCTTACCAAGCTTCCCTTTTTCACGGGGTCAGTAGATAAATGGCCTCTCGGGAACTTTCTAGAAGTACGTGAGAATCTCATCTGCCCGAGTGAAAGAATTACACCAGCGCCAAGGACTGTCATGTATGCCCATGCCAGGAGGTGTGGGTTAAAAATTTCACAGTACAATCATGCATACACTAAACGGTATACAAGGCAGTACTAGAGTATATATATAGCGCTAGTTTTTTGCAGGCTTGTAATCTACAGATCCAGAACCCTAGCACGTGCCCTCGGCCTAATGTTCCCTTAACGGATCTGAGAAAAGCGCTGTTAATTGTCACTGCAATGCAAGATATGTCAAGCAGCAGGGGCGGATCCAAAGGGGGGGCTGGGGGGGGCTCCAGCCCCCCCTAATTTCTTGATTTCAATGCTAATTACTGTAGCAAAAACTTGATTTCACCGTTAAATCTTCGTGCAAATCAACATCTCTGTTGTTTTAGCCCCCCCTTATCCCGCATCCCACATCCGCCACTGTCAAGCAGTCAACTTTTCTACTGTGCAGGCAAATAGGCAATGCAAGGACCCACTGCACTCGTAATTTATGCGTACTCTCGTGATGGTCATGCATGTTACCAAGTGATATGTGAGACTGCAAATCTGCAACCCTGCAAAGGGTTGAAAAAGAAAAGGGGAATGTGCTTTCATTTTCATATTCGTATATACTCCCTCCGTCCCACAAATAAGTGTATGTTTTTGACTTCTACACTTCTTGTTTGACCGTTCGTCTTATTTAAAATTTTTTAATAAATATTATTTGTTTTGTTACGACTTATTCAATCATTAGAGATATTTTCATAATGATTTATTTATTTTATTATTTATAAAAAAAAATTTAAATAAGACAAATGGTCAAACATAGAGTGTAGAAGTAAAAAACGTTCACTTATTTGTGGGACGGAGGGAGTACTACTGGAAAAGCGATGCTATTTTCAGGGCCTTGCATGTGCAGCCAGAGAGCAGCTTTCAATCGCAGTGGCACCAAACCAAGCCTTGCCATTTGCCAAAGCATATTCTCCTACCTTGCGGTAACATTGCTATGAGATACTAGCTAGCTGGCGCGCGAGAGATCTTTTAAATTTCTTGCCATTTCAGGGCACCGACATGCATGCCAAACCTAGCTGAGGAACAGCAACAGCTTTGGACGTATATATGTGTAGTGAACCATGATAAAGAGCTGGCTAGCTATATCAGTCGTCGGTGGTGTGAATGGATGAAATTGCGAGTGTTGCATCATATGCATGTATGTACTAGTTGCCTTGCTGATGAGCTCACTCGAGCATTGCTGCATGTTAAAAAAAAATCTTGTGAGTTCCCCACTCCACTTTGCTAAGGCCACATTTGGGACACAGAAATCTCACAAAACGTACAGCAGAAAAAAAAACCTTCAAAAGACATGTGATCAAATTTCTACATAAGTAGGTGGAATGGAAAGATTTTTACTGTTAGCAGACAACTATTATCTCTAGGAAAATCCTCGCATATTTCTGAAAGTAAAATACTCTTTTTGGGAGCAAAAGAAGCTAGTATACTTTTTTGTACATGAAATAGGTTATATGAAAATTTATTATCTAATACGACGATTCCCACCGACAGGATGCAGTCCACCGAGACAGTCTTATGTACCCTCGGATATTTTCGTTCTGGAAGTATTGATGGTGTCCGCCAAACAACACTCTAGTGCTGGCTGCTGGGCGTTTTTCCGGGCGGTGTTTGTGCGTGGCCACAGCCACACCAATAAAGGGCTGGTTTAGTTGCAAAATATTTTGCAAAATAACATTGTAGCAAATTTTGTTGTTATTTGGTAATTAGTGTCCAATCATGGTCTAATTAAGCTTAAAAGATTTGTCTCGTCCATTTCGTCTAAACTGTGTATTAGTTTTATTTTTTATCTATATTTAGTGTTTCATGCATGCGTTCAAATATTCGATGTGACGAGGAACGTTGAAAAATTTTGCAAAATTTTTTGCAACTAAACAGGGCCAAAGACGAGCGGGCCGTGATCTCGATTTCCGTGTAAATGATCGATTTCGCCTGTTTTCCTGTGGTTTGGTTCGGCGGGCGGATGGAGGTGGGAAGAAGACAACCGGCTGAGACTTTGTTCACTTCCCAATCCCAACCTAAAATATTTCCTCTTCTACTCATCACATCAAATCTTTCGACGTATGCATATAGCATTAAATGTAGGTAAAAAAGATAATTAATTATATAGTTTATCTGTAAATGTCGGGACGAATCTTTTGAGCCTAGTTAGTCCATGATTGGATAAATTTTGCCAAATAACAACGAAAGATGCTACAGTAACTTTTCACCTACTTTTCGCAAAGTGAACACACCCTCAGCTTTTTCAGCGGCGATCATATTATGAGCTAAAAATGCCTCGTTTGCTCAGATGAATGCACATGCTTCTCGTCGTCGTCAGCCATTTGTGGGTGTGGGCATCACTCTCTCCCTTTCCTTCTGCACAACCGCGTATACTGTATTCGTCCCTAGCCCTAAACCTTTCCACACTAGGCCGTGTTTAGTTCGCCGGAATCGGCGTTTGCCAAGTTACTGTCATCAATTACCAAAAATAGGAGATTGAAAGTCTCTAGTTTGGTTTTGACTAATTGATGAAATATAAGACTAACCTTTGTATCTAAGTGGATGATTTAGATAAAGGTGATCATTGAATATGAGACATGACATTAACTCATGTGACCAAGATGATGAAGACCGAGATGATGCTTGGCTCGATGGACCGGTTGTGAAGGTGAAGGGCAAGTTGAGGCTTCGAAGCGAAGGACCATGCGATGGTGAAGCTTGAGCAAGACTTGGCGCCGACGGACCGATGCAACGGTGAAGAGCAAGTGAAGTCAAGGTCGATGGATCGAGACGGTCATGTGATGATATGAAGTGGATCATATCTTTTGGAAAAATAAAATGGGCTCAAGGCAAAGGTATAACCATAGGGCCATTTTGTTTTGCACTCAAGACAGCATAGAGAGTGTGAGTGGTTTAGGATCGATAGCCGAATTATTAAGAGGGGAAGTCTTATCGATTACTCGACGCACGGGTGCCACTAGGTGAATTCATGAAGTGCATTGCATGTAGGGCCTAGTGAGCTAACTGGAAGACCTTCGAAAATTATTATGAAAATACTAACACACGTGCATTGCATCTAGGGCCTAGTGAGCTAACTGTCGCATCTGGTTGTTGTCTGGAGCGCGTCCGGTCGATGCTTTGCAGGCTCGCGGCGCTGTGCACAAAGCGCGTCCGGTCGGTTGGGCAGCATGTCCGGTCGCTCGTTTGACCGTTGGAACGCTGTGTCGACCGTTGAGATCGGGCGGCCGCGTTTGAATCTAGAGGGACACGTGGACGGTGCAGGGCGATCGGACGCGGTTAAGCGCGTCCGGTCAGTTTCGACCGGCACGTCCGGTCATCCCAAAAAGCGCCCAGTGAAGGGGTACAACGGCTCTATTTGTTTGGGATGCTTATAAATACTTATTGGCCGGCACTTGGGGAGGTCTCTTGTGATTTCTAACACTCTTGTGCATCCTTTTAGCTAGAGCTTCTCCCTCCCACTCATCTCTCTTGCTTGATTGCAAATCAAAAGTGAGATTGAGTGATCCCAAAGTGCATTGCATAGCTTGAGGGCATCTAGTGGCACTTATGGGTGGTTTAGCCGGTGGATTTCTTGTTACTCTTGGAGAGTACCGCTCCTAGCCGGCTTGGAGATTGTTGGAGGCATTGGCAAGAGAAGGAGATTGTTCTTGGTCACCTCCGGTTGATTGTAAGAGGTTCTTATGCTTTTCTCGGCGGAGTGCCAAAAGCAACTCTATTACATTGCACGTGTCATTGAGTTACCTCACTTGAGAGTGATGTCTTGCGGTGCCTTACGGGGCGTGCCTTGAGGGGCAAGTGACTTGAGGGTCACACCGAGAAACATCTAAGTGTTGGTCGACACAACCGGTGACGTAGCTTGTCGGTGCACAAGTGAACACCGGGCGAACAAAACTATTGTGTCTCTTGTCTCCCGGTGATTGGTCTTCATATTGTGTTGTTATCAATATTGATTGATTGTATATCATCTTGGTGATTGGCAATATCTTCACTCCACCGTTGGTATAAGATTCACAATCCTCTCTCTTGCATTTACATTTACTAGATTTTCTTGTGTAGCTCTAGTAGTAGCCTTTGCTAGTAGTTGTTAGCTTGCTCACTAGTATAAAATTAGTGACATAGCCCTTATGTGAACTAGAGATCATAATCTACTAGACTTGTGGATATGAGGCTTGCATCACAACCGTAGGCTAAGCAAAACTCTCTTTACGCTGTTTGTTATTCTAACAAGTTTGCTTAGTGGTTCTTGTAAGTTTTTTTAGGCTATTCACCCCCCTCTAGCCATCTAGGACCTTATACACGGGAACACACAAACGTGGCCAAGAGAGGAGGATCCTAGATTAAGTGTCACGAAAGGGTAAGCCGGTCTGGCATTCGACGGAGACGTCAAATCCTTAGGAGGGGTGATTGTAACAGCCCCAAAATGGGCCCAGTGGGCCAAATTCACGGAATGGGCCATTGTACTACAGCTGGGGCAGTGGGGTGGTACTGTAGACGGAAGGTACTGCACATCTGGACTCCAGATACTGTAGCGGCCCAATACTATTCACCGGTTACCGTAGCATCGCGAAAAACTGTGCAACCAGAAATTTAGTACCAAACCGTGAATCCTGAGGTGGTTCGACCAGCTTAAATACCAGGGCCAGGGACATGTAGTAACCTTCGGTTAACTGTTTTGAGCGAAGCGAGGACGAAAGCTCAAGCGGGTTGCTACGCAGGTGGGACCACTCCTTGGTAGAGTGGGCCTAGGCCGTGTATGCCAGGACGGGATGTTACACAGGGTCTAGACGCGCAGATACAAATTCACTAGTCACTCTGTTTAGACACTCGGTCATCTAGACACCGACACAACTGAAGGCGGTTCATTGTGGATGGCGGTCTGGGCGGGAGCACCCGTTGCTTTCCCTTGAAGCTTCATGGACAGCGATGAAAGGTCCTTGCTTGGTTTTGGTAATTGAGTGACAACTTAGGTGGACTAATATGTGGTTATGTGAGATACACAGGAGATTAGTCCACATGTGATGGTGTCATGAAGGAGCTCATTGCATATGAGACATGACATGGAGTCATGTGACCAAGGTGGAGAAGATCAAGATGAGGCTTGGCTTGATGGACCGGTTGCTAGGGTGAAGGGCAAGTTGTGTGATGGCTTGGCGCCGAAGGACCGAGGCAACGGTGAAGAGCAAGTGAGGTAAAGATCGATGAACCAATACGGTCACGTGATGATATGAAGTGGATCATATCATTTGGTGATTGGTTGGTGCATGTGTTGCATCAACGTCGGAGGAGATGGAGTGGAATGCGCAAGGCAAAGGTATAACCTAGGGCATTTCCATTTCACCGGTCATAGGTGTGTAGAGAAGTTTATGACCGGATTTAGGATAGATGGCCGTACTATCAAGAGGGGTAAACTTGTTTGCATATCGGTCATCTAGTGCCACTCGTGTGATCTAACTATGCATCGTTGCTAGGATGGAGTGGCGTGGCAAGTTGAGTGGTTAACTCCTTCGGTAAAATGATTATGAAAATGCTAACACACGTGCACAAGGTGGTGTTCACTTGTTGGTGTTGGCACATTTGCGAAGGCGTTGGAGTTTGAGCAGTAGAGAGGGTTTGGGTTCCTCTCTCCCTCCCGCCGAGCTTGCGAGCGCGGGATTCAGGCGTTTTTGAAGTGTTGAAAAGCCTATTTTCCACTACGCCGGAAGTCGGAAAAGAAACGGAGGCGAACGGAGGTCACAGAGGTGACCGGACGCTGCACCGGACGCGGTCATGGTATGACCGGACGCGTCCGGTCAGTACAGCGCAGACGCGGGTGTTAGGGTTTGTAACCGGCGCGTCCGGTCACTCGCGGGACCAGCGCGTCCGGTCTTGCGCCCAGAAGGAACTGAGGTTCGCAGAGGATGATCGGACGCGTCCGATCGTTGAAGGTGCTTACTGGACTCTAACCGGACGCTGGCACTGTCGCGTCCGGTCGTCGCAAGGAGCGCGTCCGGTCATGTCGTTGCGCGCGCGGTACTGTGCGATCGGCGCGTCCGGTCATTGCCAAGGGCGCGTCCGGTCATCGGGACCGGCGAGTCCGGTCGTTATGAGAAGCGCGTCCGGTCATAGGGTTTGACCGTTGGCGTAGTGACCATTCGAGGATCGGACACGGCTGAGCACGTCCGGTCGTTTTGAGAGGCGCGTCCGGTCATGGGATTTGACCGTTGGCGCAGTGACCGTTGGAGGATCTAACGGTCGCATTTGAAATTTGAGGGACACATGGACGTCGCAGGGCGACCGGACGCGGTTGAGCACGTCCGGTCAGTTTCGACCGGCGCGTCCGGTCGTCCCGAGTTTTGCCCAGTGAAGGGGTAACGGCTCTATTTGACCGTGGGGTTATAAATAGATGCATTGGCCGGCTGTGGCCAAAAGTGGAGCACACTTTAGCCTTGGTGGCTTGTGTGGTAGTGCTTGGGAGCCCTCTAACTCACTCATGCTTGATAGTGTTCATCGGATCAAGTGAGAGAGCGATTCTAGTGCGTTGCATCGAGAGGATTGCATCGAGTGGCACTAGGTGATCGTGTTGCAAGCCGATGGTGCTTGTTACTCTTGGAGGTTGCCACCTCCTAGACGGCTTGGTGGCTTGCGACTCCATTGAAGCACGCGTGGAGATTGTGCGTGGCTCCGGAGGAGGATTTGTGAGGGGGATTGTGCTCACCCCGCGGGGATCGCGAAGAGCAACTCTAGTAAAGCTCGTGGCTTAGAGGATCCCTATCTTGAGAGTGGATGGGCGGCACCCGCTGAGAGTTTGACTCTTGATAGTCAATTAGCTCATGATCCATCAAGTGGGTGTATCGCCACAACGGGGACTAGCTTGGTGGCAACCAAGTGAACCTCGGTGAAAAACTGCCGTGTCAACATTGTGTACATCTTCTCGGTGGTTTGCTTTCGATTCACAAGCTTGTATTTACATTCATATACTTATGCTTGTGTAGTTGCTCTTGTAACTAGTTTGCTTATATAGTTAGCTAGTTACCTTCTTGCTTGTGTAGCATAGAAGTAGCTCCCGTTGCGTGGCTAATTTGGTTTGTGTAACCTTGTTAGTCATATTGCTTAGTTTGTGTAGCTAAGTAATTTGCGCTCTCTAGTTTGGCATTAGTTGCCTTGCTATTGAGCATTGCTAGTGAGCATAGGTGGCTTCGTGCTTTTGCTTACTAGAATTGTGTAGGAGCTCCCCGGCTTTGCTAAAGTACTAGTGCATAGGTTTGTGTGACCTTGCTCTAGAATTATTTAGGAGAGATCTTGCTAAGGAAAGCACCTTAGTTACATTTTTAGGATCTTTGTGAGGTGCTTGTGAACTTAGATAGAGGGGTGTAGTCTTGGCTAGACCGATAGTTTTAATTCCGCATTTGTTTCGGTTTGCCGACGTGATTAATTTTAGAAAGGACTATTCACCCCCCCTCTAGTCCGCCATCTCGACCCTACAATTGGTATCAGAGCCCGGTCTCTCATTTGTGGTCTTCACCGACCCGAGAGGATGGCGGAATATGGACTAGATGTTGATTGTCCTCACATGTTTGATGGCACACACTTTGCACGGTGGAAAAATTGGATGATATGCAATTTTAAGTTTATTTGCCCTCAAATGTGGTGGATGGTAGATGTAGGCTTTTCTCATGTGTTGGATGAAGATAATCTAACTCAAGCACAAGAGAAATGCCTAGATCTTGACATCCAAGCTACTAACATCATGTATAGATCTTTGGATGATAGCATCTTTGGTAAGATCATGGACCTCAAATCCGCTCATGAGATATGGGCCTATCTCAATGAAAAGTATGGAGCTATCACCAATGATGACGATGATGTCAAGTCCAAGGAGGTTGCACATGATGATGTTGAGCATGACCACAACACGATGGTTGTGGAGGATTGCTCCACCTCATGGTCAAGTGATGATGATGATCGATCTACCACAAGTTCACTTGACAAGAATGGTGATGATGCATCAAGTGTTGCAAGTGATGTTTCTACCCCAAGCACACTTGATGGTGACAACGTTGGTTCATGCTCGGGCCTTGATGATGCTACTACAAGCCCATCCACTACATCACATTGCTTCATGTCACTAGGTGACACAAAGGTATCAAATGATAATGTGATTGATCATGTTGATTCATATGATGAGCTTGTTAGTAGACTTGCTAGCATGAACATGTCTTTAGAAAATGAGAAAGCTAAAACAATGAAATTAGAAAATGAAAACTCTTTTCTAAAGAACTCATGTGAAGAACATAAGAGCTTACTTGATGATCTTAAATCTTCACATGAGAAGCTAATGTTGACTCATGAGAAAGTACTTGCATCTCATGAGGAATTGTTAGAAAAACATGCTTCTCTCATTAAGGTGTTTTTAAAGAAAATTAAAAATAATGAGAGCTCATCACATGGATCAAATGATCAATTGCAAAATGTGACTAACCCATGTGATGTAGGGAGAAAGCATGTATCCACCTCTTGTGATGATTTATTAGATATGCCATGTTCTTCACATATATATGCTTGTTCTACTTCTATGTCTTGTGAGACTAACTTTTTGAAGGAGAACAATGAGCTCAAAAGTGAAGTGAAGAAATTGAGCAACAAGTTAGAGAGGTGCTACAACTCTAAAATCGCCATTGAGCATATCATGACCAATCAAAGAAAATATGGTGATAAGAGTGGTATTGGCTACAACAAGAGCAAGGGCAAGATTATGAAGAAGCAAGATGCAAAGAAGCTATCCCAACTCATGTGCTACCGATGCCATGAAGTGGGACATATTGCCAAGTGTTGCCCTACCAAGAAGTCTCAAGTTGAGCCAAAAGCAAAGCCCCAAGATCAAGTCAAAATCAACCATGAAGATGATGATGACTTGATGAAGAAGAAGAAGAAAACAAGAAGGGGTGGTAGAGCAAGGCATCCAATGCAAATCCAAGATGCCAAGATGATGAGCAAGAATCAAATCGAGAAGAAAGTACATGCTCACATCAAGTGCTTCAAGTGTGGAGATATGGGACACTTTGTCTCGGGGTGTCCTACCAAGCTTGAGAAGAAAGCTCAAGCAACTCATAAGAGGCAAGGCATTTAGAAGCAACACATGAGCAAGGAAGAAAAGGCTCACTCTAAAAGAAGTTGCTACTTATGCCGGGAAAGGGGACATATGGCTCATTCATGTCCCCTAGGTAACAATTCTAAGCCTATTTCAATTGATAATACTAATATGCTTAGAAAGGATGGCAATGGTACCTCATTGGTTGGAATTGCAAAACATCCCGCTAACCATACTAAGGCTTTGCCTAAGTATGTTGCTCCTAACTTGAGAGGACCCAAACTTGTTTGGGTACCATCAAAAAGTGGATGATTGTTTGTAGGTACCATCGGCATTGGAGGCTTGATTCATTTGGATTCATATTGGTCATCATATGTTGAATCAAGTTTTAAAGCTTAGTGCATATTCTATCCCAATTGTAAGGTCCTAGATGGCTAGAGGGGGGGTGAATAGCATATTAAAAAATCTACACAAGCCACTAAGCAAACTTGTTAGAATAACAAACGGCGTAAAGCGAGTTTTGCTTAGCCAAGGGTTGTGATGCAAGCCTCCTATCCACAAGTCTAGTAGATTAAGATCTCTAGTTCACACAAGAGCTATGTCACTATTTAAACACTAGTGAGCAAGCTAACAACTACTAGTAAAGGCTACTACTAGAGCTACACAAGATAATCTAGTAAAAGTAAATGCAAGAGATAGGATTGTGTATCTTGTACCAACGGTGGAGTGAAGATGTTGCCAATCACCAAGATGATATACAATCAATCAATATTGACAACAACACAATATGGAGATCAATCACCGGGAGACAAGAGACACAATATTTTTGTTCACCCGGTGTTCACTTGTGCACCGACAAGCTACGTCACCGGTTGTGTCGACCAACACTTAGATGGTTCCTCGGTGCGACCCTCAAGTCACTTGCCCCTCAAGGCACGCCCCGCAAGGCACCGCAAGACACCACTCTCAAGTGAGGTAACTCAATGACACGCGCAATGTAATAGAGTTGCTTTTGGCGTCCCGCCGAGGAAAGCACAAGAACCTCTCACAAACAACCGGAGGTGGCCAAGAACAATCACCTTCTCTTGCCAACGCCTCCAACAATCTCCAAGCCGGCTAGGAGCGGTACTCTCTAAGAGTAACAAGAAATCCACCGCCTAAACCACCCACAAGTGCCACTAGATGCCCTCAAGCTATGCAATGCACTTTGGGATCACTCAATCTCACTTATGATTTGCAATCACTCAAGAGAGATGAGTGGGAGGAGATGCTCTAGCTCAAAGGATGTACAAGAATGTTAGAAATCACTAGTTACCTCCCCAAGGGCCGGCCAACGAGTATTTATAAGCCTCCCATCCGAATAGAGCCGTTATACCCCTTCACTGGGTTCTGTCGGGATGACCGGACGCGCCGGTCATAACTGACCGGACGCGCTCAACCGCGTCCGATCCTCCAACGGTCACTGCGCCAACGGTCAAACCCCATGACCGGACGCGCCTCTCAAAACGACCGGACGCGCTCAACCGCGTCCGATCCTCCAACGGTCACTGACCCTCAACGGTCAAACCAACGACCGGACGCGCCCTAGGCAACGACCGGACGCGCCTGTCAAACGACCGGACGCGCTGCTTCGAATGACCGGATGCACCGATCGCACAGCATCGCGCGCCCGCGAAGTAACGACCGGACGCGCCCCTCGTAACGACCGGACGTGACAGTGCCCGCGTCCGGTTTGAGTCCAGTAAGCTCCTTCAACGATCGGACGCGTCCGATCATGTGTGACCGGACGCGCCCCGCGTCCGATCGTCCTCTGTGAACCTCAGTTCCTTCTGGGCGCATGACCGGACGCGCCGGTCCCGCGAGTGACCGGACGCGCCTGTTGCAAACCCTAGCCCCCACACGCCTGATACCGCGCTGTACTGACCGGACGCGTCCGGTCACACCGTGACCGCGTCCGGTGCAGCGTCCGGTCACCTCAGTGACCCTGTTCGCCTCCGTTTCTTTTCCGACTTTCGGCGTAGTGGAAAATAGGCATTTCATTTCCCCGAAATCGCCTGAATCCCGCGCTCACACGCTCGGCGGGAGGGAGAGAGGAACCCAAACCCCTCTCTACCCGCAAACCACAGCGCGACCAACGCCACCTTTGCAAATGTGCCAACACCATCAAGTGTACATCTCCATGTGCTTGTGTGTTAGCTTTTTCTCAAACATTTTCAAAGGTTTTCCAATTAGCTCACTAGGCCCTACATGCAATGCACTTCATGAATTCACCTAGTGGCACCCGTGCATCGAATAACCGATAAGACTTCCCCTCTTAATAGTTCGGCTATCGATCCTAAACCACTCACACCCTCTATGGTGTCTTGAGTGTAAAACAAAATGGCCCTATGGTTATACCTTTGCCTTGAGCCCATTTTGTTTCTCCAAATGATATGATCCACTTCATATCATCACATGACCGTCTCGATCCATCGACCTTGACTTCACTTGCTCTTCACCGTTGCATTGGTCCGTCGGCGCCAAGTCTTGCTCAAGCTTCACCATCGCATGGTCCTTCGCTTCGAAGCCTCGACTTGCCCTTCACCTTCACAACCGGTCCATCAAGCCAAGCATCACCTCGGTCTTCATCATCTTGGTCACATGAGTCAATGTTATGTCTCATATTTCAATGACCACCTTTATCTAAATCATCCACTTAGATACAAAGGTTAGCCCTAGGTTTCATCAATTTAGCCAAAACCAAACTAGGGACTTTCACCAATGCCAAGTCAAAATAAGTGAAGTCCAAATACTACAACATACAAGTGCAACATTCAAGATTGTGATGATTTATTGGATATATTTGATGGCTTGCAAATATTCAAGTTGAAAGCTTGCTATTGGATGATCATGAGCTAACCAAGGTATATCTCTAGTTGATTATTTCACTTGGGTGCATATGAGTTGATTGAATTAGGATATATATGCAATGTTGCTTGCTATGAGATGTTTGAATGGATTAATTGCTTAAGCAATCAAGTTTGAATTGATTTGTGTTGGATAAATTCATGAGATGACCTTTAGTAAGTGGATTGAATGTATATATATCTTGTGAAAGTGTTCAAACAAGTTAGTTTCAAGTTTGATTCATATTTGATGAAGTATTGCTCAATGTATTGAAATCTGTCCAAAATTAAAAATCTGAGCTAGCAGTGATCTTAGCCATGTTTGAGTGAACAAATCTATTTGGATTGGCTTGAAATTTGGTATACATGCTCTACACTTATGAAAGAAGATGCTGTAGAAATTTCATGAGAAGTGGATAAGAGATGCTTCGGTTTTGGAGTACATCTTGTCAGCTATAGTGCAGCAGTTTTCAGCATGTAGCAGTGGTGGAAGATTTGAAATCTGGTAGCAATCTAGATGTCAAATGAATCTCAAATTTTTACAGCTGCTAGATGACTTAGTGAATCACATCTCCACCAAATTTTATGGCATTTGGATCTGTACATTGGGAGATATGAATTATTTTTTTGAAGGGTATAGAATCTGCCAGAAAAGTGACAATCATTGGATTAATCTAGAGTCACTTTAATTGAAAGGTCCTCAAGTTGGAAACTTGTTTATAAGTGGTTGAGGTACCTAAGTTTGGTTTTGAATTAATCTAGAAGCATGACAAGAGATGAGTACAAGGACATTGATTGTGGAATGTACCTAGTGTACAAATTTGGTACTCAAATTTGAAAATGAAGATCAAACTCAAGATGAAAATGAGGTTCAAGTTCTAGTAATGATTGGAGATCATTTAGTAGAAAGAAAAGGACTTAAAGAATAATTCAAGGTTACTCATCAAGTTAAGTCCATAGATCAATCAATCAAAGGCAATTCAAGTAAGTGTCAAGGATGGTTCTTTGGAGAGAGGTCACTTCTCCCTGCTGAGGGGGCTTGCCGCCCATGGGTGGGTAAACCGAGCACCGGCTTGGAAGGCTAACATGGAAGTGATGAATTCAAGGGACATTTGAGATGCTTAATTGAAGCAATCAATAGGGTTGATCAAGAAAAGCAAGCAACACCCAAAAGAGAGCTAGTCATGGTTATAAAATTGGTATCATAAGTACTTCTCTCATGCAAGCATTGATCAAAGAGAAAAAGCAAGCCAACCACAACAAGAGATAATGCACTTGATTATTAGTGGTTCTCATTTCATATGGGTGAAGAATGGATTTCTCTATAATGATTGGTCTTCACCAAGCTTATAAATTGGACTTCACATTGCTATTGGAGTAATGAATTGGAATCTATGTGACTATCCTCTACTCCAACATAACAAAGGTATCATTGCAATGTGCATGATCATTTCATCCCTTACTAGTATGCGATTAGTGCATATAGTACATGCTTACTAGGATCATGCATAACAAATGAAAAATTTAAATTCATAGCCTACCACTATTGCTTGAATTGTTTAAATGATCTAGTGGTATGTGTATGAATTTGTTCATGAGCTAGTGAACCCAAGTACTTGATCTAGTTTGGATTGCTAACAAGTGACAAGTACAACATTGGCAAGATAACCCTTAGTATGAGAAGTGAAGAAGCTTGTCATTGGATCAAACCGGACTTAGAATCTTAGGCAAATCAACTTAGTTCAAGTCATACTAGAAGCTCATAACAATGATATGGGTACAAGCACAGACAACAATGCAAATGGATATCTAGGGTGTTTTAAATGGTATCTAGACTCAAAATATTTCTTCAATTGGTATTTACACGTGGTGTCTAGATCATGATCTACAAGCGATATCCTACAAGTGGTACTCATGAAGATAGCAAATGTTCAAGAAAAGATCATATTGACAAATCCTACAAGTGGTTCCATGATAGAGGATTCTTCAAATTGGTATCACACATTTATTCGTGGTATTTCTACACATGATATCATTTATACAAGACCGTGGTTCCACAAGTGATCCTCAACTTTAAGTGATCATCAAATGAAGAAAGTTCCCTCACACACAAGAGCTCAAGATTATCAAGTGAATGACCCATGCTATGACATAGGGGGAGGAGCCCCACCTAATGGTATCAAGGTCAAAGATCCTAAGTGGTATCTTAAGAGCAACATACAAGTAATGTCATTCCAACATGTGCAGTGATGTCCATCAACAACGCAATATTCAAGTCTCAACCATCTACCCCAATGCAAACCTTTGCATCAATGAGATGTACACCCTTTATGGAAATTGATGACAAAGGGGGAGAAGTTGGAACAAAGATATGTCAATACACCAAGAGAGAGAGGTTTGGGAAGAGATTGAACAAAGATATCATGAGAAGATGAGTTTGGACATGGAGATGGACAAAGAGGGAGCAACATTGAAGAAATGAGAAGGATCAAAATTCTTGGATAAAAGAAGCACACAAGTAGGGGGAGCAAGCTCATGAACATTGTTTGGTTGCATTTGATATGTTCATATTCATGTGTTTGCTTGCATTGCATAAGTTTTATATTTAATATGCATGCTTGTGTGTTGTATGCTAGTTATAGAACTTGAATGATGATATGATAACTAGCATGCATAGGATGATAGCTAGACTTGTGTTTATCATGAAAAACTAGAACCTTGCTTATAATGTTGATCTCACGGGGTTTCTAGTATTTTTGATGTCTAGCTACTCATGATGCTAAGGATGATGGCAAACTTGTGATTTTCAAATGATATCGAGCTATCAAATGGTATCAAACTACAAAGGTTTATTCTATACACCTTAGCATCACTTAGTAGTGTTAACCCTCCCACAAATTTCATATTTATGCATATGTGCAAGCTTGAAACCAAACCATTTGAGCACATATGTAGGGGGAGTTATCACTACCAAGTCGGATTTTATGGTGCTTATCCAAATCCTAACATAGAGCTTAAATGTTGGATAAGTGGCATAAAGTCCAAAAGAACTTAATTTCCATATCTTTGTAGAGTTGTCATCAATTACCAAAAAGGGGGAGATTGAAAGGTCCTTGCTTGGTTTTGGTAATTGAGTGACAACTTAGGTGGACTAATATGTGGTTATGTGAGATACACAGAAGATTAGTCCACATGTGATGGTGTCATGAAGGAGCTCATTGCATATGAGACATGACATGGAGTCATGTGACCAAGGTGGAGAAGATCAAGATGAGGCTTGGCTTGATGGACCGGTTGCTAGGGTGAAGGGCAAGTTGTGTGATGGCTTGGCGCCGAAGGACCGAGGCAACGGTGAAGAGCAAGTGAGGTAAAGATTGATGAACCAATACGGTCACGTGATGATATGAAGTGGATCATATCATTTGGTGATTGGTTGGTGCATGTGTTGCATCAACGTCGGAGGAGATGGAGTGGAATGCGCAAGGCAAAGGTATAACCTAGGGCATTTCCATTTCACCGGTCATAGGTGTGTAGAGAAGTTTATGACCGGATTTAGGATAGATGGCCGTACTATCAAGAGGGGTAAACTTGTTTGCATATCGGTCATCTAGTGCCACTCGTGTGATCTAACTATGCATCGTTGCTAGGATGGAGTGGCGTGGCAAGTTGAGTGGTTAACTCCTTCGGTAAAATGATTATGAAAATGCTAACACACGTGCACAAGGTGGTGTTCACTTGTTGGTGTTGGCACATTTGCGAAGGCGTTGGAGTTTGAGCAGTAGAGAGGGTTTGGGTTCCTCTCTCCCTCCCGCCGAGCTTGCGAGCGCGGGATTCAGGCGTTTTCGAAGTGTTGAAAAGCCTATTTTCCACTACGCCGGAAGTCGGAAAAGAAACGGAGGCGAACGGAGGTCACAGAGGTGACCGGACGCTGCACCGGACGCGGTCATGGTATGACCGGACGCGTCCGGTCAGTACAGCGCAGACGCGGGTGTTAGGGTTTGTAACCGGCGCGTCCGGTCACTCGCGGGACCAGCGCGTCCGGTCTTGCGCCCAGAAGGAACTGAGGTTCGCAGAGGATGATCGGACGCGCGGCGCGTCCGATCACACATGATCGGACGCGTCCGATCGTTGAAGGTGCTTACTGGACTCTAACCGGACGCTGGCACTGTCGCGTCCGGTCGTCGCAAGGAGCGCGTCCGGTCATGTCGTTGCGCGCGCGGTACTGTGCGATCGGCGCGTCAGGTCGTTGCCAGGGGCGCGTCCGGTCATCGGGACCGGCGCGTCCGGTCGTTATGAGAAGCGCGTCCGGTCATAGGGTTTGACCGTTGGCGTAGTGACCATTGGAGGATCGGACACGGCTGAGCACGTCCGGTCGTTTTGAGAGGCGCGTCCGGTCATGGGATTTGACCGTTGGCGCAGTGACCGTTGGAGGATCTAACGGTCGCATTTGAAATTTGAGGGACACGTGGACGTCGCAGGGCGACCGGACGCGGTTGAGCGCGTCCGGTCAGTTTCGACCGGCGCGTCCGGTCGTCCCGAGTTTTGCCCAGTGAAGGGGTAACGGCTCTATTTGACCGTGGGGTTATAAATAGATGCATTGGCCGGCTGTGGCCAAAAGTGGAGCACACTTTAGCCTTGGTGGCTTGTGTGGTAGTGCTTGGGAGCCCTCTAACTCACTCATGCTTGATAGTGTTCATCGGATCAAGTGAGAGAGCGATTCTAGTGCGTTGCATCGAGAGGATTGCATCGAGTGGCACTAGGTGATCGTGTTGCAAGCCGGTGGTGCTTGTTACTCTTGGAGGTTGCCACCTCCTAGACGGCTTGGTGGCTTGCGACTCCATTGAAGCACGCGTGGAGATTGTGCGTGGCTCCGGAGGAGGATTTGTGAGGGGGATTGTGCTCACCCCGCGGGGATCGCGAAGAGCAACTCTAGTAAAGCTCGTGGCTTAGAGGATCCCTATCTTGAGAGTGGATGTGCGGCACCCGCTGAGGGTTTGACTCTTGATAGTCAATTAGCTCATGATCCATCAAGTGGGTGTATCGCCACAACGGGGACTAGCTTGGTGGCAACCAAGTGAACCTCGGTGAAAAACTGCCGTGTCAACATTGTGTACATCTTCTCGGTGGTTTGCTTTCGATTCACAAGCTTGTATTTACATTCATATACTTATGCTTGTGTAGTTGCTCTTGTAACTAGTTTGCTTATGTAGTTAGCTAGTTACCTTCTTGCTTGTGTAGCATAGAAGTAGCTCCCGTTGCGTGGCTAATTTGGTTTGTGTAACCTTGTTAGTCATATTGCTTAGTTTGTGTAGCTAAGTAATTTGCGCTCTCTAGTTTGGCATTAGTTGCCTTGCTATTGAGCATTGCTAGTGAGCATAGGTGGCTTCGTGCTTTTGCTTACTAGAATTGTGTAGGAGCTCCCCGGCTTTGCTAAAGTACTAGTGCATAGGTTTGTGTGACCTTGCTCTAGAATTGTTTAGGAGAGATCTTGCTAAGGAAAGCACCTTAATTACATTTTTAGGATCTTTGTGAGGTGCTTGTGAACTTAGATAGAGGGGTGTAGTCTTGGCTAGACCGATAGTTTTAATTCCGCATTTGTTTCGGTTTGCCGACGTGATTAATTTTAGAAAGGACTATTCACCCCCCCCCTCTAGTCCGTCATCTCGACCCTACAAGCGATGTGCAGCAGCTCTGGCGGCTCCCTTGGCTCATTGCAGGAGCAAGTGGTGACTTCACGTGGTGGCCAGTGTCATGTAGGATGGAGGGTGGCGGTTTACTACGGTTCGGCACAGCTGCGAGGTTCATCGTCGTGGCAGGATTTGGGTCTTGGGTGTTTGGGGCTTTCGGGCGAAAGCCCTGCCTAGGCTTTTGCTGTGGCCGGCAACGGTGACGTCTTTAGCATTATTCCCCTCGTTGGGGGCATTGTAGTGAGGCCTCTTAAAAGCCCAAGCTTGATTTTGGTAATTAATGACACCAAGTTGCTAATGTCATTGTGTCAAGTGTTATGAGTTAGGCATAGCAACACAAGTGATGAAGGAGAACGAGCATGAACTTGGAGATAATGGTGATGGACATGGAATGAGATGATCAAGCCAAAGGTATAATGGTAGGATTTTCTTTTGCCGGTCTCTAGATGAGTAGAGAAGTGATTGACCAGATTTAGAATTAATAGTCGACTATCAAGAGGGGCAATCACGATCATCTCATGAATCAAGTGCTACTAGGTCCATATCCTTGAGCATATGTATTTAGGATCTAGTGTGATGCTAACTTTGAGAAAATGATTGTGAAAATGCTAACACACGCGCACAAGGTGATGAACACTTGGTGGTGTTAGCACATTTACGAAGGAGATGGAGTTTGAGGGGTAGAGAGGAGTTTGGGTTCCTCTCTCCCTCCCGCCAAGCTTGCTCGGCGGGATTCGACGCTTTTGTGGAAGTGAAACGTCTATTTTCCACTATGCCGAAGGCAAAGTTTCGAAGGTGAAAGGACCTTCCGACGCTGCACCGTACGCTGGCTCTAGAGTCACCAGACGCGTCCGGTGGCTAACCTTAGGTGCTGCGTAGTTGGGTGGCTGCACCGGCGCGTCCGACAGTCTTGCATTGGACGCTGGCTAAACACTGTTCAGCGTCCAGTGCCTTGACGTGACACATGACATAAGAGCTAGAGAGCACAGGACATGGTGGCGCGTCCGATGGTGCTGCGTCGGACACATCTGATGCGCGTTTCCGAGCTCGGGGAGCTTACTAGACCACATCAGACACCGCGTGTGGTGAGTCCGATGAAAAGCACCGGATCATCCGGTGTGAACTTAACTAGACACGTCTTGACCGGTGCTCGTTGAAATGACCGTTGAACTTTGAACGCGCGAGACACGTGGCGAGATCTGGTGCACCGGACGCTGCGAGTGCGTCTGATGCCTATGCGTCGGAGCGTCCGGTGCCCTCGATTTTTGCCCAATGTCTCTATTCGAAGGGGTATCTCTATATATACATGTTTGGCCGGTTTTGGGACATCCCTCTTGACTTATTGAACACTTGAGACATACTTTGAGCTAGAGAACTTCCCCTGCACTCATCTCCTTGCTTGGTTGCATACTCTAGTGAGATTGAGTGAGATTCAAGTGCATTGCTTAGTGATTTGCATCTAGTGGCACTTGATCTTTGAGTTGGCTACGGATTTCTTGTTACTCTTGGGTGTTTCCCGACATCTTAGACGGCTTGAAGCAGCGGTGGTGTTGAGCTCGTGATTGGAGATTGTTTCCAGCCTCACCAAGTGATTGTGAGGGGTTCTTGAGTCTTCCCTGCGAGAGTTCACGAATTGGCTACTCTAGTAGAGCTCGTGGCTTGGAGGATCCCCATCTTATGAGTGGATGTGCGGCACCCGCTGAGGGTTTGACTCTTGATAGTCAATTAGCTCGCGATCCATCAAGTGGGAGCATCGCCACAACGAGGACTAGCTTGCCGGGAAGCAAGTGAGCCTCAGTAAAAAAAAATCTTGTGTCATCTCTTTGCTGAGAATTTCATCTTGTGTATGTGATTGCGTTGATTGATTGGTTCATTAGACATATCTCTACTCATCAACGTCGGCTATTCACCCCCTCTAGCCATTTAGGACCTTACACCTCTACCCTTGAGGAGTTTGGGTTGAAAAACCTTGGTTTCCGTACGGCGTTTGCGGCACCTGGTGTCGTTCCCCTCCTTGGAGGACTCGCCGAGGAAACCCCCTCCCTCCTTTTCCTGCTACGAAGCTTGTTTCTGGTGGCGTTTCAGTCAGGGTGTCGGTTGCTTTTATTTTGGTGGTGGTCTTGTTGTCACCTTCGTGAGTGTAGAGTTTTTTTCCTTTCTTTTGATTGTACTTGGCTCATTCTCTATTAATACATGCCTGGCATGCTCTTGTCGATGGCTTTTCGAAAAAAAAAATTATATCTCCGGTTGAATACATTGTACCACTTTTCCAACAATAAAGAAAGAAAATATATATATATGTTATTGAGGGTAAGTGGATGCAGAACTATTGGGAGGCCCGAATACATTTTTTTTTAATTTCTAAGAAAAAATAAGGTCGTTGAGGGATGGGATATGCCATATATTGGAGTTTGCTAGTAGATATAACGACAGCTAGATTAATTTTACCGTCGACGAGGGTAAAGTGGGCATGTGACCGTGTGAGATCGATCAGATCCCATGCTAACAAATGTGCGGTGTGGGGAACGGAAATATGCTCCTTGTTTTAGGTCGTTATATAGCTACCGCCCTACGTAGAAAAATGGCTTTAAAAAGGTGGTCACAAAAGATCTGGTTGTGCGTACACTTCCTTTGGCCAGCTAGCATGCTTAAAATGGTCGGATATGTGGAGGGAAGCCACAATTGCTACTCTTTGCGACCGATGCCCGAAGCTACCAAATGATAATATGAACGGTGTGTATCAAGTTATCCACTCCTAAGAACAACTACTACTGAACCCATCTACTTGTATATACGAAGCATTCTCTGTCGTGCAGTTGTGCTTGATCCACGTCGTTTGATCATCTCGGCGAGCTGCACAAACGTCACATGGCTCTTCTTGCTACTTCTCAGTGCAACAAGGCGGAGCGATGCACACAATAATGTGGGTACGGTAGAAAAAATACTTGTATATGCAACGATGTAAATGCACCTGCTCCACCAAGGGCCCGCCCTAGTAGCTATTCATCCATTCGATGCCGTGCGAACAGGTTCGGACTGGCCCGTGCTGGACCAGTGTGAGCGGTGAACCCAGCCGGGCAGCCGGGGGCAGCCCAAGTGACCAACGGGGAAGCCTCCGTCCCGCCCCCACATGCATGCCTGAATCCCTCTCGCCGCAGTGCCCTGCCCCTGCCCCTGCCCCTGGCCTCACTCCATCGGGGGCGTCACGAGAGGGCATCCGAGGCCCCCACCCCCAGCCCCTCCTCCGTGTATATAAGCAGTGGCAGGGTGAGCGTCTCTCCTCACACTGCACCACAGTGGCTAGCTAGAGCCAAGCAGAAGAAGAGCTGAGAGTGAGGATGGGTGGCAAGGCCGCTCTGCTGCTGGCCCTGGTGGCCGTGAGCCTGGCCGTGGAGATCCAGGCCGACGCCGGCTATGGCTACGGTGGCGGCTACCCGACGCCGACGCCGACGCCGCCGGCCACCCCCACCCCGAAGCCGCAGAAGCCCCCCACCAAGGGGCCCAAGCCGGAGAAGCCGCCCAAGGAGCACGGCCACAAGGAGCACAAGCCGCCCAAGGAGCACAAGCCGACTCCTCCCACCTACACCCCGAGCCCCAAGCCCACGCCGCCGGCTACTCCCAAGCACTACCGGAATCCGGTTCTTTGCCGAGTGCCATGTGGTTTGCCGAGTGTTTTTTTTCGGGCACTCGGCAAAGAAGCTCTTTGCCGAGTGCTAAATAAAAAACACTCGGCAAAAAAAAACACTCGGCAAAGAAGCTGCTTTACCGAGTGCAAAAAAAAACACTCGGCAAAGACATTCTTTGCCGAGTGTCAAAAAAAAACACTCGGCAAAGAAGCTGCTTTGCCGAGTGCAAAAAAAAAACACTCGGCAAAGAAGGTCTTTGCCGAGTGTTTTTTTTTGGCACTCGGCAAAGCAGTTTTTTAAAACACATTTTGAAGCCCTAAATGAATTCAAATTAAAAAGTTTTTAACTACAAAGTTTCATAACTTCTTAAGATCTATAAAGTTTATTTTGGTCATTTCTTCATTCGACAAAGCGATAGTAACGTTGTTCACAAAATCTACACGTCTCTCATATAGTTTTATAAAACTACAAGAGAGATATATAAGATTTTGTTAATAATGTTAGAACCACGATTTCAGATGGAAAAACTTCCTAAATGAAAATTGTAGATCTCAAAAAATTATGAAACATTGTATTTGACAACTTTTTAATTTGAAATCATGTTGTCATGCAAAACTGCATCCGAATTTCAAAAATTTAAAATTCGAATTTTTCAAAAGACCTCGGATGGAAAAATAACCAAAATAAACTTTGTAGATCTCAAAAAGTTATGAAACTTTGTAGTTGACAACTTTTAAATTTGAAATCATCTTGTCATGCAAAACTACGTTTGAAATTTAAAATTTTAAAATTCGAATTTTTCAAACGACCTCGGATGGAGAAACTTCCTAAATGAAAATTGTAGATCTCGAAAAGTTATGAAACTTTGTAGTTGACAACTTTTTAATTTGAAATCATCTTGTCATGCAAAACTACGTTTGAAATTTAAAATTTTAAAATTCGAATTTTTCAAACGACCTCGGATGGAGAAACTTCCTAAATGAAAATTGTAGATCTCGAAAAGTTATGAAACTTTGTAGTTGACAACTTTTTAATTTGAATTCGTTTAGGGCCTCAAACAATCAATTTACACTTGATTTGGTATAATATTTGGGGAACCGAAATGGAATATAGACGCAAATGAAAGAGAGGTGTAGTGGTAGAGGAGCTCGCGTGTGTGTGAGAGGTCGCATGTTCGATTCTCGCTGGGCGCAAAGTTTTAAAAAATTGCTTTGGCTGGTCACTTGGCAGCAGTTGCCATATAACTGGCCAGTGGGGTCCCTCCTCTAATTAAAAAAATATTTTAAAATTTTTTTTCCTATTTTTTTTCAGAATTTTTCGGTTCGGCCTTTGCCGAGTGTCGGGCACTCGGCAAAGCCTTTGCCGAGTGCCCGATAAAAGACACTCGGCAAAGGCCGCTTTACCGACAGCTTTTTTGCCGTGTGCTCTTTGCCGAGTGTGGCACTCGGCAAAGCCTTTGCCGAGTGTATTTATGGCTTTGCCGAGTGCCCTGGACACTCGGCAAAGCGGCTGATTTCGGTAGTGAAGCCCACGCCGCCGACGTACACTCCCACTCCGACGCCCCCCAAGCCGTCTCCGCCCAAGCCCACGCCGCCGACCTACACCCCGACCCCGACGAAGCCCACACCAAAGCCCACTCCTCCGACGTACACCCCTAGCCCCAAGCCACCGGCTGCCAAGCCGCCATCCTACCCGACACCCAAGCCGACCCCACCGACGTACACCCCTACCCCCAAGCCACCCGCTACCAAGCCTCCGACACCCAAGCCGACCCCGCCGACGTACACCCCTACCCCCAAGCCACCGGCGACCAAGCCTCCGACTCCCAAGCCAACCCCGCCGACGTACACACCTACTCCCAAGCCACCGGCTACCAAGCCGCCAACCTACCCGACACCCAAGCCGACCCCGCCGACGTACACCCCTACCCCCAAGCCACCGGCGACCAAGCCTCCGACTCCCAAGCCGACCCCGCCGACGTACACCCCTACCCCCAAGCCACCGGCGACCAAGCCTCCAACCTACCCGACACCCAAGCCGACCCCACCGACGTACACCCCTACCCCCAAGCCGACACCCAAACCGACCCCGCCGACGTACACCCCTACACCCAGGCCACCGGCGACCAAGCCTCCGACTCCCAAGCCGACCCCGCCGACGTACACACCAACTCCCAAGCCACCGGCTACCAAGCCTCCGACACCCAAGCCGACCCCGCCGGTGTACACTCCGAGCCCCAAGCCACCGGTCGCCAAGCCACCAACGTACCCGACACCCAAGCCGACCCCGCCGACGTACACTCCCACACCAAAGCCACCGGCTACCAAGCCGCCCACCTACGCTCCCACGCCGCCGGTGTACAAGCCCCCGACCACCACTCCGCCGGCTACCAAGCCGCCGGCCTACACGCCGAAGCCCAAGCCCACGCCGCCAACCTACAAGCCGGCGCCCAAGCCGACGCCGCCAGCGTACAAGCCCCCGACCCCAACTCCACCGGCGTACAAGCCGCCGACCCCCACCCCGCCGGCGTACAAGCCGCCGCCGGTGTCTCACACCCCCAGCCCGCCGCCGCCTTACTACTAGAAGTGAGGTCTACCACTCTGCTGTCAATCTCTCGGAGCATTAGGTATGTACAGAATGGAGCAAGGAGCATGCATATGCTTCCACACATATACATTTTCTATTTTCTGCTTGTGTCAAGAAATGTGTCGTAGTTTCCTCTCAATATTCCAAGTTTGTCTAATGTGTATGTACTCTCCTAACAATTACTGTGTTGCAGAAGGTGATTGATCGAAGAGTCCTAGCCAGCCGGCCAAGATGAGCTGATGATGATGAGAGGCGAGTCGCCGAGTCCTACCTCCTCTGCGTGTGCTGCCATCCATCCCAGCTAGAGGAGAATAATGCAGAGCTCTGCTCCCTCTGTTTCCTGTGTCCTCCCGTTTAGTTTTGTGTTCGTCAATGTGTTAGCAGGTGTATTTGTGTGGGTAATGGTATTGCAACTATTGGTGTAGTAAAACCATAATAAATGTGGAAATGCAAGGAAAAGGTACTATAGTGTTTCTGGTATCTTCTGCAGTCTGCACTGCACCGTATCGCCTTCTCCCTCGCTCTTTTTCATCGGTGACGTGACGAGATGTGTGATGTTTCAGTAGAGCTCAGATACTCCTGCACGGGCACACCGCACACGGCAGTACTACACTACTATACTGGACACGCCTCCACAGTAAAAAAGACTGGGCCAACAGGCCAAGGTCGCGGTGGTGCAGCAAGCATGGCTGCATGCATGCGAGCAAGTCTGCGGCGACGTGAGCTGTCACGCACGGCTACAGTCTCGCTAGACGCGACGACGACGCCTACCCATGACCCATCCCCCTGCTCTGCAGAGCACTCATGCGTGGGTGACACCACCGATTGCCCAACCCAAAGATCCTCGAGTGTACGATGCGTCTAGGTGCATTCCAGCTACGGACGGAAACACAGCAGCTATAGGAGCAGAAGTGCGTGCGATGGACAGAAAGATGCATCCACCGTGTGGAGCAGGACAAATCGAGATGCTTCCGTGTCTTCTAGGGTCAAATGCGGTTCGGTGTTGTTGTTATTATTAATCTGTTTCATTCACAGACGATGTGGTTAGTAGATCAAAGGGTTAATGACGCAGGTCTCGGTGCAAATTGCAACCAGCCCCATGTTTAGATCACCTCAAAATTCCAAGTTTTTTCACTCTCTCTCCATCACATCAATTTTTAGCCGCTTGTATGGAGTACTAAATATAGGTAAAAAAAATATCTAATTACACAGTTTAGTTCAAAATCACGAGATGAATCTTTTGAGCCTAGTTGGTCTACGATTGAACAATATTTGTCAAATAAGACGAAAATAGTACTATTCATCAGGTTGAAAAAATCTTCAATCTAAACATGGGCCAGAGTGAGATCCATGCCCCCACATTTCCTACTACTCCTAAGCTACTAGTACTAGTAGCAATGAAAGGCAGCATGGTGCCAAGAGAAAAAAAAAATAGTGGAACGCTATAAAAAAGTTGCTACACTGACGCTGGTGTACGGCATGATTACTTTACCCGTTGCTGTAAACCTGTAACCATTTTTTTCTATCCGTGTTAAAAAGATTACCAGTACTCCGTACGTATTACACTGCGCATGAGAATTGAGATATACGAAGGACATACTGTATACAATTTTAGGCCATGTTTGGTTCACGAAGGTTAAAGTTTAACTCTCATTATATTAATGTTACGGCAAATACATGGAGTACTAAATGTAGACTAATTGCATGCATATCGGCACAGATTAGAAGTAATTTACGAGACGAATCTATTAAACCTAATTAGTCCAAAATTAAAATTTTTTTATCAAATAAGACGAAAGTGCTACAGTATTTGTTAAACTTTAATACATCTAACCAAACAGCCCTTAGTTCAAAACATCTAAGAGACCTGCGGACTAGCCCACGTGGCACGGCTCGGAAACTAAGGGCCTGTGTTGGTTAGAGGTGTTAAAGTTTAACAAATACGGTAGCACTTTCATCTTATTTGACAAAAAGTTTTTAATTTTGGACTAATTAGGCTTAATAAATTCGTCTCGTAAATTACTCCTAATTTGTGCCGACATGCATGTAATTAGTCGACATTTAGTACTTTATGTATTTGACGCAACATTGATGTGATGAAAGTTAAACTTTAACATGTGGAAACCAAACCAGACCTAATCATATTTTCGCACAGTACACCACATTTATGTAAATTTATTTATGCCGCTCAGGTCGACTTGAGAGTTCACACGGATGAGATATTATCGTTTTCGGTGTGGCGGTGTGGCCACATGCTCACATCACATGCGCATGTCGATGGATGTCAGAGATTTGCCTTACACCTCTCACTGCAAAAGAAAAAAAAAGGGGGGGGGGGGGGGGGGGGGGGGGGGGGGCAAATGGCAGGAACATGCAAAAGAGGAAGAAAACAATGTGCTCACGCTAATGAATGATTTGTTGAGTACAGTAAGAATTTGGGTTTTTGCCGGGGCACGTGGCAGTTCGATATATCACAAGGTTTGAAAATCGAGTTAATTCACAGATCGCGCACATATATACTGCACGCACCGTAGCCTCGTTGGTTTGCTACTCTGATTTCTTTTCATTTTTTAAATTTCCATTTGCTCAGGAGCCCCAGCCACACGAAGCGGCCAAAATGTCTTTGCCTTGTCGATCAAAATGAGTAGGCGAGTCTTGGGCCAGTCTCAATAGAATTTTATCAGAATTTATAGGTATTAAATATGTTAATGTGGCATCGTATTAATGAAAGGCAAGTTAGAAGATGAACAGTTCAAACAAATAGAGAAAAAAGACAGACAGAATTAACAGATCAGGCAAATTAGAAGAGAAATCAAAGCAAAAACATAAAAGTGTTCAAGTAATCAAATGACCATTCTCATTTACAAATGACCAATTTACACCAATTGAACACAGAACTTACACCCAGATCGGAAGAGTAAAATATGCTACAGTACATGTAATCTACAACTAGGAGCACGAGGAATTGGTTGTAGTCGACGAGGACTGGGCCACAGGCGTCGTACTCCCTGCCGCGATCACAACCGGTGACGCGAAGGAGAGGGGAAGACGAGGAGAGGGGTTACGGTTACTTGCTCTTGTTGGGCCTCTTCACTCCTGCATTGCTCTGGCCATGCGGGACGGCACTGGTCCTCCTCCAGCCTACCTCGGCGGATCCGCCATGGCCAGGGCTAGATCCACCATGGCTGGCGACCTTGCACATGGGTGGGGCGCGGCCGCGGATGGGGCTCGCCGGGAGGAGCTCGCTGGGTCGCGTATGGGGCTTACTGGAAGGAGCTCAGCGAGGTGCGGGTGGGGCTCGCCTGGAAGAGGGAGCAGTGTCGAGGAGAGAGAGAGAGAGAGAGAGAGGAGTATCAGGGAGAGAAAGGAGCGTCCGCTCGCAAGCCTGGAAGCCGGGAGGGGAAGAGTTGGAGTCGTGTGTGGTGTTTGGGCCTACATGTCAGGGTGCGTTTGGGAGTGCTCCATGGAGCAGATTCTCGAAGAGAATCACTCCCCGGCTGCCAAACGGTTTTTTCAGAATGAAGTGATTCTCTGCTGATTTTGTGGAGTGATTCTATGAAATGAACTAAGAGGCTGAGAGCTGAAAAAAGTAGCTTCTCCTGATTCTGTGAAGTGATTCTCTATAGTGATTTTAAGAGTTTATACTAAAAAAATCAAAGAGAATCATTTTCATCCTCAGAATCACTTCACCAGAAAATCAGGGAGCACAGCTGGAGAATCAGGGAGCACAGTTGTGCCAAACGGACCCTCAGAGGTATAGGAAAAATCGGGTGACACCGGCTCTAAAAACACTCGGGTGATGGTTAGCTTTACCGAATTTAAAAATAATTGACATAACAAAATATGAGATGTGTATTTACGATAGGACGTATAGCATGGGTAGAATCCATATAAGTCCGTAAATTTCTTTTAATAATTCCAATTTCGAAAAAGAATTAATAGTTTCTACCTCTACCCTATCTACAGTGGCGGATGTGGGATGCGGGATAAGGGGGGGCTAAAACAACAGAGATGTTGATTTGCACGAAGATTTAACGGTGAAATCAAGTTTTTGCTACAGTAATTAGCATTGAAATCAAGAAATTAGGGGGGGCTGGAGCCCCCCGGCCCCCCCTTTGGATCCGCCCCTGCCTATCTATTATCATTTTATCGATCAACTTCTATAATGATATGTATACTACCTAATATTGTCATGATATCAGTCAATTTCAATTTCATGCTAATCTGATTTCGTGGTCTAGTACCCGTCTTTGACCGTGACCTCCCATGCATGGCCTAATAAACGTACAGCTGTCCTTAATTTCGCTCCACATCACGTTGAATCGTATTAGGTCAAAATAATTGAGAACTTTTTGTCATGTGTTAGTGATATCTGCAGTGCTTGCATGCCTTCCCTAAGATACCAGAACAATCTTCTTTTCCGGTGTCATCTGTCTGGAAAACTTTTCCTGAGAAAGTAAAAAATGCCCTTCGGTTCAACGGCTTGTTGTTCACGGTGAAATAAAATGGCTGGCGAATTGAAGTTTGTAAAAAAATCAGCGATCCTACGTCCACGTGGTCTGTGGAGGAGTATTTAGGAAAGGCAAGACACGCACTGATTGACTGATTCGTGGTAAGTTGGTATTCCCTCCGTCCACGTAATAATACAATTATGGTTTCTCGAGAAGTTAATCGGTTTGAACTTTGACCAAAATTATATAAAAAAAATACGAACATTTATAATGCAAAATTAATATCATTAGATTAGTCACAGAATATATTTTCATAATAAATTTATTTGAAGATATAAATATTAATACTATTTGCTATAAACTTGGTTAAACTTGAGCTAATTTAATAGGTATGGATCTCATAATTGCATTCTTTTCTGGACGGAGAGAGCAACACAGTAGGTAAGTAGCTCCTGGACTCCTAGTAGCAGTATCAGTGGAGAAAGAAGATAGCAGTAGTAATAATTAATGTCAATTCAAACGTTAAGTTTTTTTTCCTTAAAAATGGTGTGCTTTATTATATATACACTCATCAGATAGGCCTAACTTGGATTGACGACCAGCTAACATTAGACTAGAGAGTCTAGCTAGATCGACGAACAAAATTAAAGACGTTGCGTCGAAACAGCAGATGAAAGAGTGCGCTAGCTCGGTAACGAACTAATGACCGGTTTAGTTGGCATTGGCCAAGGACGGAGAGCAGCCGAGAGCTCCATCGGGTTCACTGACGATTTTTTTTGCGATAGTAACAATTAAGGCCTGTTAGTTCGTGAATTTTTTTTTAGAAATGGTATTATATTAATTTTGTTGTTATTTGTCAATTAGTATTCAATCATGGTCTAATTAGGCTTAAAAATTGTCTCTTGAATTTCATCGTAATTAGTTTTATTTTTTTTATCTATATTTAATGTTTTATGCACGCGTCTAAAGATTCGATCCGACGGAAAACCTTAAAAAATTTTGCAAACTTTTGGTAACTAAATAGGTCCCAAGTCTGGTTACTGTCTGATCGTGCAGTCCGATCACAATCAGATAGTAACAGTATGTGGGCACGTGTGTGGTACTGTACGCTTGTAGCTAGCCTGTGGGTCGGGGAGGAGGAGCAAAAAATACCCGGCGGGTCCAGGGCCTGTTTAGATGGAAAAAATTTGGCAAAATGGACACTGTAGCATTTTCATTGTTATTTGACAATTAGTGTCCAATCATAGTCTAATTAGGTTTAAAAGATTCGTCTCGTGGATTTCTTCTAAACTGTGTAATTAGTTTTATTTTTTATTTATATTTAATACTTTATGCATGCGTCCAAAGATTCGACGTGACGGAGAATGTGAAAAATTTTGCAAAATTCTTGGGAACTAAACTGGGCCCCAGTCGTCGGAGGCCCACCACGGTGTCCTCGGAGACGATACAGTGCAGCAGGTACAGACATGAGAGCCGCAGCCGCTGGATCGATCTGCGGATGGCCACGGGGAGCACGGGTGAGAAGGATCGAGAAAAAGGCCAGGGCGGGCGGGCGCATGCAGACGCCGCCGGACCGGCAGGGCAGGAAACCCGCCGCAAGCCCCACCGCCACACAAGAAGCAACAAACAAGCGGGCGATCCTCCTCGAGACCGCGAGGCGGGTCCCTCCCACCATTGACTCCCGCTGCAGATCGAGCGGTGGATCGGGGCGTTGGAGCGGAACGGCGCTGAGATGATGATGAGTCTTGTCTCTTGTGATGGGAGCGGCGGGGCCGGGGCTTTGACCCCCGCAGGCAGCCGAAGCCGCCCGCGGGGACGGCGCATCGCATTTCCGAGTACGCCGACACCACCGGGGAACACGGCTCCTCGCCTCCTCCATCGGACCGTCTCGTCGGGGGCGGGGGCGGATGCGCTGGTCAGGACACGAGGACGCGACCAGGAAGCCGGCCGCAATTATTTTATGCGCGTGCGATGCGGAGAATGAAACGAGCGCGCCCGGCGCGTTGATTGGGGTTTCAGATTTGGGATGGCACTCAGCCGTTGAAAGCGAGCCGTGGATGGAGTTTCCTCCTAGCCTAGCCAATGGACACACCAGCTGCGTGAGTTGTCCACACAACAGTGTTTCAGCTTTGTAGCCACGACGACCTTCCCCGTTATACGCCACCCCCTATACTACTTAACTTTTTTCTTTTTATAAAGTCTTTGCCCGGTCCTCAAACTCAACTTTTCAGTCGGCGAGAACACTGAAAAGGAACAGGGCCGACTGTGGAGTGTGTAATAATTGCCGCGTTCACTTGCCATGCATACCCAAAATATTTTCTCTTCCACCTGTCACATCGAATCTTTAGACGCATGCATGAAGCATTAAATGTAGGTAAAAAAATAACTAATTGTATAGTTTGTCTGTAAAGTTCGAAACGAATCTTTTGAGTCTAATTAATCCATGGTTGGACAAATTTTACCAAATAACAACGAAAAGTGCTACAGTAACTTTGCACCCAAATTTTCTCAACTAAACACAGCCAATGACTGGCGCGTGAATGCGGTGAGCAAGCAGTACAACTACGGCCCTGTTTAGATCCCAAATTCTTCCTAAATTTCACTATACAAAAAGAAGATTCTCCATCACATCAAAATGTCGGCAAATGCATGGAGTACTAAATGTAGATGAAATTTAAAACTAATTGCACAGTTTTATTGTACTTTGCGAGACGAATATTTTGAGTCTAATTAATCATTTTTGGACAATTTTTTACAATAAAAAACAAAAACTACTACAGTGTTGCGACCGGAACACTGTACCAACAGGGCATCTAAACAAGGCCTAGTAGTACATCGTGCATGAGAAAGGAAAGCATGCTTTCATTAGGCCCAGTTTAGTTCTCCAAGAATTTTGCAAAAAATTTTACATTCCCCGTCACATCGAATCTTTAGACGCATGCATAAAGCATTAAATATAAATAAAAAATAAAACTAATTACACAGTTTAGACGAAATCCACGAGACGAATCTTTTAAGCCTAATTAGACTATGATTGACACTATTTGTCAAATAACAACGAAAATGCTACAGTGCCCATTTACCAAAAAAAAATTTGGAACTAAACTGGGCCTCAGTGGTAACGTGGCTCGTGTCCTCCCCGTGCCGAACATTTTCGCAGCCGATGAGAAAAGCCCAAAAGGAGCCGTGTACGTGCAGACAGGGTAAAAAACGTATACTGATGGTGCGCCTGTCCTGCTCCTGCCCGGAAGCTCACGCCGTACAAGGTAGAACAGGACACTTGAATTGATCAATTAAGGTGAAGATGATCCGTCAAAAGGTTAACCAAACCCTACAACGTGCTCTAGCCATAGTTTTTCGAACCGGACCGGAGATCGAACCGGTAAGGCCGTCGGTTCAATGGTTCATTGGTCCAACCGTTCAAAACCGGTTGAACTGCCGGTTTAATTATTTTGGACCGTTAAATCGAACCGGCCACAAATACTTTGAACCGATATATATATATATATATATATATATATATATATATATATATATATATATATATATATATATATATATATATATATATATATATATATATATATATATATATATATATAATTTAATTAATAATTGATATTGAAGCAGTGTATATATAATTAAAGATGGAACAACATAATTTAATTGTACAACCATAAGGTTCACATATCATGAAAATATAGGATGACATGGTCTTAAATTCAAAATACAACCAAATCTGGACATTCCTAATATATACTCTAGCACTAATCATACAAACATAGAGCTTTGACAATGACCAATCATCAAATTACAGCAGGCTAATATACAAAACCTAGAAGTTGAACCATGAAAGCTCAGGCTCAGTAGCTCACCAGTAGCCATGTTTGTGGAGCTGTGGAGGTTGCGCAGAGCAGCACGTTCGTCGTCCTCGTGGAGTAGAACAGCAGCCATGGACGGATGGACTGATGGAGTAGCTAGTCCCGCTCGCCCGCAGCAGCGTACCCCGCTGGCACCCGCCCGCAGCAGCTGAGCAGCCGCCGGCCAGCCGGCCCTCCGTAGGCCGTAGCAGCCGCCCCCAACGGCGCCCGCCCATCATAGGAGCAGAGCAGCAGCCGCTGCTCGCTCGCTTGCAGGCCATAGAAGCCACCCTCCCCCCCTCCCGCCAGCGCCGACGGTCGCTCGCAGCAGCCGCTCCCCGCCGGTCGCCTGAAAGGTCCTTGTTTGGTTTTGGTAATTGAGTGACAACTTAGGTGGGCTAATATGTGGTTATGTGAGATACACAGGAGATTAGTCCATAGGTGATGGTGTCATGAAGGAGCTCATTGCATATGAGACATGACATTGAGTCATGTGACCAAGGTGGAGAAGATCAAGATGAGGCTTGGCTTGATGGACCGGTTACAAGTGTGAAGGGCAAGTTAGAGGCTTTGAAGTGAGGGACCGCGTGTGACGGTGAAGCTTGAGCATGACTTGGCGCCGATGGACCGACGCAACAGTGAAGAGCAAGTGAGGTCAAAATCGATGAACCAATACGGTCATGTGATGATATGAAGTGGATCATATCATTTGATGATTGGTTGGTGCATGTGTTGCATCAACATCAATGGAGATGGAATGGAATGCGCAAGGCAAAGGTATAACCTAGGGCATTTCCATTTCACCGGTCATAGGTGTGTAGAGAAGTTTATGACCGGGTTTAGGATAGATGGCCGTACTATCAAGAGGGGCAAACTTGTTTGCATATCGGTCATCTAGTGCCACTTGAGCGATCTAACTTTGCATACGTGTTAGGATCGAGTGGCGTGGCAAGTTGAGTGGTTAACTCCTTCGGTAAAATGATTATGAAAATGCTAACACACGTGCACAAAGTGGTGAACACTTGTTGGTGTTGGCACATTTGCGAAGGCATTGGAGTTTGAGCGGTAGAGAGGGTTTGGGTTCCTCTCTCCCTCCCGCCGAGCTTGCGAGCGCGGGATTCAGGCATTTTCGAGGAGTTGAAAAGTCTATTTTCCACTACGCCGGAAGTCGGAAAAGAAACGGAGGCGAACGAAGGTCACAGAGGTGACCGGACGCTGCACCGGACGCGGTCATGGTATGACCGGACGCGTCCGGTCAGTACAGCGCAGGCGCGGGTGCTAGGGTTTGCAACCGGCGCGTTCGGTCACTCGCGGGACCGGCGCGTCCGGTCAGGTGTCCAGAGGAAACTGAGTACGATCGGGCGCGAGGCGCGTCCGGTCACACATGATCGGACGCGTCCGATCGTTGAAGGAGCTTACTGGACTCTAACCGGACGCGGGCACTGTCGCGTCCGGTCATCGCAAGGAGCGCGTCCAGTCATTGCGTCGCGGGCGCGTGGGTCAGTGCGATCGGCGCGTCCGGTCGTTCGACAGGCGCGTCCGGTCATCGGGACCGGCGCGTCCGGTCGTTGCCTGGGGCGCGTCCGGTCGTTGTTTTGACCGTTGGGGTCAGTGACCGTTGGAGGATCTAATGGTCGCATTTGAAATTTGAGGGACACGTGGACGTCGCAGGGCGACCGGACGCGGTTGAGCGCGTCCGGTCAGTTACGACCGGCGCGTCCGGTCGTCCCGAAATCTGCCCAGTGAAGGGGTAACGGCTCTATTTGACCGTGGGATTATAAATAGATGCCTTGGCCGGCTGTGGCCGTTAGCTGAGCACACTATAGTCTTTGTGACTTGTGTGGTAGTGCTTGGGAGCCATCTAACTCACTCATGCTTGATAGTGTTCATCGGATCGAGTGAGAGAGCGATTCTAGTGCGTTGCTTTGAGAGATTGCATCGTGTGACACTAGGTGATCGTGTTGCAAGCCGGTGGTGCTTGTTACTCTTGGAGGTTTCCACCTCCTAGACGGCTTGGTGGCTTGTGGTTTCGTCGAAGCTCGCAAGAAGATTGTGCGAGGCTTCGGAGAAGCTTTGTGAGGGTGATTGTGCTCACCCCGCGGGGATCGCGAAGAGCAACTCTAGTTGAGCGTGTCATTGAGCTACCACACTTTATGGTGGGTTCTTGCGGTGCCTTTTGAGAGGCTCGGTGTGTGACCGATTAGCCGCCGAACCACGAAGTGTTGGTCGACACAACAGGGACGTAGCTTGGTGGCAACCAAGTGAACCTCGGAAGAAAATCACCGTGTCAACATTGTCTACTCTTCTCGGTGGTTTGCTTTCGTGCAACACAAGCTTGTATTTACTTTCATAATACTTGTGCTTGTGTAGTTGCTCTTGTTCTAGTTGTGCTTGTGTAGCTAGCTAGATATTGTCTTGCTTGTGTAGCTAGAAGTATCCCCTTTGCATGGCTAATTTGGTTTGTGTAACCTTGTTAGTCACATTGCTTAGTTTGTGTAGCTAAGTAATTTGCGCTCTCTAATTTGGCATTAGTTGCCTTGTTATTGAGCATTGCTAGTGAGCTTAGGCTTTGTGCGCTTTGCTTACTAGAATTGTGTAGGAGCTCCCTCTTGCTTGCAAAGTACTAGTGCATAGGTTTATGTGACCTTGCTCTAGAATTAAATAGGAGAGCTCTTGCTAAGGAAAGCACCTTAGTTGCTTAATTAGGATCTTTATGAGGTGCTTGTGAACTTAGTTAGAGGGGTGTAGTCTTGGCTAGACCGATAAGTTTAATTCCGCATTTGTTTTGGTTAGCCTACGCGTTTAAGTTTTAGAAAGGACTATTCACCCCCCTCTAGTCCGCCATCTCGACCCTTCAAGTGGTATCGGAGCCGGGTCTCTCATTTGTGGTCTTCACCGACCCGAGAGGATGGCGGCTTATGGGCTAGATAATTGTGTAGAACACATTTTTGATGGCACTCACTATGCACGATGGAAAAATCACATGCTTGATCATTTTTGTGCTCTTGGCCCTAAGTTTTGGTGGATCATAGTTGTTGGCTTTTCTCATGACTTGGATGGGTGTGGTAACCGTACCCAAGCTCAAAAAGATTACCGAACACTTGATGCACAAGCTAAGTTTTATCTAATCAAAGCTTTAAATGATGAGATTTTTGACAAGGTGATGGGTCTCTCAAGTGCACATAGCATGTGGACGGCGCTCAAGCATCACTATGGTGACTCCTCAATTTGGGATGATGGAAAATTTAAGAAGGATGATCACATAGTGATGGAGGTACATGAGGATGTTGAGCATGACCACAACAAGGTGGTTGTGGAGGATTGCTCCACCTCACGGTCAAGTGATGACAAAGATGATCATATCACAACATCACTTGACAAGAAGAATGATAATGCCACAAGTGATGCAAGCAATGATTCTACTCCATGCACACTTGATAGTGAAGATGATGGCTATTAGAGTGATGCTTCAACAAGCTCATCAATATCATCACATGGTAACACTAAGATACATGTTGGTGGTTTTGTTGTTAATTGTGATGATCCAAATTTTGAGCTTCTTTATAAACTCTCAAGAGCCTTAAAAAGAGAAATGGAAAAAGCAAGTAAATTGGAAAATGAAAACTCTTTTCTAAAGACCACATGTGAACAACAAAAGCATCTACTTTATGTTACTACTTGTTCACATGAGGAGCTAAAATTGATTCATGAGGAACTCAGTGTTGCTCATGATAACTTGGTACAAGAACATGCTTTACTCACTAAGAAGCTTTCTAATGAAGAAACCAAATCTAGTGAGAGCTCATCATTTGGGTCAAATGATCAGTCACATATTACTAACCCTTGTGATGTAGGCAAGAAGCATGTATCCACCTCTTGTGATGATTTATTAGATATGCCATGTTCTTCACAATTAGATGCTTGTTCTCCTTCTATGTCCTGTGAGACTAACCTTTTGAAGGAGAACAATGAGCTCAAAAGTGAAGTGAAGAATTTGAGCAACAAGTTAGAGAGGTGCTACAACTCTAAAATCGCCATTGAGCATATCATGACCAATCAAAGAAGATATGGTGATAAGAGTGGTATTGGCTACAACAAGAGCAAGGGCAAGATTAAGAAGAAGCAAGACGCAAAGAAGCTATCCCAACTCATGTGCTACCAATGCCATGAAGTGGGACATATTGGCAAGTGTTGCCCTACCAAGAAGTCTCAAGTTGAGCCAAAAGCAAAGCCCTAAGATCAAGTCAAGATCAACTATAAAGATGATGATGACTTGACGAAGAAGAAGAAAACAAGAAGGGGTGGTAGAGCAAGGCATCCAATGCAAATTCAAGATGCCAAGATGATGAGCAAGAATCAAATCGAGAAGAAAGTATATGCTCACATCAAGTGCTTCAAGTATAGAGATATGGGACACTTTGCCTCGGGGTGTCCTACCAAGCTTGAGAAGAAGGCTCAAGCAACTCGTGAGAGGTAAGGCAATGAGAAGCAACATATGAGCAAGGAAGAAAAGGCTCAATCTAAGAGAAATTGCTACTCATGCCGGGAAAGGGGACACATGGCTCATTCATGTCCCCTAGGTAAAAATTCTAAGCCTATTTCAATTAATAATACTAATATGCTTAGAAAGGATGGCAATGGTACCTCATTGGTTGGAATTACAAAACATCCCGCTACTCATACTAAGGCTATGCCTAAGTATGTTGCACCTAATTTGAGAGGACCCAAACTAGTTTGGGTACCATCAAAGAGTGGATGAATGTGTGTAGGTACCATGGCATTGGAGGCTTGACTCAAATTGATTTCATATTTATCATTATATGTTGACTCAAGTTATGAAGCTCAATGCATATTCAATCCCAATGCCAAGTCAAAATAAGTGAAGTTCAAGTGCTACAACATACAAGTGCAATGTTAAAGATTGTGGTGATTTATTGGAATTATTTGATGGCTTGCAATTTATTTGAGTAAAAGCTTGCTATTGGATGATCATGAGCTAACCAAGGTATATCTCTAATTGATCATTTCATTTGGATGCATATGAGTTGATTGAATTGGATAAATATGCAATGTTGCTTGCTATGAGATGATTGAATGGATTAAATGCTTAGCAATCAAGTTTGAATTGATTTGTGTTGGACAAATTCATGAGATTACATTTAGTAAGTGGATTGGATGGATATATGTCTTGTGAAAGTTTTCAAACAAGTTAGTTTCAAGTTTGATTCACTTTTAATGAAGAATAGCTCATGTATTGAAATCTGTCCTACATTAAAAATCTGAGCTAGCAGTGATCTTAGCCATGTTTGAGTGAACAAATCTATTTGGATTGGCGTGAAATTTAGTATACATGCTCTACACTTATGAAAGAAGATGCTGTAGAAATTTCATGAGAATTGGATAAGAGATGCTTCGGTTTTGGAGTGCATTTTGTCAGCTATAGTGCAGCAGTTTTCAGCATGTAGCAGTGGTGGAAGATTTGAAATCTGGTAGCAATCTAGATGTCAAATGAATCTCAAATTTTTACAGTTGCTATATGACTTAGTGAATCACATCTCTACCGAATTTTATGGCATTTGGATCTGTACATTGGGAGATATGAATTATTCTTTGAAGGGTACAGAATCTGCCAGAAAAGTGACAATCATTGGATTAATCTAGAGTCACTTTAATTGAAAGGTCCTCAAGTTGGAAACTTGTTTATAAGTGGTTGAGGTACCTAAGTTTGGTTTTGGATTGATCTAGAAGCATGAAAAGAAATGAGTACCAGAACATTTGATTGTGAAATATACTTGGTGTACTTATTTAGTACTCAATTTGAAGATCAAGATAAAACTTAAGATGAAGATGAAGTTTAAGTTCTAGTGATGATTAGAGATCATTTGGTAGAAAGAAAAGGACTTAAACAAGTAGAAAGAGTTGGACTCAAATGTAGATTCAAAGATTATTCATCAAGATTGAGTTCATCATTTGGATCAATCAAACTATATCATTTCAAGTGAGTATCAAGAGTGGTTCTTTGGAGAAAGGTCACTTCTCCCTAGTGAGGGGCTTGCCGCCGTGTGTAGGTGAAACCAAGTGTAGGACTTAGAAGGCTAACATGGAAGTGGTGATCCAAGGAACTTGTGATGCTTAGTTGAAGCAATCAAAAGGGTTGATCAAGAAAAGCAAGCAACACCCAAAAGAGAGCTAGTCATATATTTCAAGTGGTATTCTAAGTAGTTCTCTCATGCAAGCATTGATCAAAAAGATGAAGCAAGCCAACCACAACTCAAGAGATAGTGCACTTGATCATAAGTGGTTTTCATTTCATATGGGTGAAGAATGGATTTATCTATGGTGATTGGTCTTCACCAAACAATAAATTGGACTTCACATTGCTATTGAAGTAATGAATTGGAATCTATATAACTATCCTCTGCTTCAACATAGCAAAGGTATCATTGTAATGTGCATGATCATTTCATCCCTTACTAGTATGCGGTTAGTGCATATAGTACATGCTTATTAGAATCATGCATAACAAATGAAAAGTTTTAATTCATAATCTACCACTATTGCTTGAATGGTTAATTGACCTAGTGGTATAAGTATGAATTTATTCATAAGCTAGTAAACCCAAGTACTTGATCTAGTTTGGATTGCTAACAAGTGACAAGTACAACATTGGCAAGATAACCCTTAGCATGAGGTGTGAAGAAGCTTGTCATTGGATCAAACCGAACTTGGAATCTTAGGTAAATCAATATAGTTCAAGTCATACAAGAAGCTCATGACAATGATAAGAGTACAAGCACAAGACAACAATGAAAATAGATATCTAGTTTGTTTCAAGTGGTATCTAGACTCAAATTGATCTTCCAAGTGGTATATACAAATGATGTCTAGATAATGATCTACAAGTGATATCTTACAAGTGATACTCATGAAGATAGAAAATGTTCAAGAAGTGAATGTTATTGCCCAATCCTTCAAAGTGAATCCATACAAGAAAATTCTTTCAAATGGTATCACATTTCTACTCATGGTAGCTTCACGTGGTATCATTCATGCAAGACGATGGTTTCACAAGTGATCCTCAACCTTAAGTGATCAAATCAAGAAATGCTACCCTCATCTCCAGGTGGTATCTCAAGTGAATGACACATGCTATGACATAGGGGGAGGAGCCCCACCAATTGGTATCAAGGTCAAAGATCCTATGTGGAATCTCAAGAGCAATCATAAAGTTTGTCATTCCAACATATGTGGAAATGTCCATCAAAAATGCAATATTCAAGTCTCAACCATCTACCCCAATACAAGCCTTTGTATCAATTGAGAAGAACACCTTTTATGGAAATTGATGACAAAGGGGGAGAAGTTGGACAAAGATATGAAAGCTTTTTGAGCTTTGGGGAGAGATTGGAAAGATTGGACATGGACATGGACAAAGAGGGAGTAACATTGAAGAATATAAGGGGATCAAACATTCTTGGACAAAGAAAGCACACAAGTAGGGGGAGCAAGCTCATAAACTTTGATTGATTACATTTGATATGTGCATAATTCATGTGCTTACTTGCATTGCATAAGTTCTTAAATTCAATATGCATGCTTGTGTGGTGTATGCTAGTTATAGAACTTGAATGATGATTTGATAACTAGCATGCATACGATGTTAGCTAGACTTATGATTATCATGCAAAAACTAGAACCTTGCTTATAATGTTGATCTCACGAGGTTTCTAGTGTTTTTGATGTCTAGCTACTCATGATGCTAAGGATGGTGGCAAACTTGTGATTTTCAAATGGTATCAAGCTACTAATTGGTATCAAGCTACAAAGGTTTATTCTATACACCTTAGCATCACTTAGTAGTGCTAACCCTCCCACAAATTTTATATTTATACATATGTGCAAGCTTGAAACCAAACCATTTGAGCACATATGTAGGGGGAGTTATCACTACCAAGTCGGATTTTATGGTGCTTATCCAAATCTTGACATAGAGCTTAAATGTTGGATAAGTGACATAAAGTCCAAAAGAACATAATTTCCATATCTTTGTAGAGTTGTCATCAATTACCAAAAAGGGGGAGATTGAAAGGTCCTTGTTTGGTTTTGGTAATTGAGTGACAACTTAGGTGGACTAATATGTGGTTATGTGAGATACACAGGAGATTAGTCCACAGGTGATGGTGTCATGAAGGAGCTCATTGCATATGAGACATGACATGGAGTCATGTGACCAAGGTGGAGAAGATCAAGATGAGGCTTGGCTTGATGGACTGGTTGCAAGTGTGAAGGGCAAGTTAGAGGCTTTGAAGTGAGGGACCGCGTGTGACGGTGAAGCTTGAGCATGACTTGGCGCCGATGGACCGACGCAACGGTGAAGAGCAAGTGAGGTCAAAATCGATGAACCAATACGGTCTTGTGATGATATGAAGTGGATCATATCATTTGATGATTGGTTGGTGCATGTGTTGCATCAACATCAATGGAGATGGAATGGAATGCGCAAGGCAAAGGTATAACCTAGGGCATTTCCATTTCACCGGTCATAGGTGTGTAGAGAAGTTTATGACCGGGTTTAGGATAGATGGCCGTACTATCAAGAGGGGCAAACTTGTTTGCATATCGGTCATCTAGTGCCACTTGAGCGATCTAACTCTGCATACGTGTTAGGATCGAGTGGCGTGGCAAGTTGAGTGGTTAACTCCTTCGGTAAAATGATTATGAAAATGCTAACACACGTGCACAAAGTGGTGAACACTTGTTGGTGTTGGCACATTTGCGAAGGCATTAGAGTTTGAGCGGTAGAGAGTGTTTGGGTTCCTCTCTCCCTCCCGCCGAGCTTGCGAGCGCGGGATTCAGGCGTTTTCGAGGAGTTGAAAAGTCTATTTTCTACTACGCCGGAAGTCGGAAAAGAAACGGAGGCGAATGGAGGTCATAGAGGTGACCGGACGCTGCACCGGACGCGGTCATGGTATGACCGGACGCGTCCGGTCAGTACAGCGCAGGCGCGGGTGTAGGGTTTGCAACCGGCACGTCCGGTCACTCGCGGGACCGGCGCGTCCGGTCAGGTGTCCAGAGGAAACTGAGTACGATCGGACGCGAGGCGCGTCCGGTCACACATGATCGGACGCGTCCGATCGTTGAAGGAGCTTACTGGACTCTAACCAGACGCGGGCACTGTCGCGTCCGGTCATCGCAAGGAGCGTGTCCGGTCATTGCGTCGCGGGCGCGTGGGTCAGTGCGATCGGCGCGTCCGGTCGTTCTACAGGCGCGTCCGGTTATCGGGACCGGCGCGTCCGGTCGTTGCCTGGGGCGCGTCCGGTCGTTGTTTTGACCGTTGGGGTCAGTGACCGTTGGAGGATCTAACGGTCGCATTTGAAATTTGAGGGACACGTGGACGTCGCAGGGCGACCGGACGCGGTTGAGCGCGTCCGGTCAGTCCCGAAATCTGCCCAGTGAAGGGGTAACGACTCTATTTGACCGTGGGATTATAAATAGATGCCTTGGCTGGTTGTGGCCGTTAGCTGAGCACACTATAGTCTTTGTGACTTGTGTGGTAGTGCTTGGGAGCCATCTAACTCACTCATGCTTGATAGTGTTCATCGGATCGAGTGAGAGAGCGATTCTAGTGCGTTGCTTTGAGAGATTGCATCGTGTGGCACTAGGTGATCGTGTTGCAAGCCGGTGATGCTTGTTACTCTTGGAGGTTGCCACCTCCTAGACGGCTTGGTGGCTTGTGGCTCCGTCGAAGCTCGCACAAAGATTGTGCGAGGCTCCGGAGAAGCTTTGTGAGGGGGATTGTGCTCACCCCGTGGGGATCGCGAAGAGCAACTCTAGTTGAGCGTGTCATTGAGATACCACACTTTATGGTGGGTTCTTGCGGTGCCTTTTGAGAGGCTCGGTGTGTGACCGATTAGCCGCCGAACCACGAAGTGTTGGTCGACACAACGGGGACGTAGCTTGGTGGCAACCAAGTGAATCTCGGGAGAAAATCACCGTGTCAACATTGTCTACTCTTCTCGGTGGTTTGCTTTCGTGCAACACAAGCTTGTATTTACTTTCATAATACTTGTGCTTGTGTAGTTGCTCTTGTTCTAGTTGTGCTTGTGTAGCTAGCTAGATATCGTCTTGCTTGTGTAGCTAGAAGTATCCCCTTTGCGTGGCTAATTTGGTTTGTGTAACCTTGTTAGTCACATTGCTTAGTTTGTGTAGCTAAGTGATTTGCGCTCTCTAATTTGGCATTAGTTGTCTTGTTATTGAGCATTGCTAGTGAGCTTAGGCTTTGTGCGCTTTGCTTACTAGAATTGTGTAGGAGCTCCCTCTTGCTTGCAAAGTACTAGTACATAGGTTTATGTGACCTTGCTCTAGAATTAAATAGGAGAGCTCTTGCTAAGGAAAGCACCTTAGTTGCTTAATTAGGATCTTTATGAGGTGCTTGTGAACTTAGTTAGAGGGGTGTAGTCTTGGCTAGACCGATAAGTTTAATTCCGCATTTGTTTTGGTTAGCCTACGCGTTTAAGTTTTAGAAAGGACTATTCACCCCCCTCTAGTCCGCCATCTCGACCCTTCACCGCCTCGCCCGATGCGCCGCCCCTGCTCGCGAATACCAGTTGTGCCACCGCCGCCCCTGCTCAAAACGAAAAAAGGAATTTTTTCCCTCCCTCACGCGCCCAGTAGCACTAAAGGGGTTGATTGAGACACTTTTCCAATAATACCCTTGAATGAATGAGCTTCTCCTGAACATATAGAGGGTAGTTTTGGATAAGTTAAAAAACCGCCCCGGTTCACATGGAACCGGCCGGTTCACCGGTTCCGTAAAAAACCGGCCGGTCCAACCGGTTTTTAGCGGTTCGATTGCACGGGCGGTCTTTTAAGTGAAATGGACCGGTGTAGGCTCTGGTTCGGTCTTTTACCGGTCCGACCGCCGGTCCGGTCCGGTTCAAAAAAAACTATGGCTCTAGCCTAGAGCGAGTCAATAGTCAACTTGCTAGCTACTTGCGGCAATTATAGCAACAAAAACACTTGTCGTCTTATCGAATTGAAACGCTGTCCGATAAGAATTTGGTTTTGCTAATGCAGTTCGCTAACTAAAAAATTCAAAACCGAGTTACTTCATCAGAGGTATAAAATGTGCGTTTTTTTAGATCGAATTGTGGAAGTACTCCATATATGTGCCGGCATTTTGATGTGATGGGAAATAGAGATTCTGCATAGTAAATTTGGTGCCTAAATTCTGGACGGAACACTGTAGCAGCTTTTGTTTTAAAGTGCAAAAAATTGTCCAAAATTGATTAATTAGACTCAAAATGTTCGTCTCGCAAAATACAACAAAACTGTGTAATTAGTTTTTGATTTCATCTACATTTAGTACTCCATATATTTACCGGTATTTTGATATGATTGGGAATATCCTAGGAGTATATGTGCCGGGGAACACGGCCAGCGAAACGGATATCCCTAGGAGTAGGAAGCTCCACCTCCGTTATTCCATGACTCCAGCCATGATCCATCCGCGCCTAGGGATGGCGAAGCTGCTAGGGGAGCTTCCTACTCCTAGGGACACGCCACTTGCGTGAGTTGTCCACACAACAATGTTTCAACTTTGTAATAGCCACGACGAACTGCCTCATTATACCTGTACTATTGAACTTTTTTTCCTTGCTCCAAGTGGCCTTGTTTAGAGGGTGTTTAGTTCCTGGGTGAAAAATTTTGGGGTGTTCCATTGGATGTTTCATAACTCGTCTGGAAACCGCGAGATAAATTTATTAAGCCTAATTAATTCATCATTAGTACATGTTTACTATAGCACAACATTGTCAAATCATGGATTAATTAGGCTTAAAAAATTCGTCTCGCAAATTTATCGCAATCTGTGTAATTAGTTATTTTTTTGTCTACATTTAATACTCCATGCATATGTCCAAACATCAGATGTGACGGGGTGAAAATTTTTTGGGAAGAAACTAAACACCCCCTTAGTTTAAAGGGTGTAAAGTTTTTGGGTGTCAAAGGGGTGTTACATTGGGTGTTCGGATACTGATAACAAAAACAAATTATAGAATCCGTCAGTAAACCACGAGACGAATTTATTAAGCCTAATTAATCCGTCATTAGCACATGTGTTACTGTAGCACTTTATTATCAAATCTTGGACTAATTAAGCTTAAAAGATTCGTCTCGTAAATTACACACAATCTGTATAATTAGTTTTTTTAGTCTATGTTTAATACTCTATACATGTGTCTCATCCAATGTGATAGGTTATAAAGTTTCGGGTTTGAATAAGACCGAGATTTTTTTTTTGTCTACTATACATGTGTCACATCCAATGTGTCACATCCATGCCAGCATACAGTGCCGTCCATGCCGGAACTGACTCGTGTCTAGCTTCGCCTAACATTCACTAGCCATCTCATGCTGCTCACATGGCTCCAAACCAAACTAACGGTGTATTTTACTACAGTTGCCCTTTAGGCATGCGCGAGATGCATGGAACAATCAGGCCTTGTTCACTTCTCCGCCCTAATCCAAAATATTTCCTCTTACACCCATCACATCAAATCTTTCGACGCATGCATTAAACATTAAACGTTGGTAAAAAAGATAACTAATTGCATAGTTTGTCTGTAAATATCGGGACGAATCTTTTAAGCCTAGTTAATCCATGATTGAATAAATTTTGTCAAATAACAACGAAAGATGCTACAATAACTTTTCACCTACTTTTCGCAAAGTGAACACACCCTCAGAAGAAAATCACCGCGCGCGATGGTGTTGGGCTTGGGCAGATCTCAAAAGTCCAAAATCCAAACTATGGGCATGATTGGAAGAGCTTTAGCATAAAAAAATCTAAAGCACCAGCTCTAGATAGATTCACCATAGAGCTGGGCTCTCACACGTCTGTTTTTGGAAGAGCTCCAGCTTTGACATGAACTTACATGTAATCTTAAAAAATATCCAAGCATCAAAATAAAAAAGTTCATCTTCCTCTGCCTCCATCCGCGATAATCGCAAATACCACAATACTCGTGAGGCACCGGATGGTGATGCACTGATCGAAGAGCGCGAGAGGGAGGGAGGTGTGGGGCGCAAGAGGGCGAGGCGCCCTGGGCGTGGTTGGGGCTTGGGTGGGGCGCCAGCCACAAGTTTGCGCGGGGGGTTGGGTGGGTCACGCGGCCAGGCTCAGGTGGGGGAGTGCGCACTGGCCGTGGTGGGGCGGGGGCAGTGGTGGGTAATTTTTCATAACACCTTTGACGTGCTCCACGAAATGCATGGGTTTGAGGGTAAATTCATGGATTTTGTGAAGCTACTCTACGGTGGATCAACGTGGATCTAGAAGTGTTGGGCTAAACAAGGTGGATCTAGAGATGTTTTCATGGCTCTTCCAAACAGGCCCCATAATATTTCTCGAGATCCATAACTAACAGAAACTTTAAAAAGCTAGAATTCAAGAGGGCACTTGCCATAGTAGCACTAATACAAATTACATTTACATCATTTAAGGTCTGTTTGTTTTAGCTTTTTCTAACTTCTACCCGTTATAAGTTAAAAGCTGAAATAAACAACCTAACTGTTGAGCTGATTTTTTAAAAGCTAAAAAACCGATTTACGAGGAAATAAACTAATAAAAGCTAAAAAAACACGTTATGCAGATCTTTTTTGGCTTCTGGTGTGCTAAAATTTTTTACGAAATAAAAAAGCAAAAAAAATGACGGTTAGAAAGCTAGCTTTTCAGCTACAAGCTAGAAATACGTAGCTCAAACAAACATGCCCTTAGTATTAAACTATTAGCAAAGACGGCATACATCAGCAAGGAAATTTCTGTAAATCATAGATTTTCAGAGGTGGACGATATTTTCTGAGGCGAGATGATATACGCACGTGAAAACAGAACTGCAGGCAGGTATTAGAAATGAACGATTTTCAGAAATAAGCCTCTTTAGTTGTCCACCTCTAAAAAATAATTTATAAAAACAGGTATTACATGAGAGACACTCCAAATAATAAACTTGAGACTCTAGTTTTTTTCTTATAAACCCATTGTAAATAAAAAGGTTTGTATTTTGAAATCAATTTTGTAGTAGCGTAGGAATAGGAATGTCAAAAGCTCAGAGAGCAAAAGATAGATAACGAGTCAAATTGTTTTAGGCTAAAATTTTGTTCATATTTGCAACGCTTAGGAGTTAGGACTTGTAACTAATCCATTACCCAGCACGCGTGAACCATAAAATGGCACGATTGCACAACAGCACAAGTCAAATGTACAGTACGGTTGTGGAACGGCAAGGCCAATTTGTCAGTTGACGCACCCAAAAAGTTGATTCCTGCCGGACTGCCGACGACGGAACTATCAGCCAGTCAGCCGTCCTCCGTCCACAAAATTCTTGGGTCCAGATATCGCAAGGTCTCCAAGGTCCAGGCCCACTAGGTGTAGTTTGGTCCAAACACACCTGCAGCAGCACAACCAAGACCGATGGGTACGTAGGTCCAAAGCCCATTAAACTCCCATTCAGTTCAGGGGTAGAGAAGCTGTCAAATCTAACCGATCGCTCAAGATCCCCGGCGAATCCAAGCCAGATAATCACTGGGTCTTCTTATCTGAATATGGGTGGGATCATTAGTATCAGCACTACATACAGCGTTTTTCCGTTAATATTCTCAAATTTCGTCGGGGTCTGGGAAGCCGTAGCCTCGTCCCTGCTTCATGCCTCTGACTGAATAAGTGAAAACAGTGTATAAATGGATGCAGGGACTCTAAAAAGAAAGCGTTTAATTGATTGTGTATGCAGATGTAGTAGTAATGTGTAAAGATGTCTGTGCAGTTGTTGTGCTAAGGTTACGTTGAAGTCGTTCCATATTAATCATGCCTATAGACTTTAAAACCACAGAAAGAAATCCAAATCCCTATATCTCAAAATCTGTATTACTACTAGCAACATAGAGAGTATGCGAGGCCAGGTTTAACGTTCATTTCATCATCACTTTCAAGAGACAAGACAGCCGTGGATTTTGCTAATAAAATACCTGCTTCGAAGTCCAACAACACGGAAGTTGCGCGGCCCCGTCCCCGTGAAGCACGGCCCAGTCAAGCGCTCGCACATCCTTGGGGGATAGCCCTCTGCACTGCAGTTTGTCCACCAGCAGCACCCAACCCAAGATAATGGGTTTGGTAACAAACATCAAACTCAAGATTCAAACGGCCACTGCCACTATATAAGGCGCGAAATGGACGAGCATCGGAGGCAGGCCAAGACCAAAGCATGGTCATCAGCATCATGAACATGAAGGGCATCGCACTCCTTGTTGCTCTTGCCGCTGCGTTCTCCTCGTGCTGCAACGCTGCGTCCTCTCCCTATGCCTTCCCACCGGTAGAAGCACCAGCGGCTCATGCGCCCTATGCCGAGGCGCCGCTGGCTGCACACCCTGGATCTGAGGATGGGAAGCACCACCACCATGAGTCGTTGGCGCCGGTCGAGCCACCGTCCTACCACGGCTCGCCTAACCACAAACATCATGGCCACCATGGCCATCACCACCACCACCACCACCACCACCATGAAGCTCCGCCAAGCCCTTCCCCGGCTCACCACCCTCCACCGCCCCCTGCTCATCGTACACCACCACCTCATTTTTCACCTCCTCCTGCACACCGCGCACCACCACCCCCGGCTCACTACACACCACCACCTCATTTTCCATCTCCTCCTGCACACCATGTACCACCACCACCAACTCACTACACACCGCCGCCTCATTTTTCACCCCCCGCTCACCACTCACCACCACCTCATATTTTGCCCCCTACTCATTCTTCACCAGCACCCCCAGCTCACCATGCACCACCGCCTCATTTTTCACCTCCCGCTCATCATTATCCACCGCCCCCATCTCACCACTTCCTACCCCCGCCTCCAACTCGCTACCCGCCACCACTGTCGCCTTCTCATGGTAAGGCACCACCACCACGTGGCCACAGGAAATTGCCGCCACCATCTCGATCGTTGCATTCAGCTATAGCACCCTCACCGGCGAATTACAATGCTATCTCACCATCTGAGCAAGGTCCCAAGACCACATATCATGCCACCCCGAGTAATGCACCTATGCCATCAGGTCAAGATGGAGCATCGCCTCCATGGTATTTTTGATGCGAAGACCAAGATAAACACTTACCTAAGTTAGCAAGAATGCAGTTCAACTCAAGAGATCAAAATCTCAATAGCTACTTCGGAGAGAGTCACTTTTTCTTATCATACTTTGTCATGTCCAACCAAAATGTTATTGAATAAATTATGTAATCCATTTGGATCATGTTGTTGATGAAGTCTTATATCAAAATGTTTCTTCATCCTTTTGTGTCTATGTTATGGAACCCATACTATATAAATTGTCCCTGTCCATAATGTTAATTGTACTCCCCTCAACTTCTAATAATTGACGTTAGTTAGTTCAAGCTAACGAACATAAATTATTAAAAATAGGAGGTAGTATGACATTATTGCTTAATTTATCAAATAATTTTTCTATGTCCTTACAATTCATTGATGAAATGAGATGTAACCTTAACCGGTTTCATTGTAGCTATTATGGCATCTCATATCATATAGCAAAAGTTGGTTGGTTTACAGAGCACAAGTAAAAGAAGAAAATGTTTCAAACAAATTGTATCTTCGGCTTTATTAGCCTATTACAGTGAAACTTGTATTAAACTACATCTCCTTTCACCAAAAAGCTCTTTGTTCCTAAAAACACCACTAGAACTCGATAAATATTGGCAAAAAAATATTAAACAGTTGGGCGTTATCTTCCACCATCGGCAAAGAAAATGTTGAGCATACACTATTGACAAGTTCTCGTCAACCACTCTTGGTTGGGTTTTATCCCTTTTGCCAATGGGCAAGTAGTAAATTAGAGGGCAATGGTAAGTTGTTGATGGTGGACCATCGGTAAGTTAATGGTCAATGTTCCTAGCTATTGTTGGGCTTGGCAATTGGCATGTTTTGCCATTAAGACCCCGGCTGGGGACCTTTTCTTTGATGGTTTGTTTTGCCTATTGAGAAATGCATTTAATGACGATATTTTTCTTAATTATTGGAGAACTATAAACCATTAGTCACACACACACACACACACACACACACACACACACACACACACACACACACACACACACACACACACACACATATCCATTGATTTAATCTGTTTTAGGCTCCAACAATATGCAATAGGTGATTGGGTTTGCGATGGTTAATAGACGCTCAAAATATGTCACCAAGAGAAACAATAAAAAAATATATTGTATGTTGACCATTCTAGTATCATTTCACAACCAGCGCTATATTGCATGGGTCATCCAAATTCAACAAGTAAGGAAACGATGAATATTAAGAAAATAGCAAATAACATTCTTTGACAACTAATATTAGAATTAATGAAGGTACTTGTCTAAGGCACAATTATTCATTAGGCATAAGACAAATTGTTCAGTACCAGTGCCATGGTTGTAGTCTTCAACATGGACGATCATAATCATAATAATTGCCATGGTTGTAGTCTCTTGCACCAGTGTTTCCCTATAGAAAAAACAATAGAGTTTTACTTAGGAACTGCCACAATTGCATAAGCTAGTTTGTAGTTGTCGGTATTGTTTTTGGTACTTTAAATATCATTATCTTCAATGTGCTTTTCAGTAGAACTCTAAGGCAACATGTTGTACTTATATTAATTTCTACTTAGTAGAATCAAGCGATATGGCATCAAAAGAAACATCTTCGATTTCTGATGGCTTCATACATTTAACAAAAATGTTAGGCTTAATATTTGCTACTATATTATTAGTAGAGAACATAAAAATACAACCATATGGGAACCTTCTCAAAATTAGATACATGTACAGGAAAAGAAGACATGGTTACTTGGTTGCATGTACTTGATAGGACATGTGATCTAACAAAAAGTTGTACTCTCCCGTTCTAAATTATAAGATGTTTTGATTTTTTAAATACATTGCTTTTACTATATACATATCTAGACATAGTATATATCTATATACATAGGAAATACTATGTAGCTAGAAAAACCAAAATATCTTATAATTTGGAATGGAGGGAGTAGTTGTCTGTCTTTCCAGGAGAATTGCTAAACAATAATGCCACTCAAGGGCATGTATATATGATGCACTTGATCTATCTGGCGTAGCGTCATTGTCAATGCTCGTGGTTGTGCCTGGTGTACTCACCAAAACATCAACCGCTACGGCGCTACTTGATTACTAGGTTGACCAAGCCAATTGATCCATAAGGCCTCCAACTCGAGGGTTTTTCACCCACGACAAGGTGCTTACTGCTTAGTCACTAGTCAGCATGCTTGGTCGGGAGCTCAGGGGCTTTTGGCTGGGAGCCTGACCAGAAGACTCCGTGGCCTTAGCCAGCAGGACGTTCGAAAGTCAAATACAAGAATGAAGACCGGCAACAACACGATAGAGAGGCTACAAGCCTACAATACTCCCCACACCTAGATTGGTACAAATTGCGTTAGGCACAGTGACGAGCGGCACAAATTGCATAGCATGCCTGCCACTACGTTGGCGTGATCTCACCTAACCAGTTTGGAAGGGGGGCGTTTTCCCACCCTCCCGACTCGACGGAGGCGTCATGGTCGTCCGCACAGATCCAACTGTGGCCAATGATGTCAGGGACTTATAGCTCTATAGTACACCAATCGGACAGGACAACATATGGGCGACTAGTCAAACATGACTTCAGGCGACTAGTCAAACATGACTTCACCAAGCACGGCGACACCAATACCGTGCCTACTATCATGAATATGTACCATGAATACATTCAACATCAAGCGTACGTTGCATTCTTGTTAGTTGCATCTTATACTTTGGTAATGAAAATTCTTAAAAACACATTTATTTAGACATCAATAATGTTTTGAGAATTTTCTAAATTTTTGGTATAATTCTTCTTATTTTTCTAGTGTCAAATCTATTTTAGAACCTTCTAGAGGTATTTTCATGAACTCTAAATATTTGATTTTCATTTTTTTGTCCAATTCTATCTCTAAACGTTTCTCAAAATTAAATCTTAGAGACATATTTCGTGATTTAAAAACCCTTATTATGTATTTATCAGATATTTTAATGAAAAGGATAAAATCACCTTGAAAACTACTTCTAAGCTGGATACAAAGGTAATTTAAAGGACATAAGGTAACTTAAATAATTTTATAAGAGTTATAAAGAGTAACATATCTATTTTTTTAGCAACACCATCTTCTTTATTCAAATAGGAGGATTGTACATATTACACACACACCATTAGGTGAATTCAAGAACCACACATGCCGCCCTACCTCGGCATGGATCGAGCTACGAGCTATTCTATAAGCATCGGTGTTTGAGTCCCTATGCTCATGTACAAACTCGACACTACTAAAAGTTGTCTTCCTCTCATTGATCTCCCAGATAACCTATCCGTAGATCCCGAGATCACCTTGTCGGATGCTCTTCACCACGTTCAGGCAGTCACTAACCAATCTGAAACTATCAGCTCGTAAATCTACAGCTAGAGCCATCCCTTCTCTGCATGCAATAGACTCCATCACCTCTGGATCAACAATGCCATGAAGGACCAACGCCGAGGTGCCCATAAAACACCCATCCTCGTCTCTCGCTATTGCTGTTGCCGAAGACATGGAAACATTCTTGGACAAAGCTGCATCAACATTGATTTTAATGACATCAGAAGGGGGTACGATCCATGTCGGCCGCCGTTCGCACACCCAAGCCTGTGGCCACTGCACATGCACCTCCTCTCCTAATTCCAACACAAGCTTATCCACAAAATTATGCGTCGACAGAGGACTTTGATAAACATTCTCATGAATCGCCTTCCACCGTGCATACCAAGTAGCCCACAATGTGATCGCCACTCTAACGACATCCTCTTGTGGTAAGATCTCTATCATGATAGCCAGCCAAGACTTAGCATCATTCTCTAAAATTCCACTCGGGAGCTCCAATGTCTCTTCCTTCTCCAGCGCCCAAATACATCTCGTCATAGTACATTCCAGCAGAGAGTGTCTCCATGAGTCCTCTATCCCACAGAAGAAGCAGGCGCTGCACTGTGCCATCTTCCTATGGTGAAGTACGTCTCTGGTTGGTAGCGAGTGCTTCACTAACCTCCAGAGAAAAATACAAATTTTCGAGGGAACCTTTCACCTTCCACAGCGAAATTCATTCCCTCGCATCCGCTCGGTGATCCGACCGGCCTGCATTATTCGTCACGGCCGCGTCGTGCTGCTCCCTTCGACGAACCAACATATAATACGCCGATTGTACCACAAAGTTGCCCTGTTTGTCGAAGTGCCATGCCCAGAAATCCTCCTGCCTTCTTGTACATAGTGGGATATTAGCAATTGTCATCGTGTCGAGAGGGGTGAAGAACTCCTCTAGCATGTCACTTTTCCACGCCGCTTCAACTTGATTGACTAGTTCACTAACGAACTGAGGTTGGTTTGGTTTAGCCAACCCGATAGGGTGTCGCAAATTTTCCGATGGTAGTCAATTCGTAGTCCAGGTTGCCATCTTTTCTCCCATGCCTATGCGTTTTATCAAGCCCTCCTTTAGCACTTCACGTCCATAAACAATGGACCGCCATATGCGTGACGGGGAGGAACCATGATAAGCCTCCAGAAAATCCCGCCTCCCTAGATAGTAGACAGCTTTTAGAACTCTAGCACTTAGGGAGTTCGGTTCTCGTAATATCCTTCAAGCTTGCTTCGCTAGTAAAGCAAGATTAAATAGCTCCATGTCTCGAAAGCCCAGGCCGCCAATAGATTTAGGCTTGATCATCTGGTCCTAGGCCACCCAACATGTCTTTCTCTTGCCATCCTTACAGCCCCACCAAAAATTCCTCATCAAGCTTGTTAAATGCTCGCAAAGACCCTTTGGCAGTCTGAAACAAGACATAGAATAGGTTGGAACAGGCTGCGCCAGTGCTTTTATTAAGATCTCCTTCCCGCCCGCAGACAAGCACTGTTCCAGCCATCCCTTAACCCTGCTCCAAACTCGGTCCTTCAAATATTTAAAGGCCCCGTTTGTAGCACAGTCCCAACATCTGAAGGCATACCAAGATATTTTTCACTCAAACCCTCATTGTAAACCTCCATCTCGTTCTTGATAACATCGTGGATTTGCTACCTGACGCTCTTTGCAAAGTGTATGGATGATTTCTCCATATTGATCCTTTGTCCCGACGCTGAGCAATACGATTGTAAGACCCCCTTCATCAACAAAGCATTCTCCCGATTTGCTCAAAAAAATAGCAGACTGTCATCTGCAAAGAGAAGGTGGCTCACCATCGGAGCCGATGGTGCCACCGTAATACCTTTGAGCACTGATGACTGAATTCTTGATTTTAACAGGCACGGAGGCTCTCTGCTGCTAGAAGGAACAAGTAGGGAGAAATTGGATCTCCTTGTCGTATGCCGCGTGTCGGTCTAAAACTTTCAAGTTTGTCACGTTAAATATAACTGAAAATGAAACCGACCTAACAAACCTCATAATTGTGTCCACTCAACGATGATGGAAACCAAGTTGGCACATTATCGCATCGAGATATTTCCATTCGACTCGATCATATGCCTTCTTCATGTCCAGCTTCAGAGCACAACATCTCAGATCACTTGCTTGTTTCAGCTTCATAAAATGTAGGCACTCATAAAGCGGAGATGATATTGTCCGTGACGAGGCGGCCAGGGACAAAGGCCGATTGCTCCTCAGAAATAATTTCGGACAAGAAAATCTTCAACCTATTCGCCAACACCTTGGATGCAATTTTATATATAACATTGCACAGGCTAATGGGTCGAAACTGACCAATTTCCTCCGGACTAGCCACTTTCAGGACCAGAACGAGATCAAAGTTTTGTTGATGCCCGTTGGCTCCTCCTCGCCATTAAGAAGCTTCAGCACCATAGTTGTAACTTCTTTGCCGCAAAGCTCCCAATGTCGCTGAAAGAAGTGCGCCGGAAAACCATCGGGACCCGGTGCTTTTGTTGGAAACATTTGGAACAAAGCGTCCTTTACCTCCCCCTCCTTGTAGGGATCAAGTAGGGTCCTATTCATTTCAGGTGTTACCTTAACTGGAACAGTTTCCACATTATCCGTACCCTCAGAAGCAAACAAATTGCTGTAGAAATTGGTGACAATTGCACAGAGCTCAAGATCAACCTCCGTAAACTGCCCATCCGGCTTCCTTAGTCATGAAATCTTGTTTCTGCTTCTTCTCCGGCTCGCCCTCAGATGGAAGAACCGGGTGTTCTTGTCTCCGGCTGTCAACCACAAAACTCGAGATCCCTGCCTCCACATAATTTCCTCGCTGTGGTTAAGCTCTTGAATTCGCTCAACCAACTTCAATTCCTGCTGGGAAGGGCCCAACCGTCCTGGATCCGACTGCATCTCCTCTAATTTCTTGTTTAATTTCCAGAGCTCATGTCGTACTTGACCAAAGGTTGTGCGCTCCCAAACAGGCACGTGCTCTGACACACTTTTCAGCTTCTCTCGTAGCTCGCTCAGTGATGTTGCCTCGCCTTCCCGTTGCCAAGAGTCCGCTAGCGTGCCTGGAAAATCCGGGTGTGTCTCCCACATTTGTTCATACCTGAACCGTTTACCTGTCGTTGCCTAGTAACCGCCGGTCTCCACTCTAGGAGAATCGGCCCATGATCTGAAGCAGCAGCTGCCAAATGCTAAACTTTTGCCTGAGAAAATCTGTTGCACCAATCATTCAGGCCACATACGTCGACCATCTCTCGGAAGCCCTCGATCTAAGCTCTGCTCCTTTCTTGAACACCTCTATGCTCCGATTGATGTAAAACCTTGTTAAAATCACCAGTGCAAACCCATGGTAGTGGGGACGATGATTTAATAAATTTAAGTAAACTCCACGTCTTGTGTCGCTCGCTTAGTTGCGTCTCTCCATACACACATGTAAGCTTCCAGGGTTCTCTATCACCCTCTATAAGAATAACATCAATGTGATACTATGAGTATGGTAACAGTTCCACTCGCACATCATTATTAAAAAAAAATCCCCAGACCACCACCGCGCCCTGTACTGCTTATAGCAAACGAATGATCAAAACCTCAGGTGTTCTTCAAATTTTCCACTCACGACTTGTGCACTTGGGTCTCCTAAACGCACAGCACGGATGGGGCAAAACGTCTCGCCAATTCGCGAAGCTCTTTCAGTGTCGCGGCGTTACAGAGGCCGCGACAATTCCAGCTTAGGCAACTCATTGAGCTGGACGGGCTCCCTTCTCGGAAAGAACTGCACCGCTGCTATCTTGCACCTTCGCTTTCTTCTTGTCCTTCCACTTCGCTTCCGTCATCGCCGTCGAGATCGGCTTCCCCAAATCCCAAACCTCAGGTCCCGTTCTACAAGGCTGGGCAACTACGCACATGGCAGTCGCTTGATCAGCCCGAGCAGGAGAAAGACAGGGAGGATTACGTAGGAGAATCCGACGTCAGATCCCTCCACCTGCCGCCGCAGCGTCGCGGCGGAGTCCCCAGTCCCGCCTCCGTGCGGTCGTATCTGTCCCTTTTGGCTCCGTATATGTGTAACTGTGGAATCTGAGTAAGGCCATGTTTAGTTCCTAGAAAATTTTGCAAAATTTTTCAGATTTCTCGTCATATCGAATCTTTAGACACATACATAAAGCATTAAATATAGATAAAAAATAAAACTAATTACACAGTTTAGACGAAATGGACGAGACGAATCTTTTAAGCCTAATTAGACTATGATTGGACAATATTTGCCAAATAACAACGAAAATCGCTACACTATCATTTTGCCAAAAATTTTGGATCTAAACCGGCCCTATCTAGTAACTAGTTCCAAAATTCAACGACAAGAATTTTTCGTTGCTGGGTCTTCACCGAAACAGCCTAACGGTGATATCCTCTGCTGGGCTTTGTCTGTGTCTCAGCAGGCCCAGTTAGACGAATCGTGCAAACTGCCAAGCCAACCAGCCACAAGCCCACAACACAGAAGCCCACAGGCCACAGCCCCACATTGTGGAGGCGGCGGCGGAGCCTTCGCCGGAGGAACTGGAGCCGCCGAGGTGACGAGGTGGTTGGTGGTGGAACTTGCAAGGGGCGAAGGAGGTCGACGCAGCCGACAAGGTCATGGGGGAGAGGGAGATCGGCGTCCTCGCGGCGCGGTGTTGCCGCTGCCTTGTCGCCTCGTCGGTAGCACCAAGCGCCAGCTCGGTGAGCTCACGTCAGCCTCTCTTCAATTCCTCCTGAGGTCCTCTTTAGGCTTAGCAGGCTATTGTCGGGCACACTGTGATAGAAAGTTAGAATTGTTGTCAAGTGTTACAGTCAATTCAATTATTACAGATTTAGAATTTCTCATTCTGGTGAGGTAGAGTGGAACATAAGCATCCAAATTCATATTAACAGAAACATCTTTTGTGCATATTGGATCTTTAGCTGTCCTGATTACCTGTAAGTTGTATCCTCGGACTAATTTGAGCCTTTTTGGATCCCTGTTGGCAAAATTCTATTGTAGATTCAGGCGAGAAGTGGGGGTGCCATTTTGAGGCCTAAATGTCCAAAATGGCTAGTTATTTGCGACCTTCAGTGCCATATAGATTATATTGAAGCCAATAACTTTAGTATAATGCATGCAGCTCCACCTACCACTAGCAGCATAAAAGGTAATCTATCTGTCAGATAAGATCAGGATCCCAGAATCGACTAGATGTCGCGTTCGCCTTTACTTTGATTCAACATGTTTTTATCAGTCATGGAAGGAGCCAAATAATCAAGAAAGGCGTGAATCTCTTGATATCATCATTAATTATACTTTGGTCTTTGGTACCTTTTACTTGTAGCTGATGTAGTTCTGTGATTTATGAAATGTATGCTAGCTTGCTTCAGTATATTGTTCTTCGATGAAACCTTTGCTGAAATTCATGAAGTAATATTCAAATTGTTGAATTGTAATAGTAACTAAGGTCTGAAGTTCATCATACAAATGGTGTGAAGCTGCTCAGATATTAGGCCGGAAAAGGTGTGCTGCATCATAAAACCAGACCTCTTCCTCTTCCTCTTCCTCTTCCTACCTTTGTGTGCCTTATCTGCAGTGATAAACTTGGGGACCAGAGTTAGCTTAAAGTGATATAAGCCTATCACACTTTATTTTACTTGTGGCTGTGAGTCACACCTGAATATTTAAAAGCCACCCTTTTCTAGAAGTGTGTATGTGAGGTATGAATTCACCCAATCTATATATAAAGAGTTAATTGTTCTGGTAATTGTTTCAGATTAAATAAAAATGGTATGCAATCTTGGCTTCTTGTCTCCATTGATATTTGTACTGTTCTTTTCTATACTTCTGTCTGAGCTCTTATGTCTTATCTTCAGAGTATTCTTGAGGAAAGTATTGGATTGAAAAAATGCTGTTACTAGGGAAACACTTTGCATATGGTACTTAGTTATTCTATAGCAACCCATAAAATCTTGCCTTATAGCAAATCCACCAGATTGATTAAAACCAATCCTCTTTCCCTATAACCAGCAATAGAGGGGATTAGATGCAAAAAAAAAATGAGATCCACCAGATCCCCTTTCTAATCCCCTTTCCTCAATTTTTTCTCAGTTCCTCAAAATCTCCCCTCTCCCCTTCAAATAAAGGGGACCAAGCAGCAATTTTTCTCAATCCCCTTTCATACTTCCCCTCTCACTGATATCCGGACCCCATGCTGACACTGCGTCTCACAAAGACCGGGCGAACTGGCGTCGCGCTGTACCGGGCAAACTAGCGTCGGCCTGCCACACCGCGAGTCCTACACCACCGAGACTCGGGCAGGCCACTGCCACACGCCCGTGCCACACTGATCCCCGCATTGGGCAAACTGCATCTGCAGCAATAGAAGAGAGAAACTGGAGAAGAGATATTTGTTTCACGGACACGTGGGTCCCACGTATAATGGATGAGTGTTTCTCAATCTGCTGGAGCACATATCCCCTATACTATTTAATTCAGTTTCTCAAACCACTATACATGATTTTGAGGGAAAGGGGAAAACAAAACATTGTGTGCATGTATGCACTTTCAACTGAATTCTTGGTTTGTTGTATGGTATCTGATGGCTAGCTTATGGTGAGACTACCCGCACTCATGGACCTCTATATTCATCCTCTATACGTCCTAGGCAGCAAGATTCTCTCCTCTATACTCAATTCTCCCGCACCCATCCATCCTCTATATCATCCTCTATCCACTCTATCCACTGTGGGACCCACTTGTCACTTTATCTAAATATATCAATGTGTGATCTAGTTTTGAAGGATTTATTGAGACGAATTTAATGGTGAAATCGAAATTTAATTTGGATTTTTAGTTTGTGAGTTATAGCATTTTTTTCCTTTGTTTAGCTAGTGGGGCCCGCTACTATAGAGTATAGAGTAAGCACAGTACCACTCTAAATATAGAGTGAGAGAAAAGATAGAGTATCGTTTTAGAGTACCCAGTGCAGCAGTTTTTACTCTATATTCATACTCTAAAGCTTTAGAGTATCGTTTTATAGTACCCACTGCGGGTAGTCTGAGGATGCAGCAGCAGTCCTGAACATATTGCTGGGTCGCTAGATTTTGGACAGGCAATAGATGAGAATTGGAAGTGAGAGTGTTATGGACGTTGTTGGGATCGAGAGGGGAGAGTCGAGGGGAGCGGCGGCGGAGCTACAGTACCCGCAGGTACTGTTCACACGAGAGAGAGAGGCGGAGGACCGGCGGCTAGGGCTATGAGGGGCGCTGGGAACGTCGGCCGCGGGGCTTCGCCCACGGCCGGCAAGAGAGAAGGTATTTCCTTCTAATCTCTTGCTTGATTCTAGATTGATACATCTCCTCTCATTATATAGAGAAGAGGTCTTACTTGGCCCCTAAGCAAGCAACTAATTAACCCTAACGGGCTAAGGCCCAATAGGACCTTGACTCTTCTAACACTACACCCCACCTGAACATGCAGCTCGTCCTCGAGCTGCAACTTAACGATGACTCCGCTAGACACAAACCTAACACCTAAAAACAAGTCTTTTATATCTCGGCTTATTTTATTGACCTGAAATAGATTGCGACTCTTTATTTTTGACTCCTGAAGATACGGCGGACACCCTCCGCGTAATGGACCTGCACGTGTATAGCCACCTGGATCCCATGGAGCTCACCGAAACGAGAGGGGTGCACGGGTATAGCCACCTGGAATTAGGCGCGACAGCAACCAGCGGAGACGCCCTCGCGGCGGTCGGTGGCAAAACGCGGTGGCAGGAGGCAGTGCGTTCCCGCCGGTGACAAAGAGGAAAACGCCTCCCCTACCACCACCATGCTTGCGCATGAAGACAGCAGCGGACCGGCGCGGTTGTTGGTGGCCGTTCGATGAGGTGAGGACATGCACCCCTTTGCCGAGGTCGACCACCATCAAGGCAGCCTCGTGTATCTGTCGGCGCATCTCCTGCAGCCGGCGCCGCGCTATGAGGCTGCGTGCTGCAGCCTGCAGCCGCACCGCCGCAGACACATGGCTAGCATTCTCCCGCGCAAACGCCTTCTTCACGAGTTGTGGCAAGGCTGCTGCTGCGGCTGCAGGGACCTGGATGACATCCACGCCCCCGTAGAAGATGCCCTCGTAGTGCTGCTGTGGTGGCACGGGGCTGGGGGCGGTGAACGACGGGAAGGCGGCTGGCGGCGGCGTGGTGGTGACACTGGTGGTGGCCGCCGTGGCTGCTGGAGTGACCATGGTGGCCGCGGACGGCTGGGACCAGGCGGCCGGCTGCAGCGTGGTGGTGAAGTAGGTGGGAAACGCCGCCGTGCTGTTCACGCGCTCCGGGACGACCAGAACCGCCGTCGAGAAGGCCGGGATGCCCCCGGCCCTTGTCAGGTATGGCGGCCGCGCCGAGGGCGATTGCCTACTTTCAAGCGCTGCCAGACGCGTGTTGAGGTCATCCATTTGGCGCTGCAGGCCGTAGACGACCGCCGTCAACGCGTTGATGGCGCCCGTGGAAAGCGCAGACTGCTGCGTAGGCAGTGGCGGCGTGGTGGCCGTGGCGGCGGCGAAAACTGGCGGCGCGGTAGGACCAGGACCAGCCATGGCCGCCGTGGTGGGGAACATGGCCGGCGCAGCAGGGGGCGCCGTGGTGAAGATGGCAGCAGAGGCGATGGATCAAGGCCTGAGCTCCGATACCAAATTGTTATGGACGTTGTTGGGATCGAGAGGGGAGAGTCGAGGGGAGCAGCGGCGGAGCTACAGTACCCGCGGGTACTGTTCACACGAGAGAGAGAGGCGGAGGACCGGCGGCTAGGGCTATGAGGGGCGCTGGGAACGCCGGTCGCGAGGCTTCGCCCACGGCCGGCAAGAGAGAAGGTATTTCCTTCTAATCTCTTGCTTGATTCTAGATTGATACATCTCCTCTCATTATATAGAGAAGAGTTCTTACTTGGCCCCTAAGCAAGCAACTAATTAACCCTAACGGGCTAAGGCCCAATAGGACCTTGACTCTTCTAACAGAGAGAGTATGCCCTTGCTGACCTTTTCTATTCGGTACTGTCAGAACTCAGAAGTCTTTTTTTGAATATTAATATGGGATTTAAAAACACAGTGTTTCAGAAAAAAATGTAGTATAAAGACCTACTCAACCTTTATGGCTTTATCATCTGCATTATCTATTCAAACTGACAACTCTTTTCTTTGTTTTGGAGTCTCTTTATAGGTTTTCCCATCTTCTTGTGAAATATAAGCTTTACATATGAAATTATCGATGCCCACTTTTCCCTTTCTTCCCTCACTTAACAACTTCCTATATTCTCTATCATTTAGTAAGTATTTATAGCAAAGATATCAGGGTCATTTTCTCTCATCTTTTGGTTTTCACCTTGTTAATCCTTGTGGCTATGTTGCGCAAGAATGCAGGCAAGGCAGAAATGGCCAGATGCATTCATGTAACTATGTATGTAGATTTTTCTTGAGCCTTTTCCGATTGAGTAATCTGGATGCACCACTGATCAGTAGCCATACCTTTTATTCTGTTTTTATTTCTTTTCCTGGTTTGCTTTAATCACTTTTGTTGAATGAATGCTATTCGTCCTGCTGACTAAGTTAAGATAAGGTATTAAACCCTTCTTGTAACTTAAGAGTGACTAGATAGCTCTAAGGCTCCAAAGCAGAAAGTGATGGGTTGAGATAAGCTTAACTATGGATAGCCTGGAACAATCATATGCCTCACACGTAGATGTCTACAACTTCACACTGAAGATGCATTAGGCAAATGGTTCGACCAAGGAGTTCGTTGTGCATATCTGAAGTAGGAACCATTTTATATTTTTCACATTTTACAGAGCTCATATGATGTGTTGCTCTTTGCACATGACCATATAACTAGAAATTAAGAATAATGCATCATGAGTGATAAGAGGCTATATGTTTGTCAGAGATCTGTTGTGACAACCATTGGTTAAAGTGCTTCACCAAGTTATTGAATCCTCATAAAGGCAATCATAGCTGTTAAGTTCACTTGTCTAAAGAAAAATGTTTCCTTCAATTTCATTTTTTATGGGGTACTGTGGTTATATTTTTAATCATATTACCGAATCAGCCCCATAGTCCCCGGGAACGCAGAACCATGCGACATTCCTCGTCCTGGGAATGTCTTTCCCATTCGAAGAACACAAGAGCAATCTCGTCCCCACCTTGTGGCTTCTCAAAACCTTCCTGGGAACTTGGTGACTGTGATCAGTCCTTTCTGTGCTACACCGATAAACGAGTTAATTGACTTCGCTACCGGCTAAGCTTGTGTACGTAGGCACCATATTAAAGAAGCATTCAGCTTTGTGGAGGAAGCAACACTCATAGTTTCTATAATTCTCCATAGATAACATGTTTAACATATTTTTTGTGCCTAAATTGCTTTTTGTCGACTAACCACTCATTCAAGGGGTGCTCCACCTAGTAGGATGCTGTTGATAGCCCAAGCAGTTTTAAGCTGACAAATCAGACTCCAATTTGGTAGATTGCTATGGTTCACACAAAGTGGACAGGATCAAAACAGAGCAACAAAGATAAACATATGCTTTGTGAGTGCGCAACGAATATATAGCTGCTCCATTTCCTTTGTGTTTAAGCTTAGATTATTCCTTTCCCCTTTTTTAGTATTCGCTGCACTCTTATCTTTCTTGTAGCTATAAGTTAAGTAATGTCGCTGTGGGCTTTGGTTATATATTTTACTCCAAGTTGCCATCGATCAGCTTACACATGAATCAGGTTAATTCAAATTGATCAACTTATTCAGCATGTTCTTTTTCTGCAGTTAGGAGTCTTGTTTGCATAAAATAAAGAGGAATTGCACCGAGTGATATGTATTTATATTTCTCTTTTACTTAGCTCGATAAGTATGACTGCATATTATAGAGAGAAATTTATTGCCAAAAAGTGAACAATATTCGGTGCCACATCATTTCACTTTGCAGGCGTTGTGAGTATGACGTATGCTTTGCATGGATCAGCACCTGACTCAGTTCCCGTGAAGTCATGAATCCACCAACAGAGGTCAAATAGCTGACCGCAGACAGAATGTTTACAGCCACACATGATGATCCTATAGCTGGCTAGAAGCTTAAAATATTTATAGCCATCCAGCATAACCTTAGAGCTGGTTTGAAGAGGATACAACCGATGCAGCTACACAAATGGTCAGTATATGTTTATCCTTTTACAATCGCCATTCTTCTTTTCTCAGACAAATCTGAGTTCTAGTCTCCACACTTTGCATATGTACTTTTTGTACATTATTATCAGGCAGACAAGAGATTGTGCTGCGTGTGGCCCTCTGATTCCCAAAAACCCACTGAGATGCAGTCCACTTGCCATAAGGAAAGAAGCTTCCAATTGTGCACATTCCAACCTTTGCCAAATGCTTTTTGTCTCAATTGGCAGGCAGAGACGAAAGGGGCAAGGGCGAAAGAGGCAGCGCATCATATACCAAATAAAATAATTCACGTACTATATTATTGCAGCCTCAAAGAGCCTATAAATACTTCAGCACAGACCCAGTTGATGATTCTACATGAGGCAGACTAAAAACAAGAACATACCTACGCAACTAGTAGAGCTACAGATTTGCCCTTGCATGACTCGGAAGAAAGCTGGGTTTGTGCACAAGGACATGGAGTACCCAAGAAGGACACTGCTGCACACTCCATTCTCTGGGCATCCCTCTGGTCCAAGCCAGCCATTAGATGGTGCCACGGCCACAGACGGTGGGGCTCCAGGAAGCAACTTCGATGCAAACATCGTCATGATCCTGGCTGTTCTTCTGTGTGCACTGATCTGCGCTCTTGGGCTCAACTCCATTGTTCGGTGTGCACTGCGGTGCTCGAGCCAGATGGTGGTGGGCCCTGAACCAAACCAGGTGACGCGGCTTGCTCAGAGCGGGATGAGGAGGAAGGCCCTCCGAGCCATGCCGATCCTGGTCTACTCAGCTAGGCTGAAGCTCAATGCTGCTAACCCGATGTGTGCAATCTGCCTTTCAGACTTTGAGGCAGGGGAGCATGTCAGGGTCCTCCCCAAATGCAACCATGGCTTCCATGTCAGGTGCATCGACCGGTGGCTGCTGGCGCGGTCGACATGCCCAACGTGTCGGCAGTCCCTGTCTGGAGTTCAGCAAAAGGCCTCTGGCTGCTCTGAGGCAAGCCGGGCCGAGCCAGAGCCTGCACCTGCTCGCCCTGTCCTTGTGCCCCTCAGACCTGAAGGTTTGGCCACTCCTTATGACTTTTAGAATGTTCAGTTGTTTCTTAGTTGTTACATAGAGGTGAAGAAAAGGTAGAAACAAAAAAATTGTGATCATTAGATCTTACTGCCAATCTGGTTTGTACATTGTTGCTGGAGAAAAGATGTAAAGATTTTCTAGTTTTTGACTTGATGTGTCATTGCCGACTGTTGCTGGAGAATGTGCCATGGAAAATACCAGTTGCTATGGTGGGCCTTTTTGTGAATCACCATTTCAATGTGAGTTTGTAAAATGTAAAAAGAAGAGACATGATTGGCCGGTCTAATCATATGGCAGTGCTGCACCACCACTATGGTGATTGGAGATCAAGCTTTAGCTGCTAAGGTTCACTTCAGATTTCAGTGGGAACAGCATATTCTATGCCATTATGAAGAGGTCCGGGGCTCAGGGCTTGTGATATGCTTTGCTTCAAGGCCATGGTTTTAGACCTTTATTAGTGGTCATGTATGCACCCGCAGAATTGAGAGGTTGGCCCACACCCAACTATACATGATGCACATTGGCTAATTATTTGCTATTTCGTTCGTGCCATCGTGTGAATTGATGCGCTGCCAACAGAAGAACGGAGTGGCCAATGATAAAGCTCAGGCGCTGTGTCAAATTGCTATTGCTCATGATATTTTTTTTTCCTGTTTGCTCTAAAGGCTAAAGCGATTAAGCTAGTGCCTTTGGAAAATAGCTGGTTTAGCTATGTGGCTCTCGTATCTGTTGCTTAGAAAATCAACAAGAACTTTGGGTTGTGCTCGCTGAGAAAGAGAACTGCCCGGATGCCCACTCATGAGAAAGATACGCCTGTGTTTTTTCAGAGATTATAGGCTGTTTGGCCCGGGCATCTTCCGATCGATATAATGTTTCCACCATGTTGTTATCAAGAATTCAGGAATAGTGCTAGTGTGCTACTGCTTTCGAAGCGGTTCCTTTTGCCGGATATATAGACGGCACTTTACAGAAATCTGGCAACAGTATCAGCTCTTTATTCGCCAAACTATCCAAGTTTATGCCATTTTCAACCTAATCGTTGATGTTATGCTTGTCATACTTGTAAACTTTTTTTCTATTAACGTTTGCGGCAAGTTGCTACAAGTTTTCGGAAGGGCTAGCGTCCGGCCGCAGGAGACGTCCGGATGTTGCTCCCATTAGAACGCATCGACCGTGCCATGTCCCGTCCCCGCGTAACAGAAGCATGCCCCGTCCCGCCCCCATGTAACAGAAGCGTGTCGTGTCCCGTCCCCATAACAGAAGTGCGTCTGTAACCCCATAGCAACAGAAGCATGTCCATAGCCCCGTAGCGCCGTAACAGATAGGAGCACGCCTGCCTCACCCCACCCGCGAATGCGCGCTGCGGAGGCATTTGCCGGCCTCAGGCGCCCGCACGGTGACCCACGGAGGCGCCCCAACAGCAGCAATAGGGGCTACGGCAGGTGGGTCACATTGCAACATGCGCAACACACGATCTACTTTTGAAACATCAAGATGCAACACTTACAACATACGTCCGAAGATAGATAAAACACTTGAACTATGCATCTAAAACATTTACAAAAACGCAAAAAAACATTTAAAAACCATTGCAAACCATACACAAAATCTGGATAAAACACTTGCAACATACTTGTGAAGCATATGCATCATCCAGACAAACACACTTGCAACATGCTTCTGATAAAACAGAAACATACATGTACAACCATTGCAACATATGTAATATCCTGATCTATTTTTGCAACATCAATATGAAACACTTGCAACGTATCTCTGAAACAACTGAAATACTTGAAACAAACGCTTGCAACATGCGCTTTTAAGAACGACATCTACTTGCAGCTTGGACGGAATGGAGGCTCGTCGAAGCGGAGCGGAGCTCAATGCCACGGAGTAGCAAGGGGGATGCTAGCCGGTAGGCAGCGGCGTAGCCCTAGCGAGTTGCTGCGTGGCTCTAGCGAATGGGGGGTGCGGTCCCCCCCCCCCCCCCCGGCGAGGCGCCCCTGCGGTGGAGGCGACAACGCAACCCACGGGCAGCGACCCTGTGCTAGAGAAGGTGAGCAGTGGGCGGGCGCCGCCGTGGAGTCGGACGTAGAGGTCGGATAGCGCTGTGGATAAGGCCTTCTGAACGAGCGGACGGAAGTGGGTCAAGTGGTGCATCCGGGCGGACAGAGCGGACGGATGCCCTATTCTAATCATTATCGATAAGTTTTCGCTAAAATCTTGTACTATTCTACGTGCCAATTTGTGACCCACTGTAGGTCATCTCCAGCTACCACAAAATAGAAATTTCTAAAATATCTCAGTTGGACTTGAGAAATACTCCCTCCATTCTAAATTAGAAGTTATTTTGGCTTTTCTAGGTAGATAACTCATGTTACATAGATATACATTATCTAGGACATATGGCTAACAAGAAATACCATAATTTTTTATAAACCTCAAGTAAAACATATTTTCGAGTTCTATTCGTGAGTGGTTATTGGCTACGCTACATTACAGCGGCAAGATGAGGAAAGAGAACTGCATTGCAGTGATGCTTTTTTTTTCTCATGGATGACCCTTAACGTTTATACTTGAGTTTTAATCACATTTTGTCTTCTGAGTCATGTGACACCGTTTGTGGTCAGCTTTCTAATAAGTGAGGTTTGATTCCTCCTTTGAGAGGATGAAACTAGATGATTTTTTCCGTTATCTTAAAAAACATTATCTAGATGATTCCTCCTTGGATCGTGCGTTCTGCAACCCAAAGTGGGAAATGAGTTTCCCAAGCTATGCCCTCAATGCTATGTCCACTGGAGTTTCAGACCACTGCCCAATCATGCTCACCCGCCTGGACAGGGTGCCGAGGAAAGCCTCTTTCAAGTTTGAAAACCACTGGCTGCATGTTCTAGGGTTTAGAGAGGTTGTGCAGCAAGCTTGGGCCAAGGTGCACAGAGGTTCTGCACTGGCGGTCCTCCACCTAAAGTTGACTGAAACTGCAAAAGCTCTTAAAGCATGGAGTAAGCCTCTTTTCAGCAATGTGCGCCTTCAGTTGCATATCGCCAATGAGGTGATTTTGCGACTGGACATTGCTCAGGATGGGAGACAGCTATCACATGAGGAGCAAACACTAAGGAAGGACCTAAAATTGAGAGCTCTCGGTCTTGCATCTGTCGAGAGATCAAGACGGAGACAGGCCTCCAGAATAAATTGGTTGAAGTCAGGAGATGCATGCACCCGCTTCTTCCATCTGAAGATGAGTGCTAGAAGGAGAAGGAAATATATATACTCCCTGAAAAGACAGGATGGCACGCTGACATGGAACCACCAGGAAAAGGAGGAGATTATTCATGACTATTTCTCAAACCTGTTGGGCAGGAAGGTGCAGCGCGCTAGAACTTTCAACTGGGACAGACTTGATTTTCCCAGGTTGCAAGAGCTCCCAGGACTGGAGCTGGATCGGCCTTTCCGTGAACATGAAATTGAAAATGCTGTCAAGAGCCTTCCCAGCGGCAAGGTGCCTGGGCCTGAGGCTTCACTAGTGATTTTTATAAAGAATGCTGGGACATAATCAAACCTGACATTTTAAGCGCCTTCCATAGCGTTCAAATCCAGCACTGTGACTATCTGGGGTAGGTTAATGGAGCGCAGGTGGTTATGATTCCCAAAGTTGAGATTGCTACTGAACCTAAGGACTTTCGGCCAATTAGCTTGGTTCACTCCTTTGCCAAGCTTGTCACCAAAGTTTTAGCAATGCGGCTAGCCTATTATATAGACAAACTAATCTCTATTTCACAAAGTGCGTTTATCAAGGGTAGGTGCATCCAAGACAACTTTGTATATGTCAGAGGGCTTGCAAGACACTACCACAGAAATAGAACACCTGTTTGTCTGATGAAACTTGACATCAGCAAAGCGTTTGACTCCGTGTCCTGGGAGTATCTGCTTGAGATGATGAACCAAAGAGGGTTCAGTAGGAGATGGACTAACTGGTTAACTGCACTTCTCAGATGCTCTTCGTCTAAAGTTATGCTCAACGGAAACCCGGAACCGAAAGTGATGCATTCCCGAGGATTGAGGCAAGGCGACCCACTGTCACCTTATCTATTCATCTTGGCGATGGATGTGCTGAGCAGAATCTTTGACATTGCCACCGAGGAAGGAAAGCTGACACCGCTAAAAGGTCGGCAAGCGAGAGTACGACTGTCCCTTTACGCTGATGATGTCATGATATTCACCAATCCAGTTAAGGAAGATGTAACAGAACTGACCAAATTATAAGAGCACAAGTACAAAAACAAGCACCGAAGCGCTCAAATTTTTGAACTTGAGCCCATATAATCCCGGTAGTCAATCGAAACCACGAAGGATTTCAAACCAACTTGCTTACAACCAGGATCGCATCATTCAACATACAACATCATACGTTACATTTCACAAGTAGTTCTGAAATAAGTTTACACACACGGAGTCGCAATTATTACAAACCAAGTTTATAAAAGTAGCGGAAGCAAACACACACCAGTTGTTTAACTACTGCTAGTCTTGTTGATCAACAACCCGCAAAAGCATGAGGAAAGTACATAAAAGATGATCACGCCCTAGTGATCTAGTCTTCGTCACCCGCAGGGTGGAGACAAGTTTTGCAGAAGCCTTGGTAAAACATATCATCTGCAACAGGAGGGAATAAACCCTGAGTACTGGAATGTACTCAGCTAGACTTACCCGTCGAAAACCAGAAATAAGATGACACCAAGGATTATGCAAGGCTTACACAAGAGGCTAGCTGACATAACATTTTGCATAAAGGCATAAGTAATGGAAACTCTTATAGCCTGTACTAGCAATTATTTTTAGCATTTACCTGTCATCTATCTTAGCACCTGTACTAAACATGCACTTGATTATAATCAAACAATTATCATCATTATATCCAGAGCAGGTATGAATTGTGGCAACATTGTATCATTCCCTTAACCACCAGTTCATTTAATGAGATCTACGTTGCCGCTGCTCAAGTCAAGTGCTCACTAACCGAGAGCGACGGCGATTCGAATCGAATTCCTATCCAGCTGGAGGGGTATTTCTAACACTCACCGTGCAGACCCCTGCCAGGGTCGCACATGCCACCATTTCATATGATTCAGGAATCGCGGGTTCGAATAATGTCGCGACCCCAAGGGCGACACTCTGCCAGGTGATAGGGACTCTAACCCCCCCCCCTTGGTCTCACGCCAATGTCCCCAAGCACATCCTTTCTCTCCTCCAAGAAGCAACCTATCATTCGATTCCCGGCCTGAATCACATTACTCGGCTTCGCGGTCGGAACGACTTATCCGGCCAACTAAGTGTTAGACTGCGTTCAACATGACTCAAGGACGTACAACGAATCGGTCCTTAAACAACTCAGCCGGGCATAGCTCCACACCCAAGACGTGAAGTGTCTTGCGGCTGTACTATCGAACTCCCGCCCGGTCTCAATTTCATTTTAAAGCATGGTTCCATCCACGATAGCCATAAAGCCACTCGTGACTCCTTCCTACATCTCGCGGATGACCGGAAATCATCCGACTTCTACCGTACTAAGCAGGGCTAAGCATGGACACGTGCCTAAACCTAATATAGGGTTAAGTACGATATCTGGACAAGGACAGGTATAATGCAACAATTGTTTTCATACAACTCCTACAACTTAATGCATTAAACAATTAAAAGTACTCAAGATAGATTTCTAAAATGATGGATTCAGCATGCACCGGGGCTTGCCTTTCAGAAAGGTCGAAGGCCAGTGGTCAGGACACTCGGGTAGATCTTCGGCAGGAGCTTCGTCGTCGGCTGGTTCCTCTAGCTGCTCCGGCTGGTCCTGAATTTCCTCCGGAATCACCGGCTCGAATTCGAGGAGGGTTACCCCCTCCGGAACACCTATTGCATGAGTGCACAATAAATATCATGGGTGCATAATGGTGCAACATGCTCGGAATGAAATGCATTTCAGAAATAAAATATAATAATCTAATCAAGTTACTTTATCAGTACGTGCAAATCTCTTCTCCGGTGGAGAAGTACTTACCTAATCTACCCAACCTAAGATATAGTTGTTCATCTTCGGTTAAGGCCCTAACACCTAACAAACACAAGAGTGACATTATTTAGGTTACCACATCCAACCCAAAATATCACGGTAAGACATTCTGGATAGCAGCTACTTGTTTCTAACATAACTGGAGATTCTCAATTCCAAAAGATATGATCTAAGACAATCTGGAAAGCTTAAGAAATTTACCACAAAATGTTTTCAGACCAAAACACTTAATTCCAAAGTTTACCTAGTCGAATTTCTAAAGTCCCAGAATCTGCTCTCTCTAAACAGAGAGCAGTCAATTCTGGACTGTCACTTTAAACAGCAATAACTCCCAAACTACTAAGCCAAATGCTCCCAAATTTTGACACAAGCTCATTTACAATTTTTAATACAACTTTGGTATTTACAAGTTTTCCAACAACCACCTTTATCCAAGGTCAAACCTAGAAAAACTATCAGCTGTCCAGAAAACCTAAAATTGTAAAGGTTAAATATTTATTGATGTGGCAAACATTCTCTAAGACCAAACTAATACTACTACAAGTTCACAAAGGTCACAAAAACACCAGAAAGTAAGGTGTGCCCACCTAGAATATTTATTTAAACTCATTTCTTAATTTACTTAAATAATTAAGTGGAATTTCAAACATATATGTAAACTGCTCCTAAAATTCTACAAAAATTAAAGGAGACTTTCTGACCCAAATAGAGGCTACTGTAAAAATTTGAACTAAATCTATTCACAGGAACTTCCTACACAAAATTCCCAAGTCAAAAAGGCTGATTTTTGTATAAATAACAAGACATAGTAAAAAGTGTCAAACAACAGATTTCCAAATTTTCTTGGACACTCTAGGGTACCAAGACATTCTCCAAAAAGTTATATGAACATTGCACATGTAGAATAATTACAAACATTCATTTAATATTTCTTAAAATAACAAGATAGCATTATAACTTGTAAAGTACTTAAGCACTACTGCCTAAATTTTTACCAGAGCTAGAGCAAGTATAAATTAGTCTACCCACCAAATTTCATAATTTTTGGAACACTGAAACTCGAGATATAATTTAAACAAGTTTGCATGTGATTTAAAACACATTTCAAAGACCTATTTAAATATTCAGAAAACCAGACATCACATAACAAATTTATATTTTTCTAAAATACTACACATCATGTAGATCCTAAAAAAATTTATCTCATAATTTTTGGGCAAGTAAAACCCTAGATCTATAATTTCCAAAACTTAACCAAAACTGTGACAGAATAAATAAAATGACAAAATTCCTATTCGCTACTGGGCCGGCCTGGGAACCGACGCGGCCCAAAACTCGCGCGCACGGCCCACTACGCACGCGCGGCCTGCTCGGCTCCCACCCGCACGCGCGTGGCACTGACCGCGTGGGCCCGCAGGCCAGAGAGAGAAGAACAGAGGGGAGGAACGGTGGCCGGAGTTCGCCGCCGGTAGCGGATTTCGGCGCGGCCAAGTGCACCGTCATGTTTCCCCACCTCGATACGATTATAAGGGTACCATCTACGAGGGCTATGGCGGCAGCTAAGGTAGCCAGCGACGGTAATGGCGGCCCGCGGCCGCGGCATGCCGGCTCCGATGAGCTAGGCGGCTGCTCGGCCCTAATGGCCGGTCCGGTGAGCATCAGTGGCTCAAGGCGGACGCGACACACCAAGGACGCAAGATAGGGAGACGCTGGGGAAGCACGGCCACGCCACGGGGGGTGCTCCGGCGAGAAATGCCTGAGGCGGACGGTGGCGTAGATGGCGATGCTGTCTTACCCCCGCGCAATTGACCCCGACGGCGAGGTGGAGGATGGAGGGGGTTACAAGGCGGAGCAGTGGACGAGTTTTGGTGGGATGTGGTGCGGTGGTGAGCGCGCACGAGCTCGCCGGAGTGGGGCGGCAATGGCGGCTCAGTTCGCTCCGTGTCCAAGCCGAATGAGGGAGGGAGAGGAAATGGGGCAGCCTCGACGCGTCGTGGCGGTCTTGAAGGCGCCGTGGACTGACCGGTGGGGCCAGGACCGGCGTACGGTCGCCACCGCATGCCCACGCGTCGGCGAGGCCCTGTGGCCGGTCGGCCACTCCCCCTGCTCTGACGAACTGAAACGAGACGAACGTCTCGTTGGTGATCGACTGACAGGCCAAGTTTAACGATGATTATCTCCCAAACCGGTTCGAGTTAGTCGAAGATGATTACACCAATTTTGTAGAGCTACATGAGGGCTACAAGTTCGTCAATTGGAGTTTGGACTGGTTCGGCCTGGATTTGAAACCACATAGCTCCAAAGTGGTGTACTCGGAAACTGAAACGTGTTTTCAGTCAGTGAACCCGACTGAAACCCTATTTTCAAGACACCACATCTCCTAAACCATTTAGAACTAGGTGATGGTGATATTGACAATGTTGTAGAGCTATGTGTGGACAACAACTTTGTCAATTGGCTCAAGGACTGGTTCGGCCTAGTTTGTGAGTTACCAGTTGCCAAAGTGAGGTACAGTGAAACGGTTTTCAGCTTCACACTTAGCCAAAATTTGCTAAGTCCCAAAACAGCCCCTAATACTGACTTGTGGGCCATTTTTGAGCATGTTCTGATCATTTTCATGAGATGGCCATATTAGAACTTTTGTTCCTTATGAAATTCTCTACAACTTTGCTTAAGGTTGCTCCTCCATGCAAGATCTCTAAACTGGACTTTTTAATTGGTCAAACCAGATCACTCTAGGGGTCCAACTTAGTCAACAACATTTGGAAGGGCAATTTGGTAATTTTGGTCAACATAAACATTGCTCCACTACTTACCCTAAATGTAATTAAGGTGTTATAAGACCTAATTAGCCACTCTACATATTGGTTGCACAAAGTTCCTAGTGTCACATACTTTGGAACAAGTAATTCCATACTTTCACCCAAATGTTGCAAGCTCATGTTGCACATGTTGCATGAGTGTGTTGCATAACATTTGCTAATTATGTTCCACTAAAGTGGTTGACATGTCTCACAAAGGAAATTGCACATAAGGTACTTATGTTTTGCACACTACTCACTTCTTACTTCACATGAAATATAAACATATGTGGCAATGTTTCCAAAGTATGTTTTACATATTATAAGCTTATGCATGAAATGAATGATGCTTGCTTATGCTTATGCAAATGCAATGCAATTAAGGAGCTAAACACCTGAGGTGTTACAGCCCTCCCCCCTTATAAAAATCTCATCCCGAGATTTGGAAAGCATACCATTTTTCATAGAATTCCTTATAACCATCCCGCAAATAGTCCTCCCGTTCCCATGTAGCGTCACTTTCACTACCCTGATTACTCCACATTACTTTATACCACTTACCCACTTTGCTTCTAGTCACTCGTTCCTGAGTATCGATCACTCGGACTGGCTTTTCTTCGTAAGTTAGATCGGATTCCAGCCTGATATCTCCTAACGGGACTCTTTCCTCAGGAACTCGAAGACACTTTTTGAGCTGAGATACATGGAAGACGTTGAATATGGCACTCATTTCAGGAGGTAACTGGATTTTGTACGCAACAGCTCCACTCTTGCCTATGATCTGGAAAGGACCCACGTATCTCGGCGCAAGTTTCCGCTTAACACCAAAACGTTGGACACCTTTCATTGGAGAAACTTTCAGATACACGAAGTCTCCAACTTCAAACTCGAGTGGTTTTCTACGACGATCAGCATAACTTTTCTGTCTAGCTTGGGCTGCAACCATATGTTTTTGGATGGTATGGACTTGTTCCTCAGCTTCATGAACAAAATCAATACCATAATACCTCCTTTCACCAGCTTCTACCCAGTTTAGTGGAGTTCTACACTTACGACCGTACAAAGCTTCGAATGGAGCCATCTTAATACTCTCTTAATAACTATTATTGTACGAAAACTCGGCTAGAGGTAACCATTTTTCCCAAGAACCCTTGGATGAAATGACACATGCTCGCAATAGATCTTCCAAGATTTGGTTAACCCGTTCCGTCTGTCCTGATGTCTGGGGGTGATAAGCAGAGCTTCTCACTAACTTGGTTCCCAGAAGGTGATGCAAGTGCTCCCAAAAGCGAGCAGTGAACTGGGGACCACGGTCAGATATGATAGTACGAGGTATCCCATGGAGCCGGACTATCTGATTGAAGTACAACTCAGCATAGTTAGTGGGACGATAGTCCACTCTAACTGGAATGAAGTGAGCTGATTTGGTCAAACGATCCACAATTACCCAGATGGAGTTATGATTTTTGACAGTAGGAGGAAGTCCGACAATGAAATCCATGCTTATCTCTTCCCATTTCCAACCTGGGATAGAAAGTGGTTGAAGTAACCCAGCTTTCATATGCACAACCTTAACTCTACAGCAGGTGTCACACCTAGCCACATATGCAGCTATCTCTTTCCGCATCTTGGTCCACCAATAGTATGGCTTCAAATCATAATACATCTTATTGCTACCAGGATGGATGGACAACTTAGAGGAGTGTGCTTCAGACATAATATCATTTCGAAGCTCCCGGTCCTTAGGCACAACTAACCTATCCTTGAACCATAGTACACCCTCTTCATCTACCCTGAACTGTGTAGTTTCTTGCTCTTTCATCTTACGCTTGATGTGGAATATACCAGTGTCAGTCTTTTGGAGTTCAATAATTCTGTTTTTGAGAGTACAACTGACAGTGATGTTGTACAAGACTGCTGGATGTAGAAGGCGAGATCGATGAAAATCAGTTTCAACTAAGGAATGGCAATGAGACTTATGGCTTAAAGCATTCGCAACCACATTTGCCTTGCCAGGATGATAGTGCACTTGAAGGTTATAATTCTTAATCAACTCGAGCCATCTTCGTTGACGCATATTCAACTCGGGTTGGGTGAAGATGTATTTGAGGCTTTTGTGGTCTGTGTAGATATTACAAACATTGCCCAACAGATAGTGTCGTCAGGCTTTCAAAGCATGAACAACTGCGGCGAGTTCTAAGTCATGCGTTGGATAATTCACCTCATGCTTCCGAAGTTGTCGAGAGGTATATGCAATTACTTGGCCTTCCTGCATCAGAACACCTCCCAAACCTATGCCTGAGGCATCACAATAAACATCAAATGGTTTCTCGATATCCGGTTGTGCCAAAACCGGAGCTGAGGTTAGGAGAGTTCGCAGTTTGTGAAAAGCCGCATCACACTCAGGGGTCCAGACAAACCTGGTGTCTTTTTGCAGCAACCGAGTCATTGGCTTGGCTATTTTGGAGAAATCCAGGATGAAGCGACGATAATAGCCATCCAAACCAAGAAAACTCCGGACCTCATGAACCGAGATAGGAGCCTTCCAGTTCAGTACTTCTTGTACCTTGGCGGGGTCCACCATAATTCCCCCATCGGACAACACATGCCCAAGGAAAGGTACTTCTCGAAGCCAAAATTCGCACTTACTGAACTTTGCATATAGTTGATGTTCACGTAGTCTTGTGAGGACTATCCGCAGATGTTCAGCATGATCTTCCTCATTTACAGAATATATCAGGATGTCATCAATAAATACCACCACAAACTTGTCCAATTCGGGCATAAACACCGAATTCATCAAGTACATAAAGTGTGCGGGGGCATTTGTCAAGCCGAAGGACATAACAAGATACTCATAAAGACCGTATCTGGTAGAGAAGGCAGTTTTTGGAACATCTTCAGGACGGATTTTAATTTGATGATAGCTAGATCTTAGATCAATCTTGGAGAAAACTTTAGCTTTAGACAACTGATCGAACAAGATGTCGATGCGCGGTAGAGGGTACTTATTTTTTACAGTAACTGCATTGAGAGGTCTATAATCTACGCACATCCGCAACGACTGATCCTTCTTCTTTACAAAGATAGCAGGACATCCCCACGGCGACGAACTAGGACGAATCAACCCCTTCTTCAAAAGTTCATTCAATTGCACCTTAAGTTCAGCGAGTTCGTTTGGAGGCATCCTATAAGGTCTCCTAGAGATGGGAGCCGTGCCAGACAACAACTCAATTTTAAACTCCACATCCCGATCCTTAGGGAGCCCCGGCAAATCATCGGGAAAAACGTCTGGAAACTCATTTACTACTGGAATTTCGGCCAACGCCTTTGCTTGCACATCATGAACTTCCCTAGACAAATCAACTTTTCTGGGAAGTTGTACCAGAAAACCCTTTTGATCTATAGGATCTCTGAGCATAACTACCCGAGTGGATGTATCAATGAGTACCCCATTCTGACTCATCTAATTCATGCCCAAGATAACATCTATGCCTAAGCCCGGCAAAACCACTAAGGCAAGCGAGTACTTTCGCCCTTCTATCTCAAGCTCAAGATTCCCCACTACTTTATTTGTGGAAATATTCCCACTTGCTGCGCTAATACAATAACCCCCACCTTCAACAGTATGCAATTTGTGTGCAAACTCTGATGCAAACTTAGGACTGATAAAGGAATGCGAAGCACCCGAATCAAAAAGTACCACTGCAGGATGTTGGTCAACTAGGAACTTACCAGCAGTGACAACCTCACCAGATGGAATTTCCTCAATACTGTTATAATGAGCGTGCCCTTGACGGCCACCTTGGTTGACATTCTTCTTAGGGTATGGACAGTTCCTGGACCAATGGCCTGGCTTGTTGCAGTTCTAACAAGGCATGTTGCTAGGAGGGACACTGGAGCTGCCTTGGCCCGAATTACTCTTTGGCAGAGCCACTGTATATGCCTTGCGAAACCCAGTCTTCACTGGCGCCTTCTTTTGCGGAGGACGGAACTTAGCACTTGTGGCAGGAGGGCGAGGAGGAGCCCTCGGGGCAGCTAGAGCTCGAGACTGTGAAGCACCTGCCTCAAGTGCCCTCTTGCGGCTCTTAGAAGCAGCATAGATAGAGTTATTATTCTCTTGAGTCAAAGCATCACTGATAAATTTATTGAAAGTAGTGCACTTGCTAGTGCCCATAGTCTTCATCAGCTTTGGGCCGAGGCCTCTTTTAAAACTAGCAATTTTCTTAGAATCGGTATCCACAAACTCCGTGGCATACCTTGCCAGGTTGTTGAAAGCTTGCAGATATTCAGTCAAACTTTTATTGCCCTGCGACAGCCTCATAAATTTTGTGTGCTTGATAGCCATAAGACCTGGAGGAATATAGTTCCCACGGAATGTGGCCTTGAACTGGTCCCAAGCAATAGGGACATTTGCAGGCAGTGTGGAACGATAGTGGCTCCACCAAATACCCGCTGGACCATGCAATTGATGAGAAGCATATTCAGTCTTTAGCTCATCAGTCAGGCGAAGCAGACGAAACTTTTGCTCAATAGTATTCAACCACTCATCAGCTTGCAGTGGTTCCTCCGCCTCCTTAAAGAGCTGGGGCTTAGTATCAAGAAAGTCCTTGAAATCACTGTACTGATTGGGTTCTGGGCCCTGGCGGCCAGGACGAGCCTCCCGGTTGGCAAGCTGGCGCATAGCATCTGCCAGCATGCGCTGCCCTTCAACCACGGTCTGCATTAACTCAGCCGAGGTAGGTGGTGGCGGAGGGGGTGGCTGTTCCGCATCCTCATTGCCACGACCCCGACGAAGATTGTACGACATCTGCAAAATGCGTAGCCAATGAGCACTGATGATGTGGGAAATTTGTAGATGAATTATTATAAATATGTCAAACTGACTTCATGAAATAGACTTCTCAAAATACTCTTGGCACAATAATTCATCACAACCACACAACCCATTCAAGCGGATCGATTGGCGCAATCATGCGAGAGAACCCAACAAGATGTACTTTGATAAAGGCTCACACACGAGGAGCACAGTAGTTACGGAACCGTTTACGTTAAAATCTACGTGATTTTTGATCTTTTGCCCGGTACTTGGATTCAGTTTCAAAGTGTTTAGTTGACTGAGAAAGGCTACTTCAAACTGATCACAAAGAGACTTCTCAACGGTAGAGCTCCATGGTGGATCATGACTAGCCACCTCGATACCAGCGCGTGCCAAGCAGCACAACCTTATGTCGCGCGCCATAGGAGGCCCTCGGTTTCGTCGTGGCACCGAAGGGTGCTAATCGTGACACCATCATCGAACGCCACACAACAAGACATCCAATTGCGATCGAAATTAACAGGTTCCAACTAAACATCCCGGAAACATAGGGTTCGACCTTACATCCCAAAAAGTCAAGTTATTACAAAGCCTACTCCAACACAGGGAGGGCACAAAGGACGATCCTAACATCATAGCTACGTGATAACTACTCTAAGCATCGTCCTCAGAGTCGGTGTCAAGGATCTCCTCGCCGTCCTCATCACTAACAGGCTCTAACTCCTCGTCTTCTTCTTCTTCTGGCTCTTCTCCTGGTGCTTCCTCTGGTGCGGGATCTTGGGGCCCATTGACCTCCACTTCATCATCATTTTCAGCCATAAAGATTCCCGAACCCATGTCCTCATCTGCGTTGATATTTCAAGGCAGCAGAGGATTTAGCTGGTTGTTCAGGCGGTGCACTTCTTCATGAAGATTGTCATTGTATTCTTCAGCATTCTCCAACTATTGTTCGAGCTCAAACTGACGAGCTCTCAGAATGTTCTCCTCGTGCCAGGCTTCATCCCTCTGGTTCATGACACGGACCAACATGCGTTGACAGTTGCGGTTTGCTACTGTCAATCTCTGGACTACAAGGGTTTCCTGGTCACGATCACGAATCACTTGCTCCAGTTGCTGACGCGCTGCATTCCTGGCAGCAGTCACTTCAGCCAACTCTGCCCTCAGCCTTTCCACCTCAGTAGGCTCAGGACAGGACTCACGTGGAGCGAGCTAGTGACGCGGTGCCCTGCCCCCAGTGGACTTGCGAGCGGTCCTCTTGGTACGTGCCATCTGTAGCAACAAGATACGACTTAAAGTGAGGATCATTTAGGGGATACGAAATTTAATTTAGTCGGGAGTACTGAAATTTTTAAGGAGGGAGTAAATGATATGTATGATATAATTAAACATGATGCATGCACGTTCCGTACGCCCTCTCACCTTAGTCTCAACCTAAAGTTCTAACGCTAGGCGGTGGCATACATACGTTCTCTCATATAAGTGAAACTATCGGTCTACTCGTTACGCTGTTAGTGTACCTGCAGAAAACCTCATTTCAGCCCAACAGTTTCCTAATATATGCACACAAGAAAGCAGTAATTTAAATACTTTCCATATACACATCCCCTGATGTATATACTTCAGTATCAAAGCTACCCGATATAAAGGTTCCCACAATTAAGTGCTTACGTAATTACATGGTTTAAACATGTAAGTATGCAAGTCACCAAAACTACTCTCCCCTAGATCGCCGGTTGGACGATCATGCTCTCACAACTCACACTTACCAGAGCGTCGAGGCAATTGATCCATACATTACCACCCAAGTGGATGGCATCCATACAATATCACGCCGTATGGACGACGAAACAAAAACAAACAAGGCCCCCAAGTTAGTCTTTATAATAAGCCACCTAAGAGTCCTTATTTGGTCTAAGGGATGTGATCACTGGCATACCAAAAAAAATATTTTTTTAGTGTTTTAACCCTTTTTTATAATCAAATATTTTTGTTTTTAAATACTCGTACGATGTGTTTAATGTTGAATTATGCTCCGGTACCAGCTGTAACAGAACCGACCAAATTATAAGAGCACAAGTACAAAAACAAGCACCGAAGCGCTCAAATTTTTGAACTTGAGCCCATATAATCCCAGTAGTCAATCGAAACCACGAAGGATTTCAAACCAACTTGCTTACAACCAGGATCGCATCATTCAACATACAACATTATACGTTACATTTCACAAGTAGTTCTGAAATAAGTTTACACATACGGAGTCGCAATTATTACAAACCAAGTTTATAAAAGTAGCGGAAGCAAACACACACCAGTTGTTTAACTACTGCCAGTTTTGTTGATCAACAACCCGCAAAAGCATGAGGAAAGTACATAAAAGATGATCACGCCCTAGTGATCTAGTCTTCGTCACCCGCAGGGTGGAGACAAGTTTTGCAGAAGCCTTGGTAGAGCATATCATCTGCAACAGGAGGGAATAAACCCTGAGTACTGGAATGTACTCAGCTAGACTTACCCGTCGAAAACCAGAAATAAGATGACACCAAGGATTATGCAAGGCTTACACAAGAGGCTAGCTGACATAACATTTTGCATAAAGGCATAAGTAATGGAAACTCTTATAGCCTGTACTAGCAGTTATTTTTAGTATTTACCTGTCATCTATCTTAGCACCTGTACTAAACATGCACTTGGTTATAATCAAACAATTATCATCATTATATCCAGAGCAGGTATGAATTGTGGCAACATTGTATCATTCCCTTAACCACCAGTTCATTTAATGAGATCTACGTTGCCGCTGCTCAAGTCAAGTGCTCACTAACTGGAAGCGACGGCGATTCGAATCGAATTCCTATCCAGCTGGAGGGGTATTTCTAACACTCACTGTGCAGACCCCTGCCAGGGTCGCACAGGCCACCGTTTCATATGATTCAGGAATCGCGGGTCCGAATAATGTCGCGACCCCAAGGGCGACACTCTGCCAGGTGATAGGGACTCTAACCCCCCCTTGGTCTCACGCCAATGTCCCCAAGTACATCATTTCTCTCCTCCAAGAAGCAACCTACCATTCGATTCCCGGCCTGAATCACATTACTCGGCTTCGCGGTCGGAACGACTTATCCGGCCAACTAAGTGTTAGACTGCGTTCAACATGACTCAAGGACGTACAGCGAATCGGTCCTTAAACGACTCAGACGGGCATAGCTCCACACCCAAGACGTGAAGTGTCTTGCGGCTGTACTATCGAACTCCCGCCCGGTCTCAATTTCATTTTAAAGCATGGTTCCATCCACGATAGCCATAAAGCCACTCGTGACTCCTTCCTACATCTCGCGGATGACCGGAAATCACCCGACTTCTACCGTACTAAGCAGGGCTAAGCATGGACACGTGCCTAAACCTAATATAGGGTTAAGTACGATATCTGGATAAGGATAGGTATAATGCAACAATTGTTTTCATACAACTCCTATAACATAATGCATTAAACAATTAAAAGTACTCAAGATAGATTTCTAAAATGATGGGTTCAACATGCACCGGGGCTTGCCTTTCAGAAAGGTCGAAGGCCGGTGGTCAGGACACTCGGGTAGATCTTCGGCAGGAGCTTCGTCGCCGGTTGGTTCCTCTAGCTGCTCCGGCCGGTCCTGAATTTCCTCCGGAATCACCGGCTCGAATTCGAGGAGAGTTACCCCCTCCAGAACACCTATTGCATGAGTGCACAATAAATATCATGGGTGCATAATGGTGCAACATGCTCGGAATGAAATGCATTTCAGAAATAAAATATAATAATCTAATCAAGTTACTTTATCAGTACGTGCAAATCTCTTCTCCGGTGGAGAAGTACTTACCTAATCTACCCAACCTAAGATATAGTTGTTCATCTTCGGTTAAGGCCCTAACACCTAACAAACACAAGAGTGACATTATTTAGGTTACCACATCCAACCCAAAATATCACGGTAAGACATTCTGGACAGCAGCTACTTGTTTCTAACATAACTGGAGATTCCCAATTTCAAAAGATATGATCTAAGACAATCTGGAAAGCTTAAGAAATTTACCACAAAATGTTTTCAGACCACAACACTTAATTCCAAAGTTTATCTAGTCGAATTTCCAAAGTCCCAGAATCTGCTCTCTCTAAACAGAGAGCAGTCAATTCTGGACTGTCATTTTAAACAGCAATAACTCTCAAACTACTAAGCCAAATGCTTCCAAATTTTGACACAAGCTCATTTACAATTTTTACTACAATTTTGGTATTTACAAGTTTTCCAGCAACCACCTTTATCCAAGGTCAAACCTAGAAATACTATCAGCTGTCCAGAAAACCTAAAATTGTAAAGGTTAAATATTTATTGATGTGGCAAACATTCTCTAAGACCAAACTAATACTACTACAAGTTCACAAAGGTCACAAAACACCAGAAAGTAAGGTGTGCCCACCTAGAATATTTATTTAAACTCATTTCTTAATTTACTTAAGTAATTAAGTGGAATTTCAAACATATATGTAAACTACTCCTAAAATTCTACAAAAATTACAGGAGACTCTCTGACCCAAAAAGAGGCTACTATAAAAATTTGAACTAAATCTATTCACAGGAACTTCCTACACAAAATTCCCAAGCCAAAAAGACTGATTTTTGTATAAATAACAAGACATAGTAAAAAGTGTCAAACAACAGATTTCCAAATTTTCTTGGACACTCTAGGGTACCAAGACATTCTCCAAAAAATTATATGAACATTGCACAAGTAGAAAAATTACAAAAATTCATTTAAGTATTTCTTAAAATAACAAGATAGCATTATAACTTGTAAAGTACTTAAGCACTACTGCCCAAATTTTTACCAGAGCTAGAGCAAGTATAAATTAGTCTATCCACCAAATTTCATAATTTTTGGAACACTGAAACTCGAGATATAATTTAAACAAGTTTGCATGTGATTTAAAACACATTTCAAAGACCTATTTAAATATTCAGAAAACCAGACATCACATAACAAATTCATATTTTTCTAAAATACTACACATCATGTAGATCCTAACAAAATTTATCTCATAAATTTTGGGCAAGTAAAACCCTAGATCTATAATTTCCTAAACTTAACCAAAACTGTGATAGAATAAATAAAATGACAAAATTCCTATTCGCTATTGGGCCGGCCTGGGAACCGACGTGACCCAAAACTCGCGCGCACGGCCCGCGACGCACGCGCGGCCTGCTCGGCTCCCACCCGCACGCGCGTGGCACTGACCGCGTGGGCCCGCAGGCCAGAGAGAAGAACAGAGGGGAGGAACGGTGGCCGGAGTTCGCCGCCGGTAGCGGATTTCGGCGCAGCCAAGTGCACCGTCATGTTTCCCCACCTCGATACGATTATAAGGGTACCATCTACGAGGGCTATGGCGGCAGCTAAGGTAGCCAGCGACGGCAATGGCGGCCCGCGGCAGCGGCATGTCGGCTCCGATGAGCTAGGCGACTGCTCGGCCCTAATGGCCGGTCCGGTGAGCATCAGTGGCTCAAGGCGGACGCGACACACCAAGGACGCAAGATAGGGAGACGCTGGGGAAGCACGGCCACGCCACGGGGGGTGCTCCGGCGAGAAATGCCTGAGGCGGACGGTGGCGGAGATGGCGATGCTGTCTTACCCCCGCGCAATTGACCCCGACGGCGAGGTGGAGGATGGAGGGGGTTACAAGGTGGAGCAGTGGACGAGTTTTGGTGGGCTGCGGTGCGGTGGTGAGCGCGCACGAGCTCGCCGGAGTGGGGCGGCAATGGCGGCTCAGTTCGCTCCGTGTCCAAGCCGAATGAGGGAGGGAGAGGAAATGGGGCAGCCTCGACGCGTCGTGGCGGTCTTGAAGGCGCCGTGGACCGACCGGTGGAGCCAGGACCGGCGTACGGTCGCCACCGCATGCCCACGCGTCGGCGAGGCCCTGTGGCCGGTCGGTCACTCCCCCTGCTCTGACGAACTGAAACGAGACGAACGTCTCGTTGGTGATCGACTGACAGGCCAAGTTTAACGATGATTATCTCCCAAACCGGTTCGAGTTAGTCGAAGATGATTACACCAATTTTGTAGAGCTACATGAGGGCTACAAGTTCGTCAATTGGAGTTTGGACTGGTTCGGCCTGGATTTGAAACCACATAGCTCCAAAGTGGTGTACTCGGAAACTGAAACGTGTTTTCAGTCAGTGAACCCGACTGAAACCCTATTTTCAAGACACCACATCTCCTAAACCATTTAGAACTAGGTGATGGTGATATTGACAATGTTGTAGAGCTATGTGTGGACAACAACTTTGTCAATTGGCTCAAGGACTGGTTCGGCCTAGTTTGTGAGTTACCAGTTGCCAAAGTGAGGTACAGTGAAACGGTTTTCAGCTTCACACTTAGCCAAAATTTGCTAAGTCCCAAAACAACCCCTAATACTGACTTGTGGGCCATTTTTGAGCATGTTCTGATCATTTTCATGAGATGGCCATATTAGAAATTTTGTTCCTTATGAAATTCTCTACAACTTTGCTTAAGGTTTCTCCTCCATGCAAGATCTTTAAACTGGACTTTTTAATTGGTCAAACCAGATCACTCTAGGGGTCCAACTTAGTCAACAACATTTGGAAGGGCAATTTGGTAATTTTGGTCAACATAAACATTGCTCCACTACTTACCCTAAATGTAATTAAGGTGTTATAAGACCTAATTAGCCACTCTACATATTGGTTGCACAAAGTTCCTAGTGTCACATACTTTGGAACAAGTAATTCCATACTTTCACCCAAATGTTGCAAGCTCATGTTGCACATGTTGCATGAGTGTGTTGCATAACATTTGCTAATTATGTTCCACTAAAGTGGTTGACATGTCTCACAAAGGAAATTGCACATAAGGTACTTATGTTTTGCACACTACTCACTTCTTACTTCACATGAAATATAAACATATGTGGCAATGTTTTCAAAGTATGTTTTACATATTATAAGCTTATGCATGAAATGAATGATGCTTGCTTATGCTTATGCAAATGCAATGCAATTAAGGAGCTAAACACCTGAGGTGTTACAGAAGACATCAGCTGCATCATGCAATTAATGAAAGCCTTCGGAGGAGCCACCAGGTTGAATATTAATATGGCCAAGAGTTTAGTGGCAGCAATCAGATGTTCTGGTCTAAACATGGATGAGGTGCTAGGTGACTTCACAGGAAGAAGAGTATCATTCCCTATTCAATACCTGGGCCTCCCACTCACTCTCGGAAGGACGAGGTTGGTGCATCTGCAGTACATACAGGATAAGGCAAAAAACAAGCTGGCTGGATGGCAAGGCAAGCTAGTCAGTGTGGCGGGCCGGCGTGAGCTGGTGAAATCGATGCTCAGCTCGCTACCAGTTTACCTATTGACTGTGATCAAAGCGCCGAAGAATTTTTTAAGAGAAATTGACAAGGTGCGGAAACGATTCCTCTGGGCAGGGGATGGGGAACTCACCGGAGGAAAGTGTAAGGTTGCTTGGCCTAAAGTCTGCACACCACAACCCAATGGTGGCCTGGGCATCAAAGATCTTGATCATTTCAGTCAATCTCTTCGTCTCAGATGGCTGTGGTTCAGCTCGGACCTCAGACCAAGGCCTTGGGATGGCCTGCAGATTCCGGTAACTGAGGAAGACAGAGCCTTATTCAATGCAGTCACCGTCTTGTTGTGAGTCTGATAACACTATACCCTCTAGCTCACAACGATCTCTTGGATAATGATGGCGGATGGCGATTGGAAGGACCCAATGCGAGTCTGCAGACCAGACGTGGAGAACTAAAGCGCCACCCAAGTGTAAGTTTTTCATTTGGCTCATGCTTTAGAATAGAATCTGGACAGCGGCTCGTCTGCAGATTAGGGGATGGCCAAACGAATACTTCTGTCAGCTATGCCTCACGAACTTGGAAACTACTCATCACCTGTTCTGTGAATGTCCGATGGCAAGGGAAGTATGGAAACAGGTGGGGAATTGGATTCAGGGGCCGTCCTTGATGCCTGACAACTGGAGTCAAACTGAAGACCTGAATGCATGGTTTGTGTCATTGATCGCTGAAGCAACCCCATCAGCAAGGCCTGGGCTCCGCTCAGTGATCACTTTGACGATCTGGGAGCTTTGGATTGAAAGGAACAGCCGGGTTTTCAAGAGAACTTCAAAGAATGCATTACAGATCTTACATTCAATCCAAGACGAAACACGAAACTAGAGGATGGCGGGAAACAGAGACTTGGAGCAGCTGATGCCGGTGCCCGCTGCTCATCGAAGCCAGTTGACATAGCTGCTTCCCACTTAGGGACGGTCTGCATAGTTGTAGTTTTCCTTTATTCATGTAAATTGTTTAACTAAACTCAGGGGTGGCGACGGACCAGTTAATTGGTCCTGAGCGAATTTGTAGTGGCTCGTCTCGTGCCGCTACCTAGCCTTGTAATTGCTCTTTTCTTATATTAATGAAAGCCGGTAACGGATCTTTCGAAAAAAAAAAGACTTCACCAAGCACGGCGACACCAATACCGTGCCTACTATCATGAATATGTACCATGAATACATTCAACATCAAGCATACGTTGAATTCTTGTTAGTTGCATCTTATACTTTGGTAATGAAAATTCTTAAAAACACATTTATTTAGACATCAATAATGTTTTGAGCATTTTCTAAATTTTTGGTATAATCTATACAATACTATGGTAGTGTTTAGATGAGTGTAAAGTGGGTGTAAAGTTACCGTAGCACTTTTCGTTGTTATTTGGTAAAATTTATCCAATCATGGACTAACTAGGCTCAAAAGATTCGTCTCGACATTTACAGACAAACTGTGCAATTAGTTATTTTTTTACCTACATTTAATGCTCCATGCATGCGTCCAAAGATTTGATGTGACGGAGAATCTTGTAAAATTTTTGGAATTTTGAAGAATCTAAACACTGCCTATAAAGAGCGTGGAAGCTAAAAGTTGGGTCACCTCTCACAAATCACTGTTCTGGCAACAGTCAACGGCAATCCGCACAAACCAACGCCTCAGCAGCCCCTCACCATACCACGTCCCCACTTCCTGAACTGTCCGACTGCTCCGCTTCCACCAGCAGCCGTCCGATCCTCCCTTTCCTCTCCTCGCCCCTCCTCTCTCTCCCTCCGTCCCGAACCTTCTCCACGATTCTTCTCGCCATCGCTTCCTCCGTCGCCGTAGACTCCGCCTCCTCCCTCTTCGTCTCTCTCTCCTCTCTCTTGGGCCCGACCATGGCGACGGTCGCCCCTCTCCCTCCCCCCGACATCGGCACCCCTCGCTCCCCCCCCCTCACACACACACAGCGACGCTCCTCCGTCTCCCACACAGCGGCGGCGCCTCTCCCTCTCCACCACGCCAGCGCCGCGCACTCTCCTCTGCCTGCCCTCCGCGCCGCTCGCCGTCGCTGCAAGCCCAGACGTCACTCCCTCCCTCCCCGCCGCGCCGCCGCACCCGCTCCACCCTCCACCACGATAGGATGTGTCACACCCATTTTTAAGGACAAAAATAGGATGCATAAAATACTCATGTGCGCCCCAGGTCATAATCGCACACATAAGCAGACAAATTACATAGTATCATCACAGTGCTTATTACATAACGAATATATGTTTAAAACATAGTCTTGAACAATAAATAATAATAACTAGTAAAAATCTCCAGCGGAAACTCCACACAGGGACACGGTTGACTGGTTGACACCAAGACTAGTACTCATTACGATAATCCTCATCATAATCTTCATCTGTTATGGTGGAAATAGCAAGAGTGAGTCCATGTCGAACTCAACAAATATAACACAGGGTTCATGAGGCTCAAATGGCTAGACACTGTTTAACTGCGGTTAGCTTTTAATCTTATAACTTTCATTTGAGTAGCATCGAGATAAACCACTTCCCATTAAAGAACCAATGATCAATTGCAATAATGATAACAAATAACATTAACAAGAGCATAATAATAACAACAGTAATTAAACATGATATAACAATGGTGATCATCTATCTGTAAATGTTCCAAGGCCGCTCGTATCCGTGAGCACGGCTAGTATACCAGTTTTTAACTCTGCGCAGAGATGTACACTTTCACTGTGAGTCATAATTTCCGAATGAGTGGGGAGATCAAGCCCAAACACCCAAAAACCATATAAAGCCACTCAAGAGTTCGTCTAACAAGTTAGGGCCATTAGATTCACTCGGCAGGCAGATGTAGAACCCCCCTTCCCTGTGGCACAACAACCGCAGCCTATACACACTAGGCCAGGGGCTCGCACTACACCCAAAGTGTCAAGCCATTCTTACGCCATTTAAGGTAACCACTAACAAGCTAGAAAAGGTCTCTTGAACAACTAGAGCCAGAGCCATATAGCCCTCACAGCTGTACTGTATATCCCGGATGATCACGTACAGATAAGTCCTTACGGAGAGTAACTAGAGCATCAAAAATAATACACATGCTCTAGCCCCCTTTTAACAAAAATTAAATCATCTTAATAATTGGTTGCTTGATCCATTAATCATATTGCAAGATCATTGTCCTTAGTTTAAGCACTAGCCATAGCTACCCATATGCATACCCAAGGTTGACAAGGAATCAAGACATCAAGCACTAAGTTATAATCTCTAAGGTTGTCAAGGTAAGCACATGCATATGTATGATCATTTTGATGAATAGGTAGCAAGGATAGTCCTGTGTTATACTTGCCTTGATCAAAGCTCTCCAAATGATACTGCTGACTTGGCTCAAAGTAATACTCCGAATCGTCCAAGTACTGCTCACCTTCTATACTCGATCATCAATCAACAACATACATGCATCCAATCAAACATACACGAAGCAAACAAATAGATATAATTAGAACAGTACACCAACAGTAACAAAACAGTAATAAAAGTTTATAAAACTCTTCTACACGTTTCTACGATCACACAGACGCAAAGATCACCAAAATCGGAGTTAAAACGTAAAAGTTATGAATTTTCTAAGATTTCCTATAGATAAATAAATACTTAATTATAAACTCGAAAAATAAATTATCAAAACTAACTGTAAAACTATACTAACATGTAGAGTTCGCAAATACGAACCTAACGCAATTTGAACGGATCAAATCGGAGTTAAAACGAAGATTTTATGACTAAAACAATTCTAGTGGCAAAACTGTAAATTGCTGAAAACGTATTTTTGATTTAACCGGATGAAAATACGCTTTCAAAATACAAAAACGTAATCTCAGCTTTACGCCTTGGGACCGCGGGTTGATTACTAGAAAACGCAGGGGCTCTTTAACAAGATTGCCATCGAAAGGGTAAGTTCTAATCTCTGGTGTTGATTTCAAATCGAACGGCTCACGATCACCTGCATCTCCACAGTTACAACTCCGACCTTTCTTCCTCCCATCCGGCCACCGGCCGCCATACCCGCCATGGCCGGCTCGCCGGAGTTCATCGGCCCCGCAAATTCCGACCACCACTCAACCCCCTACCAACTCCAATCGGTGGAGAAGCTCCACGCGATCTCATCTACCCGAAAACAAACTATCTACGGTCACCCGAACGCAACACGCGACGACAAGGGGGCGGCGGCTCCATGGCCGACCCGACGGTGAGCTCCAATACCTTGATTCACCTCACCAAAACCTCAATTGAAAGCGTGGAAAGCAAGAGGAGAAGAAAATAAGCTCACCCAAGTAAAGAAATCGGCCCCGATTCCTCCCGAAAGCTCCCTCCCCAATCTACCGCCGGCCTCCAACGAACTCAAACCCTAAAGCTCGATTCTCCCGTGGCAACCCTAGCTTTTTAGTTGAAAAACGGAAACTAGAGGTACCCGGCTACCCTTTTATAAGACCACATTCCCTATCTTGCTAGGAAACCAAAGATTCGCGATCAAAGTCGGTTGAACGAACAACTTCGAGTCCGGCTCGGTCACGTCTGGAGGTAGGAGAAAACCGACAGGTGGGGTCCGTCGGTCAGCAGCTCAAGAGAAAAGAGAACGGCTGCTTCGGCACTGGGCCGACTTGGGCCGTGCGAGCGGTGTCGCTGGGCCGGTCCGGCGCAAAAGAGCAGGCCGTCGCGAACTGGGCTGACTGGCTCGGCTGAACGGGCCGGTCGGTGGCTACCAGGCCGCCACAGCAGGTAAGCCCCTTCTTCTTTCCTTTGTTTTTTTTTATTTACTTGTTTTCAAAAGTATTTAAAATACATTCTAATCCAAAATAAAATAAAACAAATCCACACCACACAATAACAATAAAAATATATGCAACAGCATGAATGCAACACAAAATTTATTTTACTATTATTTTAAATTGGCCATTATTTATTATCTACATTATTCCAATTTTGTTATCTCAAAATTTGGGTGTTACAAATTCTACCCCCCTTAAAAGAATCTCGTCCTCGAGATTGGATTGCTTACTCAAACAACTGCGGATATGATTTCCTCAATTCATCCTCTCTTTCCCAAGTTGCCTCTGCCTCTGAATATCGATTCCACTGTACTTTGCACATCTTAATAACCCGACTTCGAGTAACCCTCTCAGCAGTCTCTATAATCTTAATCGGAATCTCTTCATATGTAAGATCCTCCTTAACAGTCAATTCTTCCAAAGGTATCTGCTCCTCAGGCACCCTCAAACACTTCTTAAGTTGTGAAACATGAAACACATCATGCACCCCAGATAAATTCTCAGGCAACTCTAATTGGTAAGCAACTTCCCCACGTCTAGCAATAACTTTAAATGGTCCAACATACCTTGGTGCTAGTTTACCTTTCATGTTAAATCTCTTCACACTTCTCATAGGTGACACCTTCAAATAGACATAATCACCTACCTCAAAAACTAGATCCCTTCTCCTATTATCAGCATAACTCTTCTGACGAGACTGTGCCACTCTCAAATTCTCACGAATCACTCGCACTTGATCTTCTGCGTTTCTAAGAACATCTGTACCAAACACCTGAGATTCACCTGTATGATCCCAAAACAATGGAGTTCTACACTTTCGTCCATACAAAGCTTCAAACGGTGCCATCTTAAGACTCTGTTGATAACTATTATTGTAAGAAAATTCTGCATAAGGCAAACTCTTATCCCAACTAGTTCCATATTGCAATGCACAGGCTCTCAACATATCCTCTAATACCTGGTTGGTCCTTTCAGTCTGTCCATCTGTCTGTGGATGATATGCTGTACTAAAGTTCAATTTAGTTCCTAAAGATTCATGCACAGCTTGCCAAAAGTGCGATGTAAACTGCGTACCCCGATCAGACACAATTTTCTTTGGTACTCCATGCAAACATACTATCCTTTCCATATACAAGGTAGCTAATTGTACTCCCGTGTAATTAGTCTTGACTGGAATAAAATGAGCAACTTTAGTCAACCTATCCACTATCACCCAAATAGAATCATAACCTCTCTGAGTACGCGGTAACCCCACTATAAAGTCCATACCAACTTCCTCCCACTTCCATTCAGGGATCTTCATTGGTTGCAACAATCCAGCAGGTCTCTGATGCTCTGCTTTCACCCTCTGACAAGTATCACACAAAGCCACATACTCAGCCACATCTCGCTTTAGTCCAACCCACCAATATTTCTGTTTAAGATCCAAATACATCTTAGTACTACCAGGATGAATAGAATAAGCTGACTCATGAGCTTCACGAAGAATTGCCTGTCTAATAGCTTGATCCTCAGGTACACACAGCCTCTTTCCAAACCACAAAATTCCATTATCATCCATTCTAAAGCCTGGTGACTTACCAATCACTATATCCTCCGCTATCTTCTTTAGTTTCTCATCCTTCAATTGACCCTTATAGATCTCTTGCTCTAAAGTAGGCTCTATTACTAATTCCATTGCATTAGTAACAATTCCCAAGTTCAAATATTCAAATTCAGCACATAACTCACTAGCCATAGACAATGTTCTTATCTCATTGGCATAACTCTTCCTACTAAGAGCATCAGCTACTACATTAGCCTTACCAGGATGATAGTGTATCTCAATATCATAATCCTTAATCAACTCCAACCATCTGCGTTGCCTCAAATTCAGATCTGACTGAGTGAAAATATACTTCAAACTCTTATGATCAGTGTATATATCACTCTTATGTCCAATCAAATAATGTCTCCAAATCTTTAAAGCATGAACGACAGCTGCTAACTCCAAATCATGTGTAGGATAATTCAACTCATGCTTTCTCAACTGTCTAGATGCATATGCCACAACTCTGCCTTCTTGCATAAGAACACATCCCAAACCTTGACGAGAAGCATCACAATAAATAGAAAACTTCTTACTCAAATCTGGTAAAACCAAAACAGGCGCTGTAGTTAACCTCTTCTTCAATTCCTCAAAACTAGCTTGACATTTATCAGACCACACAAATTTAGCATTCTTTTCTAACAGAGATGTCATAGGTTTAGCAAGTTTAGAAAACCCTTCAATGAACCGTCTATAATATCCAGCTAAACCCAGGAAACTGCGAATCTCACTAACATCAGTAGGTGGTTTCCAATTCAATACATCCTTTACCTTGCCTGGATCCACTGATATACCTCCATTAGAAACAATATGACCAAGAAAAGAAACTTCCTTCAACCAAAACTCACATTTACTTCGCTTCGCATACAGTTTATGCTCTCTAAGCTTCTGCAATACCAACCTCAAATGTTCAGCATGCTCTACCTCTGTCTTGGAAAATACCAGTATATCATCAATAAACACTACCACAAACTTATCCAAGTATTCCATGAACACCTTATTCATCATGTACATAAAGTATGCAGGTGCATTGGTCAATCCAAACGACATAACAGTATACTCATACAATCCATACCTTGTAGTAAAAGCTGTCTTTGGAATATCAGAGGCACGAATCTTCAACTGATGATATCCAGAACGTAAATCAATCTTAGAGAACACACAAGCACCTCTCAACTGATCAAACAAGTCATCAATCCGGGGCAAAGGATACTTATTCTTGATAGTTACTTCATTTAGTGACCGATAATCAACACACATCCTCTGACCACCATCTTTCTTATCAACAAAAATAACTGGTGCTCCCCAAGGTGATGAACTAGGTCGAATAAAACCTTTTTCTTGTAATTCTTTAATTTGTTTCTTAAGTTCTTCTAATTCATCTACTCCCATCCTATATGGTCGTTTGGCTATAGGTGCAGTTCCAGGTAATAATTCAATAAGAAATTCAATGTCTCGGTCAGGTGGCATACCTGGCAATTCATCAGGGAAGACATCCGGAAATTCCTCAATTACTGAATTCTCCTTAATAGTATCTTCAATCTGATTCACCACCGCGGTTGGTTGCTTCTTCATTGCTACATCCACATTGATTTTATCTCCATTAGGCGCAGCCACAACTACCACTTTCTGCTGACACTGAATCTCTGCCTGATTTTGCATCATCCAGTCCATACCCAATATCACATCAATCCCAGATGTTCTCAACACTATAGGAGTTATCTTAAACTCTACCCCCCTTAATACCATACTAATCGGAAGACAACGATTACTAGTTTGCATGGTACCTCCAGGTGAATTTACTAAGAGAGGTTCTTTCATAGCTAGCATGGGTATACTATGCATTTTAACAAAAATATTGGATATGAATGTATGAGATGCTCCAGAGTCAAAAAGAACAGTTGCGGGAGTGGAATGTACATTGAACGTACCAATCATAACTTCTGGTGCATTATGAGCTGTATCAGAAGACACGTGATTCACCCTTCCAGCACCGGATTGCCTCTGGTTGCTCTTCTGGCTCTGAGGAGTCTGTTGGTTCTGCTTCTCAGGACAATTATAAGACAAATGACCCTCTTTACCACAGACAAAGCATCTAATAGGAGTGCTGGGAGTACTATTCTTTATGGGGGTAGCATTGGGATTTCCAGTGCGAGGAGTCTGTTGCCCAGTCTGCTGATACTGTTGACGCTGTGGATAAGATGAACGCTGTTGCGACTGATTGTTTTGCCAATTTTGGGACCACCTCTGATTTGAATTGCGATTCCACTGGCTAACCGGTCCCTGAAACTTCTGATGAAAACCATGCTGAGAATTTGTGCGTTGACGGTTGTTGCTTCCTGAGCCTTGCACCTTCATCTTCCTCTTTCTATCCATCTCCCTACGCTCATTATCCAGCACAATCGCTTTGTTCACCAGCTCTTGAAAACTAGCATAGTGGTTCCCCTTCAACTGTAAGCGAAGATCATAATAAATTCCCTTCAAGAAGAGACGCTGTCTGTCTGCATCTTCCCTCACTTCATTAGGAGCATAGCGAGCCAACTGGGTAAATCTATCATGATATTCACTAACACTCATCTGTCCCATCCTCAGGTTTCTGAATTCTTCCTGCTTCAGCTCAATTATACCTTCAGGAATATGACGAGCTCGAAAATCTCTAACAAACTCATTCCAAGTGATAGGAGGAGCATTGTCAGGGCGTGCAGCCTGGTACGACTCCCACCAAGTCTGAGCTGTCCCTTGTAACTGACCAGATGCATACAACACCTTTTCCATATCATTGCATTGAGCTATATTCAGCTGTTTCTCCACTGCCCTTACCCAATCATCTGCTTCTAAAGGATCAGCAGCATGAGAAAACACTGGAGGGCGTCCCTTCAAAAATTCTCCACGCTTATCCCTTACTTGAACAGGTGGTGGTCCTCCAACAGGGGGATTGTTCTGCATATGCTGCATAAACATCTGCATCAGCTGATTCTGGGTTTGCATGAGTTCCTCCATAGTAACGGGTGGATTAGCACCCCCACGACCTCTGCCACGACCTCTGCCTGACATCTGTTTCCAAAACACAGAAGATGGAATTCAGTACAATCCGAGATGATGTATACAATAGATAAACAAAATCTGATTTTCTGGGCGAACTCCAATTTCAGCAACTCAGTAAAACTGTCATATCTCGAGCTACAGATGTCCAAATCAGATGATCTTTACATGGTTGGAAAGCTTATAAAATTATCTACAACTCGTATTCACAACACTTTTTCTGATTCTGTCAATAAATTGGTCAAAAACTGAACTTAACAGAAACTGTTCCAGATTTCCAGACTGTGCAGTAACTCCAACTTGAAACAGGTATATCTCTTAACTCATAATAGATATTAAGGTGATTCTTGTGGGATTGGAAAGATATAGAAGTCTAATTATTCCCAGTAAAATTTCTTAAATTTCTCATGAACGGATTTTAAGTTATTTCTAAAATATCTCAGACTGATCCAAAAATCAGCAAAGGACAGAACTAATTTAACCTCATATTCAACTAATATATCTTGATCAAACTTAATATTCTTAACCATGGAATTTGTAGACATGTCTACAAAACTCCAGCACACATTACAAAGATCCAAATCACACATTATCATAATAACAATCCATCAATCACACAATTGTTCACACCACAAACTGACTCTTAAAACAATCCAAACTCGAAATTAACTCGCAACTACTATCGTTCTTATTGCATAGGGATTTTTCCTATTTCCTAATTAAGCTTCTCATAAATCTTAGGACGACCTAACTCCGCCCTTAATTGGTCAATCTCCTTGTAAGCTTGCTCCTTAAGTTCTTTTTCCTTCAGCAACTCATCCTTCAAGTCCGCCTCATGAAGAGCCAATTCACGAGCTAATGCCACCGTAGCTTGCAAAGTCAAGGAGGAATCATCTGCAAGTGGCACGGTCCAAATTCCCTTGTCATGCAAGAAACAAGGAAAGTGCCGAAGTGCACCCTTTAGCGTCCTGTCCGAGCGTAGACCATGGTAGTAAACAAATGCATTGAAAGCGACATCCTCCATGCTTGTCTCCACAGTTGCCCGGCTCACTCGGGTAATGAACTTTGACTCCACCTTAGGCTCCTTAGTGGTAGGATCCCTTTTCTTGACCCATAATTCCGTCTTCCAATAGGAATCCATCCATGGATGACTATACTCTGCACTGCGATACTCTAAAGTAGCCTCCCAGTCGTAGTAGTAGTTATCCAAGGTTCTTGTCAACATATCATGGAAGAAAGCATCAGCCTTAGGAACCATGATATGAAACTTCGTAGTCCACCCCATAACTACATCCTCCATAGATGTATCACCAACTCTTGATTCAGCATCGGATAGCTCTTGATCGCCCTCTTCCTTTGGCTCCTGGGGTTTGAAACGGGCAACATATTGTGCAGCTGACAAACGGGGATGAGGAGGCATCTACAAGATTTAGACATAGATTAGATAGAATCAATGTATTTTCGCAATAGAATAAAGTAGAGGAAGCATAAAACTTTAGTAATTAACAAGGTGAAAGACGAAGCATGAATTAAGTGAGGTATGGATGCTATCAACGACCATTCTAACTAGGCTTGCGTCCTACAGTCAACACGGCTCTGATACCAATCTGTCACACCCATTTTTAAGGACAAAAATAGGATGCATAAAATACTCATGTGCGCCCCAGGTCATAATCGCACACATAAGCAGACAAATTACATAGTATCATCACAGTGCTTATTACATAACGAATATATGTTTAAAACATAGTCTTGAACAATAAATAATAATAACTAGTAAAAATCTCCAGCGGAAACTCCACACAGGGACACGGTTGACTGGTTGACACCAAGACTAGTACTCATTACGATAATCCTCATCATAATCTTCATCTGTTATGGTGGAAATAGCAAGAGTGAGTCCATGTCGAACTCAACAAATATAACACAGGGTTCATGAGGCTCAAATGGCTAGACACTGTTTAACTGCGGTTAGCTTTTAATCTTATAACTTTCATTTGAGTAGCATCGAGATAAACCACTTCCCATTAAAGAACCAATGATCAATTGCAATAATGATAACAAATAACATTAACAAGAGCATAATAATAACAACAGTAATTAAACATGATATAACAATGGTGATCATCTATCTGTAAATGTTCCAAGGCCGCTCGTATCCGTGAGCACGGCTAGTATACCAGTTTTTAACTCTGCGCAGAGATGTACACTTTCACTGTGAGTCATAATTTCCGAATGAGTGGGGAGATCAAGCCCAAACACCCAAAAACCATATAAAGCCACTCAAGAGTTCGTCTAACAAGTTAGGGCCATTAGATTCACTCGGCAGGCAGATGTAGAACCCCCCTTCCCTGTGGCACAACAACCGCAGCCTATACACACTAGGCCAGGGGCTCGCACTACACCCAAAGTGTCAAGCCATTCTTACGCCATTTAAGGTAACCACTAACAAGCTAGAAAAGGTCTCTTGAACAACTAGAGCCAGAGCCATATAGCCCTCACAGCTGTACTGTATATCCCGGATGATCACGTACAGATAAGTCCTTACGGAGAGTAACTAGAGCATCAAAAATAATACACATGCTCTAGCCCCCTTTTAACAAAAATTAAATCATCTTAATAATTGGTTGCTTGATCCATTAATCATATTGCAAGATCATTGTCCTTAGTTTAAGCACTAGCCATAGCTACCCATATGCATACCCAAGGTTGACAAGGAATCAAGACATCAAGCACTAAGTTATAATCTCTAAGGTTGTCAAGGTAAGCACATGCATATGTATGATCATTTTGATGAATAGGTAGCAAGGATAGTCCTGTGTTATACTTGCCTTGATCAAAGCTCTCCAAATGATACTGCTGACTTGGCTCAAAGTAATACTCCGAATCGTCCAAGTACTGCTCACCTTCTATACTCGATCATCAATCAACAACATACATGCATCCAATCAAACATACACGAAGCAAACAAATAGATATAATTAGAACAGTACACCAACAGTAACAAAACAGTAATAAAAGTTTATAAAACTCTTCTACACGTTTCTACGATCACACAGACGCAAAGATCACCAAAATCGGAGTTAAAACGTAAAAGTTATGAATTTTCTAAGATTTCCTATAGATAAATAAATACTTAATTATAAACTCGAAAAATAAATTATCAAAACTAACTGTAAAACTATACTAACATGTAGAGTTCGCAAATACGAACCTAACGCAATTTGAACGGATCAAATCGGAGTTAAAACGAAGATTTTATGACTAAAACAATTCTAGTGGCAAAACTGTAAATTGCTGAAAACGTATTTTTGATTTAACCGGATGAAAATACGCTTTCAAAATACAAAAACGTAATCTCAGCTTTACGCCTTGGGACCGCGGGTTGATTACTAGAAAACGCAGGGGCTCTTTAACAAGATTGCCATCGAAAGGGTAAGTTCTAATCTCTGGTGTTGATTTCAAATCGAACGGCTCACGATCACCTGCATCTCCACAGTTACAACTCCGACCTTTCTTCCTCCCATCCGGCCACCGGCCGCCATACCCGCCATGGCCGGCTCGCCGGAGTTCATCGGCCCCGCAAATTCCGACCACCACTCAACCCCCTACCAACTCCAATCGGTGGAGAAGCTCCACGCGATCTCATCTACCCGAAAACAAACTATCTACGGTCACCCGAACGCAACACGCGACGACAAGGGGGCGGCGGCTCCATGGCCGACCCGACGGTGAGCTCCAATACCTTGATTCACCTCACCAAAACCTCAATTGAAAGCGTGGAAAGCAAGAGGAGAAGAAAATAAGCTCACCCAAGTAAAGAAATCGGCCCCGATTCCTCCCGAAAGCTCCCTCCCCAATCTACCGCCGGCCTCCAACGAACTCAAACCCTAAAGCTCGATTCTCCCGTGGCAACCCTAGCTTTTTAGTTGAAAAACGGAAACTAGAGGTACCCGGCTACCCTTTTATAAGACCACATTCCCTATCTTGCTAGGAAACCAAAGATTCGCGATCAAAGTCGGTTGAACGAACAACTTCGAGTCCGGCTCGGTCACGTCTGGAGGTAGGAGAAAACCGACAGGTGGGGTCCGTCGGTCAGCAGCTCAAGAGAAAAGAGAACGGCTGCTTCGGCACTGGGCCGACTTGGGCCGTGCGAGCGGTGTCGCTGGGCCGGTCCGGCGCAAAAGAGCAGGCCGTCGCGAACTGGGCTGACTGGCTCGGCTGAACGGGCCGGTCGGTGGCTACCAGGCCGCCACAGCAGGTAAGCCCCTTCTTCTTTCCTTTGTTTTTTTTTATTTACTTGTTTTCAAAAGTATTTAAAATACATTCTAATCCAAAATAAAATAAAACAAATCCACACCACACAATAACAATAAAAATATATGCAACAGCATGAATGCAACACAAAATTTATTTTACTATTATTTTAAATTGGCCATTATTTATTATCTACATTATTCCAATTTTGTTATCTCAAAATTTGGGTGTTACAGGATGTAACCCTAGCCGTAAGCCTCAGGCGGCAGGGATCCGCCGCCGCCGCCGTCGGCCGCGGCCATCGCCGTACTTCTCCATCGGCTTCAAGCCCGCGCCAGCCGGAGGTGCAGCCCTCTTGCCAGATCCTCGCCATCTTCAGGGGATTTTTCTTTCACCAGCACGGGGACCAGCCCTCCGCAGTGCCACCTCCCCTCGTGGTGCTGCTGCAGAGTCAGCGTCGACTCGGCCGGCCAACTGCACGGAGACGCCATCGCAGATGGTGATCCAGGTCGGCATCCACGTACGCCATGTGTTTTGCCTATCTTGCCCCTATCGCTCATGTTTTCTCTCTTTGATTATTGCAGTCCATTGACATGCGGAGCTTGCGAGTGCAGAGGATTTATGGGTTCTCTGAAAAAAAAGGATTGTTACCAGTACCTGTGAGTTGGAATTTGTTGATGCGATTTGTCCTATGGGCAGTACAATCAAAGGTTGTGAGCTTGAATTTGTTCATTTACATTTCTTCAGATGTTTAGTTAGCCTGACATATCTGATAATACATGTCATACTCAGTTACTGTGGTTCTTTGCAGGCTGCATTCATAGCTGTGCGACATGGGCATAATTATTTTCCTTCAAACTTTGATCTCTGATCACACGCCATTAATGACCTGATTATTTTCCAAAATCCCATTCCATAGTGTATTACCGTTGTTTAGCATGTATATCCACTGAAATCTTCACACATTGTTACTGTTCTGCCTCATCTCAGGAATATGTCATTGGGGCCTAATAATGCAGCTCTGGAACCATACAATGTCTCAGCTCTAAAATTATCATGGGATATTAAAACAAAGGTTTGTTTCGTTACAATTCTCAGGGTTGGTGTTCTACTTCTGAATTTGACCGCCTTATTTTTTAGTGATCAAGATCAAGATGATTGTAATTTAGCAATGAATTGCTTCACCACAGAATGTTTCTGCCAAATTGTAAACTGATGAGACATTGGAGCCAGGCGCTCATTTGTTAAGGTCATAAAAACAAACTGCATTTTAGTTATCGTGTAACTTTGCCACAAACAAATATGATTACTGCACACAAAAGTTCCCAAAGGTTCAGTTTACTTTCTTATTTCAATCCTGAAAATTGGTTTTTTCCTCTAACTCGAGTTACTTATTTTTGTAGGTCACAACTGTATGACATTGCCAGTTGTTTCTGTGAATGATCTCCCTGCTTCTATACTCAATGGTAAGCCTCAAGCTGTGAACTTACCAATGGTCTCTTTTCCAGATGGTGAATACAGTACTAGGCTTTGCATATATAGGTTCATAAGACACACCGGTCAAAAACTAAAACAAATGTTCCTGGAGTACTAATACTATTAGACTTACTGTTCTTAGTATATGGAGCCAATTAAATTAACTTTCTCTCCCTCTTTGTGCTTTTAACCGCTACTAAGTATGGATATGTTCCAAAAAAAATAACCTCCTCATGCATCTCATACGAGCATATTGTAACAATATTATATCCTAGATTTGAGAGCTCTAATCAATATCATCAGATCACTTTATGTAGCTATACTGGTATGCCAATGACAATACCAATGACACATAAGTGCATAGTGTCTCGATAAAAAAAAAATATGAACATGAAACTGACATTGTACGTAAGAAATGATCGAAACATTTTTTTAGCAGGTAGCAGCCAATCGAGTACCCGCAACTCAGAACAATTATGACCTTACCGCAGAAATGTTGCTGATCTCACGACAACAGTATAGGGGGCAGGGACTCACCACAAACGGCATTCATTTAGATTATGGATGAGATAAATGACCACGATCCTGTCACAGTGTGTCTGTACTTTTATGCACCATGTGTAGATGTCTTCAGATTGAGGCTTAGATGTCTTCAGATTGTAGCCTCATTGGAGAAACATTAATGCATAGATGGTAGGGGCTTTCCAACAAACGAAATGAGCTGTTTGTTCTGATGCTCCTTTTAGACGATAATGATGAGTAAATATGTCGATTCTTCCAACAAAACCAGTTATTTGAGGCTAGCACCCGCGGCTTTGCCGCGGGGTTTTGACTAGTTCTTATTTTTCTAGTGTCAAATCTATTTTTAGAACCTTATAGAGGTATTTTCATGAGCTCTAAATATTTGATTTTCATTTTTTTGTCCAATTCTATCTCTAAATGTTTCTCAAAATTAAATCTTAGAGACATACTTCGTGATTTAAAAACCCTTATTATGTATTTATCAGATCTTTTAATGAAAAGGATAAAATCACCTTGAAAACTACTTCTAAGCTGGATACAAAGGTAATTTAAAGGACATAAGGTAACTTAATAATTTTATAAGAGTTATAAAGAGTAACATATCTATTTTTTTTAGCAACACCATAATCTTTATTCAAAGAGGAGGATTGTACACATTACACACACACACCATCAGGTGAATTCAAGAACCACACATGCTGCCCTACCTCGGCATGGATCGAGCTACGAGCTATTCTATGAGCATCGGTGTTTGAGTCCCTACCTCGGCATGGATCGAGCTACGAGCTATTCTATGAGCATCGGTGTTTGAGTCCCTATGCTCATGTACAAACTCGCCACTACTAAAAGTTGTCTTCCTCTCATTGATCTCCCAGATAACCTATTTGTTGATCCCGAGATCACCTTGTCGGATGCTCTTCACCACGTTCAGGCAGTCACTAACCAATCTGAAACTATCAGCTCATAAATCTGCAGCAAGAGCCATCCCTTCTCTGCATGTGATAGACTCCATCACCTCTGGATCAACAATGCCACGAAGGACCAACACCGAGGTGCCCATAAAACGCCCATCCTCGTCTCTCGCTATTGCTGCTGCCGAAAACATGGAAACATTCTTGGACAAAGCTACATCAACATTGATTTTAATGACATCACAGGGGGTGCGATCCATGTCGGCCGCCGTTCGCACACCCAAGCCTGTGGCCACTGCACATGCACCTCCTCTCCTAATTCCAACACAAGCTTATCCACAAAATTATGCGTCGACAGAGGACTTTGATAAACATTCTCATGAATCGCCTTCTGCCGTGCATACCAAGTAGCCCACAATATGATCGCCACTCTAACGACGTCCTCTTGTGGTAAGATCTCTGTCATGATAGCCAGCCAAGACTTAGCATCATTCTCTAAAATTCCACTCAGGAGCTCCACTGTCTCTTCCTTCTTCAGCGGCCAAATACATCTCACCATAGTACATTCCAGCAGAGTGTCCCCATGAGTCCCTCCATCCCACAGAAGAAGCAGTGCCATCTTCCTATGGTGAAGTACGTCTCCAATTGGTAGCGAGTGCTTTGCTAATCTCCAGAGAAAAATACGAATTTTTGAGGGAACTTTCACCTTCCACAGCGAAACCATTCCCTCGCATCCGCTCGGTGATCTGACCGGCCTGCATTATTCGTCACAGCCACGTCGTGCTGCTCCCTTCGACGAACCAACATATAATACGCCGATCGTACCACAAAGTTGCCCTGTTTGTCGAAGTGCCATGCTAATCCTCCTGCCTTCTTGTACATAGTGAGATATTAGCAATTGTCATCGCGTCGAGAGGGGTGAAGAACTCCTCTAGCATGTCACTTTTCCACACCGCTTCAGCTTGATTGATTAGTTCAATGACGAACTGAGGTTGGTTTGGTTTAGCCAACCTGATAGGGCGTCACAAATTTTTCGATGGTAGCCAATTCGTAGTCCAGATTGCCGTCTTTTCTCCCATGCCTATGCGTTTTATCAAGCCCTCCTTTAGCACTTCGCGTCCATCAACAATGGACTGCCATATGCGTGACGGGGAGGAACCATGATAAGCCTCCAGAAAATCCCGCCTCCCTGGATAGTAGACAGCTTTTAGAACTCTAGCACTTAGGGAGTTCGGTTCTCGTAATATCCTCCAAGCTTGCTTCGCTAGTAAAGCAAGATTAAATAGCTCCATGTCTCGAAAGCCCAGGCCGCCAATAGATTTAGGCTTGATCATCTGGTCCTAAGCCACCCAACATGTCTTTCTCTGGTCATCCTTACAGCCCCACCAAAAATTCCTCATCAAGCTTGTTAAATGCTCGCAAAGACCCTCTGGCAGTCTGAAACCAAACATAGAATAGGTTGGAACAGGCTGCGCCAGTGCTTTTATTAAGATCCCCTTCCCGCCCGCAGACAAGCACTGTTCCAACCTTCCCTTAACCCTGCTCCATACCCGGTCCTTCAAATATTTAAAGGCCCCGTTTGTAGCAGTCCCAACATCTGAAGGCATACCAAGATATTTTTCACTCAAACCCTCATTATAAACCTCCATCTCATTCTTGATAACATTGTGGATTTGCTACCTGACGCCCTTTGCAAAGTGTATGGATGATTTCTCCCTATTGATCCTTTGTCCCGACGTTGAGCAATACGATTGTAAGAGCCCCTTCATCAACAAAGAATTCTCCCGATTTGCTTGAAAGACAGCAGGCTGTCATCTGCAAAGAGAAGGTGGCTCACCATCGAAGCCGATGGTGCCACCGTAGTACCTTTGAGCACTGAAGACTGAATTCTTGATTTTAACAGGCACGGAGGCCCTCTGCTGCTAGAAGGAACAAGTAGGCAGAAATTGGATCTCCTTGTCGTATGCCGCGTGTCGGTCTGAAACTTTCAGGTTTGTCACCGTTAAATTTAACTGAAAATGAAACCGACCTAACAAACCTCATGATTGTATCCACTCAACGATGATGGAAACCAAGTTGGCACATTATCGCATCAAGATATTTCCATTCGACTCGATCATATGCCTTCTTCATGTCCAGCTTCAGAGCACAACATCTCAGATCACTTGCTTGTTTCAGCTTCATAAAATGTAGGCACTCATAAGCGGAGATGATATTGTCCATGATGAGGCGGCCAGGGACAAAGGCCGATTGCTCCTCAGAAATAATTTCGAACAAGAAAATCTTCAACCTATTCGCCAACACCTTGGATGCAATTTTATATATAACATTGCACAGGCTAATGGGTCGAAACTGACCAATTTCCTCCGGACTAGCTACTTTCGGGATCAGAACGAGATCAAAGTTTTGTTGATGCTCGTTGGCTCCTCCTCGCCATTAAGAAGCTTCAGCACCATAGCTGTAACTTCCTTGCCGCAAAGCTCCCAATGTCGCTGAAAGAAGTGCGCCAGAAAACCAACGGGACCCGGTGCTTTTGTCGGAAACATTTGGAACAAAGCGTCCTTTACCTCCCCCTCCTTGTAGGGATCAAGTAGGGTCCTATTCATTTCAGGTGTTACCTTAATTGGAACATTTTCCATATTATCCGTACCCTCAGAAGCAAACAAATTGCTGTAGAAATTGGTGACAATTGCTTCTCTCGTAGCTCGCTCAGTGATGTTGCCTCGCCTTCCCGTTGCCAGGAGTCCGCTAGCGTGCCTGAAAAATCCGGGTGTGTCTCCCACATTTGTTCATACCTGAACCGTTTACCTGCCATTGCCTGGTAACCGCCGGTCTCCACTCTATGAGAATTGGCCCATGATCTGAAGCAGCAGCTGCCAAATGCTAAACTTTTGCTTGAGAAAATCTGTTGCACCAATCATTTAGGCCATATACGTCGACCATCTCTCTGAAGCCCTCGATCTAAGCTCTGCTCCTTTCTTGAACACCTCTATGCTGCGATTGATGTAAAACCTCGTTAAAATCATCAATGCAAACCCACGGTAGTGGGGACGATGATTTAATAAATTTAAGCAAACTCCACGTCTTGAGTCGCTCGCTTAGTTGTGCCTCTATATACACATGTAAACCTCCAGGGTTCTCTATCACCCTCTGTAAGAATAACATCAGTGTGATACTATGAGTATGGTAACAGTTCCGCTCACACATCATTATTAAAAAAATCCCCAGACCACCACTGCGCCCTGTACTGCTTACAACAAACTAATGATCAAAACCAAAGGTGTTCTTCAAATTTTCCACCCATGACTGGTGCACTTGGGTCTCCTGAACGCACAGCACGGATGGGGCAAAACGCCTCGCCAATTCGCGAAGCTCTTTTAGTGTTGCGACGTTACCGAGGTCCCGTTCTACAAGGCTGGGCAACTACGCACATGGCAGTCGCTTGATCAGCCCGAGCAGGAGAAAGACAGGGAGGATTACGTAGGAGAAGCCGACGTCAGATCCCTCCGCCCGCCTCCGCAGCGTCGCGGCGGAGTGGCCAGTCCCGCCTCCGTGCGGTCGTATCTGTCCCTTTTGGCTCCGTATATGTGGGACTGTGGAATCTGAGTAAGATGTCTAGTAACTAGTTCCAAAATTCAACGACAAGAATTTTTCGTTGCTGGGTCTTCACCGAAACAGCCTAACGGTGATATCCTCTGCTGGGCTTTGTCTGTGTCTCAGCAGGCCCAGTTAGACGAATCGTGCAAAATGCCAAGCCAACCAGCCACAAGCCCACAACACAGAAGCCCACAGGCCACAGCCCCACATTGTGGAGGCGGTGGCGGAGCCTTCGCCGGAGGAACTGGAGCCGCCGAGGTGACGATGTGGTTGGTGGTGGAACTTGCAAGGGGCGAAGGAGGTCGACGCAGCCGACAAGGTCATGGGGGAGAGGGAGATCGGCGTCCTCGCGGCGCGGTGTTGCCGCTGCCTTGTCGCCTCGTCGGTAGCACCAAGCGCCAGCTCGGTGAGCTCACGTCAGCCTCTCTTCAATTCCTCCTGAGGTCCTCTTTAGGCTTAGCAGGCTATTGTCGGGCACACTGTGATAGAAAGTTAGAATTGTTGTAAGTGTTACAGTCAATTCAATTAGGACAGATTTAGAATTTCTCATTCTGGTGAGGTAGAGTGGAACATAAGCATCCAAATTCATATTAACAGAAACATCTTTTGTGCATATTGGATCTTTAGCTGTCCTGATTACCTGTAAGTTGTATCCTCGGACTAATTTGAGCCTTTTTCGATCCCTGTTGGCAAAATTCTATTGTAGATTCAGGCGAGAAGTGGGGGTGCCATTTTGGGGACTAAATGTCCAAAATCGCTAGTTATTTGCGACCTTCAGTGCCATATAGATTATTTTGAAGCCAATAACTTTAGTATAATGCATGCAGCTCCACCTACCACTAGCAGCATAAAAGGTAATCTGTCAGATAAGATCAGAATCCCAGAATCGACTAGATGTCGCGTTCGCCTTTACTTTGATTCAACATGTTTTTATCAGTCATGGAAGGAGCCAAATAATCAAGAAAGGCGTGAATCTCTTGATATCATCATTAATTATACTTTGGTCTTTGGTACCTTTTACTTGTAGCTGATGTAGTTCTGTGATTTATGAAATGTATGCTAGCTTGCTTCAGTATATTGTTCTTCGATGAAACCTTTGCTGAAATTCATGAAGTAATATTCAAATTGTTGAATTGTAATAGTAACTAAGGTCTGAAGTTCATCATACAAATGGTGTGAAGCTGCTCAGATATTAGGCCGGAAAAGGTGTGCTGCATCATAAAACCAGACCTCTTCCTCTTCCTCTTCCTCTTCCTCTTCCTACCTTTGTGTGCCTTATCTGCAGTGATAAACTTGGGGACCAGAGTTAGCTTAAAGTGATATAAGCCTATCACACTTTATTTTACTTGTGGCTGTGAGTCACACCTGAATATTTAAAAGCCACCCTTTTCTAGAAGTGTGTATGTGAGGTATGAATTCACCCAATCTATATATAAAGAGTTAATTGTTCTGGTAATTGTTTCAGATTAAATAAAAATGGTATGCAATCTTGGCTTCTTGTCTCCATTGATATTTGTACTGTTCTTTTCTATACTTCTGTCTGAGCTCTTATGTCTTATCTTCAGAGTATTCTTGAGGAAAGTATTGGATTGAAAAAATGCTGTTACTAGGGAAACACTTTGCATATGGTACTTAGTTATTCTATAGCAACCCATAAAATCTTGCCTTATAGCAAATCCACCAGATTGATTAAAACCAATCCTCTTTCCCTATAACCAGCAATAGAGGGGATTAGATGCAAAAAAAATGAGATCCACCAGATCCCCTTTCTAATCCCCTTTCCTCAATTTTTTCTCAGTTCCTCAAAATCTCCCCTCTCCCCTTCAAATAAAGGGGACCAAGCAGCAATTTTTCTCAATCCCCTTTCATACTTCCCCTCTCACTGATATCCGGACCCCATGCTGACACTGCGTCTCACAAAGACCGGGCGAACTGGCGTCGCGCTGTACCGGGAAAACTGGCGTCGGCCTGCCACACCGCGAGTCCTACACCACCGAGACTCGGGCAGGCCACCGCCACACGCCCGTGCCACACTGATCCCCGCATTGGGCAAACTGCATCTGCAGCAATAGAAGAGAGAAACTGGAGAAGAGATATTTGTTTCACGGACACGTGGGTCCCACGTATAATGGATGAGTGTTTCTCAATCTGCTGGAGCACATATCCCCTATACTATTTAATTCAGTTTCTCAAACCACTATACATGATTTTGACGGAAAGGGGAAAACAAAACATTGTGTGCATGTATGCACTTTCAACTGAATTCTTGGTTTGTTGTATGGTATCTGATGGCTAGCTTATGGTGAGACTACCCGCACTCATGGACCTCTATATTCATCCTCTATACGTCCTAGTCAGCAAAATTCTCTCCTCTATACTCAATTCTCCTGCACCCATCCATCCTCTATCCACTCTATCCACTGTGGGACCCACTTGTCACTTTATCTAAATATATCCATGTGTGATCTAGTTTTGAATGATTTATTGAGACGAAATTAATGGTGAAATCGAAATTTAATTTGGATTTTTGGTTTGTGAGTTATAGCATTTTTCCCCCTTTGTTTAGCTAGTGGGGCCCGCTACTATAGAGTATAGACTATAGAGTAAGCACAGTACCACCCTAAATATAGAGTGAGAGAAAAGATAGAGTATCGTTTTAGAGTACCCAGTGCAGCAGTTTTTACTCTATATTCATACTTTAAAGCTTTAGAGTATCGTTTTAGAGTACCCACTGCGGGTAGTCTGAGGATGCAGCAGCAGTCCTGAACATATTGCTGGGTCGCTAGATTTTGGACAGGCAGTAGATGAGAATTGGAAGTGAGAGAGTATGCCCTTGCTGACCTTTTCTATTCGGTACTGTCAGAACTCAGAAGTCTTTTTTTGAATATTAATATGGGATTTAAAAACACAGTGTTTCAGAAAAAAAAATGTAGTATAAAGACCTACTCAACCTTTATGGCTTTATCATCTGCATTATCTATTCAAACTGACAACTCTTTTCTTTGTTTTGGAGTCTCTTTATAGGTTTTCCCATCTTCTTGTGAAATATAAGCTTTACATATGAAATTATCGATGCCCACTTTTCTCTTTCTTCCCTCACTTACCAACTTCCTATATTCTCTATCATTTAGTAAGTATTTATAGCAAAGACATCAGGGTCATTTTCTCTCATCTTTTGGTTTTCACCTTGTTAATCCTTGTGGCTATGTTGCGCAAGAATGCAGGCAAGGCAGAAATGGCCAGATGCATTCATGTAACTATGCATGTAGATTTTTCTTGAGCCTTTTCCGATTGAGTAATCTGGATGCACCACTGATCAGTAGCCATACCTTTTATTCTGTTTTTATTTCTTTTCCTGGTTTGCTTTAATCACTTTTGTTGAATGAATGCTATTCGTCCTGCTGACTAAGTTAAGATAAGGTATTAAACCCTTCTTGTAACTTAAGAGTGACTAGATAGATCTAAGGCTCCAAAGCAGAAAGTGATGGGTTGAGATAAGCTTAACTATGGATAGCCACAATCATATGCCTCACACGTAGATGTCTACAACTTCACACTGAAGATGCATTAGGCAAATGGTTCGACCAAGGAGTTCGTTGTGCATATCTGAAGTAGGAACCATTTTATATTTTTCACATTTTACAGAGCTCATATGATGTGTTGCTCTTTGCACATGATCATATAACTAGAAATTAAGAATAATGCATCATGAGTGATAAGAGGCTATATGTTTGTCAGAGAACTGTTGTGACAACCATTGGTTAAAGTGCTTCACCAAGTTATTGAATCCTCATAAAGGCAACCATAGCTGTTAAGTCCACTTGTCTAAAGAAAAATGTTTCCTTCAATTTCATTTTTAATGGGGTACTGTGGTTATATTTTTAATCATATTACCGAATCAGCCCCATAGTCTCCGGGAACGCAGAACCATGCGACATTCCTCGTCCTGGGAATGTCTTTCCCATTCGAAGAACACAAGAGCAATCTCGTCCCCACCTTGTGGCTTCTCAAAACCTTCCTGGGAACTTGGTGACTGTGATCAGTCCTTTCTGTGCTACACCGATAAACGAGTTAATTGACTTCGCTACCGGCTAAGCTTGTGTACGTAGGCACCATATTAAAGAAGCATTCAGCTTTGTGGAGGAAGCAACATTCATAGTTTCTATAATTCTCCATAGATAACATGTTTAACATATTTTTTGTGCCTAAATTGCTTTTTGTCGACTAACCACTCATTCAAGGGGTGCTCCACCTAGTAGGATGCTGTTGATAGCCCAAGCAGTTTTAAGCTGACAAATCAGACTCCAATTTGGTAGATTGCTATGGTTCACACAAAGTGGACAGGATCAAAACAGAGCAACAAAGATAAACATATGCTTTGTGAGTGCGCAACGAATATATAGCTGCTCCATTTCCTTTGTGTTTAAGCTTAGATTATTCCTTTCCCCTTTTTTAGTATTCGCTGCACTCTTATCTTTCTTGTAGCTATAAGTTAAGTAATGTCGCTGTGGGCTTTGGCTATATATTTTACTCCAAGTTGCCATCGATCAGCTTACACATGAATCAGGTTAATTCAAATTGATCAACTTATTCAGCATGTTCTTTTTCTGCAGTTAGGAGTCTTGTTTGCATAAAATAAAGAGGAATTGCACCGAGTGATATGTATTTATATTTCTCTTTTACTTAGCTCGATAAGTATGACTGCATATTATAGAGAGAAATTTATTGCCAAAAAGTGAACAATATTTGGTGCCACATCATTTCACTTTGCAGGCGTTGTGAGTATGACGTATGCTTTGCATGGATCAGCACCTGACTCAGTTCCCGTGAAGTCATGAATCCACCAACAGAGGTCAAATAGCTGACCGCAGACAGAATGTTTACAGCCACACATGATGATCCTATAGCTGGCTAGAAGCTTAAAATATTTATAGCCATCCAGCATAACCTTAGAGCTGGTTTGAAGAGGATACAACCGACGCAGCTACACAAATGGTCAGTATATGTTTATCCTTTTACAATCGCCATTCTTCTTTTCTCAGACAAATCTGAGTTCTAGTCTCCACACTTTGCATATGTACTTTTTGTACATTATTATCAGGCAGACAAGAGATTGTGCTGCGTGTGGCCCTCTGATTCCCAAAAACCCACTGAGATGCAGTCCACTTGCCACAAGGAAAGAAGCTTCCAATTGTGCACATTCCAACCTTTGCCAAATGCTTTTTGTCTCAATTGGCAGGCAGAGACGAAAGGGGCAAGGGCGAAAGAGGCAGCACATCATATACCAAATAAAATAATCCACATACTATATTATTGCAGCCTCAAAGAGCCTATAAATACTTCAGCACAGACCCAGTTGATGATTCTACATGAGGCAGACTAAAAACAAGAACATACCTACGCAACTAGTAGAGCTACAGATTTGCCCTTGCATGACTCTGAAGAAAGCTGGGTTTGTGCACAAGGACATGGAGTACCCAAGAAGGACACTGCTGCACACTCCATTCTCTGGGCATCCCTCTGGTCCAAGCCAGCCATTAGATGGAGCCACGGCCACAGACGGTGGGGCTCCAGGAAGCAACTTCGATGCAAACATCGTCATGATCCTGGCTGTTCTTCTGTGTGCACTGATCTGCGCTCTTGGGCTCAACTCCATTGTTCGGTGTGCACTGCGGTGCTCGAGCCAGATGGTGGTGGGCCCTGAACCAAACCAGGTGACACGGCTTGCTCAGAGCGGGATGAGGAGGAAGGCCCTCCGAGCCATGCCGATCCTGGTCTACTCAGCTAGGCTGAAGCTCAATGCTGCTAACCCGATGTGCGCAATCTGCCTTTCAGACTTTGAGGCAGGGGAGCATGTCAGGGTCCTCCCCAAATGCAACCATGGCTTCCATGTCAGGTGCATCGACCGGTGGCTGCTGGCGCGGTCGACATGCCCAACGTGTCGGCAGTCCCTGTCTGGAGTTCAGCAAAAGGCCTCTGGCTGCTCTGAGGCGAGCCGGGCTGAGCCAGAGCCTGCACCTGCTCGCCCTGTCCTTGTGCCCCTCAGACCTGAAGGTTTGGCCACTCCTTATGACTTTTAGAATGTTCAGCTGTTTCTTAGTTGTTACATAGAGGTGAAGAAAAGGTAGAAACAAAAAAATTGTGATCATTAGATCGTACTGCCAATCTGGTTTGTACATTGTTGCTGGAGAAAACATGTAAAGATTTTCTAGTTTTTGACTTGATGTGTCATTGCCGATTGTTGCTGGAGAATGTGCCATGGAAAATACCAGTTGCTATGGTGGGCCTTTTTGCGAATCACCATTTCAATGTGAGTTTGTAAAATGTAAAAAGAAGAGACATGATTGGCCGGTCTAATCATATGGCAGTGCTGCACCACCACTATGGTGATTGGAGATCAAGCTTTAGCTGCTAAGGTTCACTTCAGATTTCAGTGGGAACAGCATATTCTATGCCATTATGAAGAGGTCCGGGGCTCAGGGCTTGTGATATGCTTTGCTTCAAGGCCTTGGTTTTAGACCTTTATTAGTGGTCATGTATGCACCCGCAGAATTGAGAGGTTGGCCCACACCCAACTATACATGATGCACATTGGCTAATTATTTGCTATTTCGTTCGTGCCATCGTGTGAATTGATGCGCTGCCAACAGAAGAACGGAGTGGCCAATGATAAAGCTCAGGCGCTGTGTCAAATTGCTATTGCTCATGATATTTTTTTCCTGTTTGCTCTAAAGGCTAAAGCGATTAAGCTAGTGCCTTTGGAAAATAGCTGGTTTAGCTATGTGGCTCTCGTATCTGTTGCTTAGAAAATCAACAAGAACTTTGGGTTGTGCTCGCTGAGAAAGAGAACTGCCCGGATGCCCACTCATGAGAAAGATACGCCTGTGTTTTTTTCAGAGCTTATAGGCTGTTTGTCCTACCCTTGTGTTTTTTCAGAGCTTATAGGCTGTTTGGCCCGGGCATCTTCCGATCGATATAATGTTTCCACCATGTTGTTATCAAGAATTCAGGAATAGTGCTAGTGTGCTACTGCTTTCGAAGCGGTTCCGTTTGCCGGATATATAGACGGCACTAAACAGAAATCTGGCAACAGTATCAGCTCTTTATTCGCCAAACTATCCAAGTTTACGCCATTTTCAACCTAATCGTTGATGTTATGCTTGTCATATTTGTAAACTTTTTTTCTATTAACGTTTGTTCGGCAAGTTGCTATAAGTTTCTAGAAGGGCTAGCGTCCGGGTGTCCGGTCGCAGGAGACGTCCGGATGCTGCTCCCATTAGAACACATCGACCGCGCCCCGTCCCGTCCCCGCGTAACAGAAGCGTGCCCCGTCCCGCCCCCATGTAACAGAAGCGTGACGTGTCCCGTCCCATAACAGAAGTGCGTCTGTAACCCCATAGCAACAGAAGCGTGTTCATAGCCCCCATAGCGCCGTAACAGATAGGAGCTCGCCTGCCTCACCCCACCCACGAATGCGCGCTGCGGAGGCATTTGCCGACCTCAGGCGCCCGCACGGTGACCCACGGAGGCGCCTCAACAGCAGCAGTAGGGGCTACGGCAGGTGGGTCACATTGCAACATGCGCAACACACGATCTACTTTTGAAACATCAAGATGCAACACTTACAACATATGTCCGAAGATAGATAAAACACTTGAACTATGCATCTGAAATATTTACAAAAACGCAAAAAAAAACACTTGAAAACCATTGCAAACCATACACAAAATCCGAATAAAACACTTGCAACATACTTGTGAAGCATATGCATCATCCAGACAAACACACTTGCAACATGCTTCTGATAAAACAGAAACATACATGTATAACCATTGCAACATATGTAACATCTTGATCTACTTTTGCAACATCCATATGAAACACTTGCAACATACCTCTGAAACAAACGCTTGCAACATGCGCTTTTAAGCACAACATCTACTTGCAACTTGGACGGAATGGAGGCTCGTCGAAGCGGAGCGGAGCTCAATGCCACGGAGTAGCAAGGGGGATGCTAGCGGGTAAGCAGCGACGTAGCCCCAGCGAGTTGCTGCGTGGCTCTAGCGAATGGGGGATGCGGTCCCCCCGGCGAGGCGCCCCCTGCAGTGGAGGCGACAACACAACCCACGGGGCAGCGACCCTGTGCTGGAGAAGGTGAGCAGTGGGCGGGCGCCGCCGTGGAGTCGGACGCAAAGGTCGGATAGCGCTGTGGATAAGGCCTTCTGAATGAGCGGACGGAAGTGGGTCAACTGGTGCATCCGGGCGGACAGAGCGGACGGATGCCCTATTCTAATCATTATCGATAAGTTTTCGCTAAAATCTTGTACTATTCTGCGTGCCAATTTGTGACTCATTGTATGTCATCTCCAGCTACCACAAAATAGAAATTTCTAAAATATCTCAGTTGGACTTAAGAAATACTCCATCCATTCTAAATTAGAAGTTATTTTTGGCTTTTCTAGGTAGATAACTCATGTTACATAGATATACATTATCTAGGACATATGGCTAACAAGAAATAACATAATTTTTGATAAACCTCAAGTAAAACATATTTTCAAGTTCTATTCGTGAGTGGTTATTGGCTATGCTACAGTACAGCGGCAAGATGAGGAAAGAGAACTGCATTGCAGTGATGTTTTTTTTTCTCATGGATGACCCTTTACGTTTATACTTGAGTTTTAATCACATTTTGTCTTCTGAGTCACGTGACACCGTTTGTGGTCAGCTTTCTAATAAGTGAGGTTTGATTCCTCCTTTGAGAGGATGAAACTGGATGATTTTTTCCGTTATCTTAAAAAACATTATCTAGATAGGTAGTAAAATGACTTATAATTTAGGAGGGAGGAAATTAGTTGAGAGATGAGATGTAGACATATAGCAACATTGTTTTATTGTTTGCGCATAGCTGCTCCAAGCTTCACTTTTGTTTAGAGCAACTCCAGCAATAGCTCCCAAATCAGGACCTCTATTTTTAATTTGAGGACTCTCCCATTTTTTAGGTCTGTTTTTTTACATTTGCTCGGACAGAAGCCCTTAAATCAAAGGCCTTAAATTCTTTTGGACAGAGACTGTCAAATGGGACCCTCTTGTCATTCTCTCTCTGTCCCTTCCTCTTCTCCGCGCGTAAATTCACCTAGTGACCGCCTCCGCCTACCCCACCCCCAACCATCTCCGGCGGCCATGTAGCCTGCACAGATGGCGACGTTGGCCACGGCGTCTGCAACGACGACCGCTTCACGCTCATAGCGGGTGCCGGCCTCCGCAAACACATCAGCCGCCTCCCCACCTCCGTCGGGGAGGGCACGGGGGAGGGCAGGCGCGAGGTGCTAGAGCTGAGCGGGCAGGCTACTTTCGTGTGAGCACGCAACGAAAAGGGAACACCAACGGTGATTTGAGGGTCTAGCCTAAACCCTAGGAACGAGGCTCAGATGGAGGTTTGAGGGCCACCTTAAATTTGAGGGCTCTAACAGAGGTCCTGTTGGAATGAGTTTTTTTTACCTTCAAAAGTAGGATAAGGGCTCAAACATGGGGTCATGCTGGAGTTTGGTAATCCAGAAGGTAAAGTTTAGGGGTGTCACATTGCGTGTCACATGGGGGTATCACATCGAGTGTTCGGATAGTAATAATAAAATAAATTACAGAAGTCAATTTATTAAGCTTAATTAATCTGTCATTAGCATATGTTTACTGTAACATCACATTGTCAAATCATGGACTAATTAGGCTTAAAAATTCATCTTGCAAATTGGTCGCAATCTGTGCAATTAGTTATTTTTTTAGTCTATATTTAATACTTCATGTATGTGTCCAAACTTTAGGGGAGGAACTAAACAAGCCTTTACTCTTGTAGAGTAGGAAAAAACAGCTTAAATGTACCCGTAGCTTTGTATCCGTAGATTTATAGAGCTAGAAATGTCATGTTCCAAAAAAAACCACAAATGTTTTAGAGTTAGTTAGAGCTCTTTTCAAACGAGACTATTTGGACAAGATAAAAGAATGCAAATCCAATGGCCAAAGGTGTTTCCGTGCCGCATTTTTCATCTGCGAACTCAAAGCAAGGCATCATCCGGCGAAAGCGAGTTGATACCACGCTAAATTTACAGGACGCGCATCACTCCACGTCTCCACCTCAGGCAGACTAATAGCCTGTTCATCTGGCTTATAATCCGTCTTATTCGCCTTGTTTTTTCAGCCAGAACAATATTTTTCTCTCATAAAAAATCAGCCAACAGTGTTTTTCAGCCGGCTTATAATTCCAGCCGAACGGCCCCTAATCCGCGAACAATCACGAGATTCAAAACCAGCGATCAATTTTCCGACATCCTAAAATTTTCTTTTTTTGGGAAAACAATTTCCACCGCCTTCCATTTTTTTTTCAAAACAGGGCTGCACGCTCGGCGGAGAAACATCTGCCCACTCTCCTGCATGCAGTTCGCTCTCCCGCTCCCTTTCGTAGAAAAAAAAACAAAATATTTAATTTTAAAATCTTATAACTTTTGAACATTGTATCTATTTTAAATTCCGACTGCATCGGTGTGTTCTACGCGACGAGACGAATAAAACTAGACCCCCACTTGCATATGTTTCGAAGAATTTTATTTTAATAATAATTTATATGTATTAACTTATAACTTGTAATAACTTATGCCAAAAACTTGGAACCACAAAGTTATAAAACATAACTTATGTATAAAAGTTATTAAATACAATTTATATATAAAAAGTTATCAATAAATTATTCTTATAACTTATATATATAAGTTATTCTGTACACCTTACCAACGTTGCCTAAAAAGAAAGAAATAAATAAAATACTTGGGTTATGAGAAAAAAAAAGAAATGAAAAAAGAAAAGAAAAAGGAACATCTGGCCGGTGTCCCATGACACGGAATGAGCCAGACCCGCAGGCACGGAATCCCGCTCGACTTGAGTGGTATAGAAGAAAAAAAAAAAGGAACGCGCGGTTCATCGTTCGCTGCGTTCCTATCGCATGAACAACCGTGAAAATGGAATTGGGCGCCTCCACGGGCGAGGTCAGATCATGCCGAAAGATGAGCTGATCTGATCAGGAGGAGTAAGTTCAAGAGCTGTATATATCATGGCAGGCACCAGAGATGACTGATTTAACATTCGACGTCTCCCGATCCTTGATCCCATGTGGTCGGTTCCCCGTTTCCGTGTCCACCACGGCATGACACGTCCACATTGTGGACATCCCCGAGTTCAAGTATGGCCGCTCATTTTTAATTTGCATACTCCCTCCGTCCCATATACTTATATTTGTACGTTTGCGACTCAAAAGTTTCCCAACAATATTTGCTCACTATGACCTGACAAAGCTTGACAGAGAACCGCTGTGAAGAATAACCAAATAAAAAATCAAAAGGAACATAGCAGCGACGCTTCCTGCCCACTCATTAATTGATTTGTTATTAAAAAAAGGAGGGAAATCAGCCATATCTTGTCCCTTCATTTGACTCTCGATGGTTCTAGACTCAGAGAAACGAACGGCGAGGGAGTTATTGGGAGGTGGGGCTGATATTTAGAAGGGTATTTTCGTAATTTCATATGCACATTGGTTTGCGTGCTAGATCCCATAAGTGCAAACATATATGGGACGGAGGGAGTAGCATATTATGGGTGTATCTGGAACGGCTTAAAATTAAATTCTTGATGGGAATAACCGAGAATCATATATAAACTACTTGATTCTTTCTTGGTTGTCTAAGAATCAAGCCGTGAAATGAATCAGGAATTAACTTAGAGCCGAGAATCATATACCACGAGGGTTGAACCATGTTTTCCCACCGCGAACAATTTTTCCTCTGGTGTCCTTCTCACCTATGCTCCCACCCCAGCACTACTGATCATGGCGGCCCTATCAGAGAGCGGCACAGACTTGTGCGCAACATGGGGTGAGGGTGCCACCGGCATAGATGAGGTTGATGCAAGGCTACGAAGCGTAGACATGGGGTAAGACTGTCCGCACCGCATACGCCATCCCCCTCCGCTATCCATCTTCCAATACCATTTAGCAGAAAAATCGCCTGCAGCGGCGTACGCTACGCGGTCCGGTAGCCCATCCGCTATTCCTAGCGCGGTACCGGACCTCCGCTAAAGCAACGCAGTCACGCATAGAGGAGACAGAGTGCATGCGCGGAGAGTGAGTGAGTACATGCACAGTGGGCCCCACAAGTTCAACAAACTAAAAAAAGTTATAACTCATAAACCAAAAATCCAAATTAAATTTCGATTGCACCATTAAATTTGTTGCAATAAATACTTCAAAACAAGATGTCACATGGATATATTTAGATAAAATGACAAGTGGACCCCACAGTGGATAGATGATGATATAGATGATGGATGGATGCGGGAGAATTAGGTATAGATGATATAATCTTGATGGCTAGGCCTTTTAAGGATGAATATAGAGGTCCATGAGTGCGGACAGTCTAAAGATGGCAACGGAACCCGATCCCTGATTTCCCGCGGAGAATTCTTCTATCAGGGGACGAGGATGGAGGAGAATTGATCCCCACGGAGATGAAATTGGTAGAAAAGTTTTCCGCGGGGATGGCGGGGACGTGGATGGTTCCCTGCTCGCCGACCCCGATCCCCGCCTCCCTGCCCCACGAAGCAGGAGGCACCAGGCGCCCAGGGCGCCAGCGGCACCCAGGCCCATGTAAAGGCCCAATAAGTCGAGGAATATATAATGCGCCATCCAAGTATCCAACCCTAATTCTCCAATCCTTCAGTCCAGCAGTAGTCGTCGTGCCGCACGCGTCGGCGTCTCGCACCTCTCGCTCTCGCACGCTCGCAGTTGCGGAGGCCGCAGCCAACAGCTCGCCCCGACGTTCGTCATCGACTCGCCGGAGACTCGGAGTCGGCCTGGTGCGGTCGTGCTCTCATCGGAGTCGGACCTCGGAAGCTCGGATCTGCGGCCAGCAGCTCGGTCCACCGCCTGACCAACCGTCAGAGTTGGACTCGTCCGCCTCGGAGGTTCGGAGCCGCGGCCAGCTGCCACTACTGCAGACATGGATACACCTAGATCTTCCTCGCCCATGAGCTCCGACGGAGATGGAATGTTAGAAACTTAGAAGTCAAATCTCTACTCTTTGGTCTATGGATCTTGAAAATCTTGCTTTGCTTGCTTCGTAGTAGACTACTAAACTAGCAGTTGCATCTGTATTGTAGTATTGATAGTTCTGGTTCATACATGTTAACATTTAGTTCGTTGTTTACTTCTGTCGTGTGTGTTTTCTGAATCTTGATGCAAGCAATGTAAAGGTTCAATGATCCTATAGCATGTATGCGGGGACGGGGATCCCCATGGGGATGAAATCCCTGCCGGGGATAGGGATGGTGGAGGAAGGTTCCCCGTGGTTGTTCACGGAGACAGAGATGGGGACGGGGAAAATTTTCCCCCACGGGGATGGTGGCTTATTCCCTGACGGGGAATTCCCCGTTACCATCTTTAACGTGGGGTGAGGCCAAGCAACTAGAGAAAAAAAGGAGAAGAGGTATAGGTAGAGGCTGACATGTGGGGCCTATACTGGTCGGCCTCTATGGTACACGTGTCATTTTTACACTTAGGATAGAGAATTAATGAGAAATAATCAGAATTGCCTAACACCCAAATTTCTCGGATGATGGATTTTCAGGTAGCAGGTTAGCAAAAAAATCCTGATAAAATTAAAATTAATCCTCAAACAAGCATATCCAAATAGGGCCTATACAACTATATAAGCCCATTAAGAATGGTCATGCAACGGCTCGTACCAATTTGGCATGCGACGGTCGCCATTTGCCCATCTCCCACAGGTTCTGGTGGCCGCCTATGTTTGAGCCTTGCCTATTTTCAGTTTGAGCCTTGCCTATTTCCATTTCTATATTGTTTTAAAAGAACAAGATCGGATTTAGAAAGGTTGGGAACGGAAACTAAACTGAGATATACATACGGAACAACAAATACAGGTGAAGAACCGAAAACTTGAGTTAGAGTCAGATTTAATATTCTAACAAATACAGAAGAAGAACCGAAAACTTAAGTTAGGGTCAGATTTAATATTCTCAAGTATACATGTGTAAACTCACGTAACTATGTACACGTATGAAGGTCAGACTAATATTCACTTTTGTATGCCATGTGTGTTAACACATTAACATACATAACTGAATAATAGGTGTATTAACATAAGGACATGCAATTGTTAGTCATATCCACACATATTGAAAACGCGGTAAATACATGTTCATTCTAGATGAAAACAGGATGCCGCACGGAATGGACGTGAAATCCCCTCTCCTGTTTTCGTAAATATAGAAATGGGATAACACAAATACGAAAAGGGGTGAAACAAAAGTAAAAAACAAGACGAGACAAGATATTTTTTCCGTTTATTTTTATCCCTACTTGCCTTGCTAGCCAAGATGAGTTGAACTGGCTCTCCTGCCAGAGGAACGGAAAAACTTTACCAACACAGAATATGAAAACAGAGGCACCAGTGCCCACATGTCCGACGCCAGCAGCGCATCCGGACACAGCTTCTGGTCCTAGCCAACCGAACCGTGGCTTAGCTCCCAGTCCCAGGCCCACCAACGGGAGCATCCCATCTAAGCATCCCCGCATAACAGAAAAAGTGAACCGAAGCGCTACCTGCCAACGTAATGGAAGGGGAGAGCGTGCGCTCGCGTCCGTGCCGCCATCCCCCGGCGCACCCCCTGCCTAGTCTGAGGAGGATGCAAGGCAGTAGAAGGCGAGGCAGCAGAAGACGAGGAGGGAGATGCAACACCCGATCTACTTTTGAAACATTCAGACAACACTTGCAACATACGTCTGAAGACCGATGAAACGATTGAAACATGCGTCTGAAACACTTATAGAAAACACATGAAACACTTGAAAAACATTGCAACACATCGCAACATCCAGATAAAAACACTTAAAAACATATGTGCAAAACATATGTAACATCCAGATAAACACACTTGCAACATATATCTGAAAAAAACAGATAAAACATTGACAACAGAAGTTTGCAACATAAGTGTACAACCACTGCAATATATGCAACATCCCGATCTACTTTTGCAAGATCCATTGGAAACCCTTGCAACATACCTCTGAAACAATTGAAACACTTAAAACATACGCTTGCAACATGCACTTTCGGCACAATGTCACCTTGTTGCTTGGACGAATGGAGCTCGTCATTGTGGAGTACGACGCTAGCGTGGAGCTCGATGCCACAGAGTACGCGAAGGTCATCGGTACGGAGGTCATTGGCGGCATAGACCTCGGCAATGGCCGCAGCAGGCGGACGATGTGTGGCCGCGACGGGAGGCACTAGTCCGAGCTGGGGAGGCAGGCGGCGCGGGCGGGGGGCGGCGCCGGCGGAGTCTGTGCCGCGCGAGCAGGGGCGCGCAGCACAGAGCGAGCGGGCAACACGAGCAGGGTACGCAGATGAGTGGATTAGGATGAACCGGGTCCGGGAGTCACGGGACGGCCGCACCATATCATATCATTATCGATAAGAAAATAGCTTGGGCCTTGTTTCTGGTTAGAGGTCTACATAACTTGCCAAACAAAAAATGTTACAGGAAAGTTGGAAGTTGATCGGTTTGATTGCAAGGGTGTGCCTGAGTAGACTAATGATAGAGATAACATATACACTCGTTTATCTAATGGAAAGGTGATAAGTTTTTAAATACATAAACAATATACTCGAGTATATTGATAGCTCTTTTTAAATGTGGCTGTCGTCCATGCATATCCATGTGTACCCAGGTAAAATAGAAAAAAAATCACAAGATAATAGTTTGCGCAGCTTAGAAATAATCATTTTTTGTTTGTTACAGTTGAGTTGCATATATACCCATCATAATTAAAAAGCTAGCAGATTGGCGGTAGATTTGTGTTGCATAACACGTGATCAGACTAATACGTAATCAAAAGCTTCTTGTTTTTTTTTTTTCATTTTTCCTATGTGTAGCTTCCTAAGGGTATTATCTGCTTGTAATTTCCAGTGTATCAATACAAATGAATACCTTCAGTGCCGATTTTGTTAAAATACATGTGTTTACATACATCGTTTGTCGCCTCGCGAACGAGGAAAAAAACTCTGTTCCAAAAGAGACAGAGAAGAAGCACGATCCACTCCAAAACCGTCTCCGCCAATGGCGTAGCACCATCGCCCGTCACGCGGATCGGCACCATCAGCAGCGCCACGACCACCGTCCATCTCCATCCGACGGCTGAGACCCACCAGCCTTTCCTTTCCCCGGCCCGCGCGCGCGTCGACGCCTCCCCAAAATTTTCGCGATCCCGCCCTGCCGCTGCTCGCTACAAATACCCGCCCCGAAACACAGACCCAGCATCCACAGCTCGCATTCGTTCCAAATTTCGATTTCTCCAATCTCCTAGCGCCGCCCACCGTCTCGCAGTCGCAGCTCCCTCCGATGGCCCGCACGAAGCAGACGGCGAGGAAGTCGACCGGCGGCAAGGCGCCCCGGAAGCAGCTGGCCACCAAGGCGGCGCGCAAGTCGGCCCCGGCCACCGGCGGCGTGAAGAAGCCGCACCGCTTCCGCCCCGGCACCGTCGCGCTCCGGGAGATCCGCAAGTACCAGAAGAGCACGGAGCTGCTCATCCGCAAGCTCCCCTTCCAGCGGCTCGTCCGGGAGATCGCGCAGGACTTCAAGACGGACCTCAGGTTCCAGTCCTCGGCGGTGGCGGCGCTGCAGGAGGCTGCCGAGGCCTACCTGGTGGGGCTCTTCGAGGACACTAACCTCTGCGCCATCCACGCCAAGAGGGTCACAATCATGCCCAAGGACATCCAGCTCGCGCGCCGCATCAGGGGCGAGAGGGCTTGAGCGCCCGTCCTGCTGCTCGCCGTTGTAGTGCTTCTAGAAGTAGATGATGCTGGTCGTTGTAGTACTAGAAGTGTGTGTTTCATGCCGTTCTGATCCTGGATGTGTTGGCCTCACTGGAATGGAATGCGATTGCTCATTTCTGAAATTAATGAATGGCCTCATTCTGGCAATAATTTGCTGTCTTTTCTACAATTCTGAAAGATGTGTTGGCCTTGGGAGGTTTGGTGTCTGAAACCAATGAATGGCCTCGCCGCAAGTTGTGTTGCCCTCACTTCTGTTCCATTTGGCCAGAAAGTTCAAACCGTCAGTGTTCGGTGTTGAATCCAGCATTTCATATATGCCCATGGAACTGCTTGTGAATTGGTAATGCAGATTTAGTTTTTCCCCACTTCTGTTTCAGTTTGGTCTAAAGGTTAGCTAATGCTGTATGAGTATGATCTCCTGATAACTTGGTGCATGATTTCATCATTTGATTTATGCTCCCAGAACTGATATTGTATGAAATTGGAAATGCACATGCCTTCGTGGAATTGTTTTGCTTAACAGTGTGTCTGTTCTCCATGCTCACGGTAACAATTGCTTGTTTGTAGAAAACGATAATTACCAATATGTCCAGGACATGATACGGGGGTGGTGTTTATGTATGAATCAGAAATTTTTGTAATAGTAGCATAACGCATAAGTCCTGCAGTTGCACCAACTGTGAGTCTGACAAATCTTCAATTTTTTGATGACGAAGTACAAACTTGGACTGAAACCAATTTCCTCAAGGATGTCTTTCACTTGATTTTGTGTACCCTCCCATTTTGATCCAAACGCTTGATGAAACTCTGCAGGTCACTTTCGAGGAAGACACATTCAGTATCTCTTTGTCTACTTCAGATCCAATTAAATCTTCAAATATTGTACTGCTTAGCAAAGGTGCCCTTGACTTATCAGTTTTGTCCACAGTCCACTAACTAAATCATTCAATTGTACTGCTTGGCAAAGGTGCCCTTGACAATATTACTCTGACCTAGTAGTTTTCCAGTTAGCCGCTTCAATTCGCATGTGTCTCAGTGTTTGTTTTGCAACTCCATTAAGATCTAATTGTTTGCCTCAGGACCTGGGAAGTTATTGGCAAAATTCTGCCTGAAGTTTGTTTGATACAGTGAAGCTTATTGTCAAAGCTTTTGCCTGTTCTATTTTGGACGCTGCTGCATATCATTTGTTGGTCTGCAAAACATAGTCTTTTCACAAACAGAAAAGTCCACAAATCTTGGTTGTAGCTGTACATATTATGAATTAGTTATTAAGTGTCCATCATATTAATTTGATTTAAGTTTTGCTATATCAAGGGATCCAACTACGCCGGTGTGAGTAGAAGATTCTAAATGACAAACACTGACAAAGATGTAGATCCCTATTCGATATTGTCATTGACAATGGAACAAAAGCAAGAAATGCATTCAGAGCAGTAAATGCTTAACCAGATATCTAACTTAACTGGGGACCCCCCTGAACTATGATTTACTCCTATCCCTTAAACAGGTTGCTAATGTGCGTCCCCTTTGGCACTTGGATTTACTGTACGTCAGTAAAAACTTTTGCTTGGAGCTGGACTGCTGGAGGCGTGGACAGTAGATATGGGAATCTCTCTCCGCATCCTACTATCTAGGAGTTGAATAAAACCACTTGCCTAGAAGTATAATGCTAATGCTAGAATCTGATCCTGAGCGAGAAGAGCACCTAGCTAAAGAAGGGTCAGTTCAGGCCTTGTTTAGTCCGCGATTTTTTTTGGGAAATGGTACTGTAGCACTTTTGTTGTTATTTGGCAATTAGTGTCAATCATGGTCTAATTAGGCTTAAAAGATTTATCTCGTGAATTTCGTCTAAATTGTGTAATTAGTTTTATTTTTTTATTTATATTTAATGCTTCATACATGCATGTGACAGGGAATCTTGAAAAATTTTGGAAACTAAACCGGCCCTCAGATATAGAAAGATAAGCTGATCAGCTAGTGAGTTAGTGAGTAGAAGTTGATATTTCATGGCAGGTATCTAGCTCCATCAAGTCATCTTACTAATCTTTGTCCTTGGAATTAGTGGATGGTCTCATCGTCAACCACAACACCAGAAGATTTTTTTACCTCACACAACACCACAAGATTTCAGTACTACAACAATTGGGCTGGGCCATCATTGATTGAGGGTAGGTAGCTTGGTCAGGCGGTCACAACTCACACGTCTTCCCGGATGGGCCATTTTTTCAGCTTGCAAGCCGTGCCCGGCACCCTGCCCATCCTGCTGTTGGGCCGCACCGGCCCGTTCTCTCCAGCGGTCGAGGTGGGAACCAGTGATCCCCGCGAAGCCGCCTCAGCCAATGGCCTCGCACCATCACGCATCACGTGGATCGCTACCACGAGCAGAGGCAACCCCACCGTCCATCTCCATCCAACGGACAGAGCCTCTTCCCCGCCGGCGGCTCCCAAAATTTTTGAGATCCCGCGTTTCCGCACACACCCGTGCAAATAGCCCTACACTAACGGAATCCTCCTCTTTGTCGACTGCTAGATGCAGTCGGCAAAGGCCTCAATGCAGTCGACTGCATTCCATGCTGGCAGGTGGCAAAGACCACGTGGCAAAGAATTCGTCGGCAAATAAATCTTTACCGCCTGCCACGGGGACAGCTGACGTGGCAGTCGGCAAAGGAAACTCACACCGTCGTCAGATAACGGTGTGCGTTCCCTTTGCCGAGCAGTCGGCAAAGGTTTTTTCTTTATTTATTTATTTTTTTGGTACAAAAATTCTTTGTTGATTGTCTAAGGTGGTAGTCGGCAAAGATTTTCTGATTTTTTTGTAAAACCCTTTGCCGTATATATAACAGAAATTCAAATATATAACACAAATCCACATATATATCACACAAATCCACATATATAGCACTTATAATCCATAACAAAGGGGTCCAACAAGTCCATCATCCAACAAGTCGCACTAATCCAACATCCAACAAGTTGCACAAATCCAACATCCAACATGCAACAAAGTAGAACAACCACAGAGCCACTCACTCGTCCTGCGACCCGTCGCCACCGTGGTGTGAAGAGCTCCCAGCTGGCCACGAAGGCCACGAGGACGATCCGACTTGCGGCGCGCTGGTGTACGCCCACCCGAATCCGATCTGCTGGGCAGGCGGAGGGTCGCTAGCCTACCCGGAGCGCCCCTCCTGCGTAGACCTAGGAGGAACGCCACCTGGCCACGAGAACTGTGGCTGAGGGGCAACCGGGCTAACCGACCACACATGGCCTGGAGAATGGCCATGTGGAGTCGGGTTCGAACCCGCTGACTGTTGCTACACAGAGGAGAAGCGATCTCATTAGTACCTGCGGGATGGCTGCACAAGCAAAAACAATAGATAGACTGGTAGAAACTCACCGGAGTCCCTAAAGGGCTAGGAATAGGGGGTGGAGCGAGAACAGGGGGTGGAGCGAACATCACGGGAGGCAACGGAGGACATCTGAAACCAGGGATCTCCAGGCCCTGAAAGAAGCTGACAAACTCCTTCATCTGCCGCCGATGGGCCTCCTGTTGGGCCGCCAGCTGCTGCCGATGGGCCTCCTCTTGGGCTGCCTGTTGGGCCCGCAACTCGGCCAGATGGGACTGCAATATTAAACCCGCGATGTTTAAACAATGCATAAGGAAAGCTACATATGTAAAACCAATGAATGACGAATAGTTACTTGAACCACCACCATCATTTGCATGGAGCTTGGCCACCGAGGTTGTATGGGGACGTCGGAGGAGGTCGTGCTGTCCGATCGATGAACCTCACGAAGGGTGGGAACGGTGGCCGGGTCGATTACGCTGTGGGCAAGAAAGTACCGGCCGTGCTGCTTCCCTCCTCCAGTCCTCATCAGGACGTCCATATCGAGGGGCTCGGTGGCCGGATCGTAGGCGTCACCATGGCACCTGCGAACTGCCTCGGTGTACTAGACCACCTTCTCGTAGGCGTTCGGGTTGGTGAACGCGTCGGCCCCCTTCACCGGGTCGTAGACGTTGTCCCGATCTATCGCTTTGCCTTGGTGAGACAGGACGTAGCCCGTGAACTCGTTGATCACCTGGCCACCATGCGACTGGGTCTGCGAGGAAAACACAAGGATGATTACACGTAATGAGAATGAATGAATAAATAAATAAATAAATAAATAAACAAATCAGTGTGAAGGGTACCCATGTGTCCATGTACGATACGAGGGGGCGGCTCCCTTGGTGGTGTGCTGGCCCTGTCCTCCCCTTGGCATGTCCGAATTTCTCCCTGCGCTTCACGTACGCCTCCGGCGTTGTCCACGAGTCCACAATCGCCTCCCAACAGTCCATGTGCATTTTGCACCAATCAGCAGGATACTGCATTACAACGTGCATTTGGGTGAGTAAGAAGATGAATCAGAATGGAATCAGAATTAATGTTTCCTACTTACCCGGACGTAGATCTCCCTTGGGAGGTCGGTTTCGGGCCAGAGGATCATCGCCTTGGCTTCCGACTTCGGCAGCGACTGGCCAAGCACCTCGGCATAGTAGGTGATGAGGACCTAGAGGTGCACCTCGTAGTACATGTCCTTGAGTCTCTCCATGCAAACCTTGTCCTGCACTCGCGACGCCTTGACCTCGTGCCCCAGCTCGCACGTGTACCACTCCTGCATACAGATATCATGTATCATTTCATTATTTCAAGGACATCCAACAAATGCGTAGTATTGGCAAAGCGGTGCGATGAAGACTCACCTAGAACTCCCTCTTGATCACAGACGCAAGGGGGGCCTCATCTGCGTCCTTGACCTTGTAGAAGTCCGGCCACTTATTGGGCGGCTTTTCGATCCCGTCTATGGTGACAAGGCCAGGGTAGTTCTTCTTAATCAGGAGGCCCAGCATGCCATTAATATGGCGTGAACAGCCCCCGTTCACAAGCTTCCAGTTGTTGCATGAGTCATTAAGAACGGTTAGTCTGAAGTTCAATTTTCAATATGTCATATGAATAAGTCATGAAAACATGAATGCTTACTTACTTTGGACCCTCAGGTCGAATCACCGGACGGTGGGCTGCTGCGAGCGGGGCGGAAGGGAGGCGCGTGATCCTGCGCTGGTAGGGCTTCCTCGAACCTGAGGAAGACGTCTCCCCTGGTGTCGCCTCGCCGTCGCCCTAGCCGCCCCTGTCTTGGCCGCCCCCGCCCTCGCCGCCCCCGTCCTCGTCGCCCCCGTCTTGGTCGTCGTCCGGGGGAAACAACTCCCTCGTCGATAAGCGACGTGTGTGGGACCTCGCCGATGACTCCACCAACGGCGGCTCCTCCACCGCCTCGTCGTCGACGCCGGTCGACATGTAGACCAAGTTGACCTTTCGTAGCGGTCATCGTCGTCTACCTCCGCCTGACATTTTGTCCTGTGCCTGCAATGACAAAGATTAAACCAATTAGCACAAATAATCGATAAGTACATGTAAAGAGATGCAAAATGAATGAAACATAATTACAAAGTAATAATAAGAACAATATAGTATTACATGAATTAGAAACTGAAGTCCTCATCATCACTATCACCATTGTCATCACCGCCTCCACCGTCATCACAATCACTGTTGTCATCATCACTATCAATATTATCAAAACCTAAGTCCTCATCATCTCCATTCTCCTCACCACCTCCATCGTCCTCAACACCTAGTTCGCGCCGATCCCTCCATCGCTCAAGCATCATTAGGTCCTTAGCATCTTGCACCACTTCACCATCGCCCTCATTGATGTTGTTGTCTACTTCCATGCCCCATCAGCGAAAGAATGTCTATCTCCAAACGCCCTTCTAGCCCCTTAGGTTGATAGAACTCTCCGCTATCTGCCTTTGGGTCGAAGTTGTAATCATCATCGTTTGGGACAGGCGCTTTACCGCACGGCGATACAAACGGGACAAGGTACCAACCCTTAAGCCTCTCGTCTTTTTGGCACGCCCATGGGAGATAATAAACTTGCGTGGCCTGTTGAGCCACAATATAGACATCATCTCCACTATAGACAGAATCCTGTCGAATTTCGACTTGCCCAATGTCATCGGCTCTTCTCGTGACATTAGGATAGAACCAATGGCATTTGAATACCACTGGTTTAAGAGCTTTAGGGCCCAGGAACTCGAGCTCGTATATTTCTTCAACTATGCCATAATAGTTGAGACCATCGTTGCCCGGCGTACGAATTCCTGTGCACGTGGTCTTTTGGCCGGGCCGACTCTCCTCATACCTTCTCATGCGAAAGCGATAGCCATTCACATCATAAACGGTGAATGCATTGACCATACTGCTGAAGCCCCATGCAACCTGTTTCAATTCATCACTCATTTCCCTATCCGTGCGTGCCTGCAAGGTGAGGCCAGGTAGATCGTTACATTACTCGTTCCTAGGAGCAAAGTGGAATCTCAAAGTTGGAACGAGGTAAGTTGGATGGTACCTTTGTACGGAACCACGAAATAAAATTGGGCCTGGCATTTTTGAGGAAATCGTCTTCTTCTTGGATGGTAGGAGCCATATTCCTTGTCCAGTATTCCTTAATAAACTCCCTAGAAAACAAGAGACGAAGGGGGTTGGACCGATAGGTGGAGGATATTGACTACGTATGTAACAAGTCTAGTATTGAGAACTTACTTTTGATAAGGAACCACTTCTTCAAGGTTCAACAACATGTAGAGCATGATAGTGCGAAACTCATGTTGTTGCAACGTCTTGGGGGTACCTGCGCTTCCCCTTCCGAGTTGCCCTTTCAAAACGCTCAGGGTCGATAAATTCTTGTCCTCATTGTAACAAGGGAGTGGGTTCACGTTAGGAAGGTTGTCGGTATAGTACGCCTTTGTGAAGTTTGACACCTCCTCCACTCTTGCTGCCTCTGCCACGGAAGCCTCAATTTTGGCTTTATTTCTACACTTTTTCGAAGAATCTTTAGACACATCTCGATTGGATAGCACCAACGAGTCTGCACAGGACCCCCTAGCCATGCCTCACGCGGTAGGTGTAAGATCAGATGCTGCATCGACAGGAAGAAGCCGGGTGGAAAGATCATCTCCAACTTGTAGATCAGCAAAGGTGCAAGACGCTCCAGGTCACGAATCACTTCCCGAGATAACTCCCTGGCATAAAGCTGGCGGAAGAAATAACTCAACTCTACCAGAACGCGCCACACTGGCTCGGGGAGGTATCCACGGGTCATCGCAGGAAGGAGTCGCTCAATCCATATGTGGAAGTCATGACTCTTCATCCCTAAGACTTTCATAGTCTTAGGGTTCACTCCCCTACTCAGATTCGCTGCATACCCATCAGGAAACATTAACATCTTGATCCACTGCAGCACTTCCGTCCTATCGCCCCTTTTTAGGATGTAATCGGCCGGGCCCCTTCTCCAACTCTTGCCAGGCGCAGGGGTCTTCATCACTAGCTTTGGTCTATCGCAGATTGCCTCCACGTCCAGTCTAGCCATAACGTTGTCATTTGACTTTTTTTTATGTCCATGAGTGTTCCTCAAAGTGCCTCGGTGACATTCTTTTCTGTGTGCATCACATCGATGTTGTGTGTAAGAAGAAGATCCTTGAAGTAGGAGAGCCTAGTCAAGCCCGATATATGGGTCCACATGTGTTCCTGACCATATCCAATAAAATCACCCTTGTCTTTGTCAATTCTGAGAGCCTGTAACTCGGCAAGGACCTGAGCACCGCTCATAATCTCAGGAATAGGGTCGGTGACTTCAACACCTTTCGTGAAGTGTTGGGTGTCTCGTCTCAATTCATGGTTCTCAGGTAGGAATTAACGATGTTTGTCAAACGAAGAGTACTTGCCACCCTTCTTTAGCCTGGTGAACATCACAGATTCCTTGCATACTGGGCAAGGGAACTTCCCGTGAACACACCACCCACTAAATATGCCATACGCCAGGAAGTCATGCTTTGAATACTGATACCACACATGCATTGTGAAGTTCTTCTTTGTAGCTCTATCGTACGTCAGTACCCCCTTTTCCCAAGCATGTTCCAATTCATCCCATAGTGGCTGCATGAACACACCCATATTGTTGCCCAGGTGTCCAGGTATTATCAGCGACAATAACACATTCTTGGGTTCAAACATGACACCGGGGGGAAGATTGAGGGGGATCACGAACACGGGCCAACAAGTGTACGGGGCACCATGTGTTCGATACGGGTTGAGCCCATCTGTTGCTATCGCTACACGTACATTCAGAGCATCCTTAGCTTTGTCAGGATTTTGGATATCAAAGTAGCTCCATGCGTCAGCATCCACTGGGTGTACCATCTTGTCACTGTATCTTTTACCATCCTTATGCCATGTCATCTGCTTTGTGGACTCCTCTGTCATGAACATCCATTGGAGCATCGGTGTGAGTGTAAGGTACCGTACGACCATCTCGGGGATCTTAGACTGTTCCTTCTTGCCATCACTACCATCTACCTCCACATACCTAGAGGCTTTGCACTTTGGACAGTGTGTTGCTGCCTTTAGTTCTTCTCTCCTAAATAGGACACACCCGTTAGGACAAGCATGGATCGACTCATACGACAACTTAAGTGCACGGAGGAGCTTCACTGACTCGTACGTGTTCTTTGGCAGCATGTGATCCTTTGGAAGCATTGTGCCCAAAACTGCCAACATGAGATTGAAGCCGTCTTGACTCAGGCTCAACTGTGACTTCAACGCTAGTAGGCGTCCAATGGCATCCAGTTGCGATATTGTTATCTTCTCGTGAAGGGGCTTCTATGCCGAAGACATCATTTCATAGAACGCCTTTGCGATTTCCTCTGGATCCCCTCCACCAATCCTTCATTGCCACGTGCCTCGTTATAGTCTACCACCATGTCGGCCATCCCGACATCTCCATCATACTCCTCGAGGCGTGCTCTCACCTCCTCCTCTCTAATACGCGCTCTTTCTTCACCATGGAAGATCCACCTCTTGTAGTTTTCCACAAATCCGTTCTTAAAAAGATCTTTGTATACCTCCCTCTTTACTTTTCTTTTTTGGTTCTTACATTCCCTGCAGGAACACAACGTCCGAATCGACCCTTGAGTAGCCGGGCCAAATGATTGCTCTAGGAAATTATTGGTCCCCCTAACCTATTCAGCGCTCTTCCTCTTAGCTGTCCAGCCCGTGTACATCCACTCACGGCAGGCGGCGCGCGGGGCGGCGCGCGGTGCTCAAAGCGGCGCACGCGGGAACGCGGTGAAGGGGACGGGCGGCCGGGGCGCGGGGCAGGCCGGCAGCGGGGCTGCGGCCGGCGGCGGGCTCAGGGCGGCGGCGGCGCTGCGGGCAAGGGAGGGGGGTGCAGGTGGGAGAGAGAAAGGCAGATAGGGTTCGGCCTTGGGTGGACCGGGCCCTTTTAGATTTAATGGCCTTTTCCGACTGCCCCCGGGCGAGGCAGTCGGCAAAGGAACTGTTTTATTTTTTATTACAAAAATTCTTTTCCTACTGCCGCAGTCTAAGGCAATCGGCAAAGATGTCTTTGCCGACTGCCTCCACCGACAGTCGGCAAAGAATGTATGTATTTTTTGTTTTTTTTCTTTCCATTTTTTGTAGGTCCTTCCTACATTAATTACATCTCAACTTCAAAACTTGGGAAAGTTTTTAGTTTTTTTGCTATATTTCGTTAATTTATTTCGTTTACTTAGATTTTTCCGCATAATCCAAATTTGAACTGCAGGTGCATGAAATAATGAAACGTAGCCATTCGAAAAATGATATTCATGTTGGAGATGTCTAGGTTTTGGACATTCGACGTCACAACTTGCTCCAAACCTTTTGAAATTTTTATTATAGCCTCCACATGCGATAACATGACACCTCGACAAATTTTGTGATTTTCTGACTTCGTTTGGATTTTATATAATTTAAAAATACTTCTACCACACCTGGATGGTCATGTTCCGTGGACATGGACTTCAAAATTTTGGGTGAGTTTCTAGACACAGCCTCAAAATACACTCTCCAACATGAATATCATTTTTTGAATGGCTACGTTTCATTATTTCATGCACCTGCAGTTCAAAGTTGGATTATGCGGCGAAAAATTCAAGTAAACGAAATAAATTAACGAAATATAGCAAAAAAGCTCACAAAATCACCAAACTTTTCGAGGTGTCATGTTATCACATGTGGAGGCTATGAAAAAAATTTGAGGAAGTTTGGAGCAAGTGGCGACGTCGAATGTCCAAAACCTAGACTCAAAATTCAAAAAAAAAATTGCATCTTTGCCGACTATCCGACGGCGGGGCAGTCGGCAAAGGGGACAGCGACGGGCGTCGTCTGGCCCAGCTACCTTTGCCGCCTGCTAGTCTTTGCCGACTGCTAGGAATGATCGACTGCTCACAGCGACGGGCGACTGCGAGTTCAGGCAGTCGGCAAAGGTGATCTTTGCCGACTGCCCTCGCTTTGGCTGGCGGCAAAGACCAGGGCAGTCGGCAAAGTGGGGTTTTCCTGTAGTGCTAGGCATAATTAATCGAAGACCGAAGACCGAACCGAAATACCCGAGACCGAGACCGAAGTGACCGAGACCGAAAATTTCATTCATAAGTTCGGCCTTTAGTTTGGAGTAACCGAACTAACCGATTTTAGTTCGGTCTTTACCCTCAGGTAACCGAACTAACCAAAATTTTGCATTTTCTGGACATAATGTGTATTTTAGACTATTATTAGTGATATAATATTTGTTCTAATGAGTTTATATCAACCATCACTCTTCTTACTTTGTTTAATGTATATGTTATATTGTTATTTTTTTCCTTAAAATAAAAAATATTGCTAAAATTTGCTACAAATTATGATATTTAATAGTTGCTTTGTGACAGTTCGGTCAGTTCGACCATGACCGAGACCGAACCGAACTAACCGAGGCCAAACTTACTCGGTCCTGAGTTTTAAAACTAATCGATCGATCTTCGTTTCTAGATGACCGAAGTTTCAAAAAGACCGAAGAACCGAACCAATCGGTTCGGTCAGACTAAACGCCTAGGGCTACGTGCAACTACAAATATCCCACCTGGAATTCCCCAACCCATCCCCACACCGCAAAATTGCATTCCTGTGAATCCTCCAATCTCGTCTCGCCGCCATCTTATCCAAGCCTCCTCGCTCCACTCCACTCCAATGGCCCGCATGAAGCAGACGACGAGGAAGTCGACCGGCGGCAAGGCGCCGCGCAAGCAGCTGGCGACCAAGGCGGCGCGGAAGTCGGCCCCGGCCACCGGCGGCATGAAGAAGCTGCACAGGTTCTGCCCCGGCACCGTCGCGCTCCGGGAGATCCGCAAGTACCAGAAGAGCACGGAGCTGCTCATACGGAAGCTGCCGTTCCAGTGGCTCGTCCGGGAGATCGCGCAGGACTTCAAGACCGACCTCCGGTTCCAGTCCTCGGCGGTGGCGGCGCTGCAGGAGGCCGCCGAGGCGTAGTTGGTGGGGCTCTTCGAGGACACCAACCTCTATGCCATCCACGCCAAGAGGGTCACCATCATGCCCAAGGACATCCAGCTCGCGCGTCGCATCAAGGGCGAGAGGGCCTTGTTAGATTTAATGTGGGCCAGACCCAATATTTTATCTAATTAAATCAAATAATCCTAAGGCCCGTGTTAAATATTGTGCGCTCATATAGGATTTTAATTGGATGTTTAATTGACGGTGCATGAATTGGTTTTGTAACTCAAGTCAATTATGGGCGAGAGATTCAATACCTAAATGAGAGTTACAGGAGTTTCTACTCCTAATGGCTATTTTTAAATAAGGGAGTTACAAGAGTTTCTGTTTTTAATGGCAAGAGTTACAAGAGTTTTCGCTCATGATGACGGGAGTTTCTTCCGTGAGCGTCTCTTTCTTTTCGGACTCTTTATCTCCCACAGCCATCTCTTACACTCGCTTGGTCTCCTGACTACAATATAAAAGCGTGGCACACCTCAACATTCAGTTTTACTAGTCTCTGATGCACACAAGGAAAATCACTTTTCTGCTGCTCTTGAGTCATCCTGTCCCGTGACTCCGCGCGCACGGAACCACGGGAGAGCAGGTGCCTCCGGAACCCTTGTTCGCCTGAGAACCCTGCTCGGGGTGTGCGGGCAATTATGTTTTTGGGGAGCGACTACGCGACTGCTCCTCTCCACGCCATCGATCGACGACATCTTCTTCCCTGATCCGTGCACGCCATCGTCTTCTTCCTGTGGTGCGTAGGGAGTCGGCACTGCAAACATCTTTCTGCAACGACTGTGGTTCACTACTTCGAGCAACGCACTAATCTGCACACCATGACTGGAGGTGCTAGTGCGAGTGGAGCCTCCGATGCCTTCGGCATGGGACCCTCCTCTAGGTATATCCACAAACTCACTCTTGTCTATATACTTATATATATGTTCTCTCCTGTATGCCATGTTTTGATGCTTTGGGTCATGTCGTTGTTGTTCATATGCTACATGATCTTGCTGGTATGCTTTATATGACAAATACACCATGCTTACATGTTTTAAATCATGGTTTAATTATTCATATAAGTATATATGATGTTATAATTACTATGCTTATTGTTATATATGTCATCATCTTTATGGTGTTATTTTTCTGGATTAAATTGACATGGAAATTGCTTAAACATCTAACAGGCCTGAGCGCTGCTCGTTGTCTTCGTGTTCTTTCGTTCGATTTCTTGGTCTGTAGTGTCAGAACTAGACGATGGAAGAGGGTTCACTTCTTGCCGTGCTATCTTGTACTGATGCTCTAGGCAAATCGGTTTGGCTGTGATGAATGTGATCAGTGATTATGAGCATGTTGATTTCTGCAATTGGTTTATAATATTTCGTGGATCAAGATTAAAATTCGAAATTATAGGAAATGTTGTTGGATGTTGACTGACATTTGGTGTACCCCATCCTCTTCATACACAAGGTGAGTTACTTTTTGCTTGCTTCATCCACAGAGGTTGCTTCATCCATGAGGTGGATTGGCCTTGCTGTTTCTGCTTTATACTGTACTTTGGTTGTTTGCTGTGATGCTAAAACAAAGTCTATGTTTGGTAGTGCACTATGTATTTAGAAAAGCCAAAATGTCTAGAGTATGATTTGAAAAGCCAAGATGTCTATTTAGAAAAGCCAGTAAGGGGTTTAGGTGCTCATATTATAGAGTATGATTACCTTGTATCTTCATAGCTCTGCCTCCACAGTCCACACACGTGGCCCCCTTCCGTTTCATTAAGGTTGGATGGATCGAATTTGGTTAAGTTCCTTTTGCACATGAATATCAGTGCCTATATATCAACATTATATTATTGAATCATAAAAGCAACATATATATCAAAACTGAAGCACTGGAAAATGTGTGCATGCAACTGAGTTGATGAATGATGAACCGGTAATAGAAGCTATCTCTAACACCCCACCGCAGCGTGGAAGCTTGGGATTGATCTGTGCCGGGATTGGACCAAGTTCACCAAACATTGAAGTAGGAAGGCACTTCATCATGATGTCTGCAAAATGTTACGCTGTAGCGACCTTCATCACACCACGTCTCCGACGACGATGACCACTTTCTCTGGACGAAATGGATGTGTCCAACTCGATGTGCTTTTATTTGCCTGTGATGCACACATGCACCTGGTTAGCAGCTAGTATATACATTGTCGACGCTGTATCTCAGAAAACCACAGCAGCCTTCAAGGCTTCAACAACGAGCAGTACAATTCTCTATGCACCAATTTGACCAGCACCATTCAGAAATTCGGGACCCAAACTCAAATCTTTCGAAAGGATTCTATTTAAACTAATAGGTTCCACAAGTTTTGATTTATATTTCATCGCATGCGCTCACTGGATAGAGTTGGCCATGAATTTGTGCCATGGGCACCGATACAGCAGGGTGGCTAGGGGGTGGGGCTATCAACACGGAGTTGCGAACCGACGCGCCAGACTGCAAGCGCCGCAGGCGTGCCCCTTCCGAGCTCGGTGATGCTAGCCTGAACTCTAGATCGGCCATTCCTTTGCCAGAATCGGTGGCCATGGCGGACGTCGTCGAGCGGCGACGAGCGGGCCGGAGGCACGGGGCGGCGGGAGGTGGGGTGGCGAGCCGGGCTACTTTGCAGCGGCAGTAGGTCTTGAGCGGCGGCGCACAGGTGGTCGTCGCTGTCGCAGCGGGTGGAGCAGGATCGGGTGGAGTAGGGTCGGGAGGCATCGTCGAGCTCCTCAGGTCTGGCGAATCTAGGGAGGGAGAGCCGATCATATTCTTATCCACCAGTGGCTGGGAAGTCGCGTCCCTCAGAGCAGCCGACAGAGAGTATCGTCGCCGGACGCGGAGGACCGGCGAGATGTGTCCTGCCGCGTGAGGAGCGGGCTGCCATGGTCGGGCAGGGCTCGAGGAAGTTCAGGCGCGCATCGGACAGGTCATGTCCTAGGTTTCCTGGGTTGAGAGCTGAGCGTCTGGACCCATCATCTGACACAAGGGAGGTACATGTTGCGTGTTCGATGGGAGGCAAAGTTGATTTAGGGCATGTTTGGTTTCATTCTGTGAAAGTTTAACTCTCATCGTATCGATGTTCCCTCAAATACATAGAGTACTAAATGTAGGGAAAAGCAGTAACACATGCCCATGTGAACACATGGCTTATCTCAGCCATCCATCCCCATACATGCAATCAATCTCAACCATTCAATACACTCCGTTCCTGGGTCCACATCCATCCACTCACTCACATGACTCAATCTGAACCGTTAGATACGCATTGTGTGGCTGTGATAACCCATGTGGTCGCAGTGGCATGTGGAAATTTCGCTTTGACTAAATGTAGACTAATTGCATGCATGTTGGTACAGATTAGGAGTAATTTACGAGACGAATCTATTAAGCCTAATTAGTCCAAGATTGGAAACTTTTTGTCAAATAAGACAAAAGTGCTACAGTGTTTGTTAAACGTTAACTCCTCAAACCAAACACCCCCTTATGCCCCGTTTGGTTTGGTTTTGTTAAAATTTAACTCCCATCACATCAATGTTCCCTCAAATGCATGGAGTACTAAATGTAGACTAATTGCATGTATGTCGGTACAGATTAGAAGTAATTTACGAGACGAATCTATTAAGCCTAATTAGTCCAAGATTGAAAACGTTTTGTCAAATAAGACGAAAGTGCTACAATGTTTGTTAAATTTTAACTCCTCAAACCAAAGAAAAAAATTCACCGCTTGTCCCTGAAATTGGCAGCCGGTGTCACTTAGGTCCCCGAACTTTGAACAATGTATTTTTGGGTCCCTGAACTTGGCTTCAGGTGTCATCTAGGTCCCTGAACTTGGCTTTAGGTGTCACTTAGGTCCCCGAACTTTGAACAGTGTATTTCTGGGTCCCTGAACTTGGCTTCGGGTGTCATCTGGGTTCCTGAACTTGGCTTCGGGTGTCATCTAGGTCCCAATGTTGACGTGACGCGGTCCTACATGTGGGGCCCACATGTCAGTCGGTTATATTTCTATTTCGGGGGTACTGTAGCTATAATTTCTAAAATATTCCAAAAATTGTATCTTTTTCATATGTTCTTGGATGAAGATGATTTTATATAAAAAATGTAGCTCTCGACGAGATCTACAACTTTCTAGTTTTGAGTTTTTTTAATTTGAGATCACTAAAATGCTTTAAAAAATTAAACAAATTTTCAGCAGTATATTAATCGCATACAAGCGCTTATCGTCTTGGAAAAATCATATCTTTTTTATATGCCGTCAAATAGAGATGATTTCTATATGAAAGTTGTAGCTCTTGATGAGATCTACGACTCTCTAGTTTTGAGTTTTTTAATTTTAGGTCGCTAAAATACTCAAAAAAATTAAACAAATTTTAAACAGTATATTAATTCCTGAAGATTTGTTTAATTTTTTGGAGCATTTTAGCGACCTCAAATTAAAAAACTCAAAACTAGAAAGTCACAGATCTCATCGAGAGGTACAACTTTCATATAAAAATCATCTCCATTTGACAGCATATAAAAAAGATATGATTTTTCCAAGGCGACAAGCGCTGGTACGCGATTAATATACTACTGAAAATTTATTTACTTTTTATAAGTATTTTAATGATTTCAAATTAAAAAAACTCAAAACTAAAAAGTTGTAGATCTCGTCGAGAGCTACTTTTTTCATATAAAAATCATCTTCATCCGAGATCATATGAAAAAAATACAATTTTTGAAATATTTTAGAAATTATAGCTACAGTACTCCGAAATAGAAATATAACCGATTGACATGTGGGCCCCACATGTAGGACCGCGCCACGTCAGCATTGTGACCTAGATGACACCGGAAGCCAAGTTCAGGGACCTAGATGACACCTGAAGTCAAGTTCAGGGACCCAGAAATACACTGTTGAAAGTTCGGGGACCTAAGTGACACCCAAAACCAAGTTCAGGGACCTAGATGGCACCTGAAGCCAAGTTCAGGGACCCAGAAATACACTGTTCAAAGTTCGGGGACCTAAGTGACACCGGCTGCCAATTTCAGAGACTGCTGGTGAATTTTTCTCCAAACCAAACACCCCCTTATGTTGCCTGGGGCCTCCGTCGCATGAATTCAAGGTGGAGGCTTTTGACCCAATGCAGACAGAGGCGGGGCTGGTTGCTACTCTAGTTGGGAGGTCGTTGGTTTCTGTGTACTTGTTGCATCGCCAAACTGGGTCCGCGGCACTCCCTTAGGGAATGAGGGTTCGTGGGTTTCTAGGCCCTCTTATTGATGTGAGCCCTGACTTCATGGGAGGTGTCATCTGGCCCAGGGCGGGGTGTTCTCAGAGGAAGGCCCATGTCTCGTTTCCCCACCCAGCTGGGAAGGGTCATAGGCACCTGTGTCGGAATGTGAGGTCACGGGGCTTGAGCTGTTAAGGCCTCGCAGCAGTTCCTCATCCGACAACGATGGCAACAGCAGGCAACCTCCATTGGCCGTGTCCCTAGCTGAAGAATTGGAGGCGTGCCTTTGCATCCTGCTTCAGACCCCGCTAATCCGCACAAAACCGAAGCTGAGAAAGTCCAAGACACCTTTGATAGTGTTGTCGCTGCGTTGGAGTGGAAGGCTAGCTGCCAAACCTAGGGCCTCCAACCCTACTATCCAGGCACAAAATGCGTTGATGCGAAAGCTAGGGGTTGCGAACGCTGCGCAGAGCCTGGACCCTGAGGCTTTCTACAGATACCAGGCTATCTTTGCTGCCCCGTTGTCGGCCTCCAAGCATGAGTGATGAGCCCATGGCTCCTCAAGTTAATATTTTAGCTTCAATTGATTTATCAGTTGGTATCGGCTTCTGGGTTGCTCATGGTGCATTTGGATTTCTTTTCAATGCCTGATTATAGTCGTGCGCTCAAGCAGCTTGAGTGGGTGCCTACGCTTTATCCAACATCAAGTTGGGCCGACTATTATGATTGGGAAGATGCTATGGAATATTTCTTGGTGGATTGTCTCCTTGAGCCACACATGCAGCTATATTTTGCAAGGATGACATTTTCTGATGATGTTTTGACATGGTGGCGGAAGTTACATAAGGGACTTATGATGAGAGGTGAAGAACCTCGCAGGACATGAGACGGTATGAGAGCTGTATTACAACGCCACTTTGGTAATGGTAACCAGTGGGATACCAAGCCAATTGTGTGTTCATCATGGGATGCGTACCTTCCTGCTCCTCGCCAGAGAGCTGCTGGTATTAATCAAAATCATAAAAAGTTGGGTTCTAGTGCTCTATATAGCAAGCTTATGCATACTGAAACTTCTTCATCTCCTAAGACGTCTAAGAAGAACGTTGCTGTTCCACACAAATTTGAGATGAGACGTGCTGCTATTAAGACACATAAAGAGCCTATTCGGGAAGTTGATAGTTACAAGACAATGAAGAAAGATGATTCTCAGTTGTTGCTAGAGGCTGCAGTGCCCAAATAGACCTTTGTACATGGGAGTGTTGATCTGTCTTCTACATCAGGGCTGCATAGTAGTGTTTCTTCTTGTGATAATCAGTCTGAGCTTAAACTTGATGATAGAGATGATGTTTTCCGATGGCTTATCTATGGTGGCAAAGGAAATTCATAGTGATGGTACTGTTGCTACTGTGAAAGGGCAGCACTCCAATATATTTCAGTTGGAATGCAACATTCAAGAAAAGGTATGCAAGCTAATTATTGATGGTGGTAGTTTTACTAATGCCATTAGTTCAGATTTGGTGCATGCTTTGTCTTTGTCTATGCAGAGGCTTCCAACGTCGCGTTATATGCGATGGATGAATCAAAGTAGTACACTCAAAATTACTCATAAGACACGAGTGAAATTCTCCATTGGAAATTATGTTGATATTGTCGACTGTGATATTGCACCAGTGAGTGCTTGTTATTTTTGGGTCGGTGTAACATCCTGAATTTTTGGGTAACCAAAAATATGAACTTTTTTTTTAAAAAATTCCTATAATTGTGTGAAGCATGTAGTTTCTAGGTCTAACCCAAGTCTAACTCACTGGCGAAACGTTGCATACATGTAGATTTTTTTGTAGGAGTGTGCCGAAGTTCTTTCGCCGGTTTAGGGTTTTGTGTCAGAGTGCACGAATCCATAGCAAGTTCCCTCCGCTAAATCTCTTTTGAATTCCATCCGAATCCCTTCCCAAACTCCCCTCAGAGTTTCTCTCAAATCTCCTTTAAACCATTCTCCGATCTCTTTCCGGAATTTCCCCAAACTCCGTTGGATAAATCTCCTCTCAAATTCCCTCGTGAATTTGTTCTAAATCCATCCTAAAGGCTTCCTTTGAAATTTATCTCAAATCTCATCGAGTAATTTTCCCAAAAACTCCCTCGGGAATTTCCCCTCTCAAAATTCCTTTGAATCATCTTAGACTCCTATTTGAATCTTCCCTAATTTTCCCTTTTAAAATATCTTGCAATTTCCTTAAAACAAACAAATCATAAAAGGAAAATCCTTTTCATTTTCTTCCTAGCCCACCTCCTCTTCTTGGGCCAGCACCCCTCCCTCAATCTCTTTTCCCGCTGGCCTAGCCTCCTCTCCCTGCGGCCTGATCTTCTGCTGAAGCCCAACACCTCTCCACACCCATCAGGCCCACGAAGCCAAGGAGCCCAAGTCGTGGCCCAACTCCTCATTCCCCGCATCACGCACGGAACAACGCTGCCACCGCCGCTCTCCCCTTCACATGCATGCCCCTGCACGGATGCCATCCTGTGGGACCTTGAAATGTCTTGATGGCTAGAGGGGGGGTGAATAGCCTATTAAAATTTCCTACAAAGATTGCTAAACAATTTTATCAATATAACAAATAGCGAGATACGAGTTTTGCTTAGCCTACGGGGTGTTTGCAAGCCACCTATCCAATATGATCAACAATATATACCAAGACAACCGAACACCGGGATCAATCAATCACAATATGAAAGTGATGACACAAGATTTATCCCGAGGTTCACGTGTTTGCCGGCACGCTAGTCCCCGTTGTGTCCCTCTTCACCACGTGGTTCGGTGGCTAATCGGTCACACACCGAGCCTCTCAAAAGGCGCCACAAGAACCTACCAAATTGCAAGAGGTTGCAATGACACGAGCAATTTACTAACGTTGCCTTTGGCTTTTCGCCGAGGTAGGCACAAACCCCTCACAATCACCGGAGGTGGCTAAGAACAATCACCAACTCTTGCCAACGCCTCCAAGCTGCTCCAAGCCGTCTAGATGGCGGCAACCACCAAGAGAAACAAGAATCCCACAGCAAATCAACCACCAAGTACCAACTAGATGCAATCTCACAATGCAAATGCACTTGGATCACTCAATCTCACCTCGAATATGCAAAGAAGCAAGAGAGATGAGTGGGAGGGGAGTTGCTTAGCTCAAAGTGCTCACAAGTATGTCAAAGAGTGTAAGAGTGTGAGCCAAGAGCTGGACAACAAGTATTTATAAGGACCCCAAACAAATAGAGTCGTTAGGAACTAGAAGGGGTGCAGACGCACGCGACAGATGGGTCTGTCGCTCAACTGACAGACATGTTGTCCAACGTCTGTTGCTCCTCGCAAACGCGACAGGCGCGACTTCGGTGTCTGACGCCTTCGCCGTTCGCCACGCGTCTCGACCGTTGGAGTTCACCGCGCTCGCGCTCTACGCATCAGACGCATTTGTCATGACCGACAGACGTCGCCTCGACACTGTCAGACGCGGTCCAGAAGCCATGTAAACGCGCCGGAGTGACAGATGCGTCCAGTGCCTGGCCGATGGACGCGTCTATGGCGTAGAACCACGACGCGTCCACATGACAGACGCGGCAATAGTGCCATGCACGGCGTCTGTCGCGGTCACGTCCGCGCGTCTGACGCCCGAGTGCCAAAAATCCTAACTAGGGTATGGCGACAGACGCTGCACAGTAGCGTCTGACGCTCAGGGCAGCAGCGTCTGTCACCCATATCTCGGTGATTTTGCGACGTTTGCTCGATCCGTTTGATTCACCCTTTCACATATGAGCTAGACTAAGTATGTGTGTCACTTTAGCATATGTTTTAGCTCATGAAACATCATGTGACATCGCCTCCAAATCTCGACATTAGCATAAAGGAAAATAGACGTTTTAACTCCTCGAAAACACCTGAATCCCGGACCCCAAACCCTCTCTACCGCTCAAACACCACCATCATCATAAAATGTACTAACACCACCAAGTGATCATCGTCATGTGCGAGTGTGTTAGCGTTTTCACAATCATTTTTTGAGGCGTTATTAGTTCTATCCAAATGCATATGATTATGAAATGCACACCCAGAGGCACTTAGGAGTTCAATAGCCGCGTCATTCCCCTATTTATAGTACGGCTATCTATCCTACAATGTAACCACACTCACTAGGTGTCTTGGTTACTAAAACACAACCCTTAAGCGTATACCTTTGCCTTGATCACATAGGGTTGCATCCAAATCCAAGTGTGGCCATCATGATCACCATGTCCATCTTGCCACCAACCTTGGAATGTACTAATCCTCATGTGCTATATACAACTTAGACATAGGATTAGTACTTAGGCATTGTCACTAATTACCAACACCAAACATAGAGCTTTCAGACCTACGCGTCAGCCGTAGTGGAAAAGAAGAACCGCGTACGTCGTTTGCCTTCCATCGGACGCCTCCATCTTCGTCTTCTTCGTACGCGAGTCGTTCTTCCACTTCCTTCCATCCAAAATTAGGCACAACCGTCCCGTTTCCTATCGTAGCACCCTGCCTCAAATGCCATGACGCCATCACGGGCAGTCCTGCGCTGTGCCCCGCACCGCGCTTGCCAGGCGTGACCAGGCCGCACAGACGCAGCCCCTCGCTCCCAGGCAGGAGACCTGCTGCCGCCGCTACACGTGATGTGGAGCACCCATGCCTCGCCTCAGCGTCCATACTACGGACTCCGCATCCAGCTCCACGTGTCCCGCTGCGGGCACGGACGCCTAGGATGGCCGACACCCTTTCAAACCCTAGCCTCCCGTGTATAAAAGGCAGCAGCAGCCGCATCCTTCACCACTTCCGCCAGCCACCGCCACTCCCTCCTCTTCTCACCTCGAGCCTCCACGCCGCCAGCGTCCCTCGCTTCATCGTCGGTCGCCAAGCAGCACCATCACGTCCGCACAGTAGCCTAGGTGCCTCGCGACGCCGTTCGCGACGCTGCCTCCGTCGCCATCTAGCTGGCCACGGTGAACTCCGAGGCACCTCGTCGCCCATCGCCTTTAGCCCGGTGACACGCCACCATGCTGGCGTCCACGTGGGTGCGGACACACGGGAGCGCACCGCTGCCCTTCCTTCTCGTCATGCGGTCACGGCACCGCCGCCGAGATAGCCTGGAGCACGCCGAGCAGCACCTCGCCAAGCCTCGGACCAGTTCTAGCCAGGGGACGTCGAGCCTACAACCACCGTCCTCAGGTCAAGCGCCACCAGCTGTGCGACCTCACCCTCGGTCCGCGCTCATGAAACCAGAGCAGCCGAGCCTTGTGGACGCGTTCGGCGTTCCGATCCCCCACCGCGTCGCGCACCACCGCAGCCGCGACCTCCTCCGTAGCAGCCGAGCGTAGAGCCACACCAAGCCACGGACGCCATCGAGCCGGCCCGTTTCGCCACCGACGCCGTGACGCGTGGCCGATCCGACCTCGACGTTCGTCGGCACCACGCGGACGCGCTGCTTCACCGAGCCGGTTTCATCCTCGCCATGGCCATCGGTGACTGCGGCCACGACCATGACGCTGTGCTCCACCAAGCCGGCCACCACGTCACCTATACTGCGGACGCGCCTCACCACCGACGCCGCACTCTGCGTCCAGCGCCCCTGCATCCTCTTCCTCGGCAGGGCTGCTGCCCGCGTTGCTTACCGCGCCGGAGCAGCTCCTCCATTGCTAGACCAGACCTCACATGACCATTCCAGACAGCAACACCACCTCGTCGTGTCCATCCCTGTGTCCGACCTTCGTGCCATGATCATTTGTCTTGCAGGGAAGCAGCGGCTCTGTTGTGATTCTTGCCGGGGCTGCGACGCCTCCCGAAGCAAGCTACAGCAGCTCGCCGCCATCCTCCGCTCCAAGGTTGCCCTTTTGCACCTAGCCGACGCCGTACGCGACGTCGGCGAAACCCTTACATTTCATTTCTATGATTCATTTCATATTATCGGTACTTGACATGTCATTATCAAATATTTGCACTGATACTTGATCTGCCAATATCAATTGTCTACTTTTGTTCATGATTATCTTGATGATATCTCTATCTATCTATCTATCTATCTATCTATCTATCTATCTATCTATCTATCTATCTATCTATCTATCTATCTATCTATCTATCTATCTATCTATCTATCTATCTATCTATCTATCTATCTATCTATCTATCTATCTATCTATCTATCTATCTATCGATCTATCGATCTATCTATCGATCTATCTATCTATCTATCTATCTATCTATCTATCTATCTATCTATCTATCTATCTATCTATCTATCTATCTATCTATCTATCTATCTATCTATCTATCTATCTATCTATCTATCTATCTATCTATATCTATCTATCTATCTATCTATCTATCTATTATGTTGCTATGGATATGTGTTACTCCATGCCGAGTCGTTCGTGTGTCGTAATTCTTGTGTGTTGTCGTGTGTGCGTTTTGTCTGCGGACCATGCCTTCGAGCCGGTCGAGAGAGCGAGTGCTTGTCCGTTGCGATCGCGAGTTCGCCTCGCCATGGCCGTAACGCCAAGCATGTCCCTTCTCTCTTGCTTTAGTTGTCTTCGTCAGATTACGAACTTGATCTCTTATCTGCGTCCCTAGGATGCGGTCACCGTGGACTCGATGTCGATACCGACGTGATTCTTACCCGCATGTTTCGAGCCCTCCGTGACCAACTCTATTGGGATAGGAATTAGGGGACAACCTTTGTATGTCGACAGATGCCAACTAGTGTAGGTTGAGCTCATGGCCGCGAGTCGCCTCGCCATGGCCATCGGGCTCTACCTCTTTTTTCTCGTTCTTGTCCTAACCAACTCATATGCTTGTACCACCTCTACCCAGACATTTTTTGGATCTAGCGATGACAACCACAACGCTATGAACCTAAGGGATAGCCTTGTGCCTATCTAGTTGCACGGTCGTGGTGCCCTACGAGATGGTGAGGATTGTGGGATCATGCCTCTTTTCTTCCAACTTTCACCTGTTCCATGATGAGTTAGTTGAAAGAGTGCGGGTTCCATTCTTTCTTCTTCCTCTCTTGTTCTCAATCCCCGTTGATCCAGTAAGATGTGGATTGAGCCCTTGGCTTGTTTGGCGTTTGTTGCTCTTTGATTCCACTTCCCCGATTCCCGTCGTCACCATGGCGAGTGGATTAGAGGAAGGTGAATCTTGTGTTCCCCTCTTTTGGTTCTATCGTGCTTAAGCTCTTGTATGCTTGTACCTACTTCGACCGTAGCATTTCTGTGGTTCTTGCGGTGACAACCGCACCGCTAAGAACCCTAGGGATGTCTTAGTGCATTTAGTGCACCTAGGTCGTGGTACCCTACAAGTAACTTGGACACTCATGTTCTTTGTGTGTTGCTCCCTTCTAATGCCTCATCTCTTGCCATGGCGTGTGTATTGGAAGTAGACCACCTCTCTTCTCTTCTCCCCATTCCACCCTCTCTTGGTTCCCGTCAATTTCAATGGCGTCGGGATTGAGAGAGAACATAACTTCTCTTGCTTGTAGTCTGTTTGGTTCTCGTCAGTCTCCATGATGCTCGGATCGAAAGTCATGAGCCGTGGTGTTTGCTTAGGATGAACTAGAGTTTATGCCATTTTATTTAAGCATACAGGTCGACACGGTTGACCCGGGAAGTACTGGCTAGGCTAAGACCTAAGTTTGTGCTTAGCAAATCACCACTTGTGTTTCTTTGGCTCAGGGATCGGACATCCACCGAGAGGGCTAAGTCATTCTCCCTTTTTGTGTTTTTCGATGTAGTTGTCTTTCTGTGCCTTGTTGCCTCTCCTTCCGCAGTCTTTGTAGGTTTAATGGTCTGATTGCTCTTTTGCTTATCGTTGTATCGAGGTAAATTGCGTCAAGGTTAGCGTTGATCGGATCGGGACCCGTTGGAGGAAGGACATGCGGATGGAGGGACCTTGGAGGAGAGCAACTACAAGTATGCTGAGGATCTCAGATATGACATTCAACAGGTGCCACATCCCACCCAACCTCGTAGAATCCTATTAGGCATGCTACAATGTAGATGCTAGTGTTTTACTATTATGCAAATGAACTGTGATAGGTTGCATGGTAGATTGCTTGTGAGCCATTACCTTGTCGCAACCTACTCCCCTACACACCCGCTGTTAGGCTAGACGCTCGCATTCAACTTACTGTTTTACTTTCACTACGCATTATATCTGTGATGTGATGCTTGGTGAAGGAATAACACGAGTGGATAAGGCACGTGGTGCCGATAACTTGGTAAAACTAGATAATGAACTTGGGGAGATCTTGGCGTGTGTCTTGGGTGTGTGGTGAGGGTTGAGTCGATCGGACAGGATCCTACGACGAGTCTCTGGGGCAAGTCATGCCAGAGGGGTGCGATCTGGGCATCCCTCGTGAGAGGTACCTATGGCGGGTGCATGTGAGAGCAGACGGGGTGTTGGTTATCCCCGGTGGAGGTGCTGTCGAGGCATGGGGTGTTGGTTTTCCCCTTGAGAAGATATCCTATCCGGTCTCCCCCTAAGGACTGGTATGTCTTGAGAACCGGAACCATGGGACCCTTCGTGCACACCACTCGCTCCCGATGGGCGGGAGATGATTACCCGACTGACTAGGGCGGTGCCACTACTACTAGATTGGAAGGTGATAGTGTAGGGAGGTACGGGCATGGGGGCCCACACCCTCCTAAGACAGCGTAGTGACCTTGGGGGCCCGGTACTACGTCTCACAATCTCAGCATTTCGGTGGACTCCGAGGTGGCCCAGGGCTGAGTGGTAGGGTGGTACCGTACCGGTTGGAAGGCAGTCGTCATCAGCCTAGGCGGGGCACCGCCGATGATGGTGATCTTGTGGATTTCCAGGTGTACACGCTCTGCAGAGTTGATCGATCTATACGTATAGCCGCGTCCGCAGATATGGACATTCCCATGACATATGCTTCACTTGATTAGTGAGAGGAGTCCTTTCTACCTTTCCCATGGGTTTTGGTGTTGGATCCGGCTTTGGCCGTTGAGGCAAGGTACGAGCGGGAGTCGACCTTGCCGCCTAGAGAGAGAGTGAGATGAGATGTGTATTTGGGATGGGAGAACGTGTGGATGCGATGTGTAAAAACTTGATGAACTATTATTATAAAATATTGATTAACTTGCATAGGGAACCTACAGACATATATAGGCCTTTTGATTTACCCTTGCATTCCACTTACCACAAAGCATACGCAAAAGCATAGGGTGGGAGACAGTGGCCAGTACAAATTATACTGATAGATTTTGGACAGGTTTGGGCGAAATCTATGACGACCACGAGGACTTGGATTAGGAGTAGATGGTCTCATGCCTACGCTCAAGTGTGGTTGAGAAGATGGAGTCTACGCCCGCTGACATTCTACGCCAACTCTGATGACTGCCGTGAAGGAGGAGCCTTCACCTGCCGATGCGCTACAACGACTCTGATGAAGATGTGTGTGCGTTTCCGCTAGATTAATCTATGTAATAGGTGTGTTAACCAGTGTTGTAAAGCCTTGTAACTTGTAATTCTACAATGTATGACTATGATATCAGCTGATAATTGATAATGTGATGGATTGCTCTCGTGATCTACTACATTATAAATCGTATCTGTGGATTTTCCCTTTGAGGAAAATCAAGATCGTTTCAGTCGGCCATGGTGGTTTGATCTGGATGCTACTCATAGTGGTCGTTCCAATACTTATTCGTTTGTGTACAAGGGAGTTCATCATGTGCTCAAACCAATGCTTGAGAGTGCTATCAATGCTGGGGTATTTGCTACTTCGAAAGTGAAGAAAAATGTTGCTGGAGTTACTTCAAAGCTTTGCTTCAAGAGGGAGAGAATAATGTGACTATTCCTGCTACATTAATCACTGCTAGTGTCACTGAGTTTCCAATAATTACTAGTGATGTCACTGCTATTTCGGAAACTAAATCTGAGATTATTGGTACTTATGACAATTCTGATGACTACCTTCCAATGGTTCCACTTCCACCGTTAAAGATGATTTTACTATGCAATCTGAGACTACAAGCAAAGCTTCTAATATTGCACCAGAGACTGAGGACGAGATAGAAGATGTTAAATGTATGTCAAAGCCGAGGTTGGCTTTGTTTCAAGGAAGGGAGGATGATGAACCTATGGCTCCTCAAGTTAATATTTCAGCTTCAATTGATTTATCAGCTCCAGATGATTTATCTGGTAACAATATGAAGGATTTTTCTTTGATACAGTTTGGTGCATTTTCATCTGATGTGCGGCAGTACATGAAGAAGGAATTGGATTTATCTTGCACCCCTGTTATTTCGACCAAACTATTTTTTATGGGAGTTAATCTACTCAAGAAGGAAGAAAGGAAGCTAAGTATTATTCAGTTCGGTTCCATGCCTGCCACGGAGATAACGTGAAGATGCATAATTGATCACGTGTTTTTACATAGAGGCCCCCATTATTTAATTATTTTCTATTACAAGAGTAACAGCGGTGTCATGTTATTAGTTAGCTAGTTAATATTTATGTCTTTTGCTTGAGTTTGGGTTAGCTAGCTAGTCACGTCGGTTTTGGTTTTAGTGGAGTCAGACTTTGAGTTTTGGTACGTACATGTGTGCACCATGTGGTCGAGTCCGACCTGGAGTCAAAGGTGGCCTGCATGCCCCGAAGATTGGATTGAATTTTATTGGTGGAGTTATTCCTCGTTAGGCCGCCGCTCGAGAAACCCTAGTTGGGTTATTGATCTGGATCCCTTCGGTGGATTTGTGTTGGTGTGTAATCAGGCATTATTGTTTGGGCGCATACTGGAGTTCTTGGAGCTCCCAATCTTCTGATCGTAGTTTGCTGTGGCCGCGGGTGGAAGGATTACCTAGGTTTGGTTTGCATCTACTGTTGTAAGCTGATCCCTCTATCAATAATATCGCTACTGCTTGCCCTTGGTTGATCAAACTGATTGATTTCACTCATACGAATTATACTGTTTGGTCAATAATTGTCGTGAGAATTTTTGGCAACATCTACCATTACTGTTGGATTTGTTTAAGGTGGTTGCTACTGCTGTGTGACTGATTCGTCATTTGCCGAGGGTTAATTCACTGTTGGGTATTAATCTGAATCCTGGCCGCAATTATTATCATTGATTTATTGTCTTGGTACTGTTGGGTATTAATCTGAATCCTGGCCGTAATTATTATCATTGATTTATTGTCTCGGTTAAATTGCGTGTGGAAGAATTAAGCGAGCTGCTGCTGCTGTGCTACTGTTGCCGTGAGAGGCGACCAAAACTCAGCTGTCCTCTGATTGGTGACGAGTTCCTGTTTGAGTTCACGCAATCAAGTAGGATATCTATTACTATTATATTTTCAGCGGTGTTTGGCTTGCTAGCTGCACAGGATTTTTACAGTATTGTCGAACTTGTTGCCTGGAGGTTCAATTAGTCTGACACAATAAAATAGGATTTACTGAATTTGTACCGTGAAAGATTGGGCATTATTTTGGACATCCTAGGCGTGTCCTTATCAATAAGGCCCTTCCGGCGTTATTCCGTGATGGTGTGGATCCGGTGCTCATGGAGCTGGGCTTCGCACAGTTGGAGCACGATGATCTTTAGCCTGCTTGTTGCCGCCGTGTTGGTAGCTCAATGCTGTCGCCAAGTAGTTTATTTGTAATCACAACTGAGTGAGTTCAGTGCGCGTTAGACTCGATACACCAATTACCGTCCATCTTTGTAATGTAAAACTCTATTTCTGCTTAATGAAAAACGTGCTTCGCACAGTTGCGAAAAAAAGGGCAGTCAGCCAATCACCGTTACTAGAGTGTGTGCGTGGGAATTGTAATAAGGGCATGCAGCCTAAACTTTTCTTTTGGTCCATAAAAATAATTTGCTCAACGTATGTATTGGAATTGCAAATAAAAACTGCAGTTTCCCCAGTCCATTCAAGTACTATCCTGCCAATCTTTGTTTTTTATTTTTCATCTGAACATCTGTTGCCCGGTATGCAATATAGCAATAGTGTGTTGCAGTCTGGGTGTTCTGATCCTGGTCTGGTTTAATTACAACATTCATTACCCAGCCTCTCTTCCCTGACAAGTGAAGGGGTAGATCCTGGTCGATCTGTCAATGCAACTTGCAAGGCTTCAAGATTTGCCTTTTCCATTCCTAAGTTTTTGTTTGGTTGCGTTCTAGAGCGCGCGAGAGGCTATCGATGAGTAAGCCCTCGGCCGTGTCGCTTAGGGCGAGGAGCCGGTGTGAGTGAGTGTGAGTGTGTGACTGAAAATGAGCTTATTGGCTGTGAACTTGTCAACTCAAGCCACGTAGGCGACGGTGGGGCCGTGGTTAGGTAGGAGCATGGGGGAGACAACCAGGATATTGCTTTCAGAATACTGCTATAATCTTGTTTGTCAAACACATCCTAATCATATGTGCACCTAATTTCCTATAGGCATTAGTATTCATATGTGAGGGTATGTTTAATCACCCTGTTCGCTGGATGGTGGCCGGTGTTGGTGCTGGTGCTGGTGTTGATGTTGATTTGTTGCGAGAGAAAAATACTGCTGAATGACTGACTGATTTTAGCTGATAAGTTCAAACGAATAGGGTGAATATTTGCTTGATGCCGGCGAGGACATGCTATCTTTGTTCTTGACCGAAAAAAGAATACCCCGAACAATCTTTTAGATCCCTGGTTTGAATTGGGTGGAGTAGCTTTGTTCTGTTCTGACTGCTCTGCTGCCTCACTGATTCCATTTTTCCAGTCACTACTTGGACTCTCAGACTATGATTTATTTCCTGTTACCATCAATGATTTATTTCCTGTTACCATCAATTTCTCATCAGTGCTCCCACTATGAGCGTGATTCCATGTTGAAAGAGTCATAAGTCAGTTGGCCGTTGCCGACCCCTCAGGGTACTGCTGTTATTGTTTTAATCATGCTATCAATTTACAAGAGGGAACCAAAAGAAAAAGAACAGACACATTTTGTCAGATACAGAACCGAAGGGCAAAAGGACAGATCTGACTGATGACTGATGACTAGCATTGATAAGAAATGTTGCGCCAAAAATTATAAGAGTGAGAATCAACCAACCATATACTGATATATTCCATCCTTCCATAATATTTTACATTCTAGCTAATCTCACATACTAATAAGGATCAAGGAGCATTAAAATGGAAAACTATTCCTTCACTGAGCTATAAGTACTTTGAGATACTCTTTTACAGTAACAGACATAGGTAATTTAGATTTAGGGGTCACTTTAGACTATGTTCATAATAGAAAGCTATAAAATGCTTGTAAAAAACAGATTCTATGGACATTATTGTCAATGACGATTAGAGTCTACCGAATAGATAGCTGAGCATTTTTTATGAGAATTTCTATGATTTATCTTTTTCTTGGCACTTCTAAACTTCTTACATAATACAATAATTTGCCGCTGATTATGTTGTAACCATGCATGGATCTTGAAGTTGGAGCACGTCTCCGAGATCAGAAGTGGTTTATTCTAGGAGTCTAAGTGTTTTGTATAACACTAGTTGATGCATCCAACTATTGCTCATTGGAGGCCCTAGAATTTACATTAAATTCTGATGAGGAGTGCTATGAGAAAACATAAATCCTAAAAACTCTCACAATAATCACAAATAGCTGTCAGTAGACAATAATCATCATCGTCAATAATAGATATTGGTTCTATTCTGTTTTATAAAAAGTTATCCACCTTTATTTGTCATTATGAAAGATAAATCAAATACCCCTTAAATTCGTATGTAAATTACTCACCCTTGCTATTATCAAAGATAATTTAAAATAACCCCCTCAAATTTGTATGTAAATTACTCACATTTGCTATTGTGAAAGATAGTTTAAAATAATCCCAAAGTTTATACCTAAATTACCTATCTTTGTCTTTAGAAGATAATTTAAAATAACCCTCTAAATTTGCATTTAAATTATCCATCTCTACTATTATAAAAAACAATGCAAAGTAACCCCTAAATTTATATCTAAATTCAAATGCAATCATTAACGTGTCGTCCAAATTGGATTAAAAAATCGACAATTTGTGTAGTTTTTACTTCGTATGTGAAACCATTATGTATTGCCTGATTGGTTAAGTTACATTTGCTTCACGGAAGAATGCAAACATTGGTTGGGCATATAAAATTGAGTAATCTTATAATTACTTTCCTTGTCTTGTGAAGTCACCAAGTCAAGCAACCGGGAGCAGCAAGTAGCTGCAATTTTGGTCAAAAGTGTGTGGACCTTTTAAGTTTTGTTTACCTCCGTGCAAGGGTAAAGAAGAAATGGCAGGTGGACGGGGATGGATGGCGTGGGCTCCCCGGCCTCAATTTCTATAAAAAACGACATCGTCTCTTGCATTCTGCAACTGCAATGCGATTCAGCGTCCTAGCTAGCTTACACCATCGCCACGGCGCTACCTTGCGAGCAAACCAACTTCTCCCATTTATTTCCCATCTTCCAATCCACTTCTCTCTTCATGCATCTCCTCGCCGTTCTTGGTGGCCTCCTTTTCTCCCTGCACACTCCTACATGCTCTGCGGCGACAGATACACTCTCACGCGGTGGCTCGCTGGCTGGAGACGAGACGCTTGTCTCCAGCAACGGCAAGTTAGCGCTCGGCTTCTTCCAGACCAACAACAACAATTCCACGAACACCACCTCCAACTCATACCTTGGAATATGGTTCCACAAGGTCCCCAAGCTGACACCGGTGTGGAGCACCAACGGGGACAACCCAGTCTCCAGTCTTGCTTCGCCGGAGCTCATGATCTCCGACGACGGCAACCTTGTCATCATAGCCCATGGCGGCAGCAAGGTCTGGTCTACCCAAGCCAACATCACGGCCAACAGCACTGTTGCTGTTCTGTTGGCCGACGGGAACCTTGTCCTGCGGAGCTCCTCCAACTCCTCGGACGTATTTTGGCAGAGCTTTGACTACCCAACCGACACCCTGCTACCCGGTGCAAAATTGGGCAGAAACAAGGTCACAGGTCTGAACCGTCGTATTGTTTCAAGAAGGAATCTGAATGACCAAGCTCCTGGTGTCTATTCCATTGGCTTAGCTCCTGGCCTTGATGAGAGCATGAGGCTGTCATGGAAATCTTCTACAGAGTATTGGTCTTCTGGCGAGTGGAATGGGAGATACTTCAACGCGATACCGGAGATGTCGGATCCTGCTTACTGCAATTATATGTTTGTTACCAGTGACCAGGAGTTCTACTTCTCCTACACCTTGGTGAACGAGAGCACAATATTTCAGGTTGTGCTAGATGTCTCTGGTCAATGGAAGGTGCGCGTATGGGACTGGGACAGAAATGATTGGGTCACATTCAGCTACTCTCCAAGAAGTCAATGTGATGTCTATGCTGTTTGTGGAGCTTTCGCAATCTGCTCTAACAACGCAAATCCGTTGTGCTCCTGCATGAAGGGCTTCTCTGTAAGATCGCCTGAGGATTGGGAACTAGAGGACAGGACTGGTGGGTGCATCAGAAATACTCCTTTGGATTGCAATGACAGCAATAAAGGTACAAGTATGGCAGATAAATTCTATCCTATGCCATTCAGTAGATTGCCCAGTAATGGCATAGGTATACAGAATGCTACAAGTGCAAAAGCCTGTGAGGGATTCTGTTCGAGTAATTGCTCTTGCACAGCATATTCTTACGGCCAAGGTGGTTGCTCTGTTTGGCACGATGATCTAACCCATGTAGCTGCTGATGACAGTGGGGAAATTCTCTACCTTCGTCTTGCTGCAAAAGAGGTGCAAAGTTGGAAAGACCATAAACATGGAATGATCGTCAGTGTAAGTGTTGCTGTGGGTGTAAGCACTGTCACCTTGGCGTTCATCTTTCTAATTGTGATCTGGAGAAGCAGCAAGAGATCTAGTCATCCAGTGGACAGTGATCAGGGTGGCATTGGGATCATTGCATTCAGGTATATTGATATAAAACGTGCAACTAACACTACAGGAAAACTCGGCTTTGCCGACTGCTAGTACCCTTTGCCACCTGCCAAATACAGGGCAGTCGGCAAAATGCTCTTTGCCGACCACCCCAATGAGTGGTCGGCAAAGGAGTCTTTGCTGACTGCCATTATTTCCTCAGCTGTCGGCCATTCCCAGCAGTCGGCAAAGACATCCTTTGCCGACTGCCTAGCAGGTGGCAAAGAAAAGCAGGTGGCAAAGGTGGCGGGGCGCCCATCGCCGTCCCCTTTGCCACATGCCTTGCCGTCAGGCAATCGGCAAAGACTCCTTTTTTATTTTTGAAATTTAAATTTAGATTTTGGACATTCGACGTCATCACTTGCTCTAAACTTGGTCAAAGTTTTTTTCTAGCCTCCACATGCAATAAGTGTGAACCTTAAAAAGTTTTGTGATTTTTTGACTTTTTTTGCTATATTTCGTTAATTAATTTCTTTAAATTAAATTTTTCGCTGCATAATCCAACTTTGAACTGTAGGTGCATGAAATAGTAAAACTTAGTCATTCGAAAAATGATATTCATGTTGAAGAATGTATTTTGAGGCCATATCCAAAAACTCACCAAAAATTTTGAAGTCCTTATCCACGGAACATGACCATCCAAGTGTGGTAGAAGTGATTTTTAATTATATAAAATTCAAACGAAATCAGAAAATTACGAAACTTGTTGAGGTGTCATGTTATCACATGAGAAGCCTATGATAAAAATTTGAAAAAATTTTGAGCAAGTTGTGACATCAGATGTACAAAACCCACACATTTCCACATGTGATCCCTGCAAAGAGTGTAAGAACAAAAAAGAAAAGTATGGAGGGAGGTCTACAAAGATCTTTTCAAGTACGGATTTGTGGAAAACTACAAGAGGTGGATCTTCCATGGTGAAGCAAAAGCGCGTATTAGAGAGGAGGAGGTAAGAGCACGCCTCGAGGAGTATGATGGAGATGCTGGGTTGGCCGACATGGTGGTAGACTATAACGAGACACATGGCAATAAAGGATTGTTGGAGGAGGATCCAGAGGAAACCGCAAAGGCTTTCTATGAAATGATGTCTTCGGCGCAGAAGCCCCTTCACGAGAAGACAACAATGTCGCAACTAGATGCCGTTGGTCGCCTTCTAGGGTTGAAGTCGCAGTTGAGCCTGAGTCGAGATGGCTTCAATCTCATGTTGACAGTTTTGGGCACAATGCTTCCGAAGGATCACACGCTGCCGAAGAACACGTACGAGTCAGTGAAGCTCCTCCGTGCACTTAAGATGTCATATGAATCGATCCATGGTTGTCCTAATGGGTGCGTCCTATTTAGGGGAGAAGATCTAAAGGCTGCAACGCACTATCCAAAGTGCAAGGCCTCTAGGTATGTGGAGGTAGATGGTGGAGCTAGCAAGAAGGTGGAGTCTAAGATCCCCAAGATGATCGTCTGGTACCTTCCACTCACCCCGAGGCTCCAACGGATGTTCATGACAGAGGAGTCCGTGAAGTAGATGACATGGCACAAGGATGGCAAAAGATACAGTGACAAGATGGTACACCCATCGGATGCTGAGGCATGGCAGTACTTCGATATGCAGTATCCTGACAAAGCTAAGGACGCTCGGAATGTACGTGTAGCCATAGCAACAGATGGGTTCAACCCGTATGGAACACATGCAGCCTCGTACACTTGTTAGCCCGTATTTGTGATCCCCCACAATCTTCCCCCCGGCGTCATGTTTGAACCGAAGGACGTGTTATTGTCACTGATAATATCTGGACACCCGGGCAACAATATGGGTGTGTTCATGCAGCCACTGTGGATGAATTGGAACATGCTTGGGAAAAGGGGGTACTGACATACGACCGAGCTACAAAGAAGAACTTCACAATGCATGTGTGGTATCTGTATTCAATGCATGACTTCCTGGCGTATGGCATATTCTGTGGGTGGTGTGTTCATGGGAAGTTCCCTTGCCCAGTATGTATGGAATCTGTGATGTTCACCTGGCTGAAGAAGGGTGGCAAGTACTCTTCGTTTGACAAACATCATCAATTCTTGCCTGAGAACCATGAATTTAGACGAGACACCCAACACTTCACTAAAGGAGTTGAAGTCAACGACCCTATTCCTGAGATTAAGAGCGGTGCCCAGGTCCTTGTTGAGTTACAGGCTCTCAAAATCGACAAAGACATCGGTGGTTTTATTAGGTACGGTCAGGAACACATGTGGACCCATATATCGGGCTTGACTAGGCTCCCCTACTTCAAGGACCTTCTGCTTCCACACAACATCGATGTGATGCACACAGAAAAGAATATCGCCGAGGCACTTTGAGGAACCCTCATGGACATAAAACAGAAGTCAAAGGACAACGTTAAGGCTAGACTTGACGTGGAGGTGATCTGCGATAGACCAAAGCTAGTGATGAGGACCCCTGCGCCGGGCAAGAATTGGAGAAGAGGGCCAGCCGATTACATCCTGAAAAGGAGTGATAGGAAGGAAGTGCTAGAGTGGATGAAGACTTTACTGTTTCCTGATGGGTATGCGGCGAATCTTAGTAGGGGAGTGAACCTTAAGACTATGAAAGTCTTAGGGATGAAGAGTCATGACTTCCACATATGGATTGAGCGACTTCTTCCTGCGATGACCCATGGATACCTCCTCGAGCCAGTTTGGCGCGTTCTGGCAGAGTTGAGCTATTTCTTCCGTCAGCTTTGTACCAGGGAGTTATCTCGAGAAGTGATTCGTGACCTAGAGCGTCTTGCACCGCTGCTGATTTGCAAGTTGGAGATGATCTTTCCACCCGGCTTCTTCCTGTCAATGCAGCATATGATCTTGCACCTACCGTGTGAGGCACGGCTGGGGGGTCCTGTGCAAGCCCGTTGGTGCTATCCAATCGAGAGGTGTCAAAAGATTCTTCAAAAAAAGTGTAAAAATAAAGCCAAAATTGAGGCTTCCATGGTAGAGGCAGCAAGAGTGGAGGAGGTGTCGAACTTCACAAAGGCATACTATACCGACAACCTTCCGAACATGAACCCACTCCCTCGTTACAATGAGGACGAGAATTTATCGACCCTGAGCCTTTTCATGGGGCAACTCGGAAGGGGAAGCGCAGGTACCCCCAATACGTTGCAACAACATGAGTTTCGCACTATCACGCTCTACGTGTTGTTGAACCTTGAAGAAGTGGTTCCTTATCGAAAGTAAGTTCTCAATTCTGGACTTGTTACATACGTAGTCAATATCCTCCATCTATCAGTTCGACCCCCTTCATCTCTTGTTTTTTAGGGAGTTTTTTAAGGAATACTGGCGAAGGAATACGGCTCCTACCGTCCAAGAAGAAGATGATTTCCTCAAAAATGCCAGGCCCGATTTTATTTCATGGTTCCGTACAAAGGTACCATCAAACTTATCTCGTTCCAACTTTGAGATTCCAATTTGCACCTAGGAGCAAGTAATGTAACGCTCTACTTAGCCTCACCTTGCAGGCACGCACAGATAGGGAAATGAGTCCTGAATTGAAACAGGTTGCATGCGGCTGCAGTAGTAGGGTGAATGCATTCACCGTTTATGATGTCAATGGCTATCGCTTTCGCACGAGAAGCCAGGAGGAGAGTCGGCCCGGTCGAAAGACCACGTGCACATGAGTTTGTACGCCCGGCAACGATGGTGTCAACTATTATGGCATAGTGGAAGAAATATACGAGCTCGAGTTCCCGGGCCCCAAAGCTCTAAAACCAGTCGTCTTCAAATGTCATTGGTTCGATCCTAATGTCACGAGAAGAGCCGAAGACATTGGACAAATCAAAATTCGACAAGATTCTATCTATAGTGGAGATGATGTCTATATTATGGCTCAACAGGCCACACAAGTTTATTATCTTCCATGGGCGTGCCAAACAGACGAGAGGCTTAAGGGATGGTACCTTGTGCAATTGGTATCACCGCGTGGTAAAGCGCCTGTCCCAAACGATGATGATTACAACTTTGACCCGAAGGCAGATAGCGGAGAGTTCTATCAACCTGAGGGGCTAGAAGGGCATTTAGAGATAGACATTCTTTCACTGATGGGCATGGAAGTAGACAACGACATCGATGAGGACGAGGGTGAAGTGGTGCAAGATGGTAAGGACCTAATGATGCTTGAGCGATGGAGGGCTCGGCGCGAACTAGGTGTTGAGGACAATGGAGGTGGTGAGGAGAATGAAAATGATGAGGACTTAGGTTTCGACAATATTGATAGTGATGATGACAGCAGTGATTGTGATGACGATGGAGGCGATGATGACAATGGTGATAGTGATGATGAGGACTTTGGTTTCTAATTCATGTAATACTATATTGTTCTTATTATTACTTTGCAATTATGTTTCATTCATTTTGCATCTCTTTAAAAGTACTTTCGATTATTTGTGCTTCATTTTACATCTCTTTAAAAGTACTTATCGATTATTTGTGCTAATTGGTTTAATCTTTGTCATTTCAGGTACAGGACAAAATGCCGGGCGGAGGTAGACGCTGACGACCGCTACGAAAGGTCACCTCGATCTACATGTCGACCGGCATCGACGACGATGCAGAGGAGGAGACGCCGTTGGTGGACTCATCGGTGAGGTCCCACACACGTCGCTCGTCGATGAGGGAGCTCTTTCCCCTAGATGACCACCAGGACGGGGGCGACGAGGACGGGGGCGGCAAAGGCAGGGGCACGAGGGCAGGGGCAGCCAGGACGAGGGTAGCCAGGGCGGGAGCGGGGCGACACCAGGGGAGACGTCTTCGTCAGGTTCGAGGAAGCCCTACCAGCGCGGGATCATGCGCCTCCCTTCCGCCCCGCTCGCAGTAGCCCACCGTCCGGTGATTCGACCCGAGGATCCAAAGTAAGTAACCATTCATGTTTTCACAACTTATTCATATGACATGTTGAAAATTGAACTTTGGACTAACAGTTGTTCTTAATGACTCATGCAGCAACTGGAAGCTTGTGAACGGGGGTAGTTCACGCCATATTAATGGCATGCTGGGCCTCCTAGTTAAGAAGCACTACCCTGGCCTTGTCATCATAGATGGGATCCAAAAGCCACCCAATAAGTGGCCAGAGTTCTACAAGGTCAAGGACGCAGACGAGGTCCCCCTTGCTGACGTGATCAAGAGGGAGTTCTGGGTGAGTCTTCATCGTACCGCTTTGTTAATGTCAATGCATTTGTTGGATGTTGTTGAAATAATGAAATGATACATGATATTTGTATGCAGGAGTGGTACACGTGCGAGCCGGGGCACGAGATCGAGGCATCGCGAGTGTAGGACAAGGTCTGCATGGAGAGACCGAAGGACATGTACTACGAGGCGCACCTCCAGGTCCTCATCAACTACCACGCCGAGGTGCTTGGCCAGTCGCTGCCGAAGTCGCAAGCCAGGGTGATGATCCTCTCGCCTGAAACTGACCTCCCTAGGGAGATCTACCTCCGGGTAAGTAGGAAACATTAATTTTGATTCCATTCTAATTTAGGAGTAATCACTCAAATGCACGTTTTTCTGTAGTATCCTGCTGATTGGTGCAAAATGCACATGGACTGCTGGGAGGCGATTGTGGACTCATGGACAATGCCAGAGGCATACGCGAGGTGCAGGGAGAAGTACGGACATGCCAAGGGGAGGACAGGGCCAGCACACCACCAAGGGAGCTGCCCCCTTGGAGCGTACATGGACACATGGGTACCCTTCACACCGATTTATTTATTTATTCATTCATTCATTTATTCATTCTCATTACGTGTAATCGTTCTTGTGTTTTCCTCGTAGACCCAGTCGCATGGTGGCCAGATGATCAATGAGTTCACGGGCTACGTCCTGTCTCACCAGGGCAAAGTGACAAATCCGGACAACGTCTACGACCCGACGAAAGGGGCTGATGCGTTCACCAACCCGAACGCCTACGAGAAGGTGGTCTAGTACACCGAGGCAGTTCACAAGCGCCATGGTGAGGCCTACGATCCAGCCACTGAGCCCCTTGACACGGACGTCCTGATGAGGACGGGAGGAGGGAAGCAGCATGGCCGGTACTTTCTTGCCCACAGCGTAATCGACCCGACCACTGTTCCCACCCTTCGTGAGGTTCGTCGATCGGACAACACGACCTCCTCGGATGTCCCCATACAACCTCGGCGGCCAAGCTCTACGCAGATGATGGCGGCGGTTCAGGTAACTATTTGTCGTTCATTGGTTTTACATATGTAGCTTTCCTTATGCATTGTTTCAACATCGCGGGTGTAATATTGCAGTCCCAGCTGGCCGAGTTGTGGGCCCATCAGGCGGCCCAACAGGAGGCCCATCGGCAGCAGCTGGCGGCCCAACAGGAGGCCCATCGCCGGCAGTTGGAGGCTATCCAGGAGCACTCGGCGCGTCAGATGAAGGAGTTTGCTAGCTTCTTTCAGGGCCTGGAGATCCCTGGTTTCAGATGTCCTCCGTTTCCTTCCGTGATCTTCGCTCCACCACCTATTCTCAGTCCACCCCCTGTTCCTAGCCCTTTAGGGACTCCAGTGAGTTTCTAGCAGTCTTTGTATTGTTTTTCGCTTGTGCGGCCATCCCACAGGTACTAATGAGATCGCTTCTCCTCTGTGCAGCCACTGTCAGCGGGTTCGAACCCAACTCCACATGGCTTTTCTCCAGGCCATGTGGGGCCGGTTGCCCCTCAGCCATAGCTCTCGTGGCCAGGTGGCGTTCCTCCTAGGCCTACGCAGGAGGGGGGCTCCGGGTGGGCTAGCGACTCTCCGCCTGCCCACCAGATCGGATCCGGGTGGGTGTACAATAGCGCGCCGCAGGTTGGACCGTCCGCGTGGCCTTCGTGGCCAGCTGGGAGCTCTTCACACTATGGTGGCGATGGGTCACAGGACGCGTGACTGCCTATGTGATTCTTCTACTTTGTAGGATGTTTGATGTTGGTTTTGCACACCATGTTGGATGTTTGGTGTTGGATGCTCGATTAGTATGATTTGTTGGATTATGGACTTGTTGGACCCCTTTGTTATGAATTATATATGCTATATATGTGGATTTGTGTGATATATATGTGGACCTGTGTGATATATTTGAATTTGTTGCTGTGATGCAAAACAGAAAAAATAGATCAAAAATTTACTTATTCCAACTTTGCCACCTGCCACGTGGAAAGCAGGTGGCAAAGCTGGAATCTCAGAAACCATGGCAGCTTTACCACCTGCCAATCAAGGCAGTCGGCAAAGAATCCTTTGCCACCAGCCAATAAAGGCAGTCGGCAAAGAATTTCTGTTCTGAAAAAAATTAAAAAATCATTTGCCACTTGCCAATCAAGACAGTCGGCAAAGAATTTCTGTCCTAAAAAAAATAAAAAACCTTTGCCACCTGCCAATAAAGACAGTCGACAAAGAAATTCTGTTCTAAAAAAAATAAAAAAAGCCTTTGCCGACTGTTGCGTGGCAGTCGGCAAACAAAACGCGCACCGTCATCTCACGACGGCGTACGTCTCCTTTGCCCACTGCCGTGTTGACAGGTGGCAAAGCCTTTGCCGACTGCATTCCACGTGGCAGGCGGCAAAGTTTTCTTTGCCGACGAATTCTTTGCGACCTCTTCTTTGCCGACTGCCACGTGTAATGCAGTCGGCAAAGCCTTTTCCACCTGTTTTAGTGCCTTTGCCGACTGCTTCTGGCAGTCGGCAAAGGGGGCATTCCTGTAGTGTAACAATTTTTCAGAGAAGTTAGGTGCAGGTGGTTTTGGTTCTGTATTTAAGGGGTGCCTGAGTGACTCGGTTGCCATAGCCGTGAAAAGGCTAGATGGTGCCCACCAGGGAGAGAAGCAGTTCAGGTCTAAAGGGAGCTCAATAGGCATCATCCAGCATGTCAATTTGGTTAAACTTGTCGGGTTTTGTTGTGAAGGTGATAGGAGGCTACTTGTGTATGAGCACATGCCAAACCGTTCCCTTGATGTCCATCTGTTCCAGAGCCATGGTACCGTTTTGGGTTGGAATATTAGATATCAGATAGCTCTTGGTGTTGCTAGAGGGCTAGCGTACTTGCATCATAGTTGTCGAGACTGCATAATACATTGTGATATCAAACCACAAAACATACTTCTTGATGCATCTTTCGTTCCAAAAATAGCAGATTTTGGGATGGCAAAGTTTCTAGGGAGGGATTTTAGCTGCGTTTTAACTTCAATGAGAGGAACTATTGGATACCTTGCTCCTGAATGGATTAGCGGAACAGCTATTACATCAAAAGTCGATGTTTACAGCTATGGGATGGTTTTGTTGGAGATCATATCAGGAAGGAGGAACGCGGGTAAAGAAGCTTTTACTGATGATGACCATGCTAAGTGTTTCCCTGTGCAAGTTGTGGACAAGCTTCTCAGTGGAGGCATTGGAAGCCTTGTGGATGCAAACTTGGGTGGTGATGTCAACCTAGATGATGTTGAAAGAGTCTCCAAAGTTGCATGTTGGTGCATTCAGGATAATGAATTTGACCGCCCTACAATGATTGAGGTAGTACAATTTCTTGAGGGCTTATCTGAGCCTGATATGCCTCCAATGCCAAGATTGCTTCATTCTATTGCTGGTGGCTCACCTTGATGTCGTAGAAGTACTTATTTACACCAGCAGAATTTGGGTCAATCCACAGATACTTTAGAGATAGACGTTTTCTAAAGAAAGTTTTTTTTGAAGGGTGTCTTCTAAAGAATGTTGATGTACGCTATACATGTTACACCTCTTTGTAACCATATGTGTGGATGACCTTGTAAAAATATATTTTTGGTGATTATACCATGTTGGATCTTTGTTTACGTCCACATATACTATGCACTAGTGCACTAACAACTGGTGAAGTTAGCATAACCTCTGCTATCTTCAAATGCTCATATCGATCTAAATTTGTATCAAAACAAGTTTTACTTTGAAGCGACTCAAATTTAGAACTATAGTAATGCGGTGGTAGAACTTTACAGGTATGCTGATGTATGGGCAACTAACAATAATTAGCCCATAACTGGTGAAAGTATGTAAAGGCTAAGGCTTTGATGTAGTCCAACTATGATTTTTAAATAGTTTTAAATTAATATTTTAGAGTAACTTGTGTACAACTATGCTGATGTATGGACCGAGAGAGGAGCAAGAGCAACGGCGAGGCGAGAGAGACGAATGCCTGATCGTCGATAAAAAAATATCTAACGCCAATTGTTCGTGGCCGAGTGGGCAACGATGGGTGACACCAACGCAACATAATGCAAAGAGAGGAACAGGAAATGCATACACAACAATAGTATAGATAATATCCAAATTGAAGTTTATTTTACGATATACTTAAAAAGGTAATATATAGAAAGACTAATCCTGGAAATTATGGAAGAAGACCAAGCAATTAAAGCACTAATTAGCATCACTACCTTGTTAATTGAATGATTAACTAGCTAAGAGGGAGGGGGGGTGCCAGGCCCCCCTCAGCCCCTCCCTCTCTTCTCTTCACCACCGGTAACTATCGATGTGTAGTTTGATCCATTGTTTTTCACTAAGTGCTTTCACCCAGCTGCTTTCCTGTGTTTTGATTTTGTGCGTTCCAAACACTCTTTTTCATTATATTCCTTCATAATTTTCTTTTCGCTATTTTGCTAGGTTGCTTGTATCTTGTTTTTTCGTGTCTCTGTTTTATATCTTTGTTCCAAACAAGCCCTAAACTTGTCTATTGATAACTTGATTTGATTTATAGACTAGATTTATTATACTTGATCTAAGAAAGGAGCACGATCGGCGGCGAGGGAGACGAATGCCTGCTAGTTGATAGAATGTAAATGAGAGGCGAGGGCAAAAATCTCTTTTCACATGGCTAGGAACAAAAAAATTCTTCTCTAAAAAAAACGGAAAGAATAGAAAAAAGTAAAAGAAGAAGAATACGGAGAAAACATCTAAAGCGAAAGATTCAGCGTCTCTGGTGTCAAATTTCGAAATACACATGACTTAAATGTTAAACTAGTATATTGCCCGTGCTAACGCTACAGCTATATCTCATAGAGAAATTTCATCTCAGATTCTAATTTTTCCCTAAATTTCGAACCTCCATCGACGGGGATAAAAAAACTCACGGCCCTGTCGCCATCGTTGCCACCATCGTTGTCTTGCATCAGATGGCCGCTATCGCTCGCCGTCGTACGCCGCTCGCAATGGGAGCTGTTGGCAAGGTCATCGCCGTTGTGGGTCAGCTCCATCGCAGGTATGTCGCCGTCTCCGTCGCCTCCGTGGCACATCAGCTAGCGCCGCCAGCAACCGCGCCTCAACCATGCGCGCCACACACCGCCTTCTCCGCCCGCTGCCTAGGCCAGCGTCCACGCCCAGCCTCAGTTATAGCCTCTTCCATGCTAGGATTCTCAGGAACTTCTTCAGATTCAATAGGACTAACACAACCAGATTCTTCACCTAACAGGAACTTCACTCAGTCATTTTCAGACAGGAAGAACAGATGTATGATAAAGAGATAAAATATACATGCTGAAGATTGTACCTGTTATGGGCCTTAAGCACATCTCTTTGTGCTTCAGGACTGTCTCTGCATCTGAACTGTGAACAGGGACTGGTGATACAGAAACATTGTCCAATCTTGGTAATGCATCAGGTGCATCTGTCTCTAAAAGAATTCTATCCAAGGGTATGTAAGGAAAAAAAACTGTGGAAACCCTTCTGAGATGAAATACCATAATTAGTATACAATCAGCCTACTTACTGACTTCAGCATCTGCTTAGCTTTAGTGGATTTCATGCCTATCAAGAAGCCAGATAGTGAAAAGTAGCCTAAATTTGCAAGGCCAGACACCATTTCTGAAGATCCCATATAAGAATGTAACGACACTCCTGCTGGGAAAGGTCCAGTTTGCCTGGCGACCAAATGTTAACACAAGAAAGTATATTAGTAGTAGATAATAGCAACAAGGCATTACATGGGTATCTCACTCAGTAAGTCATTTATACAACCTGTGATTTTGTTGTTGTTATGGACCTATGAATATTAAAAATTAAATTTATACAAACAAATAAAAGCAGATCATTAATAGCTGAAATAGCAATATTTACCATGCAACTGAAACTTCTAACAAAACCGATACACAAGCATGCAACATGGAGTGCAGGGTTCATGCTATTGCTAAATACAGACCTGTTCTCCAAAGTCAATGGTTTTTCCATGTGAACCTTTGTCCAGACCAATCTGCATAAGTAGTGAACGTACGACAAGAGTTAAACAAAATAATAGAGCAGATGAGGGGATCTGGGGGTCCTAAAGTCACATAAGAAAAAACACTATGATTCATGGGATATTCAATGATTACTCAGGTGTCAATCCAGAAATGACTGCCTTAGCTATAGAACTGAAGAAGAGAAGAAGTAACAAGTGGGCCTAGAGGCGCCAGAACAAGTATCCAATTACTGAATCTGATAATCACCTGACCATAATTACATAACCAAATTTCTGCTATGGAAGCCTCACTTTGCAGCTTAGAAGATCGAGAGGTCCAGATAATTACGGCTTATCAATTGCTGAGAAACACCAATTAACAGCTTTACACCTGCTAGTGGATGGCAGAAAAGCTCACCTCCCCAACAGCCGCCTCCGGGGTTTCGGCGAAGAATCGCCGGAGAGAATTCATCCAATCCGCAAATGCTGCAAGACTATAGTGATAATATCGATTAGACTTTGCTCAGAACAGATCCGAATGCCAATAGCCAAATACAGTTAGGTTCGGGTGCTCTGTTTCGCACAGAAGGAAGGGAGGAGAAAAGGTGTGCGTACCTGATGGGTGCTCGCCGCCCGCGAAGGTACCGCCACCTCCTATGCTGCCGGGGGCAACGAATCACCGCCATGGTCATGCCCCCGGCTGGAGGCTGCTCCGCCGGCGGCCCTGCCCGGCCGCGCGGCCTCGCCTAGCGGCGGCGCACCTCACCGGCCTTGCCGCGTCCCCGCCCTGCGTCGCCTCTGCTGCGGCCTCGCTTGACCGGCGGCGACCGGCCTGGCCCCGACGGCTCGCCGCGCTTGCTGCTCGAGCGGCAGCGAATTGCGGAAATCATAGATGATTCTCCTTTTTTCCGGGAAAAAAAAAGACCACGCAGTCACTGGGTGCGTGTGGGATTCGATCCCTGGTGGCGGAGGCCGTGCGGGGGCGGAGGCCGTGCGTGGCTGAGGTCCGCGGGAGGGCGAGGGAGGGCAGGCACACTGAACGTGAGCCGTCGGATTTGGTCTAGAAGGAGAGAGAATGCCCGAGAGATAATTAGGTGTATCCGTTTTGATGGTGTTATATGTTTTTTTAGTGTATTTGTTGATATGGATGTAGCAAAGATCATCACTGTGGAGCAGTTATTTACTGTGTGGCTGTAGATTAATTCTAACTGATATATTATAGAGATAGAGATAGAGATTCGGCGAAACGTGCGAATTGAGTCCAAACTCTCAAATTCGGGATATTCAACTTTTTGCCATTACAACGGATGACACCTTTTCAAATATTACTTTTTATAGTTGCTCTTATATATTTGCCATTGGAGAGAGAAGATTTCATAACTTTGAACCATTTTTGCATCCATGGCAGAACACATAGACATGTCAGCATGTTTGTGTGATGCAAAATTACCTACTTGTCCTCAGGGCATCTTTTTCCTTGTATTGCTCTCGTGGGCGGCCTGTTGCCTGACGCTTCTGCACGCGCGGCCGCAGCCGGTGCTTCCGGCGCCCAGCGCCCCTGTGGCCAGAGCCACTAAGGCTATCCGCACTCATGAACCTCTATATTCATCCTCTATACGTCCTAGTCAGCAAGATTCTCTCCTCTATACTCAATTCTCCCGCACCCATCCATCCTCTATATCATCCTCTATCCACTCTATCCACTGTGGGACCCACTTGTCACTTTATCTAAATATATCCATGTGTGATCTAGTTTTGAAGAATTTATTGAGACGAATTTAATAGTGCAATCGAAATTTAATTTGGATTTTTGGTTTGTGAGTTATAGCATTTTTTCCCTTTGTTTAGCTAGTGGGGCCCGTCACTGCCCACTATAGAGTAAGCAATATACTACTCTAAATATAGAGTGTGAGAAAGAATAGAGTATCGTTTTAGAGTACCTAGTGCAGCAGTTTTTACTCTATATTCATACTCTAAAGCTTTAGAGTATCCTTTAGAGTATCCCACTGCGGGTAGTCTAAGGACGGCCTGTGCTCTGGCGCCGCCGTGGCCAGGTGCCCGGCACCCTGTACGCCCCCCGTGTCCCATGGGCGAATGCTGCACAGCTAGTTGCCCGACGGCCTTGCGTGCTCCCACGGCCAGAGCTCCGGGGCCTCCACGACCGAAGCTGCCGAGGCCAGGTCCCAAATGGTATGTGTTCGCTCTCGCCCCTGGTCCACATTTCTCGCTACCCCCAACCTGCCTGCACGCGCCTCCGTTGCCGACCACGCGCACCGACAAGCCCGCCCACGGCTGCTGTCCTCACACCCTTGCGGCTACCGCCCACGCGCATTGACAGCGTGCTTCGCTCCCGTGCCCAAGGGCAGCACATCGGGCTGGATATCGGCTGTGGGTCCGAGATGTTCGCGGCCCGGATGCGGGAGCGCGGCGTCATGGTGGTGACCACGTCCATGAACTTCGACGGCCGTTCAACATCTTCATCGCGTCGCGGGGCCTTGTGCCCATGCACCTCAGCGTGGCCAGCCGGCTACCATTCTTCGACGGCATGCTGGATGTGGTGTACTCCATGGCTCCATGCACGTGCTCAGCAGTTGAATCCCGATGCCATGCTGGAGTCGGCGCTCTTTGGCGTCTACTGGGTGCTGCGATGTGGTGGCATGTTTCGGCTGACACCATCGCGGACTGCAACCGCGTGCCCTCCGTGACGACTCTGTGACGACAAGCTTCCGGGGTCATATAGGCAAGCTTCTGATGGCAAGCATGGTAGCGTGCAGTACCGCGAGATCGCTGGCGTGCACCCCAAACTGGCAGCTTGCATCCAGGGGCTCCACAGCCGCGTCGCCTGCTGCTGGGTGTTCGGCGCATGTGCATGCATTCTGAGCTAGAACGTTGGCCGCTGGCTTTGCTGCGGGAGCGTGGGCGTTTGGCTCGGGCACCTGGCCACGGTGGCGCTGGGCGAAGTTCAGGCTAGCCTTAGTGGCTTTGCCTGCAGGGGCTGGGTGCTGGGAGCTCTGGCCACGGGTGCATGCAGGGGAGTCGGGCAACAGGCCGCGGCGCGGAACTTCACCCACGGAAACAACACGAGGAAGAAGATGACCCCAGGGCAAGAAATGTCATTCACATCACAGAAACACGCTGGCATGCCTACGTGTCCTGCCACATATGTAAAAATAGCTCAAAGTTATGAAATTTTCTCTCTCCAGTAGCAAATATGTAGGGGTAATTTTAAGAGTAATATTTAAAAATGTGCCATTTGTTATAATGGCGAAAAGTTAAATATCTCCTCAAATTCAGCTGGGAAAAAGTCTACTTAACCCCCTGAACTATCAGCTAGTGTCTAACCAACACCCTAACTATAAAACCGTCTGTTTTACACCCTGAACTTTTCAAAACCGTTCAAAGTACACCCTGGAGCGGTTTTGGACGATGGTTTTGCTACAGTAACCATGGTTTTGCTACAGTAGCATCGTTTTGACTTTTCTTTTCTATTTATTTCCGCTGAATCTTTGAAAAATCATAGTAAATCACAGAAAAATCATAAAATAGAAAATCTAATTTTGTTGGACTCCACATGAGTAGATCTACACAATGAACATATAATATAGTATGCTTTAGTATAAAATTTTTTTATATCTTTAAATTAGTTAGAAAATCAAATTTTATCTGTAATTAATTAGAATAATTCATAGCTAGTAAAAATTTCATACTCATTGGATCATATATAACTTAGTTATAGATTTATTTATATTTAACAAGCATAAACCTAAACATAAACCTAAATAAATCTATAACTAAATTATACATGATTCAATTAGTATGAATTTTTTACTACAGTTTAAGCATACAATAATTAGTTCACTATAAAAATTTAACCACAATTGGACCATAAAAGCTGTAGCTATGAATTATTCTAATTAATTACATACAAAATTTGATTTTCTAACTAATTTAAAGTTACAGAAAAAATTGTACTAGAGCATACTATATTATATGTTCATTGTGTAGATCTACTCATGTGGAGTCTAACAAAATTAGATTTTCTATTTTATATTTTTTTCTGTGATTTACTATGATTTTTCAAAGATTCAGCGAAAATAAATAGAAAAGAAAAGTCAAAACCGATGTTACTGTAGCAAAAACATGTTTACTGTACCAAAACCGCCATCCAAAACCGCTACAGGGTGTAATTTGAACGGTTTTGAAAAGTTCAGGGTGTAAAACAGACGGTTTTATAGTTAGAGGTGCAGGTTTGACACTAGCTGATAGTTCAGGGGTTAAATAGGCTTTTTTCCAATTCAGCTGACGATACCCGTACCCCTTCGTCCCCCTTGCGCTTCTCGTCCCAGCCGAACGCGGCGGCGCTCCTTCTGCCTCCCCCAGCGCCGACTCTACTCCCAGGGGCGGGGCCAGCTATATTCAAGGGTATTCAGTTGAATACCCAAATTTTTTGTCAAGAAAATTTATAGACATATAGTGTATATGTATTGGAACGGAGAAAGCAATGAAGATATAATAAACATCCGGTGAGAATATGACCTAGAAATAGACTTTTCAACTCCTTTCCTTTCCCCACCTGATGGCCCAATGGCTCATTGCGGCCGAAGAAGTTATACTTGCAAGCTAGTTTGATTCTCACAAAAAAAAAAGAAGCTAGTTTGGTCACTGGTCAGGGACTCCGGGATTGGGGAGCAGCCGAGCAACGGGCACAGCAGCAGCTCAAGCCCAATTGCTGAGTTTAACTGTACAAGTTTTCTTATTCCTCTATATGACACTATATATACATATATATATATATAGTCATTTTGGTATGTTAGACTATTCATACCTTTCATTAAATAATTTTAAATTATGCTCGATTTCTTAAAATATATGAAAACTTGCTCAATTATGTGTTAAATATTATGCAATTACGTATATGGTATCCTCGCACAAAATATATCAATTGTGATGCTAAATTTTAAGCTTTGGTTGTCTAAAAAAATTATCATCGTTTTACATTTGGAAAAAGTCTAATTGACCCCCCAACTATTGGGGGTAGTCTAGTTTACCCCTCAACTATGAAACAGTCTAATTTATCCCCTGAACTTTGCAAAACCGGCCAAATCACCCCTTGAGCGGTTTTAGACGGTGGGTTTGCCACAACAACAGTGGTTTTGCTATAGATACAGTAACCGGATAGAACCGCTATTACTGTAGCAAACAGTTGTTACTGTAGCGAACCGCGTCTAAAACCACTCTGTTTCCTGGTTGAGGGTCAATTAGACTTTTTTTTCTTTTACATTTCGAATAACCGGGCTCAAAATCCGGGGCCCGCCACCGTCTACTCCCACCGGCGTCGCCCCCTCCTCCAGACCTCCCCACCGGCGCCACCCTCACCCCGTCACTCCCTCCTCCGCTGAGTGCAGCAAGTGCTTATCAGGTGCATGAAACCCTGTTTCAGTTTGATGTATTCGACAGGATTTGTGCTTGGTATTTGCGTTGATTTGCTCCGATTTGTTCTATTCTGTGATTGCCTCGGTTAGCTCACTCTCCTTCGAATCCCACTTCTTCACAGTGGGTGGGCGGGAGATGGTGCTGAGGCGGGCGGCGGCCGAATGCCCCAAGAAGGTTGCGGGGCTGATGGATCTGGTGAACCTGCCCACCCAGCTGCGAGAGTTCGCCGGGGGCCGGTCCCAAATGTCCCATATCTCCTTCTTCCTCCGGGTCTGGTCGTACATCAAGGACAACAAACTTCAGGTATTACTACTTCCCATGTACAGTATGCGTATAGCAATAGACTGGGCCCCTTCGTTTCTTTCAAATCTGTAATTAGTCACTATGGTTGGTGCTCCGTGTTAGTTGGGATCATTATTTATCGCGACAGGATTTGACTGCTTGCTCGTCAGAGTTAATTTGCACTGACCTTGGATAGAAGATAGAACGTTGATTGGGGGAAAACATGAAGTTTTGGGCTAATGGGAAAACAACAGAATGGCCGCTGATGCTGCCAACATATTGTGAGATGAGAATTCGGAAAATTATTATTAGCAGTAGTAGTATATGAAGAGATTATGTCATTTCCAAAATCTAGGTGGTGAAGTTTACAGGTGTGGGAATTGATCTGTGCGATGCCAAATGATGTTTTGATAATTCAGGACTTTTGTCCACTTTGCCATTATATGCATAAAAATAAAAATGCTTAATAATGCTCTTCTGTGTATTTATAGCTTATACTTGGTTAGGATGAGAACCTTTGACGATTGGGTTCTTGATAGCTCAGCATTTGAGATTTTACTCCCTTAATGGTATTCCATCTGTTTCCAGATCATCCACGTGAACTGACAATTTAGGTGGCACCGTTATGTTCAGCGCTTTAATTTAATCTGGAGCTGATAAAGTAGTTATGTTTCCATGTCGAACCCCGTTTATACCTGGTTAGACCCAGAAATATGCCAAAAATGGGCATTTGTAGCACTTTGACATGTGATTCGGACATTCGGTAATATCACTTCCGTGTTTCTAATCTAATGACCCTTAGTGGAAACCTTCAAGCATACTGTGACATGTATTGATTCATAGAGATCCCTCATAAGAGACTCTGAACAGTGTGGTTTATGTAGCTAGATAATTCCATGCTTAACATCAATTGTTCTGCCATACTCCTCATGGATAGTCAGCCCCTGATAATGCTAATGTTGAAGGACAGATCCCCGAACAAGAGGGGCCCTTGGAACATTACGGGTTCCACAAGTGCTTGTGTTATTTCTCAATGACTTGCTTTACAAACCTATGGGTAGGGGTTGTTTATAGTTGATTTGACCTCTCCCTTGTCTACTATTAACTCACACATCCCCTTCCTACTGTCGAAGGGTATGCTATTGTCTTTTCTTGCTCCTAGCCCAGGTCATCCTCTACCACCGTAGTGTGCCCTGAGGCCAAGGGTGGGGTCATCCCATATGTTTGTCCCTCAGTCGACATGGCATCCTGTTCATCCTTCACACTTTTTAGAGGGTGGAGTGCGAAGACCAGAGACTGCCTTCCCTTGAGGAGGGCAATCTTCTGAGGCCCAACTTCATCATAAGTGTCTGCACGCTTTGATCCAAAAGCTGACTCTATGTTGGCCTTTGGATATCTCCTTTCGACGCCTCTTTTGAAAGGTCCACCCTTCTACCGGTTCCTTCCTTCCGCGCACATTGGGGAGTGCCTTTGGAACTTTGGCCAACCAGTCCTTTTGGTCTGCTTTGTATTGGTTCATCTTATTGGCTTGCTTCATTGGTTGTCCTAGGAAGATGGAGGCGACCCACTTTCTGATTGGCTAATAGCCAAGCAACTACAAATCAAATCTCCTAAGTAAACAAAGCAACAATTCAAACTCATCCAAGCTGATGATAACCAGGAGTGGATGATGATGCCGATGGCTTCTTCCCCTGCATGTATTTCTTCCCATGAAAGTGTCCTCGACCTATCTATCAAAGCTGTGTGCAAGTAAATGATTGTTGACACCATAGCAACAGTTCCACCGCAACGAGAAGGTGAGCGAGTGGCCTAGATTTGGGGCTAGGGTCGGATCTGCATATGATCTACACAAACAAGCGATAGATTCACCAACGCATCATATTAAACAAGCAAGACAAGAACAGGGGCTCGTGGTGCTGTAGGAGGTTATTCATTCGTGTTTCTGACTAGTGGTGCAGAGACGCGCCAACATATGGGTTTAGGGTGATGAACTGATGATGCACTTCGAGGTGGAAGACAGCCTCTGGGTGAGGTGATGCTGGCGATGGCTGCGCTGCTGCTTCAGACACGTCGAGTGGGAGACGAAGATGGAAGTGAGTGCGACACGTGTCTGCACGAGCAAAATGTTAGGTCCAGTTCTCAGCGATGCAGAAAGGTGTGGTCGAGCGTGGGAGGTGCGTAGCGCTCATGTGGTAGCTGAACGGTGGGCTGTTCCTTACCATGTAACGTAGGCCATGTTTAGTTGCCCAAAGTTGGTGCCGCCAAAATCACTGCACAACACTGTAGCATTTCGTTTGTATTTGGTAAAAATTATCCAAACATTGACTAATTAGGCTCAAAACGTTCGTCTCGCAAAGTACAACAAAACTGTGTAATTAGTTTTTGATTTCATTTATATTTAGTACTTCATACATGTGCCGGCATTTTGATGTGATGAGAATCTTCTTTTTGCATAGTGGAATTTGTGAGCGAATTCTGGAATCTAAACGAGGCCGTAGTAAAGCCCAAGCCTACTGAAAAATCAGTCCAGGCTCATGAAAAAGACTGCAGGAATAATCCTTGATCTGATCCGTCCTCCGCTCGTCTTGCCTCTTCTAGAAGCTACAACAGGACTAGGAGAAAGTCTATTTCTTTTAATATTTTTGTTAGGTATGGTTTTTGTGTCAATAGTTATGGGAATGGGAGCTTTATTTTGGCAGAAGCATTTCATTTTACCACTCGACATTTTGTTTTTTCATTTTCGCCATTTTTTATTAGGAATTAATTTTCCCCACATGGGCCAAATATTACATGTTAGTGATCTAGTGTATGTGAGAATACTAGTGCAGCGTCTTGACGAAACTGTTTGTGTTTTCCACTGGTTGTAGTTGGGCACTGGCTAAACTGGTACGAGGAAAAATTGACAAGCAACTCTTTCCTTCTGTACCTTCTTGACCACATGGCCATGCAGATAATGAATAAATAATAACTCTGAAATTTCTTCTCTCAGCATGAATCTATGCAGAAAGTGAGAAAAAACCCCCTAGGATTCACTTCCGTGAAAACCATACTAACAATCAATTGTCAGTTATTGTAACCATACTAACAATCAATTGTCAGTTATTGTGATCCGCTTGGGTCACAATCAAACAGATTAGATTAAGAGATAAAAAAACAGATTAGATTAAGGAAGCTGAAACAATAAGAAGCTGTTTCTACTGTAACATGACCTGCTATCAATCGGCTACCGCTCCTAGCTATTTGTGTGAAAATGAAGAACAGTGTTTGGTTTTGTTACAGAAACAAAAATTTCTATTATGTAGCTTCATCATTATTTTCTTTTGAGATGGTAATAACTATCCTGATTTGCAGGACCCGACGAATAAGAACATTGTGAAATGTGATGAGAAGCTGAAGACTGTATTATTGGGCAGGTCCACAGTGGAACTCTCTGAACTCCCAATGATTGTTAAGCTTCATTTCCCAAAATTTCCAAGGTAGTGACAACATGGTATTGTGTATTGAAATTTTGTGGGAACTTTATGGGATAAGCGAAATCATATATGTATTGTTTTGCTGAAATTTCCATTAATCGGCTGTATGTAGTGGCACGAACGATACATTGACTTCGCTGATCAGTTTGTTTGTCTTTTTGATAACCTGTTTCAAGTATACGTTTAATTGAAGCGCACAGTCGCCCAGTCACCCAGCCCTAGCCTTGGTCACACTCCGCCGCCACTCTGTGAGAGTGGATTTTTCACATAGGTCCTGGCCGTAGGAGGGTGTCAAGATCCACGCCCGGAATAGGCATCTGCGTAGTGGGGGGGAGCAGCGCGGTGGCGGATGAGCTTGCTTGGGGCCGGGGCCGGAGCCAGAGCTGGCGTGGTGGTGGCGGAGGCTGGGCCGGCGATAGGGGTGGCCAGTGGTGGCGACAGGTGCCAAAGCCGGAGGGCATGACGCCAGTGGAGGATGAGGTGTAGTTGCTCAGCGAGCCACACCGTGCGAGTGTGCGAGGGGCTGGGAGAGGAAGCGATTAAAAAATCTAAAAGGGAGTGGGATCAACCTATCCATAAATCCATTGATGGCTAGGATACCCTTGTGCCCGCACATACTTGCGTGCGCCTTTCCCCTCCTCTGCCCAGGCTCTGCTCCCCGCCCCGCTCCTCCGGCCGGGAAGCAGGCGTCTCGTGTTGCTCCTCCGGCTACCCCCGCCCTTGGTCAAACGGAAGGAGAAAATAGGAAGAGACAGAAGCCAATGGAGAACAGCGTTAGCAGGGAGGGGATAGACTCATAATCAAGGGTCCGAAGGTCTCCTTAGAATGCTAGATTTTTTTTATTCTTATGTTTTTTTTCTGTAAAATTGCTTGATTCGATTGAAATTTCTACAAAATTTGTATGTTCCAAATAGGTCATCTCGTCCGTCTGACATAGGTCATGTTGCTAGCCGGCAGGCTCTATGCTACGTCCCTAGCCTGTTTGGTTGGAGGTCTGGACCTTGTCTGACAAAAACTAATGCTTGAGAATTTGCCTGAAAAATTGATGATTTTTGGGGCAAGTATAGAGATGTGGATGGTGCCTTGGACCTGAGAAACTAATATGATGATAAAATATGATTCCCAGTATAATGTAACTTTAACACTTATGAATAAATAATACGAGGATAAATAAAATTTTTGAATAAGCAATATAAATAAACATAATCTAGATTCTTTCTATGCCTTGGTGGACAGTAACGTAGCAAAAAATATTAAGCTGTTATCATCCAGCTCTTTGCGGACCCAAGCAACTACCACTCCGTTTCAAAAAAAAAAAAGGCAAAATTAGCTCCTGGACATCCTTCAACCGTGGCTTTTGCTACAAGCCATTAAAAAAGTGTGGCTTTGCCATAACACACTCTTCAACCATGGCAATATGCTGCTGGACACTATAGCTCTTATATTAATGTTTCTCAATCAAACAGGTATCCAAACATGATTTCTAGACAAGAATACCCTTACCCCTTCAGATCAACATTACAGCAACAATACATGAGTATGACAAGGACCATTTCAGCAGCATAACAGGGCAATATTTCTAGCATCATAACAGATTGATTTTCATCAATATTTTACCATAGTAGAACAGCAGGTTCAAACTAAAGTAGCTGGTCCAGCAAAACAACATGTTTCGGCCATGTTAAGCTATCTAGTATAGTACCAGATCCATACATCGCAAGATCGTGGTTTGAACAGCAACATTAGAAGAACATGGTACTAAATGGTCTAAGCTTTCTTGGATCCGACAACCTTCAACTTCTTTGGCTTTCCCTTCTCATGGGCAGGATCTGGAGATAGAGCAAGACATTGAACAGGTTCTATATTGCCTTCAAGTTCCAGCATCCTCTTACGGCTGTAAATGGATATAGAGTTGTGTCAAATAAACGAAGATGACCAACATTAAGGCATAAAATTTGAAGCTGTAGTACCTTCTTGTGAGAGGGCTTGGTGTCGAAATAGAGGCAATGGCTCTAGTCGGTGTAGATGCTTCATATTCCAGCAACCTCCTTGACATACTGCAAAGATGTAGAAGCATGCAAAATTGGCATCGAAAGAAACATTCGCATGTGCAGTTTTTTTTAAAAGGAAGATCTAAAGTTGTCATAGTGCTGGCTCTAGTTGGTGTAGCACCGTAAGTTGTTTAAATATGTAAGTTATGGGTGGAAACATTTGTAAGGTCAAAAAATTTCATAAAGCAATTGAAAGCTTACAATGGGTCAGCATGTGATGGTTGTTCCTGTGATGGCTCAGCAACACTAGATGGCACTAATGTGACAATTTTCTTGCCTCGCTTTCTCTTTGGCTTTGGAGCAGCAGGTGGTGGTGTATCAGAATCATAGACATATTCATTGCATGTTTTTTTTGCATGTGTCCAAGTTGTTTGCACCTTTTGCATCTTGTGGTTCTCTTTCCAGATCCACCTTCTGCAGCTGATTTAAGCCTCCTCTTCCTTGGTCTCCCGGCTGCTGGTTTCAGAATTGGAGCCCACAACTTAAATCCAAGGTTCACTTGAGGCCACTGTTTCCTATCTGCCATTGGCTTCACACACTTTTGGTATGCCTTCTTAAACTTTGCAATAGAGTAGTATTCATGAACATAGCCTTCAATATTACAACCTCGATGAGGTGATAACACACAAGGCATGTGTACATGACAGACCAGTAACTTGCCAACGTCTACAGGTGCACTTCCTCTCTTGAAGATCAACAGTATGCCTCCAATGAACTAGATCCCTTGTGACACCTTCGACTTCACCTAACATTTCATTATCTCTGCCACCATCTTTGTATGCATACCTCCACATATATTTCAGTCCCCTACTTCTTGCATTGAGGTCCCTCATGACGTTAGGCAAAATCTTATCTCTAAGCTTCTTGGCAATTTTTCCCCTCAAGAACATTTTATCCATGCATAATTGCCTTATCCTATCCATAAGATCAACTACAGGCAGGGATTTCTCATCCCTAATCCAGTTGTTGAATGTTTCAGCTATGTTATTTGTTACATAGTCACACTTGCTTGCTTCAGAAAATAGGTGCCTTGTCCATAGGCGCTTATGGTTTTCATGTATCCACTTCATAGCTTGAGGACATGCTTCGTACATCAAATTGTAGTGCTCTTCAAACCTGTGCTTTTAAAAAGCTCTACATGCTGGCCACGAGTGCTTCTCGAAGACCTCACCTCTCAACCATTTTTGGAAGTTTGCAACTAAGTGTCTCATGCACTCCCTATGCTCAACTCCATTTTTGAAGACTTGAGTAATAGCAGAATCAGTTCCTTTGCCTGCATCTGTTGAGATCACTAGGCCTAGAGCTAATCCAACCACTTGATGAAGTCTCCTAAAAAATAAGACTAATTTTTAGTTGTCTCTGATCCAAACACACCGTAGCACATTGGAAACATCCAATTATGTCCATCAATAGAAGTAGCAGATGCAAGTTGTCCCTTTCATTTTTCAATCAAATGAGTAGAGTCTACACCAAGGAAAGGCCTACAACCATTTAGAAAACCATCTACACAGGCTTTCAGGGGAACAAACATTCTTGTAAATCTCATCTTCTTCCCCACTTGCTCATATTCAATGTCAACCAAACTCCCTGGATTGGTCTTCTCCACCTTAGCCTTAAAACTAAAAGCATGCTCAAAGCTATCATCCCACTTCCCTTTGAGTTGTTCCAAAGCCATACTCTTACCATCCCACACTACATAATATGACAACTGCAGGTGATACTGTTCTTCTAGTTTTTCTTCATTTCTGTAGCCCCAATTGTGGGATCCTTTGCAAGCCAACCAAGAACCCTATCCCTGATCCAATGATTGTTTGCCATGCAGTTATGCTCAACTTTTCCAGTGCTTTGACAAGTATGCACATGAGGTTTCTTTTTTATCTACACCAAATGAAAAAAATTGAAGTTGTATAAATCTGAAATTGTACAAAATTGTATACAAACAATAATGCAAGTTGCAAAATCATACCTTCCAGGTCATCCCATCCTGCAACTGTGAAGCATGTATCCTCCACTTGCACCGTTCAGCTTTGCAGTAGCCTCTGTACCTTGTTGACTCAGAATAGGCAGCTGCAATTTCATATTCACCCTTTATTGCATATTGCCTAATAGCCTTCTTAAAAGTATCATCATCCCCAAAGGTTACACCAACTTCTATTGTTGGGTTCTCTAAGTCAGTTGCATGGATAATGGCCTCACAATCCCGTGCATTCTCCACTAGTAAGTCATCCTCCAACCAACACACTCATCATCCTCTACATCACCATCTGCTTCAGAATCTGATAATTCAGAAAGCAACGATTTGTATGGATCCTCATCATCTAGACCAACATACTCTACATCATCATCGACCCAATTCACTTCAGGATTGTTCTGGACTAGAGGCTCTACTACGGATGATGCAATTTCAAGAGTAGGCTGCGCAATTAACTGGTTGGTAGGAGCATCAGTGCTACCTTGTAACACACAAGGCATGTTCTCTTGTCGCCCAATATCAAGCTCCAAACAAAAATCATCCTTTATCATAACCCGCACTTGCACTGACAGCCTTCTTATCTCCCAATACATGCCAATTGCATGCAGTAGTTTGTTATCAGAATCAATTTCTTCATAGCTATGACTCATATTATCCCAATATGCGACACACAACTTGTGTTTAGAGTCTATCTTAATTTCTGTGCCAATGTCAAGTAGCAAATCATTCCAATTTGTGGTATCTTTGTATAAAACCTTAGCAATGTTACAAGCATCACAATACTCATGCTTGCCATCTTCAGTCAATTTAACAAAAGCACCTACACGTACAGCAAACCTGTAGGATGAATTGGGATCCATCCTATAGAAATATGGACAAAAACACAATCTAAATCAACACATCATATATGATTTAATTCAAGAAATTGGGGCTATAGTTGCCACTAACCTAACCCTAGAGGATAATGGTAGAAATTAGTTACCCGTCAGGAACCATGAAAGATCAGCGTGTTCCTCGGGGAAAATCTCGCTCAAGAATCGTGAAGACTCCATTACCGAGGCCAGCTCCGGGACCAAGCGCCGCTGCTTCTCCGCTCGCAGCTACAGGTAGTGGCCGCCGCCGTCGTCGCGCAGGAAGCGGGTGCCGCCGCTACCGCGCAGGAAGCATGCGCCGCCTCTGCCGTCTGTAGGCGCCGCCTCCTGCTTTTTTCCCCACGCGAAGCGCGATGCGAGCAAGTGTGAGTCGGCCGCACATGCACATGGTCTGGAACTCTCGATCCGTTCAGAAGGCATAAAAAAAGCACAGGGGTACATTCATCATTTCGCGTGGCTGTCTTTTAAAAGCAAATATTATAATGAGTTTAGTGTCCCGTGGCATATTACATATGATTTTTTTATGTCTTTTAGTCAACACAACTTTTTTTTAGTGGTCTATAGCAAAGACCACATTTTAGTAGTGTTCAAATTTTGCCAAAAAAAACTTGCCTTTTAGTTTTGTTCTAGTCAAACTGTCTTAAATATTTCGTAAATTTATTGAATCATCAATATTTATATTATCAAATAAGTAAAACTAGATTTATTCGTTTCAAAAAAAACTTGCCTTTTAGTTTTGTTCTAGTCAAACTATCTTAAATCTTTATTAAATTTATAAAAATATTGATATTTATATTATCAAATAAGTAAAACTAGATTTATCGTGGAGCGTACATATTAAAGTACGGTGATTTTCTTCCTTTCCTTGTCCTTCGTACTCCCGTCGAGACCATATTTTCTCGTTCCTCGGTCTTTTCACTCCTCACTCTAACCTTTCTCCCTTTCACTCCTACTGCGGCCCTCTTATTTTGTCTTTTGGTTTGTTGTCCCTCGTTCCTACACGCCATGTTTGCTATTTCCTCCATTCCAAATTATAAGACGTTCTAAGAATCTTAGAAAGTCAAACCATTTTAAGTTTGACCAAAATTATAAAGAAAATTACAAAAATTTATAACATCAAATAGATATACTATGAAAATATAATTAATAAATAATCTAATGATACTTAATTGGTGTCATAAATATTATTATCTTATCATATAAATTTGATCAAACTTGAGATCCTTTGACTCTCCAAAGATTCTTGGAATGCCTTATAATTTGGGATGGAGGGAGTACTATTTTCATAATATGATAACATACATATCTGGAGCTATAAATGTTGACAATATTTTTTTTCTCAATTTAGTCAAATTTGAAGAAAAGCTGACTTTGGACAAGTTCTGTTTTTATGCATTACTATTTGAATAGTAACCCCATGGCGCTCAACTATCCAGGAGGACACCTTTCTTCTCCGGGCAAGGGAGTCGGGACCGTGGAATCTTCAGACATCTTGACGAAAGCCCTTTGGCCCGCAGCCGCCATTGCAGACCAAAGCCAAGCACGTTTGGGGAAATCTTTCAGCCAGGTATGCTGATGATCGCCGGCATTCGGCGCTCTCATCACTCAGGCCAACTCAACGATCCTGTAGCTGCGCCGTGCATCGACTGGCGCTCCCAAACCATCCAACGCCAAATTTTGCAAGTATACTCCCTGTGCTAACAACGCCCGAATTTTACCACCAATTCCGCTATGCCGCTCGCCCTACTACCCTTTGTGCTCATCTTCTTCCCGCTCAACATCCTGGAAGTGCACTCCTCTGCTTCAGCTTCTGGAAGGGACACCAACACCATCTTGCCTGGCCAAGTGCTTGCCGGCAGCGACAAGCTCGTCTGCAGCACCGGCAAGTACGCGCTTGGCTTCTTCCAAACCCAAACCCAAACCAGCGGTAACTCCAACTGCTGGTACTACCTGGGCATATGGATCAACAGAGTCCCCACCATAACTCCCGTGTGGGTCGCAAACGAGGACGATCCGATTGCTGATCTCACCACGGCGGTGCTCACAATCTCCCACGGCAACCTTGCCGTCCTGAACCGCACCACCAAATCCATCATCTGGTCCACCCAAGCCAACACCACAACCAACGACACGATCGCGACGCTGTCAGACGGTGGGAACCTCATCGTGCAGAGATCTTCGAGCCCATCGGATGTGATCCTGTGGCAAAGTTTCGACCACCCGACAAATAGCCTCCTCCCTGGCGCAAAGCTCGGCCGGGACAAGGTCACCGGCCTCAACCGCCGTCTTGTCTCCAGGAAGAACTCGGTGGACCAGGCACCTGGAGCCTACGCGTTGGAGCTGGACCCGACTGGTGCTGCTCAGTTCATCCTCGTGGAGTTGAATTCGGGAGTGACGTATTGGTCAAGCGGCGAATGGAACGGCCGATTCTTCGACTCTATACCAGATATGGGTGCCTATTCTGAATTTGTCGACAACAGCAAAGAGGTGTATCTTGTGACCCCCTTGAGGGACGACAACATGATCATGCGCCTTTCGTTGGAGGTTTCTGGTCAACTGAAGGCGTTCATATGGTACGAGCAGTTGCAGGATTGGGTAATTTCTGCTGTCCAGCCAAAATCTCCGTGTGATGTCTATGCAGTCTGTGGATCTTATTCAGTTTGCAATGATAATGTAAGCCCCTCTTGCGACTGTATGAAGGGCTTCTTCATCAAGTCGCTTGAGGATTGGGAGCTAGAGGATCGAAGAGGAGGGTGCATCAGAAATTCTCCATTAGATTGCAGTGACAACAAAACAACAGATGGATTCTACTCCATTCCATGCTCCCGACTGCCCCCGAATGCGCAGAGCTTAATGGTTGTTACTAATGAAGGTGAGTGTGCAAACGTTTGCTTAAGTAATTGCTCATGCACTGCATATTCCTTCAGTGATGACCATGGCTGCTATGTCTGGCATGATGAACTGTTTAATGTCAGACAACAACAGTACAGTGACCTTACTATTACCAAGGTGGAATTCCTGAAAGTTCGCCTTGCTGCAAAGGAGCTGAGAATTTCGGGAAACCACAGAAGGAAAATTCTGGTTTGGGTCGTTACCAGTGCAACTATGCTGGCTTTGTTTGGACTTGCCCTGCTGCTGATGATTTGGAGGAAACGAACGATGCGATATTGCCGCGTGTCGCACAGTGTTCAGGGTGGCAACGGAATTGTTGCATTTAGATACGCTGACTTGCAGCAGGCAACAAAAGGTTTCTCATCCAAGCTAGGGAGCGGTGGTTTTGGCTCTGTTTACAAGGGGGTTTTACCGGACGCATCCATCATAGCAGTGAAAATGCTTGATGGTCTTCGTCAAGGGGAGAAGCAATTCAGAGCTGAAGTGAGCTCAGTCGGTATGATCCAACATGTTAATTTAGTTAAACTGATTGGTTTCTGTTGCGAGGGAAATAAGAGATTGCTAGTCTACGAGTACTTGACATACGGTTCTCTTGATGTTCATTTATATCAGAACAGTGTCACATTTCTGAACTGGAAAAACAGGTATCAAATTGCCCTTGGAGTTGCAAGAGGACTGGCATATTTGCATGAGAGCTGTCAGGAATATATCATACATTGTGATATTAAGCCAGAAAACATACTTCTTGATGCATCATTCGCTCCTAAAATTGCAGACTTTGGGATGGCAAAATTGGTACAAAGAAATTTTAGCGGAGTCTTGACGACGATGAGAGGAACTGTAGGTTATCTTGCACCTGAATGGCTTAGCGGAGTGGCTATTACAACAAAAGTTGATGTTTATAGCTACGGGATGGTGTTATTGGAAATTATATCAGGAAGGAGAAACACTTATGGACAATGCACTAGTTGTAGTCACAATGATGCTTATTTTCCTCTGCAAGCTGCCAATAATCTTCTCAAGGGTGATGTGCAGAGTTTGGTGGATCCTAAGTTGTCTGGGGATGCCAATATGGAAGAGGTTGAACGAGCTTGCAGAGCTGCTTGTTGGTGCATCCAAGACAAGGAGTCCGATCGACCGGCAATGGGTGAGATTGTTCAAATTCTAGAGGGTCTGCGTGAGGTCGATGTGCCTCCGCTCCCGAAGATACTCCAAGCTGTTGCAGGAAGCCCACTATCAAGTATCAACTAGTTTGTAAATTGCATTCTTTTGGCCAAAATATATAAGTTTCTTGGAGCTACGGTACTCCCGTTACCTATTAAGAGGTAATACCAATCACATTAACATATAATATATTCTCTAGATCTGGAATACTATTCCTGGCCCTAAACCAGGAATATTTTTCTTAAGAAGAGGAAACATTGTTTCCTAGACCTAGAATATCACCTCTGCTCAATAAAAAAATATTCTATCATTATGAGATATATGTACATTAACAAAATTTTATCTAAATATGTCCATGTGAGATCTTCTTTCGAAGGATTTTGTCAGGAAGCAAGTGTTGCTGGGCCTTATGGGCCGTGGGCCAAGGCTGCTCGGTGGCTGGGTGCCGGTGTACAAAAGACACAAGCCGAGAGTACCAGGGGATGCAAGAAGATCTGAAACAATTTCTACTTTACTGTTCATCTTTATCCTTTACTTACTGTTTATCTTCTTTCCTAAGTGAATTCTTTTGTACCTAGATTTCCTATCTATAGTTCCTTCTAGATCTTTCAGACTTGTATCCTGCTACTTCTCCTGTTCCAATTCATCTCGATTACCGATTGCTGTCTAGGTGTCTGGTTGCCGGTGGCTAACCATTGGTATCAGAAACACCGGTCCTCGGTTCGGTATCTATCACCATGAGTCCTCTGGATGCCAAGCTCATCCTCGACGAGATTGCCAAGCTGAATCGGCGCTTCGACGAGTCCTACGCTCGGATGGAGCGGTGCTTCTCGCGGACCCTGGCCGCGCTGGAGCCGCGGGGCGACGCCGTCGAGCTTCGCGTCGGCAGCCCCGAGCAGTTCGGCGCGACGCAGCCCGTCGTGGCTGACAATTGGGGCGGCCTCTTCGTCGAGAACCCCGCCTTCTTCCCCGCGACCGACACCACCTTCACCGTCCCCGACGCGCCCGCCTGCATCACACCCGCGCCACCTGTTTCCGCCGCTGCTTTCGATCCCACCAAGGAGAACGAGCCCGAGGAGTCTCTTCCAGCGGAGTACCAGCACCGGATCCAGGAGCTCGAGGAGAAGCTCCAGGACGACGACATCGCGGCCCCCGAAGAGGCGCTCTCCAAGCGCCCGCCCGACGTCGCCTTCGACTCCAAGCTCTCCGGTACCGTAGGGAAGGCCACCTCCACCGACAAGCCCAGGCTATCCCTCATGTACCCGCTACCCCAGACCGACCTCGACCGCCTCTACGAGCTCGGCCGACGGAAGCTGAAGCAGGTCGTGAGCCCCATCGAGCCCGTTCCGGTGGAGCTGGCGCTGCACATCCTAGACGATACCCGCGTCGTGACGCTGCAGCGCGCCACGGGAACGCACAGCCCGCGGCTCATGGAGCGGATGGCGGACCTCAATGCGTCGTACGGCGGAGGGGAGGTCGAGTTCGTTGGCGTGGACATGCAGCGGATCTACAACGGCTTCATGCCCGACGACCCCGGCCTTCTGGGCTGCGTTCGCCTCACCTTCCGCCCCAGCTTCGTCGAGCGCGTGCTCCGTGCCTCCGCGCCGGGTGGCTACGACGGCTCCCTCGATGACGACCCTGAGTTCGGCATTCCCCACGTCGTCGCGCTGCTCGACCGAGCCATCGGTCGCGATGGCCAGGCACCCGCCGCAGCTGCCGCGCTCCGCTCCGATGCTGTAGGTGCTGCAGGTGGTGGGTTGCTGGCTTGGGAGATGGCTGTGGGGTCAGCGCAGTCCACATGTTCGACGATTTTCCTGGCTGGCGACAGCAGCTTCGCCGAGGTCTTCCTCGTACGCGTCACGGAGCTCTCCATCACCGCGGTCTCCGCGCCTCTCGCCTACACCGTCGCTCCGCACCGCGAGGCAGCCGCCACCTACATAGTGCTCGTCCCTGTCGCGGCCATCGTCGTCTCCGTCAACGGTGGAGAGCCGGGCTTCCACCTCTCCATCATCAACGACGCGAGCGCCATATCTGCGGACGCGTTCACACGCATCATGAAGGACGTCCTCGCCCACCACGGGGAGGCCTCCTCGCCGCTCCTGCTGCTGGGGCACGGACCCATGCATGCTTACGACGCCGCCTCCGACCTCTACGACCCCGCCGCTACTACTCCACACAACTGGTTCGCGCTCCAAGCGTCCCAGCACGCCGTCGAGTTCGTGACGGATTCCATCGAGCTGTCCTACTTCCACGCCATGCTGCTCTTCGTCGACGCACTACCGACTCCTGACGTCACTATGGAGCATGCCAGTCCGGGTGTACGCCAGGTGTTCGAGGTATTATCACTGCATGCTGACATCTTCTGCAACTTCTCTACTGTCTTCGAGCTGCTAGGTCATATGTCACTGGAAGTGAATGGACACCAACCATGGCCACCACCTGACGAACTGAGGTTGACGGGTTGTGCTGCTGAGTTACGGCCTACACCATGGCCGTCGTTCAACATGTCTGCGAGGTGCTCTGTCGGTCGTTGCTGTGGCTGCATTTGGAAGCCCCTGGGCCTCTACAACTTCGCAAACAAATCAGGTACAGAGCTGTGACAAGTGCTTATTACAGAGGTGCACTGGGAGTTTTGCTGTTCCATGACATTCCCTGACGCCCGAGCTTCCTTCATATAACCCGCTGGCTAGATGCTCAAGCCCATGCTGACAAGAACATTGTGATCATGCTGGTTGGCAACAAGAGTGATCTTGAGGAGCAGTGAGTAGTGAGTACTGACGATGTTGAGGAGTTTGCCGAGCGGGAGAACCTCTTCTTCATGGAGAACGAGATTTCTGTTCATGTCCTGGTAATGTCAATGTCGCACCTAGTTGATCAATCTGATGAACAAAACATACCCAGTGTTGCAGATCTGGAGCCATCAGAAATATGGAAATGGTCCACAGATTTCCCTGACATGCTTGTTGTTCTGCTAGCCGAAAGAGGAGTGGATGCCTTGGATGAAATAGACCGGATTGCTGCTGATGCCAAACTGCTGGGAACTCTAACCATAGTTGACATTCTGGCTTTCACGAGGGCTATATATGCAAGTCGTCAGAAGTTGGCTGATCAGTTTGCTGAAGTTGCTTGCGAATCTTCTATTGTGGTGTTGAGCTTCGAGCTGCCTTTTCTGCTCTCAAGAGACTTGATGGACCTCGTGCTGATAGTTTTTGTTCAGTGCGCACAATCAGGAACTACAATTACACATGCAAAGCCACTGGTTGATCGCAGCAGCAGGTCTGAAGCTAAAGTTGTCATTATCGGCAAGAAGGGTGGGGCGCTGACACATATTGCTACTGAAAATCGACATGCTAAAATGTTGAAGCTATGGCAGCATAAAGCAGATTACAATGCTGGAAATCCTGCAACTGCTCACTTCATTATGCTGTTACTTGCTACAAAGATCCTTGTTATACAGCTAGTACACATGCTTTGGGATCCAGGTGGTTGCTTTCAGTGTGCGCTGGTGAACAGTCACACAACTGGTTGGCCTGCACTTATTCTGTTGCCCCAACTTCTAGGCCTGGCCAGGAAGCGTTGCTGGAATAGAGTGCCAATCTTCACTGATACGACTGTCAAATGGTCGTTGCTTCTCAGCTCAGTATTCAACGGAGGATCATTCTAGTTGAGAGATACAGTCAAGCATTATCAGTCCATGACATCGGCTTGGGGGCAAGCCAAGGCTGCTCGGTGGCTGGGTGCCGGTGTACAAAAGACACAAGCCGAGAGTACTAGGGGATGCAAGAAGATCGGAAACCATTTCTACTTTACTGTTCATCTTTATCCTTTACTTACTGTTCATCTTCTTCCCCAGGTGAATTCCTTTTGTACCCAGATTTCCTATTTATAGTTCCTTCTAGATCTTTCAGACTTGTATCCTGCTACTTCCCCTGTTCCAATTCATCTCGATTACCGATTGCTATGTAGGTGTCTGGTTGCCGGTGGCTAACAGATTTATCGTAAGAAACGCAACGGTGTAATCAGATTCAATTTGGATATTTAGTTTAAAAATATGACGTCATCGTATCATGGGAACTAACTTTTTCCGTGCAGACTTCAAATCTTACGTGTACTTCTAGATGGTTTACGGTGGGCAACTTCTACGCATCTAGCCATTTTAGCCCACTTTAAAAATATACGGCCCACCTGAGAATCAGTGTGAAATATAATTTGCTGGCGCTTTGCTCACGTCCGAGCGTGCGGCCCCAGGAGGGTGATGCGTTGCATACCCTGCGGCTGTGCGGCTGCGGCCGTGTGCCATCGCCGTCGTCGCATAGAAGAAATCGAGCAGCACATCGCAATATCTTGGTTCAGAAGCGCCGTGATGACCGGCAGGACACGTCCCCGCCCGTTTTTTTTTCAATTTAGTCTTTTTTTTAAAAAATTTCACATTTATACTTCTGGACGTCAAAAATCCATCTTTAATCGTGGCCTATAGCGCTGAGGTAACACGTCTTGGCGCCATAGGTAAGAGGTCTGTAGTGGCGTGGCTGGAGACGTGGCTAGAGGTTGGCGCCACGATTCACAGCACCGACCTCTAAATTTAATCCTAACCTTAAATTATCATGACTAGGATATAATTGTACCATGACATGGTCATATAAAATTTTACCATGACATGGTCATATAAATTTTGGTTGCATTTTTACCATAAACAATATACTACTATATAATTGTTGACACCGATTCGGGTCACACACCGGTAGAGGCTAGATTGCCTAGAGACCGCACACGGCCTAACACGCAGCGGCGGGAGGCCCCAACGGCGAGGCCAACCAACAGGTCGACGAGGCCGATTTGACGTTCGTTCTTCGTCCGATAAACCCATGAATGCCTCCTAGGAAGACCCGTCAGGAAGACACACGGTGGGAGTACTCTAGGATCGGCAAGGCCACCTATAACGTCAACGAACCTCGTCGAGAGATGCGTCGGACAACAGGGGGTGGAAGAGCTTGAGGTAGAAGATAAAAAGTAGTAGATGTGTTTTTTGATGATTGGGTGTTGGAGACCTCAATTGGCCGTCACCCTTCAATATATGGGTGTGGCTAGCGCTCGGAAGTCCAGAAGGATGCGGCGTCCAGACAACCACGCAGCCCGCCCCTGTCCGCCTTGCCCCGCTCTGCACGCGCACCTCGCCCCCGCGGCTCCTTTCCGGCGACCCTGTTTGTTGGGACATGCCACATTCATATGGGTCGTCCCCTATAAGAGGCCCAACTAGCGCCATTGGAGTGACATGTAAAACTCAACCCCACTGAGGGGTCACTCGTAAATTGCCGCTTGTCTATATAATGCCAAGAACATGAGGGCAAGGGGGCTGGGTCCTCTCCCACTCATTTTTCGCAAATCCTAGTTGCCGCCTCACTCTCCCCACTCGTGTGTCGGAGCCTTCATCCCAGGGCCTTCTCTGTGGAGCCTCTGCACAAGACCATCATTGTGGAGCCTTCTGCGCCGAGCCCTTATACAAAACAATCATCGAGCATTCGTCCAAGACCTTCGATCCAAACCTTCGCACGGGACCTTCGTCGGTAGACCTTCTCCGGCCGAGCCTTCGTTGGGGGACCTCTCCGGCCGGGCCTTCACCAGGAGGCCTTCTGTAGATGGTCTTCACCGGGAGACTTTCTCCCGCCGGCCTTCTCATGCCGGCCTTCAGTGGGAGACCTTCTCCTGCTGGCCTTCTCTGGGAGGCCTTCTCCCGCCGGTCTTCGCCGGGAGACCTTCTCTCCTCAGCCTTCTCCGGGAGACCTTCTCCCGTCGGTCCTCTCTGGAGGCCTTCTCTCACCGGCCTTCTCCGAGGAGCTTTCTACTCTCAACCCTGTTCAGGAGGCTTGTCCCAACATTGACGCCCACCGTGCATGGTACGAGTAAATTTTTTGAGAAAGGAAGATTCAACATCAGCCTTCATCAGCATTGCGAAGGTTTGAGCTTCTGAGAACCCCGAAGGAAGGTAAGAACCTTCGGGTCAAGGTAACGTCTCCTTACACCTCCGTGAAAAAGTTGGCTAAGATAATACCTTTGGTTAAGGCTTCAACAATTCTTTTCAAAAAATATAATAAAACTTTTTAAGCTGAAGCTTCTAGAGCCTTCGGCCATTCTTGTTTTGTAAAAATAATATAATAAAAATAATGAAGCTCCTAAGCCTTCGACCTCTTTTTTGTTTTAAAAAAAGGCATCGAAGGACTGAAGCCTTCCGCCTTTCTGGTTAAGAAAAAAAATCTCCTTTCTGTTGTAAAAGAATCACCAATGCTAAACTTTGGCAAAAATAAATAAATAAATAAATAAAAATAAAAATAAATAAATAAAATAAAATTGCAAAACCAACACCGCACTGAACTTTGAGCTCAACATCTCCATGATGGTATGCCCGCATGCTAACCAGCAAACTTTGTAGGGTTTTCTGTTTGGATTATGTGCAGAGCATCTACAAGAGTTTGCCAAATCAACTTAACATCTATTTATTTTTGGCAAAACAGGAAAAATTGTGCTCTAACAGTTTGACATCCAACTTTGCAAATTTTAGCAACTTGGCAAATCTCCCCACTCCACGCGTATATTTGCGCGCTGAGCGCGAGCGCGCATCGCTCGCGCATCCGGCTTCGTGTGCATATTTAAGCGGGGCTCTTCGTTTCTTAGCGGGGTTCTTCGTTCGCTTAGCGGGCCTCTTCTTATTTTACCAAGTTCAAATGACAAACTCTTGGAGAGAGTCTATTTTTTCACTTGCCATATATTTTAACAATTTGCCAAATCACGATATTTGCCAAGTGAATTTTGGCAAACTCTTGGAGATGCTCGGGCCTTGTTTAGATTGCAAAAAAAACCCGATGAATAGTACCACTTTCGTCTTATTTGGCAAATATTGTCCGATCGTGGACCAACTAGGCTCAAAAGATTCATCTCGTGATTTCCAACTAAACTGTGTAATTAGTTATTTTTTATCTATATTTACTACTTCATACATGGGTCCAAAGATTGAGGTGATGAAGAGAGAGTGAAAAAATTCTTAACTTTTGGAGTGCATCTAAACAAGGCCTTAATTATTAAGTCTCGGTATGAGAAGGCCAGATCCGGGCAACCTAAGCCACCGGGAAAACAACGCCGCGCGTGCCAACACGCGATACTCCGCCTCCGTAGGCTGCGGCCTCCCCTCCGCTTCTGGACCCCTGGGCCGCCGTCTCCGCACTCGCCTTCGACTCCGGGGGTCCGTGTCACGGAACCTCCTGGATGCCTACGACGACGGCGCCCTCAGCCTCTACTAGCCCTGGGCATAATTAACCGAAGACCGAACCGAACTAACCGAGACTGAGACCGAAAATTTCGGTCACAAGTTCGGTCTTCAGTTTGAAGTAACTGAACTAACCGAACTTAGTTCGGTCATTACCCTCGGGTAACCGAACTAACCGAATTAACCGAACATTTAAATTTTGTTGACATAATATGTAATTTAGACTATTATTAGTGATATAATATTTATTCTAGTGGGTTTATATCAACCATCCCTCTTATCACTATGTTTAATCTATATTTTGTATTGTATTTTTGCCTTGAAATAGAAAAAATATTGGTAAAATTTGCTATAAATTACAATATTTAGTAGTTATTTTGTGAGTTCGGTTAGTTCAGTCATGACCGAGACCGAACCGAACTAACTGAGACCGAACTTGCTCGGTCCTGAGTTTTGAAACTAACCGATCGGTCTCCGTTTTTAGATGACCGAACTTTCAAAATAACTGAAGACCGAGACCGATCGGTTCGGTCAGACCGAACGCCCACGGCTAGCCTCTAGACGCCAACAGTTTCGCGCTGCTCGGAGACCCTTCGCGCCCTCCCGCGCCACGCACCCGTCGGGCCATCAGCCGTGTGGGGGTGCTCGCCACGCTCAACCTCTTCCGAGGTCGCAGCAACTCTCGAAGGTCCACCACGTCGAGCCCGCGTGCAAAGCCAAGGGGATCTCCGACTTCAAGAACGCGAAGGCTCCAGCCACATGAACGTCCAGACCTGGCCCAGTCCAGATAAGTAAACTACCATCCTCTTAACGTATCTCATTCGAGTTGCAGAAGGTTCACAGCTCATGCGCCAAGACTTCTATTTCTATTCGAGTATTTTTACATGAGCAAACTAACCAAAAGACCATGGAAGCGCTCCTATTTGAATTGCACAGGTTATTTTTATTGAGATACATACATATGAAACTAATTTTAGCCTCCAGTGATAGTGGACCTTCGTTATTGGAAGCGGGTCCCTCTTAGCTTTCTTGCGAAGGCTTATTTTCTCGCGTAAGTTCATCTGCGACCATGACAACGGGGTGTTTGGAAATAAAGAGACAAGCTATTTTACGCTCATCTGCGGCCATGACAACGGGGTGTTCGGAAATAAAGAGATAAGCTATTCCTTTTCCTCCTCGCCTCAAAATTGTTATTTATATTAACACAAAAAATGCACAAAGGGCAACACCTGCAGGGCTTGAACCTATAACCTTCCGGTATTCATGACTACTACTGAACCACCGCAACATCCAAAGCTATCGTGACAGCTAATTGTAGTTGCTTCCATTCCAAACATTGCTGGAAGGCTGGAATTCAAAATTGGTTTTCTGGGCTTGCTACATCCTCCGATGGTCAGACCACAATCGCTCAGATATCAAACGCTAACCTTTTCATATAGACGTCAAAAGCCTTCTCTAGCAGGAACACGTAACTTGACTAAGTATCCTCACCCAGGAACCAAACTAGAAGAAGTGAGTATTTCTCATCGGTCTATAAATTCTCAACAACTTATTATGCCGAATGATTTTTTTCTCTTATGATTTACTTCGTCACAATTTTCATCTAACCTTCGTCTCTCAAAGCAAATTTCAAAAATTAACCTTTGCATACAACTTGTCGCCAATGTGACCAAGAAAGTTGTCGCGATCTTCGCCACACCAAAAGCCTGGCCTGAGTGGCTATACATTCTTGGCCCTAACCCGACTAACTTAAAACACATTTTTAAATTTTTTAATCTCTTTTTGTTACTAACATGCAGGTCATCATCACAGTAAGTATCTCTTATCCTTACAAGCTAACCCTCCCATAGAGTATATTTTCTTCGTTGTATGCACGTTTTTTAATCCCCAGATACATAGTTTACATTAGATAGTAGCCCCCTATGAAATTCAGTCTTCATCACTCAGCAGCCTTCATTAGTTATTAGCCTTCATTAGTCAACGGCCTTCGTCAGTTAACAGCCTTCGTCAGTCAACGGCCTTCGTCAGGTACCAACCTTCGTCAGTTAACAACCTTCGTCAGTTATCAGCCTTCGTCAGTCAACGGCCTTCGTCAGTCAACGGCCTTCGTCAGCTACCAGCCTTCGTCAGTCAACAACCTTCGTCAGCTATCAGCCTTCGTCAGTCAATGGCCTTCGTTTGTTATCAGTCTTCGTCAGTCAGTGACCTTCACCAGTTAGTGGCTTCACCTTCATCAATCAGTGATCTTCATCGGTTATTGGCCTTCGTTAGTCAGTGACCATCGCCAGTTGCTTCGCCTTCATCAATCAGTGGTCTTCACAAGTTATTGGCCTTCGTCAGTCAATGGTCTTGGTCAATCATTTGCCTCCACCAGTCAGTACTCTCCATCAATCAGCGGTTCTCATGAAATATTCAACCTTCATCAGAGTGATCCTCTATCAGTCAATGATTTTCATCAGTCAACAGCCTTCGTCTGTCAGCAGCCTTCGTCAGTTATTGGCTTTCATCATTTGTCAGTGGCCTTCACCTAGCATTGGTTCTCAGTAGCCTTCGTCAGTTACTGGCCTTCGTCAGTTATTGACTTTCATAATTTGTTAGTGGCCTTCACCTAGTATTGGTTCTCAGCAGCCTTCGTCAGTTATTGACCTTCGTCAATCATTGTCTTTCATCATTTGTCAGTGGGCCTCAACTATCATTGGTTCTCAATAGCCTTTATCAGTCATTGGCCTTCGACATTCAACAGCCTTCGTCATTCAAGCCATCGTTTGTCAATAGCCTTCGTCATTCAGCAGCCTTCGTCTGTTAACGACCTTCGTCATTTAGCAGCTTTCGCCTATCAGCAGCCTTCGTCTGTTAGCAGCCTTTGTTATTCAGTAGCCTTCGTTGGTTAGCAGCCTTCGTCTGTTAGTAGCCTTCTAGTCAACAACCTCCATCAGAAATTGACTTCGATAGCCACCCAACCTTCAAACCCTCTAACGCTAACACTTCTCCTCACTTTTGCAGGTTGTATCGTTCAATTTTTCATTCTTAGGTCTTTATAATATGCATCAAACCGAATGTTATTTGAGCTAACCTTCGTAGGGAACTAATCCTTTTTAATTTAATATTACAAGCCATATCTATACCCGTGCAGGTTCTTAAATGGCAGCCTTCACTAGCCATCTAAAACTATGTACATCTTTCGAGGACATCATTCTTTGTGCGAAGACAATACCTTTTGCTCAAGCATAACTACCATTTTGGCAGGGTGCATGATATGCTTACCTTTTTTAATATTTTCATGCAAATGCACTTACTTGCATCATCACATACATACATGCAATACATAAATGCATTGCACCGCGGTAACCCGACAAAGACCTGTCCATGATCAGGCATCAGGGCTGTCACTCTTAAAAGCTTCAAAAGGCATTACCTGACAAAGACCTATCTGCAGCAGGCATCGAGACCTTTGCTCTCTCAAAACCTTCAAAAAATTCACTCATCGCATATTATATAAAATGACTAACCATCTTTTGCAACAAGTTGAAAGTCAGTGTCTTTCTGAGTGTCGAAAGACTCACAAGCAAGTCGATATTCGACAAGCTATAATGCCCAACCTAAGTCCCTGAAAAGCACAGAAGATCAACTCAGGTGCATTTTCACGCGACTTCTCCAGCAAATAGTCATGGCAAACCAGGATGACTCGCCTACGCCAATATATTATCAAGAGGGGGCTTCACCAACACCTTCATCGTCAACAACAATATCTACTCCACCAAGCACCTTTGTAGGAGGGTCCTCGGCAAAAGGGGCTTCACCATCATCTTCACTTACCACAACGGCTCTAGAGCCTTCGTCAGCACCTCTAGCATCAATGCTCACAATGACTTATCATCATTGCCAAGATCAAGGGGCTTCATTAACTCATTTGACACCAAGGCCTACCACACCTTTGTCAACTACTTCGACTCAAGGGGCTCATCGGCAACTCTAGCCCAAACATCTACTTCCACTACTACGACTACATCAACTACACCAAGGAAGACAGAGGATTTGGTCACGAGCACTGGCCAAGAGGGCTAGGGGAGCATGTCAGAGAACCAACAACTCAGGATCATGAAGTCTTTTTGACTAGTGCTCGTGAAAAGGCTTGAAGATGAAGACCTCCGTGTCGAGAAGGCCTCGAAGACGAAGACCCCCTTGCCGAGAAGGCTCGAGGAGAAGATCTCCGCACTAGGAAGACCTTGAAGATGAAGACCTGTGCACCAAGTAGGCTCAAAGATAAAGACCTCCGTGCCAAGAAGACCTTAGAGCCATAGACCTGCGCGTCGAGAAGATATTGGAGTAAAAGGCCTTGAAGATGAAGGCCTGCACGCTAGGTAAAGCCAATGAACCATGTCATAGAAGTGTAGAAAGAAACCGAAGCCCAAAGGTGAAGACATCCAAAAGAACAAGACATTCAGAGGTAGACACCTTAGGAATTAGAACATGCATAGGTTAGAGTCGTGCACGTGCTCTTTTCTCCATGCCCTTTTTCCCACAGGGTTTTTGGGATGGATTTTTTAGTGAGGCGTGCACATGTGGTTTGCGAAGGGCAGTCCTCGCAACCAAGGTTTGAGTTGAATTGTGCCTCTTCTAGTATGAGCATCGACTAGGTCATGTAGTACCGGCTATAACCTAGTAGATGAGGGGCTACTGTTGGGACATGCCACATTCATATGGGCCAAGTCCCCTAGAAGAGGCCCAACTAGTGCCATTCGAGTGGCATGTAAAAACCCACTCCCACCGAGGGGTCGCTTGTAAATTGTTGTTTGCCTATATAATGCCAAGAACATGAGGGCAAGGGGGGTTGGGTCCTCTCCCACTCAAGTTTTGCAAACCCTAGCTGCTGCCTCACTCTCCCCACTTGTGTGTTGGAGCCTTCATCCTTGGGCCTTCTCCGTTGAGCCTCTGTACAAGACCATCATTGCGGAGCCTTCTCCGCTGAGCCCTTATACAAAACAATCATCGAGCATTCATCCAAGACCTTCGATCCAGACCTTCTCTCGAGACCTTTGTCGGTGGACCTTCTCCGGCCGGGCCTTCGTCGGGGGACCTTCTCCAACCAGGCCTTCTCCGAGAGACCTTCTCCCGCCGGCCTTCTCCAGGAGGCCTTCTCCCACCGGCCTTTGCTGGGAGACCTTCTCCCTCCGACCTTCAGTGGGAGACCTTCTCCCCTCAGCCTTATGTGGGAGACCTTCTCCCGTCGGCCCTCTCTAGGAGGCCTTCTCTCACCGGCCTTCTTTGAGGGACCTTCTCCGAGGAGCCTTCTCCTCTCAACCCTGTTCGGGAGGCTTGTCCCAACACCGTTTCTCTCTCTCTCTCTGCGCGGGCAGGACCTGAGAGCTAGGATGAGGATGAGCGCGCCCCCATCAGCTAGACCCAGGCGCGCCACACATTCTAATCACTGGCACCCGACTCACCACGCCCGGGCCGTACCCCAATTACTCCATGAACACACCTCTAAAATATGAAACAGTTGAATGCAACATAGTCCGAACAGACAAAACATTTGGAACATACACTTAAAACATGTGTGTGAAATATATGCAATATCTAGATAAAACACTTGCAACTTGCAACATAAAAATATTTACTGCAACATAAGACTAAAACAGCTGAGACCATTGGAACATACTCTTTCAACATGTGTGAAACATATGCAACATCCAAATAAAAAACGCTTGCATACATATGTCTGAAAACAGATGAAACATTTTGAACAAATGCTTGCAACATGTCTCTGAAACACTTGCAACATTCCAATCTACTTTTGTAACATCCACATGAAACACTTGCAACATACCTCTGAAACATCTAAAACACTTGAAACATATGTTTGCAACATGTCAGGCACAACAATCTAGTGGGTGGCGACCACCATGTCAGGCGTGCTGAGAAACTTGATAACCGCCTCGATGGGCAGATTGGGGTTGGGAGACGGCGGAGTGAAGAGCACCATGGACTTGCCCCCCCCGCGCGAGCTTCTTCTGCTACTGGGGCGCGAGGAGCCTCGACGCCGGCGCGAAGTGCGGCGAGCGCAGGGCGGAGGAAGTAGAGCGGAGCCTGCGGCGAGTGCGTGAGATGGAGTGAGAGATATATTTTTTATTTAGGAAGACGGCGCCCGGTTGGACGGACATCCTTACAGTATCATTATCGTTATTATATAGGGCGGCTGGTCTTTCCTAGATATAGAGCATCTCCAAGAGTTCCCTAAATTCCTTCCTAATCCTTGGTTTTTAGCAAGATAAGAAAAAAACCCTCTCCAACAACTTCTAATTCATTCTCCAAATCTTTTATAACTTAAAAAAAGTCACGCTGTTTCGCGTAAAGTTACGTGCTTCCGTGTCGCGCGTATCTTATCTCTCCCGCGCGTGTTTGTTGGCTAATCTAAAGGTGGAAGGGTGTAGAAAAAATAAAAGTAGGAAATAGTTCCTGATACAAATGTACAAGAGAGAAAGAATATATAAAAATGTTTAGAATAATTTAGAAATAGTATATGATTTCCTGATTTAAAATTATCTTCTATATTTTAGAAGTGGATTATTAGAAACTCTTGGAGATGACCTTTTTTATTCCTTCCAATATTTTTTTAGGAGCCGTAAAACTTCATATTTTTAGGAAGAAAATTTTGGATACTCTTGGAGATGCTCTACTTCCAAACTATATTTCAGGGAGAACATGTTTTCCAAAACAATTATGGCATGTACCTGGAATAATCCACATCTTTGCACAATGGTCTGAGCTGGCTTCTCACCACTGTCTATGCTCTACTTAGAGCAACTCCAAGAGTAGCCAAAAATAGATTCTAAAATCCATCATTTATCCATTGTCTAAAATAAACAATCTCAAAAAACGCTAGAGTACTCCAACACCCTCATTCACTGAGCACTGGAATTCGTAGATGGCAAGCACTCTGGTTATACCTGCCAGGTCTAGCGATCGAGGATTGCGGGATGGAAAGTTAGTAAATTTGGAGTGGGCTTGGAGAGTCTGTTGGAGACTATTTTGGGTCCAAAATAGCTAAATATGGCTTCACAGATTATTTTAGCTAATCTGTTAGAGATGCTCTTATGAAGGCAAACGTGAACCGTTGAAATGGTTTCATAATATTCAGATGACTGATGATTACGTACGTGTAGGAGACTAAAATTGGTGTGGAACGATGATTGTTTTGCTGATTATTGTTGACACTATACGAATTTGGCTTAGTCGTATATTACATAAATGTCAGATATAGCAAAATTAACATGTTAATTTATTTGGCCATCGACATCTATATACTCTCTCCGTTCCAAATTATAAGTCGTTTTGACTTTTTTAGTTTATCCATTTCGCTAGACATATTATTTAACTAGATGCGTAGCAAAATGGATGTACTAAGCCAAATCAACTTATAATTTGGAACGGATGGAGTATATTGTTATTATATTTCTCGGCCAATTATTCGGGCGTGGAATATTTGGGTGAATCGGCGAAGACGAATTGCAGCAACATATGGATGTCGGCTTGCTCAAAATATCACGTGAATGAAACGACAAAGGAAAGATCATTGGCTAGGTGTTGGATTTGGAAATAAATATACGTTTCCAGGCTCCAGGTGCATCACGTATCACTTTTTTTTTGAACTTCATCACGTATGACTTGCTTGATGGATGAAGGTGTTCGTACACATGCTGAAAAGGAAGCAAGCGGGCAACGTAGAACCTAGAGATGGCAGTGCTTGCATGGATTAGAATCCATCAGCGATACGTGGAGGAAGGAAGCAAAATACAATTTCGACTTACGGCTTTGAATTAGCACGTACGACTGGACCGAAGGACTTAGAGGCAGGAGTCTAATCGGAAACTATCTCATTCGCCGATTATGGAAGAGGCTTTTACACGTGTGCCATTAAAAAAAGTTTGTAATTATGCACAATACATTAAAAAAGTTGAGCTCCCACGAGTGCCATCGTGTTGAACTTCTTTGCTCTCCATGCCATTCCGTCCGTTTTTCTGCCTAACGGTGTCAAACATGACCATTTAGCCCTACCATGGGGTCCATTTGTCAGCCACCAAACTTCTGCCCCCAGCCACTGCCATCTGCTGCTACGCTCGTCACTCAGTAGCTGCTGCACCCGTCTCCCTCCACGCAACTGCTGCACCCATCGTCGTCCTCATCCATCTCCTCGTCGTGGCAGCATGCGCTGCTGCCGCAGGAGGAGGAGCTGTTGCTGTCCTCCATGTCGTCATCGGCCATGGCTACCATACCGAGCGAGCGAGACCTAGCACAAGGCACCGCAGCATGCACGCGTTGGCCGCGTCCACCGTCGATGTAGCAGAACCTCGCAATGAGCTCGAATGACTCGGGAAGGAGGCCATGAGGCGTGCGTACCTGAGGACTGACGTCGACTTCTCCTCCACCTCCAGGCGCTGCTCCGCAACGGCCGCCTCATGGTGTCCAACGCCGGCCAGCCTGCAAAAGGACCGGATGTTCGCGCACGACTGACCATGGTGGCTCGCCGGCCTGTCTGCATGGCCCGTCCATGGCCCGAGCCTCGCCGGGGCGGGGCGAACGGCATCGGGGCGGAGCCTCGTCGGCTAGAGCGCGCGCTCGCAGATCCCATGGGGCCACGATGGGAGAAGTGCTCGGACGTGGCGCTGCACTCGTTTGCACTAGCTTGCAGCGTTGCTGTCGCGCTCGCGTGCGGCGTGCGGGCACGCTTGCCTGTGTTGGCCATGCTCGTCTGCGTCGGAGGAGCCGTGCTCCCGCGCCGCTGTGCTCACTGTCGCTTGTTGTCACGAAGACCGCCGCTGCGAAGGCCACACCGCTGTCATGCTCGCTGCCGTGCCGTAGGCCACCTCCGCGAAGGTCGCGCCGCCGTGCAACAGGTTGCCGCAGCCGCGCAGACCGCGCTTGCGATGACGATGACGGTCACGAGCACAAGGAAGCGAGCTTTGCCGCAGCCGGTGGCCCGACCACTTGCCTCGACGGCGAACACTTCGCCCATCCGTTGCGTCGCTGTCTCTCATGGCCGAGCTCCACCACAAAGACGCGGTGCGGGGGATCTCGTTCCCGGCCGGCCGTCGTGGGGGGAGCTCCGCGACTTCCTCGTCCTCGCCTCCGTGGGCGCGGGTGCGGGTGCAGGGGCCCTCCGCCCCGGCCACCGCGGGCGCGTGCGGACGAGAGTCCGAGAGCCGCGAGAGGATAGAGATGAGAGGGGTATTTTCGACCTTTTGACTGACAGGACCCAGGACTCCTAAACGGCGAAAAATGAACGGAATACGAACGGAATGACATGAAGAGCAAAGAAGTTCAACACGATGGCACTCGTGGGAGCTCAACTTTTTTAATGGCTTATGTGTAATTACAAACTTTTTTAATGGCACACATGTAAAAGCCTCATTATGGAAACAGTCTTCTTTGCCGATTGTTATGCCAACTGGAATGAAATAGAAATTCGTTCCACCAGTCCTTGACTTTGCTTACTTAAATGATTGAGGGCTAAGTAACGTTGATTGGACCGCGCTTCGGTCAACTACCGAACTGCAGTTCGCCACCAATATGCGTGTGTGCTTCTGGCTGGCGCCTTCATAATTTTTCAGTCGTCCAGGCTGCTAGCAACGCAATAGAAAATGAGCATTCCGCTGACCGACAGTACTAGAAGATGGGAAAAGAAACACCTAATAATGATTACTTGTAGTTAATTTCATTCTCAATTTCTCATTAGTTGTCCACTGCTCCTATTTAGCAGCTTAATTCGTTCTGTCTCCCGCTGATCCATCTCCCGTTCCGCCATTTATCTCTGCCATGCATCTTCTCCGTCCTTTTGTTCTCCCTGTGTTCATTTCCTTCATACTGCACGCACCCTTGCCCTCCGCCGCCGCAGACACGCTCCGACGCGGCCATGCGCTTGCCGGCATAGAGAAGCTTGTCTCGGCCAATGGCAAGTTCGCGCTCGGCTTCTTCCAAACAGGGAGCTCGTCCTCGTCCTCTAAAAACGCTCCCAACTCCTACCTCGGCATATGGTTCGACAAAGTTCCCGTGCTGACCCCTGTGTGGACAGCCAACAGGGACAATCCGATCTCCAATTCCACTTCGCCGGAGCTCATCATTTCCGGCGACGGCAACATGGTTGTCTTAGCTCAGGGCACCACCATCTGGTCTACCCGGGCAAGCACAACAACCAACGATACCGTCGCTGTGCTCTTGGGCAATGGCAACCTTGTCCTACGGAGCTCCTCCAACTCTTCGCTCACATTCTGGGAAAGCTTCGACTACCCGACAGACACAATGCTACCCAGTGAAAAGATTGGATGGAACAAGGCCACCGGCTTGAACCGCCGACTTGTTTCGAGGAAGAATTCCATTGATCTATCTTCAGGTAGATACTCCTCGAGGATGGACCACGATGGGGTTGCCAGGATGCTATGGAACTCATCTGTTGTGTATTGGTCTAGCACGTGGAATGGTAGATCCTTCAGCGCGGTACCAGAGATGTCTGCAGGTTCCGGCCCTATAGCCAATTATACCTTCGTCAACAACGACCAAGAGCTTTACTTCACCTACAACATATTTGATGAGAGCATAATCATACACACTAGGCTGCATGTCTCTGGTCAAAGCCAAGGGCGCATTTGGACCGGGCAGGATTGGATGACAGTGAACAACCAGCCAGCACATCACTGTGATGTGTATGCTGTCTGTGGCCCTTTCACGGTCTGCACTTCTAATGCAGATCCTTATTGCAGTTGCATGAAGGGATTCTCTGTAAGATCACCTGCGGATTGGGAGATAGAGGACAGAACAGGCGGGTGCATCAGAAACACTCCACTGAACTGCGGCGCCGAGGATGGAAACAAAACAGGTATGGCAGACAAATTCTACTCTATGCCAGGAATTAGGTTGCCCAAGAATGGCAAAATCATGCCGAATACATCAAGCACGAAAGAATGCGCAAAAGTTTGTTTGAGTAATTGCTCTTGCACTGCATATTCTTACGGAAAAGATGGTTGCTCTATCTGGCATGACGAGTTACTTAATGTAGCTACTGACGGTAATGAAGAAATGATTTACCTTCGCCTTGCTGCAGAAGAGTTACAGAGTGGGAAAGGCAATAGGAGTGGCATGGTCATTTGTGTTGCCGTTGGCACAAGCATTGCTGCTTTGGTTTTTATTCTCCTCATATTGATTTGGAGGAATGGGAAGTGGTCTAGACCCCTAGTAGACAATGATGAAGGTAGTGTTGGTATAATTGCATTCAAATATTCTGACTTGCAAGATGCAACAAAAAAATTCTCGGAGAAGCTAGGTGCGGGTGGTTTTGGTTCTGTATTTAAGGGATGCCTAAGTGAGTCGATTGCCATAGCAGTGAAAAGGCTTGATGGTGCTCGACAAGGAGAGAAGCAATTCAGGGCAGAAGTAAATTCAATTGGAATCATCCAACATATAAATTTAGTGAAATTGATTGGATTTTGCTGTGAAGGTGATAGGAGGTTACTCGTGTATGAGCACATGCCAAATGGCTCCCTGGATTCTCATCTATTCGAAAGTCTTGGTACAACTTTAGATTGGAACATTAGATACAAAATAGCTATTGGAGTTGCTAGAGGTCTAGCATACTTGCACCATGGTTGTCGAGACTGCATCATACACTGTGACATCAAACCACAGAACATACTTCTAGATGAATCATTTGTTCCAAAAATCGCAGATTTTGGGATGGCAAAGTTTCTCGGGAGGGATTTCAGCCATGTTGTGACTACAATGCGAGGAACTGTCGGATATCTTGCTCCAGAATGGATCAGTGGAACACCTATTACTCCCAAAGTTGATGTTTATAGCTACGGGATGGTCTTGCTAGAGATCATATCAGGAAAGAGGAACTCTATTCAACATTCATCCAGCGAAATTGAAGGCCAAGGAGACTATTTACCTGTGCAAGTTGCACACAAGCTTCTCCATGGAGACATTTTGAGAGTTGTGGATGCAAACTTGCATGGCGAGATGAACATGGAGGAAGTCGAAAGGGTTTGCAAAATCGCATGTTGGTGCATCCAAGATAGTGAGTTTGATCGGCCCACAATGATTGAGGTGGTACAATTTCTCAAGGGAATATGCGAACCAGAAATTCCTCCAATGCCAATGCTACTCTATGCTTTTGCCGTAGGCGACTCCATATCAGCTGGGATCAGAGTGTAGTCTGTAGCTTTTCAGCAAATTCAATAATCCATGAAATGTCTATCAGTTGCTATGGCAAATAAATTTGTTTTCTGTAACATGTAATATTTCTATATACCCTAAGATTTGTAACACGTCGGGCTTCAATGTGCTAATAGGTCCTTTCATACAAATAAAGTTAGTAATTGTCTCATAAACAGGCCTCTAAGTAGCCCACTTTGACTATCAACAATTACTGTTATTAACACCCAACCCTTCTTTTAGGATAATTGTATTGCCTAGCTTCTTGTACCTCCTTCACTTGTAGTACAAGTTGTACTCCCTCTGTACATAGCTATATATACATATGAAAGGCACCCCCTACAATGGGTGCATGGTGATTCCCCCAATACCTTACTACATGGTATCCAAGACTCGGGCCTAGGTCCTATCGTCGTCCCTCCTGCTGTCGTGTCGCACCTCTCCTCCCTTTCCCACCCCTCCATGATCTAGCTGGCAGCACCGATACTCTGCTGCCACACCACCACCATCTCCCCCATCTCTAAGAAGATGATGGCGTCGACCTCCAGCGTCACGTCTACCGCCCTCACCAACTCCTCCTCTGGATCGGATTTAGCACTGGCCTTCAACATCCCGCCGTACGCCACCATCGCCATCAAGTCTCATCCACCGATCACCCTCGAGTCGAAGCGCCCTAACTTCACTTGCTGCCTTGCTGGTCAGCCTTCTTCCGCTCCCTGTGCAGTAAATTAGGTCTCCCCGCACGTCGACAACACGATGGTGATGTGTCCCAATGACCCAACTTGGGCGGTAGCTGATTCATGCGTCCCTAACTGCCTTCTCAACTTCGTCACTGACGACATCCTTGGCCTCACCCTTGAGCTAGATTAGACCGCCCACTGGCTATGGACTACGATTGCGCGCCTCTTCTAGGCGAACAAGGTTCCCCGCACCGTCTTCCTAAGTCACGAGTTCCACTCCATGACTCAGGGCGACCTGTCCACCAACGAGTTTTGCCAGAAGATGAAGGCCATCACTGATGCACTGCGTGACATCGGCCACACCATTGTCAACTCACAGCTCATCCTCAAACCTCACTTTTCTAGCACCTCCGACAATATTAGTCTCGCTAACGAGGGCAAGGTCACATCATAGACAGCCCTCTATGCGAGATCCCCTTACTCTTTCTCCTTCATTGTAACCCCTCGATTTGGGTTCTCTCGAATACAAAGGACTACTCACTACTGGATGTAGGGCCTTGATAGCCCAAATCGGGATACATCGGTGTGTCTTCTCTCATGTTCTTGATTACCCGAGCCACCGAAGACCCACACTCCTGATATCCGATGAACAACGATGCTTGCCGTGGTGACGAACCTACGACACCTATCTAGTCTGGTAATCCACCACGTCTTTATAGGCAAGTTCTTAAAGGGTAAGGCACCAGTAAAAGGGTAGCTGCTTCAAGTAGGAGTTGCATCTCCTATTGTCTCACCTACCGCCTAGTATACTTGTTGTGTGGACTCAATTTATGTGTTACATTTATTTGACTAAGGTAGAATCATAGAAGTAGAGAGTTGAATCACAAGAAACTTACACTCACTTGTTATCCTCCCACCTAGCTATACCTTACTAATTGTCCTTAGGTTATCTTTGTCTTGACTTGTTGCATCACCCCTTCCTAGCATATTTCGCCCCCTTACACTGGTTGATACGTAGTTTTGGTAAACACAAGGATTTCTCATTTATTATTATTCCTAGCTACCACTTTCCCATGAGATAAAATAAATAATGATACCTTAGAATACTCCCAAGTGAAGTGCTACAACTGTATATTCTATGCGCTTGTGGAATTCTCTAATAGACATAAGAAATACCAACATCCCATCAGAGCAATGGCACCTGAAGAGGTGTAAAACGTCTGACTCAGTGGGAGAAAGACTCAAACCGAGTCGATCCCCAGGTAACAGTAATACATTTTTTTCATACAAACAATTCTTTTTGCCAAAAACCCTGTTACCTTCTTTCTTTCTAGTAGGTGAGTTGGGGAGAGAGCATTTGTCCTCTACTAGGCCACATGCACAATGACCCAAGGGGATCATGAGCTTGACAATACAAGCGGAGGGCTCGAGGCGGTTCAGGCACCCTGTCCTATCAATCCTTCTTTTCAAACAGGACACAATGATGCGTGATGACCAAGGCCCACACAGGTACTTGAGCACCTGGGGAACTAGAGTCCCTATGCGCAAAATGCTCCTGCTCGAATTACTCTTGGCACCCGAGAGGCAATCTCTACACCAAAGCAGAACACATAAACACCTCGATACTCAAGGGTGGCTAATGCCACCAAATTCATTGGCACCCGAGGATTGATAATCGGGACCAACAGAACCCGAGGATTGCAGGGGATTGCGACACCCGAAGGATAGAGCAAATCGACTAGCTCATCATTAAGTCCTATGGGGGCTACTGTCTGATATATGTACCCGAGGTACCTACACCGCCCGTATATTTGGCCCATGCCTATCTACTGGGCTTAAGACGACGAGGGATGAAGCCCGAGGTCAGGTGATCCAACCAACTTGGAGATCAAGTCATACTGTGGATATCCGCCGCCATCGTATCCACGCGATAGGATAGAATCATTCTATTGTGCATTCCATGCAACAAACTAGGAAGCCAATCTATTAGCCAATCGGATCTATTGTAACCCTACTCCCTCAGGCTATATAAGGGGGAGTAGGAGCCCCCCCGATCAGGATCCCATCTTCTACATTCTAGCGCATAGCTAGATGCAGCAGAGCCCCTGTAACCGAGCATACGAATATAAAGAGATCCACCTTCAAACTGGATGTACAACACCACTTGCTCGAACCAGTATAATCTCTGTGTCTTGTGTGCTACCATCTGATTCTTCATATGTGATTTGCCGCTAGGTATTGCCAGAGCTAATTCTGCTGACATGCAACACCGATGAAGGGTCATTAGTGATGTGTGTTTACACATTACCGATCTTATCAGAGTCGTAATGTAAGTGACTCCTTTTTTGTGTCTCTAATAACCATCTAGATGCGTCTCTAACATGCAAATCTGACATAGTGCACTAAAAAGGAAACAAAAAGAATAGGAACTAAAAACAACAACCAATTTTCTTTTTTTACCGACACTCTTGCTCTTGCTGGAATAGCATCACTCCATCATATCTTCATGAGTTGACCGAAGCAGCTCATGTGGATTCCGTGCTTCATTGTCGAAGACTCATTAACAAAGTTCCATTCGTATGTTCCATGTTTTACAAACAACCACCATGGCCCTTGGTTGATCCTAGAAACTCCCTTGCGGGGATAGAAATTCACTCCATCAACCTACTTTGTCAACCACCGGCTGCACCAGCACCTTTTTATCCCACCATTTTGCATGTCACAATTGTCGATGCCCTCTTTTCTGATTCCTTGGATGTTGACTCATGGTTGGAGTTCTCTCCCTAGTACCTCTAGTATTGGCAATACCAATGGGTGACTTCATCTTCATTGTGTTTCCGGTCCAAGCAAATCTAGAGTACGCTTCGTTCATGGTGGGTCGACAACATTGTCCTCAACATCGACCTTTGTAAGGTCCAAATGGATAGCGCGGGGGGGGGGGGGGGGGTGAATAGCCTAATTAGAAAATCTACAAGCTTCACTAAACAACCACGTTAGTATAAAAGATGGCTAAGCTAATTCTAGCACTAGCTCAACTACACTATGCAAGCCACCTATACAATTCTAGTGAAGCAAGGCTATGATCTCTAATACACACCAACAAGACTAAGTCACTAAGCTACTTACTCCTATGTGATAAAAGCTACACTAAGCAAACTACACTAGGACTAGTACAAGAAAGTGAAGAGCAAGTGACTTGATTCTTATACCAACGATGTAGAGAAGTAATGCACTCGAAGAATCAATCACAATGATCAATCACAAGAGAAATCCTCGGCAAAGAGATGACACAAGATTTTTACCGAGGTTCACTTGCTTCCCGGCAAGCTACTCCTCGTTGTGGCGATGCACCCACTTGTCGGTTCGTGAGCTAATCGACTATCAAGAGTCGAGCCCTCGGCGGGCACCGCACAACCGCACACAAGATGGGGATCCTCCAAGCCACGAGCTCCACTAGAGTATCCAATTTGCGAACTCCCACGGGGAAGGATCAAGAACCCCTTACAACGCTTGGTGAGGGCTCTAACAATCTTCAATTATGAGCTCAATCACCTCCGCTGCTCCAAGCCGTCTACCGTGTCGGGAAACACGGAAGAGTAACAAGAAATCCGCAACAACTCGAAGATCAAGTGCCTCTAGAATGCAACTCTCAAGCAATGCACTTGAATCTCACTCAATCTCACTCAACATGTGCAACCAAGCAAAGAGATGAGTGGAGGGGTTGTTCTCTAGCTCAAAGGATGTCTCTAGGTCTTAAAATGTGCAAGAGTTACCCTCAAACCCTGGACATCTTCTATTTATAGCGAAGGGGTACGCAGCTAGCCGTTACTGGACAACACAGTTAAAAATGAGCTGACCGGACGTGTTCGGTCACTACAGGACAAGCATGAACAGTGCGCGTCAGAAGTTACCGTTGCCGTGACCGTACGTGCTGCACCTGGCGTCCGGTCGGAGTCCACTAAGCTGCCACCGTGACCGGACGCGTCCGATCGCACGTGACCGGACACGCCGCGCGTTCGGTCGGCTCTAAGACTAGCTCTGCCCCTCTAGGTGCCTGACCGGACGCTCCGGTTCCATGAGGGACCGGACACGCCGGTTGCAAACCCTAGCACCCGAGCGCCTGACAGCTGTTGAGAAGTGACCGGACGCGTCCGGTCAAACTACGACCGTGTCCGGTGCAGCGTCCGGTCACCATAGTGATCGCTGTTCGCCTCCGTTTCTTTTCCGACTTCCAGCGCAGTAGAAAATAGGCGTTTCACTTCCCCCAAAAGCGCCGAATCCCGCCGAGCTTGCTCGGCGGGAGGGAGAGAGGAACCCAAACCCCTCTCTACTGCTTAAACTTCACCGCCTTCGTAAATGTGCTAACACTACCAAGTGTACACCACCATGTGCATGTGTGTTAGCATTTCACAAACATTTTCAAGGCGTTATGTTAGCTCTCTACTAGATCCTAATGCATATGCTCAAGACATTGATCTAGTGGCACTTGATTCCCGAGCTAACCATGATTGCCCCTCTTGATAGTCGGCTATGTATCCTAAATCCGGTCAATCACTTCTCTACTCATCTTAGACCGGCAAAAGAAAAACCCTATGGTTATACCTTTGCCTTGCGCTCTTAGATCCTTCTCCTCCACTTGATCATCATGTCCATCATATTATGTGCATCTCCACCATGATCATCATTTCATGTCAATGCACCATTTCTTTGTGATCTTGTGGCCACCACTCCTTGCCACGTACACCTTCATCACATGTGTTGCTTATGCCTAACTCAAAACACTTAACATATGGCATTAGCAACTTGGTGTCATGTAACACCCAAATTTTAGAGTTAACAAATTTTAAATAATTTAGATAACAATTAATGAGAAGTTAAAAATTTTTTAAAAAAATATTTGGTGTTGCATTCATGCTGTTGCATTTATTTTATTTTGTGGTGTGGTTATATTGGTTTTGTTTTATTTGATTTGGTTTAGAAAAATTTGATTTGAAAATGTGTTTGGAAAATTTGAAAAGAAAAGAAACAAAAGAAAAAAAAAAAGAGAAAACAACTTACCTACTTACCTGGCAGCCGCCGGCCCGCTTACCTCTCCGCCTGGGCCGCACGGTGGGCCGCTGTTTTCCTTCTCCGCGCCAGCGCCGCGCCTGCCGCGTGGGCCGCCCAGCGCCGCAGCGGCCCAGCAGCCGAGCCCGCCCAGCCGCGCCTTCTCTCCTTGTTTCGCTGACAGGTGGGGCCCGGACGTCGGTCTTCTTCTACCTCTCGTATTCGTTCCGGACTCCAAACCGAACACGACCATGTCGGTCGGTTCCGAGATTTCCGGGACTTCCTAACCGTATACGGCAACTTGGGGTTACAAATAGGAAGTTGTGACCCTCTATTTCTCGTTTTCCATCTAAAACCCGAGCTTCATCACGTGATTTTGAGCATAGGAGGTCGGAACCCTAGGCTCTTTCGGTTGGTCGCCGGTGGAGCTTGTGGGTAGGTTCGGGCTCTTTTTCTTCGCATTGGTGAGTTCGCTGTCTCCTCCTCTTTCTTCCCGTGCTTTCCTTTTGTGTTGAGACGCTGTGAATCACGGTTTTGGTGAGCTCCGGTGAACTGGTAATGGCGCCGCCGCCCTATCCTAGTCGCATCCCAATTATGCGCTATCGTAGCCTTCCTAAACTATGTAGACAAGTTCGGGGGGATCTTCTCTTTTGAATGGTGTCAGTTGGGGGATGTTTGGTGGTCGGGAACGACGAGGCCGAACTTTTTCGGCGAGTTCATGGCGGCGGCCATGGTGACCGTCGGCCGGAGATGTGGTTGATGGCCGGCGTCGTCTTTCTCTCTCTCCTAGAATGAATGGTGATTGTCCGATCTTGCGTCAACGGTCAAGATTAGAAGATACCCCTTCGCGGGGTAGATTTATTAAAGAGCCCCTGGATTTCTTCATAATAGAACCCGCAGTCCTTAGCGTATTGTCTGAAATACGTTTTCGTGTTTTGAAAGCGTATTTTCTCCCGGATAAGTCAAAAATACGTTTTCAGGTATTTACAGTTTTGCCACTAGAATTGTTTTGGTCATAAAATCTTCGTTTTAACTCCGATTTGATCCGTTCAAATTGCGTTAGGTTCGTATTTGCGAGCTCTACATGTTAGTGTAGTTGTACAGTTAGTTTTGATAGTTTATTTTTCGAGGTTATAATTAAGTATTTATTTATCTATAGGAAATCTTAGAAAATTCATAACTTTCACGTTTTAACTCCGAATTTGGTGATCTTTGCGTCTGTGTGATCGTAGAAACGTGTAGAAGAGTTTTATAAGTTTTTATTACTGTTTTGCTACTGTTGGTGTACTGTTCTAATTATATCTCTTTGTTTGCTTCGTGTATGTTTGATTGGATGCATGTGTGTTGTTGATTGATGATCGAATATAGAAGGTGAGCAGTATTTGGACGATTCGGAGTATTACTTTGAGCCAAGTCAGCAGTATCACTTGGAGAGCTTTGATCAAGGCAAGTATAACACAGGACTATCCTTGTTACCTATACATTGAATTATCATACATATGCATGTGCTTACCTTGACAACCTTAGAGATTATAACTTAGTGATTGTTATCTTGATTCCTTGTCAACCTTGGGAATGCATATGGGTAGCTACTGCTAGTGCTTAAACTAAGAACAATGATCTTGTAATTTGATTAATGGATTAAGCAATCAACTATTAAGATGATTTTATTATTGTTAAAAGGGGGCTAGAGCTTGTGTATTATTTTGATGCTCTGGTTTCTCTCCATAAGGACTTATCTGTAAGTGATAACCGGGATATACAGTACAGCTGTGAGGGCTATATGGCTCTGGCTTTAGTTGTTCAAGAGACCTTTTCTAGCTTGTTAGAGGTTACCTTAAATGGCGTAAGAATGGCTTGCCATGTTGGGTGTAGTCCGAGCCCCTGGCCTAGTGTGTATAGGCTGCGGTTGTTGTGCCACAGGGAAGGGGGGTTCTACATCTGCCTGCCGAGTGAAATCTAATGGCCCTAACTTGTTAGACGAACTTTTGAGTGGCTTTATATGGTTCTCGGGTGTTTGGGCTTGATCTCCCCACTCATTTGGAAATCATGACTTACAGTGAAAGTGTACACCTCTGCGCAGAGTTAAAAACTGGTATACTAGCCGTGCTCACGGATACGAGCGGCCTTGGGGATTCTTATGGAATAGTTGATCATAACTGTTAAATCATGCTTAATTATTGTTGATTATTATTATGCTCATGTTAATGCTATTCATTATCCTTATTACAATTGATCATTGGTTCTTTAATGGGAAGTGGTTTATCTTGATGCTACTCAATTGCTAATATATGATTAAAAAGCTAAACGCAGTTAAACAGTGTCTAGCCTTTTTGAGCCTCATGAACCCTGTGTTATATTTGCGGAGTTCGACATGAACTCACTCTTGCTATTTCCACCATAACAGATGAAGATAATGAGGAAGATTATCGGAATGAGTACTAGTCTTGATGTCAACCAGTCAACCGTGTCCCTGTGTGGAGTTTCCGCTGAAGAATTATTATTAGTTATTATTATTATCTATCGTTCAAGACTATGTCTTAAATACTTATTCGTTATGTAATAAGCACTGTGATGATACTTTGTAATTTGTCAACTTATGTGTGCGACTGGTTCCTGGGGCGCACATGAGTCTTTTATACATCCTATTTTTGTCCTTAAAAATGGGTGTGACAGATTTGAGTAAGAAGTTTTCTATTTATTGTGATGCTTCTCGTCAAGGCTTGGGATGTGTTCTTATGCAAGAAGGCAGAGTTGTGGCTTATGCATCTAGGCAGTTGAGAAAGCATGAGTTGAATTATCCTACACATGATTTGGAATTAGCAGCTGTAGTTCATGCTTTAAAGATTTGGAGACATTATTTGATTGGACATAAGAGTGATATATACACTGATCATAAGAGTTTGAAGTATATTTTCACTCAGTCAGATCTGAATTTGAGGCAACGCAGATGGTTAGAGTTGATTAAGGATTATGATATTGAGATACACTATCATCCTGGTAAGGCTAATGTAGTAGCTGATGCTCTTAGTAGGAAAAGCTATGTCAATGAGATACGGACATTATCTATGACTAGTGAGTTATGTGCTGAATTTGAATATTTGAATTTGGGAATTGTTACTAATACAATGGAATTAGTGATAGAGCCTACATTAGAGCAAGAAATTTACAAGGGGCAGTTGAAGGATGAGAAACTAAAGAAGATAGCGGAAGATATAGTGATTGGTAAGTCACCAGGCTTTCGAATGGATGATAATGGAATTTTGTGGTTTGGAAAGAGGCTGTGTGTACCTGAGGATCAAACTGTTAGACAGGCAATTCTTCGCGAAGCTCATGAGTCAGCTTATTCTATTCATCCTGGTAGTACTAAGATGTATTTGGATCTGAAACAGAAATATTGGTGGGTTGGATTAAAGCGAGATGTGGCTGAGTATGTGGCATTGTGTGACACTTGTCAGAGAGTGAAAGCAGAGCATCAGAGACCTGCTGGATTGTTACAACCAATGAAGATTCCTGAATGGAAGTGGGAGGAAGTTGGTATGGATTTTATAGTAGGGTTACCTCGTACTCAGAAAGGTTATGACTCTATTTGGGTGATAGTAGATCGGTTAACTAAAGTTGCTCATTTTATACCAGTTAAGACTACTTACCATGGACCAAAATTGGCAGAGTTGTATATAGAGAGAATAGTCTGTTTGCATGGAGTACCAAAGAAGATTGTATCTGATCGAGGATCGCAGTTTACGTCGCATTTTTGGAAAGCTGTGCATGAATCATTGGGAACAAAATTGAATTTTAGTACAGCATATCATCCACAGACAGATGGACAGACTGAAAGGACCAATCAGGTATTAGAGGATATGTTGAGAGCTTGTGCATTGCAATATGGAACTAGTTGGGATAAGAGTTTGCCTTATGCAGAATTTTCTTACAATAATAGTTATCAACAGAGTCTTAAGATGGCACCGTTTGAAGCTTTGTATGGACGTAAGTGTAGAACTCCATTGTTTTGGGATCAGACAGGTGAATCTCAGGTGTTTGGTACAGATGTTCTTAGAAACGCAGAAGATCAAGTGCGAGTGATTCGTGAGAATTTGAGAGTAGCACAGTCTCGTCAGAAGAGTTATGCTGACAATAGAAGAAGAGATTTAGTTTTTGAGGTAGGTGATTATGTTTATTTGAAGGTGTCACCTATGAAAAGTGTGAAGAGGTTTAACATGAAAGGTAAACTAGCACCAAGGTATGTTGGACCATTTAAAGTTATTACTAGACGTGGGGAAGTTGCTTATCAATTAGAGTTGCCTGAGAATTTATCTGGAGTACATGATGTGTTCCATGTTTCACAACTTAAGAAGTGTTTGCGTGTGCCTGAGGAGCAGATACCTTTAGAAGAGTTGACTGTTAAGGAAGATCTTACATATGAAGAGTTTCCGATCAAGATTTTAGAAACTGCTGAGAGAGTTACTCGAAGTCGGATTATTAAGATGTGCAAGGTGCAGTGGAATCGATATTCAGAGGCGGAGGCAACTTGGGAAAGAGAGGATGAATTGAGAAAATCATATCCGCAGTTATTTGAGTAAGCAGTTCAATCTCGAGGACGAGATTCTTTTAAGGGGGTAGAATTTGTAACACCCAAATTTTAGAGTTAACAAATTTTAAATAATTTAGATAACAATTAATGAGAAGTTAAAAATTTTTTAAAAAAATATTTGGTGTTGCATTCATGCTGTTGCATTTATTTTATTTTGTGGTGTGGTTATATTGGTTTTGTTTTATTTGATTTGGTTTAGAAAAATTTGATTTGAAAATGTGTTTGGAAAATTTGAAAAGAAAAGAAACAAAAGAAAAAAAAAAGAGAAAACAACTTACCTACTTACCTGGCAGCCGCCGGCCCGCTTACCTCTCCGCCTGGGCCGCACGGTGGGCCGCTGTTTTCCTTCTCCGCGCCAGCGCCGCGCCTGCCGCGTGGGCCGCCCAGCGCCGCAGCGGCCCAGCAGCCGAGCCCGCCCAGCCGCGCCTTCTCTCCTTGTTTCGCTGACAGGTGGGGCCTGGACGTCGGTCTTCTTCTACCTCTCGTATTCGTTCCGGACTCCAAACCGAACACGACCATGTCGGTCGGTTCCGAGATTTCCGGGACTTCCTAACCGTATACGGCAACTTGGGGTTACAAATAGGAAGTTGTGACCCTCTATTTCTCGTTTTCCATCTAAAACCCGAGCTTCATCACGTGATTTTGAGCATAGGAGGTCGGAACCCTAGGCTCTTTCGGTTGGTCGCCGGTGGAGCTTGTGGGTAGGTTCGGGCTCTTTTTCTTCGCATTGGTGAGTTCGCTGTCTCCTCCTCTTTCTTCCCGTGCTTTCCTTTTGTGTTGAGACGCTGTGAATCACGGTTTTGGTGAGCTCCGGTGAACTGGTAATGGCGCCGCCGCCCTATCCTAGTCGCATCCCGATTATGCGCTATCGTAGCCTTCCTAAACTATGTAGACAAGTTCGGGGGGATCTTCTCTTTTGAATGGTGTCAGTTGGGGGATGTTTGGTGGTCGGGAACGACGAGGCCGAACTTTTCCGGTGAGTTCATGGCGGCGGCCATGGTGACCGTCGGCCGGAGATGTGGTTGATGGCCGGCGTCGTCTTTCTCTCTCTCCTAGAATGAATGGTGATTGTCCGATCTTGCGTCAACGGTCAAGATTAGAAGATACCCCTTCGCGGGGTAGATTTATTAAAGAGCCCCTGGATTTCTTCATAATAGAACCCGCAGTCCTTAGCGTATTGTCTGAAATACGTTTTCGTGTTTTGAAAGCGTATTTTCTCCCGGATAAGTCAAAAATACGTTTTCAGGTATTTACAGTTTTGCCACTAGAATTGTTTTGGTCATAAAATCTTCGTTTTAACTCCGATTTGATCCGTTCAAATTGCGTTAGGTTCGTATTTGCGAGCTCTACATGTTAGTGTAGTTGTACAGTTAGTTTTGATAGTTTATTTTTCGAGGTTATAATTAAGTATTTATTTATCTATAGGAAATCTTAGAAAATTCATAACTTTCACGTTTTAACTCCGAATTTGGTGATCTTTGCGTCTGTGTGATCGTAGAAACGTGTAGAAGAGTTTTATAAGTTTTTATTACTGTTTTGCTACTGTTGGTGTACTGTTCTAATTATATCTCTTTGTTTGCTTCGTGTATGTTTGATTGGATGCATGTGTGTTGTTGATTGATGATCGAATATAGAAGGTGAGCAGTATTTGGACGATTCGGAGTATTACTTTGAGCCAAGTCAGCAGTATCACTTGGAGAGCTTTGATCAAGGCAAGTATAACACAGGACTATCCTTGTTACCTATACATTGAATTATCATACATATGCATGTGCTTACCTTGACAACCTTAGAGATTATAACTTAGTGATTGTTATCTTGATTCCTTGTCAACCTTGGGAATGCATATGGGTAGCTACTGCTAGTGCTTAAACTAAGAACAATGATCTTGTAATTTGATTAATGGATTAAGCAATCAACTATTAAGATGATTTTATTATTGTTAAAAGGGGGCTAGAGCTTGTGTATTATTTTGATGCTCTGGTTTCTCTCCATAAGGACTTATCTGTAAGTGATAACCGGGATATACAGTACAGCTGTGAGGGCTATATGGCTCTGGCTTTAGTTGTTCAAGAGACCTTTTCTAGCTTGTTAGAGGTTACCTTAAATGGCGTAAGAATGGCTTGCCATGTTGGGTGTAGTCCGAGCCCCTGGCCTAGTGTGTATAGGCTGCGGTTGTTGTGCCACAGGGAAGGGGGGTTCTACATCTGCCTGCCGAGTGAAATCTAATGGCCCTAACTTGTTAGACGAACTTTTGAGTGGCTTTATATGGTTCTCGGGTGTTTGGGCTTGATCTCCCCACTCATTTGGAAATCATGACTTACAGTGAAAGTGTACACCTCTGCGCAGAGTTAAAAACTGGTATACTAGCCGTGCTCACGGATACGAGCGGCCTTGGGGATTCTTATGGAATAGTTGATCATAACTGTTAAATCATGCTTAATTATTGTTGATTATTATTATGCTCATGTTAATGCTATTCATTATCCTTATTACAATTGATCATTGGTTCTTTAATGGGAAGTGGTTTATCTTGATGCTACTCAATTGCTAATATATGATTAAAAAGCTAAACGCAGTTAAACAGTGTCTAGCCTTTTTGAGCCTCATGAACCCTGTGTTATATTTGTGGAGTTCGACATGAACTCACTCTTGCTATTTCCACCATAACAGATGAAGATAATGAGGAAGATTATCGGAATGAGTACTAGTCTTGATGTCAACCAGTCAACCGTGTCCCTGTGTGGAGTTTCCGCTGAAGAATTATTATTAGTTATTATTATTATCTATCGTTCAAGACTATGTCTTAAATACTTATTCGTTATGTAATAAGCACTGTGATGATACTTTGTAATTTGTCAACTTATGTGTGCGACTGGTTCCTGGGGCGCACATGAGTCTTTTATACATCCTATTTTTGTCCTTAAAAATGGGTGTGACATGTCATTAATTACCAAAACCAAACTTGGGCTTTCAATCTCCCCCTTTTTGATAATTGATGACAACCATCACAAAGATAGGAAATGAAATCAGTTTTCAATTTCGATAGTATTAGCTCCCCCTACATATGTGCTTCCATGAGTTTGGTTCAATTGTGCACATATGTATGGATTTGAATTTTGGGAGAGTTACTACTATCAAATTGATGCTAAGGTATATAGAATGGACCTTTGAAGCGTGATACCAATCGGAGTTGCCTTTATATACCATCCTTAGCATCGATGTAGCTAGACACCACTTGTAATATATCACTTGTAAAGATCACAAACACTAAAATACCCCGTGAGATCAACATTATACGCAAAGGTATCTAGAAACCACTTGTAAAGCTACTCTTAACAAATCATCATTCAAGTTCTATTTCTAGCATACACCATACAATCATGAATATGAATTTAAGCTTTGCAATGCAATAATACATCATGTTAATGCACATACAAATGCAACAAATAATTCATGAGCTTGCCCCCCCTACTTGTATGCTCAATTTCAATTGATCCATTTCCAATGTCATTCTCTCCCCCTTACAATTTCTTTCTCCCTCTTTGCAATTTAACTTTTTATCTTTGTGACTTTTCTCTCCCCCTTTGTCAACAATCACCAAAAAGGTGCCAATTTTAGTGAGAGTTAAGTCAATCAATATGAGGGAGTCCAAATTATGGTTCAATCTAGATCACTTGCCTAGAATATGTAATTCGGTTTGATCCAAGGGCAAGCTTCTTCACACCTCATAAAGTATAAGGGTTATCTTGACCATGTTGAATTACACATCATGAGCTTGTTTACTAGATTCAACACTGGGTTTGCAAGCCCACAAATATGTCATATGTTACCACTAGATTAAACAAACATAGAAGCAATAGTGGTACCATATATACATCGAAATCATTTGATTTTCATGAATGAGCCTATTTGTCATGTAAATATGTCTATATGTTCTAACCATGTCCTTAGCAAAGTATGAATGATATACCAAACAACTTTACCTTGCTATGTTGGAGGAGAGGCATGTCATATAAGAATGTGGGGGTGCACTCATTTCAAGTTGGAGAAGTCAAGTATGTTCAATTCATTCTTCAACTTATAAAATCTTTTCTCATCAAGTGGCTTTGTGAATATGTTGGCTAATTGATCTTCAGTGCCAATGCTTTCAATGCTAATATCACCCTTTTGTTGATGGTCCCTTATGAAGTGATGCCTAATATCAATGTGCTTGGTTCTTGAATGTTGAACCGGATTTTGTGTCATCTTGATTGCACTTTCATTGTCACAAAACAAAGGCATATTCTTGAATTTGATTCCAAAGTCATTCAAAGTGGCCTTCATTCAAAGTGGCCTTCATCCAAAGCAATTGTGCACAACAACTACCGGCACTAATGTATTCGGCCTCGGCGGTAGATAGTGCAACACTATTTTGTTTCTTTGATGACCATGAAACAAGATACCTTCCAAGCAATTGACAAGTGCCACTTGTGCTCATTCTATCAATCTTGCATCCACCATAATCGGAGTCTGAATATCCAATCAACTCAAAACTAGACCCCTTAGGATACCATAGTCCAACATCATGAGTGCCCTTAAGATATCTCAATATCCTCTTGGTTGCTTTCAAGTGACTTTCTCTAGGTGAAGCTTGATATCTTGCACACTTGCACACACTAAACATTATATCCGGCCTAGAAGCGGTGACATAGAGCAAACTTCCAATCATAGACCGGTATTGCTTTTGATCTACCATGTTGCCACTAGCATCAACACTCAATTGATCATTTGTGCCTATTGGTGTACTCATTTGCTTAGCATCTTACAATCCAAACTTCTTGATCATGTCCTTGATGTACTTGCCTTGACTTACAAAAGTGCCATTCTTCATTTGCTTGATTTGAAGTCCAAGGAAGTAACTAAGCTCTCCAATCATAGACATCTCAAACTCATTAGCCATCATATTTCCAAACTCTTCACAAAAGTCTTGGTTAGTTGATCCAAAGATAATGTCATCCACATAGATTTACAACACAAACAAGTCATTTCCAAGCTTCTTGGTGAAGAGAGTGATGTCAACCTTTTCCATTTTGAACCCTTTAGAGAGAAGAAAGTCCCTCAATCTCACATACCATGCTCTAGGTGCTTGCTTCAAACCATACAATGCCTTCTTTAGCATGAAAACATGGTCGGGCTTCTTGTCATTTTCAAAACCAGGAGGTTGCTTAACATAAACTTCTTCGTTGATGTAGCCATTGAGAAATGCACTCTTGACATCCATTTGATAGAGCTTGATGTTGTGTGCACAAGCATATGCTAATAAGATTCTAATTGCCTCCAATCTTGCAACCGGTACATATGTCTCACCAAAGTCAAGACCTTCAACTTGTGTGTAACCTTGTGCTACTAATCTCGCTTTGTTCCTCACAACCATGCCATCTTGATCTTGCTTGTTTCTAAAGACCCATTTAGTACCAATCACATTGTAGTTCTTTATCCTCTCAACAAGTTCCCAAACTTGATTTCTAGCAAAGTTGTTTAGTTCTTCATGCATGGCATTTACCCAATCGGAATCCTTCAAAGCATCTTCTATTTTCTTAGGTTCTTCAAGTGACACAAATGAGTAATGCTCACAAAAAGATGCTAGTCTTGATCTAGTTTGAACACCACTTTGAATACCACCAATGATTTGGTCCAATAGATGATCTCTTGCAATGCTAGTAGGTTGGAGTATTGGGAGTTGATTGCTTCCACTAGCTTGACCTTGATCTCGCACTTCATCATGAGAACCACTAGAGCTTGCTTGATTTGTATCAATTTGCACACTTTGGTTGATCACATGAGTATCATCATCATCATCAACTTGCCTTGGCCTAACATCACCAATGTCCATGTTTCTCATTGCATTTTCCAATTGGTCTCCTCTCACATCATCAAGGTTTTGAGCTTTATTTTGAGATTCTTGTGTTTCATCAAACTCAACATCATGAAATTCTTCCAAGGTGCCATTTGTGAGATTCCAAACTCTATATGCTTTGCTTGTGGTAGAATAACCAAGTAAGAACCCTTCATCACATTTCTTTTCAAACTTGCTCAATCTAGTGCTTTTCTTGAGAATATAGTATTTGCAACCAAACACTCTAAAGTATGCAATGTTGGGCTTTCTTCCATTCAATAGCTCATATGGTGTCTTCCCAAGCTTCCTATGGCAATAGAGACGGTTGCTACAATAGCAAGCCGTATTGATGGCTTCACTCCAAAATGAATGCCTCACATTGTATTCACTAAGCATTGATATAGCCATGTCAATCAAAGTTATATTCTTTCTTTCAACTACACCATTGGATTGAGGAGTGTATGTTGGTGAGAATTGATGTCCAATACCAAGATCATCACACAAATCTTTAATTCTTGTGTTCTTGAACTCACTACCATTGTCACTTCTAATCTTCTTGATGGTAGTTTCAAACTCATTTTGCACTCTCTTGACAAAAGACTTGAATAGATCATAAACATCACTCTTATCATAGAGAAAGAACACCCAAGTGTATCTAGTATAGTCATCAACAATCACAAAACCATACTTGTTCCCATCAATGCTAGTATATGTTGTTGGCCCAAACAAGTCCATGTGCAATAACTCAAATGCCTTTGATGTGCTCATTTCACTCTTACTAGGATGTGCATTTCCAACTTGTTTGCCGGCTTGACAAGCACTACAAGGTTTATCCTTCTCAAATGTGACATCCTTCAATCCTCTAACTAAGTCATGCCTCAAAAGTTTGTTCAATTGTTTCATTCCAACATGACCAAGCCTTCTATGCCATAACCAACCCATACTAGATTTGCTAAGCAAACATGATGTCAGTTGTGTCTCACTATCATTGAAGTCAACCAAGTATAAGCTATCATGTCTAAATCCTTTAAATATCAAATTTGATCCATCAACACTAATGACTTCAACATCATCACTACCAAATATGCACTTGAAGCCAAGATCACAAAGTTGTGCTACCGACAAAAGATTAAAATTCAAGCTCTCAACTAGCAACACATTAGATATGCTCATGTCATTTGAGATAGCAATTTTACCAAGCCCCTTAACCTTGCCTTTCTTGTTGTTGCTGAAAGTGATAGCATCAAAACCACCATTTTGACTTGTGTCAATTGATTTGAACATACATGAATCCCCAGTCATATGTTGAGTGCACCCACTATCAAGAACCCAATGCCTTCCTCCGGCTTTGTAATTGACCTACAAGACAAGATCAATTCCTTTTAGGTACCCAAACTTGTTTGGATCCTCCAAGGTTAGTGACCAAGCTCTTTGGTACCCAAATGGCTTTCTTCTTTGAGTCCATCCATGGTGCACCAATGAACTTAGCATGAACACCATTTGTACCCTTGGTAAGTATATAGAAAGAATCAAACTTAATTGAGGATACATTAGCATTGGATTTCTTATTTATGCAATGTTGCTCTATGTGACCAACTTGTTTGCATACTTTGCAATAGCTACCATTGTTCTTCACAAAACGAGTCTTGTGAGGAGCAAAAGCGGCCTTGCCTTTCTTGGGGTTATAGCCCAATCCCTCTTTATAGAGAGAAACCCTTTGGCTACCTAAGCACATAAGCAAGCGGTCCTCACCACCATAAGCCTTAGCTAAGGTGTGATTGAGCTCATTTACCTCATTCTTGAGATTTTTATTCTCAACTATAAGTGTGGAATCACAAGTGAAACCATCACTACTAGATGAGAATGATGTAGATGAGCTACATGAAGGGTTAGTGGGAGCAACAATAATAGGCTTATGAAAAGATTCATCAATTATATCACATGATATGCCTATGCTGCAAGTTTTAGCTTTCTCAACATTAGTTGGCATGTTTTCACATTTTTCAACTAGAGAGGAATGAGCTTCTTCAAGCTTAATGTGAGACTTTTGAAGCTTCTTATGGTCTACCTTTAGACTCTCATAAGATGCTCTAAGCTCATCAAGTTCTTGCATAAGGTTTTTCTTTTTCTTAAGCAAGCCCTTGTATTTCTTTCTAGATTCTTTAAAATATTGAGTGCAATCTTCTAGCATAGTGATTAGTTCATCTTTAGTGAATTCTTCTTCATCACTATCACTATCACTACCATTATCATGATCACTCTCATCGTCGGATGATACCTTAGCGGCCTTAGCCATAAAGCACGATGGAGTGTCGAAGAGGGAGACTTTCTCTTGGATGGCAATGCTAGCATGTCCCTTCTTCTTGCTTTTGTTGTCATCCTCATCATCACTTGAGGAATCATCACTATCCCATGTAGCAACATGAGAATCATTCTTCTTCTTATGAGAGCTCTCCTTCTTTTCTTGCTTCTTTTGCTTCTTCCTCTCCTTCTTGATAGCATCTTCATCATCAATATCATAAGGACACTTTGCAATGAGATGGTCCTTACTATGGCATCTAAAGTATCTCATGGTATGCTTATTCTTCTTGGATGAGTTCTTCCTCCTTCTTGCACGAAAGCCTTTCTTCTTCATGAACTTGCCAAATTGCTTGACAAAGAGAGCCATCTTCTCATCAATGTCATCACTATCACAAGAGCTTGAGTCTTCATCACTTGATGATTCAATCTTGGATTTGCCCTTGGATGTGGTGGCTTTGAATGTCACACTCTTCTTCTTCTCATCATCCTTCTTCTCACTTTCCTTCTTCTTCTTTTTGACCAACTCCTCTTTCTCATCATCTTCTCTATATGAATCATCGATCATTACTTCTTAGAATACTTGTTGAGGAGTTGAATCCTTCAATGTAGTCCTCACTAGCACGGTGATCAATGTATCAAACCTCTTGGGCAAGCTTCTCAAGAACTTCATAGAGAATTGGTTGTCCTTGACCTCCTCACCAAGTGCCTTGAGCTCATTGACAATGACTTGCAACCGATGAAACATTTCCAGTATACTTTCATCATCTTGCATCTTGAAGCTTGAAAATTTTTCTTGCAAGATATATGCTTTAGCGGTCTTTGTGCCTTCGGTGCCCTCAAATATTTCTTCTAGCTTGGCCCAAGCATCATGTGCAACTTCTATGTTTTTCACTTGCTCAAATGTCTTGTCATCTAATGCCTCATGAAGAGCACTAATGACAATGTCATTGCATTGGAGTTTCTTCTCTTCCACCGGTGTAGGTGCTTCCGGATTAGCAACCTCAAATTTTGTTTTGGTGACCTTCCACATTTCTCTATTGATTGACTTGAGGTGTGTGGTCATCTTAACCTTCCAATATGCATAATTTGTACCATCAAAGTGAGGTGCCTTCTTGGTGTTATTGATGTGCAAGCTTAATTGAGCCATTTCTTTTTCACCGTAGGTTATTAAGCCTCAAATAAATGGTGCCTCGGCTCCGACACCACTTGTAAGGTCCAAATGGCTAGAGGGGGGGTGAATAGCCTATTTAGAAAATCTACAAGCTTCACTAAACAACCACGTTAGTATAAAAGATGGCTAAGCTAATTCTAGCACTAGCTCAACTACACTATGCAAGCCACCTATACAATTCTAGTGAAGCAAGGCTATGATCTCTAATACACACCAACAAGACTAAGTCACTAAGCTACTTACTCCTATGTGATAAAAGCTACACTAAGCAAACTACACTAGGACTAGTACAAGAAAGTAAAGAGCAAGTGACTTGATTCTTATACCAACGATGTAGAGAAGTAATGCACTCGAAGAATCAATCACAATGATCAATCACAAGAGAAATCCTTGGCAAAGAGATGACACAAGATTTTTACCGAGGTTCACTTGCTTCCCGGCAAGCTACTCCTCGTTGTGGCGATGCACCCACTTGTCGGTTCGTGAGCTAATCAACTATCAAGAGTCGAGCCCTCGGCGGGCACTGCACAACCGCACATAAGATGGGGATCCTCCAAGCCATGAGCTCCACTAGAGTATCCAATTTACGAACTCCCGTGGAGAAGGATCAAGAACCCCTTACAACGCTTGGTGAGGGCTCTAACAATCTTCAATTGTGAGCTCAATCACCTCCGCTGCTCCAAGCTGTCTACCGTGTCGGGAAACACGGAAGAGTAACAAGAAATCCACAACAACTCGAAGATCAAGTGCCTCTAGAATGCAACTCTCAAGCAATGCACTTGAATCTCACTCAATCTCACTCAAGATGTGCAACCAAGCAAAGAGATGAGTGGAGGGGTTGTTCTCTAGCTCAAAGGATGTCTCTAGGTCTTAAAATGTGCAAGAGTTACCCTCAAACCCTAGACATCTTCTATTTATAGCGAAGGGGTACGCAGCTAGCCGTTACCGGACGACGCAGTTAAAAATGAGCTGACCGGACGCTCCGGTCAGGGTGACCGAACGCATCCTGTCACTACAGGACAAGCGTGAACAGTGCACGTCAGAAGTTACCGTTGCCGTGACCGGACGCGCTCTAGCGTTTGACTGGACGCGCTGCACCTGGCGTCCGATCGGAGTCCAGTAAGCTCCCACTGCGACCGGACGCATCCGATCGCACGTGACCGGACGCGCCGCGCGTCCGGTCGGCTCTACGACCAGCTCTGCCCCTCTGGGTGCCTGACCAGACGCTCCGGTTCCGTGAAGGACCGGACACGCCAGTTGCAAACCCTAGCACCCGAGCACCTGACAGCTGTTGAGAACTGACCGGATGCGTCCGGTCAAACTGCGACCGCGTCCGGTGCAGCGTCTGGTCACCACAGTGACCGCCGTTCGCCTCCGTTTCTTTTCCGACTTCCAGCGCAGTAGAAAATAGACATTTCACTTCCCCAAAAAGCGCCGAATCCCGTCGAGCTTGCTCGGCGGGAGGGAGAGAGGAACCCAAACCCCTCTCTACTGCTTAAATTTCACCGCCTTCGTAAATGTGCTAACACTACCAAGTGTACACCACCATGTGCATGTGTGTTAGCATTTCACAAATATTTTCAAGGCGTTATGTTAGCTCTCTACTAGATCCTAATGCATATGCTCAAGACATTGATCTAGTGGCACTTGATTCCCGAGCTAACCGTGATTGCCCCTCTTGATAGTCGGCTATGTATCCTAAATCCGGTCAATCACTTCTCTACTCATCTTAAACCGGCAAAAGAAAAACCCTATGGTTATACCTTTGCCTTGCGCTCTTACATCCTTCTCCTCCACTTGATCATTATGTCCATCATATTATGTGCATCTCCACCATGATCATCATTTCATGTCAATGCACCATTTCTTTGTGATCTTGTGGCCACCACTCCTTGCCACGTACACCTTCATCACATGTGTTGCTTATGCCTAACTCAAAACACTTAACACATGGCATTAGCAACTTGGTGTCATTAATTACCAAAACTAAACTTGGGCTTTCAATCTTCCCTTTTGCCGACACACTCAACGCATCATCATTTTCATATCTAGTGTCTTCACCTTTTTGCCACCATACTCAGGCTCCTTCTCGTGCATCCGTGGCTTCATGTGTACTGCATCGATTTCAGCAACCTCAACAGCTCCATTGACCATGGCTATCCTACACACGACATAGTCAACCATAACAACCCGCGCTCGTGTCCGACTACCTTGACGTTGGCACAAAGGCCAGCGCCTTTGCTGGAGCAACCTCATTAGCTTCCACTTCAGTCACAGCATGCATCCATGGCACATCGACTGTTATGACTGTGACAGATGTTAACTCGTCGTTTTACAATCTTCAGTTTCTTCTGCAGTCTCATTGCTCTATGCCGCTCCCGCTATGACTACCGGTGCGGTTAGAGTATATTATTGGGTTAATTACCTCCAGATATTGCAGATTAAAATCATTTATAGTCCCCTCTTGCCTAATCTCTAAAGTGTCTACATGCCACTATAAACAATATACTACTATATAATCTATCCACGAGACTCAGCAAAACAATCACCATTGTTCCAAACTTATTTTAGTCTCCTACATGTATGTAATTATCAGCCATTTGAATGTTATTATGAAACCATTTCAACGGCTCACGTTTGCCTTCATAAGTACAAGGAGCATAGACAATGGTGAAACCGTGAGAAGCCGGCTGTAACCATTGTGCAAAGATGTCGATTCCAGTTACTTGGCATAATTGTTTTGGAAAACATGTTCACCCTGAAATTGAGTTGAGGAGTTAGACCCATTTGATGCGAACTGGTTCATCTCTTATTCTATTGAGTGTTGACTTGTCCAAACTCAGAATTATAAACGGGCATGGAACGGCCAATACTTCCTCAGTAGTGACGATAGAAGTTCATTCCACCAGTCCTATGTTGCATACTGCATGATTGAGGGTTAAGTAAACTAATGTTGATTGGACCAGGCTTCGGTCTCAACTACCGGACTGCCTTTGCATAGGTGCAGTTGGCCACCATTAAGCGTGTGTGATACTGTGATTCTTGCCGGCGCCTTCATAATCAATTGTCGAGGCTGCTAGCAACGAACTAGAAAATGAGTTCTCTAGCCGAACGTCAACCACTTTCCGTTTACTGAAAGTATACTAGAAGATGAGAAAAGAAACACCTAATAATTATTTGTTGTCATTTTGATTCTCATTAGTGTCATGGGCACCACCTCGAAGAGGACAAGCACCATCAATTGATCACAAAAGCCTCCTAAAATAAATAAATTTTCTAGAGTTATCAAAGTTAAACTATATTAAGTTTGTCCAGATTCACAGAAAAGAGCACAAATATTTATGACACCAAAATAATGCCATTAAATACGTCATAAAATATATTTTCATAGTGTACTTATTTGGTGTTATAGATATTAGTACTCTTCTATATAAAATTGGTCAAATTTAAAATAGTTTAACTTAGGACAACACTTAGAGTTGATTTATTCTAGGATGGTGACAAAACATATGAAAGCTTTTACTTCAATTTTTACTAATAGAGGGTCTCAAAGCTGACCAAAATTAATTACATATATAGTCTGTTACTCAAGAAATGTAAAAAAAAGATTGTAGGAGATGATCTATTATCTAAAAAGAGAAGGAACAAAGGCCATTCACTTGCATTGAACGCCAACAGTAGTTTTCTATTTCTTGAGCACGTCGCTGAACATAGCGACAGCACTAAGATTTCTCACTGCATGCTCCTATTTAGCCTCTTGCCACCACCAAGGCACCAACAAGCTTGCTACCAGCTTCAATTCCTTGTCTCCCTTCTCGTCAAACATAACTTGGTTTTCTCCCGTTGATCGATCTCCCTGCTCCGCCATTTGTCTCTGTTGCCATCACTGGGCACCAGCAAGGCAGCAAGCTAGCAGCTAGCAGCCTCATTTCGTTCTCTCCCCTTCCCACAATTTGGTTTACCCAGTCCTTATCTGTTCACAGCCTCCCCAGTCCTTCACTTCACCATGCCTCTCTTCCTCACCCTTTGCAGATTTCTCTTGTTCCTATACATCCTGCAAGATTGTGCTGCCACAGACACCATCGTACCTGGTCAAGCACTTGTCGGCAGTGACAAGCTCGTCTCCAGCAATGGCAAGTATGCACTTGGCTTCTTCCAGACAGGCAGTAAGTCCTCCAACAACACACTGAACTGGTACCTAGGTATTTGGTTTAACAAAGTTCCCAATTTCACTCAAGTATGGGTTGCAAATGGTGACAACCCGCTCACAGATCACACCACATCTGAGCTCAAAATCTCAGATAATGGCAACCTTATCATCTTGAACCAAGCCACCAAATCCATAGTCTGGTCCACACAAGCAAATACCACAACCAATCACACTATAGCTGTCCTTTTGAACAGTGGCAATCATCCTACGGAACTCCGCAAACTCATTTGATGTGTTGTGGCAGAGCTTTGACTACCCCACAGACACTTTCCTCCCCGGTGCAAAACTTGGTTGGGACAAGATCACAGGTCTCAACCGCCGTCTTGTTTCTAGGAAGAATTCAATTGACCTAGCTCCTGGAAGATACTCTGAGGAGTTAGATCCAAGTGGTGCTAATCAGTATATCTTTACATCGTTGAATTTTTCCATACCATATTGGTTCAGTGGAGAATGGAATGGCCAATACTTTACCTCAGTGCCAGAGATGGCAGGACCTTCTCCTTTTGTAAATTTCACATTTGTCAACAATGACCAGGAGAAGTACTTCACATATGACTTATTAAATGAAAGATCAGTTATCTATCATGTATTGGATGTCTCAGGTCGAACAAAGTCATTCTTTTGGCTTGAGAGCTCACAGAAATGGTTAATGACTAATGAGCTATGCTCAACCCAGAGCTCAGTGTGATGTCTATGCTGTATGTGGACCTTTCACAGTTTGTAATGATAATGAGCTCCATTTTTGCGACTGCATGAAGGGTTTCTCCATCAGATCACCCAAGGATTGGGAGTTGGGTGATCAAACAGGTGGGTGCATGAGAAATAGTCCATTAGATTGTGAGAGCCACAAAAGCATAGAAAGTTCAACCGACAAGTTCTATTCTATGCAATGTGTTAGGCTACCTCATAATGCCTACAACATAGAAGCTGCTACCAGTTCAGATAAATGCAAAACAGTTTGCTTAGGTAACTGTTCTTGTACTGCATATTCCTGGCGCAATGGAGGCTGCCTAGTCTGGTACAACGAATTATTCAATGTAAAGCAGCAGCAGTGTAATGACGTAACTGATACTAGTGGAGGAACTCTATTCCTTCGCCTATCTGTGAAAGAGGAGCTTAGTCAGAAAAGCAGTGCAAGAATGAGGATTGCCATTAGCCTTGCTGTAGGCTTTGCCATCTTGTTTTCACTGGCACTGGTACTACTAATGATTTGGCGGAACAAGAGGAAAAGGTACAGCTTCACACTGGAAACTGCTCAAGGTGGTGGTGGAATTATTCCTTTTAGATACACTGATTTGCAGCATGCTACAAGAAACTTCACAGAAAAGTTAGGCGAAGGTGGCTTTGGCTCAGTATACAAGGGAGTTCTGGGTGACTCAACAACAATAGCAGTGAAAAGGCTTGATGGTGCATATCAAGGAGAGAAACAATTCAGGGCTGAAGTCAGCTCAATTGGACTTATCCAACATATCAATTTAATTAAGCTAATTGGGTTTTGCAGCAGAAGTGATAGCAAATTGCTTGTCTATGAATATATGCCCCACCGTTCCCTTGGCATTCATCTATTCCCAGATGATGCTGAAATCTTGAATTGGAATACTAGGTACCAAATAGCTCTAGGGATTGCTAGAGGACTAGCCTATTTGCATGAGAGCTGTCGAGATTGCATTATACACTGTGATGTGAAACCTCAAAACATTCTTCTAGACGAATCATTCATCCCCAAAATTGCAGACTTTGGAATGGCAAAGTTATTAGGTAGGGAGTTCAGCAGGGCTTTAACTACAATAAGAGGAACCATAGGATACCTTGCACCTGAATGGATTAGCGGAGGGGCAATCACATCAAAAGTTGATGTTTACAGCTACGGAATGCTTTTATTGGAGATTCTTTCAGGAAGGAAGAACTCACATAGAGAATGTACCACTACTGGTGATGATGATACTTATTTCCCTGTGCAAGTTGCAAGCAAGCTTCTTTTGGGGGATATTGTAAGCTTGGTGGATCATAAATTACATGGCGATGTCAATCCAAACGAAGCTGAAAGAGTTTGTAAGGTTGCTTGCTAGTGCATTCAAGACAATGAGCTCAATCGACCCTCAATGGGTGAAGTGGTTCAAGTTCTTGAGGGTTTAATAGAACTAGACATTCCTCCAATGCCAAGGCTACTTCAAGCTATTGCAAGAGGCTCTGATTCTGCATGAGTGTAGTTTTAATTTACCGGAGAAAAAACTTTTAAATTCCAAGGGTTCGCCAAACTTTTCATTAGCAGTCACAGGATTAGCATTTATGTTGTTTTTTTTATAAAACTTATCAGGTGTGGAAATATATAGTTATGCCAGTTACTTTCAACAAATTCACCATAACATTTGTCTTTCTAGTTGTAACACCATAGAAGCAAAAGACTACGACCTTCTGGAGTATTACCACACCATCCTTTATAACAAGAACATAACAATAGAGAACATTGAAACATCAATGACCATATAGATTAAACGATAAAGGGAGATTTTATTGTTTCTAAAACTAACATAACTCAAACCATAGCCATAAACTTCAAACATAGACAATCTCTATTATTACAACGCATGTGTTTATTTGTGGTGTATATCAACAAATGTGCACTCATGCGCTACTCCCGTCTCACCAAGCATCCTTAATGCTCATGTTCATGAGATTGGGAACATGTGTATTAGGTTTATTGAAAACCTCAACAAGCAAACTACTTTAACTAAGCTATTCAAATCATAGTTTGATTAATCAACAAATTTGAACAGCGGTAAAAAACTTCAAATACTTCATAAGTTGTACTTTATGCTGCAAATGTCAATGGTGCAATGCAATGCATGACTTCACTTCTACTACACATCCCAAGAGGAGAGGGAGAGTAAGGGGTGCAACCACATTGCTCATTTCAACGTATGTTGTTGTCCTGGTACTTACGATAACAATCTGGCTATAGTTTCTTCAAATTCATCTCAATGGGTGATGTGCAAATGCAATGATGCAATGTATGCAGTCCACATAATTCAAAAAGGATCAAGATGCCCAAGAGGGGGTGAATCGGGCCAATCCAAAGTTCTCACGGAATTAAAACCTATTGCTTAGCCCATTTCACCCTTGTGCCTAAGCAAGTGTTTCTAGCCTACCGCACAAAGTTTTGTACCATAGTTCCAACCCTACTCTATCATGGAAATTCTAGGAATGTAAATTGCATGCAAGTAAATGCTCAAAGTAAAGAGAGGTTTAGGGACACATCGATGTTTTGCCAAGATATCGGATAGACTCTCTACTAGTCCTCGTTAGAGCACCCATTCAAGGGTATTGCCCCCTTGATCCGCAGAAATACCAAGTTCTCTATATAGGTTGATTCTTCGCCACTCTGGCATGGTGAATCACCCACAACTATCTACACCATCTTGGGCCTCCCACAAGCTCCTCCGGGAGATCACCAAGTCGTCTAGGTGATGTCGATCACCAAGAGTAACAAACACAAACTCTCACTAGACCCAATTAAGCCTAATAAGAAGAGTGGATGCACACTTGCTACCCCCTAAGACCTAATGGAATCCATAATCTTTGATTAGCAAACCCAAATCACTGCAATAGGCCAAAGCTCTCTCTTGGACACCAACAAGTGTTGTTTTAACTTTAGAATGCCAAGAGATCTCTAATGCACGAGTTGGATGGGCACATATAGAGACAACCCAAGAAGAACTAGCCGTTGCCCCTACACTCAGCCGAAACATGAGCATCGGAGACCTCCGGTGTGCCTCTAGTGTTTTCATCTGCGAGTTTCAGTGCCTCACCAATGGCTAGTCCAAAAACAAGATATTATTATATAGGCACTCCGGTGCCATAGCTCTAGTTGTCCACCAGCGGGTTCCGGTGGGGACCCAACCCCACTCTGGAACTTGCTAGAGTTAATGTCTGGTGACACACCTCTGTTGCACAATGGACAATTCCGGTGCCTATTATATAGTTGGTCCAACTATTTCTCTATCACTATTTTGAAGCTCCGGTGTGACACCTCTGGTGCACACTGGAAGGTACTATGATCATAGTCCTTTCTCATCTAAAAACATGGACTATTGGTGAGCTTCGGTGCACTATAAGCAGCTCCAAACTCTTCCATTTCAAATGCCTTTGAGTTTTGTTTTTGATTCCATTGATCCTTGGGCTTCACCTGAGGCACCTTGCGCTAGTTTCACAAGTGTTTCAAGTTTTCTCGGTCACTACTAGTTCATACCCCCCTCCCCCCGAGCCTAGTCTAGTACGACCAAAGTAAAAACAAAGATCCTATTTACTACTGTAGGTGTCCCTCCACTCTATTGACACTTAGAACTAGTTGATCCTTAATCTTCACGCTCATCCATTGAAAATCGATATACCAATCAATATAAGGGGCATGAAAACAGTGGTGAGAAGCCAGCTTAGACCATTGTGCCAAGATGTGGATTCCAGCCGAGCTCGAGCGGAGGTGTCAAAGGTGGTGCAGACCATGGTGGCGGCATCATCTAGGCCGACACCAGTTCACGCAATAGAGTCCAAGTTTTGGGCTTGACCAGGGGAGGAAGAAGAAGACTCAGACGATGAAGAAGATGAGCTGTCCACGCCAGAATTCATTAACGAAGCAAGAGAGGCTGGCTTCACCTTCCATGATCTGATCCAGGTACCTTTTGTCGATCGTCGAAAGGTCGTGAAGATTGTTTCAACTTTGGTGGATCGCAAGGGACAACACTCGAAGGAATTTGAATTTTTGAAAAGGGAAGAATCAGTTGCTGATCCAAAGAAAGGGGCCTCTTCATCGGTCGTGACCTCACCGACTCCGCAGATGAGCGATCTGAAGCACGGGGCGCCATCACCGGTCGTGGCTCTACGGACTCGAAAGGCACTCGATCTCTTTACTGCAAAAGGCCAGAAATCGGATCCGACATACCAGGCTTTGTATCCTGGTGATCGGTCAAAGCTGGACCCGGTTCTGATTGGACCTGGTAGATAGTTTCGACCCACACCTGGTCTTGTTTCTCTTTTCGCAAAAACTAAGAACAAAAAAACTCGTGCGCCGCCGCTCCAAACCTACGTACACAGAAGAGGTCTAGAGAGGAAAGTCGATGGCGCCGCCGACCGGTAATGGCGTCCTGATCCCGTCCGGTGCGCAAGGAGCGGGGAGAGCGCAGCCCTACTACCCCGGCTTCAACCCGGGCTTCAACCCCGGACCCGAAGGTCGGGGAAGCCATGATCGTGGGTGCTTCCCCCATCGCGGCCGGGGTCACGGAAGGAGAGGCGGACAAGGCGGTGGCTTCGGTGCTCATGGCGGCGGCTTCGGTGCTTATGGCGGCTACCAAGGCTACGTTGGCCACTCTGGCCACGGCGGCCACGGTGGCTACGATGGCTACAACTACAGCTCCCACAAAAGAGGCGGACGTCAAGGTGGGCGCGGTAGGGGAGCTTGGATTGACCCGCAAGCAGGCATGCAGAACTCAGGGGCCGACGTGACGCAAAGTGGAGGGCCGGTAATTGGGGGTCAGCAAGATGGGGTCGGTCCAACTGAGGCTCTGTTTACTTCCCATGCACACCTAAAATATTTCCTCTTCCACCCATCACATCGAATCTTTAAACGCATGCATGGAGCATTAAATGTAGGTAAAAAAACTAACTAATTGCATAGTTTGTCTGTAAAGTTCGAGACGAATCTTTTGAGTCTAATTAATCCATGGTTGAACAAATTTTACCAAATAACAACGAAAAGTGCTACAGTAACTTTTCACCCCATTTTTCTCAACTAAACACAGCCTGAGAAGACGACCAATGTTGCAAACCAGTTGTTGGCTTCTTCCTCGACTGCAGCACCGACGGCAAGCGGAACCTCGGCTCCAGCCCCTGAGGTAAAAGGGCAGCAGGCGATGAACGAACCGAAAGATATTCCCGAGTCATCGGCACAGGGGGCGAAAAAAAAGCAAAGGCAAGCCGTTTTGCTACAGATGTCATACCAAAGGTCATGTTCTAAGTGTTTGTACTGCTGTGATTTGCTGTGATATCTGTGATGGAGAACATATTACTAAGGCTTGTCCGCATATGAAAAATGTGCAACCAGTAGCTACCCCTTGTGGATATGCAGTGGAAGGCCTCGAATTTTACTACATCCCATACAATGGCGAGCAGAAAAACAAAAAGGAAGAGAAAAACGCCACGGTGAGAGTTAAAGAAGGTTCACTTACCGTGAATCATCTTGCGGTGGAACTTGAAAGACTTCTACCGGGCAAGAGTGATTGGGTCATAGAAGAGAAAGGTACAGATGCCTTCATAACCACATTCCCATCGGCTGAATTGCTGCAACAGCTAGTAGAACGGTGGACAATGGTGACAAAGACAGTGAAAGCAAAATTTGCTTTTGAAAAAGGGGCCGACAAGGAGGTATATAAATATGAGATCCCAAAAGTCTGGGTTCAGTTCAGAGGTCTGTCTGAAGAAGTTAGAGAGTTCTCCATCATTTGGGCCATTGGCTCCATCTTGGGAGTAACTCGAGCAGTGGACATGAAATTTACTAAAAAATTTGGACAGCCAAGGCTGAAAGTTGCAGTACTAAACCCGGAATTAATTCCTGATTTGGTGGACGTGGTAATTGGGGACTCTGTTTAAGAGCTGCAATTTCGGGTAGAGAAAGATAAAAATGGCGAGGAGCCTCAGCCAATTGATATAGATGCACCTTTCGATAATAGCAATGGTGGGGCCAAAGATAATGGTAGTGAAGACCCAATGGAGGAGGATGGAAAGGATGGTAAACAGCTGGATTTGGCACCAAAACAACCACCACATAACCTACCTCGAATAGGAGCTGACGCAGGGGGATTTGGTGCTGCAGAGCAGGGGGAGGTGTTGCAATCTCTTGACAAGGCTGCATCTGTTGGGGCTGTACCAAAAGGTGGCCCACTGATTTATAAAAAGAAGCTTGTGGTTGTGTTGTCCCTGAATGGAATCCTAGCAAACGGAGAGCAGCAAGGGCGTGCTGAGGCCACGTTCAACGATGACACAGCTATGCTCATAGAGGAAGCTGCAGCCGAGATTTTGTCGCCGGTCAGAACCAGCAAGAGGAATGCTGCCACTGCAGATCAAAACTCATTGGAGAAAGCAACAAACCTCAAAGCCCAGAAAAAATTGGACGCTGCAAAACACAAAGGTAATCTGTTAGCTAACCCATCTATTACAAGTGTTGATGATTTTGTTTTGTCAGATAAGGCTGCTAGTCTAGGTATTTCTCTAGGGTCCGATTGCAAGCAAAAAACTAGTCTAGTTCAGTCCTTAAAATCTGAGGAAGCTAGCTGGATGCATGACTTCTCTCTTGACAACTCTGTTCAGTGCTTAGATGATGGGGATGCTAGTACCGTTTACTCAATTGATGATGATTTAAATCTGGAACTTTTAAATAATTTTTGCAGTGAGGTACCTAAGTGCTTGAGTGATGGAGAGTGTGGTTTTAGTGATCTACACTCTACTATATCACAAATTGCTAGAAAAAAACCAAGAGGGGGTAAGAAGAATAGGAAAAATACAAAATCAGTTTAAATGAAAGGTATTTTCTGGAACTGCAATGGGTTTGAAGACCCAAAAAAATATAGATTTATTTCTGAAGTAACAAAGGAAAAGGATTTAGATTTTGTTGCTTTAGGAAGGAATTTTGTGGCATATTAAACCTCCTAAGGGTCGCTCTGCTGGCGTGGTAGTTGGGGTTAATCTTTTGATGTATGATATTGGAGAAATTGAGGAGGGTGAATTTTTAGTACGCTTTAAATTAAGAAATAGAGATGATGATTTCAAATGAAATTTGGTGTCCATCTATGGACCTGCATAGCAAGAACATAATGAAAGGTTCTTAACGGAGGTTGTGCAGATGTGTTCAAAGCAAACCATACCTATTATTCTAGGTGGTGCCTTTAACATTATCCGCGGACCATGGGAGAAAAATAATGACAATTATAATCTTAGATGGCACTTTCTTTTCAATGCAATTATTGACACCTTTAACTTTCGTGAAATCGAATTGTCAGGGAGGCAATATACTTGGGCTAATAACCTACATAACCAAACTTTCAAATTGAGGAGGGTGAATTGGTAGACACCGTTTGTTCTAATGGGATTTTACTTTATTCTGCACACAATGTGCTTGTTGTTTTATCTGAGTCTTCCTCCGATCCTTGTACATGAGACTTTAGTTTTTTTAAAAGAGGGTTTGCATTATTAATTTTGCTACCAATTTATGATCATGATCCAGCCAATGCACTTGCTGTGCTGAGCACCATAACCAAACCATATGAGTAGTGTATGTATACTGTTTTTGTTCAGTGTCATTCAGTGCTTGAATGTTTTCTGACAAGAAATCATGCTCAGGATTCTATAGAGATTTACCTGTACATACTCGCAAGTTATTGGAAACATGACATACCTTTCTAGCTTTCTCTAGCCTGCGTCTTACTGTTGCAGGAAATGAGAGAAGGTAGGAAATGTATATCAACTTTTCATTTGCCATCAGCACACTCATTGATTTATCGGACATTGAATAATATGACTACAAATGTTTGAGCCAATATTGGTAGCATGTTGATCTTTGGTTAAACTTCCATGTGATTCCTTGATTTTTGGAACGGAGGTTTTACAACATGTCACTTGTTGATGCCAATTTCATTTTTTAGGATATTTCATGAGGTGGGCAGTAGTTAGTATAACCTATTTCCTAGGTTTACCTGTCACAGTAGTTATAACTTTTAGATGTAACATTACATGCTATGAACTATGATAACTAATAATATTTTGAAAGTTTATTATACCTTTGTGCGGAATCTTATGATTCATCCTTTTTTTGCAAAAGGAGTCTTATAATTACTCGGAGCATATAGACACGTTCATACCTTTGGTGCCCTAATATTTGAGCTTCGGTACTGAAATTGTGTTGTTCACTGAAATAGTGGCGTACTTACATCAGTATTGATATTTCAGCTACCTCTATGTGATTTTTTGTATCAATACAACACACGTTTATACTTATTATTGGGGTATTATTATTTTTTCCTGTTGTAACGCACGGGCATTTACCTAGTAGGTAAAAATACTAAAACTTATGACACTAAATAAGTATAGTATAAAAGTAATGATACTTATTTGATATTATAAATATTAATATTAATATTATTTTTTTGAAACTTTAATATGTTACTGTGCTAGAATAACTGTTACCAAATAACTGTCTCTAAATAACTATCGTTATGGGAAGCGTGCTGGTTAAACTTTCTTAAGTTTGACTGGATTTATAAAAAATATTAGCTATATTTGTATCTCTAAATAAGTTTATTATAAAAATAGATTCGATAATCAATCTAATGATACTAATTATGTCTTGTAAATATTAGTCTTTTTGTATATATTTTACGTTTGATTTCTTGAAAAGTGAAAACGACAGTTAAAAGGTGATAGAAGGAGTAAGTTGATGAGAAGCCAGCTCTAACCATTGTGGAAAGATATTTGTCAAAATAAACCATTGTGGAAAGATGAGCGGCCAATACTTACTTCCCGTAGGTACCTGAGACGTCAGGCCGTCTACTTTTCTTAGTCTAGTAGTATTTGTCGGTGATGACTGATGTTCAAGTCCACATAGGAGGCCTTTAACGTCTTTTGTCCGCTTATTATGTGCTGGTTCTAGTTCAGTCTATTCCAAACAAACAGAAAAAGTTCCTTTCTGCTGTGACTATGCGTTTGGTCTTTGTGCCGTGCAGTGGATGATACGTCTGGTTCATCTACGGACGTCGTTGATCGCGTTGCTTTCACTGTGTACCAGTAGCAAGCTCCAACTCAACGCAGTGCCTCCTTATTCCTTTTCTTCAACGGAACAACGCGGTGCCATTTCATTAAAGAGGAAAGCAGCTGTAGCATATACAGGATTTAGTGCTAGCACTGATGAACGCTTAAAAGACAGAAAAAGAACAGGAACTAAAAAAACGGCTAATTTTCTTATTTCTACCGGGCCTCCTCTTGCTCCTGCTGGACAGCGCGTAATGTCTTCGCAAACTGAATGCAGCAGCTTTAGTAATTTTGATTGGACCATGTACCTGTTGACTCTTCTTTTTGGTAATTTATTTTATCTGTAGAGGCACAAGCCCCTCCAGTCTAATAAAAAATTAATTGGACCACGTTTCAGTCAACTGCCAGGCTGCCTTTGCATAAGCTTGTGTGATTCTGGCTGGTGCCTTCATAATTTTTCAGTTGTCCACGCTGCTAGCAACGTAGGGCTTGTTTGGTTTGAACCCTGGCAACAAATTGCCCGGTAGAAGCCCTGTCTGTGACCTGCCGGGATGGTACGGTATTTGGTTGGTGTCCTCAACATGGATTTTGCTGCCTGTGCCAGGACGGAGATTATCAGAATAGTACCGTTTGCCGAGCTCCGGGACTCGTTTTTGAGCGCCTGGTGCAGGCAAGCTGATTAGCCTGGCATTACTGGAGGTGCTTAATTAGCACTAGATTACACGGCCTTTGGTCTTTTTTACGCAAAAAAATGTACCATGACGCCACGTGATCGTTCATTAGCAGCTGCTACTTTTCTCCATAATCCGAAAAACACAACAATATTTAGCTAATATTATTTTTTAAACATCTGAATCTCTCTTTTAGAAAAAAAAATTTAATGGTTTCCAATAAATTTACAAATAGTGTACATTATTGATATTATTTACTAAAACACAAAGAGAAATGCATTTATTTAATTAGATACGTATCTCTTCCAACTAATATGCAATATAACATGGTTAGCATTCTCAGACATATGCATTTAACCAAACATCTTTCTCAAACTTGCCTGGCAGGCAAAGTAGCATGGATTTCCTGGCAACAATTTTTACCAGGCAAACTCTTCAGGGTTCCAACCAAACAGGCACCAGTTCTCTAGCCATTTCTGAGCGTCAACCACGTTCCGTCGACTGACAGGATGATCTACGTATAGAAGATACACAAGAAACACCTAACAATTATTTGTTCCTTATTTTCACTAGTACATAATCCATGCTCTCGCAGGGGTTAAAATTTTAAGAGATATAAATATTAGTTGTTATTTAATACATCTAACTAATAAAGAATTATCAAAATTAAATTGTATGTTTCTCTTTATTTATTTTCTTGACGCTAATTCGGATCACACACCGGTAGGGCCTAGATCCCCTGAGGCCGCATATAGCCTACATACGCAGCGGAGAGAGGTCCCAATGGTGAGGCTGACCAGCATGTCGACGACGCCAATTAGAAACTCGTTATTCGCCGGAAAAACCCACAAACATCTCTCGGAAAGACCTGTCGGGGAGACGCATGGTGGGTGTTCTAGAAAGGCCACCTAAAATGCCTAGCATGGGGTTGGAAAAGCTTGGGTTTAGAGGTAATAAAAAGTAAGGTAGACATTGTGTTTTTGTCGATCGGATAAATGGATCTCTCAATTGGTCATAATCCTCTCATATAAATAGAGGTGTGATCTTATCGCAGTAGGAAACTTACTCTCCACGGAATTTACATGTTCCCCACAAGATTCGAGTAGTTACCAACAAGAAAATCATGTTTTAGACTCGGTGGTCTAGTTAAACCGGCTTAGCCCATTTCGAAAACCAACTTAACTGGTTTTCATGGGTCTAGGATATTAATTAACCTTCCAGAAGTCGTAATTTCTTCATCTATACTCCAAATTGGGTGATCTTTATATGTATTTTTATCAGATCGACGAGAGGAAAGCAATGGTGCACTCCATTCTTCAATTTTGAGAGATCAAAAAATCCAACCTGGTCAATTTTGGAAACTGGCCTGACCGGTTTTTGCTAATGATTCAAGGCAAACCCCTTCCAAAGTTCATATTTCCTTCTAGAATCCAAACTGGATGATCCATGATGTTTTTAGATCGTCTCGACGAGAGAATTGCAATGGTAGAGTCTATTATGCATTTTGACAAAGTTAAAATTGGCCTAACTGGTTTTGGAAACCGGCCTAACCTACTTCTGCAGTAAATTCTGATATTAGCCCCTTTTGATTTTTGCATGTGATTTTCTTGCTCCATCTTTAACTCCCCTGTTACTTTTTGGCTGTCAACATACGCCCCTCTATTTTTAATTGAAGCATATGCAAGTCTAAAAACACATGACAACCATAGGAACGATGTCGAGTTCATCAGCTATTTTTTTGTCATACATGTATCGGCCATGCTATTCCAAGGGTGATATATTTATATCGGCCGTATCTCAAGCAACTTTTAGGCTTCTTGCTTGAATTTCTTGCATCGAGCGCGCTGAAGCTTGTGTGTCGTTGCATCTTGGTCAAGCCTGATGGGCACCACCTTTGTTGGAAGTATTTGGACTTCGGCTTGCTGCTATTGGCTTTATCTTTACTTGTAGCAGCACTTTGCTCCACTTTTAGCATAATGAAGTGAGCCTAATTCCCAATGACAATTGGCTCTTTAATCTCATTGAGACACTTCCATGGAGCCCGTTATAATAGATGCTTGCTCAATGCCCTCCAAAAGGTCCAACAACAGGAACTTGTTTCTTCTTAGGCACATTTTGGAGGTGACAGGCCTTCGGCTTTTTTTATGGCCCGATTCACCAAATTGGCCCTTTGCTTGGTGTACTTGTTCATAAGTCAATCAAAAGTTGATTGTAATTGCATCTCTTTGCTGCAATTTTTTATCTTGTTGTCTCTCCAAGTTCCAACCTCTGATTGCCTTGGTTTTGTAGGTCTGCAGGGGTATTTCCTTGCTATTTTTTATTGTTTAACGCCTTGGACAGCAGTAGTAGCATCTCCTTTTGGCTCTCTAACGGGAGCTTTTGCTTGCCCCTGAGCCCAGAAGACTTGATGGTGATTTAATATTCTCTTGACCATCGGCGAACTTCTCAAGCACAATTTCATGACCCGAGATCTTCTTAAGCTTGTCGTCTTCCCTTGGATCTCCAGTTATCATATTTTCTAGCAGTAGATTCAGCTTGATTGGGCCGAACCAAGATAGCCAGATTCTTTAGTTCTAGAGCGTTAATCGGGAATGACATCATATCAACCTGGAACTTTGATAAACTCAATCAGCCTTCATTAACTGCAGATTGGATTTGCCTCTTAAAGACATTATAGTTATTAGTAGATTGAGAAGCAGAATCGTGCCACTTGCAATATGCATGACACTTCAACTCATCAAGTGGCGGTAAAGGATGTGACAATTTAATGTATCTGTTTTTCAACATCCCAACGAAGATTCGATCACTCTTGGATACATCAAATTTAAACTTTATCTCCTCTTACTGATTTTTGTGAATCGGTCCCAGCGCCACCCCCGGCGATCCCACCGCTAGGGGACAATGGTCACTGACATGTTGTAACGGCTAACTGAAACACTTGTAGCGTATAATCTGATGTTAATATGAATTAGTCTGATGCCCTTAATCCGATGACAAACAGAGAGGTCCAAAACCAGGCTTTGGACCATCGAATTAGTATGATGATTAACAGCGGAGTAATCCCTACTCCGATGCACTCTCTACCGTGTTGGACACGCTCTAGCGGTCCCACCATGGGGAGGCGTGGTCCCACCACCAGCTATAGTCAATGGGGTCAGTGAGTGAACAGTGTGTGCATATGCATCGATGCCCTTGCGCACCACAGTCCGATGCCAAACCTTCGCACACCTTCTCTATACTGACTTGGCAGTCCCACCACCCTTGGGTGCGGTCCCACCGCTAGGGACTCAGACCCCTATTTCAACTTCTCTGTACATGCACAACTTCAAGATAGCATATAATCTGATGTTACCACTTAGCATACCATCAGATTAATTCCGATGGTAGCTCGTGTTTTCAGACTCTTTTTCAATGTGCCCAACTCCACCAAGTGATCTATCATTTTATGTGTGTGAATTAGCCTTTTCAAACATTTTGAAGGATTTTCTCTTGCACCTCACCACATCACTAAGCGTAATCTCTCCAACTAAAAAAAATACAAAGAGGACCCGTCTACCATCACCGTGGTGAAGCCGGCTACCATTCCATGCTCCTGCGATCTTTTTACCGCGCCGACATGTGGGCCGTGCTACGCTCCGCCTGACTCCTCTCGCACCCCACGCACAAGCGCTCCGTCCGGCCCCCGATCATGAGCAGCCCTCTCGCTCCACCCTCACGCGGCGTGGCGGCAGCCAGCCCCAGCCCCGACGCCACCCTCTGCTCGCGAGCGCACAGCCCCGGCGGTGGCGGCTCCGTCCGTTGGGACTCCCCGGCCCTGGCGTCCCGTCCGCGGCGCGGCGGCAGCCAACCCCAGCCCCGGCGCCCCAGCCCCAGCAAGCAAGAGGAGCCCCGCGGCCCAGCTTCAACTCGGCGCGGAACTCCACCGATCTGCCCTCTGCTTCGGCGTGCCCCTGACTCCCAGGCTGTGATTTCAAAACCTCTCCCCACGACTCCCACACCGGAACTTCAGGCCGCCGCCCAGCACCGCGACTACGAAGGGCACCTCCCCTGCGGCCCTGCCCCTCCCACGAGATGATGCCAGGCCACCACCCCAGAGCTTCCTTCCTCCACTGCGACTTCCAGAGTGCCGCTCGGCAGCCGCCCCATCGCGCCACCCCCAATCACGCTCGACGATGCCAGGCCGCCACCCCGGAGCTGCCCTCCTCCATCGCGACTACTGGAGCGCCGCCCCGCAGACGCCCCACCGCGCCAAGTCCGCAGCCGGGCCAACACCTCCCATCCGAATCTCCGCCCGACTGCCGCAGTCCACCGCGACTACCCACGTCCTGCTCGGCCGCCGCAAGTCTGCATTTGGTCCTCCCGTCCTCGATCCACGGCACCCTGCCTGACTGTCGCATTATGCCACTGCTGCCCCCATCCCAGAGGTGGACTGCCACTTTACACCATTGAGGAGATTGGTGTCTGAGAGTACTGCCAATCCAGGATCTGCCTCTCTTCAAGATTACGTTTGCAGGTAAGACATTACTCGTTAGCACGTTTCAACAAATTCTCTCGAGCTTTGCTTGCTCCATCCTGTGTGGTGTGGCTGCAATTCTGATATCCTTTGTGGAAGATGGGTCATGATATTCACACATTTAACTGTGTTGATGATCCAGATAGATAGCTAAATTTTGTTTGGTCTGCATCATAGGATAAGAATACAGATATTGAAATAACAACAATATACTTGGTTCTTTTAGGGTCCAAGAATCAATTATGCACCCAAAGAACACAACATCCCAACAATATATAGACAGTTTGGTTCTGCATTTTTTCCAAAGAAAACTATATGAGGTTTGCAGCTGTTTCTACCTGTCCATCTGCAGTTTGTGATAACCATGGATTATAAACCCCAAATATTTTTTTTTCTGTATATACACCTTCTGAACCCTGTTTAATGCTAATTCAATGCATGGTGTTGGCCTGTGGTCACACGTTTAGGGCACAGGGTATAATCAGATATACTATATGGTGGTGCAAGGATTAGTAAGGATTAGTATGACATGGCAGTGTGGCTGCACTTCTTTCTAACCGCAACAGCCCTAACTAAGAAAAGAAATCTGCAAAGGCATGAAATAAACATATGTAGAAGCTACTGGATGACACAGAAAGAACCTCAGAGGTTGATGAAGAACCTGCCCCTGAGTGCAAGAGGGCCTCTGGATATGCAGGCCAAGCTGAGAAAAAGAAATCTACAAAGGCATGAAATAAACATACAGTAGAAGCTACTGCTGATGACATAGAAGGAACCTCAAAGGTTGACGAGGAACCTGCCCTGACTATCCCAGTTGCACGAGTTCTCCCAGGTAAATCCCTTTGCTGCTGTGCTTTGTACTGCTGGCATGTAATGTCAATGCTGTAACTACTGGTGAAAAAGACCGTGATATCGTCGATTGCACGGATGCACTGCCTCGTGTGTAAGGCTGGACGAAAAACTCGAAGCTCGTTAGCTCGCTTGGCTCGTGGCTAGCTCGGCTCGGCTCGGCTTGTTACCATAACGAGCCGAGCCGAGCCAAGATTTTAGCTCGTTAGCTATAACGAGCCAACTCGAGCCAGCTCGCGAGCCAAACGAGCCATAGTTTTAGAAAAAAAAAGTCATCATAACTTATATTATATTTGTATTACTTCATGTCTTCCACTCTGCAAATGGTTGATATATTAGTTCATACGAATATTTTATTCAATTTAAGGCTATTGGATATATTATTTTTGTATTATTACTATTTTTAAGCTTTTGATAAATACAAATATTAAATTTTGTATATTTTTTATAACTGGCTCGCGAGCCTAACGAGCGAGCTTTTAACGAGCCGAGCCGAACTGGCTTTCTGGCTCGTTAAGATAAGCTGGCTCGTTATCCTAACGAGCCGAGCCAAGCCGGCTCGTTATCCACCCTCATGTGCCATCAATCAAGGCTCCAAGTAATTAACAGTCATTTTTTTCTCGAATACAGATATGTGATAACAGTCATTCTGAGCGCGGCTGTCCGAAAGACGACCGAGCACACTGCTGTCGACTGGGAGCCATGGCCCGAGCAGCCCTACCGTAGAGGGAGGGTGCCGCGTGCGCCGCCGCCGGTTGAGCTGCAGGCCGACCTCGCAGTTGGAGGTTCCAACCTCCCCGCCGACCACTCCACCAAGCACCAACGGAGGCAGCGCTGAAAGACGGGCGGCGGCACAGGGCCCACGAAGCGCATCGCGCTCCACAGCAACCATGCCGCTTGCGACCTCAAACTCCACGACTTACACAAGGTCTCGCTCCCTCTGCTCTGAGTTTGGGTTGCTTCCTTGGCGGATTGTGTCGTTGCCTTTGATTTGACTCCGCCTCCATGGTGGCTGCGGGGAAGGGGCGTCCCTTTGGCATTTCGAAGTGTTAGTTTTGGTATACAAAGGGTCCTCCGATTTTTTTTCCAGCCATATACAGGTGCCCTGTTTGGTTCTGGGTTCAGGGCTCCTGCGATTTAGGGCTCTAGATTATGAACGGGCAATAGAGTTTTTAACTCAAATAAGTGTTTATCATGCTGTTAAAAAAATGATGAGATCACGGCTATATTTCACACAATTTCAGTTCTATTGCCATTACTGAAACCTAGGGGTACTTAGGATGTTTGCTTTGCCTGATAGTGAAGGAATAATATTTGACAGCTATATTTTACAGTTTCCTATAGTGTAGTGCATGTTCCTCTTTGTTAATCATCAGTGACACCTCAACTTTCACTGACATATTTAATATTCACAGTTGAGCTATTTGACCTCTAATCATTCTAAATGATTCATGGCACATTGTTTGCTTCTAAGTGAAAAAGAAGAGAATGAAATACTGAGGGAGGAAAACAACAGGCTTAGGCACCTAAATTTACTCTGATTTCTGATAACTACAAACATGCTTGGAGTTGTAGTGCCAGTAGTAAAGTGAATGGAATTTCCTTTGCTCACGGGTTCTCAACTTTTGGGCCCCCTTTGAAATTTGGATGCTTTTGTTGTGATTTTGAGAACAAAAAGTTTGGAATCTTTGAATTGGTTTTGGCCCAAATCATGGCTGGCTGCTAAAGCTTGCACTGGCAGGCACCTTCCCTTTCCCTTTGCTTCCTGTCTTTCCATTCCGGGTCCTGCTCTGCTTTTCACCTTCACTGACTGGGGTTAAACGATAAAGAAGATTCTTTTTTTTTTCTTACATGCTATTTGCTCAGAAGAGAATACTGGTGATTTTGTGATATTACTAGATCCTTGAAGTATTTAAATGTTTTCCTCCACACAGATTTCATCCCCATAGACTTTAAGCACCCTGATATGTTTAGATAGTGAGTACCTTTTTTTTTCTGAAACGTACTCACTTTTTGTTTGAGCCTAAAAGTACTTCTTTCAGTTATATTGATTTTTCTCCTGAACACACACTTATATGTCTGTTCCACCAGACCAACACTCTTTATTTGATCAATCTAAAATCTCCCCCAAAAGCAAAAGACTAAAGCACCAACCCTACCCGCAAGCAAGAGCAACTATTAAAGATACCGTGTGCTACCCTTGATTTGCTTTTCCTCCACTATTCGTATAAATCCACCTTTTGTCTACTCTAACTAAAATGATGAAGTGAAGAACACGGTGCCACTACACATTATTCTAAAACCCAGCATGATCGGCTTCAAAGTTACAAGTATTATTCTTGGCCCAAGGTCCTTATAGTTGTGTTATTGAACCAATTGGCATTAGTGGTGCATGCTCTGTTGTTATCATTTTATTATCGGCTACCTGTCTGTCGCTTTTACTGAATCTTTAAACACTTTAAATGCTATTCTTTTGTGATGTGGTCAAAAGCATTACTTTTGTAGATAGTGAGTACCTTAATTGATGGGTTCCTCGAGTTTCTAATGTGGGAAATTGCCTTTTGCTGCTGAAGATAATGCATATGAATGTTTTTGACTAAGGACTATACGCTAGAGACTTGAATCAAGGTTATTCAGGACTGCATGCTTGGCTCAATGATTTACAAATTCTTCATGCAGAGCTAACAATTAAAATAACAAAATCATGTGCAGGAATTCCTGTGCAGAGCTAATCGTTCAGCAAGGTTGTGCTTCAACAAGTTTCTGTGCAGAGCTGACAGTTAAAGCAAGGAGCAAGGCTTCTCCAGTATATCGTGTCTCCCCACCAAGCCGAGCATGCGAAAGGCGGACAAGAGCAGTGACCCCCAGTGTGTTGCATCCTGACGTTCTCCTCCGCGACACTTGCAATCAGAAGAGAAGTGGTGGCTCAGCTTGTAGCTCAAGGGGCAGCGGCCTCACCAGATCACTAATCATGTGCATTCTATTCGTTGGATGCTGCAAACAAGGTTAATCTCTCCCGGTCTTCTCCCAAATGCCATTTTTTTTTCATTACAAAATTGTATCTCATGCAATAGTTATATTAATGAGTATCATCACTCCTGTTTTATGAACCTGGACATTGTCAGGCTTGCCAGTTGCATTGCAATTCAGTATGTGCTGGTGTCCTTAGATGAATTCACGTATTTCCTTGATAAAACACAGGGCGGCACAAGTGGTGTGACCATATTGCTTCCTTGCTATTGGAGCGACATCGCTGATAAGTGATCTGAAATTCTGATGAACAAATAGACCCATGGCCAATGCCACCTGTCTGGTCATAACCTTCACTATTACAAGGACTATTGATAGCAGTGCTAAAGCAAGGAGGTGAGGAGATGATTAAATTGGAATCAGAAATGTTGTGCAGATAAATTCCATTTGCTTTCCCTGATGTTCTATTTTTTAGGTCTAAGAGAAACACATTAACTTAATTTCAATTTAAAGGGTTGTCTGGTTGGTCCACTTTTTAGTCATCTTTTGGTGTGTCATGTTCAGATGCTCTGCTCTTGACTTACATGGTTTTCCTCCAGTATGATGTCTGCTTCCAATATGCATTTAGTTGGTAACCATGTTTTTCATTACTTGTTTGAATAATTTTGCTTTGCTCCTGGCCATTTATTCTTCTAGTTGCCATGTTTAGGCTATAAATACAATCGCTCTACTCTACAGACTATCACTGACTGTTTGGTGGCATGTTGAGATGCTCTGCACTTGATTTACATGGTTTTCCTCCAATATGATGTCTGCTTCCAATCTGTATTTACCTAGCAACCATGTTTCTTCAGTTCTTGTTTGAGTATTTTTGTTTTGCTCCTGCCCTTCCAGGTGTCATGTTTAGGCTGTAAATACAACTGCTATACTCTACAGATTATCACTGAGGAAATCGACCAACCTATTAGATATATCTTGTGATTTGGAGATTTCAGGTTTGTTATCATTAGCTCAGGTTTTTCTACAACTTACATATTCATGATTATAGATGCAATTAATCTATTCTCTGCTCAAATGTCAAGGGCATGACCAATTTTTATAAATGAAGGAAACTCTACAGAAGCCACTAGGATATGGATTACTAAACAATCATTACTTCCTCTTTGTAAACTGTGTTGCTTAAATTAGAATATCAATTGACGTAGTATATATGTTTAGAAGGGATCATCAACATTAGTGGTCGCTAGAAATAGTACGATCGGAGTGGAGAAGCAACTTATCAGTGTTTGGCACTGAGGTGAGACATGACTTGCATAGAGCTAATTCAATACAACTCTTCAGATATAGAAATGCTATTTCTCGGCTCTTTAATTTGCTTTAAGAATTAAGAAACAACTATATGCAGGATACTTCCAACTACAGCTTTAGCTGCAAGAAGTCAAATGCATCATTTCTGATCATCTTAGATTAGGATCAGCTGCAGCTTGGTGCCCGTGCAATATGAAGTTGATGTTTCAGTTCCGTATCAAAATTTGGAGTCACATGTTAACTATCTTTCTTGAAGACTTATGTAATATTGATGTTTCAAACACATGATTGTAATATCTGTTTTAGATAAATATGTTATGTTGATATTACGTGTTCCCGTTGCAACGCACGGGCATTTACCTAGTGTAAATATAATGCACATGAGGCTCACACTTAGTGGCACTAGACAACCGTTGCAATTAAAGATTTTCCCTCTATATATAGTATGGCTAATCTATCATAAACCCAACCGTGCACTCTTTTGCTCCTTGGTTGGCAAAGGCAAAGCCCTAACCAATACATTTGCCTTGTGGCTTGGTTTTGCTCCATCTTCTCATCATTTGATGAACACTTGCATACATGTGATTATGATCTTCATCTCCATCACCTCCTATGATCATCATTTGGGGGAACACCTCCACCACCCCTGCCTTTTCCTCTTCCGGCCATCTTCCATCTATAAAAATGCAAACTTTGAGATTTCCATGTTATCAACCACTTATAAGATAAAGAATGAGATCTGAAAGTTTTCTGGGCGAGTATCAATATTAACAGTTTAGTAAATCAATCATATCTTGAGCTACAGAAGTCCAATAGAGACGTGCTTTATATGGTTGGAAAGCTTATGATGTTATCCACAACTTTTATTTAGACCCTAAGATCAGATTATGTCGTTAAGTTAATGAAAAATAAGGCGCAATAGAAACTGTTCCAGATTCCAGACTGTGTAGAAACTTTAACTTGTGACAGTTATATCTCTCGAACCAGATCAGATAAAAAGGTGATTCTAGTGGAATTTGAAAGGTGCTTAAGTCTAGTTTCTCTCATAAAAATTTTTATAAACATTACAGACTGCTCCTGAAAACAGCAAGGACAGGAACGTGAAAATACCAAACCCAACTATTATTTCCTTGACTATTAAACTTATTGTTCTTAGAAATGAAACATGTAGACATGCCTACAAGCCCCAACACTCATAACAAAATCCAACTCACACATAAACATAATGACAAAGCAACTATCACACCAAAGTTTAAACCACACGACAGACACGAAGACTCAACTGACGTTACTAAGAATGTTCTTATTACATAAAAGACTCCTATTTTCTAAGGATGTGGCTCATGCTCTAATGTCTCATAAATCTTGGCCATACCTTGGTTTGCTCGGAGTTCATCAATCGTCGCCTAGCACCTCTTGATGGTCTTCCCCTGTGCTAATTTAAATATAGAAAATTATGGTTTTAAACTTTTTCATATTAATTTGATAATGTGGTGTTTGTGTGATGCTTGTCTTTGGTGTTGGTGAACGCTATTATTTTCAAAATACCATAGGACGACGTTTACTTCTCATCGGAAAACTTTTTGGTATTTTATGGATTTAAAATTTCAATTTTCGTGAGCTTAATCTTTTTCCTTGATCTCCTTATCAATCTTTTCATGAGCTCAAAATTATTTAGTTGAGTTCCTTATCTCCCCAAGAGTTTAGGATTTTTCCCGTGATTTTTCTGAGCTCCGGACTATTTTTCGCGGCCAAAAAGGTAATTTTAGATTTTTCTGGAATTATTTTATTCGCGGAATTAAAATAATCCTAAAATTAAGAAATTCTGAAAAGTTTTCAAACCCTACAACTATATATATGCCGGGTAGCCCTCGACGCCCTGGTTTCAGATGTACAACCCTTATCGCGAGCCGCCGCTCGTAGCTCCCTCCACCCCTCGCCGAAGTTCTTCATCTAAAGCTTGTGTTCCGGCAAACTCTCCGACGATCTTTTCCGGCCAAACCGTCGCGTCCCGACGCCAGCCACCACCACCAAGAGGCAGCCCTCGTCGTTCTCTACACTGTGGTATATCCGTTTGCGCGAATCCATCGTCGTTTCATCGAGTTCCTATCTCATCTTGCTTCTCTCCGGTAAGGTTCCACCATGCCTGACCGGAGCTCCTCCAAGCCCAAGGTAGAAGATGATACTATTTACAGTTTTGCCACTAATCTAGTTTTGATTATAAAATCTCTGTTTTAACTCCGATTTGACCCGTTCAAGTTGCGTTAGGTTTGTATTTGCGAGCTCTACATGTTACTGTAGCTGTACAGTACGTTTGGAAAATTTAATTTTCGAGTTTATATTAAAATAATTATTTATCTATAGAAAATCTTAGAAAATTTATAACTTTCACGTTTTAAATCCGAATTTTGTGATCTTTACGTCTGTTTGATCGTAGTAATGTGTAGAAGAGTTTTACAAACTTTTTATACTGTTTTGCTAATGTTGGTGTACTACTTTAATTATGTTTCTTTGTTTGCTTCGTGTATGATTGCTCGGATGATTGTGTGTTGATGCTTGATGATCGACTATAGACGGTGAGCAGTTTCTTGATGATCAGGAGTATTATTTTGAGCCAGACCAGCAGTATCATCAAGAAAGCTTTGATCAAGGCAAGTATAACATGGGACCATCCTTTTTGTCCTATTCACTGAAATTATCATACATATGCATGTGTCTTCCTTGACAACTATAGGGATTATAACTTAGCTATTGATATCTTGTTTCCTTGTCACCTATGGGTTGTGCATATGGGTAGATATTGCTAGTGCTTAATTATGAACAATGATCTTGTAATTTGATTAATGGATTAAGCAACCAATCATTAAGGTGATTATATTACTGTTGAAAGGGGGCTAGAGCAAGGGGTTATATTGTTGCTCTGGTTTCTCTCCGTAAGGACTTACCTGTAAGTAATAATCAGGACATACAGTACAGCTGTGAGGGCTATATGGCTCTGGCTCTAGTTGTTCAAGAGACCTTTTCTAGCTTGTTAGTGGTTACCTTAAATGGCGTAAGAATGGTTTGACACGTTGGGTGTAGGACAACCTCTAGTCTATGAGTATAGCCGAGAAGGAATTGTGCCATTTGAAAAGGGGTTCCTACATCTGTCTGCCGAGTGAATCTAATGGCCCTAACTCGTTAGACGAACTTTTGAATGGCTTTATATGGTTTTTGATGTTTTGGGCCTTGCAAACCCATGCATTTAGAAGTCATGACTCACAGTGAAAGTGTACACCTCTGCGCAGAGTTTAATAAACTGGTATACTAGTCGTGCTCACGGACACGAGCGGCCTTGGGGATTCTTACAGAATAGCTGATCACCATTGTTATATCATGCTTAATTACTATTGTTATTATTATGCTCATGTTAATGCTATTCATTATCCTTATTACAATTGATCATTGGTTCATTAATGGGAATTGGTTCATCTTGATGCTACTCAATTGCTAATTATATGATGATTAAAAGCTAAATGCAGTCAAATAGTGTCTAGCCTTTTTGAGCCTCATGCACCCCATGATATATTTGTTGAGTTTGACATGGACTCACTTTTGCTATTTTCACCACACTCCAGTGTGTAGTAAGGTGCTACTTAGAAGAGGGATAAAGGTGTAATGGAGTATCCAGAAGTCTATCTGAAGTGCTTGGCATATGGAGCCACCAGTCAGCCGTCCCTGAGAAGAATGGAGCCTGAAGTTTAGTCACTGTTCCGCGATACTCTGATGTAAGTGTTGATATAACTATGTATACGTTATATAATAACATTGTTTCTAATACTTTTTTATTCTGACATATGTGTGGACTTCCTGAGCACACATATGATTAGCCTGGTTTTGTTCTTTAGAAAACTGGGTGTGACAGTACTGTAAATCCCAGATGTTCGCTTACAGACAAGTCCTTAAGGAGAGAAACTAGAGCACCAAAAATAACCCCATGCTCTAGCCCCCTTTAAACAGTAATCAAAAGTCATCTTTTAATGTTTATTGCATATTCCATTAGTCAAATTACATGATCATAGTTCATATTAAGCATTAGCAATGGTACTCAATGCAATATAATAGGTGTCAAGGTATAAGATCAAAACTAAGTCATCCTTATCACGGAAATATATGCTCAATGATTATATTTACTTATGGTGAATAGGATAACAAGGACAATCCCATGTTATACTAGCCTTGCTCAAACTGGTCCTGAAGATCTTGCTCGTAGAAAAATTCTTGGTCTCCAACGAATTGCTCACCGTCTATACTCGATCAACAACGGCAATAACATTCATCCAGAAACAATCATGCATAAACAAATAAGATTATAATTAGAACAATACACCAACAGTTATAAAATAAGATAAAAAGTCTTTAAAATGAATCTACAACTCGCTAGGATCACACAGACGCGAAGAGCACGAAAAGCGGAGCTAAAACGACGAAGTTATGAATTTATTAAGATTTCCTATAGAAAAATAATTACTTTAATTCAAACTCAAAAATAAAATATTACAAACCTACTGTACAGCGGTACTAACATGTAGAGCTCGCAAATACGAACCTAACGTAATTTGAACGGGTCAAATCAGAGTTAAAACGGAGATTCTATGCATGAATTAACCTAGTGACAAATCTGTAAATAAGTGAAAACGTATTTCTGAAGTTACCGCGATTAAAATACGCTTTATGAAAAAGAAAACGTAATTCGGGAATACGCCTTGGACTGTGGGTTCTATATTTAAAATTTACAGGGGCTCTTTAACAAAAACGCGGGCCGAACCGGTATCTTCTAATCCTGGCCGTTGGATTTGATTTGGACGCTCCAGATCGGATCGGGGAAAAATGAGCGGCGCTTCGGCCGGAACAGTGGCCCGACGGCGAGTTCCGCGGCGGTGCCATGGCCGAACTTGGCTATCTAGCGCTACAAAGCATAAGCTCGCGAAAGAAGGACACCAGATGGTAGAGAACGTCGATGCGAACTCACCAAGGGTGAAATCGAAGCCGAGGACGAGACAAGGAAGACGCGCGGCTCGGAGAGGCGGGCGGCTAGGGCTACGTCTCGTGTGTGGCCTCCTCGGGACGACGATGGACCTCTGCTTCGGGTCAAGATGGAGTGGCGGGGTGCGCGAGCTCGGATTATATAGCCCGGTGGTGCTCTAAACAAGGAAGGAAGAGATAGGGGAGGCGGATTCGATCGGTGCAAGCAAGGAAAGAAATCCAATGCCGGCGTGGGGAGGAAGAAGGCGTCCCTGACGCGTGGGCCCGCGGCGTTAGCGTCAGAGAGAGAAAGGGAAGGCGCGCGCACGTTAGGCCGTTGGCTGGGCTCGGCCCAAAGCGGGACGCGGGGGAAAAAGGAAACGGGCCGCACGCTGCTAGCCGTGACCTGGTCGGCCCAAGGGAAAGAGCGCTCGGGTTGAGCTAGGCCAAAAGCCGAAATGAGAGATAAATCCTTTTCTTTTTCCTTTTCCAATTTTTCAAAGCATTTTCCAAAAAGATTTTGAATCCTCTTTTGAATTTGATTCAAACCACTCAATACAAAAATTCAAATACAACAGCATAAATGCTAAATCATGTTTCTACCCTTATATTTGATTTTAAATTAATAAAAATTATTGCTTTTCTAAGTTTGTATGCTCACAAAAATACATAAAAATCATATTCACCTATTTTAAATCATTCCAAAATTTTAGGGTGTTACAAAAGTACGCATTCATCTTCATTCATATACATCCACTCATATATTCTGCTTCTACCCTAAAAGTACGAATCCACATATATTTCATTCAGATCCACCCAGAAAATAGTTCTACTCTTATACTGGGAGTGAACTGTCCAAAAATATCCTTATTATTCATTTTATCTCTTGCTAGCCAATAAAGCTCCAAACATCTAGTTATGCTACCTCATGTTATTATGTTTCAAAAGTTGCTTGGGTATTCTATGAAAAAAAAGAAGAAAAAAGAAAGAAAGAAAGAAAAATAAAAGAAAGAGGACAAATGTCCCACTTAAAATAAAGAGAGATTTAGCAGCCCAAGTTTCTTCTCAAAATCTTCAAGTTTCTAAGAGAGGTATATGAAGTTTCTCAAAGGAGCTATGTATTCACCATTGTCATTCCTTTACCCCTTATAACTACTTTACTCCATTCTCTATTTATCCATTTACCACCAACAACCATACAGCCTATACACATGCATATCTTGATTTGACTTTATAACTCGTTCTTTTGGATCCATAGTTTTGATTATGCAATATATGTTTCGCTGTCTCCCCACCTATGAGCTCCACATAAGCCTATTAGAAATAGGGTGAGAGAGAAGGCATAATGTTACTATGTTACCAAAAATACCACATATTTTGAGAGGAGAGAAAAGGCACACACCATAATTGCCTTGGAGAGGATCCAGAAATACCACAAAGGAGAGACTTGAAAGGGTCATACATAGGAATCTCTGAGTTTTATTTTAAAAATCTAGCAAAACTCTGGAATAATAGTTGATCAAAGAGCTTGAAACATAGTGCTTGACTTGACCGTTTTGTCTTTCAACTACTTAAGACCCAAGTGACGGCTGCAAGCCCCATGGTGGAAGGTAATATGAGTGAGTTTTTCATCAGAATAGTTCACTCTAATCCGGAGGAGAGTTCTTGTTTGAACGCATGTGTACCTGTAAGGCACGAAAGTATTGTAGCAACTCCTGATCCATCACTGAGTCTATCTTTGCTCAGGGACGAGCAAAAGGTAAGCTTGGGGAGTTTGTTGATGGTAGATAAGATCATTTTTTAACCATCAACATAGCATGAGAAAGGACCTAAACATAAATACTATCTGAATATAGGGGTTACACTGACAGAATTCCACGGGTTTTGGTGAATATCTATTTCTGCAGGGGGTTATCAGGAAAGAACCAAAGGAGGTCCACATGTCAAATTTACATAAAGAGAAACCGACCATACTATGAAAAAGTATACTTTAGAAGACCCGAGAAGATTTTCCCCTAGAGGGTAGGGCCCACAGTCTAGGCAACAGGGGTTCCCACCCCACCTGCAGAGCCAATCAGGCTTCGTCTCGCGGATCCTGCCTCCACCACCTTTGAGGATCAATAAAAAGTCATTGGTGAAGGTCGGTTTGATCCAAGGGCTATGGTGCTTCCTAGAGGGCTATATAAGCAAGGTCCCTGGCCCCAGGAGAAACCCTAATTCATTCAATTCATTATTCATCAAGAGAAGTCCCTAATCAAGCCCTAGAGCCATCATCTCAATTAGATCTCTAGTTTAGCATAGCTATACAGGATTAGAACTAGAAGGAGCCAAGCATTGCTTGATTTCCGGATCTGTCAAGAGAATACTTGGTAATTTTCTCCTACTTTTGTATTTGTTCTTATATTATTCATCTAGTTCATCATTTGTATGAATATGACTTTAGTCTATTCTATCATATTGGATATGACTTTGCTCTATTTGATTATGTTCTCTATTCTATCATATCGTATGATTTGACTGTATAGTTAGAATAACTTAGGATTTATCCTTATAGTTCATCCTAATCCATGCTTAGAGTAATCTATTGAGATGTTTATTATTATATGTGGCTATGTGCTTATCAGTTATCTCTTATTATTCTTTATTAATATATATATTATTTATCTTGTGACACTTACCCTGTATGAGGAGATCGATAAAGACATGGTTATGCTCTCCATTATCACATACAGTGATGCTCATTACTCATTATCCTTAGTGAAAGGATCAAGATGCCCAAGAGGGGGTGAATTGGGCTTTTCTAAAAATTAATTGTAAGAATTAAATCCTACAAGCCAAAGTTCACCCCTAATGCCTACTTGTGTTCCTTGTGATTCTACCGGTAAAAAGTTTTGCACTCTAAGTTCTAATCCTAGTCTAGCATGGCAATTCTACGAAAGTAAACTAAGCAATGAAAATAATACGAGAAAGTAAATGCTTGAAAGTATGGGTAAGGAACACAGCGAAGTTTTCCCGAGGTATCGGAGAATCGCCACTCCCCACTAGTCCTCATTGGAGCACCCGCGCAAGGGTGTAGCTCCCCCTTGATCCACGCAAGGATCAAGTGCTCTCTATGGGCTGATTCTTCGACACTCGGTCGCGGTGAATCGCCTAAAACCGCTCACAAGATGAGTTGGGTCATCCACAAGCTCCGCCGGATGATCACCAAACTCCCAATCACCACCAAGCCGTCTAGGTGATGGCAATCACCAAGAGTAACAAGCTAGAACTCTCACTTGACCACAATGAGCCTAATAAAAAGATGGATGCACACTTGCTACTCCCTAGTCACTAATGAGGGATTCTCAAACTTTGATTCTCAAATCACTACCCTCACTAGAGCTCTTGCACTCCCTTGCACTTGAAAGGTGTTTCTCAGCTAAAAAAATGAGCAAGAGACCTCTAAAAGAGGTGGAGGGGATGTATTTATACACCCCACAATTAAATCCAACCGTTACCTGCCAACTCAGTAAAATACGCACTGACCGGACGCGCCGGTCAACATGACCGGACGTGCCGGTCGAACGTAACGATCGAAAACCTGAACAACACTGCTGAGTGACCGAACGCACCGATCAGGGGTGACCGGACGCGTCCGATCACTTCCCAGTCGCGTCCGATTAGATGTTTTACCCTCTGAGACATGTGTCAGCATGATCACCGCGTCTGGTTCTCACAAGAACCGCGTCCGGTCAACCGAGCTGAAACGCAGTAACTGTTAGTACTGACCGGACGCGTCCGGTCGAGACAGAGACCGCGTCCGGTCAAGGGAAAACGGCTCAAACGACTTTGAAACGCGACGCAACTTGAACCAAGTTGATTCCAACTAAACTTTGAGCTTTTCTTGAGCTACTTAGCGCTAAGTTTGACAAGTGTGCACCACACCTAAACAAAAGATTCACCTAGGTCAAGCTACTCGCTCATGCCCCCCTTTATAGTACGGCCAAAGGAAAAAAGCGAAGATCCTAACGACTATTCTGAATGTAACTCAACACCTTGACATCCGGAACTAACCATCCTTAATTTTATCGTTAATCCTTTAAAAACCGAAACAATTTCCATCAAGGGGCATGAATACCATAGTGCTCAAAGTAGTTATCAACCCCATGACCTAACTTACCAAAGTTTCTGCAAAACACACGTTAGTCATAATAATAATGCGTTGTCATCAATTGCCAAAACCAACTCTCGGGGCTTAGATGCTTTCAATATCCCCCTTTTTGGTGATTGATGACAACACTTAGATTCAGAAGATATAAGAGTTGAGGTTTTCGAACATGCTTAGTTCACATAAGCAAAAAGCAATAAACACAAGGGGTTAGGAATTGCTTATGTGCTCCAAGCCAACAGGGTGTACTCATAAGATAAAACATGAAGCGTTAGTATACAGAAAACATAGCTCATATGAAATCGGAGTAAGGCACAGAAGCACAATCTTATGAGCTAGAACCAATTAAGTGACATGATATAAAATAGTGACAACACAGACCACATAAGACTCAAGTATCTCACAAGCACACATGTCACAAAATACAAGTGCGGGAAAGTAAACATGATGCATGAATGTAGTAGAATGAGCTCACAAAGAAAAACAAAACCCTCTATCAAAACTCCCCCTGAATCTACTCTCTCTCCCCCTTTGGCATCAAACACCAAAAACAAAACTAAGAATCTGACAGGGGAATAGAAGCAGTCGTGTCGGGTGCCGAGGAGCGTGGGGTGATCACGAACTGTGAGGTATCCTCCTTAGACTCTGAGCTGTCAGGCTAACCCTCTGTAGATGCACGTGGCTATGAAGCAGTCTGGGTCTGAAGAGCAGGAGCAGGAACTGATGAAGACATAGCAACAATCGGAGCAGTCTCTGTCACCTAAGCCTGAAGAGTGCCAGTTGTGGGAGGATCTATCGAGGCAACGGACGACGGCACTGTCTCTGCAGTCCCAGTCCCCGTCACTGGAGGAGCCACAGTCTCAGAAGCTGACAACCCTGAAGAAGTCACAATAGTGGTGTGTGAGGACATCGGCTGACCAGTCAACTCGCTGTAGGAGGCACTCAATTCAGTGAAAGGAGTGCCTGTCAGAAGGTGAGGTCTAGGCTGATCTGATGGAGTGAACCCTGTCTAAATAGGAGTATAGCTCGGTGACTAAAAGGTCTGGGGAACCTGCTGCTGGGGAGAGGTGAACTGAAAGCTCGGCTGTCCTTGACTCTGAGGTTCACTGGACTATAGTGCTAGAGTAAGGACAGACGGTGGAGGAGGAACCTCAACAGCGACTAGGTGTCGCAGAAGCTCAAGATACTGCTGTTGGTTGGTTGCCTGCTGTCTCTGCATCTCGAATTGTTGCCTCTGAAGCTCGAGCTGCTGCCTCTGGAACTCGTCCTGACGAGCCTGAATCTAAGCAAATGCAGCTGCTGTGTCCTAAGCCTATCGCTGTATCTGAAGCTCCTGCCTCTCCTGGGCCTAGGTCAGCCTCTCAAGAATAGCCACCATGGCTGGGTCTGAGCGGGAGGCTGAGCCTGAACCACCGGCCTCATGGTCGTGAGACCGAGGAGAGCAGTACCGGGGGATAGGCTGGTAGTCCTCGTCTGTGCTGTCAGTGGCGTCATCCTCAACTGGATCAGCAGGCTAAGCATCAAGATCTGCAAGCTCAGCCTCAGCAAGACCCTGAACGGTCTCGTCCTGCTCAGCTACTGTTTATGGGACCTCTGGCCTCTCACGCTGTCCTGGCCTAGGTGCCTGCTCTCGGGTAACAGAAGCCTAGAACTGGTGAATGTCGTACTCTAGAAAAGCAGTGGTGGTATCTAATATCTCAGCTCGAATCTCTGCAGGCAGGTCACACGTAGATCTGATGATGAAGCATATCCAGTGCGCATATGGTAGCTGACGGTGACCCTTGAATCCCTCTGCCAAAGTATCCTCCATCTCACATAGCATCAGATCCCAAATATCGAACGGTGTCTGTGAGATGAGGTGATGCACCACCCATAACTGCATACAAGTTAGTCCCTCTCTGTATCCCAGCCTCGGAAGAAGTGTTCGCCTCACAATAGCATCAAGTACCCTAGCTAGGGGTGTCAGGCTGGCAGGTGTACGTCTGGACCCCTCGCCAAACGGCTCACGGAAGCAGGGTCTGATCATGTTTGTAGGTGGCACTGTACCTCCGTGAGGGCACCTAGGTGGAGCAGTCTGACCGAAACACAGCTGGTGAATCTTCGTCTCTGAAGCAGGGAGTCTGAGAATCTCCTGTACCCTAGTGTTGTACAGTCTGCGGTCACGGCCTCGGAATGCAAAGTGTATAAACTCATGTGCAGGGTCAATCCAAAGTGAAGAGTAGAACTCTCTGACCCAAGTGCCGTAGTAGGCTCCAGTCCATCCTAGAAAATCTGACAATCCAGGTAGGAAGGACAAGTGCAGACGGAGCTGCTCACCAACCACCTCAACTAAAGCCTCAAGTCGATAGACTCTCTGAGGTCTGAATGCAATCCCGCTGTCAACATAGGCTCTATAGAAGTCCCCGTGCAGAGGTGTGTAGAAGCCCTCTGACGCTCGGGGATCTCGCTGAGGTGGGAACCACCGACCAACTTGATGAACCGAAGGGCCTGCACCTGGCATGCTGTAGCTCCCCTCAAGTCAAAGTGCTCGACTGGGGGGTGACCTCGAGCCCTGGGAGGTGGACGACCTCCATGACGCTGGCCCTCTAGCCTAGGAGTCACCTAAGCTCGCGTACGTCCTAAGCGATGACGTGGTGGAGTCTGGATGGTCTGCTCCTCTGTCTCCTTTGGATCCTCTATGGGCTGCTCTGCAGGTACATCCTCTGTCTCCTCGGTGGCCTCAGTACCGAGCTGTCGACCTTTAAGATGAAAGCGATGCTCGCCAATGTGAATCCCACTGCTCCTACCACCTCTCTCTGCTAGCTCTGCTGCATCTGCAACTGCCTGAGCTATCTCTGCCTCTGTGAGTGTCCTCTTTCTCTTCATGGCGGAGGTCTTCTTGCGCTTGCCACGGGCAACCTCTGTTAGTCTGGGAGGACTCTCATCCCTGTCACTAGGTGCATCACCAGCATTCTTGCAGCGAACCATACTGACCAACCACTGAGAAAAACCTGACAGTGAAAGATGGTGAACTGACACTCGTGAGGCTTGGCCTCAATCCGTATCCACAGGCTTGGCCTTGGATTCAAGGCTGATCAACTGCCACACAAAGCACCAATAGGACTCACTGTAAAGATAGAATAGGTAGAGCTACTATAAGCAATATATAATATCTACGAGATAAGTGAGGTCCTAACGAAGGCAAGCATATGAGATAAGATCTGAATAGAATGTGAAAGCTACCTCCAATTGGCAAGAATCCGGTGAAGAGATGAGGGATCTTGATGCGCGAGGATTCCACGAAAATGCCGAAAGAGCGCTGAATTTGCCGAGACATGCAATAGAGAGTTAGAATTTCAACAATAAGTCACGGCAAACCCTAATTGGAAGATCAAGGTGACGCGAAGAAACCTCGCGGAGATGAAGTCGTGCGGAGAAATCTTGACGAAGAACGGCCGTAGTGAAATCACGTGAGAGCTAGGGTTAGGGCAAAGTGGAAACTCGCGAGGAAGACTTCGGTGGTGGCGCGCGATAGAGGATGAGGTGGCGGCATCACGGCAGTGGCTCGGTAGCAAGGACAGGCACGCGAAGCAGGGGTGGTGCGTGGAGCAGCGGCGTGGCAGCGACTGCAGCGGCCATGGCGGAGCAGGGGCTGCGGCGCTCGGCTTAGGCGGCGCCCGAGGCGAGGGCAGCGCGAGCTGTGGCGGCGCAGCGATGCAACAGCGCGGCGGAGCAGTGAGGAGCGGGCGGTGGTGGCCTGCGGAGGCGCGGCGTGGGCTAGGGCACGACGAGGAGCGACACGGCGGCACACGGCAAGACGGCTAGGTCATGGCGGAGGTGGCAGCGAGCGGCGGACGGAACAGATGAGGAAAAGATAGATCGGGTCGAACGGTTATATGAGGGCTCAAATCCGCTTTCAACGCACTGACCGGACACGGTGGTCACCTGACCGGACGCGGTGGAGCAGCGTCTGGTCAGAGTCCAGTAAGCTCCTGGATCGACCGGACGTGTCCGATTAGGACTGATAGGACGCGGACAGAGTCTGGTCAGGGATCACCTAGGGAACTCAACGCGCATAACCGGATGCGGTGGTGGGGTCCGGGACCGGACGCAGTGGTCACAACGGCACGTCCGGTCTAGCGTCCGGTCACAGATCCATAAGATTGTCTTCAGGATGAACGGATGCGTTGGTGGTCGCCGGGACCGGACGTAGTGGTGAAGCAGCACCACGTCCGGTTAAGCGTCCGGTCCAGTGTCCGGTCGCAGTTAAATGCCTTTCTTCAATCCGATCTTCGACGCGACTTCTCTCAATTAAGTTCCAATTCAAAGAGACTCAAATAAACACCAATTGGAACCTAATATGAGTGACCTCCCTCAAACCCTCAAGTTTTTCAAAATATTTTGCCTTAGGCTAGTATTGTTTTTAGAAAAATATGCAATAAACACCCGAGGAGCAACATATGACCATGCAATAGAGTTTATGAACCCTTAGGAGCGTCAAATGCTCTCTCTATTCATGGACGAACACAGAGGTTACTCAAAGCCAAACCGAAAAGAAACGACAAAGCAACAACCATGCATATGCAATGTGAAGCAAGAAAGGAAAACTAGGTTGCTTGTCAAGTTTGATCCACGGTTAGGCTTCTTCACTCCTCCAAAGGAGGGTTATCGTAACCGTGTTAGACAAGTCCTAGATGCATTGCGGAGAATTAAACATGACATATGATACAATGCAATGCAAGGGACAACACAAGCTCATTTTTTAAAGTTACTAGAATCAAGCATATTTAGTTCACTTCTCAACCTACAAAAGGTAGCCTCATCCAAAGGTTTAGTGAAGATATCCGCTAATTGATTTTCACTTCTTACACCTTCTAGTGATATATTATTTTTAGCAACATGATCTCTTAGAAAGTGGTGGCGGATATCAATGTGCTTGGTGCGTGAGTGTTGTACCGGATTATTAGCAATTTTAACGGCACATTCATTGTCACATAAAAGTGGCACCTTTTCAAGAACAACTCCATAGTCTAGGAGGGTTTGTTTCACGTATAAGATTTGTGCACAACAAGCCCCCGCTACAATGTATTCCGCCTCGGCGGTGGACAAAGCCACACTATTTTACTTCTTAGATGACCAAGATACTAAGGACCTCCCAAGCAAATGGCACCCTCCGGATATGCTTTTTCTATCAATTTTGCATCCGGCATAATCCGAATCGGAATAGTCAGCTAGTTGGAATCTAGCTCCTTTGGGATACCAAAGACCAATGTTTGGGGTGTGCTTAAGATATCTTAAGATTCTTTTTACGGCACTTAGGTGAGGTTCTTTAGGGCAAGCTTGAAAGCGAGCACACATGCACACACTAAACATGATATCAGGCCTAGATGCGGTAAGGTACAACAAGCTACCAATCATAGAATGGTAGAGAGTTTGATCAACCGGTTTACCTCCCTCATCTAGGTCGAGATGTCCATTAGATGGCATTGGGGTCTTGATTGGCTTACACTCTTCCATCTTGAATCTCTTGAGAAGATCCTTGGTATATTTTTCTTGAGAGATAAAAATCCCTTCTCTCATTTGCTTGACTTGAAAACCAAGGAAGAATGTAAGCTCACCAATCATAGACATCTCGGACTCCTTTGACATTAATTCACCAAATTCCTTGCAATAATCTTCATTTGTTGATCCGAAGATAATATCATCAACATAGACTTGACAAATGAAGATCTCCCCATTAAGCTTCTTGGTGAATAGTGTGGTGTCGACCTTCCCAATAGTGAAGCCCTTCTCAATGAGGAAGTCTCGGAGGCGCTCATACCACGCTCTAGGGGCTTGCTTGAGCCCATATAGTGCCTTGGACAACCTATAAACATGATTAGGATATCTAGGATCTTCAAACCCGGGAGGTTGATCAACATAGACTAGTTCATTTATGAAGCCATTTAAAAATGCACTTTTCACATCCATTTGATATAGTTTCATGTCATGATGCGATGCATATGCAAGAAGGATACGAATGGCTTCAAGTCTTGCAACGGGTGCAAAAGTCACTCCAAAATAAAGACCTTCAACTTGAGAGAACCCCTTTGCAACTAGTCTTGCCTTGTTCCTCACTACTACGCCTTGGTCATCTTGCTTATTACGGAACACCCACTTGGTTCCAATGACTCTTGTACCTTTTGGATGCTCTTCAAGTGTCCAAACTTAATTGCGGGTGAAGTTATTCAATTCTTCATGCATAGCATTCACCCAATCTGGATCTTGAAGAGCTTCTTCTACATTTTTAGGTTCAAGACAAGAGACAAAAGAGTGATGTTCAACAAAAGAAGCAAGCTTTTGAGATCGAGTCATTACACCCTTTGTAGGACTCCATATGATGAGATCTTGTGGATGAGCTTGAAGTAGAGGTGAGTTTCTTCTTTCAACCACTTGAGGAGAAGGATGGGGAGCATCAACATCTTGAGCTTGTGCCTCGGCTTGTTCATGAGAGACATGAGTGTCTTCATTTTTAACTCTCATTCTTATCACCATCTTGAGGCACATGTGATGAAGATGGTGGATTTACAATTTGTACATCGTCTTCATCATATTTAGGCTTGATGTCTCCCACAGGCATGTTCTTTATTGCCTCCCTCAAAGGTTCATCACCTACATCATCACAATTCTCAATTGCTCCTTGGGAGCCGTTAGATTCATCAAATTCCACATCATATGTTTCTTCAACCAAATCGGTAGCATGGTTAAATACTCTATATGCTTTGGACTTTAATGAGTAACCAACAAGAAAACCAATATCACAACGTCTTTGAAACTTCCTTAGGTGTTGACGCTTCTTATAGATGTAGCATTTGCAACCAAACATCCGGAAGAATGAGACGTCCGGCTTCTTCCCATTTAGCAACTCATAGGGGGTCTTGCCAAGAAACTTTTGTAGGAAGAGGCGATCTAAAGCATAGCATGCGGTGTTGATTGCCTCGGCCCACAATTTCTCTGGTGTGTTGTACTCATTTAGCATTGTTCTTGCAAGGGTGATCAAAGTCCGGTTCTTTCTCTTAACTACACCATTTTGTTGAGGAGTGTAGGTTGATGAAACTTCATGCTTGATTCCAATCTCATCACAATAAGCTTCAATGTTTGTGTTGTCAAACTCTTTGCCATTGTCACTTCTAATCTTGTTTATCTTGACTTCAAATTCATTTTGAGCTCTCTTTGCAAACTTCTTGAAGCAATTTGCCACTTTGGATTTGTCATGAAGGAAGAAAGTCCAAGTGTATCTTGAGTAGTCATCCACAATCACAAGACAATAGAGATTTCCACCCAAGCTCTTGTAAGTTGTAGGACCAAATAAATCCATGTGTAGAAGTTCTAGCACTCTTGATGTTGACATGTAAGCTTTGGTTGGATGAGTATTTGCAACTTGTTTGCCGGCTTGACATGCACTACAAGGTTTGTCCTTCTCAAACTTTACATCCTTCAAGCCTCTCACTAATTCCTTCTTCAATAGCTTGTTGAGAGTGTTCATTCCAACATGAGCAAGCCTCCTATGCCAAAGCCACCCAAGTGAAGTTTTGGTGAACAAGCATGTCATCAAGTTTGCATCTTCAGAGGTGAAATCAACAAGATAGAGATTGTTATATCTAAAGCCTTTGAATATCATTTGCTTGTCATCTATCTTTAAAACTACCACTTCATTGGGTGTGAACAAGCATTGGTAGCCAAGGTCACAAAGTTGCCCAACAGATAGCAAGTTGAAACTCAATGAAGCAACATAGAGCACATTTGAAAGAGAGTGATCATTTGATATTGCAATCTTGCCTATACCCTTGACTTTGCTCTTTGAATTATCTCCAAATGTGATCTTCTCTTGACATACCCCATTCTCTTCAAGTGAGGTGAACATACGAGGATCACCGGTCATATGTTGAGTGCAACCACTATCAATAACCCAATGAGATCCACCGGTCTTGTAGTTCACCTACACACAAGAGATCAAGCTTTTTGTTTAGGGACCCTTGACTTTATCAACTAGTGACTTGGTAACCCATATTTTCTTAGGCCTATTCTTATTTGGGGGACCCAAGAACATGACTTTCATCTTTCCACTTGAATCTTTTCTAAGCATGTAATGAGCATTGAAGGCAAAGGGTCTAGCATGCTTGGGCAAGGGTTGTGGTGGTGGAGTTTTGCACTCATGAGCAAAATGGCCCTCTTGTCCACACTCAACACATCTCTTTGGCTTGGGCTTTGACTTGCTTTGTTGTTGTTGAGCTTTAGCCTTCTTCTCTTGATTTGCCAAGTAACCAATGCCACTTCTATCCATCTTCATGACGGTGTTCATGAGTAGCTCACTTTGCAAATATTGGCCTCTTATGAACTTGCTTAGGCCGGTCTTGAGATGCTCTTTCTCTTGCTTGAGCTTTTTGTTCTCTTCAATAAGTGACTCATTTGATGTTTGCTTTTCAAGAGCCATCATCCCTTTTAGCTTCTTGTTCTCATTCGTAAGCATCTCATTCTCACTCTTGAGCTTGGCATAATCATCATAGTTGTTGGACTCAACCACACTCTTGCCTTTGCCACTAGATCCTTGCTCAATGCTTTCAATGATCAAGTCATCACATGATGTAGCCATATCAATCTTAACAACTTGGTTAGTAGCATCATGTGTCTCAAGAGAAAGCTCATTAGCAACAACAAGACTATCATAATTGATTTTCAATGTAGTGTATTTGTCTTTTAGCGAGTTGTGCCTAGTGTTGAGCTCATCATGCTTCTTCTCAAGTTTATCATGTTCATCTCTAAGCTCTTTGTTAGAAGTTTTGAGCTCCTTGAGAGTAGAAGTCATAATTTTATTTTGATCTTTGAGCTCATCACTAGTCTTTAGTGCATTTTCAAGCTTAGATAAGAGTGAGTCATTTTTATTTTGGAGCTCATCATTTTTATTTCTAGTTCTTCTTATGACTTTTGAATATTTGTTCAACAATTTTACAAGTTCATCATAAGAAGGTGCATCATATTCATCATCACTATCACTATCATCATCATCACTATCATTGTTTTATACCTTTCGTTCACCCTTGGCCATAAGACATAGGTGAGTAGTGGACGATGATGGTGAAGGTGGCGGTGAAGGTGGTGATGAAGATGTTGGTGAAGACGATGATGAAAAAATCATAAATGCGGCAACCTTCTCTTTCTCATCATTGCTCTCATCACCGGAGGACTCACATGATAATTTAATATCGGTGAGCCAATCACCAATAATGTAAGCTTTGCCTCCCTTCTTCTTCTTGTGAAACTCTTTTCTCTTGCCATCCTTCTTCTTGTACGGCTTGTTCTTCTTCTTCTCATCTTCTTCATCACTTGAATCATTTTTCTTGCCCTTGTTCTTGTTCTTGTACTTGTCTTTTGGAGGCTTAGGGCATTGATGAGCTAAGTGACCAAGTTCACCACAATTGTAGCAATCTATCTCGGATATAGGCTTCCTTTTGCTACTTGTGAAAAATTTCTTCTTCTTCCCATCGAACTTGATGTCACTCTTGTTGAGCTTCTTTAGCATCTTGGTGGTCTTTCTCACCATGAGTGCAAGTGATGCATCATCAATATCACTTTCACTTGAGCTTTCTTGCACCATCATGGCTTGGCCCTTCTTCTTTTTCTTGTCATGGCTAGCTTTGAAGGCCAAGTCCTTCTTCTTGGAACATGATGAGCCCTCTTTTGGAGTGATGTGCATGTACATCTCATGTGCATTGATCTTTCTCAATACTTATGTCGGTGTTGCGGTGGAGAGATCACTTTGGTGAAGCACGGTGACAATGTGACCATACTTCTCAATGGGAAGAACGCTCAAGATCTTCCTTGCAACATCCGATTGACTCATTTGAGTGAGCCCAAGAGCATTGAGATCCTCTACAAGAACATTTAATCGAGTATATATGTCATTAGCACTTTATTTAGGAAGCATCTCAAAAGAATTAATTTTCTTTAAAGCAATCTGATAGCGTTCCTCACGCTCACTCTTAGTTCCCTCATGGAGAGCACAAAGGTTTTCTCATAATTCATGAGCGTTTTTTGCATTACGCACACGATTGAAGATATCCTTGCCTAGGCCCCGGTAGAGTGCATTTTTGGCCTTTGCATTCCACTGGTCGTACTTCTCCTCGTCACCACTTGGGTTGGTGGGATCCTTGATAGCGGGAAGCCCTTCAGTGGCGGCTCTAAGACACCCAACATCTATGGCTTCGAGGTACGCCTCCATCCGGATTTTTCAATATGGAAAATTATCTCCCTCAAAGGTGGGAGGTGGTTCTTCCCCGTTAGACATCTTGCTCTAGGCGGTGAAGCCTAATTTACGAGCAACTCGGCTCCGATACCAATTGAAAGGATCAAGATGCCCAAGAGGGGGGTGAATTGGGCTTTTCTAAAAATTAATTGCAAGAATTAAATCCTACAAGCCAAAGTTCACCCCTAGTGCCTACTTGTGTTCCTTGTGATTCTACCGGTAAAAAGTTTTGCACCCTAAGTTCCAATCCTAGTCTAGCATGGCAATTCTAGGAAAGTAAACCAAGCAATGAAAATAATACGAGAAAGTAAATGCTTGAAAGTAAGGGTAAGGAACACGGTAATGTTTTCCCGAGGTATCGGAGAGTCGCCACTCCCCACTAGTCCTCGTTGGAGCACCCACGCAAGGGTGTAGCTCTCCCTTGATCCGCGCAAGTATCAAGTGCTCTCTACGAGCTGATTCTTCGACACTCTGTCGTGGTGAATCGCCCAAAACCGCTCACAAGATGAGTTGGGTCATCCACAAGCTCCGCCGGATGATCACCAATCTCCCAATCACCACCAAGCCGTCTAGGTGATGGCGATCACCAAGAATAACAAGCTAGAACTCTCACTTGACCACAACGAGCCTAATGTGAAGATGGATGCACACTTGCTACTCCCTAGTCACTAATGAGGGATTCTCAAACTTTTATTTTCAAATCACTACCCTCACTAGAGCTCTTGCACTCCCTTGCACTTGAAAGGTGTTTCTCAGCTAAACAAATAAGCAAGAGACCTCTAAAATAGGTGGAGGGGATGTATTTATACACCCCACAGTCAAATCCAACCATTACATGCCAACTCAGCAAAATACGCACTGACCGGACGTGCCGGTCAACGTGACCGGACGCGCTGGTCGAACGTAATGGTCGAAAACCTGAACAACACTGCTGAGTGACCGGACGCACCGATCAGGGGTGACCGGACGCGTCCGATCGTGCAAGGTCCTTACTGTACTTTGACCTGACGCTCGACTGCGTCCGATCAGCGATGACCGAACGCGTCAGGTCAGCAAAGTACCTTACTGGAACATGACTGGACGCGTCCGATCACTTCCTAGTCGCGTCCGATTAGATGTTTTACCCTCTGAGACACGTGTCAGCATGATCACCGTGTCCGGTCCTCGCAAGAACCGTGTCCGATCAACCGAGCTAAAACGTAGTAACTGTTAGTACTGACCGGACGCGTTCGGTCGAGACAGAGACCGTGTCTGGTCAAGGGAAAATGGCTCAAACGACTTCGAAACACGACGCAACTTGAACCAAGTTGCTTCCAACTGAACTTTAAGCTTTTCTTGAGCTACCTAGTGCTAAGTTTGATAAGTGTGCACCACACCTAAACAAAAGACTCACCTAGGTCAAGCTACTCGCTCATGCCCCCCTTTATAGTACGACCAAAGGAAAAAAGTGAAGATCCTAACGACTATTCCGAATGTAACTCAACACCTTGACATCTGGAACTAGCCATCCTTAATCTTATCGTTAATCCTTTGAAAACCGAAATGATTTCCATCAAGGGGCATGAATACCATAGTGCCCAAAACAGTTATCAACCCCATGACCTAACTTACCAAAGTTTCTGCAAAACACACGTTAGTCATGATAATAATGTGTTGTCATCAATTGCCGAAACCAACTCTCGGGGCCTAGATGCTTTCACTTAGCATCCCTTCCCAGTGGTAAAAATATAAATAACAATACCTAGATTACTTCCGGTTAAAATGCTACATTGATATTATCTGTGCGCTTGCGGATTTCATATTTATTTCAGAGGAGCATTTGCATATTTTAGTACCAGCACCTTTAGTGTTATGCTGGGGATGACAACCTAGCTTAGGTGGCTCTAGAGGTGTCAACACAAGGAGGTGGTCGTACTCAGATCGAAGTGTGTTGATCATGTTGACTAATTCTTCTTGTGGTTGCCTGACCTCGTTCTTACTTCTTCTCTGGTTATTTTTCTTCTTGGTCACTGTTGTCTCTTCGGGTAGGCATGACGTTTGTGGATGCCCGGGAGATTGCAAGATACGATTCTTGAAAGAAAACTTCTCCTTTATATCCTTGATTGTGAAGCAGATCTTAGCACTATCCGCGTTGATGATGTCTTTTGTGGTCTCAGAAAAGGTTGGCCTAAGATGATGGGTGTCCTTTCATCTCCACCTGTTTTCAAAACCATAAAGTCTACAGAAACATATAATTGTCCTACTCGAATAATGGCATCTTCAAGAACTCTCTTAGGGTAGCAGAGTGACTGATCTACAAGCGGTAAACGCATATTTATGTACAACAAAGTATCTTCATTAATTTTATCATAAATTACCTTAGGTCCAATAGCGATGGGGATGACTGGTCTCCTTGGATTGCTCTTCTTTTCAGGCAAGGAATAATCTATCCACCTTCCCGTCGATAGTTGTATACAGTAGTATGCTATATTGTGAATATCAATAAGATTTGCAGTTTTTAGATCTTTCAGTTGCCCCAGAATCTTACCTTTGTCGGTCGAAGGAACAACGGCCGTCAGCTAAGCTATTTGTGATTCTATCATTTTATTAAAGCTATGTTGATTCTTAATAGCAGAATAGAGGTTATCCATTCTATTATTTATGTTTTCTAATACTCTATCATTGGAAGCTAGTTTTCTAGATAAGCCCTCCATAATTTTAGCCTGGCTAGAAATTAATTCTCTTAAGGGTAGTTGATTGAAATTATTGAAATTATTACCTTGAGGGTTACCATAGTAGTTTTTCCTCTGTTGCTGATTCCCTCCTTGATTCTACTGAGGACAAAAGTAGTAGTTGTTTACAAAGTTCACATCCTCATGGGTTTCAGGATAGTTGTTCTCTAAATGCCCAGTGTTTCCACACTCTTCACATGTCATGCGGGAATCATGAATGTGCTTAACTTCTTGCTTCTCATTGGCTCGATCTTCGAGCTTCTTTATCAGTAGGTCCATCTTGACAGACATCATATCTACTTTCTTGAGTTGATGCATACCTCCACTTCTTTTACGGATCTAAACTCGTTCTTCATTTCAGCCTTGGTCGGAGGCTATCTTCTCCACGAGACCTGTTGCAGCTGGGAGTGTGAGTGACAGAAAAGCAACTCCAGCAGCAGCATCTATAGTCTTACGGGTACTGTTGGTCAACCCGTGGCAGAAAGTCTGCATGAGTAGCCAATTCTCCATCCCATGATGAGGACATTCTGATATGTAATCTTGGAAGTGTTCTCATGCCTCAGGGACAGATTCATCATGTTGTTGCTGAAAATTTGAGATTCTTCCTCACAGAGCATTGGTCTTGCCTGTGGGAAAGAACTTGGCTAAGAAGGCGGTGGAGCAGTTATCCTATGTAGTATTTCTATCTTTGTTGGTGTAGAACCACTACTTTGCCTTCTCCAAAAGCGAGAATGGGAAGAGGCGAAGTAGTATGGCATCTTTGGTAACTCCTTTGATGGTGAAGGTGCTGCAGATCTCTAGAAAGTGTTGAAGATGAGCACTCGCACCTTCATGTGCCTTCCCACAAAACTGGCTTGCTTACACCATGTTGATAAGAGCTGGCTTGAGCTTGAATCCATTGTCTCCAATATTGACTGTTGGTCCACTATGGATGTTGGTTGTAGTTGGACCAGAGAATTTACGGAGAGTCTTGTCAGTCATGGCTTCAAATTTATGTGTTAAGCTGCACCTTGTCTTGTTGTCTTCCGACTCTAAAGCTGAAACTTTCTTGAGTTTAGCCTTAGTTTTCATAAGTAATGCTTCTGGATATCGAAAGGTCAAAACCGGTCATACATTACCCTGTATAAGATATAAAAGTAGACAAAACAAGGGTAAACCTATTAGAGCAGAGGTCAATGGTTATCTCGATCACATCAATAAGTATAAGTTTATCAATACTTCCTTCTTACCTAGCTACCTTCCTCGGCAACGGTGCTAGAAATGTTTGTTAGTATTTATTAACTTGTCACTTATTTTAGCAACGAGGGTTGACATGTGGGCCCCAGAGGCCGATCGGCCTGGGCCCCACCTAGCGGCGCCTCACCCTCCGCTTCGGTGTGGTGTCCTCTTGAGTCTTCTGGAACTTTCTGGGGTTGTTTTCGCTGTGGATAAGCTTGATTAAGTCTGACATCTAGATCCACCATGATGATTTTTTGGATAAACCTATTCACCAAAACTCATGGAATTTGTCAGTTTAAACCCCTAGACCTTTATTGGTGATCATATTTATGTCCTTATACAAGTTATATTGATAGTTTGTAATGGTTGTTAACTACCGTCAACAACGACCTAGGTGGGGCTTGGCGTGGCCTGGGAGGGGCTGCTGCGGTGTCCATGGCCTGCTTGCCAGCGCTGCACAGGAGGGCACGTGAGGGTGACCGGCACACGCAATGGCGACCGGGGGCGAGCAGCGGTGCCTGTGCGAGGGCTGCCGGGGGGCGAGTGGCATGGGCGGTGCGGCCATGCATGAGCCGGCGTTGGGGAGGGCCGCACGGCGTGGGTTGGGTGTCATTAGGAAAGAAAAGAAATGAACCATTTTTTCTATGTAATGAGTGGCATTGGTGAGTAATTACCCTCCCTCAACTTCATGAGCACACCTTGCAGTGCTCCATGAAATCCATGGATTTGGCCCCAAATACAAACTTTTGCTGACTTCATCTGTTGGTGGGGGAAGTGTTTGGGTAAAAAAAAAGGATCTAGAGCTGATTTTTATGGATCTAGAGAACTTGGAGCTATCCCAAACTGACTTTAGTCTAGATGCTTCTGATTATTGTGAGAATTTTTAGGTTTTTTTCTAACACGTTTGATAAGAATTAATGTGGTGCGTTCGTTGAGCCTCTCATTACTAGTAATAGTATAGTAAGATTCATTATTAGCATTGGCATCACCTCAGAATTGGACCAGCGGCATCAATTGATCATCAAAGCCTGAGTCCACTCTTCAGTCATCAGGCCTATCACTAGTCGATATTTTGTCTCACTAACACACAAAAACCTTTTGCGCATCAATCTTTATCGATAGAGGGCCCAAAAATTGACCGAAGTTAATTACATAAGTGCCTTTCTCAATAAATGTAAAAAAAATCTAAGAGATGCTCTATCTAGAAAGAAAAGGAAGAAAGATCAGTGACGTGCATTGAACGCCAATAGTACTATCTCTTGACTCTTGGCTTGAGCAAGTCGTCAGCACTAAGATTGGGCACTGCTCCTATTTAGCCCCCACCACCGGGCACCGGACAGGGCACTGGCAAGCTAGCGAGCAGCTTCAATTCGTTCTCTCCCTTTTCCTCAAACAAAACTTGGTTCTCTCCGATCCCGTTGGTCGATCTCCCCGGCAGCTCCGCCATTTATCTCTGCCATGCATCTTCTCCGTCCTTTTATTCTATCTGTGCTCCTTTTCGTCATCCTGCACGCACCCTTGCCCTCCGCCACCACAGACACGCTCCGACCTGGCCATGCGCTTGCCGGCAGAGACAAGCTTGTCTCGGCCAATGGCAAGTTCGCGCTCGGCTTCTTCCAACTCCAAACAGGGAGCTCGTCCTCTAATAGCTCCTACCTCGGCATATGGCTCGACAAAGTCCCCGTGCTGACCCCTGTGTGGACAGCCAACAGGGACAATCCGGTCTCCAATTCCACTTCGCCGGAGCTCATCATTTCCGGCGACGGCAACATGGTTGTCTTAGCTCAGGGCACCAGCATCTGGTCTAGCCGGGCAAGCACAACAACCAACGATACCGTCGCTGTGCTCTTGGGCAATGGCAACCTTGTCCTACGGAGCTCCTCCAACTCTTCGCTCACATTCTGGGAAAGCTTCGACTACCCGACAGACACAATGCTACCCGGTGTAAAGATTGGATGGAACAAGGCCACCGGCTTGAACCGCCGACTTGTTTCGAGGAAGAATTCCATTGATCTATCTTCAGGTATATACTCCTCGGGGATGGACCACGATGGGGTTGCCAGGATGCTATGGAACTCATCTGTTGTGTATTGGTCTAGCACGTGGAATGGTAGATCCTTCAGCGCGGTACCAGAGATGTCTGCAGGTTCCGGCCCTATAGCCAATTATACCTTCGTCAACAACGACCAAGAGCTTTACTTCACCTACAACATATTTGATGAGAGCATAATCATACACACTAGGCTGCATGTCTCTGGTCAAAGCCAAGGGCGCATTTGGACCGGGCAGGATTGGATGACAGTGAACAACCAGCCAGCACAACACTGTGATGTGTATGCTGTCTGTGGCCCTTTCACGGTCTGCACTTCTAATGCAGATCTTTATTGCAGTTGCATGAAGGGATTCTCTGTAAGATCACCTGCGGATTGGGATATAGAGGACAAAACAGGCGGGTGCATCAGAAACACTCCACTGAACTGCGGCGCCGAGGATGGAAACAAAACAGGTATGGCAGACAAATTCTACTCTATGCCAGGAATTAGGTTGCCCGAGAATGGCAAAATCATGCCGAATACATCAAGCGCGAAAGAATGCGCACAAGTTTGTATAAGTTATTGCTCTTGCACTGCATATTCCTACGGAAAAGATGGTTGCTCTATCTGGCATGACGGGTTACTTAATGTAGCTACTGAGGGTAATGAAGAAATGATTTACCTTCGCCTTGCTGCAAAAGAGTTACAGAGTGGGAAAGGCAATAGGAGTGGCATGGTCATTGGTGTTGCCGTTGGCACAAGCATTGCTGCTTTGGTTTTTATTCTCCTCATATTGATTTGGAGGAATGGGAAGTGGTCTAGACCCCTAGTAGACAATGATGAAGGTAGTGTTGGCATAATTGCATTCAAATATTCTGACTTGCAAGATGCAACAAAAAAATTCTCGGAGAAGCTAGGCGCGGGTGGTTTTGGTTCTGTATTTAAGGGATGCCTAAGTGAGTCGATTGCCATAGCAGTGAAAAGGCTTGATGGTGCTCGACAAGGAGAGAAGCAATTCAGGGCAGAAGTAAATTCAATTGGAATCATCCAACATATAAATTTAGTGAAATTGATCGGATTTTGCTGTGAAGGTGATAGGAGGTTACTCGTATATGAGCACATGCCAAATGGCTCCCTGGATTCTCATCTATTCGAAAGTTTTGGTACAACTTTAGATTGGAACATTAGATACAAAATAGCTATTGGAGTTGCTAGAGGTCTAGCATACTTGCACCATGGTTGTCGAGACTGCATCATACACTGTGACATCAAACCACAGAACATACTTCTAGATGAATCATTTGTTCCAAAAATCGCAGATTTTGGGATGGCAAAGTTTCTCGGGAGGGATTTCAGCCGTGTTGTGACTACAATGCGAGGAACTGTTGGATATCTTGCTCCAGAATGGATCAGTGGAACGCCTATTACTCCCAAAATCGATGTTTATAGCTACGGGATGGTCTTGCTAGAGATCGTATCGGGAAAGAGGAACTGTATTGAACATTCGTCCAGTCATTCTGAAGGCCAAGGAGACTATTTACCTGTGCAAGTTGCACACAAGCTTCTCCATGGAGACATTCTGAGCATTGTGGATGCAAATTTGCATGGTGACGTGAACATAGAGGAAGCTGAAAGAGTTTGCAAAGTCGCATGTTGGTGCATCCAAGATCTTGAGTCTGATCGGCCCACGATGATTGAGGTGGTACAATTTCTCGAGGGAATATGCGAACTAGAAGTGCCTCCAATGCCAAGGCTACTCAGTGCTATTGCAGGAAGCAGCCCACATCAGACGAGAGTGTGATCTATAGCTTTTCGGCAAATCCAACAATCTATGAGAAGTATGTCAGTTGGGATGGCAAATAAATTTGTCTTGTAGTGTGCAAATAAATTTGTTTTCTGTCACATGTAATATTTTCTCTTGTAGTGTAAAAATAAATCTGTTTTCTGTAACATACAATATTTCTATGTACCCTAATATTTGTAACATGTCTGGTTTCTATGTGCCAGTAGGTCCTGTCATACAAATAAATGTAGTAATATAACCGTGTCATAAACGGGCCTCTATGTATGCCACTTGGACTGTCAATTAGGATGGGAAATGGTGAGATCAACAATTATTGTTATTAAAATCCAACCCTTCTCTGCGCAGTATGTTTAGTCTAGCAATGATATGACACCTGACAAGTAAATTAAGGATATGTAACACTATCAGCACGCATCACCATATTATTTTGTAGTTCCAGAACCAACTGGGAAGCCTCTGCTTCACCAACTGTGACTATATTCTGTAGTTACGGTCTTCCGAAACCAACTGGGAAGAAGCCTCAACTTCACCCACTGTGTTGCTGAGTGCTATCTGTTCCAGCTTCCCTTGTCCTTCACTTCACCATGCCTCTCTTCCCCTTCCTCTGCATATTTCTCTTGTTCCTATACATCCTACAAGATTGTGCTGCCACAGATACTATTGCATCTGGTCAAGCACTTGTCGACAGCGACAAGCTCGTCTCCAGCAATGGCAAGTATGCACTTGGCTTCTTCCAGACAGGCAGTAAGTCCAACAACAACACGCTGAACTGGTGTACCTAGCTATTTGGTTTAACAAAGTTCCCAATTTCACTCAAGTATGGGTTGCAAATGGTGTCAACCCACTAACAGATCACACCACATCTGAGCTCAAAATCTCTGATAGTGGCAACCTTGTCATCTTGACCAAGCCACCAAATCCATAATCTGGTACTAATGATTTGGAGGAACAAGAGGAAAAGGTACAACTTCACACTGGAAACTGCTCAAGGTGGTAGTGGAATTGTTCCTTTTAGATATACTGATTTGCAGCATGCTACAAAAAACTTCACAGAAAAGCTAGGCGAAGGCAGCTTTGGTTCAGTATTCAGGGGAGTTCTCAGTGACTCAACAACAATAGCAGTGAAAAGGCTTGATGCTGCATATCAAAGAGAGAAACAATTCAGGGCTGAAGTTAGCTCAATTGGACTTACCCAACATATAAATTTAATTAAGGTGACTGGGTTTTGCAGCAGAAGTGACAGCAAATTGCTTGTCTATGAATATATGCCCCACCGTTCCCTTGACATTCATCTATTCTCAGGTGATGCTGAAATCTTGAATTGGAATACTAGGTACCAAATAACTCTAGGAATTGCTAGAGGACTAGCCTATTTCCATGAGAGCTGTCGAGATTGTATTATACACTGTGATGTGAAACCTCAAAACATACTTGTAGACAAATCATTCATCTCCAAAATTGCAGACTTTGGAATGGCAAAGTTCTTAGGTAGGGAGTTCAGCAGGGCTTTAACTACAATAAGAGGAACCATAGGATACCTTGCACCTGAATGGATTAGTGGAGGGGCAATCACACCAAAAAGTTATGTTTACAGCTATGGGATGCTTTTATTGGAAATTGTTTCGGGAAGGAAGAACTCACATAGAGAATGTACCACTACTGGTGATGATGATACTTATTTCCCTGTGCAAGTTGCAAGCAAGCTACTTGTGGGAGATAAAGCAATTCTACCTTTGCTTGCTATCCCTCCCTTGTATGGTGCTTGTTCTTACAACTTAATCTGTGTCTCTTGAAATATCACTTTGGTTGTAGACTCGGTAATTGACGGTGCCGCGATGAAACCGAGAGCCTCCTGTAGGTGCACACACAAGGTTGTGCTGCTCGGCACGCGCTGGTATCGAGGTTTCCAGTCATTATTCATTGCAAAACTACACCGATGTGTTATTTCACGTGAGCTTTTCCTTGGTTATCTCTCATATTTTATCAAAAGATCCTTATATCGGACCAATTGTAGTAGAGCTTCCTCTTGAAGTTGCTAAGTGGATAACCATTGAAGAACATGTCACTGACATAAACATTAACAGACTGCAAGAGGGCTTTGTTGAACTACTTTTGACATGGAGGCTTCCTTTCCAATGTCAATCAATCAACAAAAATCATAATCTGAAACCTGTTGTTTGACACTTTTCAAATTTTAATTTTAATTTTTTTACTCGCAATGACACACATTGACTTGTAGAACACCTTGACTGCTCAAGCATTGTTGATATGAGAGGGCAAAACAAGGCACAAAAAAGGGGTGCAAGGAGTCTTCTTTAGGCATCCAAAGGTTTACCTGAAGACAAAACAGTAAACATGTTGCTAATCTTGGCATTAATTCTTTTGCGGTCAAAAAAAATCTTGGCATTAATTGCAAACACAACTTTCTAATATGAGGGATGATGGCAGTCAAGCAGCGAAATCACAGATTCTATTCCTCTCGGTAATCAGTTGGTATCTCACAAACTACTACTCCATTTTTCACAAATTTTGGTAGACATGTAGATCCACGAGTCTTCTAACTACTGACCAAAATTTAGCTCAAATGGACACCGTCTGACTATCCAAACAATTCATCTACCAAAACTGCTCTGTCCTAAAATTTCAGCAAACCGAACTGACCGAACCTCTCTCAAATCCAATGTTTTCCTCAACCAATACTCAAACCAACTTAAGGCATCACAGTGACCTAAGTGAGGAATGAGATCACCAAGTTTTCTCAGGGTTTATTCCCTCTTGTTGTAGATGACATCTTCTATAATGGCTGCTGCAAGTACTATCTTCTCCCTGTGGGGATGATGACTAGACCATTGGGCATGGTCTCTCTTAGTGTCTCTCATCTGAAATGCTTTTGCGGAATATGACTATGGACTGGCTATGTATCTAAACTACTAGTGCTATGATCGTGAAACTTTGTTGCTTCTGCTACTTTAAACTTGGTTTGTAATAACTTATTTGAACTCCGATGTATGTGAGCCACTGCAAGCTACTTGTGAAATGTTTCCTCAATAGGCTACTGCAAAATTTACATAGCATTTGCACATGTAGAAGATTCTATGCAAAAAAATGACAAACCAATAGTGATTATAAAAGCTTTTAAATAGAATAAATCATAAAGCCCTATTTTCAGCATCCACACTACTTCCCTAGTTTTTTTAAGCAACACATATCAATGCAAAACCAATCCAAGTGGAATCACATTTTTAGCATGCTTAAAACCCTAGATATACATTTTTCCAAGTTTATTAGGGCATAAACAAGAATATTATACAATAATTATTTCACTGTGAAACATGGCATATTTCATATTTTTAATAAAAACTATAGTCTATCATGAACACAACCCAACTTGAACCACCTCATTTGGAGCTCTAGAACTCAAGATATAAATTTTCAAAGATTGCATTCAAAACTGGATTTGAATAAACCCTAAACGTTGTCACTGATGGGTGGGACCCGTGGGGGTCAACGGGCCCACATATCAAGGCGCAAGCTTTCGTTTCACACCAAAGCGCTGCACTCCTTTCATAGGTGACACCTTAAGGTATACATGATCACCCACCTCGAACTCAATAAGTTTTCTTCTCTTATCAGCATAACTTTTTTACCTAGCCTGAGCAGCTGCCATATTTTTCTGAATGGTACAGACTTGCTCCTCAGCTTCCTTAACAAAAATCGATTCCATAGTACCTCCTTTCCCTAGGTTCGACCCAGTTCAAAGGGATTCTACACTTGCGACCATATAAAGCTTCGAAAGGAGCCATCTTGATACTCTCTTGATAGCTATTGTTATACGAGAATTCAGTTAGCGGCAACCATTTCTCCTCAGAACCCTTGGAAGAGATCACACAAGCTCTAAGCATATCCTCAAGAATCTGGCAATTCAGGACAATTCTAGGGACTTTGTAAAGTTCACCATGTTAATGTGGTTTGTTGGGAAACTTGTGAATACGAAAGTTGTATATGGTTCATGTATCTAGCTTCTGTTAAAATTTGGTGTCATTGGGCCAAGGGGTTTTGGAGTTACAGCTGCTCAAAGTTGGGTCACAGAATCGGTTGATCTTTGTCTTGTCAGGACCAGATTCTGTAAATGTATAATTTTGACTCGTTTAACTTGGGAATCATGCTGGAGTGTCTGAATATGAAATGTAGATAATTTAATAAACTTTCCAGAATATCTTATGGCAAGTCATTTGGATTTATAAATCTCTAGTTATGAGTAAATTACTTGATGGTTGTTGTATGCTCAAAGTTGCTAAAGTTGTCTGATGGCTTGTTTGCTTTGCTTAAGCATGTTTTGGGATGTTTTAGATGCTTAGGCTATCTGAAATAAGTTGTTAGATGCAGGTACTATGCCTCTAACTAAGGATGAGCAATTATACCTTAGATTGTGTAAACTCGGTGAGTGTGCACTCTTGCTCTACAGAGAGGAGATTTGCACCTACTCTTTAAAGTGATTTGAATAGAGCATCCATGCACTTAATCAGCGAATGTGAATCACATGAAGTTATCTTGCTATCATTCTCATACATGTCCATCATGTCATCTCATCCCTTATGCATACATGATATTGATTCTATGCATATGCATGCAATAGGTGTGTTGGAGGGAGTAACGTTGGTGAAATTCGAAGAAACCTGCCAGGAGGTAGAGGAGCCAACTCAGGAGGTCCAGCCAGCAGAACCAGAGGCCAGCGAGGAGGTCGTTCTTGAGTGCCCGCAGCACAAGCCTTCGTCGTTCATGAAAGGCAAGCCCCGGAGCATTCTAAGCCTCCTACTTTATGAAAGCAATTGAGTATATCTATGTTATATATGTATTATCGCATTAAGTATAGGAGTTGTCTGGAACCCTTGCTGCATATATACCTTATCCTTGTCCAGAGCACATACCTTGAATTCTATTTAGGTTCAGGATCGAGTAAATGCTTAGCCCTGCTTAGACCGGTAGAAGTGGGTGATCTCCTATCACCTGCGAGACATAGGGATCTCTCTAGTCACGGTTGGCTATATATGCTATCGTGGAAAAGAACTATGTGTTGATAATATGAAATGAGACCGGGCGGGATGACGATAGTAAAGCAACAAGGCATGGAGATCTTGGGTGTGGATATATCCTCGTCTGTGTCGATTAAGGATTGAGGCATGGAGCCTTTCTTGTCATTTTGAATGCATGCCTCTCACTTAGCTGGTCGGTTTGATGGCCGACCACGAAGCTGAGTAACTCCACTCAGGCCGAAAACCGGTAAGTGAAAGTGCGCCTCGGAGGGGAGCCGTTGCTAGTGTCCAAGGGCAGGTGCTTAAAGTCTTGAACGTCCTGGTGGCATGGTGTCCCTGAGAGTGCGGCGCTGATCAGGTCCACGATTTATAAGTTGTACCAAAGGTGATCTAGGGTGGCAGTTGCCTGGCCACCTAGGGTTTGTGTTAGGAATAATTTCCCAGCTGGATAGTAATCGATTCGAGTCGTCGTCTCTCCCGGTTAGTGAGAAACTTAATGGGATTATATCCATTGTAGTCACACTAAATGACTTGATAGTTCAGGAAAGATGATATTGAGGATGGTCTTATTATACCTGATATGGTTATTAATGTTTGCTCCTTGATCAAGTGGTTGCTATAGAACAGGTGCTAATCTAGATGACAGGTTAATGATTATTAACTTAATGCTTAAGCAATAAATGATTACTTATGTTACTTAAGCTTTTATGCAAATTGTTGTCAAGCCAGCTCCACTTGTATATCAGCCTTGCACACTTCTTGATGTCACTTTATTTCTGGTTTTTGATGGGTAAGTCTAGCTGAGTATATTCTAGTACTCAAGGTTTATTCTCTCTTGTTGCAGATGACATCTTCTATAATGGCTACTGCAAGTATTGTCTTCTCCCTGCGGGGGATGATGACTAGACCATTGGGCATGGTCTCTATTAGTGTCTCTCATCTGAAATGCTTTTGCAAGATATGACTATGGACTGGCTATGTATCTGAACTACTAGTGCTATGATCGCGAAACTTTGTTGCTTCCGCTACTTTAAACTTAGTTTGTAATAACTTATTTAAACTCTGATGTATGTGAGCCGCTGCAAACTACTTGTGAAATGTTGTAACAGGTGATGTGTTGTGTTGAATCATGTACGATCTTGGCCTGTTTGTTGGTTGGTTTGAAATCCTTCGTGATTTCGTGGACTACCGGGATTATATGTGCTCAAGTGGGGAAATTTAATCGCTTTGGTGATTGTTTTTGTACTTGTGCTCTTATAATTTGGACGGTTCCGTGACAGCTAGTAGGTGGATGACAAGTTACATGGCGATGTCCATCTAAACGAAGCTGAAAGAGTTTGTATTTTGTAAGGTTGCTTGCTGGTGCATTCAAGACAATGAGCTCAATCTACCGACAATGGGTAAAGTGGTTCAAGTTCTTGAGGGTTTAATAGAATTAGACATTCCTCCAATGCCAAGGCTACTTCAAGCTATCGGAGGTTCTCATTCGGCATGAGCGTAGTTTTTATTTACCGTAGAAAAAACTTTTAAATTCCAAGGGTTCACTAAACTTTTCATAAGCAGTGACAGGATTAGCATTTATTTTGTTTTTTATGAGAAATTTTATGGTGCATAGAAAAAATGACAACCATTCATTCAGCAAGATGTTGGAAAAATAGGAGAACCTCATTGTAAAGAAGTTAAGTTGTGGGCCGAAACAATAAATTAATGGACTAGGAACTAATTACAAATGTATTTTGAAGGGTATAATTGTACTTACAGACTAGGTTTATCTGATTTGATCCAACTCAAACTATGCAAAGCTGAACCCGATTCACTGGCCATGGACGTTGTCTTCTCGGCGGCAGCGGCGGCCGTCAATCCCCTTTCTTGTTGGCGCTCCCTTCCCTCTTCTTATGCAACCATGCCGACCCTGGGGACCGCATCGGCCTCTCGCGATCACCTCTCGTCTAAAGCCGAGCAGGTGAGCGCCGGCAACTCTGGGCAGGTGGGCGCACGATGGTCTGCAGGCAGGCAAGCGGCAGCGACAAGGGGGCTCCATGAAGGCAAAGCCACGGTGACCTTTACCAAGTGGGTGACGACGACTCTGAGTAGGCAAGCCATGGCGACTTTTACCAGGTGGGAGACGACGACTCTGAGTAGGCAGGTGGCAGTGGGCTACGAGCAGGCAGCCAGCGGCGATGGGGCAAAATCCCGAGCGGCATATCGTGCGTTTAGAAAAAAACCATTGCTTCATGCCTTCATTAGAGTCGTCGGGGTCGTGTGACCCCGATGGTTTTCTAAGAATCCATCGTACGTGTATTCTTTCACTAGCCATGACCCCGGTAAAAAAATAAGATGACCCTAGCAGCCAGCAAGAAAAGCAGCCCAAAAGTTAAGAGCCCAAGAGAAAAGCACAAGAGAGAAGGCTGAAAGTCACGTACACACGTTCAGTATTGCCGCAGGCCCGCAGCCCCAAGAAAGCTGAAACATTCTCTTCTCCCGTGATCTCCGTCATCCCAACTTCCGCGGTTCCGCCTTCGAATCATCCGCGCCGGCGCTCTCGTCGTTCCGTGATCACAGGCTCCGCGGCTCGCAGCTGTTGCTCGGTGTTGACGGCAACGACGGACGGGCAGACAGCGCCGCCGCCGCTGCTCTCGGACTCTCCGTTATTCAATCCTACCTATACTGTATAGGGCTACCGAGGTACAGCCGTACAGGTAACCTAAAATCCCAAATCTTTTTTTTCCTCCCCAATCTACAAGTCTACAACTGTGAGATGCTTGCAACTTATGGTTTTTATATTTTCAGGGATCGTCTGTTCATCTTGCCACTTGCAAGCAAACATGTCACGTAAGTAAAACAGTAAATTAGTGATTTTTAACTGTGCATTCAATATCTACTTGTGTGTTTAATTTTGTTGATTGAATAATTTGATAGGCAACCAAAGCACAATGGATCGTTTTTTTTGAAAAAGGAAATTAGTCCTAGCAAGTGATAATGAAAATGCTGATGGAGATGGAGCACCTCGAGAAGAGATGGAATGGAGAATCTTGATGAAGGTACTTCAAGGGACCTAGATGATCTTATTATTGAGCTTAATATTTACATCGACAATGTGCGAGCTGATGCTAGATTTGCACAAGTGGCCACTATTTCTAAGCTTGGTAAACTGATGGTGGATACAAACAAAAAATCTTTCTTTTCCTTTGGTATATCAGCTCCTCAAACTTGTGCTAGTTATTCCTATTGCGACATCGGTGGAAAGGTGTTTCTCAGTAGTGAAAATTGTGAAGACGGACCTGTGAATATGGATGATCGTACTCGCAGCGTGAAATTTTAAGGGTAACCACTTTTGTAAATAGTTTCTTTTGTTGTATTATGTTATCGTCACATTTATCCTGCCATGTATGAATGCTTACTATAGTCTGAAAAAAATTATGTATGGTGTTAGATTATTTTCAACTATAGTTATGGCTCTAAGTCTAGTCCGCCCCGATTGACGATTTATCCTAGATTCGCCCCTGAGTCAGAGTACAAATAAAATACCCCAAATATAATTAATTAATTAACTTTTTGCATCATCAATGGCAGATAATAGTTTTTTTACAACGCAGCCTCTTTTTTATAAATGGCGTGGCTAGCGCTCGGACGTCCGGACGCTAGCCCCTGTCCGGACACCCGCGTCTGCCCGCCTGCCACCCATGCTGCTAAGTCTGTCCCACCTTTTCCAAAAAAAAAAAGTTTGTCCCGTCTGCCCCACATGCAATTTTGTGCCTGTACACCTGTCCCTGCATGCTGGTGCGTCTACGCATCCAGTTGTGTGCCTCGTGCCTACTGATGCACATGCATGTGGGGACCACTCACACCCGCTTCGCTTGCCGCTCATGTGGGGACCGCTACGCCCGCGGGGACTGTCACGCCCGATTTTCCAAAGAAGACCAAGCACTTGTTATATGTGTGTCCAGGAAGTCCACACATATAACAACATAATAGAAATATCAAAACAATATTTATATGCAACGGAATACATACTACATTAACACTTACAACTATCAGAGTACCGCTGAACGGCTGCTAAACTTCTGCTCGGGCTCCATTCTTCTCAGGGATGGCTGACTGGGGCTCCATATGCCAAGCACTTTTGATAGACTTCTAGAAACTCCACTACGATTTTATCATTCTTCTAAGCAGCACCTTACTACACACTGAAGTGTTGGGGAAATTGCAAGGGTGAGCACATGTCGTACTCAACAAGTATAACACAGGGTTCATGAGGCATAAAAGGCTAGACACTGTTTGACTGCATATAGCTTTTATTCATTATATAATTAGCAATTGAGTAGCATCAAGGTAATCCAAATTCCATTACTGAATCAATGATCAATTGCAATAAGAATAATAAAATAGTATTATCATGGCATAATAATATCAACAGTAATTAAAACAAGATATAACAATGGTGATCATCTATCTGTAAATGTTCCAAGGCCGCTCGTATCCGTGGCCACGACTAGTATACCAGTTTATTAAACTTTGCATAGAGGTGTACCCTGTGAGTCATGACTTCTAAATGCATGGATTTGCAAGACCCAAAACATCGAAAACCATATAAAGTCATTCAAAAGTTCGTCTAACAAGTTAGAACCATTAGATTCACTCGGCAAGCAGATATATGAACCCCTTTTCATACGGCACATTCCTTTCCGGCTATACACATGAGACTAGAAACTGTCCTATACCCAAATCGTCAAGTCATTCTTATGCCGATCAAGGTAACCACTAACAAACTAGAAAAGTTCTCATGAACAACTAAAGCCAGAGTCATATAGCCCCCACAGCTGTACTATATGTCCCGGATAAATCACGTACAGATAAGTCCTTATGGAGAGAAACCAGAGCATCAAAATAACCCCTTGTTCTAGCCCTCTTTCAACAGTGGTAAAATCATCTTTAAAGGTTGGTTGCACAATTCATTAGTCATATTATAAGATCATTGTTCATAGATAACGCACTAGCCAGGTTACCCAAATGCACATCCCACAGGTGATAAGGAAACATGATACCAATCAATAGGTTATAATCTCTACGGTTGTCAAGGAGGACACATGTATATAAATAGTAATTTCAGTGAATAGGACAACAATGATGGTCTCATGTTATACTTGTCTTAAACACTTGGTCAACTCTCACACCATCAGCTTCCGGTCATCACCTTCTGATCTTCAGCACTCACAAACCGTTCTCGTTCTACTCACAGCAAGCACCACACACAGGCAACCATACAAACAACAAATAAAACCAACTAAGAACAGTACACCATATAAGGGAAAGCAACGTACTAAAGAGAGCTAGCTAATATGGTCACAAGATCACAAAAAACACTGAGAACGAAACTATCGTTAAAAGGAAACGACTATTGGCAGTTTTATATTATGAAAAAAAACAACTACAAGTTTGATTTATGATAACTAAGAAAAACTATATGAGTAGTATTAATTTTAATTAATCAGAACAGACTTAATTTTAAAAGTCGAGTTAAAGCTAATCATATTATATTTATAAACATATATCTCATATTGTTTAAGCCATTTAAACTTTAATTTGCAAAAGAAATAAACAAGTGAGAGCATCTAATGTATATAAGAACGTGTTTAAACTAACCAAATTCAATTTAAAAACATATTTATGTAGCTATTAATCAAATTAACAAATAATAAAAGATCGATATTGTCCTATGTTTCTTTTAATCTTTTAATTAGAAAACTAGTTTCATGCCAATTGATTAACTTAATATTTTAATTATGACCAAACTAAAAAATATAGATTGAATAATTAGATGGCTAAATCACCATTGGCTGGAGGTAGATGATTAGAAGAAAATCGGCAAAGGGTGCAGGCACCAGGCAGACTTACGTGCTGTTCAAGACCTGCTGTTCCAGCTAAGCACACACAGGCATGCCTTTGCTTGATCGAAGACGGAGGATGGTCGCACTCGCACAGCAGGCCGCAATAGTGCACGGAAAACAGAGGCGGAGCTCCCCATACGGCAGGGTGGGGCATCTGCCCCACCTACCGCCGGTGGGAGCACCTAGTATCCCTATCTTCTTCCTCAGGTGCGGCATTCGAGCGGCGACGCTAAACCTCCGGCAGCGCGGCTGGACTGGAACGCGTTCTTTGGAGAGGGTCCAGAGCCGCATGAGCGAAGGCCAAAGGCCCAATAGAAGTAGAAAGCCGATCAGCCCAGCATCCAGGAATCACCGATCGCTGCTCTCGATCCCCCAATCCCCCGACCCCATCAGTTACAGTGCCGTGCATCAGGTCGCCGCCGCGCGATCCTTAGCGCGCCGCTGCAGCGTCCTAAGCCTAGCTGCAGCTCGCCACTTGTTGCGGCTGCTATGGTGCCGCTGCCTGCCGACGCCCATTGCTGCACCAAGGTTGTAGGTTGCCGCTCGCTGGTGCCTCTCTCTCAGCGGCTCAGTGCTGCACTGCATGAGCAGGGCAGCAGCCAGCAGATTACAGAGGACGGGGTGGGAGGTGGTGGCGGGGACGGGGAGCAGGTGAGATTTTACTGGTATCGTGTAATAGAGATTAGTTCTCTGCTAGTGGTACGACTCCTCATTGTCTTGTGTTTTTAGATGTATAAATTATTATCACATATAATCGTATATTATACGCTAACTGATTTGTCATTCAAATTTACAATGTTTTTTAGCTCTTGGATAGTTGGATTTTGGACTCATTTTTAGTTGGTGTTTGCTGAATTAATGGATTATATTAAGTTGATATGGACTGCTATCATCTAATGAGTAATGAGAGGTGCCATCTTCAATTAATCATTAAATTTATCATATATTAGATATTCATGTGTGTTCACATGATGTGATTAAAAAGATTATGTCCATAATCTGCCCCACCTAAATTTTCGGCCGAGCTCCGCCACTGACGGAAAAGGAACAGAAAGTCAGATGGATCTAGCCAGTGCAATACATGTGTGGTGCATGTGTGGTGGAGAGACAGGAACGTGTGCCTGGAATTCTCACCGATCAAGTTTGATGATGAATTCGACGATCCAAGGCACAAAGGCAGAGTCGACGGTGCGGCGGCGATTCACAAGGAAACTAGGGCACGGGCGATATTATGATTCGTGATGTCGCGAGGAGACTTGCCCTTTATGTGAAGAGCCAGGCCTCGGCGCGTGTAGAGGACTTGGACTCGGGCTTAGTTCGGGGTTTGGCCACAGATGGGGACGTACGCTCGGCTCAATGGAGTGCATGGCCGGAGGTGATTTGAAAGCACAGCACAGAACGGACAGTGGGTCAACTTGCAGATAAGTAATAAGTAAGATAAAGATAAAGAAAAGGGAAATATATGCACGGCATACAGATTAGACTGATCAATAATCCCGGGAAAAAGAAAACAAAGGTTTTTTTTGTGTGAAAAGGCTGATGGCCAGTTACGAACAAAGGAGAGGGTTGTTTGCTTGCATTGCTTCCGTGGATTGTCATCACGTCAGAGCACACATCATTTTACCAAAAGCCTGTCAAATTGATTTTGAGAAATTTGGAAAACCAATTTTTTGTATAACTAGATTTGCACTAGCTCAAACCTAACTAAGTTTATCCAAATATTAAAATAATTTATTTTATTTAGTGTTTTCTATTCACAACCCTAAAATTGGAAAATTTGGGGTGTGACAGGGACTGTCTCCACATGTGCCCGCTTCCTGCGTCTACTAATATTGTAATATGAAGCACTTCTAGAACATACATCTGAAATAGGTGAAACATTTGTAACATTCGCTTATAACATATGTGTATAACAACTGCAACATATGCAACATCCAGATAAAACACTTGCATCATATGTCTGATACATATGAAATATTTTGAATAGGCGCTTGTAACATATGCATATAGCAACTGAAACATATGCAATATACAAATAAAACACTTGCAACATATATATAAAACAGATAAAACATTGGAAACATATACTTGCGATATAATGTATAGTCATTACAACATATGTAACATCCAGATGAAACACATACAACATCCGGAGACACACACATGCAATATCCAGATGAAACATATGAAACATACGTCTAAACGTATGAAACATACGGCTGCAACATATGCTCATCTACTTGCCGCAGCCCAATAGAGGCTAGTTGACGCGACATGGGGGAGCGTAGCGCGAGGCGCGGGCAGCGCGTGGTGTGAGGCACAAGCGGGGTGCATAGCACGAGGTGCACGTGGTGTGAGGCGGTTCCAGAGCGACCGCACGAATCGCGAGGTGTACGGATGCACGGCACGAAGTGGGAGGCGCAGGGGCGCGCGACGTGAGGCAGGTCCATCCCGTCCGAAAGGATGGACATCCTGATAGGAGCATTAGTGTTTTATAAAACTTATCAGATGTGGAATATACAGTTATGTCAGTTACCTTCAATAAATTCACCATAATATTTATCTTTCTAGTTAAAACACCCCAGAGGAGAAAAGACTACAGCCTTCTTCACCAGACTTCGATAAGAACATAACAACAGAGAATGTTGAACATCAACGACCATATAGATTAAATGATAAAGAGATTTTATTGTTTTTAAAACTAACATAAGTACATAACAAGCCATAATCATAAGATCCAACATAGACTATCTCTATTATTACAAAAGATGTGTTTATTTATGGTATATATCAACAAATATGCACTCTTGCGCTACTTCCATCCCGCTAAACATCCCAGAAGCTCATGTACCTAAGATTGGGAACAAGTGTACAAGGTTTATGAAAAACCTTAGCAAGCAAACTGTCTTAACTAAGCTATTCAAACTATAGTTCAATTAATCAACAAATTTAAACAACAATAATAAAACATCAAATACTTCATGAATTGCAACATATGACTTTATTTCTACCCTCATGTCTTAAGGAGGGACAATAAGAGTTGCAACCACATTGCTCACTTCAAGTGTGTAGTTGTAACAGTACTTACCACATTAATCCGGCTACGGTTTCTTCAAATGAATCTCAAATTGGAAGTGCAAATGCAATACTACAATGTATGCACTTCACATGCTTCATAATTTATAATTCACTAGCAAATATGCCTGTGCATTGCAACGGGATGTACATCTTGTGTGGTCAAATTTAAAATTATTCTGTTCTATCTACATCACTCCTATTTTATATGACATATGCAGGACTTCAATATAAGTTTTAAGGTAACATGAATAGCTAGGAATCCTAATCCAAATAGATACATCTATTATAAATAACCTGAATAAGAATCCTAATAGAAAAAAATAAGACAAATCTTTCCTAAATAGGAATCCAAATTCAAATAGAAAAAATAAAAATAAGACAAACCTTACAAAGAATTCTAATTCACATGACCCAAACTCTTTTACATGATTTTCTCTCTGCCGTGTCCGTATGCTCCTCTTGATTTCTTTTTTGTGTTTCACTTAATTTTTGTCCCTCACCGTGTTCCTCTTTTTTACTTTCTTTTTCCTTTCCAATTTTTCTTTTGCATACTCCTATTATTGCAGACAACCCAATACGTTTTGGAATCGGACTCCGTATCGCGCTAGACAAGAGTTATTCTAATCTGTATGAGCACATGTTATATAACTCCATATGGAAGAAACTCACTATTGTCTAGGAGTTAGAGGGAGACGGACAAAAAATGGATGGACCAAAAAAATGGACTAAAATTTTGCCTCTTTATTATTAGATATAGATAGAAGTAGTACCACAAGATATGAAAAAAACATTCTTCAAAGTAAAACAATGACTTCAAATTTTGGATTATATCACTAGTGTGAGGTTCTGAAACTTAGCCAAGGCAATTCAAATAACAGAGCTAAACATGTGGACCACAACGCTACGTTGGCTAGCCTTCACCGAGGATTGAGTAAAAGATCTAGGTACACTCTAAAGAAAAACCATCTGATCACAAGAAATCCTTATTTCCAACACTACCATACAAGTAACTAAAAATAATGAACAAAGCACACACACTAGAATGTCGTCCAAAACCCGTCGTTCAAGCAATCACCATCGTTCATGACAGCACCACTTTTTAGTCTCCTTTTCATAGACTTTTAACCATATATCAAAAAATTCTCAAACATTACCAAATCATAGAAACTTCACTATCTATGACATTGACATAGTGAGATTTGCCGTATGAGATCTTCACAATGTCATAAACAACCATTGAACTTAATATTCTGACGACCAAAATAGGATAACATACTTCCATAAAATCATAATTGATGATATGTGATACAGAAACTATGTACTATATCAATCTAGAAAGCTTAAAACAAATCCTACAACTTTTTTCGGATCTAAAGTTCAAATTCTTCCATTAAGATGACCAAAAATAGATTAGATCTAAATTGTCCAGATTCTCGTTAGTGAACAACAATCATCTTATAATGGCCATATCTCCCAAAATACAGGGTTTGTGTGGGTGATCTTGGTGCTAGAAGAAAGGTATTGAAGTGCTTTATAACTTTTTTTATAGTGACAAAATTTATTAAGGCCACGAAAATGCCTAAAAATGAAGATTAACTGAGACTACAAAAGCTGACAAAAGAATGCCAATGAGATTAATTCTGAGGATTACTCCAACTAAACCTCCTCTAAAGAAGTGATTTAATCCATAAAGCTTAACCAAAAGATGTGAATTAATATTTGGCAACTCACCTGGTGTAACCGCAGCGAATACAGTGACAAACACCTAGTGATCCACTCCTTCCTCCCCTTCTCCAACTTAGGGCAATTCTCGCCACTACAACCCTCCCGCTGTTTCGATCTAAACTAAACGTAACAAAGCCATCATGGACAGCAAGAGGAACTGGAAATTTAGGACAAAATATAAAGAGTAGAAGATGTATTGGTTTTGCAGGAGGGATGCGCACGACGACGGACAATGGCAAGCCTAGCTTCTCTCCTCCCCTTCTTCTCTTTCTCCGGTTATTTTCTCCCGAGCACGAGTGAGAGGTGTTATGACGGGAGTTCAATATAAGAGGAGGACTGCTCGTGGCTAGCAGGCGCATGCAGGAGAAGGCCTCACGGCCCAGGACGTTTCCTATTATTAGAGAACTATTATTATTATTAGAAACTTATTTCTATTTTTAGAGAGGAGAAGCGATATATGGTTGTAAAGACAATTGGATCGGTTTAAGCAGAAACATATTGTTTCCGGCTTCCTGAAGGGAGCCGGGAGTCCAACCCTAGCCGCCACCTCTTTCTTCCTCCTCTCACGATCGCTGGCTCCTCGCCGCCGATCAGCCTTCAAACCGCGCCCACCGATCGTCCACACGTACAACCTCCGATCGGTGAGGGGCAGAGAGCAGCAGCATATCAAGAGGAGCAGCGGCTCCAGATTTGTGGGGCTAGACTCTAATTTAGATAGAGGAAGGATTTCAACTCAAACCAAGAAAAATCTGGATTTATACTGTAGCATGTGGTTACTGCAGCACTTTTTGCCAGCCTTCGTACCTTGAACACCTTTGTCATCCAAATTCTAGACAAAACAAGTGGTAGTCAAACAGATTCGACGAGCCTTTGATCATCCATTTGCACGAATCAATAAGGGCTTGTTTGGATATACTCGAATTCACTTCAATCTACATACGTTGGAGTGGATGGGGTAAAACTTAAACTAATTTCCACCACAATCCACTCCAACACACATGCATCAGGTGGATAAGAGTGCATCCAAACAAAGTCAATTCTTTAACTCCCTTCAAAGTGATCGGTCAAAACTTATACAAAAAAATTTAATCAACCTTTAAAACACATATTTATTCCCTAAGTATTCATGGGTGTTACACTAGTGCAGTTATTTGGTATTATAAATAAATATATAGACTCTTAATCCTTAAAACACATATTTATTCCTGGGTGTTACACTAGTGCAATTATTTGGTATTATAAATAAATATATTGACTCTTAAGTACAAAAATTGATGATCACCATGAAACTTCGAAAGAAAAATCGGAAGTACCAAACAGTAAAGCACGCCCTAGGATGCGCTAGGGTATAGCAAAACTGTGAAGCAATAGTGGCATTGACGTAAACAAGGGAAGTGCATAAGCAGATTCAGACTGAGACAACCCAAACAAAAAAACAAAGGGAATATGACATGTTATGATCATTGTTGTGCATTGACGTAAAATCAAAAGGTACAATGGCATGATATGATCATTATAGTTTGATTGTTTGATCCTCGTTTACTCAGCAGCCTTCTGGCTAGACAACTCACTGTGTCAGATGAAATGAAAAACACAACAAAACTATTTGTGTACAGAAAAGAATGTAACCCAAGACTGAAAACATATCCATAAATCAAGTGTACATCTAATGTCAATAAAGGCAAAAAGAATATCCAGGCCCTTGATAAAAATCACACGTTAAAACATCACTCATTTTGACGGAAAAAAAAACCATGTAATTGAGCGACTCCTTTTTGCAGGGCATGAACAATCTGGAAGCTCCAAGTGGCTTGCTCTGAGCAGATTCTTCGGAACGGGGTTATGAGCAACATAGCTAGAGTGACTGGCGCACACAACATCCACTGTGTCAGACAATACTTGGAACATCTCCAGCCCAGCTACAAACAGCTCGTGGCCACCGTGTCCTAATGCAGTCCACCAATGGTGCATGCTGATTAGTCTGAACTGGGGGAGCTAGAGAAAGAATACTGTCATCCTTGCTGCTGCTGGTTGATGCGCTTACAACATCAGCCAGATACTCATCTTGAGTCCACCTTGGGGGGACAGTGACATTTAGCTTGCATAACCTGGGTCTCTGTATAGGGCATGAGCCACCTGTACTTGCATTCCCATTCAGCACAGACTTGGCAATTCCATTGAAGTGGAAGATGGTGAATTGCTTCTTGCCCATAAGGCCGGTTGGATCCTTCATGCCTCCGGCCCTTTTATCCAACTGTAGTAATGCCTGCCAGAATTCACTCCATACTATAATGCCAGCATTACATAGGTCCTCGAGTTTATCCGAAGGAAAATTTATGTCAGTATCCCTGAGGACTTGTTGGAAGCCCTCAACGCTGATAAAGCCTCCACCTCCACTTTGATCTTGGGCATCGAAAGCCCTTCTTATTTTTGATTCGCGCTCTTCCAGCTCATTCTCCTCTTGAACGTTGGGGTTCAGGGCAAAAAGGACAGTGTAGTGACTTTCACTTCCCACAACCCATATTGGCCACTTTGGGCACTTCAAGTACTGACCAACCTTACAGAGATTTAGTGATTCCAGGAGGGTAAGAAAACCAACTTCAACACCGTTTGGTATGCCCTTCAAGGACATGCCACCACCAAGGTCCATCTTGCCATCAAATACATTTGGAACAGCCTCTCCACAGAGTAATAAATTCACAATTTCCTGAAAAGAAAATTAAATCACTATATCTTATTTGACCAGAATTGTACTAATAATGATGAACGATGTGGAAAATAAATAGAGAATAAAATGTTACTATATTTTAATAAACATAGTACTGGCAAATAATATCTTATATCTATTATGACATTTAATATTGACATATCCAAGAGAAGCCACATTATTAACTGCTATGACATGTCATGTCTATGTCACATCTGCTAAAGAAAATACTCCATCTCAAAATATAAGGTGCAGTTTGACTTTATGCGGTCTTCAAGGTCACACTTTGACCGCGGACTTCTCTTTTACTCCCTCCATCTCAAATTATAAGTCATTCCAACTTTCATGAAGAGTCAAAGCATCTCTAGTTTGACCAAATTTATATAATAAAACAATAATATTTATGATACCAAATAAGTATCATTAGATTCTTCATTAATTATATTTTCATAGTATACCTATTTGATGTCATAAGATAACAAAGTTTGAATTTTGAAATATGTGCAGCCTAATGTTTTGGGACAACCGAGTATGTTTATGACAATGATATCTATACCTGTGAAGCATGGCCAAATGGAGCAGTGACCAATGGCTGGCTTGGATCATCCCTGTCTGCTTGGATATCTTCCTGTACTTAGAGGACAATTATACATGGTCAGAAAATGAAGATAGTGTTGACATGGTTCAACAAACAGGTTGATGGGCACTTAACAAATGAAAACTTTGTTTTCCACTAGAACTTAAGATTGAAAAACTTTGTTTTCGATTAGAACATAAGATTGGGTCAAGAGGGGACAATCCTCATGAAAGCAAGTTGAGAACTTAAGTACTGATAAATACATACCAATCCTCGTGAAAGCAAAGCAGAGATAAGAAATAGCATGGCTCCCAGTCGACTTTCAAACAAAGGAATGTTAGCCAAAAGGGTGTTGAATGCATCCTTCCTTGAAGTAAATGTACTTATTCTAAGAACTTTCTGCAGATCCATTGCTGATTCGACAGAAAGATCTTCCAAAACTGCATCGATTTTCTGCAATAAGTTTCATAAGAGCATTAGCCACATACAAATAATCAAAGCTTATAATCAACTGATCACCACCACATCCACTTACTCCACAATTGGCACGTGCAACAGATGCTACAACAGCTCTTTTCCCAGTTCCACATAAAAAAAGAATCTCCACCATAGCATGAACCAATGCTCTACAAAGAACATCATCAGTGACAGTTATTTAGCTTAAAGAAAAATATCAAGTGTACATTGATGTATATCCTATGGAGTGTATAATATTATTATATAACACAAAACAGATATGGAATCATTTGGTCTCTCCAACAAATACATGTATAGGGTTTCTGTAGAGTAATAATTCAAAAATTGTGTGCATTCATTGAATCCAAAATGCTAATATTTTAGCATTCCATAAGAATAGTGGCTCGTACAAAACACTGAACAAATAAATAATGACATTAAAATACTGAAAACAGCACCATTTGTAAGGAACGAGAAACCACCTTGTCTTTCTATCATCAGTCAGGGACGAAAAATCATCCCCTGCAGCAAAAGAACTCTGATAAAAACGTCTTTGTCCCAGAGTATACAGCGGGTTACTGAACTCTGGATTACTCAAGTCATCAGAAAAAAACAGAAGATATTTAAGGACATAAGCCTGCAAACCAATTATAAGCTACCATCAGAAATGTTAAGCTTGCAGAGAGCAAAAGGAATTTAGCAACAAGCAATGAATTAGATAGTTAGATTATTGAAAAACCAAGAAACTTTAAAATCAGATGGGGACTTCATGCATACAAAAGGGTATATATTTGATAAGCTATCTTAGTTTAAGAAAAAAATTGATGCAACAATTGGATACACCAACCTTATCTCCTCAAAGCATGTCTTTCTGGACTTCAGATTATGTAAAAAAGGATTTCTTTCATCAGGATGGCTCTAAATGATACTACGAAGTTGAAAGAAAGGATTATACCAATGTGAACGTTCTTCAAGGTAGTTAAGCCAAATGATTTTGGTGTTGCAGCTTCCACTTGGCAGAAGCGGAATATTAGCAGTTACCATTTTATCAATTTAAATGATATCTAGAATACATGAAAGCAACATACATTTTTCATTAAAAATTTTAATCCATAGCATTGATAACACATGGTCAGAAACTAGAACAGAACATTAGAAGTTCACATTTTAAGGCACAATGAAATTCTGAGCAGAAGATCAGGGAATGGAAAGCTTTCTGCCCCCAATATATGCCACAAACTACATTCAAGTAGTTAGAACTAGGAAAAGTGTAAGATGCACCGATGGTACTTAAACTTGTACCTACTCCCTGAAAGCTTACAAAATGAAGATTTTGGTACCTTAACTTGTTAAGTGTGATACTTGAGCTTCAGATCTCCTTAATTAGCAAGTACCTACCTATGTTAACGCTGATTTAGCAGTTCTTGAGGCAGGCTACAGACAGAGTAGGCAAGCATTTGAACCTCAAGTGGCACACTTAATAAGTTAAGAACCAAGATCTCCATATTAAAAGTTTAGGGACCTAGATAGCACCAATAAAAAGTTTAGGGGCCTAGATAGCACCGGTAAACAATTTCATGAGCCACTGGTGAATTTGACCCTTAAGAAAATGAAGGAATGTTTTCAAAGAGGCCTGAGGATGGGATAAGACACCTACACATGTCCAGGAAATCTTTGATCAGTTTATAGCCCTTCATGACATTCATGACAAGAATTAGCAGATTAAACTTTTTTTGTCTATTGTGATGTGGGTAATTTGGACAATCCCAAACAAAATGGCAATAGAAAAACGTTTTCTGGGGCCATCCAATGAGGCTTTTTATAAGATCTTTGCTTTATTGTATAAATGGTGCAAACTAATGAAGGGGGGAGATGTCAAGTTCTTGGAAAACATGGTCGACAAGGTGAAAGAGTGGCTACAGAATTTCTGGCAGCAAACTGAGAATATGGAGATTGAAGGGATCATCTAAAAAGATTGTGTGTGGGGAGTGAAACTGTTCTGTGGTCTGATCTATGTGTTTGCTTTGCTCTCTTCTTTGGAACCGAAGGCCTTGAAACACCAGGAAGGAGGGTGCTATCCTGAAGTTGGTGGAGATGCAGAAAGGAGCATCATTAGTTTTTTCCTTTTTAGCTTACCTGTTACCTTTTTAGCTTGCGAAGGTCGTTTGCTTGCTTGTAGCAAGTCAGGGGGTCTTCTATCTTCAGGGTGTTCTTGTTTTTTCTCTGTTTTGGCCGGTGTTATGCACGGCGCTTTCAGGTTTCTATGCTTTCGTTGTAAGCTGGTATCCCCAGCCACTATGTATCGGATACTTGTTTGCTTTATAAAAGCAGGGTTCACCTCTGTCAAAAAAAAAATTGAAGGAATGTCACATACCTGCACGGTTGCTAAGACACCACAAGGACCTCCTTCATGTTGTACAAGTCCCATAGTTGTTTCTGGGTCGGAGCTAAACCTGCAGTTGTTTTAAACAACAGTAAGACAAAGAAAAATATCTGTCCTTCAGTTCTTGTAGTGAAAAGTATAATATGTTTGGCACTGTTTTTATATCCAAGCAACTTTGTGCACATGCAACAAATAGTGCAAGATTGTAAATGTTGGCACTCGGTACTTGGCCTTGGACTTGGCCTTGTCAATCCGAAGAAGTTTCTAGTAAATGACTAGAGCAAGCCACAGCCCACAATGACAAATAAATTAATTATAGCACCTTATTGTGTTCCCTAAGCAGGGAACATGACATGAGTCTACATTTGATCTATCATTAGCACCAAGCGCCATTTTACAAAAACACTCGTAACATCTGTAACAACAAAATATTAAACATCAAACAGTTTCTTTGGTCTGTGAAGACAATCCATGGTAAGCCGCTAGCCATCCTTGTTTTTAAATGTTACCAAACAACATTCGAGATGCTTCGGTTAATTTCCCTATATCTTGCTCTCTCTAGGCTCCAGAACCATAATCCTAGATATACAACAAACTTACTCTATCAAAAGGTGTTGTTGACTTAGAACCTAAAATTGGTGTACCAGGATCTTCATTAATATAAAACAGCGCTTTACTCAATATACCTTGGATAAAATATCACCAAAAGAAAATACAGAAAATTAGAAATGCTACTTTGAAAACCCTAGTTCTGGTCTTCAGAAATACTAACAGAGTTTCCTTGAACATCTCATGTTAGTTTAAGCTTGCTAGCCCAAGAACCAAGTCAGGAACTATCAAGCATGGCCTTGTGCTCCAAGATCATATTCAAAGAAGGAATATTAAACTAATAGCAGCTCATACATTGTAAGTAGCTAACAACATACTGAAAACCCAGATAAGGGAAGGAGGCTAACGAAAAAAATGGAAACCATCCAACGTAATCACCTTTATTAACAGAATAAGAGATACTAGGCACATAGTAATTGTGATGGAGAGAACAATAAAAAAGGGCAAAGAAGTAAAATCAGTTTCCATTCGTGCGGACACCGTGTATTTGCAGTGATACAAGATAAAAATATTAAACTACTAGCAGCTCATACATTGAGTAAGTAGTCCATTAGATACTGCAAACAGGAACCGAAATTGCCTTTTTTACGGTACTAGCCTATATAAATGCCCATGCAGTTAAGGGCAAAGCAGTAACGACATTACGTTATTAGCCTGCACCCTGTGGTTGCAGGTATACTTATATAATATGCGTGCCTCATACTTTAGCAATGCAGGGAGTGGTTATTGACATGCAACAGCTCTGTTCTCAACCCATTCTAACTCAAAACAGTCTACACTATAAGACCTAGACTTTAGTGCAGTTAAGCATGCCTACATGTCAATGGTAGAACCAACAATGAATCTCAGATACACACCCTTTAGCCATCGTCACAAAACTACACAGGAACAACTGCTGCCCATAGATTATTAGATTGTCACCTCATCATCCTTTCACCACCAAGCACTAACACCCAGCCCATTAGTTTTCACAAGCAATATAAATCAGTCCTCATGAAGAAAATTGTAACAGAGGAGGTCTCAACACCCATCAGCATGCCCATCAGAAACACAAATGGCATGGACAAGCAAACTACACTCTTGTGGCAGACTGCAGACTGACTACATCTTCATCGGAACAGAAATATACTGATCAGAGTCGTGTCTTGTTACTTTATTAGCTCCAACAACTAGATGAAAGCTACAATGTCCTCCACCAAAATCCATATCTACAAGCAAACCAAGGCACAGCTTACACGCATAAGGATCGGAAGAGACAGCAGCAATTAAAAGAACCTCACCTTATGCCCTGATTACTCCACTGCGCCAAGACCGCCTTTGAAACCCCTGCCCCAAACACCATTGCCCACAGATTCTCAGCGACATCTGGAGGCAACTCCTCCCCCTTTTCTTCCTCCTCCGCCTCCACCTCCTTCGCTTCCTCCATAGATACGCCAGCTTGTTCCGGCTCCTCCTCCTGCTCTTTGGTGGCCTCCGGGGCGGTGGCTGGCTCCACCACCACCGGCTGCGGAGAAGACCGCGCCACCGAGACAGCGGCCGGTGTGGCGGCGGCGCGGAGGCGCTTCTCGGCGGCGGCGGCCATGAGCTCACGCTGCTTCCGGCGCGCCTCCGCCTCCGGCGACTCCGCAGCGGGGGGCGGGGGCTTGCTGCGCTTGGGCTCGGGCTGCGCCGGCGGGGAGCCCTGGAGGCTCATGCGGAGCGCCATCTGGAGCTCCTCGTCCTCCTCCCGATCCCCCATTTGAGCAGCTCCCGCCGAGACCTATCCGGATCGATCCGCCCCAAACCCTAGGGCGGGCGGGCCGGGGGTTTGGCGCCGTCAGAGGCCCCGAGCTGAGAACAGGGTAGCGATGCGACAAGAGAATGGAATCTGGGAGAGGGGCATCGGGATCCGGGAAGTGGCGGCGGCTGACGCGGCCAAAGTGGCGGCGGCGAGGCGACGGGACGGGACGGAGGCGGTCGGGGTGTCAGAGATGCGAAGGCCCAAGGACTCGTCGGGACGGGTCCTCCGGGGTATCTACGATGACGTGTGGGGACGGGTTATGCTGGTCTTGTAGTCATGCCATGGGATATTGGGATGGTCTGTTTCTGGTAACGGTGATCGATGAAACGGCTGCGGGAGTCGGGGAGTGTCAACTTCCTGCTTCGGAGCTTGGGCCGGGCAGAAGCAGTTTCGGTGCAGCGTGGAGTGTTCGGGTATACCGAGGGTGTGTTTAGCTGAATCTGTAAATTTTTTTTGGAAGCATAATAATTTTTTCGTTTGTAATTGATGATTAGTGTCTAATTATGAACTAATTAGGTTCTAAAGATTCGTCTCGTGATGATTTATAACCAAACTGTGTAATTAGTTATTTTTTTTACCTATATTTAATGCTCCATGCATGCGTCCAAAGATTTGATGTGACGAGAAATCTTGTAAAATTTTTGGAAGTTTGAAGCAACTGAACACACCCTAATAAAAAACAAATTACAGTCATCAGTAAACCGTGAGACGAATTTATTAGGCATAATTAATCCGTCATTAACACATGTGTTAGCACTTTTATTGTCAAATCATGGGCTAATTAGGTTTAAAAGATGTGTCTCGCAAAGTAGTTGCAATCTGTGCAATTAGTTATTTTAGTCTATATTTAATATTCTATGCATGTATCCAAATATTCGATAGGATAGGGCGTAAACTTTTAGGGGAAAAATTAAACAAGGATGTGAAAATTCTTTAGAGCTATGAATTGAATGTAATAATAATAGCTTCGGTCTGGCAATTATTGTTTGGGCCAGCAAGGAGTATTTATTATAGCGTTTAAATTTTGTTTATAAAAATGTCACTGCGGACAAATTTGTAGGTTCCTCTAAATAGTACTTTCTAGCTTTGTTGGAGCTTAGGTCAGTGCCAACCTGGAACCAGCTAATAGTTTCCATACTTGTCACATCAACTAGAAACTAGTTCAGAAAACCGTAGTCCTCGATACAAAAATTATCCATGTGGGGCCAGCGTTTTTCTTCTCCAATCCACATCCGCTCCCATATCCTCTCATTTCTCTCTTGATCCATCCCTCACCATTTCTCTCTTGATCCATCCCTCACCAGCGCCATGCTCAGATGCGAGGCTTGCGGTGAGGGGGGGGGGGGGGGGGGGTTGCAGCAGCCAGCTACGGGAGGAGTTGTGGGGTGTGGGGGCAGAAGCCAACGCGTGGACGACGATGGCTTGTGTCACGACTGCGAGCCGCCCATGGCGAGCAACTGCGCCGGTGGCAAGGCAAGCAACGGATGGTGAGCATCGCGTTCAGCTGGATCCAGCGCGCAGACGACGACGACGACCGGAGCTGGCGGACGATGACGGCCTACGACAATACGACACGACTGCAAGTCGGGCGCGCGAGCAATTGCACACTCTCTTCCGTGTGACGAGCGCGTGAGCAGGTTGGTCCATTGGAGGAAACGACAGTTTCTTTGTGTCTTGGAGCGCAAGTAGACGTCGTTTCTCATCTGAGAAACAGTTTCATGTCATTTTCTTCTCTTTCTTCATTTACTCCTACGCCACCTTAGCATTTTTGTCGGCAGCAGAGTTAATGCTTTGAAAACTAGCTACCGTTTTCGTATTAGGACTGGTCTTATGGTCTAAAGTTTATAGCCACTTAACTTTAGACCATTTTACTCTAAACAAATGGTTTTAAGTGATACCTACTCGCTCTGTTCTTTTTTAAATGTCATATTTGTGCTGGTAAAACTTTTTTAAGTTTGACTAGGACCGTCGCTTAGTTAGATTGTCCAAAGAGCATGCAATAACCAGGACCATCACTTCTGGCCTTTTACACCACTCAGCGAAGAGTGCCATGTGTATGCTAGTTGCTAGAGCCTAGAGGGGTAGCACTAGTATCGCGCCAAGGTCGGGATCAAACAAGAAAGCATCACCTTACTAGCCCATTGTGTTGTGTAGCACTTAAGAACAACTTCAAATGTCTATCTATATCCTTCCTTATTTATAAAAAAACACCAACTTCTTTAATCAAAACATTAAATATTATCGTCCTCTATTTCAGATTTCTCGCTGGCAAAAAATGAAGAACGAGATTTACTCTCTAGAGTGCGCATAAGATATATAAAAACTGTTGGAAGATGAAAAGGTATAGAGAAAGATTTATGTTGAAATGACTTTCCAAATGATGATTTAAAGACTCTAAGAAAGATTTTTGGAGATGCTCTACGGACATATTTGGTTGCAATCTTGGTAGGCAAATGACCGTCAAACAATAAATCTTGGTCACTAGGCACTCAAAATCGATGCGTAAATTGTCGCAGGTCATCCAAGCAATCAAACAGGCTCTAAGTTTCGCCATCCTTTTGTAGAAGCAAGAATTAAGAGTAAGAAGACAGAGGACAGAGAAAAGAAGAACAAAGACACCAAGTTAAAACAAGACGGACACATGGCCAACGAACCAACATCGTGGGGGAAAAAAAGCTAGGAATCAATAACCAAGGCAATAGCAAAAAGCACATATGAAATTTGTTTATCCCTCAGTTTTCTAGAATAGGAAACTATTTGTATTTTGACAATTTTCTTGGGCATTAAATATATAATGCAGAAATTGAGTCGACTTGAGTATAAATAAATGTAGTAATTGGAACGGCATCGCCAGTGCTCAGACGTGCAGACGGACGCCCGCGTCCGGATACCCGCGATTGCAGTATGTTTTCGCGCGTTCACGCATGGCCCGCGTCGGCCGGACGTTGCTCGCCCATGCCTGCATCTCGAGCGGCCACGCGGGCCCCGTGCCGCCGAACGTCGCTCGCGCGGGGACCACTCGCGCCCCGTTTCGCTTTCCACGCGCATCCCATGTGCAATACCCATCTACTTTGAAATATTTAGATGCAACACTTGAAACATATATATATGAAACATTTGCAAAAAAAATTTAAAAACACTTGAAAACCATTGCAAACATACGCAAACATTCAGAAAAATTTTTAACATATGTGTGAAAACATAGCAACATCCAAATAAATACGCTTATAACATATGTCTAAAAAACAGATAAAACATTGAAGACATACTCTTGCAACATACATGTATAACCATTGCAACATACGCAACATTATGATCTACTTTTGCAATATCCGTATGAAACGCTTGCAACATACCTCTAAAATATCTGAAACATTTGAAATGTAAGCTTACATCATGCATTTTTCACCCTTCTTTCATGCAACGCATAGCAGAATGGAGACGTTCCCGCCAGCCGGCGGCCAAGGACGGTGAGTTGTGGGTAGAGAGTGCAAAACTGCAAATGCACCCAAAATATAAAAAACAGTGAGTTTAACTAAAATTCCCTTGTATATGTATCTTCTATAAGACATATATGCAAAGTATATTTCTCTCTAATTTTTTCTAGCTTCTTATACTTCTTATACTAAGCAGCCGTTCATTGGTTAAACGCAATAGCTTTTCAAAGCAAGCGAACGATCGCCCAAGCATGAGATGCTTCGTCTGCAAATCCTGTGATCCGTGAGAAATCCGCTGTGGCCTGTTGGTTGACAGCCTGACACCTCCCAAGTAGCTGTGCCAACCCAAACACTCACAAACAGGCAAACGCCCTCAAGTCTTCTCGCTCGGCAAGCAGCCGCTGAGCGAGCCTTTGGGTCCAGCCGGACCATCCCCACATTCCCACTCCGATCCACGCAGATTCAATCAATACCTCGCAAGTCCAGACCGAAACTTCTCTCTCTTCATCAAACACACACACGCGCTCTCTCTCCTTCCCTTCCCTTCACCTCCCTCCCGCCCCAGATCCGAGCCCCGGCGCCCCGAGGCCATGGCGAGCGACAGCGACGTCGACGAGGACGAGCTCCTCCAGATGGCACTGCAGGAGCAGGCGGCGCGGGACCTCAGCCACCAGCGCCCGCCCGCCGCCAACAAGCCCGTCGTCAACCTCGTCCGCCCACCCGCCCCCAACGCCCGCGGCGGCAACGCCAGGGCCGGGGGCGGCGCCGCAGCGAAGGCGCGCCAGCCCAGCCGCGGCGGCGACGAGGACGACGACTCGGAGGTCGAGCTGCTCTCCATCTCCTCCGGCGACGAGGACGACAACCCCCGCGCCCGTGGCCCGCCGCCGCCCCGCGGGGGCGGGGGCGGGGGTGGGCGCGCCGGGGCGCGGAGGGCCGCGTCACGGGACGACGGGGACTTCGACGATGAGGAGCCCAGGAGCTGGAAGCGCGTCGACGAGGCAGAGGTATGGCCGTGCGAGAGGTCACCGAGATCTCGATCTCGGGCTGCGGTGGTTGCCGTGCTAGCTTAGGCCCCTTCTCGAGATAGCGCGGTTGGATGATCGTGCCAATTTCGTCTGCTTAGCAGGCTGGGATTGTCCTTGATCACCGAAATTTAGCTTGTCTTGTGATCGTGTGCAGCATTTCATGGTACTGTGGTTAACTATATTGCGAATTGTGATACCTAGTGTGCCTGGTGAGTTGGTTCAGTTGTGGCACTGCTGAGTAGTCCTGCCTGTTTGGCATGGGGAACTTATACCGATAGATAAATGCTAGAAACTGGCTACCAGCATGGACTAATGCTGTCTTGGTGTAACCACACGAGTCTATACTCTATACCAATGTGAGATCAGTTAATTAATGGAACTATAACCAGTGTTTTAAGTTGCTATGGCCTACCTGCAGCTATGATACCGTGCATTACTGTTTAATTTAGGTTTACAAATTTCTGAACAAGGAATAAATCTTTGTTTTTTTCTAACTTCATATTCCCATGACTAATATAATGATATACAATGGTCCATTGGGATTTCTCACCCACATATTCTCCTTACTTCTCTGTATTCTGTCTTTCTCAATTTTTCGTCAACTTTGCATATTTTGTTAATTGTTAGTATTGTGATGTTGTATATCAGCATTCACCATATAATGGTCGCCAAATACTTGGAAAAATGATATGTTATTTAGCCTCCTATCTTGCACCTTTGCATTTTCATACCAATGCTAAAATTGCCTAGTCACTGCCTTCCTTTGCTCCACTCAAGCTTGCTCGCAGGGTTCGAGAAATGCGTGAAGCAAAGGTGGCTCCTAACATTCAAGAACTTGATCAGAAAGCAGCAGCAGCAGCAGCCGCTGCTCGAAAGGCCCTCACAACTGTACAGACTTTACCAAAAGGAGTTGAGGTTTTGGATCCATTGGGCCTTGGGTAACTATCTATATCATCAAGCTTTTGATCAGTATATGCATTATTTACCATTTAAGAAACATTTTGTAAAGAAAATACACTCCTTGTCTAGTTGTCGTGCACTACTCTCACCTGTTAGTCCATCATTTAGCATAAGTTGCATCTTTTTCCTTCCATTTTATTAGCTTACCTTTTCCCTCTATGGGAGATCCCTCACCATTCAAGTTCTTCAGCATCATGTTGTATGCTGGTCTAGCATCTCTTTCTCATTGCTTATTATTTGGATTGTGGCTGTCTATCCATGTTTGGCAGTGGTCCAGTTTTTCTGCTTTTGGATTTTGCTTCTCTTAGGTTGGGAGATGCTAGCTTCTTATTGGATGGCACTCCAAACTGTTTTGTGGGAGAAGCCCAGTAGGTTGGTGGGTGGGCAACAGAGGGAAAGCTAGACAAAAGCTAGGAAGGAAAAACTCTTAACTTCTTTCTTGGTGGCAGCCTCAGGTTCTCTAAAAACCAATAGGAGAAGCCAGCTGTTTGGTCTCTGTTTAGCTTTTAGTAAGAGAAACTGAAGCTAGAAGTGGGGCGTAAAAGATTGTCCATAGAACTTAAAAGCTAATTTATTCCATGTACCTTTTAAAACATTCTGCTGAGCCTTATCAAAGAAATAAGCATATTCTTTTGTATGATATACTTGGACACAGAAAGTATTGATCTTGTACAATCTGGCAGTGTTGCATCGTGTATTACTTTGTGCCCTAGAATAAATAATTAATTTCATTTAATAGAGCCAAGTTAAGGTTATCCTCATCGCATGCTCATTTCCCTTCCATCATTGGGTAATATTTATTACCTTACCAGTGTCATGGATAATAAATCCCTGCAATTGATCACTGATGCTTTATTACCTTACCAGTGTCATGGATCATAAATCCCTGCGATTGATCACTGATGCTTCAGTAAGTTCTCCTATTTCAAGGGAGAAATCTCAAGGTTTGGACCCCAGTATGCGAGGTAGGCCTGATGGTTTTACTGGAATTCTTCTTGCATTTGATTCATGCTTATTAAGAGGTCTATTTTTGCACTTCTGCAGACAAAGTTATCTATTCGTCTCCAAATTTTGATCCCAAAGTTTTCCTTTCGTGGGTCCACAAAGACACAAGCGCTGCTGACTTAGAGGCTGGTGCTCTCACCTTGAAAACTGATCTCAAAGGGAGAACACAGCAGAAAAAACAGTTAGTCAAGGAGAACTTTGATTGTTTTGTCTCGTGCAAAACTACAATAGATGGTATATATGTAGTTATTAGATACACCCATATTGCAGATAGATGTTCATGATCCTGAGTTTCTGGACAATGTTTTGCATCTCCTTGTAATATACACAGTTTTTTGCAGACATTGAGTCGAAATTGAGACAGATAGAGGAAGATCCTGAAGGTGCAGGTACTGCTCACTTGTATTCAGTGACACAAAAAATTAGTGGTGTGGCAAATCGGGCATTTGAGCCTCTATTTGAGAGGCAGGTATACAAACTGAGCTTTCTCTAGAACTATTGCTATTGCTTCAACATTCCTTCTTGAGTGCACTAAATTCTTAACTTCTGGTACAGGCCCAAGCTGAAAAAATCAGATCTGTTCAGGGAATGCTTCAAAGATTCCGGACACTATTTAACCTACCAAGTGCAATCCGCGGGAACATTAGAAAAGGAGAATACGATCTTGCTGTCAGAGAGTACCAAAAAGCAAAGTCAATTGTTCTTCCTTCCCATGTATGGCAACTTCCTATTTTGTTTTATCTGTATATGTTATCCAATTGGGTGGTGAAGCATGCATGAAGGAATGACTGTATGGTATGATGTATCGTGCAGCTGACAAGATATTGTGCATGCATTGTCCAGCTCATGCACTCAATGAAATTAGGTTAATAGTGTGTTCCAGATTTTTGTTAAATTCTATATTGACCATTTTATACAATGCCTTACATATGTATCTTCTCAAATAATGGTCTCCACCCTTAACTGTAAGTAACCAATAATCACTGAGCATGGCAGATTCATGCAAATCTCTTGGAAATGCTAGGTTTAACGATCTAGTTACTCATGAATACTTAATCCTCTGAACTGACTTGTTTGTGTTTGGACCACTTGACCGTTTGATTTTGGTATCTTTTTGCTGTAGAAAATTATGTCTGATTCCATGCTGAAGTATAGCACGTGCAAATTTCTCCACTGTTTTGTGGCCCCATCGTTCATTGTTAGGCACTATATTGGCACAACAATAGATCTACTGCATTCAGTATGTTTACTATATGTTGTTATATTGAACAACCTGCAGGTGGGGATACTAAAACGTGTACTCGAAGAGGTCGAAAAGGTGATGCAAGAATTCAGGGGCATGCTTTATAAGTCCATGGAGGATCCTCATCTTGACCTTGCTGAGGTTAGTGGAACATGGCTATAGTATCTATCTTTAGAGACATTTAGAAATTACCTACTTTTGTTGACAGAGAAAAATGGAAGCCTGCAAGTTTAAGTTTATGTATTATTGAACATTACCAGATAGGGAAAGCATAATAGAGGACAGTTAGCAGATGATTATATGACACTGCTTGTTTAAAATGGACTACTTGATTTCCTAGTACTTAACTATTTAACTCTATTTTAAGATTGAAGTTATCTGATGTTTTTGTTCTGTTTGCTCACTGATTTTGTTCTTTACCATTCAGCTTGAGAACATTGTTCGTCTACTGTTAGAGTTGGAACCTGAAACAGATCCAGTGTGGCATTATCTAAATATTCAGGTTGAATTTTAATCTAAATATGTGTGCTGTAATCTAACTGAGCTTTTCAATTCTGTGACGTCTGTTTGTATTATCTTTTTACTTATACCATAATATTTCCTATCAGAATAGCAGGATTCATGGATTGTTTGAAAAGTGTACTCAAGATCATGAATCGAGAATGGAAGTTTTGCAAAATAAAATTCGTGAAAAAGTGCTTTCTGATTCAAAGTGGAGGCAGCTGCAACAAGATTCAAATAAATATGTGAGCATATGTTCTGTAGTTCAGCATATCATATTTACATGCTATTTTGTGTCTTCCCTATGTTAATGTAGATCTTTTTGTTTAGCTGGAAGTTGATTCTGCCATTGGTGATTCTCCTCGAGCTGATCAGTTGTCAACAAACTTTATGGCTGAGGAAGCTGATAGTTTAAGGGCCACCTACATTCGTAGGCTAACTTCTGTACTTATCCAGCATGTTCCAGCTTTCTGGAGATTAACTTTATCTGTTTTCAGTGGAAAATTTGCCAAGGTAAGAACCTTACCAGTTGCATTACCATTTACAAGAAAAATGTAAACAGTTGACAGTGTAACTATATGGTTTGCGACACTAATAAGTTTTTCTCACAAGCATATAGCTCTGCTGAACCGCAGAAACCTATAAACTCTGCCACCCCTATGGTTGTGCAATAGTAAACTGAAATTAAAGGGTATTTCTGATAATACCAGTCTGAATATTATGCCTGCTTTACTCATCGTGAAGATGAGAATGATCCTTCTTGTACTTATTTTTGTTTTGAAAAGAGAGATTTACATGGATTTGCTAATTATATGTAGTATTTATTTTCAGGCAGCTTCTGGTAATGTAGTTTCTGATTCTGACATGAATGCAAAGCCGGCTGCAAATAAGAACGATGACAAAGGTGGAGAAGTAAAGTACACAAACCACACTCTCGATGAAGTTGCTAGTATGGTTCGGGGTACTATATCGGCTTTTGACACTAAGGTGCAATTAGTGTGTTGTTTGGAATTTTAACATCAAACGTGATTGTTAGCAGTAAACATTTGCTTTGACAACAACAGGTTCAGAGTACCTTCCGTGATTTCGAGGAATGCAACATTCTTTGTCCATACATGAGTGACACTATAAAAGAAATAGCTAAGGCTTGTCAGACTCTTGAAGGGAAGGATTCGTCTCCAACTGCTGGTATGGCCTCTTAATTAGAGCTTTTCCCAAATCTGCAAAATTCGTCTTGTATCCTGAATGTGTTAACAATTATGCCAGTAAAAATGTTGCGCACCCTTCATTTTGAAATGACAAAGCTTTACATTCTACGGCTTTGTTCATGGATGCGGGCAACAACTAAGGAGATATCAAAAGATGAGACTTGGGTTACTTTATCCACCCTTGAGAGAAACAAGTCTCCGTATGCAATTTCATGCATGCCCCTGGAGTTCCGTGACATAACAATTTCAGCAATGGACCGGATTGATACGTAAGACTGCTTTATTTCTATGTAGTATTGCATCTTTTTGCAGTTTCTTATGCTGCATTATTTCCAAAGCCCTGTGAAAGTTGTTTTGTTGCATTGTTACTTAGCAATTGGCCATCTTTTTTTAATATACTCCCTCCATTCCAAATTATAAGACGTTTTGGCTTTTCTAGATTTATAGCTTTCACTATGCACTTAGAATGCACCATGTCTAGATACATAGTAAGAGCAATGTATCTAAAAAACCAAAACGTCTTATAATTTGGAACGGAGGGAGTATTTGCTAATAGATCACTATTGCTTTTGTTGCACTTAAGCAGTATTCCTTTTTGGCATAGTTCTTACAGTGTCAGGATTCAGGAAGGAATTTGCCGTACTGTGTTGTATAAATTTTATTGCTACAGAAGTGTAGCATTAATTGTTGTAACGATCAAGCATAAGCTTTTGCCATTAATAACCTTTAGGTTTGTGCCTTTTGTGCTACATGTTTCTGGTTATCCTGTCTTACCTATGAATGAATCCTTTCATCTGAATTTCAAGGTTTGTGTCTCTTGTCTCTTGCTCTGCAAAATCTGAAATTTGTCTTGAGCACAACCTTCTAAAGTGATGGCACATCAGTCTCCAGGCTCTATGTTCAGTATATTCTAAGTTCTAAGCCCCGTCCCCCCCCCTCCCCCCTCTCTCTCTATCCCCACGCTGCAAAATTTGGGGATGGCCAGTACTTTCCTGCCTTCATTTTTGGTAGTGCTAAACAGGTCTCTAATCTGTGTTTGTTTATTTCAGTATGATTCTTAATCTGATGAGTGAGACTGCGAAGTCATTTGACATTTCTCAACCGCTTCAGGAAATTAATGAGTCTGTCAGACTTGCATTTTTGAATTCCTTTCTGGATTTTGCTGGTACGAATTTCTCTAAGAAGTAGGTAGAGGAACCTTTTTAGCATCATTATCTAGTTATGGTCTCTGAAAATCTTTGTAATTGCTTCAGGTTATCTGGAGAGGTTTGGAGGCGAACTAACTGAGAACAGACCAAACAAAGAAAACAATTATGTCCAAAATGGATACATAAATGGTACAAGAGAAACATCTGCTAACACAGATGGAGATTTGCACAAAAAGCTACTGGTTGTTTTGAGTAACATTGGGTATTGTAAAGCTGAACTTTCAGAAGAACTGTACAACAAATATAGACACATTTGGTCTCCAGTCAGGTACCTGATAGCATTCATGAAGTCTTCGCCCCCTCTTTCCCTGTGTGTGGGAAAGTATGTACTCATTATAGAAGCTGTTCTCAAGGTATGTCTAATCTATTCAATGAAAATTTTGTCACAGGAATAATGATGAGCGAAGTTCTGACATGCGAGATCTGATGACTTCTTTCTCTGCACTTGAAGAGAAAGTCCTGGACCAATATACTTTTGCAAAGGTATGATACATAACTCATGACATAGTGTTGATTAACCACCGAATGCATGATTTAGCAAAATTGATTACGTCATATACATTATAACCCCAGTATCTTCCTTTCAGCCATTCCTCAAACTTCTGAAAACTTCCTGAAGCACACAAAGTAACTTAATGAACTGGGAGAACTAATAAACTTTGTTTTAGTGTAGCTTCACAATTGCTTTACTTTTTGTAAGAACACAGCAATTTTGTTGGAAGTTCCAGTTATTGTGATAAATACTGGGGCTATTTTGTTTGCTTTGGTATATTGTTATATCATATTGTTTTGTGCCTTGGACAACTGCAAATAGCAGTTTAGAATAGTTGTCACAGAGGCCCATAGCACTTAATGAAAGCGCTAGGAAGTTTCACTGATCTTGTGAATGCTAGGGACAACTGTAAATCTTAAGTGTTATGAAATTTCATAGGCGCTACTTGATGCTAGAGAAATGTTTTCTTGAATGTCAACATTTTTAACTTTTTGCACATTATGGTGTTTACCTTTGCTTTACTCATCCTGATATTTTGTTGTTCTTTGATTAGTCAAACATGATCAGAAGTGCTGCACAAAGTTATCTTTTGGATTCTGGGATTTATTGGGGAGCAGCACCAATGGTAAAGGTATGTAGTATAAATTTAAAACACAAAATTCATTTATGTTGTCGCACTGTATGTGTTCCAAAAAATTGAAACAATGAAAGGTATGATGGATCTCTAATCTCCATCATGAGATTTAGTTCAAACTTTGTAACATCTTGCTATTTACTGCAAGAGCAGTTACATCCAGAATATGTTGTGGATTACAACTGTGACTGGCGTTTGGGTACATTTTTGGAAATGGATTGGCATCCTTGTGTTTGTTGTTGTACCAATGTCTCTTGTTATCTTGTGAAACTACAATCTCATCAATGTTATTGCTTTGTCCTTGCAGGGCATTCGAGATGCAACTCTTGACTTACTGCACATCCTTGTAGCAGTACATGCAGAGGTTTTCATCAATTTATTTTCTTATTTTGACTATTTATTAAACCTTGTCATGACATCATTGTCTTTCCTAAAATGCTTGAAATTGGCATAAGAACACTTTACTGGAATTTTGGTGTGATCTTTGAGCCCACAGGTTCTGTGTCAATACTGTTGCATTCATATTTGCATCAGCAAAAGGCCCTGATGCTAAGTGAAGTAGCTGAAATGTTTGTATTTTTGTGGCAAGAACTAGCACAAGTCAGTATGACACATAGTACTGGGTACAGTGTTTGTCCATCTGGTTGGTGACAACTCACAAATTTTACTCTTAGGATGGGTATCTGGAAAGATATGTTATTTATGTGTTTTTCACCTTCTAATATATGAAATATTGTGCGTAATAAGAATATACTGTAGCATTCTTTCAAAGGTTGTTTGAGTTATTCATTACTTAGATAAAGAAATGCTAATGAAAGTCCCAGCCTCCTATACTGCTCATTTTGGGAATGGCCATCCTATTACTGCATGTATTTCGTTTCTGATTGTTACATATACTATTATACTCCCTCCATCCCAAATTATAAGGCATTCCAAGAATCTTGGAGAGTCAAAGGATCTCAAGTTTGACCAAATTTATATGATAATATAATAATATGTATGACACCAATTAAGTATCATTAGATTCGTCATTAATTATATTTTCATAGTATACCTATTTGATGTTATAAATTTTTGTAATTTTCTCTATAATTTTGGTCAAACTTAAGATGCTTTGACTCTCCAAGATTCTTGGAATGTCTTATAATTTGGAATGGAGGGAGTATCTTATTATGTCGTCAGCATTGTCTGTCTTTCGAGTACAATTTGACTATGTATCCTCATGTCTATATTTGACAAGAGTAGATGCAAATCTCACTTTTTTACTTTCAGGTATACTCTGGTGCTCGGCCTTTGTTGGAGAAGACAATGAAAATTTTGGTTGAGGGTTTGGTTGACATCTTTCTTAGTGTTTTTCATGAGAATAAGACCAAAGATATTAGATTGTTGGATGCTAATGGTTTTTGTCAACTCATGCTTGAGGTAAATGTTTGTTATTTTTATTTGCCACTAGATTCTTCTCAGTTCATAACTATGCTAAGGGCTAACGGCTCAAGTGCTCTGCTTGGTTTACCACCTTTTGTGTTATATTCATGCAGCTTGAGTATTTTGAGGCTGTACTACACACATACTTCTCACCCGAGGCGCAACAGGCTATGAAATCCTTACAAGAGAATTTGTTGGAAAAGGCCTGTGAAAGTGTTGCAGAAGCCATGGAAAATCCTGGACACCAACGTCGACCAACCCGTGGCAGTGAAGATGCAGCATCAGATGATAGACAATCATCGGTATCACCTGATGATTTGCTTGTAAGTGCACAGAAATATTCTACTTATGGATTTTGAAATTGATGATAGATGAAAAACACATCTGTCAGTGCAGTGTGACATCAGTTTTGTGAAAGCAGAGTTTTCTGCTGTCTTGCGAAAGTTTCAGTTTTGCTATTTTTCACAACTGAAACAAATGTAATTTTCTTTCCAGGTGCTTGCTCAACAGTACAGTAGTGATTTGCTGCAAGGGGAGTTGGAGAGGACTCGATTGAACATAGCCTGCTTCATGGAGTCAACCCTTCAATCAACAGCTGCGCCAGCAGGCTCAAAGCCTGCTGCATATTCTTCTTACCAAGCACAAGTACCACAGCACGCCCCCGTTCAAACGTCGTCGCCTAGTTTTAGAAGGCAGCAGACTGGTACAAGTTCTCCTGTAGTCTCCAGGCGGCGCCGGTGAGCTTAGATCTTTCAATCATTGGCGTAGCCTCTTCCCTGGAATTTCCTTCTTTTTCCCCCTCATGTGGGTTTTGTTTTTTGATTTCTTGTAATTATCATCCTGTTGTCATGTGTTATGAATTTTGATCCATTCTTTTGGTGTTGTAAGATAAAAGGGGGGGGGGGGGGGGGGGGGGGGGGTACAGGTGCTGCTGCATGGGATCATCTAATTGTATAATCTCCACGAGTCAAATATCACCACAGATTGTTGGTCTGCGCCAGCCTCCTGCGGTTGTCACCGCTTGTTTGTACATTCACTTGGACAGTTTGTGTATCCCGACATTTGTTAATGTAGTATCAGGTGGTCCGTGGTTATTGGTATCCAAGTCTGCATGCTTTGTGGATAAAGCTATTGTTCTTTGAAATACCCAGCTGTATCAAATCGAAGCTTACAGAAAGATCCGAAATGTTGGATGGAGTGCGTTACCGACTCGCTTTCATCCCCGAATTTGAATCCGCAGCGGCTGAATCGTGATTGAGATTCAACTAGCATCGGGATAGTTTTCTAATATCAAGCTGTCATTCCCCTCAAAAAAAAATATATCAAGCTGTCATTAACTGCACGTGGGCATGTTGTCTGTCTAAAGTAGCAGCCCACGTTACGTGCACTGCCTCGCCCTTGTTTATTCAGGAGACCTCTCCGTCTCTGTGCTGTGCGTGTTCCACGGGTGCACCTGTACTTGAATTGGTCGCTCGCACATGTCGCAGGCTCAAGATCCGAGCTAGTGAGCTAGCGAGTCACCGAGTAACCAGGCTCACGTGCCGATTGATGTCCTGCTGTGGAGGATGGAGAGCAAGAAGTCAAGAAGAGCAGTGCAAGTGCCGAAGGCCTTGTTTAGATTCCAGAATTCCCTTCAAATTCCACTATGGAAAAAAGAAGATTTCCCATCATATCAAAATATCGGCACATATATGAAGTATTAAATGTAGATGAAATCAAAAACTAATTACACAGTTTTGTTGTACTTTGTGAGACGAACATTTTAAGCCTAATTAATCAATGTTTAGACAATTATTATCCAATAAAAACAAAAATGTTATACATAGTGCAGCACAGTACATTCGGGAGGTGCCGATTCCGGCATCTATCTAAATAAAGGCCGAAGTGCAAGCGTGTGAGGCGGCAATTGCTAGCGCGGCGCTCAGGCGCTCAGCTGCTGCTGCTCCAGCCGGCCACAACGTTATCCTCGTAGATGTGGCCAGAGTTTTTGCAGACAAGAGCGCGCCGGCCACCTCCCACCCCACGTATACTAACAAAACGCCTCCCGAAGCCGAAGCAGAGCCTCTCCGCAGGGTCGCGCGCGCGAGCGTAGCGAAGCAGCAGGAGCATGGAGCTGAGGCCGCCCTGCGACCGTGCGCACGCTCTCTAGCCAGCCGAGCCGGCCGGCCGGGCGGCTGGCCATGGCGGCCACCGTTCTCTTCACTCCGGCGCAGTGCCGCCGCGCTACCGCGACGACGAGCGGGCGGGGCGGCGCCCCCTCGCATTGCGCACTACTGCTCCCCCCTCGGCACCGGCTCGGGGCCCGGGGATCGGTGAGGGCCGTGCCGCCCGAGCAGAGCAGCTTGCCTCAGGCGCCAGCGGCGGCGGCGGCTGTGTACGGGAGTGCTGGCGACGTCAAGGCGGCGCTGTACGGAGCGCTGGAAGGCGCCAACCGAGGGATATTCGGGATGACGTCCGCCAAGCGGTCGGAGATCCATGGCCTGGTGGAGCTGCTCGAGTCCAGGAACCCCACGCCGGAGCCCACCGCCAAGCTGCAGGACAAGGTACCTACGGCGAGCGTACCTTGTAATACTAGCTTATCCTTATCATCACTACTACCAACTTCTGGTATAATGCTAGATGCAAGAAACAGAGCATTTGAAAGCCTTGAAATGCGGATTGCATCTTTTCATTCTTAATTAACTAGCTATCGTACGTTTTAGCCACCTGATATTAGAAGTAGATGTGCAGAGGAATGCTAGCTGTGCCGTTCGAAGAGTGTACTATGCCGTACTGCTTGTTCGTTCAGGAAAGTACTGACATGTACAGTGGGGTGTTTTGTTTGGGTGGTGGAAGGTGGATGGATGCTGGAAGCTCATCTACAGTACCATCTCAATACTGGGGAAGAAGAGAACCAAGCTAGGACTGCGAGATTTCATCAGCCTAGGGGACTTCCTCCAGATAATTGACGTCAAAGAGGTCAGTAAAGGCTACCCTGCTGTAAAATTTTTTCTCATGTCAATTAATGTTTGTGTCTAGTGTCTGTGAGCTCTGAATTTCTGATACTCTCCTAGCTAGTCACGGCGCTACCACTACCAGACACCGTTGTATGCATTGCATCCATGAGCAGATGAAGCCACGTGTACAATTTTGTTACAAACATTGCCTCTCCTAGCCAGCCCTCTCCTCCCCTGCTTGTGGAGGCAATGTTTGTACTCATGCATGCATACAACGCATATGCTTATATGTTGTTCTGATCCTCTCCTGACTGGTTGCGTGTCACGCTTCATCTGCTCCCACTTAATATACCTTTAATAGTACCGTAATCTTGATTTCTTGATACAGAAACTAATCACATTGGGTCAATGAACTATATCTGAATTGAGTGTTGTCTGGATATTCTAATTGCATACAAAGTAAGTTTTGATTTGTGCTATACTTGAAATAAATGGAGATTTAGCGTCACTTCTCTACACCCAAAAGGAAAAGGCGGTAAATGTGATAGAGTTCAGCGCGAGAGCATTGAAGATATTCTCGGGGAAGCTCACCATCGAAGCTTCCTACACTGTTACTAGCCAAACAGTAAGGCCTCTTTTCTGTTATTCGCTCCTGGTCTTGGTTAGGCACTGTTTTCGCAGTCTTACTGCTGTTCCTGATCACTGAATCGAAAGCTTGGAACTTCCTCACAACCTGTAGCTTCTTTGTTTCAGAGAGTGGATATCAAGCTTCAGAGTTCAACTGTCACCCCTGAGCAGGTAAAAATATGTACTCTAGTAGTATTTATTTCCAGGTCACCGATGATACCATGGATTTTCATAACGTAAAGTCTACTGTTTGTCTTCAATCTTAATTGATTGTCACATTTGGATATATATGCAGCTGATGAACATATTTCAGAAGAACTACGACATGCTTCTGGACATATTCAATCCAGAGGGTTGGCTGGAGATAACGTATCCTTTAACTTTATTTTTCTTATTATGGGTTACTAATTACTATTGCTGTATTGCAAATTCTTTGTTCTTTTTGTATGTCTACTAGCTATTCGACCCATCGCTGCAAAATAACTTAGTGTCGATTAATTAATAAGATGGCAGCAGAGCTATACTATACACATGTCTTCCTCAATTTTTTGAACAGATATGTTGATGAATCTTTACGGATTGGAAGAGATGACAAAGAAAACATATTCGTGCTAGAGAGAGCAGACCCATCAGAAGTTTGACAAACTGGTGGCGCAGTTTATGGGCACAGCCGCACAGTCGGTTCTTCATAATTTTGTGACGAGGAGTGCGACGCACGGAAAAGATAGCTTTGCATATAGATCTTACAGCTAGCACTACTCTTGGTTATTGACAGTTCGATGCAGACAATCTACTCAAAGTAAAAAAAAAACTTTTCTTCTCAAATATACACAGACACAGGCCGTTTTATTTTTGAGTTTTTATTAAGAGCATAGAAGAGCAGCATATGCGTTCTCTGAAAAAGGATTATGCTCATATAGAGAAATGGGAAATTGAGATCAACATTAGGAAGCAAACAACTGTTGTATTTGGAAGCATGCCAAGGCTCAACTATATTCGTCCTTGTAAGGCACACTTGCTCAAGTATTTTCGTTGCTGCTGGTGCTGCTGTTGTTCCTGTCTTCGTTCTGAAGTGATCACTAGGCGAACAGATTCCTAGAACTTTACTGTATGTTCTTGCAGTGTCCTATATATATATATATATATATATATATATATATATATATATATATATATATATATATATATATATATATATATATATATATATATATATTATAAGAAATACTAGTACTAGCAAGGACGAGGCTCTAAATTAATGAAGCAAAATGAGCAATATCGAACAGATCGAGCTGCCGAGTTGTGCAACAGAAACCGCCAAGCGCTGTCCTAGCCTAGGCACACACAGGCAGCCAGCAGAGTCTACGTACTGATTGACGCACTGCGAGCGGCACGGGGCAGCAGCCACGTCAGCAGGCTCGTCACCGATCCATCCTCTGCAGCGTGCAGCCATCGGTTCTCGCGACATGCCGTGCCGTGCCTCCGCCTCGTTCGCGACGACACCGAGAAAACCGGCGCCTGGCACCTAACGCCGCTCGGATACATTTACCCGGCCGGCCAGCTGCTCTGCGTGCTTGGTCTCGTTCTCGTCTCGTGCCAACAACCATCGGTCGTGTCATTATATGGGTCGTGCACTTGGTGGTGGCTTTGTTAGCACCTCGCCTGCACTTGAGAGTCGATAGCCGTGGTAGCAGAGGGCGGTGTTTGCCCGGGCTGGTGGCATGGGGACCGGGGGTGGCTGTGTGGTGGTGCACGGCGCGAAGCCGGCGGTGGCCATGGTCGCGGTGGAGTTCGTCTTCTCGGCGCTGCAGATCTTCATCAAGCTCGCGCTGGACGACGGCATGGACGTCCGCGTCCTCGTCGCCTACCGCCTCATGTTCGCCACCGCCTTCCTCTGCCCGCTCGCCTTCCTCCTCGAGAGGTAACGTGCGACTACGACCCTGCTGCCAACAAGTGCATGCGCCAACGTGTGTAAGTGTACATGCGGTGGTATGTGCCGTACATCAGGAACGACGTACCTGCGCGCGCGTGCCTGCAAAGCTACACGCCACTTTTGTACATACGCCCAAATGAACGGACAAAGTTAAAGCACGACCGGTCGCGCGATAGGGAATCATATGACCCGGCTCCTGTTCATCTTCCACCGGCCTTGTGCGCCCACGTCCGCCTTCCTAACCCACCATCCCCGTCCAGCGGCTGCGCTGCCCACATCTTGCCCCTGCAACACCGCCCTCCTCCTCGTCCTCGCCCCTGCCGCCGCCCACTGCACCGCCGCGGCGCACTAGGGTTTAGCCGGAGCTCCGTGGCCGCGGGCGTGTCTGCGGCAGCCTCCTTCTTCCATGGTGAGCTCCGGCCATGGCGCCTCCGCCCCGACCTGGCCTGGCCGCCTCCGCCGCCACGGGGACCCTAACGCCGCCCTCCCGCCGTCCCCAGTGCCTGCCTCTGCCTCCCTTCTAAGCCCGCCGGAGTTGGGGAAGAAGAGAGGGAGAGTCGGAGTTAGGCAAGGGACGCCGGTGACCTCCTCGCCAGAACCTTCTTCTCCCTCTGCGCGTGCGCGCGGGTTGCGAGCGCACAGCCCGTCACATAAATAAACTTTGCGCAAAGGAACAGTCGTGACCATCTAAATGTGTTCTCACATTTGCGCTACGATAATTATTCTTGTGGAAACAATGCGTGTCCGTCATGTGTTCCATATTTTTCTTGAAATTGAAAGGACAAGAGCAGCCTTTTGTCTTTAGTGTTACATTATTTCAATTCATGCATTTAGACACTTTCCTCCCACAGACCAAAAAGAAAAAACGAGACAAACAATTGATCATGGCCTTAATTTGGAAATGTCCACTTCGAATACTTTGTTTTCATAGGAGTATTTTTACTTGTAACAATAAGCAAGCGCCTTGTGTGTGCTTCGTGCAGGAAGAAACGGCCACCACTAACCATGAAGGTGGTGCTAGGGTTGTTCCTGTGTGGACTTTTTGGGTAAGTGCCCGCTGTCATCATTTCTTTGGGTGATTTTTCTTTGTCAGTTGTAAACTCCCCTCTGTATTTGAACTAGATTTTAGAATTTGTTGTACGGTTGTACCAGCTCTAGAATTTACTATCAGTTTTCTTCTAAGAAATGTTGAACTACCCAAAAAAAATCATCATCATCATTTCACTTACAAGCATGACTTGCACGTGCGTGCATAACCTTTTTGTTGACACAAATGCAGAATCGCAATAAACCAGAACTTGCTAGTGCTTGCCATGAAGCTGACGAACTCCACGACCATCGTCACAGCTCTCAGCAACCTCACGCCTCAGTCCACATTCATCGTCGCGATCTTGACCAGGTCACCGCACTTGCCCCCATCTCCCCACCATTTTCACATGCACACAGATCTCACCATCGTATCTTCTACAGGCAGGAGATGGTGAAGCTTGGCAAGGCCAGTGGGCGAGCGAAGCTGGCGGGCACCCTGGTCGGCCTCGGCGGCGCGATGCTGGTCACCTTCTACAGGGGCCCGGAGATCGGGTTCATGCACCGGCTCGCGCGCACGGCCGGGCTCAGAGACGCCGCCCATGCCCAGGCCCACCAGCACGACGGCGACGGCGACGGCGACGTCCTGTTCCACGGGACGTCGTCGTCTGTCGCCGCCCGGACCGTGGGCTCGTTCCTCGCCATCACCAGCTGCTTCAGCTACGCCATCTGGCTGTCCATCCAGGCGCGCGTCGGGGAGGTGTTCCCGTGCCACTACTCCATCGCGGCGCTGGTGTGCCTCTTCGGCGCCGTCCAGTCGGCGCTGCTCGCGCTCTGCTTCCACAGGGACGCGCCGCACTGGAGGCTCGGCCTCAACGTCAGGCTCTACTCGTCAGCCTACGCGGTGAGAAGACAAGTGATGCTTGATCGATCGATCGATCTACAGCTACAGGACATCGTTTCTTGATTGATTCCTGGGAGGCTCTGCGCTGCGTGCAGGGCATCGTGGCGTCCGGTTTCGCGTTCCCGCTCATGTCGTGGTGCCTGCGGAAGCGGGGGCCCCTGTACGTGGCCATGTTCGGCCCGCTCATCATCGTCTTCGTCGCGGTGCTCAGCTCCATCTTCCTCGACGAGACCTTGCACCTCGGGATGTGCGTAGTACGCGATGCCTGCGCCCTGCTTGCTTGCTTGCTGCTGTGCCTCGCCTTTACTTTGCTTCTCCCGTCTCTGCAGCGTGCTCGGCGCGGTCCTGATCGTGGCTGGGCTGTACATGGTGCTCTGGGGCAAAGCGAGAGAAGCACAGGAGAAAGAAGCTGCTCGTGCTGTGCCCACGGATGAAGAGCTGGGCAAGGAATCCGCTGCTCCTGCTGCTGCTTTCGCCAATGGTGAAACAAAATGACGAGACTTGATCGTCTTGATTACGGCCTATGCTCGGGCCAACTTTGCTGAGATTGACGGCAGCGACACAATGGCCGTGGACTCCGATGTTGGATATTCGTTCCGCAAAACCTTCTTTGTGAAAGGAAGAATCTGCCAGTAAAGCCGGTATGATCGGTTACGGGCACCAAATTTGACCCATCCAAATGTTTCGGATCTCAATATTTATTTAACCTTGATCAAGGTCTGTTCAAATTATGGATCAATTATGTTTTGATCTGTAAAACTATTTTGCTAGGTTGATGACCAACAGTAGTTATTACCTGTCGAAATTTGTTAGAACTGTGAAAAAGAAGCCGGTACATGAGATTGCCAACTTCATTGATAGAGAAGAGAGGATTACATCTGGTTAATAGGGAGTACAAAACCTACTCTCACGCTAACAAAGACGCTAACACCGTGTTTGATTTGACGGATGGACACATGCGGAGTAGGTTCGTCCGGCACATAGTCGTCCGATAGTTTTTTCAAAGAAAGAGTTGATTCTACTGGTTAACTTGCAATTGACATTACGGAGAACTGATTGGTACTGAACAAATTGGATCCTTTATGCAAACCAATCTCCGACGCTAGGTTCAGACTTCAAAAATCGTTCCGACCATCTGGGAAACACCAAAACACTCCGTAAATGTTTTGCCAATGCAAAAAAACCAGGTGGAAGCTTCCTCCTCGATTGTTTCGAGTATAACCACGGTGTTCCATTTCTTGAGTTACTTTCCTTCCAGATTTCACAGGATATCAACATCACGATGCTTCGCACGGGATACGATTGTCTCCTACGACTTTAAATAATAACTAATTATACACTAGTGATAACGTGCCCATAGGAAGGCTTTGTCCAAGCCAATCTGCAAAATATTATGTTGATTTCCACATGTTTTGAAAAGTATTGAACAACGACTTCATAAAAATTCAGTTAACTATGATTTTAAACCGTGTGAACAATAAACAAATCGAAAAGGAGCGACCGTGTGGACATCCCTCGGTCTCAGATCCCAACGCAGCTAGAACGCTAGGTGAAGATGCCGCTTTGTCCGCTTCGCCTTCGCAGCAGCTCGTCGATCGCAGCAGCACACGTCACGTCTACACGGCGCCACGGTATATGGCGCTTGCACCCTACCTGTACCTCAGTAGTAACCTAACGACTAGCCAGTCAACAAACTCTAGGCTCTAGCTAGCGCACAACAATGGCGTCCTCGGTGGCCGTTGCGCTCCTGGTCGCCTTCCTCACGCCGGTCGTCGTTTACTTGTTCAGAAAAAAAAGAAGGCCCAGCAAGAAGCCGTTGCCGGGCAACCTGCCCCCCGGATCACTGGGCCTGCCGATGATCGGGCAGAGCCTGGGCCTGCTGCGCGCGATGCGGAGCAACACCGGCGAGCGGTGGCTGCGGGACCGTGTCCACCGGTACGGCCCCGTGTCGAAGCTGTCGCTGTTCGGCGCCCCGACGGTGTTCGTGACGGGCCCCGCCGCGAACAAGCTCGTGTTCGCGAGCGACGCTCTGGCGCCGAAGCAGCCCCGGTGCCTGCCGCTCATCCTGGGTCGCCGCAACATCCTGGAGCTCGTCGGCGACGACTACCGCCGCGTCCGCGGCGCCATGATGCAGTTCCTCAAGCCGGACATGCTACGGCGGTACGTGGGCACGATCGACGCCGAGGTGGCGCGGCACCTGGACACGCGGTGGGCGGGGCGCCGCACCGTCGCCGTGCTGCCGCTGATGAAGCTGCTCACGTTCGACATCATCGCGACGCTGCTGTTCGGCCTCGAGCGCGGCGCCGTCAGGGAGCGGCTCGCCGCGGCGTTCGCGGACATGCTGGAGGGGATGTGGGCCGTGCCGCTGGACCTGCCCTTCACGACGTTCCGCAAGAGCCTCAGGGCGAGCGCGCGGGCGCGGCGGGTGCTCGAGGCAACGCTCGCGGAGAAGAGGGCCAGGCTGGAGCGCGGCGAGGCGTCGCCCGCGGACGACCTCGTGAGCTGCCTCGCCAGCCTGCGCGCCGAGGACGGCGACGGCGAGCGGCTGCTGACGGACGAGGAGATCGTGGACAACGCCATGGTCGTCCTCGTCGCCGGCCACGACACGTCGTCCGTGCTCATGACCTTCATGATCCGCCACCTCGCGGGCGATCCGGCAACCCTCGCCGCCATGGTTCAAGGTAATCAACCAAGAACTGAACCCATAGCATAGATAAATGAAATGCTCGTGACAATGGATGTCTCATGCATGCATAACGCCTCTCTCCCGGCACGACGAGATCGCCAGGAACAAGGCCGACGGCGAGGCACTGACATGGGAGGACCTGCACGGCATGCGGTTCACATGGCGCGTGGCCTTGGAGACGCTGCGGATGATCCCGCCCATCTTCGGCAGCTTCCGGCGAGCGCTGGAGGACATCGAGTTCGACGGCTACTGCATCCCCAAGGGGTGGCAGGTGTTCTGGGCGTCCAGCGTGACGCACATGGACCCCAGCATCTTCCCGGACCCGGACAAGTTCGAGCCGTCCCGGTTCGAGAGCCAGGCGCCGCCCTACTCGTTCGTGGCGTTCGGCGGCGGCCAGAGGCTGTGCGCCGGGATCGAGTTCGCCAGGGTGGAGACGCTGGTGACCATGCACTACCTGCTCAGGCGCTTCAGGTGGAGGCTCTGCTGCGAGGACAAGAACAACACATTCATCAGGGACCCCATGCCGTCGCCGCTGAACGGGCTACCCATCGAGCTCGAGAGCAGAGACATGCCTTCTCCAAGCAACAGCTTGTGCTCAGTATCTTGATTCCAAGTTTCCAACTAAGATTTTTACCACACCTGGGGATGTTCGGATCTCCCCAAAGTAGCTAAGGATGTCGACTCAGTTTTTGTAATTATACTCGCAAGTCGCAATATGGTCGTGCGTTGCACAAACCCCTTTACGTCTTGGAATTACACCCAGTATCATTCCTAAATGCAACATTGTTTTAACTCGCATGAGCACGGCACGGTTCAAATCACATACACCATATAAGACGAGGAAGACACGATGGCAGTTTTGAGAAGTAAAAAAGGCGGGACAGAAAAACACTTCTTTTTTTTCGAAAACCTGGCAGGAGTTCTACTTCTCAATTAAGGAAGGAAAGAAATTTATATGCACAGGAAAGTCCGGAAGACCGGAAAGCACCACCGGGCACACAGAAAAAAGAAGACACCCAGCACATCCCCATGAGGGTTAAACTGAGAATGGCTAAGTCTGGTTGTTAAGGACCCTAAAGCGCGTATCTATGTCCTCCAAGGCTTTGAGGGCCACTCGTCGAGTATCCATAGTTATGCCTTGAAAAATCTTTCTCTCTCTTTCCTTCTAAATGTTCCACATCGTGTAAATCACCATCCCATTGAAGTGTCATCGTCGCTCCCTTGGGACTTTGGGTGCCGCTTCTTCCCACCATGCTCTTTTTCTGTTGGTTGGGTCTGAGGCTGGATTAAGACCGTGTCAAAGTGCTCCTATGGCAACACAAAGTTCCAGACCTCTGCAGCAAAATGGCACAGCAGGCAGAGGTGAAGGCTGGATTCCAATGGCCCATTGCAAATGACGTAGTGATCTTGATATGGCCAATTTCTTAGTTGCAAATATCTATCGTGAGGATTTTGTTCTGGATAAGGACCATGCAAAGAACTTGCATTTATGTTCCGTGTGCGCTTTTCAAATAATGTCTGGACGGAATTTTCTGAAGCCCCCTGGAACTGAATTTAGTACGCCAAGTGAGTTAAGTATTTTTCATCAGACGTCCACTTACAAACAATGGAGTCCTGCATTCCTGGCTTCAGCTGAATGTTCTGATGTGATCCGGAGGGAACGGAAAAACACTTCGCTCTTTAAGATTAGAAAAGAAACAACAAAACATACCTTGCGTTGTAAAGGAATATATATTGAGGCCCCGTTTGTATGGCAGAAACGTTTCGGATTCTCAGGTGAATCACCAAAATCGCTGCCAAACACCCAAATAGGTGACAGAAACGTTTCAGATTCTCAGAGAAACTTTTCTCGTTTTGTACTAGGATTGAGAATCGCCAAAATAGGTGTTTCGCAGTGATTCTAGTTTATTTCGAGGAGAATTTGGATCAAGCGTAAATAGGTGTTACTAGAATTGAGAATCGCCAAAATAGGTGTTACTAGAATTGAGAATCGCCAAAATAGGTGTTTCGCAGTGATTCAGTCAACCAAGCACCTAACTCTGATGCCGTGTTACCCGAGCAGCAGCTAGAGAGTGCACAGTTAGACACATCTTTGACTTGTAATCATACGAAAGCACTTAATACTCCTGCACCCACTCTGGATCCTGAGTTGGACACCTTCATAGGTTCATTAGCAGTACCCCTGCAACAACCTTTATTACAAGATAAACCATGGTTAGCAAATACTTGTGCAGAGAACACTGAAACCAACACCAGTCTTGATACCCAACTAGAGAGTTCAACACAAAGAAAGAGCACCAGACTCGCTCAGAAAGAAGCTGACAATGTAGGCAAAGGTTATATCCAAATTGCGCAAGAACTTCTAGTCAAAAAATTAGGTGATCTATCGGGCGAAGAGGTCACCCAAAACACAACTGACTTTGATTACTACGCGCAATATTTTCAGAGGCCCATGGAGAAGAACAAGATGGAGGCCATCAAGATACTGATAGAGGAGGGGGCCAACAAACAGAAGAAGGGCGCCACACTGATGAAGGCGACCACTCAGGTTGGTCTGGAAGCCTAATGGGCCTCCAGCGTCAGTAGATGCAGTTTCAGAATGTCTTCCCCTCCAAGCACAGGAGGTCAGGCCATATGGCCATTGTATCGTAGAGCCCATGGTGGCTATGGTTCGGCTTTCATGCCCTCGAGACCTGTTGAACTTAGTTTATGGTTTGACGCCTGCTGGCCTTCGAGCCTTCGGCGATTTTTATGTAACCTTCAGAGGTTCACCTTGGGGAGAACTATTTGGGTCTGCTGGCTTTGTTGCCTTCGACCACCCCCAGTTGGGAATGCGTACGGCAGTTGATTTGCTTACAGGCGATCGTTGTTAGCTGCCAGTTGGGAGTTGGTTTATCTGATCAATGTCAGTGAAAGATTGCTCTATTATATGCTGGAATGTCCGAGGTTTGAATGATGCCGCCAAGAGAGCTAGCGTGAAAAATCAGATCGCGTGGTTTGCCTCCAGGAAACAAAGATTACAAATTGGACGCAACTCCTTTACCTGGAAACACTGGGAGCAGATTTGGCGCAAAATGTTATATTTTTACCCTCGACGGGGGCGTCTGGTGGAATCCTAATTGCAGCTTCGGCCCGTTTCTTTAGACTCCATAGTCCCCACACAACGGCAAACACTATTTCTGCAACAGTCACAATGATGGCAGATAACACAGAATGGTCAATCACAGGAGTATATGGACCACAGGCGGACAATGAAAAAATTCTCTTCATGCAAGAGATCACAGACTTGAAACAACACATGCTGCCTGCCTGGCTACTTGGAGATTTCAACTTAATCTACCGTGCCCAAGATAAAAACAACGGACGCATCAACCTGACCATGCTGAACAGGTTCAAGTCTACTATAGACAATCTAGCAGTGGCTCCAATCGAACTTAGGGGGAAGAAATATACATGGTCCAATGAACAACAGTTGCCGACAATGACCAAAATTGATCATCTATTTGCGACAAACGAATGGCTCGACATTTTTCCACGAACGGACTTGCAGGCGCTTGCATCTCTAGGTTCTGACCATTGTCCACTTATGCTTCAAGGTGACGTTGTTCGAGATTTCTACAGGGGTTTCCGCTTTGAAGCTCACTGGGCTAATCGCCCGGGCTTTCTTGATGCGGTGAAAGAGGCTTGGTCCAGATCCGTCGACACGCAAGACGCGATCATGCGCGTCCATGTCAAGCTTTTGCGAACTGCAAAGGCTTTGAAGAATTGGCGGCATCAACATTTTAGCGGCTGGAAAATCAGCTGGGAAATTATAAATATCACTTTGTCCAACCTAGAGAGAGCACAGGAAGATCGTTTGCTCACGGCAGATGAAATCGACTTCATGAAATATCTAAAGCTCAAAGCGCTAGGATTGGCAGCAGTACAGAAAGCCAGGGCTGTCACACCCGGATTTAAGGACAAAACCAGACATACACTATATATGAAATAAAGAAATCAAATCTCACATATAGCCGCAGATAAGTGTAATATCAAGAGACAAATGCTTAATAAACATAATGCATTAGTATAAGATATAACCTTAGAGAGCAACACAGCGGAAAGATAACTCCGAACACCGGGTGTAGACTTCACTCCAGGAACAAACTGACTGGTTGATCACAAACCTAAAAACTCCAGAGACTATCCTGAGATGCGGGAAATAGCAAGAGTGAGTCCATGTCGAACTCAGCAAATATATCATGGGGTTCATGAGGCTCAAAAGTTGACACTGGTTTACTGCGATTAGCTTTTATTAAGTTATCTTTTAGCAATTGAGTAGCAACAAGTTTACCATAAGCCCAAATAACCTCATGATCATGTAAACGAGAATAATGTATAGCAAGAAACAATAATCATTAGTGAGCATCAATATCATCAGTATTAACATTATCATTAGTGTTTATCATTTATTCTGTAAGGGTCCAAAGCCACTCGTGACCGTGAGCACGGCTGTTATAACAGTTTTACACTCTGCAGAGGTTGTACACTTTCACTGTGAGTCGTGATTTAACCTTTCGTCCGAGGTGATCAGCCTCTTGACCCACTTCCATGGAAGGTCGGCAGGGTTCACTATGAAGTCTTTCAAAGGTTCGTCTAACAAGTTAGGGCCATTAGATTCACTCGGCAAACAGATGTAGAGCCCCCCTTCCAAATGGCACAATGACACGCAACCTATGCACATAAGGACAGAGGCCGCACTATACCTGATTCGTCAAGCCATTCTTACGCCAAAAAGATTATCACTAACAAGTTAGAAAAGGTCCTTCTATATGACTAAAGCCAGAGCCATATAGCCCTCACAGTTGTACTGTAAGTCCCGGATATTCGCTTACAGATAAGTCCTTAAGGAGAGTAACTAGAGCACAAAAAATAACCCCATGCTCTAGTCCCCTTTAAATAGTAATTAAAAGTCATCTTTTAATATTTATTGCATATTCCATTAGTCAAATTACATGATCATAGTTCATGTTAAGTACTAGCAATGCTCAATGCAATATAATAGGTGTCAAGGTATAAGATCAACACTAAGTCATCCTTAACAAGGGAATATATGCATAATGATATTATTTGCTTATTGTGAATTGGACAACAAGGATAATCACATGCTATATTTGCCTTGCTCAAACTGGTCCTGATGATCTTGCTCGTAGAAAAACTCTTGATCCCCAACGAATTGCTCACCATCTATACTCGATTACCAAAGTAACAACATTCATCCAAAAGAAATCATGCAAAACAAACAGGACTATAATTAGAACAGTACACCAATAGTAATAAAATAAGATAAAAAGTTTTTAAAACAAATCTATAACTCGCTAGGATCACACAGACACGAAGATCACGAAAAACGGAGCTAAAACGACGAAGTTATGAATTTACGAAGATTTCCTATAGAAAAATAATTACTTTAATTCAAACTGGAAAATAAAATATCACAAAACTACTGTACAGTACTACTAACATGTAGAGCTCACAATACGAACCTAACACAATTTAAACGGGTCAAATCGGAGTTAAAACGGAGATTCTACGCATGAATTAACCAAGTGGTAAAACTGTAAATAAGTGAAAACATATTTCTAAAGTTACCGCGATCAAACTACGCTTTACGAAAAAGAAAACGTAACTCGGGAATACACCTTGGACTACGGGTTCTATACTTAAAAATTACAGGGACTCTTTAGCAAAAGTGCCGACCGAACCAGTATCTCTGATCCTCGGCCGTTGGATCCGATTTGAACGGATCAGATCTAATCAAGAGAGAGAAAAAGAAAAACGTCGGCCGGCTACAGTGGCCTGACGGCGGCGCCATGGCCGGAATCGCCCGAGCTCGCCGGAGTTCATCGATACAGTGACTCTGGGCATAATCGAACAAAAAGAAGGCATGGGAAGATAGAGGAACTCAATGCGAACTCACCAAGCCTGAAAAGAAGTTCGGGAAAGGCCTGAAGGCGTCGGGCGGCGTGAAACGGCGGACGGTGAGCTCATGCAAGAGTTTGGTGGTGGCGTGTAAGCAATTAGGAGCAAAAAGGAGAAATAGAAAAGGTTCGGCATCTTCACGAACTTGACCCGGAGCAACGTGGAGACTTACGATGATGGAGACATGACTTATCCGCCAAACCTTGAGCTAGGGCGGAGTTCTAGGGCTATGGCGGCTGTGACTCAATTTGTAGCTACGGTAGAGTGGAATGGAGGTGGTGGTGGTGACCTCTGGCTTTTATAGCTCAAAGGCTGCACCAAGAATGCGGGATTTGATTCGGCCGAACCCAGTGGAGGAAGAAAGGCGTCGGCTTCTAATCTTGGAAGGCGCCGGAGGTAGAAGACGGAAGGGAAGATGGGTCGCTAACCTGTGGGGTTGGGGTGTCAGGGAGACAGAGGGAGAGGGAATGCGGGCGCGCGTGGTGTTGGGCCAGCGCCGGGCTCAGCCCAAGAGGGAGGGCGCGGGATGGAGACCGGGCACCAGTGCCGCTGGGCCGCAGCGAGACGGGCCGCCCGCGCATGGTGGGAGGAGTGGAGCTGGGCCACAGAGGAGTAAGGCCGAATGAGGGAGAGGAAGGGAGCAGGCCGGGCCATAGAACTAGGCCAAAACCCGAAAGGAGAGAATGAACTCTTTTTTTTCTTCTTTTCAACATTTTCAAAGCAAATTTTCAAATGAATTTTGAATTCTCTTTGAAATTTGAATCAAACCACTCAATACAAAAATTCAAATACAGCAACATGAATGCTCAATTATGTTTCTACCCTTATATTTGATTTTAAATTAATAGAAATTATTTCTTTTCTAAGTTTGTATGCTCATAAAAATACATAAAAATCATATTCACCTATTTTTAAATCATGCCAAAATTTTAGGGTGTTACAATTCTACCCCCGTTAAGATGAATCTCATCCTCAAGATTCGGAAGACGGTGATCAAAGAGATAGGGATACTTCACCATAGAATCTTCTCCTCATCCTCGAGTAGTTACCTCCTCTTTGTAGGGATTCTGCTTTACTTTGCATGTTGTTACAACCTTGATTCGAATAGCTTGCTCAACTCTTAAACAATATTCCTTAGTCCTTTCTGTCGTTACTTCCAATTAACCTTCGCAATTATTCCTCTTGTTCAAAGGTGAGCTCCATTAATTACCGCCTTTGTAATATTAGTGACATCACTCAAGTTCCACATGCCACTTCTCAAACCTAGGTGTAGCATAGCTCTCCTTTGCTAAGGGCATTGGCATCGACTTATACTTCTCCAAGCGATAGCACACTTCCAAGTCAAAATCAATTCCAATCCAACAATAATGTCACTAGCTCAACCCCAACTTATTGATAATGTCTACTAGGTTCTTACAATCCACGTTGATGTCACTCTTATGTCCAGATTATAATGCCCCCAATGAACCTTTGATATTATCCTATCATTTCCATGAATCTCTAAGTCTCACATACATCCTTTGGTTTGGTGGGTTCCATTTCAACACATCATTTACTTTCTGACTCCTTCGTACACCAACCATGAGGGATAACACATCCAAAGTGAGGACATTCCTTCTATCAAAACTTGCTTACCATGCTTGGTGCAACATTGAGGTCTTCTAAGTCTTCATGGAACCAACTGCAGTTGTCTAATATCTCCTTCCTATGCCATTAGGGCCAACTTGTCTTGGGTATATTGAAGGTTACACTCCCAATTGATGATAGCTCAAAGCAAAGACCAACCCTGATGATTACTCAAGCTCCTTGTAGACGATCCAACAATTATCAATCTTGAGTTGAGGATACCTGCGCTTGATGTTGACTTCTCAACCATGGGGTTAACCAATTCTTCCAAGTGAAGAACTAGAATGTATGAGATCTCCATCTTGCATCTTCTTCAACTTGGCTACCCCCTTAAGAAAAGATAAACTATGGAACACAAAATGGTAGCTTGCACCTCCTTCTAGATGAGTTAACTAGCATAAAGGTGTTCTGACATCCCAATGAAACTCAAAAGCAACGTTATAAACAAGTAACCTGAAATTTCCTCATGATATGAAAAATAGAAGTGCAGTAAAACAGCTGTAACTCTCATTCTATTAATCCAATGAAGCTATAGTTTACACCGATGGAAAGCTTATAAAATTCTCTACAACTTTCTTATAGAACATACTTCCAGATTCTATAGTTAACTTGGTCGAAACGGTGCATATCAGAAACTGTTCCAGGTTTATGACAGCACAAATACATCATCTTGTGAATTTCATAACTCCCAAACCAAAACAGATATGAGGGTGGTTCTTGCATTTAGAGAAATATATTGAAGTCTACTCTTGTCCATAATTTTATCATGATTTTTGGTCTTTTAAGAACAGAGATATAAGTTGATAAAGACAGGCTGCTCCGAAAGACAAGATATAGAAAGCAGGAGATAACCAAAACCCAGCTATTTATTTCATTCATCCTTATACCTTATATATATAAACTAAATGAAATCATGGACAAAACCCACAAGATCATTCCACTCATTACAAAATTCCAAGTCAAGCATAAACATAAGCACAAAGCAACTAAACACTTAAAAGTTCATAAGCCACACATTAAGATGACTCAACTTGGCTACTAACGGTTTTATTACACGGGACATAACTCCTATTTCTTAAACATGGTGTGATTGCAGCAGCATCCGGAGTAGATAGTGTCTCTTACATTCCTTAGTCCTCTATATTGACATCTGAATCCCCACATCTCTCTTTACCATTCTTATAATTCATACCTTATGATGGGTCAACCTTGTATCCCTCAGGTGTAGGTTTAATACCCTCATACTCAATCCTTTCTCCTGAAAGTGTAGTTAGAAACACTGAACATTATACATACTTAATCACTTCTTTACAAGTAGATAACCAGTCTATTCTAAGGATAACATCAATGCCCATTAATTCCAAAACAATGAGGTTTGCCTTAAAATTTACCCCCTTTATATCAAGACTAACTTTTGGGCATACGCGGTCTGCCTTTATTTCACCTCTTGGAGTTTTAACTATCACTGTTTTTCCCCTTGGAAGCATAAATATGTTATGATCTTCTACATATTGTCTAGATATGAACGAATGTGAGGCACTGGGGTCAAACAAAACCTTGGCATTTCCTGAACTTACAGGAACTGATCCAAACACGACCTCCTTAGCTCCATGAATGGTGGTAATATCCACATGTTTCAACCTTCCATGGGTGTAATTTCTCTTTAATTTATTTCCTTGCTCCTGCTCCTTTTGGACATCCTGTCCTGGGTCTTGCTGTTATTGATTCTTCTGTGGGCAAGATTTGACATAATGTCCTTCCTGCTGGCAATGATAACACTTTCTCTTAGCTGGATCTTTTGTGATGTCATACTCTACGGAACTGTTGTGTGGTATGCTGCTATCTTGCTGGCCATAAAAGTTCACCTTTGTCCCTTTGGCTTGTTTCTTTAGCTTGTTTGGCCTTTCGGGGTTGATACTCCTTATAGGTAATTGTCCACCCATCTATCCTTACCTCATGAGGAGTAGTTTTAGCTTGAGAGGCTTCTAACTCTTCAAGGTTTGGATTTATTTGACAAGGGATCAGAGCTGCATGTGACAATATAGTATAACTCGATTGTTGATTGTATAATATAACTCGATTGTTGATTGCTTTCCACAAGTGGTTCTAGTGAGATTGCCTTCCTCTTCTTGTCCATGTTGACCTCAAAATTTGGATCCACCTTGACTTTTTCCTTATTAGACTCATTTTGAAGACAGGAAAAACCATAATGCTTACAACAGTGACATTGTTCCTACCTCCCAAATGCCTTACTATCAACATCTTTATTGGATTCCATATTCTTCCAAGCTTCTGCTACTTGTATCTTCTCTGACCCGTTGGATATGTTGGCCTGACCTTGAGATGAGCATTGTTGAGAATTTCCATGTTGAGTCATTTCTTCTAGTAATTGGTTTTGCATTGCTAATGGCTTCTTGTCAAATGTGAGCAAGAGCGACACAACTCAGTCCCCTTAACCTCTGAAGTCCACAGTCTTCTCGTCACGAGTCGTCTAATAGACAAGGAGAAAAGGTTCAAAATAGAGACAAGGTTTTTATAACATAATAGGGATAGAACTAAGCATAACTTTGAGAAAATAACAAAGTTAAAGAGAAGGCAAGAAATAGGCAAAAATGAAAACATGCTAAACGTTCAGTTCTAACTAGGCTTACGTCCTACAGTCAGCATTGCTCTGATACCACTCTGTCACACCCGGTTTTAAGGACAAAACCAGACATACACTATATGTGAAATAAAGAAATCAAATCTCACATATAGCCGCAGATAAGTGTAATATCAAGAGACAAATGCTTAATAAACATAATGCATTAGTATAAGATATAACCTTAGAGAGCAACACAGCGGAAAGACAACTCCGAACACCGGGTGTAGACTTCACTCCAGGAACAAACTGACTGGTTGATCACAAATCTAAAAACTCCAGAGACTATCCTGAGATGTGGGAAATAGCAAGAGTGAGTCCATGTCGAACTCAGCAAATATATCATGGGGTTCATGAGGCTCAAAAGTTGACACTGGTTTACTGCGATTAGCTTATATTAAGTCATCTTTTAGCAATTGAGTAGCAACAAGTTTACCATAAGCCCAAATAACCTCATGATCATGTAAACGAGAATAATGTATAGCAAGAAACAATAATCATTAGTGAGCATCAATATCATCAGTATTAACATTATCATTAGTGTTCATCATTTATTCTGTAAGGGTCCAAGGCCACTCATGACTGTGAGCACGGTTGTTATAACAGTTTTACACTCTGCAGAGGTTGTACACTTTCACTGTGAGTCATGATTTACCCTTTCACCCGAGGTGATCAGCCTCTTGACCCACTTCCAAGGAAGGTCGGCCGGGTTCACTATGAAGTCTTTCAAAGATTCGTCTAACAAGTTAGGGCCATTAGATTCACTCGGCAAACAGATGTAGAGCCCCCCTTCCAAATGGCACAATGACACGCATCCTATACACATAAGGACAGAGGCCGCACTATACCCAATTCGTCAAGCCATTCTTACGCCAAAAAGGTTACCACTAACAAGCTAGAAAAGGTCCTTCTATATGACTAAAGCCAGAGCCATATAGCCCTCACAGTTGTACTGTAAGTCCCGGATGTTCGCTCACAGATAAGTCCTTAAGGAGAGTAACTAGAGCACCAAAATAACCCCATGCTCTAGTCCCCTTTAAATAGTAATAAAAAGTCATCTTTTAATGTTTATTGCATATTCCATTAGTCAAATTATATGATCATAGTTCATGTTAAGCACTAGCAATGCTACTCAATGCAATATAATAGGTGTCAAGGTATAAGATCAACACTAAATCATCCTTAACAAGGCAATATATGCATAATGATATTATTTGCTTATTGTGAATAGGACAACAAGGATAATCACATGCTATACTTGTCTTGCTCAAACTGGTCCTGACGATCTTGCTCATAGAAAAACTCTTGATCCCCAATGAATTGCTCACCGTCTATACTCGATTACCAAAGTAACAACATTCATCCAAAAGAAATCATGCAAAACAAACTGGACTATAATTATAATAGTACACCAACCGTTATAAAATAAGATAAAAAGTTTTTAAAACAAATCTACGACTCGCTAGGATCACACAGACGCAAAGATCACGAAAAACAGAGCTAAAACGACGAAGTTATGAATTTACGAAGATTTCCTATAGAAAAATAATTACTTTAATTCAAACTTAAAAATAAAATGTCACAAAACTACTGTACAATACTACTAACATGTAGAGCTCGCAAATACGAACCTAACGCAATTTGAACGGGTCAAATCGGAGTTAAAACCGAGATTCTACGCATGAATTAACCTAGTGGCAAAACTGTAAATAAGTGAAAACGTATTTCTGAAGTTACCGCGATCAAACTACGCTTTACGAAAAAGAAAACGTAACTTGAGAATACGCCTTGGACTGCGGGTTCTATACTTAAAAATTACAGGGACTCTTTAGCAAAAGTGCCGACCGAACCGGTATCTTTGGTCCTCGGCCGTTGGATCCAATTTGAACGGATCAGATCTAATCAAGAGAGAGAAAAAGAAACACGTCGGTCGGCTACAGTGGCCCGACGGCGGCGCCATGGCCGGAATCGCCCGAGCTCGCCGGAGTTCATCGATACAGTGACTCCGGGCATAATCGAACAAAAAGAAGGCATAGGAAGATAAAGGAACTCAATGCGAACTCACCAAGCCCGAAAAGAAGTTCGGGAAAGGCCTGAAGGCGTCGGGCGGTGTGAAATGGCAGACGGTGAGCTCCTGCAAGAGTTTGGTGGTGGCTTGTAAGCAATTAGGAGCAAAAAGGAGAAATAGAAAATGTTTAGCATCTTCGCGAACTTGACCCAGAGCAACGCGAAGACTTACGATGACGGAGACGCGACTTATCCGTCAAACCTCGAGCTAGGGCGGAGTTCTAGGGCTATGGCGACTCAATTTGTAGCTACGGTAGCGTGGAATGGAGGTGGTGGTGGTGACCTCCGGCTTTTATAGCTCAAAGGCTGCACCAAGAATGGAAAGAGGAGGATTGGATGCAGGATTTGATTCGGCCGAACCCGGTGGAGGAAGGAAGGCGTCGGCTTCTAATCTTGGAAGGTGCCGGAGGTAGAAGACGGAAGGGAAGAAGGGTCACTGACCTGTGGGGTTGGGGTGTTAGGGAGACAGAGGGAGAGGGAATGCGGGCGCGCGTGGTGTTGGGCCAGCGCCGGGCTCAGCCCAAGAGGGAGGGCACGGGATGGAGACCGGGCACCAGTGCCGCTGGGCCGTAGCGAGACGGGCCGTCCGCGTAGGGGGGGGAGGAGTGGAGCTGGGCCATAGAGGAGTAAGGCCAAACGGGGGAGAGGAAGGGAGTAGGCCGGGCCAGAGAACTAGGCCAAAACCCAAAAGGAGAGAATGAACTCTTTTTTTTCTTTTCAACATTTTCAAAGCAAATTTTCAAATGAATTTTGAATTCTCTTTGAAATTTGAATCAAACCACTCAATACAAAAATTCAAATACAGCAGCATGAATGCTCAATCATGTTTCTACCCTTATATTTGATTTTAAATTAATAGAAATTATTACTTTTCTAAGTTTGTATGCTCACAAAAATACATAAAAATCATATTCACCTATTTTTAAATCATGCCAAAATTTTAGGGTGTTACAAGGGCTCACCAACATTCTCGGCTCACTTGGATATGAAAAGGGGACACAAACACATGTTTTTTTCCAGCTGCACGCCAATGCGAGAAGAAAGAAGACCTACATCAGCTACCTAAGCAATGTGACGGGGACAGTAGTATCGCAAGACGATAAGGCCAAACTGGTGTACAACCCTTTCGCTCAGGTCATGGGAACCCTGACTACAAGAACAAAAGCCATTAACTGACAGGAGCTGGGATACAAACATCACGATTTGGAAGACCTAGACGCACCTTTTACTGAAGAAGAAATTGCGTCGGTGGTGAAGGAAATGCCGCCGGAGAAGGCTCCTGGCCCTGACGGCTTTATCGGGATGTTCTATAAGAAATGCTGGTCCATAGTAAAAGACGACATCGTTCAAGCCATTATGAGTTTCTACTCTCACCGAACGGCAAAGCTAGGACTCATTAACAGGGCGAACATTGTGTTACTTCCAAAAAGCCAAGTAGCTGCACATGTGTCAGATTATAGACCAATTAGCCTAATCAACAGTGTGGTCAAAATTATCACAAAAATCCTAGCTAACCGTCTCGCCCCACACATGAATTCTTTGGTATCCACTGCTCAAAACGCCTTAATAAAAAAACGATGCATACATGACAATTTTATTTACGCCCAAAGAGTCATACAACTCCTCCACCGAAGAAAGAAACCAGCCCTTTTCATCAAACTAGATATTTCAAAGGCATTCGACTCTATAGGGTGGAGTTTCTTACTAGAGGTTTTGGAGGCGCTGGGTTTCAGCACTAAGTGAAGAGATTGGATTGCATCTCTTCTAGGAACCGCAACATCAAAAGTGCGGATAAATGGCCAACCGACCAAGGGGATCACACATGCACGGGGATTGAGACAGGGAGACCCCCTATCCCCACTATTGTTCGTTCTAGCCATTGATCCTCTTCAGCGAATTATAGAAGCGGCTGCCAAGAAAGAAACTCTCAAGCCTATCCTCCCAAAGATGGCCAACCTACGCTGCTCACTATATGCTGATGATGCTGCCATTTTTGCAGAACCGATGACATTAGAACTGGACCGTCTTCTCAGAATTCTGCACTTCTTTGGAGAATGTTCAGGCCTGAAAATCAACCTTTCCAAAACTAAAGTTTTCCCCATCAGAGTTGACAATAATACCATAACACAACTGCTTCAAAACTTCCCTAGAAAAACTTGCAAATTTCCTGGAAAGTATCTTGGATTACCACTACACATCCAAAAATTACGCAAAATAGAAGTGCAACCTTTGATCGACAAGATAGGAGCGAGATTGCCCGGATGGAAAGGGAGATTGCTATCCACGGCTGGCAGGGAAACCTTGGTCAAGACAGTCCTATCATCACAACCGATCTATCATATAACGGTCTTCCTGGAACTAAAATGGCTAATACATAAGATTGACCGCTTTCGAAGGAGCTTCTTATGGAGGGGGGAAACACCTGACAAAGTCTACGGAGGTCACTTGCTGGTGAATTGGCCAACCGCATGCCGGCCAAAAGAAAAAGGAGGGCTAGGTATACTGGACCTAGAGCGTTTCGCTCGTGCCTTAAGATTGAGATGGCTATGGTTCAAATGGAAACATAAGGAACGGCCTTAGAATGGACTGGACCTACCATGTGATAGGCGTGACCGTGATCTTTTCGATGCTTCAACAATAGTAACAATAGGTGATGGAAAGACGACGTTGTTTTGGTCATCATCATGGCTCCAGGGGACTTCGCCAAAGACTCTTGCACCAACTCTTTTCCAAAAGGCAAAGAGAAAGAATATTACAATTCAAAAGGATCTGCATGAAAATCGGTGGATCTCTCATATTCTACCAATTCATACTCCACAAGAAATACAAGAGTACGTTGATATATGGGAACGTCTACAAGGAACTAGGCTCCAGGAAAACACAGAAGACTGTATTCGCTGGAGATGGACAGCAGACGGAGAATATTCATCCAAGAATGCTTACCAAATCCAATTTGAAGGCACTTTCAGCAAACTAAAATTGACACCACTTTGGAAAGCAGGGGCAGAACCAAAATGTCGATTCTTTGCTTGGACCCTTCTTCATAAGAAGATTTTAACGGCCAACAACTTACTCAAACGAAACTGGGCAGCCGATCCTATCTGTAAACTTTGTGGAGCTGAACCTGAAACTCCAACTCACTTGTGTAAAGATTGCCCATTTTCAAAGCAGGTTTGGACACATTTAAACCAGTGGCTCCAACTTTCGGCAGTAGACTCAGTGGATATGACTGGATCGCTACATGGTTATTGGCGAAAATGCCGTAACAGATTTGAGAGAAAAGATAGAAAAAGAATAGATGGAATCATGATATACTTCTGGTGGAATGTTTGGAAAGAAAGAAATAGAAGAACCTTCCAACAAAAATCTCTACAACCATGCCAAGTAGCCCTTCTATGCAAAGATGATATCCAACAATACCAGCTTGCAACAAGACCAATCACCAATGAAGAGTAGTCTTCTTTGTTGAAGGATGTTTGTCCCCTGGAAGTTAGCGATGTCTCTTGTTTTGTTTCTTCAGTTCAGTAGTTTTGAGTGGTTAGTTCTTTCAGTGGCTTTCTGGTGCCTGCTCCGTGCACCTTGGTGGTTTGGAGCTTCGTCTCCAAAAAAACCTTTTTGTAACTTTTTTTTCTTCGTCTAATAAAAATCCGGCAAAGCTTTTGTCGCCTTTCTAAAAAAAAGTATTTTGCAATTGTTTGAGACGTATGTTTGCAAGTGTTTCGACTGTTTCTGACATATGGTTAAGGAGGGTATTTTGTCTGGTTTTAAAAGTTTAGGTATGTTTGCTATCCAGTATTAAAGTTTGAGGGGGGCCTTTCAAATGCAACTTGAGAATTCAGATTAGGTGCTGCTTTCGTATATAACTATAATTTTTTTTATCTTTGTATAATGTGTAGTCTTTAGATTTAAATGCTCATCAGTTTTTTTCAAGCATATCTGACTGGATATACAATAGATAATGGTTAAATTGTATTTCTATTTGATATCGAAAATTATATGCATTTATATTCAACATCCGTAAAAAATTGTGGATATTCAAAACTTGTATCAAATAACTATCCGAACGAAAAATATCTATACCGTTTACACCCTGATCGTGATGTAATCATCCCAACGAGAATGACGTAGTCACCACTGCAGCCAACAACACGCACCCACAACGTTCAGTAATATATGCGCGCATTTGCATGATTGCATCAGCTGCCTCCGTATTCGGTACATTCCGTTGCTCATCAGTACCTTATTCGGTACATTCATTTATCATTCTCATCCGTATCTGGTTCTTGTATATCTATATATAATAATAAAGAGGCAAAATTTCTCTACACCTATTTTTTGGTCTATCCATTTTTTGTCCGTCTGTCTCTAACTATTAAATAGTGGAGAGTTTCTTACCTCCTCTTCTGTCCCAACTTATATGACACACGCTCATACGAGTTTGAATATATCTCGTCTAGCAAGGATCGATACAGAGTCTGATTGCAATACATATTGATCCTGTCCAGACTCGTGCCTAACAAAATTTGTCCGCACGGTCGCTAAAGAGTTTCTTCGTTCTGCAGTTTTTGCTACGTCCCCATCCAGTCAGGCCGCTCGGTCAGTTTGTTTTATTCGAGTCCTAACCCATCCCGTTTACAATCGTGGAGTCCCGAGTCCCAACCTATCCCGTTGACACCATGTCCTGAATCAACGCAACTCGATCTATTCTTCTTCCCAAGGGATCAAAGAACAGCTCTGGAGATTGGACACAGGAAAAGCTTCACTGTAGAATGGGGGAAAACTGGAATAGATAAGCACGAAGATGTGAATCTAGTGTGTGGCAGCCCAACGCGGAAACCCTCTCTTCTTTTCCATGTTCGTTAACCATTCGTTCGGCGTTGGTGCAAATTAATAAACGCCTGTTCTCCTGTCCAACGTTTCCTGTCCTTTTCCATGTTTCTTTTCTCACGTGTATGTTTTTTCAGTCTAAAGTTCTGATTTCCCATGTTGTTCAGTTCCGTGATTTTTTTCCTTCTTTTATGTATCCCATTTTTCTTATATGCTTTAAAAAATAAATAATAAATACATCATTATGGGTATTTAAAATATTATAACAATCTTTTCATGATACATAAATATTTCAATACTAAATTATTGATGAAACTTTGATTACCGAAATAAAATTTATTATTATTAGAACCTGGATAAGCTGATGGTTCAACTAATTAAACCATAGGCTCAAATCTTGAGCAGTTTGTCATCCAACCTAATTAAAAGAAATGTATCTCCAAACTATACGTATATATCAGTACAATTTTTGACAATACAATGAGAGCTGACATGTAAAAATCGAGAGAGGTCTCATCAATGGATAGACCAATCCTCATGATGACAACTAACTCTTTGTTGACTTTTATTTCAAAAGGAATCGCAGAAATCAATATCTAACTCACTAACACACGGACACTATTATGAAGATTGAAGCTACGATAAATTTATGAGTATAAAGTTTTTGGAGCTTACCATGGGAGAAAAAATAACAAGGTTGTATTTTAATTGATATAGATGTCATAGTCATCATAAATAAATTATAGATGCAAATTTTATAGAAAGGGAAAACTAAATAGACATGTAATATTCGTTTTTCATTAGCGCTTAATGGTATTTTTTTCTCCCGTTGCAATGCACGAGCATATTTTCTAGTATTAATAAACAAAAGAATTGCCTCCATGTAGGCATCCCTTTTGGATTTTATACTAGTTCGCTATAGCTAGCTAAATTACGTATTCGGCCCTTGAAAACGCCAAAAGGCCAAATAACATCAGCCCTATCTTATGCCGGTTGTCCAATCATGGAGGTACCAAGTTGCCACCTATATATTGCACTACTTTAACTTTTTATTTATTTATTAACGACATGAGCATGCATCGTAAGTCCGCAACTCTTCTCCATGAACAGGGGAAGAAAAATAAAAATATGCTTCCACGCCACAGCAAACCATGAAGCCTATAGATGTTGTCCATGTAAACTTGGGCCACCTGTAGCGCTGTGAATGGATGAGCTAATAGGACAAAGTGCCCATATTTAGTGAACTTGTCCACAACCACCAACATAGTATTGAAACGGTTTGATGTTGGCAATCCCTCAACAAAGTCCAAACTCACAACAGCCCAAGCTTGCTCAGGAACAGGCAGAGGTGCTAACAGTCCAGGGAGTCTGACCCTCTCAGTCTTAGCCTGTTGACATATCTGACAAGCTTGAACATAAGCCTTCACTGTCTCTTTCATCTTTGGCCAGGCAAACAAGTTCTTAATCCTCTGGTAGGTAGCATGAAATCCTGAGTGCCCACCAATTCCACTGCTATGGAGAGACTGGACAATATGCTGTTGAGCCAAAGTATTTTCTCCAATCCAAATTCTACCTTTGAACCTTAAGACTCCATCAGTCAAAGTATAGCCTTGATCATTTGACTTGGATACAGCTAATGGCTCAAGTAGCTTTACTGCCATAGGATCATTACTGTATTCCTGGACCAAATTAGTTATCCAGGCAGATGTGCAAGCTGATAGAGCATAGACAGCTTCCAGAGATGAACATCTAGATAGGGCATCAGCTGCCACATTAGTAGAACCCTGCCTATACTGAATAGAAAACTGAAGATCCATGAGCTTTAACAAAGCTTTCTGTTGGAGCTTAGTGTTTCCCCTTTGTTCAGTCAGAAACAGTAAGCTCCTGTGGTCAGTCTTTATCACAAACTTCTGATGTTGCAAATAAGATCTCCACTTATCAATAGCCATAATGATTGCCATATATTCCTTTTCATATGTAGATAAGCACTAATTCTTTGGTTTGCTAAGATAAGCAATTGGATGGCCATTTTGCATCAATACAGCCCCAAACCCAGTGTCACTGGCATCTGTTTCCAATATGAATTCCTTGGTGAAATCTGGTATTGCTAAAAGACTGGGGCTTGGACCAATGCTTGCTTCAAAAAAGGCTTCCTGAGTTGTTGGAGACCATAGATAAGGCACACCTTTTTTCAGTAATTCAGTCTGTGGCCTACTTATCATGCCATAATTCTTTATAATTTTTCTGTAATACCCAGTCAATCTTAGAGATCCTCTTAGCTCCAAATTCTTGGGAACTGGTCACTGTTGAACAACTTGCACTTTTGATGGCTCTGTGGCAACCCTAGCTGCTAAAATACAATGCCCAAAATACTCAAGTTCTTGCTGAGCAAAGGAGCATTTGCCGAGCTTAACAAAGAACTGATTCTGTCTGATGATCTCAAACACCTGAGTCAATAGAGTACAATGATCCTCCATGGTTCTAAAGTAGATCAGGATATCGTCCATAAATATCAAAACCCCTTTCCTCAATAAAGATGCAAACAATGTGTTCATGACACTTTGAAAAGTTGCAGGTGCAATTGTGAGACCAAAAGGCATGACTAGAAACTCATACAAGCCATTGTGAGTCTTAAATGTAGTTTTGTGAGTATCCTTGGTAGAGATGCATATCTGGTGATACCCTGAACGAAAATCAAGCTTGGAAAACAACTTTGCTCCATGCAGCTCATCAATTAGCTCATCCACTACAGGTAATGGATGCTTATTCTTTACTGTGATGGCATTTAGATGACGGTAGTCTACATAAAATCTCCAACTACCATCCTTCTTCTTCACTAGAAGCACTGGTGAGGCATATGGACTAGTACTGGGTTTGATTATGCTATGCTGTAGCATTTTAGTTAATTACCTCTCAATCTCTGTTTTCTGAACTGGTGCATACCTGTAGGATCTTACATGGACAGGTTGGGCTCCAGGCACTAGTGTAATTTGATGATCACAGGGTCTCTTAGGAGGAAGCTCTGTTGGTTCTCGAAACACATCCTCATATTTGTCCAACAGGTGTTGAATCTCAATAGGCATTTCAGGCTTCTAAATAGAGCACAACTAGGAATCTTTAGAATCAACAAATTGTTTGGCAGACAAAACCATTTGCTGAGAAACTTTTGGTAAAAGTTGAATACAATGAGTCACTGCCCTTCCCCTTAATAGCCCCTTAAGTCTGCCAGCACTTACTGCAGAACACTTAGATACTTCTGATCTGACACCTCTCAAAGTGACTTTGGTGCCATTATGAATGAACCTCATTATCTTTTTGGTACAGTGCACCCACATGGGGCTGCAACCTTCTAGCCAATCCTCTCCAAGGATCATATCAGAACATCTCAATGGCAACACTCCAACAGAGGTACTGAATGTGTGTCCCTGTGTAGTCCAAGTTAGGTTAGGGATCCTTTGGGAGCATACCATAGGGGAACCATCAGCAATAACATATTGTGCCTCTGCACAACCTTAAAGTTGATTCTTCAGCTTTTTAGCAACATAAGTGCTTATGAAAGAGCCCACACTACCAGAGTCCACTAAAGTACCTCAACATTGCCAATGAATCCACTCAACCTCACAGTCTTCCTCTTTTGTTGGGATTGGCTTGCTGTATCTTCAATAGCCAAGACTCCATCAACTTCACTAGCCTCTTCTACTGATATATTATCAGACAAAGCTGAAGGGTCGAGATGGTGGACTAGAGGGGGTGAATAGTCCTTTCTAAAAATAATCGCGTCGGCAAACCGAAACAAATGCAGAATTAAAACTATCGGTCTAGCCAAGACTACACCCCTCTATCTAAGTTCACAAGCACCTCACAAAGATTCTAATTATGTAACTAAGGTGCTTTCCTTAGCAAGAGCTCTCCTAAACAATTCTAGAGCAAGGTCACACAAACCTATGCACTAGTACTTTAGCAATGCCAGGGAGCTCCTACACGATAGTAAGCAAAAGCACAAAGCCACCTATGCTCACTAGCAATGCTCAATAGCAAGGCAACTAATGCCAAACTAGAGAGTGCAAATTACTTAGCTACACAAACTAAGCAATATGACTAACAAGGTTACACAAACCAAATTAGTCACGCAACGGGAGCTACTTCTATGCTACACAAGCAAGAAGGTAACTAGCAAACTACACAAGCACAAGTATATGAATGTAAATAAAAGCTTGTGAATCGAAAGCAAACCACCGAGAAGATGTACATAATGTTGACACGGCAGTTTTTTACCGAGGTTCACTTGGTTGCCACCAAGCTAGTCCCTATTGTGGCGATACACCCACTTGATGGATCACGAGCTAATTGACTATCAAGAGCCAAACCCTCAGCGGGTGTCGCACATTCACTCTCAAGATGGGGATCCTCTAAGCCATGAGCTTTACTAGAGTTGCTCTTCGCGATCCCCACGGGGTGAGCACAATTCCCCTCACAAATCCTCCTCCGGAGCCACGCACAATCTCCACGCGTGCTTCAACAGAGTCGCAAGCCACCAAGCCGTCTAGGAGGTGGCAACCTCCAAGAGTAACAAGCACCACCGGCTTGCAACTCGATCACCTAGTGCCACTCGATGCAATCCTCACGATGCAACGCACTAGAATCGCTCTCACTCGATCGGATGATCACTATCAAGCTCAAGTGAGTTAGAGGGCTCCCAAGCACACCAACACAAGCCACCAAGACCTAAGGGTACTCAGCTGCCGGCCATGGCTGGCCACAACATCTATTTATAGCTCCACAATGAAATAGAGCCGTTGGAAACCCACTAGGTGTTTTTTGGGGACAACAGACGCTACACAGTAGCGTCCGTCGCTCCTACGCGTGCCACGTGTCCCAGCGATCGAAATCCAACGATTGACTTCCTCAGCAACAGACGCGTTTGACGCTTCGCGAGCGCGAGTCTGTCGCACCGACAGACGCGGTCCAGTATGCTCCGCGCCGCGCTCGAATGCGACAGACGCGGCCCAGCGTCCGTCGAAGCCGAGGCTCGTAGCGCTGCACACGCCACTCGCGACAGATGCTGATGTCAGCGTCTGTCACTCGAGCATGGCCACGTCTGACGCACGCGCTATCACCGAGCAGCACTGCGCTGCTAGGGTAAGCCGACAGACGCACGGCTCGGCGTCTGTCGCCCTGTGAGCCAGCGTCTGTCGCCTATATTTCATGCAAAACTCCACCTTTACTTCCTCCACTTGTTCCACCCTTTCACATATGAGCTATCCCAAGTATGCGTAACATTAAAGCACATGTTTTAGCTCAGGAAACACTTTCGTGCTTTCACCACTTTTTTAACCTCCGACGCAATAGAAAATAGGCATTTCATTTCCCCAAAAATGCCTGAGTCCCGCCGAACCCCAAACCCCTCTCTACCGCTCAAACACCACCGCCTTCGCAAATGTGCCAACACCAACAAGTGATCATCACCTTGTGCACGTGTGTTAGCATTTCACAAATATTTTCTCCTAAGGGGTTAGGCACTCAACTTGCCTCGCCACTTGATCCTAGGACGTATGCAAAGTTAGATCGCTCAAATGGCACTAGATGACCAATATGCAAATAAGTTTGCCCCTCTTAATAGTACGGCCATCTATCCTAAACCTGGTCATTAACTTCTCTACACATCTATGACCGGTGAAATGGAAATGCCCTAGGTTATACCTTTGCCTTGCGCATTCCACTCCATCTTCGATGTTGATGCAACACATGCACCAACCATATCACAAATGATATGATCCACTTCATATCATCATGTGACCTTGGTCCATCGATCTTGACCTCACTTGATCTTCACCGTTGCGTCGGTCTATCGGCGCCAAGTCTTGCTCAAGCTTCACCGCCTCACGGTCCATCGCTCCAAAGCCTCCGACTTGTCCTTCACACTTACAATCGGTCCATCGAGCCAAGCCTCATCTTGATCTTTGCCACCTTGGTCACATGACTCCATGTCATGTCTTATATGCAATGAGCTCCTTCATGACACCATTACCTATGGACTAATCCCTGTGTATCTCACATTAAACACAATTAATCTACCTAAGGTTGTCACTCAATTACCAAAACCAAACAAGGACCTTTCAAAAGCCTAATCATTCAAAGCATCTAACAACTCCTCCACCAGAAGAATAGATATCGGAGTTGGACATTTGTGTCTAGGTCCCTATTTTTCTCCACACATATAACACAACCCGTTTTATCTTCTGTAAGCTTTGAGGGTCCCCAACTTGTCTTCTGCAGGCTTCATCTTGCCTTTCTCCTATTCAGTTGCCTTAGGCTTGTCAACTAGACTGAAAGATTTAAACCCAGATTTGCTATGTTCCTTAGTCAAACTTCTTCCTAGAATTTTCCAATTCTTCTTCTTGCAGCAAAGCCAAAGCGCTTGCTATATCAACATCCTTGGGCCTGTGTAAGGTAATGGCTGCTCTGATTTCCTCTTTCAGACCTTCTAAGAAGTAAGTTACTATATAGGTATCATCAAAAGCCGGATTATACAGAATTATGCCATGTGCAAGCTCCTCAAAACGGTGCTGATAATCTATCACCGAACTGGTCTGTTTTAGAGCATCCAGTTGTCACAGCATCAGAGACTACTGATCCTTGTCATATTTGGCGAACACCAACTCACAGAGCTTAGGCCAATCAGTAATCCTCCCTCGGTGCTCCATTGTCTGAAGCCAAGTAGAAGCTGGAGCAATGAAATTGAGCGCCGCAAACCAAGTCTTCAACGCCGGATGGACCGCATATACCTCAAAATACATTTCACATTGGTCACACCATAGTCTCGAATTCTCACTAGCAAACTTAGGGAAATCAAGCTTGGGAAATGGGGCACGCGGATATGAGGATGCCGAATCATCACGCGCATGTGAAAGGTCCTAATGGCTAGAGGGGGGTGAATAGCCTATAAAAAACTTCTACAACAACACTTAAGCCAAGTGATTAGATAATTATGAAGCGAAGCGAGTGTTGCGCTAGCCTACTCAAAATTTAAGCCTCCTATCCACAATTGTAGTGGCTATAATCTCTATTTCACATATAAGAGGCTAAGTCACTACCACTAAGTTAGTGAGCTCTCAAAGACTAACTAAAGAGCCTCACTAACCACTTGACAAGACACAAGCTAGCTTTCAAAACTAATTGCACTAAAGAGCTTAGCTACACTAGGAATGTAAGTACAAGAGTGAGGTAGTGAAGATATACCACCATGGCAAGAGTCAATCAATCACAATGAATACCAATGAAATCCTCAGAGATAAGATGACATAATGATTTTTCACCGAGGTTCACTTGCTTGCCGGCAAGCTAGTCCCCATTGTGGCGATTCACTCACTTGAAGGTTCACGCGCTAATAGGCATCACATGCCTAACCCACAACTAGGTGCCGCACAATCAACACAAGATGAGACTCCACAAGCCACGAGCAATCCACTAGAGCACCTTTTAGCGCTCCGCCAGGGAAAGGTCAAGAACCCCTCACAATCATCACGATCGGAGCCAAAGACAAGCACCTTCCTTCGCTCGATGATCCTCGCTGCATCAAGCCGTCTAGGTGGCGGCAACCACCAAGAGAAATAAGAGAATCCCGTAGTGAAACACAATCACCAAATGCCTCTAGATGCAATCACTCAAGCAATGAACTTGGATTCACTCCCAATCTCACAAAGATGATGAATCAATGATGGAGATGAGTGGGAGGGCTTTGGCTTAGCTCACTAAGGCCTCGTTCATTTCTGGCAGATTGACTCGTTCCCAGGCCTGTTCCGGCTGGAATGCTGCGGCCCGTTTCCAATCCGGATGCGAATGGGAACATGCGTTCGTTTTGGCCCGACCTAGAACCAAAATCGGTCCGGAACCAAAACTGGCCTCGCTTTTCCCTGTCTCCGCGGCCCAGAATGGAACCAGACCTCCTGCCCTCCAGATGTGTTCCCTGCTTACGTGGTGCTTTTACAGTGACTCGCTCGCAGCTGCTGCCCTGGATGTATGTCTCCGTAGTTGTTCAGTTCAAAAATTAAGATTTATACTTTCCCAACAGGCCCTCATTTCTTACATACACGTAGCTCCGAAGAATCTAGCAAGGAGGCCTTTCTCTTGTTTTCCTTTTTGTTTCCCTTGCATAGCTCTGTTTCTTTCATTTTGAGAAAGTAGCTCTGTTTATTTCTTCACGAGAGAATGAATGTCTTTGCGTATAATATAACCTTAGCTTCACAAGAGAATGAACTGCCACAGCCTGGATGTTTTTCTTTTCCATTTGTGCGGCAATACTGTTTAAATTTGGATACATACATGATAGTATAAGATTGATAGTGGAGTACTGTGATTGTAAAGGTTGTAGGCACGAATGATGTAAACCATCGATCGATAAAAAAGTTTAAGGTAGTTTATGTTTTTTGCCAACCCACCAACGACCTAGCTACTAGCACCTCTATTTCTTGCTTCAGTAACTGATGGGATCCCGTACAGTAAACAACTTGCAGCACATGAAGGCGTAGCTCGTGCAACGCTACAGTGCGGCCAGGAACTCATGAATAAACCACTACTCATAGCTGTTTGCTGGGATCATCTAATCTGACTGCCAAACTAATACTCCAAACTGAATACTACTCCTAGTAGCTTGGGTACACTACTGGATAGCAGCATCTCATCACTTTCAGAACAGGTTCAAGCGTGTAGGACAGCTCATGTGTACTGCATCCTTGTCTGCCAACACTCGCTAGATTTCATCAGCTAGCGATAGCGCCATGTGTTATAGCATAATCCTCTTGCCACAGAATGCTTTCTAGAGAAATTCACACCGATAGCAGGCAGGGAATGGTTACAGGTAGGAATGGTTACAGGCAGGGAATGAATGACAAGCATGGATCCACTCATTCCGGGGGTGGAACAAACCAGGTCCAGGATTGGATCCTGAGAAAACGAACGAGGCCTAAGTTGCTATGACAATGAAAATGGCCAAGAGAGTGAGCAAGAGCCAGCCATGGGGCTTAAATAGAAGCCCCTACGAAATAGAGCCGTTGGGTCACATAAGTGACCGTCGGACTCTCTAGCACGGGCCGTCGGACCATCTGACGCAGGTCCGACGCCCTGTCGCGTCCACTCTCGCGCTGCCATGCATCCCATTCAAAGCAAAGTGACCATTGTGTGCCCAACGGTCACTGACACGCGTTGATTTTCCACCATCGGACTCACCGTCAGACCGACGGGAGCTCAGGGTCCGACGCCCTCCAAATTCATGCAGATAGGGTCCAGAACGTGTTTTTGACTCGGACCCGGGTCTGACACCAACCATCAGACGCAACCCTCGGGTCGACACCATCACGCGTCATGCTCACGCTCACTCGCACGCGCGGCACTGAATGAACAGTGCACACAGTCGGTCCGATGCCCCCGTGAGCCCCGGTCCGACGCCGCTTCCTCACTGCGCGCGCGTTAGGGTCAGCCATCGGACCAAGCCAGAGGCCGGTCCGACGCTCGGTGAAGCAGGGTCCGACGCCCCTATTTTAGCTCCTTTTCAAGCGCGAACACTTCACCCTTGCTCAAATGTGCCAACCACCAAGAGTATCACCTTGTGCACGTGTTAGCATATTTTCACAAATATTTTCAAGGGTGTTAGCACTAACTAGAATCTAAATGCATATGCAATGAGTTAGAACATCTAGTGGCACTTTGATAACCGCATTTCACGATGAGTTTCAGTCTTAATAGTTAGGCTATCTATCCTAAATGTGATCACACCCACTAGGTGTCTTGATCATCAAAACAAAATGACCCTATCAAATTCACCTTTGCCTTGAGCCCATTTTGTTTTTCTCTTTCTTCTTTTCCAAGTCCGAGCACTTGATCATCACCATGATTATCACCACCATCATCATGATCTTCGCCATTTAGCTCCACCACTTGAAATGTGCTACCCTATCTCATGATCACTTAGAATAAAAGGGTTAGCTCCTAGGGTTTTATCAATTCACCAAAAAACTAGAGCTTTCAGCATGGCAAGAAGAGTGAGGAGGATCTTGGGACGTACCCTGATAGTGCGGTGGCGAGTAGGGTCCTAACACCCCCTCGCCAACCTCGTGGTGCCCGCTGGGCAGTTGCTCCCCGCTTGACGCAGATGGGTGCCCGAGAGCGTCGAAGCACGGTTCAGGTCTAGCGCAGCGTGTGCCAGGTGAACCAAATGAGGAAGCACTATCGTCGCTTGCGGAAGCGGTTGTGGTGGTGGTGGCGGGGGAGGTGGTGGTGGTGCCGGCCTCGCATCCAAGCACTCCAAACTCACCGCCACCAAGCCCAAATCGATGGAGGTGTTCAAAGCCCGCTGGAGCGGTGTGCCGAATGACTTGTCCGCATCGCTGCGCCGTGTCTCCAGGCCGAAAAGCTTGTCCACCATCTCTCCCATCATCTCCTAGAAACTCGCCAGCTGGTTCGTCAGCTTATCCACCTTGGAATCCACCCCTTCAACGGATGTCGCCATCTGCTGCTGGAATCGGGAAATTTTGGGCGCCAGTTCGTCAAGAACATGAAGAAATGAAAAATTTCTCTGCCGCAAACTTGCTCTAGATACCAATTGTAACGAACTGGGATCACTAATATGATACGAACCAAGATAACTGAATTGATACAATCAGAATTGACAGATTTGGGTACAAGAAGAGCAGGGAATTTGGGGCTGGAACAAGAACAGCAACAGGGTAGGTTCAGACAAAGTAGTTGGGGACAGTCACAAGGTTCTGGTTCAATGCCACCTCCCTTCGGCGTTACAGGGTAATATACCCAGACTCACGACACGCAGGCCCAACTCGGACTAACTTCGGCCCATAATGCAAACCAGCTTCCTTGGCCCAACACTAGCCACCGCCCTTCTCACGCCTTGGCTTCCTGTTCCTCGTCCGGCACATAACATGGGGCGTGCGTGTGTAGGTGGCGCGCGGGAGCCTGGACATCTCTGTCGTGGAGAGGTCCAGGGTGGTCGAGGCGATGGAGAAGTTGATGGGGGACACGGCGGAGTCGGAAGCACTGCGGTGGCGGGTGGCGGAGGCGCGACAGGTGCTGAGCAAGGCATGGGCGGAGGATGGCTGGTCGTCGCGAGTGGCACTCCACGAGTTCTTTAGGGCCATGCACCTGCAATCCTGCAATGAAACACAGCATGGCAGTACGCAAACGTTAGCACTGAGCTGCCAATTCAAGCACAAGAATTGATCGATCACCACTATTCCTTTCTCTTCCCCTTGTTCATCGAGCGTCTAGGTTTTTTTTTAAGAACTGGAGGGGCTCGCGCCCTACACGCATTTATTAAGAAATAAAAGTAAAAACTGTACAGTACCAAAATGAAGGAAATTAAGAAACAAAAAAAGAGAGGAAAAAATGAAACTAAGCAAGAAAATTGCAACAGATTTTGGATCCATAGATCAAATAAACAAATATCTTTTGATTTGGCCCTTAGGGACAGGAGCTGAATTTCCTTCTTGAACACCTCCTTTGCTTTGCCAACCTGTGGCTAAAGATTTTTGAAAATGAGGTCGTTCCTGACAGTCCAAATTGCCCTGGACATCAAGATGGCAGAGATCATGAAGAAGCGATTATTGGACTGTGCTCTTATCTCCAGGACAGTTTCTGTGGAGGTGATGTTACTTTGGAAAGATATACCAATTGAATTCCAACACTCCTTGGCAAATGGGCAACTCAGGAAGAGGTGATTTGAGGTTTCTTCTGTGTTCAAGCTACACCGGACACAATTATATGATTCAAGCTGCATATTTTTCCTTCTTAGAATGTCTCTTGTACTTAGCCTATCCTTTAGAAGTAGCCAAAAGAAGACCTTGTGCTTTGGTTGGCAAAAGCAGCTCCACAGCCATTTGTAGGCTTGGTGCACTTTCCTATGCCCAATTAAAAATTTGTAAGCTCTTGACGGAGAGAAAATCCCCCGGATTGAATTCCAGATGTCCTGTTGGTCTGTCAATGGAAAATGTTCTATTATAGACTCCACATATTGGAGTTGGTTAAAAGCTTCTGTTGACAATGGTAGATTGGACATATCATTGATTAATTGCTAGTGATACACAGAGTGAACTGAAATCCACTTGTTCTTTGTAAATGAGTATAATTCTGGATATTCAGATTTCAGGGGCTGCTGCATCAAATTATCCTGCTAGAAGAGGCAAGTCTGACCATTTTGCACCTGGACCTGGGATAAGGATTTGAAAGCTTCAACGAGTTTTAGAATGTCTTTCCACCAGAATAGCCCTTTTTTAGTGTTACCTGGCAGCTTTCCATTGGGGTAGTGTTTTTCCCACACCGTTGTTACCCAAGGTATGTCCCTTTTATTCAGAAATTTATCCAGATTTTTTATCAGAAGGGCTTTATTTTGCTTTTTCAAGTCCAGTACACCTAAGCCCCCTCTTCTTTTGGTTTATAGACCATTTCCCAAGCAGCTTTGGAAGGCTTTTTGGAATTAATGAAAATGAAAATCACAGTGACAAATCCTCGGGCGTCAAATGGCGAACCCAAGTGCTGTGAAAAAAAGATAAGGAACCATGTTGGCCCCAACTTTACATTTTTGGTGCTACTGCAGCATTGCATCGTTATCGCTTGGTGACATTCAGTTATTGGGAGAAATTTCAGCAAAGCTTTGGTAGCAACATGCAATTACTCCCTCTGTCACAAAATAAACACATATCTCACTTTCTGATGAGTCAGAACTTTTAAATAAATATTTTTAAACTGAGAGACTGCCGGTGGAGATTTATTTTATCAAAGCATAGGCTTATTTTATTGTTAAAGAAAACAATGTCTGATTGATGCTAGTTGGAGTGTCAACTTAAATATTGTTTGAGGCATGCTGTACAGTAGCGTATGTCTAAGAATGCGCTGTCATATCATCGCCGATAACACCCAAAAATCTTAAAAGTTTGAATTAGAAGAAATTTGGAGTTAAAAGAGATTTAGTTATGAGTTTAAATAATTAAGATAATATTTTAATGGGGTTAAAAATTTAAAATTCTAGGTGAAATATTTGATGATGCATTAATGCTGTTGCATTTGTTTTATAGTGTGGTGTGGTTTTGGTTTCATTTGATTTGGATTTGAAAATTTATTTTAAATGGCTTTGGAAACAAATTTAAATGAGAAAAGAAAAGAAAAAAAAAGAAACCTTACCTGTGGCCCGGTGGCCTGGAGGCCCACCCGAGCCGAACCGAGCCGGCCTGCTCCTTCCCTCCCTCTTTCCGCTTGGGCCGCCGAGCCGAGCAGCCCGTTTTCCTCCGCTTTTCCCCACGGCAGCATGGGCCGGCCCAGGAGTCACAACCGCGCGCGCGCCCCTCTCTCTGGAGTTGCTGACGTGTGGACCCCATCTGTCAGCGCGCCCTCTTCTTCTTGCCGTGACCGAGCCGGAGATGAACACTGCCGTAACCAAATCCACCGAGGAAATTGGGATTTCCTACCCGAAAACGCTGAATTGGAGCTATAAACGTGTAGCCGCTTGCCTCCTCTCCTCGTTTTCCATCTAACCTTTGAGCCGAACCTTTTGAAATCGAGCTTCATCGGTTCAAAACCCTAGGGAGTTGCGGGTGTACGTCGACGGAGCTTGCCGGTGAATCCGCGCCTCTTTTCTTTGCATTGGTGAGATTGCCATCCTTCCCTCTTCCTTCCCATGCTCTTCTTTAGGTTTTTAGTGCTTGGAATTGTGAGTTTGCAAGGTTCCAGTGAGCCAGCAATGGCGCCGCCGCCATCCCGAGCCACGCTTCATCCTTGGTCGGTCATAGACTTCCTAAGTCGCATAGATATGTTCGCGTTAAGCTCCGCCTTCGATTGGTGTTGGTTGTGAGTCGTTTGGTGGTCGAAATCGGGGAAGCCGAAGCTTTCCGGCGAGCTATGGAGGCCGGCCATGGTGGCCGCCGGCCGGAGTGGGAGGGGGTGACCGCGCCTCTCTCTCTTTCATCGGGATAGATACTAGCCGTCCAAGATTAGATCAAGGGCTCAGATTAGAAGATACCTTTTCGGCCGTAATATTTGCTAAAGAGCCCTTGACTTTTATTATATTAGAACCCGCAGTCCTTGGCGTAATTTCTGAAGTACGTTCCTTTGTTTTGAAGACGTATTTCTTCTCGGTAAATTGAAAATACGTTTTCTGATATTTATAGTTTTGCCACTAAACTTGTTTTGATCGTAAAATTTTCGTTTTAACTCCGATTTGACCCGTTCAAGTTGCGTTAGGTTCGTATTTGCGAGCTTTACATGTTAGTATAGCTGTATAGTAGGTTTGAAAATTTTAATTTTCCAGTTTATATTAAAGTAATTATTTATCTATAGGAAATCTTAGAAAATTCATAACTTTCACGTTTTAAATCCGAATTTCGTGATCTTTACGTCTGTGTGATCGTAGTAATATGTAGAAGAGTTTTACAAACTTTTTATACTGTTTTTTTTTACTGTTGGTGTACTATTTTAATTATGTCTCCTTGTTTGCTTCGTGTATGATTGCTCGGATGATTATGTGTTGATGCTTGATAATCGAGTATAGACTGTGAGCAGTTTCTTGATGATCCGGAGTATTATTTTGAGCCAGATCAGCAGGGTCATCAGGAAAGCTTTGATCAAGGCAAGTATAACATGGGACCATCTTTGTTACCTATTCACTAAAAACTATCATACATTTGCATGTGTCTACCTTGACCACCATAGAGATTATAACTTTGAGATTGATATCTTGATTCCTTGATACCTATGGGTTATGCATTTGGATAGCTATTGCTAGTGCTTAATTAAGAACAATAATCTTGTAATTTGAATAATGGATTGAGCAATCAACTATTAATATGATTTTATTACTATTGAAATAGGGGACTAAAGCGTGTGTTATGTTGTTTGACACTCTAGTTACTCTCCGTAAGGACTTACCTGTAAGTGATAACCGGAATTGACAGTACAACTGTGAGGGCTATATGGATCTGGCTTTAGTTGTTTAAAGGACCTTTTCTAGCTTGTTAGTGGTTACCTTAAATGACGTAAGAATGGCTTGCCACGTTGGGTGTAGGACAGCCTCTAGTCTTATGAGTATATCCATGAAGGAAGTGTGCCATTTGAAAAGGGGGTTCCTACATCTGCCTACCGAGTGAATCTAATGGTCCTAACTTGTTAGACGAACATTTAAGTGGCTTTATATAATTTCTGGTGTTTTGGGGAGTCGCGAACCAATGCATTTGGAAGTTATGACTCATAGTGAAAGTGTACACCTCTGCGCAGAGTTAAAAACTGGTATACTAGCCGTGCTCACGGATACGAGCGGCCTTGGGGATTCTTACAGAATAGTTGATCACCATTGTTATATCATGCCTAATTACTGTTGATTATTATCATACTCATGTTAATGTTATTCATTATCCTTATTATAATTGATCGTTGATTCATTAATGGGATTTGATTTACCTTGATGCTACCCAATTGCTAAATATATGATGATTAAAAGCTAAATGCAGTCAAACAGTGTCTAGCCTTCTGAGCCTCATGAACCCTATGTTGTATTTACGGAGTTCGACATGGACTCACTCTTGCTATTTCCACCATAACAGATGAAGAGTATGATGATGATTATCGAAATGAGTACTAGTCTTGGTGTCAACCAGTCAACCATATCCTTGTGTTTGGAGTTCCGCTGAAGATCTACTATTAGTTACTACAATTTATTGTATAAGACTATGTGTTAAATATTTATTCGCTATGTAATAAGCACTGTGATGATACTATGTAATTTGTCTACTTATGTGTGCGACCGATTCCTGGGGCGCACATGAGTTTTTTATGCATCCTATTTTTGTCCTTAAAAATGGGTGTGACAGATTGGTATCGGAGCCGTATTGACTGTAGGACGCAAGCCTAGTTAGAATGGTCGTCATTAGTGTCTATGCTTCACCTGTTTCATGCTTAATTCTTTCACCTTGATAATTGCTAAATTATTATGCTTCTTGTATCTTATTCTATTGTGAAAATATATTGATTCTATCTAATCTATGTCAAAATTCTCGTAGATGTCTCCTCATCCTCGTATGTCCGTTGCTCAGTACGTTGGTCGCTTCAAACCTTAGGAACCCCATATTGATGGTGATCAAGAGATATTGGATGCCGAATCAAGAGTGGGAGATACCTTAAAGGATAATTTAGTCATGGGATGGACCACGAAGCATCACATCATGGTTCCTAAAGCTGATATTTTCTTCCATGACATGCTGACAAGAACTTTGGACAATTATTACTATGATTGGGAAGCTACGTTGGAGTATCACTGCAAGGAGTATAGTCATCCATTGATGGGTTCTTACTGGGAGACTGAGCTATGGGTCAAGACAATGGATTCTACCACTAAGGAGCCTAAAGTGGAGTCAAAGTTCATCACCCAAGTAAGCCGGGCAACTGTAGAAACAAGTATGGAAGATGTCGCCTATAATGCGTTTGTCTACTACCATGGTCTTCGCTCGACAAGACGTTGCAGGGTGCACTCCGGTATTTTCCCTATCTTTTACATGACAAGGGTGTTTGGACCATGCCGCTCGTCGATGATTCATCCTTGACATTACAAGGCACAGTGGGACTAGTTCGTGAGTTGGCTCTTCATGAGGCGGATTTGAAGGATGAGTTGCTAAAGAAAAAGAAACATAAAGAACAAGCTTATAAGGAGATCGATGAATTAAGGGCTGCACTAGGGCTTCCCAAGAATTATGAGAAGCTCAATTAAAATTAGGAATTTCCTATGTAATAGGAACGATATTAGTTGCGAGTCAATTTGAGTTTGGTAATGTCGAGTATTAGTATGTGGTGTGAACAATTATGTCCTTGATGGATTGTTATTATGATAATGTGTGATTTGGATCTTTGTAATAAGTGCTGGAACTTCATGGACATGTCTACAAGTTCCATAGTTAAGAATAATTAGTTTGATCATGATTAGTTAGTTGGGATCGGGGTAAACTTGGTTCTGTCTTTTGCTGATTTCTGGATCAGTCTGGGATGTTTTGGGAATAACTAAAAATCTGTTCATGAGAAATTTATGAAATTTTACTGGGAATAATTAAACTTCTGTATCTTTCCAACCCCGCAAGAATCATCTTTTTATCTATTATGGGCTAAGAGATATATCTGTTCTAAGTTGGGTCACTGCGCAGTCTGGAATTCTGAAATAGTTTCGGTTAAGCTCAGTTTTTGATTAATCTATCGACAGAATCTGAAAAAGTGATGTTAATGAAAGTTGTAGATAATTTCATAAGCTTTCCAACCATGTAAAGATCACTTTAATTGGATTTCTGTAACTCGAGATATGACAGATTTACTGAGTTGCTGAAATTGAAATTCACCCAGAGAATTCAGATTTACTTATCTATGGTATACATCATCTGGGATAATGCTGAGCTTCGTCTTTGGTGCTTTGAAAACAGATGGCAGCCAGAGGTCGTGGCAGAGGTCATGGAGGTGCTAACCCACCCATTACTATGGAGGAACTCATGAATACACAGAATCAGATGATGCAGATGTTCATGCAGCACCTGCAGAACAATCCCCCTGCAGGAGGACCGCCGCCTGTTCATGTGAGAGACAAGCGTGGTGAATTTTTGAAAGGACGTCCTCCAGTGTTCTCTCATGCTGCTGATCCATTGGAGGTAGATGACTGGGTGTGAGCGGTGGAGAAACAGTTGAACATTGCTCAATGTAATGATCTAGAAAAAGTGTTATATGCATCTGGCTAGTTACAGGGAACAACTTAGACTTGGTGGGAGTCGTATCAAGTTGCACATCCTGACAATGCTCCTCCTGTCACTTGGAATGAATTTGTTAGAGATTTTAGAGCTCGCCATATTCCAGAAGGTGTAATTGAGCTGAAGCAGGAAGAATTCAGAAATCTCAGGATGAGACATATGAGTGTCAGTGAGTATCATGACAAGTTCATGCAATTGGCTCGTTATGCTCCCAATGAAGTGAGGGAAGATGCAAATAAGCAGCGTCTCTTTCTTAAGAGAATTTATTATGATCTTCATTTGCAGTTAAAGGGTAATAATTATGCTAGTTTCCAGGAACTTGTGAATAAGGCTATTGTGCTGGATAATGAACGTCGAGAGATGGACAGAAAAAGAAAGATGAAAGGACAAGGTGTTGGGAACAATAATCGCCAACGTACAACTTCTCAGCATGGGTTTCATTCAAAATTCCAGGGACCAATCAGTCAGTAGAACCGCAATTCAAATCAACAGTGGTCTCAGAATAGGCAGAGTAATCAGTTTCAACAACAACCCCAATATCAGCAGAACAGACAGTTCCAACAGCAGAGTGGTCAGCAAACTCCACGTCAGAGTAATTCCAACTCTACTCCAATGAAGACCAGTGCACCTAGTACTCCTAATCTGTGTTATCACTGTGGAGAACCTGGACACTATGCTAATCATTGTCCTAAGAAGCAGAATCAACAGACACCGCAGGGACAGAGGTCATCCAATACTGGAAAGGTGAATCATGTGTCTACTGAAACAGCACAGACGGAGCCTGAAGTAATGCTTGGTACGTTTAATGTTCATTCTACCCCTGCAACCATTCTTTTTAATTCTGGAGCTTCGCATACCTTTATTTCAAACATTTTTGTTAAGATGCATAGTGTACCCATGCTTGCCATGAAAGAACCTCTCTTAGTAAATTCACCTGGGGGTACCATGCAAACCACTAATAGATGTCTTCCAGCTAATATGGTTTTAAGGGGGTAGAGTTTAAGATAACTCCCATAGTGTTGAGGACATCTGGTATTGATGTGATTTTGGGAATGGATTGGATGAAACAAAATCAGGCAGTGATTCAGTGTCAGCAGAAGGTAGTAGTTGTGAATGCACCTAATGGAGAGAAGATCAGTGTGGATATAGCAGTGCAGAAGCAACTAACAGCTGTAGTGAATCAGATTGCTGATGATGCTAGTAAAGAGAATCCAGTTATCAATGATTTTCCAGATGTTTTCCCGATGAATTGCCAGGTATGTCACCTGACCAAGACATTGAATTTCTTATTGAATTATTACCTAGAACTGCACCCATAGCTAAACAACCATATAGAATGGGAGTAGATGAATTAGAAGAACTTAAGAAATAAATTAAGGAATTACAAGATAAAGGTTTGTCACCTTGGGGTGCGCCAGTTATATTTGTTGATAAGAAAGATGGTAATCAGAGAATGTGTGTGGATTATCGGTCACTTAATGAAGTAACCATCAAGAACAAGTATCCTTTGCCCAGAATTGATGATTTGTTTGACCAGTTGAGAGGTGCTTGTGTGTTCTCTAAGATTGATTTGCGTTCTGGTTATCATCAGTTGAAGATTCGTGCCTCTGATATCCTAAAGATAGCTTTTACTACGAGATATGGTTTGTATGAGTATACGGTTATGTCATTTGGTTTGACCAATGCACCTGCCTACTTTATGTACATGATGAATAAGGTGTTTATGGAGTACCTTGATAAGTTTGTGGTGGTATTTATTGATGATATATTGGTATTTTCCAAGACGGAGAAAGAGCATGCTGAACATCTGAGGTTGGTATTGCAGAAATTCAGAGAGCATAAGTTGTATGCTAAGCGAAGTAAGTGTGAGTTTTGGTTGAAGGAAGTCTCTTTTCTTGGTCATATTGTCTCTAATGGTGGAATATCAGTAGATCCAGGCAAAGTAAAGGATGTTTTGAATTGGAAGCCACCTACTGATGTGGGAGAGATTTGTAGTTTCTTAGGTTTAGCTGGATATTACAGACGATTCATTGAAGGGTTTTCTAAACTTGCTAAATCTATGACATCTCTGTTAGAGAAGAATACTAAGTTTGTATGGTCTGATCAATGTCAAGCTAGTTTTGAAGAATTGAAGGAGAGATTGACTACTGCACCTGTCTTGGTATTGCCAGATTTAAGTAAGAAGTTTTCTATTTATTGCGATGCTTCTCGTCAAGGCTTGGGGTGTGTCCTTATGCAAGAAGGTAGAGTTATTGCTTATGCATCTAGGCAGTTGAGAAAGCATGAGCTGAATTATCCTACTCATGATTTGGAGTTAGCAGCTGTAGTTCATGCTTTGAAAATTTGGAGACATTATTTGATTGGACATAAGAGTGATATATACACTGATCATAAGAGTTTGAAGTATATTTTCACACAGTCTGATCTAAACTTGAGGCAACATAGATGGTTGGAGTTGATCAAGAACTATGATCTAGAGATACACTATCATCCTGGTAAGGCTAATGTGGTAGCTAATGCTCTTAGCAGAAAGAGTTATGCTAATGAGATGCAAATGTTGTCTATGACAAGTGAGTTGTGTGCTGAATTTGCATATCTAAATCTGAGAATTGTTGCTAATACAATGGAATTAGTGATAGAACCTACATTGGAGTAAGAAATATACAAAGGTCAGTTGAAGGATGAGAAATTAAAGAAGATAGCAGAGGATATAGTAATTGGTAAGTCACCAGGGTTTCGAATGGATGATAATGGGATTTTGTGGTTTGGAAAGAGGTTGTGTGTACCTGAGGATCAGTCCATTAGGCAAGGAATCCTTCGTGAAGCTCATGAGTCAGCTTATTCTATTCATCCCGGAAGTACTAAGATGTATTTAGATCTCAAACAGAAGTACTGGTGGGTTGGAATGAAAAGAGATGTAGCTGAGTATGTGGCAGTGTGTGACACTTGTTAGAGAGTGAAAGCTGAACATCAGAGACCAGCTGGATTACTGCAACCAATGAAGATCCCTGAATGGAAGTGGGAGAAAGTAGGTATGGACTTTAAAGTGGGGTTACCTCGTACTCAGAGAGGTTATGATTCTATTTAGGTGATAGTAGATTGGTTAACTAAGGTTGCTCATTTCATACCAGTCAAGACTACTTACCATGGACCAAGATTGGCAGAGTTGTATATGGAGAGGATCATATGTTTACATGGAGTTCCAAAGAAGATTGTGTTTGATCGAGGTTCGCAGTTTACATCATATTTTTGGAAGGTTGTATATGAATCTTTGGGTACAAAGTTGAATTTCAGTACAGCATATCATCCACAGACCGATGGGCAGACTGAAAGGACCAACCAGATACTAGAAGATATGTTGAGAGCTTGTGCATTGCAATATGGAACTAGTTGGGATAAGAGTTTGCCTTATGCAGAATTTTCTTACAACAATAGTTATCAACAGAGTCTTAAGATGGCACCGTTTGAAGCTTTATATGGACGTAAGTGTAGAACTCCATTGTTTTGGGATCAGACGGGCGAGTCTCAGGTATTTGGTACAGATGTTCTTAGAAACGCCGAGGATCAAGTGCGAGTGATTCGTGAGAATTTGAGAGTAGCGCAATCTCGTCAGAAGAGTTATGCTGACAATCGGAGAAGGGACTTAGTTTTTGAGGTAGGTGATTATGTTTATTTGAAGGTGTCACCAATGAGAAGTGTGAGGAGGTTTAACATGAAAGGCAAGTTAGCACCAAGGTATGTTGGGCCATTTAAGGTTATTTATAGACGTGGTGAGGTTGCTTATCAATTAGAGTTGTCTGAAAATTTGTCTGGAGTACATGATGTGTTTCATGTTTCCCAACTCAAGAAGTGTTTATGTGTGCCTGAGGAGCAAATACCTTTGGATGAATTGACTGTTAAGGGGGATCTTACATATGAAGAGTTTCCAATTAAGATTTTAGAAACTGCTGAAAGAGTTACTTGAAGTCGGGTTATTAAGATGTGCAAAGTTTAGTGGAATCGGTATTCAGAGGTAGAGGCAACCTAGGAAAGAGAGGATGAATTGAGGAAATCATACCCGCAGTTATTTGAGTAAGCAGTCCAATCTCGAGGACGAGATTCTTTTAAGGGGGGTAGAATTTGTTACACCCAAAAATCTTAAAAGTTTGAATTAGAAGAAATTTGGAGTTAAAAGAGATTTATTTATGAGTTTAAATAATTAAGATAATATTTTAATGGGGTTAAAAAATTAAAATTCTAGGTGAAATATTTGATGATGCATTCATGCTGTTGCATTTGTTTTATAGTGTGGTGTGGTTTTGGTTTCATTTGATTTGGATTTGAAAATTTATTTTAAATGGCTTTGGAAACAAATTTAAATGATAAAAGAAAAGAAAAAAAAGAAGAAACCTTACCTGTGGCCCGGTGGCCTGGAGGCCTGCCCGAGCCGAACCGAGCCGGCCTGCTCCTTCCCTCCCTCTTTCCGCTTGGGCTGCCGAGCCGAGCAGCCCGTTTTCCTCCGCTTTTCCCCGCGGCGGCATGGACCGGCCCAAGAGTCACAACCGCGCACGCGCCCCTCTCTCTGGAGTCACTAACGTGTGGACCCCGTCTGTCAGCGCGCCCTCTTCTTCTTGCCGTGACCGAGCCGGAGACGAACACTGCCGTAACCAAATCCACCGAGGAAATCAGGATTTCCTACCCAAAAACGCTGAATCGGAGCTATAAACGTGTAGCCGCTTGCCTCCTCTCCTCGTTTTCCATCTAACCTTTGAGCCGAACCTTATGAAACCGAGCTTCATCGGTTCAAAACCCTAGGGAGTTGCGGGTGTACGTCGACGGAGCTTGCCCGTGAATCCACGCCTCTTTTCTTTGCATTGGTGAGATTGCCATCCTTTCCTCTTCCTTCCCATGCTCTTCTTTAGGTTTTTAGTGCTTGGAATTGTGAGTTTGCAAGGTTCCAGTGAGCCGGCAATGGCGCCGCCGCCATCTCGAGCCGCGCTTCATCCTCGGTCGGTCATAGACTTCCTAAGTCGCATAGATATGTTCGCGTTAAGCTCCGCCTTCGATTGGTGTCGGTTGTGAGTCGTTTGGTGGTCGAAATCGGGGAAGTCGGAGCTTTCCGGCGAGCTATGGAGGCCGGCCATGGCGGCCGCCGGCCGGAGTGGGAGGGGGTGACCGCGTCTCTCTCTCTCTCTCTTTCATCGGGATAGATACCAGCCGTCCAAGATTAGATCAAGGGCTCAGATTAGAAGATACCTTTTCGGCCGTAATATTTGCTAAAGAGCCCTTGACTTTAATTATATTAGAACCCATGGTCCTTGGCGTAATTTCTGAAGTACGTTCCTTTGTTTTTAAGACGTATTTCTTCTCGGTAAATTGAAAATACGTTTTCTGATATTTACAGTTTTGCCACTAAACTTGTTTTGATCGTAAAATCTCCGTTTTAACTCCGATTTGACCCGTTCAAGTTGCATTAAGTTCGTATTTGCGAGCTTTACATGTTAGTATAGCTGCATAGTAGGTTTGGAAAATTTAATTTTCCAGTTTATATTAAAGTAATTATTTATCTATAGGAAATCTTAGAAAATTCATAACTTTCACGTTTTAAATCCGAATTCTGTGATCTTTACGTCTGTGTGATCGTAGTAATGTGTAGAAGAGTTTTACAAATTTTTTATACTATTTTTCTACTGTTGGTGTACTATTTTAATTATGTCTCCTTGTTTGCTTCGTGTATGATTGCTCGGATGATTGTGTGTTGATGCTTGATGATCGAGTATAGACGGTGAGCAGTTTCTTGATGATTCGGAGTATTATTTTGAGCCAGATCAGCAGGGTCATTAGGAAAGCTTTGATCAAGACAAGTATAACATGGGACCATCCTTGTTACCTATTCACTAAAAATTATCATACATTTGCATGTGTCTTCCTTGACCACCATAGAGATTATAACTTAGAGATTGATATCTTGATTCCTTGATACCTATGGGTTATGCATTTAGATAGCTATTGCTAGTGCTTAATTAAGAACAATGATCTTGTAATTTGAATAATGGATTGAGCAATCAACTATTAATATGATTTTATTACTATTGAAATAGGGGACTAGAGCGTGTGTTATGTTGTTTGACGCTCTAGTTACTCTCCGTAAGGACTTACCTGTAAGTGATAACCGGGATTGACAGTACAGCTGTGAGGGCTATATGGCTCTGGCTTTAGTTGTTTAAAGGACCTTTTCTAATTTGTTAGTGGTTACCTTAAATGGCGTAAGAATGGCTTGCCACGTTGGGTGTAGGACAGCCTCTAGTCTTATGAGTATAGCCGTGAAGAAAGTGTGCCATTTGAAAAGGGGGGTTCCTACATCTGCCTGCCGAGTGAATCTAATGGCCCTAACTTGTTAGACGAACCTTTAAGTGGCTTTATATGATTTCTGGTGTTTTGGGGAGTCGCGAACCAATGCATTTGGAAGTTATGACTCATAGTGAAAGTATACACCTCTGCACAGAGTTAAAAACTGGTATACTAGCCGTGCTCACGGATACGAGCGGCCTTGGGGATTCTTATAGAATAGTTGATCACCATTGTTATATCATGCCTAATTACTGTTGATTATTATCATACTCATGTTAATGCTATTCATTATCCTTATTACAATTGATCGTTGATTCATTAATGGGATTTGATTTACCTTGATGCTACCCAATTGCTAAATATATGATGATTAAAAGCTAAATGCAGTTAAACAGTGTCTAGCCTTTTGAGCCTCATGAACCTTATGTTGTATTTGCGGAGTTCGACATGGACCCACTCTTGCTATTTCCACCATAACAGATGAAGAGTATGATGATGATTATCGAAATGAGTACTAGTCTTGGTGTCAACCAGTCAACCATATCCCTGTGTTTGGAGTTCCGCTGAAGATCTACTATTAGTTACTACAATTTATTGTATAAGACTATGTGTTAAATATTTATTCGCTATGTAATAAGCACTGTGATGATACTATGTAATTTGTCTACTTATGTGTGCGACCGATTCCTGGGGCGCACATGATTCTTTTATGCATCCTATTTTTGTCCTTAAAAATGGGTGTGACAATACATCAATGCAAATCGTAGATGGGTGATGCATCACCACATATTTATTCCATCCACAATCAAACAAAAAAGTGTGGGAAAATGGTACACTACAATGAACAAACCAATAGCCCCCAAAAAAAACAAGAATTTGTGCACGCAAATGCAAGCTCCACCACAGCAACAACAAAAAAAAGCACTACTAGTCTAATACAGTGTAGCACATTACCACAACACAAAGGGAAAGGCTGGGGATTCCTTCATGAAAAAAGAAAAGAAAAGGAAAGCCGAAGGATCGAATTCCTCGGTTGGTTATGCTTGCAGGCAATATGAAAGTTCACGTGATGTGGATTCTTTCATGTTTCCAAACTGGCGCTCTGTTGTAAACTCACACTCCATCTAGAGTAATCATCTCATCTGATCAATACTAATGTCTGAAAATGTGTTCGATGGGGCTCTCAATCGCTTGTGCAGGCAATACGAAAGTTTAGTTCGTTGTCATGGAATCTTTCTTCGTGTTGGGTCCAGTTTAGTTCCCAGAAAAATTTGCAAAATTTTTTAGATTCCCCGTCACATCGAATCTTTGGACACATGCATGAAACATTAAATATAGATAAAAAATAAAACTAATTACACAGTTTAGACGAAATGGACGAGACGAATCTTTTAAGCCTAATTAGACCATGATTGGACAATATTTGCTAAATAACAACAAAAAGCGCTACAGTGTCATTTTGCCAAATTTTTCGGATCTAAACAGGCCTCATTGCTACTCTTTCCAATCTGGAGCTCCATGGTAAACTCATATTCCACCTGGAGAAATCATCTATCACCAAACATAAGATTGTTGATCTGATCAATACTAATGTCTGATATTCAATGGGCGTCGCCTCCTCAATTGCAGGAGAAAACGTTGTGCGCTCCCGACTATTTTCATCTGCGAAACAAATCATTGCAACAAGATGAAAAGGGCAATATGTAAAAACAAGAATTTGCAAAACAATACAATCAGTTGAAGGAGGAAGGGGATTCAGTCTCACCAAAGATAGTACCGCAGGAAGTCGGTGGAGGAGTGGCGACGAAGTTGAGGCCCATGTAGATACCCATGGACAGCACTACGGCCACAATCAAGAACGATGGCACCGCCAGTGCCCAATACCTGAACGAAAGCAAGCCTTGCCATCAGCTACAGCAAAAGACACCCATCCAAATCGAGCAGTTTTTTAAGCTATAATATACGGAGTAATATACAAGCAGCAAAGTTACGGATGCCCACGCATTAATGAAATTCAGGTTTCATTTGATTTTATCAGAATTGCAACCATTCAGTGTCTAACTGTCTAACTCAGTGCTGCTGATGATACAGATTTTTATTCGGAATGAACAAGAACAAGGACCAAAAACGAAAGAAGAAAAGGTCATGGACAGTAAGGGGCGATGGGGAGAAGAGCAGTGTGTCATACTTGCTAGGGTAGTAGGTAATGCCGACAGACCGGAGGACGGGCTCGGGCGTGTATGCCCAGGCGAGGTAGACGGCGGTGGCGATGACGGTGGTGATGGATCCGACGAAGCCGTACACCTCCGATGGCTTGGGGCCGTGGTCGCGGGCGGCGAAGGAGGAGGACCTGGTGGAGGGGGCCCAATCACGGTGGGGTCGGCGGTTGCGGATCAGGCTGACCGTCTGCCTGGGGCTGCGCACCACCAGCGACGGTGACGGTGACGTCGACGGCGGCGGCCACTCCATCGTCTTCCTTAGTCCTCACCTCCTCGTCCGTCTCGTTTTGAGAAAATCGAAGCGCTTTGTTTGGTGTCCTATAATTGCAATTTTCTCGTCAAGCAGGCTGCAGCACAGAAACGGATACATGTATCGGTATCGGACTAGCACTCGCAGCAGCACTATCACTACTCAAATTTGGAGATGCCATCTACTGCATACTGGATAGACATAACACTACTCATCAATATTTGGACCAAGAAGAGGCAGTGGGGAATAAGAACTAAAGAAACGGAGTAGATCAAGAACGAGGAAGGCCGGAAGTCGATAAACTCACCGGTCACCACTCGCCAGAGCCCGGAGGTCGCCGGATCCATGCTGTGCCGCCGGTTTTCTCCCCTGTCCCCAGTCCCGCAGGTGCCGTGGTGGCTTTCTCGCGCGGAGCGGCACTTTGGAGGAGAAGGAAGAACTCGCCGGTATGGCCGCTGGCTTCCGCGAAGGCTCGTCGCCGGCGGCCAGCAAGCTGCGGCCCTCGCTCCTCCCGCTGCTTCGTCGGCGGTTCGGTGCTGCGCGAGTGCGGGAGGCGGCGCGAAGTAGTCGGAGTCGGGGCGACCTGGTCGGGGTGGGTACTGGTGGGTAGGTTTCAGCCGGTGCTGACCGCTGCTTGTTGGGCTGGTTGGGCCGTATCCAACCAGTAGAGACATATCGGCCCACGTATTCATAATTGCTAAAAATTAATACAAATAAGATACTCCATTTGTTTCAATTTATATCGGTTTGATTTTTCTATACATATCGTACTCTCAAAGTATCTGCTGTTTTCGTTTCCCGAGAAATAACTTTGACAAAATATATATTAAAAAATATTAATATTTATGGTACATAATTGGTATCATTGGAAAGATCTGCCACTTAAATTATAGGTCGTCATCCCTAGTATGACGCCATAATTGCTGGTACTAATAAACGTAAATACTCTCTTAAAATAAATATGATATCCGCAAGCTCACAAATTATACCGATGTAGCATTCTACCAGGAGTAATCCAGGTATCGTTATTTATATTTTTACCCATGGGAAGGAAAAGCTAAGGATAATGAGCATGAGCATCACTGCATGTCGTAATGGAGAGTGTAACCATGTCTTTGTCTATCTTCTCATACAGGGTAAGTGTCACAAGATAAGATATAAATAAATGATAAATGATAAACGATAAGCACATAGCCACATAATAAATGATAAACATCTCAATAGAGTACTCTAAGTCTATAGCACTAGCATGGTATTAGGACGATCTACGAGGATAAATCCTAAGTTATTCTAACTATAAGTCAAAGCATACGATGATTAGTGCAATTACACTTGGCAATCATGGCAAGACAAGGTTATATCTACACATAGAGATATTATGCAGAAAGATCATGGACATAGCCAGTCTTTCCTTATAATAGTTGTGTTCTACACGGTCTACATTCGGGAGGTGGACTATATAAGACTCAACAGGAATGTCACACCCACGAACTACCACATGATCTGGAATATAGGGTGCAATCGCAGAAAAATACGGTATAGGCACCACGCCTACCCAATATTGTCCACTCACTCATGATATCAATGAGCGAGCGCTATACGATCCTATGTTTGAATATAAATGTAATCCTACTATGCCAAGCATATAATTAAAGTAAACTAAGAACATTATAATTGAGAATATAAGTAAATAGAACAAAGTCATATCCAATATAGTAGAATAGACCAAAGTCATATTCATAGTAGCAGATGAATAATATGAATAATACAAGAACGAATATAAAGTAGGAGAGATCACGAGGTATTACCAAGCAAACTCTTGACAGATCCGAAAACCAAGCTATGCTTGCCTCCTTCTAGTTCTAATCCTATATAGCTATGCTCTAAACTATGGAGCTCTAATGGTGATGGTGGCTCTCTGGCTTGATCATGTGGCTTCTCTCTTGAATGACAACTAATGATAATGCCCCTAAAACCCTAGGGTCTAGGCCTGTTTATATAGCCCCCTCGGATTAATCTCGGCCATCGGATCAAACCGACCTTAATGGACGATTGATATTGGACCTCAAAGGCGGTGGATAACCGACCCTGGAAGGGGAGGCTAAAAAGTGGGGACACCAGGGCGAGCGCCCTAGGGGCCAGGGCGGCCACCCTGCCCTGGTGACAGGTGCGCCCCTCCTTCAGTCCAGTGCATTCTCGTGTCTTCTAGATTCTTCTTTTGATACATAGCCTTTTTATCTCTATGTAAATCTAACATGTGGATCTCCTTTGGGTCTTTTCTGATAACCCCCTGCAGAAATAGATATTCACCAAAACTCATAGAATTCTGTCAGTGTAAACCCTATATCTAGATGGTAATTATATTTAGGTCCTTTTTCATACTTCGTTGATGGTTAAAAATAATACTTATCTACCGTAACACTGTGCCGAATCATGCTAGGGCTAGGCCAGTGCCGAGCCGCCCATTTGGCCATGTATAGGTGGGAGAGAGGGAGATGCAGGTCAGTGCAGGCATTAGCTGTGGATATCGATTTTTTTAATTTAGCCCTTTTTGCATCAAAATTTCACATTTATACCTTGGCCGTCAAAAAACCATCTTCGGACCCTGAGCTCGGCGCTGTGGTTGGCATGGCTAGCGACGTCGCGCTGACATGGCCAGAGGTCAGCGCCATGGTTCACGGCGCCGAGCTCGTGCTCGACGCGATGAATTGTGGCTCCCACCCGTGAATTGAACCACAACCATAAATTATCATGACTTGGACATCCTAAAATTTTTACCATGACATGGTCATATAAAATTTTAGGAGACAACTACATTTTGTGACGCCTTTATTAATGAAATGACCTATCTCCTAAAATTAATTTTGTAGTAGTGCTAGTCGCTAGTCATCGTGAAAGAACGATAGTTATCTCGCGTTATCAATTTCTTATGGAAACAACATCAAGACTAGCAAAGATGCCCGTGCGTTGCAACTAGAGGAAAAAAAGCTATCAAACGTTAATAGCAAACGATGGTAGAATTTTATATATGTATTTATGTTTTACCCTTTCTATAAACTTTAAAAGCTCTAATTTATCTTATGATGACCACATTACGTGCATTAGGCGTGTATCATTGGTGTAGATGCAGAGCCGGCCACGATGACATCCAGACTCGTCTTTTCGGTGAGACAATGTTGTTGATATAGATGTGGAACTATTATGGATGGCTATAAGGTCTAAATAGGCTAGAGGGGGGTGAATAGCCTAATTAAAACTTCTACAAGAATTACTTAACCACAAGTTAGTACGAAAGGTGGTGAAGCAAAAGCACTAGATCTAACTAATTAAGCAAGCCACCTACACAAGTCTAGTACAAGGCTATTCACTAAATACAACAACAACTACAAGCTAGAAACAAGAAGTAAAACGAGAGAAGAGCTTCGAGTGATTATACCGCCGTGTAGAGATGAGAAGTACCAATAAATCAATCACACAAGAGAAATCCTCAGGAAGAGAATGACATAAGAATTTATCCCGAGGTTCACTTGCTTCCCGGTAAGCTACTCCCCGTTGTGGCGATACACCCACTTGTCGGTTCGTGAGCTAATCGACTATCAAGAGTCGAGCCCTCGGCGGGCGCCGCACAACCGCACATGAGATGGGGATCCTCCAAGCCACGAGCTCCACTAGAGTATCCAATTCACGAACTCCCGCGGGGAAGGATCAAGAACCCCTTACAACACTTGGTGAGGGCTCCAACAATCTCCAATTGCGAGCTCAATCACCTCCGCTGCTCCAAGCCGTCTACCGTGTCGGGAAACACGGAAGAGTAACAAGAAATTCGCAGCAACTCAAAGATCAAGTGCCTCTAGAATGCAACTCTCAAGCAATGCACTTGAATCTCACTCAATCTCACTCAAGATGTCCAACTATGCAAAGAGATTAGTGGAGGGGTTGTTCTCTAGCTCAAAGGATGTCTCTAAGTCTCAAAAAGTGCAAGAGTTACCCTCAAACCCCGGACACCTTCTATTTATAGCGAAGGGGTATGCAGTTAGCCGTTATCGGATGACACAGTTCAAAACGAGCTGACCGGACGCACTGGGCAGGATGACCGGACGTGTCCGGTCAGTACAGGACAAGCGTGAACAGTGCGCATCAGAAGTTACCGTTGCTGTGACCGGACGTGCTCTAGCGTTTGACCGGACACGCTGAACCTAGCGTCCGGTCGGAGTCCAGTAAGCTCCCACCGCGACCGGACGCGTCCGATCACACTTGAGCGGACGCGTCGCGCGTCCGATCAGCACTTCGCTGCTCTCGGCCCTTCTGGACGCCTGACCGGACACTCCGGTTCCGTGAGGGACCGGACGCGCCGGTCGCACGCTCTTCTTCTGCGCACAAGTGAACTGACCGCACGCGCTGGTCAGGCCAGACCAGCGTCTGGTCAGAAACCCTAACACCCACGTGCCTGACAACAGCTGAGAACTGACCGGACGCGTCCGGTCAAACCGCGACCGCGTCCGGTGCAGCGTCCGGTCACCACAGTGACCGCCGTTCGCCTCCGTTTCTTTTCCGACTACCGGCGCAGTAGTAAATAGACATTTCACTTCCCCAAAAAGCGCCGAATCCCGCCTCGCAAGCTTGGCGGGAGGGAGAGAGGAACCAAAACTCCTCTCTACCGCTCAAACACCACCGCCTTCGCAAAAAAGTGCTAACACCACTAAGTGTACACCACCATGTGCATGTGTGTTAGCATTTCACAAACAATTTCAAGGCGTTATGTTAGCTCTGTACTAGATCCTAATGCATATGCTCAAGACAATGATCTAGTGGCACTTGATTCCCGAGCTAACCGTGATTGCCCCTCTTGATAGTCGGCTATGTATCCTAAACCCGGTCAATCACTTCTCTACTCATCTTAGACCGGCAAAAGGAAAACCCTATGGTTATACCTTTGTCTTATGCTCTTAGATCCTTCTCTTCACTTGATCATCATGTCCCTCATATTATGTGCATCTCCACCATGATCATCATTTCATGTCCATGCACCATCTCTTTGTGATCTTATGGTCACCACTCCTTGCCACATACATCTTCATCACATGTGTTGCTTATGCCTAACTCAAAACACTTAACACATGACATTAGCAACTTGGTGTCATTAATTACTAAAACCAAACTTGTGCTTTCAATCTCTCCCTTTTTGGTAATTGATGACAACCATCACAAAGATATGAAATGAAATCAATTTTCAATTTCGATAGTATTAGCTCCTCCTACACATGTGCTTCCATGAGTTTGGTTCAATTGTGCACATATGAATGGATTTGAATTTTGGGAGAGTTACTACTATCAAATTGATGCTAAGGTATATAGAATGGACCTTTGAAGCGTGATACCAATCGGAGTTGCCTTTATATACCATCCTTAGCATCGATGTAGCTAGACACCACTTGTAATACATCACTTGTAAAGATCACAAACACTAAAATACCCCGTGAGATCAACATTATAAGCAAAGGTGTCTAGATACCACTTGTAAAGCTACTCTCAACAATTCATCACTCAAGTTCTATTTCTAGCAATCACCATTCAATTATGAATATGAATTTAAGCTTTGCAATGCAACACATCATCATGTTAGTGCACATACAAATGTAACAAAGTGTTCATGAGCTTGCTCCCCCTACTTGTGTGTTCAATTTTAATTGATCCCTTTCCTTTTCCAATGTCATATGCTCCCCCTTACTATATCTTTCTCCCCTTTGCAACTTAACTTTTCATCTTTGTGACTTTTTCTATCTTTGTGACTTTTCTCTCCCCCTTTGTCAACAATCACCAAAAAGATGCCAATTTTAGTGAGAGATAAGTCAATCAATATGAGGGAGTCCAAATTATGGTTCAATCTAGATCACTTGCCTAGAATATATAATTCGGTTTGATCCAAGGACAAGCTTTTTCACACCTCATAAAGTATAAGGGTTATCTTGACCATGTTGAATTACATATCATGAGCTCGTTTACTAGATTTAACACTAGGTTTGCAAGCCCACAAACATGCCATATGCTACCACTAGATTAAACAAACATAGAAGCAATAGTGGTACCATATATACATCAAAATCATTTGATTTTTATGAATGAGCCTATTTGTCATACAAATATGTCTATATGTTCTAACCATGTCCTTAGCAAAGTATGAATGAAATGCCAAACAACTTTACCTTGCTATGTTGGAGGAGTAAAGTATGTTCAATTCATTCTTCAACTTGTAGAATCTCTTTTCATCAAGTGGCTTTGTGAATATGTCGGCTAATTGATCTTCGATGCCAATGCTTTCAATGCTAATATCACCCTTTTGTTGATGGTCTCTTATGAAGTGATGCCTTATGTCAATGTGCTTGGTTCTTGAATGTTGAACCGGATTTTGAGTCATCTTGATAGCACTTTCATTGTCACAAAACAATGGCACATTCTTGAATTTTATTCCAAAGTCACTCAAAGTTGCCTTCATCCAAAGCAATTGTGCACAACAACTACCGGCACTAATGTATTCGGCCTCGGCGGTAGATAGTGCAACACTATTTTGTTTCTTTGATGACCATGAAACAAGAGACCTTCCAAGCAATTGACAAGTGCCACTTGTGCTCATTCTATCAATCTTGCATTCACCATAGTCGGAGTCCGAATATCCAATCAAATCAAAATTAGACCCCTTGGGATACCATAATCCAACATCATGAGTGCCCTTAAGATATCTCAATATCCTCTTGGTTGCTTTCAAGTGACTTTCTCTAGGTGAAGCTTGATATCTTGCACACTTGCACACACTAAACATCACATCCAGCCTAGAAGCGGTGACATAGAGCAAACTTCCAATCATAGACCGGTATAACTTTTGATCTACCATGTTTCCACTATCATCAATACCCAATTGATCATTAGTGCCCATTGGTGTACTCATTTACTTAGCATCTTGCAATCCAAACTTCTTGATCATGTCCTTGATGTACTTGCCTTGACTTACAAAAGTGCCATTCTTCATTTGCTTGATTTGAAGTCCAAGGAAGTAACTAAGCTCTCCAATCATAGACATCTCAAACTCATTAGCCATCATATTTCCAAACTCTTCACAAAAGTCTTGGTAAGTTGATCCAAAGATAATGTCATCCACATAGATTTGCAACACAAACAAGTCATTTCCAAGCTTCTTTGTGAAGAGAGTGGTGTCAACCTTTCCCATCTTGAACCCTTTAGATAGGAGAAAGTCCCTCAACCTCTCATACCATGCTCTAGGTGCTTGCTTCAAACCATATAATGCCTTCTTTAGCTTGTAAACATGGTCAGGCTTCTTGTCATCTTCAAAACCGGGAGGTTGCTCAACATAAACTTCTTCATTGATGTAGCCATTGAGAAATGCACTCTTGACATCCATTTGATAGAGCTTGATGTTGTGTGCACAAGCATATGCTAATAAGATTCTAATAGTCTCCAATCTTGCAACGGGTGCATATGTCTCTCCAAAGTCAAGACCCTCAACCTGAGTGTATCCTTGTGCTACTAATCTTGCTTTGTTCCTCACAACCATGCCATCTTGATCTTGCTTGTTTCTAAAGACCCACTTAGTACCAATCACATTGTAGTTCTTTGACCTCTCAACAAGTTCCCAAACTTGATTTCTAGTGAAGTTGTTTAGTTCTTCATGCATGGCATTTACCCAATCGGAATCTTTCAAAGCATCTTCTATTTTCTTAGGTTCTTCAAGTGACACAAATGAGTAATGCTCACAAAAGGATGCTAGCCTTGATCTAGTTTGAACACCACTTTGAATTCCACCAATGATTTGGTCCAATGGATGATCTCTTGCAATGCTATTAGGTTGGAGTATTGGAAGTTGATTGCTTCCACTTGTTTGACCTTGAACTTGAGCTTCATTATGAGTACCACTATAGCTTGCTTGATTTGTATCAATTTGCACACTTTGGTTGATCACATGAATATCATCATCATCAACTTGCCTTGGCCTAACATCACCAATGTTCATGTTCTTTATTGCATTTGACAATTGATCTCCTCTCATATCATCAAGGTTTTCAGCCTCATTTTGAGACCCTTGGGTTTCATCAAACTCAACATCATGAACTTCTTCCAAGGTGCCATTTGTGAGATTCCAAACTCTATATGCTTTGCTTGTGGTAGAATAACCAAGTAAGAACTCTTCATCACATTTCTTGTCAAACTTGCTCAATCTAGTGCCTTTCTTGAGAATATAGCATTTGCAACCAAACACTCTAAAGTTTGCGATGTTGGGCTTTCTTCCATTCAATAGCTCATATGGTGTCTTCCCAAGCTTCCCATGGCAATAGAGACGGTTGCTACAATAGCAAGCCGTGTTGATGGCTTCACTCCAAAATGAATGACTCACATTATATTCACTAAGCATTAATCTAGCCATGTCAATCAAGGTTCTATTTTTCCTTTCAACTACACCATTAGATTGAGGAGTGTATGTTGGTGAGAATTGATGTCCAATACCAAGATCATCACACAATTCCTCAATTCTTGTGTTCTTAAACTCACTACCATTGTCACTTCTAATCTTCTTGATGGTGATTTCAAACTCATTTTGCACTCTTTTGACAAAAGACTTGAATATATCATAAACATCACTCTTATCATAAAGAAAGAACACCCAAGTGTATCTAGTGTAGTCATCCATAATCACAAAACTATACTTGTTGTCACCAATGCTAGTGTATGTTGTTGGCCCAAATAAGTCCATGTGCAATAGCTCAAATGCCTTTGATGTGCTCATTTCACTCTTACTAGGATGTGTATTTTTAACTTGTTTGCCGGCTTGACAAGCACTACATGGTTTATCCTTCTCAAAGGTGACATCCTTCAAGCCTCTAACTAAGTCATGCTTCAAAAGTTTATTCAATTGTTTTATTCTAACATGACCAAGCCTTCTATGCCACAACCATCACATACTAGATTTACTAAGCAAGCATGATGTCAATTGTGTCTCACTATCATTGAAGTCAACCAAGTATAAGCTACCATATCTAAATCCTTTGAATATCAAGTTTGATCCATCAACACTTATGACTTCAACATCATCACTACCAAATATGCACTTGAAGCCAAGATCACAAAGTTGTGCCATTGATAAAAGATTGAAATTCAAGCTCTCAACTAGCAACACATTAGATATGTTCATGTCATTTGAGATAGCAATTTTACCAAGCCCCTTGACCTTGCCTTTCTTGTTTTTGCCAAAAGTGATAGCATCAAAACCACCATTTTGACTTGTATTAATTGATTTGAACATACAAGAATCCCCGGTCATATATTGAGTGCACCCACTATCAAGCATCCAATGCCTTCCTCCGGCTTTGTAATTGACCTACAAGACAAGATCAATTCTTTTTAGGTACCCAAACTTATTTGGGTCCTCCAAGGTTAGTGACCAAGCTCTTTGGTACCCAAATGGTTTTCTTCTTTGAGCCCATCCATGGTGTACCAATGAACTTAGCATGAACACCATTTGTACCCTTGGTAAGCATATAGAAAGAATCAAACTTAATTGATAATACATTAGCATTGGATTTCTTGTTCATGCATTGTTGCTCTATGTGACCAACTTGCTTGCAACTTTTGCAATAGCTACCATTATTCTTCACAAAACGAGTCTTGTGAGGAGCAAAAGCGGCATTGCCTTTCTTGGGGTTATAGCCCAATCCCTCTTTGTAGAGAGAAGCTCTTTGGCTACCCAAGCACATAAGCAAGCGATCCTCACCACCATAAGCCTTAGCTAATGTGTGATTGAGCTCTTTTACCTCCTTCTTGGGATTTTCATTCTCAACTATAAGTGTGGAGTCACAAGTGAAACCATCACTACTAAATGAGGATGATGTAGATGCACTACATGAAGGGTTAGTGGGAGAAACAACAATAGGCTTAAGAAAAGATTCATCAATTATATCACATGATATGCCTATGTTGCAAGTTTTAGCTTTCTCAACATTAGTTGGCATGTTTTCACATTTTTCAACTAGAGAGGAATGAGCTTCTTCAAGCTTAGTGTGAGAGTTTTGAAGCGTCTTATGGTCTACCTTTAGACTCTCATAAGATGCCCTAAGCTCATCAAGTTCTTGCATAAGGTTTTTCTTATCCTTAAGCAAGCCCTTGCACTCCTTTCTAGATTCTTTAAAATGTTGAGTGCAATCTTCTAGCATAGTGATTAGTTCATCTTTAGTGAATTCTTTTTCATCACTATCACTATCACTAGCATTATCATGATCACTCTTATCGTCGGATAATACCTTAACGGCCTTAGCCATGAAGCATGATGGAGTGTCGAAGAGGGAGACCTTCTCTTGGATGGCAATGCTAGCATGTCCCTTCTTCTTGCTCTTGTTGTCATCCTCATCATCACTTGAGGAATTATCACTATCCCATGTAGCAACATGAGAATCATTCTTCTTCTTATAAGATCTCTCCTTTTTCTCTAGCTTCTTCTTTTGCTTCTTCCTCTCCTTCTTGATAGCATCTTCATCATCACTATCATAAGGACACTTTGCAATAAGATGGTCCTTGCTATGGCATCTAAAACATCTCAAGGTATGCTCATTCTTCTTGAATGAGTTCTTCCTCCTCCTTGCACGATAGCCCTTCTTCTTTATAAATTTGCCAAATTACTTGACAAAAAGAGTCATCTTCTCATCAATGTCATCACCATCACAAGAGCTTGAGTCTTCTTCACTTGATGATTCAATCTTGGACTTGCCTTTGGATGTGGTGGCTTTGAATGCCACACTCTTCTTCTTTTCATCATCTTTCTTCTTATTTTCCTTCTTCTTCTTCTTGACCAACTCTTGTTTCTCATTATCTTCTCTATATAAATCATCGGTCATCACTTCTTGAAATACTTATTAAGGAGTTGAGTCCTTCAATGTAGTCCTCACTAGCACGGTGATCAATGTATCAAACCTCTTGGGCAAGTTTCTCAAGAACTTCATAGAGAATTGGTTGTCCTTGACCTCTTCACCAAGTGCCTTGAGCTCATTGACAATGACTTGCAATCGATGAAACATTTCCGGTACACTCGCATCTTCCTGCATCTTGAAGCTAGAAAACTTTTCTTGCAAGATATATTCATTAGCGGTCTTTGTGCCTTCGGTGCCCTCAAAAGTTTCTTCTAGCTTGGCCCAAGCATCATGAGCAATCTCAATGTTCTTCACTTGCTCAAAGGTCTTGTCATCTAGTGCCTCATGAAGAGCACTAATAGCAATGTCATTGGATTGGAGCTTCTTCTCTTCCACCGGTGTAGGTGCTTCCGGATTAGCAACCTCAAATTTTATTTCGGTGACCTTCCACACTTCTCTATTGATTGACTTGAGGTGTGCGGTCATCTTAACCTTCAAATATGCATAATTTGTGCAATCAAAGTGAGGTGCCTTCTTGGTGTTGTTGATGTGCAAGCTTAATTGAGCCATTTCTTTTTCACCGTAGGTTGTTAAGCCTCAAATAAACGGTGCCTCAGCTCCGATACCACTTCTAAGGTCCAAATAGGCTAGAGGGGGGTGAATAGCCTAATTAAAACTTCTACAAAAATTACTTAACCACAAGTTAGTATGAAAGATGGCAAAGCAAAAGCACTAGCTCTAACTAATTAAGCAAGCCACCTACACAAGTCTAGTACAAGGCTATTCACTAAACACAACAACAACTACAAGCTAGAAACAAGAAGTAAAACGAGATAAGAGCTTCGAGTGATTATACCACCGTGTAGAGATGATAAGTACCAATAAATCAATTACACAAAAGAAATCCTCGAGAAGAGAATGACACAAGAATTTATCCTGAGGTTCACTTGCTTTATGGCAAGCTACTCCCCATTGTGGCGATACACCCACTTGTCGGTTCGCGAGCTAATCGACTATCAAGAGTCGAGCCCTCGGCGGGCGCCGCATAACCGCACACAAGATGGGGATCCTCCAAGCCACGAGCTCCACTAGAGTATCTAATTCGCGAACTCCCACGGGGAAGGATCAAGAACCCCTTACAACACTTGGTGAGGTCTCCAATAATCTCCAATTGTGTGCTCAATCACCTCCGCTGCTCCAAGCCGTCTACCGTGTTGGGAAACACGGAAGAGTAACAAGAAATCCGCAGCAACTCGAAGATCAAGTGCCTCTAGAATGCAACTCTCAAGCAATGCACTTGAATCTCACTCAAGATGTGCAACTATGCAAAGAGATGAGTGGAGGGGTTGTTCTCTAGCTCAAAGGATGTCTCTAGGTTTCAAAAAGTGCAAGAGTTACCCTCAAACCCTAGACACCTTCTATTTATAGCGAAGGGGTACGCAGCTAGCCGTTACCGGACGACACAGTTCAAAACGAGCTGACCGGACGCACCGGTCAGGATGACCGGACGTGTCCGGTCACTACAGGACAAGCGTGAACAGTGCGCATCAGAAGTTACCGTTGCTATGACCGGACGTGCTCTAGCGTTTGACCGTACGCGCTGAACCTAGCGTCCGGTTGGAGTCCAGTAAGCTCCCACCATGACCGGACGCGTCCGATCGCTCTTGACCGGACGCGCCGCGCGTCCGATCAGCACTTCGCTGCTCTCTGCCCTTCTGGATGCCTGATCGGACGCCTCGGTTCCATGAGGGACTGGTCGCACGCTCTTCTTCTGCGCACAGGTGAACTAACCAGACGCGCTGGTCAGGCTAGACCAGCGTCCGGTCAGAAACCCTAACACCCGCGTGCCTGACAACAGCTGAGAACTGACCGGACGCGTTCGGTCAAACCGCGACCGCGTCCGGTGCAGTGTTCGGTCACCACAGTGACCGTCGTTCGCCTCCGTTTCTTTTCCGACTACCGGCGCAATAGTAAATAGGCATTTCACTTCCCCCAAAAAGCACCGAATCCCGCCTCTCAAGCTCGGCGGGAGGGAGAGAGGAACCCAAACTCCTCTCTACCGCTCAAACACCACCGCATTCGCAAAAGTGCTAACACCACCAAGTATACACCACCATGTGCATGTGTGTTAGCATTTCACAAATAATTTCAAGGCGTTATGTTAGCTCTCTACTAGATCCTAATGCATATGCTCAAGACAATGATCTAGTGGCACTTGATTCCCGAGCTAACCGTGATTGCCCCTCTTGATAGTCGGCTATGTATCCTAAACCCGGTCAATCACTTCTCTACTCATCTTAGACCGGCAAAAGGAAAACCCTATGGTTATACCTTTGCTTTGCGCTCTTAGATCCTTCTCTTCCACTTGATCATCATATCCCTCATATTATGTGCATCTCCACCATGATCATCATTTTATGTCCATGCACCATCTCTTTGTGATCTTGTGGTCACCACTCCTTGCCACATACACCTTCATCACATGTGTTGCTTATGCCTAACTCAAAATACTTAACACATGGCATTAGCAACTTGGTGTCATTAATTACCAAAACTAAACTTGGGCTTTCAATGGCGTCCGGGCTCACCTCCTTGATGCGGCAGCATATTAATGCCAACAAAGAGTTAGATGGAAAGTGAGTTTTCGCATGCTAGCAGTCGTTGATGATTGTATAGATATTTAGACCAGATTAGACAATAAACTATTTAAATTTTCTACTCACATTTTGATTTGGTGAATCACATGTTAATCTAGGTTTGAATATTTTCTAATCAAAATTATGTTAATAACTTGGTAGTAGAAAAAAATCATAAAGAAAAATCAGGGTTCAAAGATTCATAATAATTATTCTTAAAAAAATCAATCAAAAAACCACCTATGAGGATAACGGATGCAACAAAAAAGAAATTGGATGGAAGGCCAACAAAAAATCAAACAAAAGGAAATTTATGTGGCAGAAGTTTTACCTAATAAATATAAAGGTATTATTGTAACACATGACATGTTGTCAATCCTAGTGCCCAGGGTTCGAATCTCACAAATTGTGCAGAAATTTTCACAATTTATTATTAGGTATAGATTTGATGTGATAGTAAATTAGATCACAAAGGTCCAACAAGGCAACCATGTACACAACTTAAACCAAGAAAGCAAGGCAACACCGTAATGGCATTAATGAATCCCATTGTTGTTGCCCCATGTAAGTGGGACAATCATTTGGACCGCATACTCTGATATCGACAGCAATCAAAATTTAGGGGCAGATCCGACGTGAGGGACTTGGGGCTATGCATGGGGGCTCAAGCCCCCCTACGATGCCCACGCTGTACCAAATGCTAGGCAGTTTGTGATCTACAATTTAACAAACAAATACTGATATTCTGAGACTTGATAAACTAAACATCAGTAGAAAAGGGCTAAGATGGTTTGCTTACACCATCACGGGTATACAAAAGGGTAACCAACGTTTACGAAGTGGCCTCATGAAGAGACAAGCATATGCATCCACAAATAAACCACAATGACAAACTGTAACACCCGAAAAATTGCTTATTTGGAAATAGAACTAAAATGATTTAATTGTGTATTTTTGTGCTCATGAAAACATAGGAAAATAAAAATTTTCGTTAAATTAAAATTCATCTTAGGATGTAGCAACATTGTTGTGCATACATGCTAATGCATTGTGTTTTTGTATTGTTTGGTTTTGACCAAGGTACAAAAATCAATTCAAACTGTTTTTATTAAAATGCGTTTAGTAGGTAATTATCCTTCTATGCTATACCTTTATCCTTTTTCTGCAATCAAATTTCTTGTCTCTCAGCTCAAGTTTCATTGAGAGCTTCCCAAAATATTTTCTTTGTAACCCAAATCACTCCTTTCAGTTTCTCGTCCATCAATCAATCTCTACAAACTTCTCGGGAATTTTTCTGACTTTTTCTGTAGCTTATTTTCACTTGTCTGTGAGCATAATCTAATTTTTAGATGCTCCAAAATTACCTTTTAGTGAGCTCCAAATACTTTATTTGGGTTCCTCATGTTCCATAATGTCTCTGGAAAATTTCCCTGAATTTTCAGAGCTTTCGGAGTATTTTTCGCGGCTTAAATAATAATTCTGGACTTTTCTAGAATTATTTTATCCATGAAAATAATTAATTCCGAAAATAATAAATCTCTCATTTGTTTTCCAACTCTCAAAGCCCATGTGCAATAATCCTAATAAATCTCAAAGGCCCATACATTTATTTACTAATGGGCTTAAATGATTACTTAGGCCTATTAGCGGAGGTGGATGGTGCAACGTTAATTAGCACCATATCGCTAGTTGACATGGAGGTGGAGAGTTTTCCTCCCTATATATACGTACCTACCCCATGGGCAAAGCACACCAAAACTACCGTAAAGGGAGCCCCTAGTTTGGGAAATCCCTCGTGTAGTAAATTATATTTTTCTCCTCTTTCTCTCGCCGTCGCCGTTGTCGCCGCCGTCACCGATCTCAGCTTTGCGTTTCTGCCCAGCCATCAGAGCTCCGCCGCATGCCACCATCGCCTTGTCACTTCTCGAACGTCCCAGCCACGCCGTGAGGAGCGATCTGCCGCAGCGCTGCCTCACGCCAGAGAAGGCCATCGTGCTTGTGAGCAACAGATCGAGAGCAAGCCTTCCTGCATGCGAGGAAGATCACCAAGTTGTCGCCGTTTTGCACATGCACGTACAAGTCAGCGATTAAGCGCTACAAAGCCAGCAGAGTAGGTGCACAATCCATCCTACACGTCGATCTCCTATATCCCTTCGATCTATTTATTTTTATGCTTAATCGTGTTCCTTCCTTTTGTCAATCAACTTCACTCCATCTCATGCAGCTGCAAATCGATCGCCCTGTCTTTGCTACTAGCAAGCTACATCGTGCAGCATGCAAACGAGCACCCTGATGAATAGTTGAAGGTCAGCCGCTCCATGCATTGATTCTTTTGCCCATGATGATAATCATCTTTATCTTTAATCTATCGTTTGAACGTGAAGTACCAAAAATATCATTCTTGCCAAATAATCCTTTCTAAACCTTAAACTCTTGATATCTTTATCGTTTAGCTCCGATTTAGTTTGTTCTTGTTGCGTTCAGGTCGTGTCGATGTAATCGATAATTTAGCAGCGAAGTTGATCTGCCACCTGTTTCACTGTTTATAGATAAATATTAATTAATTTGATTAATGTACAGGCAACGAGTTTTCTAATTTAAAAACAATATAGGTGTCACACTTCATATGCAAATATTTATATGGTTTAATTAATTACAATCACCAATGTGTTTTTATACTGTAATAGTTTGTTTAGCTCGAATCCATGCCACATGCAATTCGAGTAGGTGCTCTCTTTTATTTTGGCAAAGATAAAATATAACTTGAATTATACGATAATATATGTTAGTAAAATATGGATAGTTTAACTCAGCTTTCAAAATAAAATATGATTTGTTTTACTTTAGTTTTATAATTCGAATTTAAATTTGGCTTAATTTCTATTATCTATAAAATATCTTATATATGTTTTTATATAATTAAAACACATAGATTTATGAATAGATCTGTCGGTAGATGTATCTTTTCCACCGTAGCTCCGATTAGCTTGCCTCTCGCGACTGTGTTCGTAGCGATGCGTAGAATCGTGTTTCAAACTCTTTGACTTATTTTCCTATGATTGATGTACTGTTCTAATTTAGATGTATTGTTTGCTTCGTGTATGATTGAATGGATGCTTGTGTGGTGCTTTTATGATCTTGTCTAGTCGGTGAGCTATACGTGGTGATCAAGAAGCAGTTCATCGAGGTTTGGACTTGAAGAAGGATCTAAGTTAAGGCAAGTATAGCATGGGATTATTCTTGTTTCCTATTCACCTTTAATATACTTAATTCATGTGCATGTGTCTACCTTGTTACCACTAAGGATATCCTAGTTTTTGTATCTTGTACCTTGACACCCATGGGACATTGCATTGGGTAGTATTTATGCTAGTGCTCAAGATAAATAACTATGATCTGTAACTTGACTAATGGTATATGCAATAAACGTTTAAAAGATGCTTTATAGCAACATGGCTCAAGGGGGCTAGAGCATGGGGTATTTTTGGTGCTCTAGTTTCTCTCCTTAAGGACTTATCTGTAAGCGAACATCCGGGACTTACAGTACAACTGTGAGGGCTATATGGCTCTGGCTTTAGTCATATAGAAGGACCTTTTCTAGCTTGTTAGAGGTATTCCTTTATGGCGTAAGAATGGCTTGACGAATCGGGTATAGTGCGGCCTCTATCCTCATGTGTATAGGCTGCGTGTTATTGTGCCATCAGGAAGGGGGGCTCTACATCTGTTTGCCGAGTGAAATCTAATGGCCCTAACTTGTTAGATGAACCTTTGAAAGACTTCATAGTGAACCCTGCCGACCTTCCTTGGAAGTGGGTCAAGAGATTAGCTACCTCGGGCGAAAGGGTAAATCACGACTCACAGTGAAAGTGTACAACCTCTGCAGAGTGTAAAACTGTTATAACAGCCGTGCTCACGGTCACGAGTGGCCTTGGACCCTTACAGAATAAATGATGAACGCTGATGATAATGATAACACTGATGATATTGATGTTCACTAATGATTATTGTTTCTTGCTATACATTATTCTCGTTTACATGATCATGAGGTTATTTGGGTTTTGGTAAACTTGTTGCTACTCAACTGCTAAAAAGATGACTCACTAAAAGCTATTGCAGTAAACCCGTGTCAAACCTTTTGAGCCTCACGAACCCCATGTTATATTTGTTGAGTTCGACATGGACTCACTCTTGCTATTTCCCCACATCTCAGGAAGGGTACCAGACTGTTAGATTCTGGAATTGTTAGGCTTGTGATCAACCAGTTAGTTTGATCCTGGAGTGAAGTCTACACCCGGTGTTCGGAGTTGTCTTTCCGCTGTGTTGCTCTTTAAGGTATACTTTATACTATTGGGTTATGTATATTAAGCATTTGTCTCTTGATATTACATTTATCTGTGGCTATATGTGAGATTTGTCTTCTTTATTTCACATATGGTGTATGTCTGGTTTTGTCCTTAAAACCGGGTGTGACAGAGTGGTATCAGAGCAATGCTGACTGTAGGACGCAAGCCTAGTTAGAACTGGACGTTTAGCATGTTCTCATTGTTGCCTATTTCTTGCTTCTATTTAACTTTGTTATTTTCTCAAAGTTATGCTTAATTCTATCCCCGTTCTGTTATAAAAACCTTGTCTCTATTTTGAACCTTTTCTCCTTGTCTATTAGACGGCTCGTGACGAGAAGACTGTGGATTTCAGAGGTTAAGAGGACTGAATTGTGTCGCTCTTGCTCACTTTTGACAAGAAACCATTAGCAATGCAAAACCAATTACTAGAAGAAATGGCTCAACATGGGAATTCTCAACAATGCTTATCTCAAGGTCAAGCCAACATATCCAAGGGGTCAGAGAAGATAGAAGTAGCAGAAGTTTGGAAGAATATGAAATCCAATAAAGATGTTGATAATAAGGCATTTGGAGAGCAGGAACAATGTCACTGCTGTAAGCATTATGGTTTTCCCTGTCTTCGAAACGAGTCTAATAAGGGGAAAGTCAAGGTGGATCCAAATTTTGAGATTAACATGGACAAGAAGAGAAAGGCAATCTCATTAGAACCACTTGTGGAAAGCAATCAGCAAGCGAGTTATACTATATTGTCACATGCAGCCCTGATCCCCTATCAAACAAATCCAAACCCTGAAGAGTTAGAAGCCCCTCCCGCTAAAACTACTCCCCATGAAGTAGTCATAGATGGGTGGACAATTACCTATAAGGAGTATCAACCTCGAAAGGCCAAACAAGCTAGGAAACAAGCCAAAGGGACGAAGGTGAACTTTTATGGCCAGCAAGATAGCAGCATACCAAACAACAGTTCCGTAGGGTATGACATCACAAAAGATCCAGCTAAGAGAAAGTGTTATCATTTCCAGCAGGAAGGACATTATGTCAAATCTTGCCCGCAGAAGAATCAACAACAGCAAGACCCAGGACAGGATGTCCAAAAGGAGCATGTGCAGGGAAATAAATTAAAAAGAAATTACATCCATGGAAGGATTGAAACATGTGGATATTTCCACCATTCCCGGAGCTAAGGAGGTCGTGTTTGGATCAATTCCAGTAAGTTCAGGAAATGCCAAGGTTTTGTTTGACCCCAGTGCCTCACATTCGTTCATATCTAGACAATATGCAAAAGATCATAACATACTTATGCTTCCAAGGGGGAAAACAGTTATGGTTGAAACTCCAAGAGGTGAAATAAAGGCAGACCGCGTATGCCCAAAAGTTAGTCTGGACATAAAGGGGGTAAATTTTAAGGTAAACCTCATTGTTTTGGAATTAATGGGCATTGATGTTATCCTTGGAATAGACTGGTTATCTACTTGTAAAGGAGTGATTGAGTATGCCCAATGTTCAGTGTTTCTAACTACACTTTCAGGAGAAAGGATTGAGTATGAGGGTATTAAATCTACACCGGAGGGATACCAGGTTGACCCATCTTAAGGTATGAGTTATAAGAATGGTAAAGAGGGATGCAGAGATTCAGATGTCCATATAAAGCAATAAGGAATGTAAGAGACGTTATCTACTCTGGATGCTGCTACAATCACACCATGTTTAAGGAATAGGAGTTATGTCCCGTGTAATAAAACCGTTAGTAGCCAAGTTGAGTCGTCTTAATGTGTGGCTAATGAACATTTAAGTGTTTAGTTGCTTTGTGCTTATGTTTATGCTTGAGTTGGAATTTTGTAATGAGTGGAATGATCTCGTGGGTATTGACCATAATTTCATTTAGTTTATATGTATAAGGTATAAGGATTAATAAAATAAATAGCTGGGTTTTGGTTATCTCCTGCTTTCTATATCTTGTCTTTCGGAGCAGCCTGTCTTTATCAACTTATATCTCTGTTCTTGAAAGACCAAAAATCATGAGAGAATTCTGGACAAGAGTGACTTCAACATCTCTCTCTAAATGCAAGAACCACCCTCATAGCTATTTTGGATTGGGAGATACAAAAATCACAAGACGATGCAACTGTGCTGTCTGAAACCTGGAACAGAATCTGTTATGTGCTGTTTTCGACCAAGTTAACTACAGAGTCTGGAAGTGTGTTCTATAAGAAAGTTGCAGAGAATTTTATAAGTTTTCCATCGGTATAAACTACAGTTTCATTGGATTAACAGAATGAGAGTTACAGCTGTTTTACTGCACTGCTGATTTTCTGCTCGTGAGAAATTTCAGATTTCTTGTTCTTACCCATACACAGGAGTATCATTGGGATGTCAGAACACTTTTTAGCTCATCTAGAAGAAGGGTTCAAGCTACCCTATTTGGTGTCCCTTATTTTAAGGGGGGTAGCCAATGTAAAGAAGGATTATTAGGATTGAACTCTTTAGTTGGAAGTATTGGTTAGTCTCCATGATTGAGTTGCCACTCTTGAGCAAAAATGTTCTGTGAACAAGGTTGATAATTTTGGATCCATGGAGACGAGAGTTGTCCTTTTGGATAGTTCATGATTATGATCATCTATACTTGCTCGTGTTGCTGATGTTGGTCACTTGATGACAGGAAGTGTAGTGTCTCATGACTCAGGAGCCCTATATGACGTCTCGCATTGGTATGTGGGAAAAGGTTGATGCTTCTGCCATTGAAGGATGTTATGGGTATGATGAAGCCAAGCACTATCAAAATAACAATGTTGAAGAGCAAGTTGGGAGTGAACTAAGTCAGAATCCACAACAACGAAAGCGAAAAAAGAAAGCCCATAAGAAGCCTGCTCAAGGAAGCAAAGCGCAGCAAAACTATGTCAATGGAAGACTGAGCAATGTGGATATGGATAAAATTCATGGAGTTACCAAAGTGGTGGGTGGTTATATTCAAGTAAGCTCAGTACAAGTTTTTGCTTTATTTGACCCTAGTGCTTCGCATTCTTTCATTTCCGCCGACATGGAAGAGACGTGCAAGATGGTGAAGTGTCCAATGAGGAGGCCTTTGCTAGTTCAAACCCCAGTGGAAGAAATGCAGACAGATCAGATATGCCCAAATGTCAGTCTTGTTATAAACAAGGAAAACTTCACCGTAACACTCATTGTGTTGGAGTCACTTAAAATTCGCGTGGTTCATGGTAATGGATGGCTCTGTGCACACAAAGGAGTGATTTATAGTACTCGGTGCACCATGCTCTTAACAACACCGTCAAGGAAAAGAATTGAGTATCAAGGTGGTCGATTTTTACCTGAGGGAGATGAGAATGATCAATTAGAAGATAGGTACACCAAGGATAGCAAAGTGGACCATGAGTTTACTGAAGTCATAACAGAGGAACAAATAACTTTGGAGGAGCTCAATAGGAGAGATGATCATGCTTAGGCAAATTAGTTATTGTCTCATGACTCTGAGCGAAAAGAGTAATTTGGAAAATGAAAATCAAATAAGGACAAAGTGTCATTATCTCTTTTGTCATCATCTTCCGAATCTCGAGGACGAGATTCATCTTAAGGGGGGTAGAATTGTAACACCCGAAAAATTGCTTATTTGGAAATAGAGCTAAAATGATTTAATTATGTATTTTTGTGCTCATGAAAACATAGGAAAATAAAAATTTTCGTTAAATTAAAATTCATCTTAGGATGTAGCAACATTGTTGTGCATACATGCTAATGCATTGTGTTTTTGTATTGTTTGGTTTTGACCAAGGTACAAAAATCAATTCAAACTGTTTTTATTAAAATGCGTTTAGTAGGTAATTATCCTTCTATGCTATACCTTTATCCTTTTTCTGCAATCAAATTTCTTGTCTCTCAGCTCAAGTTTCATTGAGAGCTTCCCAAAATATTTTCTTTGTAACCCAAATCACTCCTTTCAGTTTCTCGTCCATCAATCAATCTCTACAAACTTCTCGGGAATTTTTCTGACTTTTTCTGTAGCTTATTTTCACTTGTCTGTGAGCATAATCTAATTTTTAGATGCTCCAAAATTACCTTTTAGTGAGCTCCAAATACTTTATTTGGGTTCCTCATGTTCCATAATGTCTCTGGAAAATTTCCCTGAATTTTCAGAGCTTTCGGAGTATTTTTCGCGGCTTAAATAATAATTCTGGACTTTTCTAGAATTATTTTATCCATGAAAATAATTAATTCCGAAAATAATAAATCTCTCATTTGTTTTCCAACTCTCAAAGCCCATGTGCAATAATCCTAATAAATCTCAAAGGCCCATACATTTATTTACTAATGGGCTTAAATGATTACTTAGGCCTATTAGCGGAGGTGGATGGTGCAACGTTAATTAGCACCATATCGCTAGTTGACATGGAGGTGGAGAGTTTTCCTCCCTATATATACGTACCTACCCCATGGGCAAAGCACACCAAAACTACCGTAAAGGGAGCCCCTAGTTTGGGAAATCCCTCGTGTAGTAAATTATATTTTTCTCCTCTTTCTCTCGCCGTCGCCGTTGTCGCCGCCGTCACCGATCTCAGCTTTGCGTTTCTGCCCAGCCATCAGAGCTCCGCCGCATGCCACCATCGCCTTGTCACTTCTCGAACGTCCCAGCCACGCCGTGAGGAGCGATCTGCCGCAGCGCTGCCTCACGCCAGAGAAGGCCATCGTGCTTGTGAGCAACAGATCGAGAGCAAGCCTTCCTGCATGCGAGGAAGATCACCAAGTTGTCGCCGTTTTGCACATGCACGTACAAGTCAGCGATTAAGCGCTACAAAGCCAGCAGAGTAGGTGCACAATCCATCCTACACGTCGATCTCCTATATCCCTTCGATCTATTTATTTTTATGCTTAATCGTGTTCCTTCCTTTTGTCAATCAACTTCACTCCATCTCATGCAGCTGCAAATCGATCGCCCTGTCTTTGCTACTAGCAAGCTACATCGTGCAGCATGCAAACGAGCACCCTGATGAATAGTTGAAGGTCAGCCGCTCCATGCATTGATTCTTTTGCCCATGATGATAATCATCTTTATCTTTAATCTATCGTTTGAACGTGAAGTACCAAAAATATCATTCTTGCCAAATAATCCTTTCTAAACCTTAAACTCTTGATATCTTTATCGTTTAGCTCCGATTTAGTTTGTTCTTGTTGCGTTCAGGTCGTGTCGATGTAATCGATAATTTAGCAGCGAAGTTGATCTGCCACCTGTTTCACTGTTTATAGATAAATATTAATTAATTTGATTAATGTACAGGCAACGAGTTTTCTAATTTAAAAACAATATAGGTGTCACACTTCATATGCAAATATTTATATGGTTTAATTAATTACAATCACCAATGTGTTTTTATACTGTAATAGTTTGTTTAGCTCGAATCCATGCCACATGCAATTCGAGTAGGTGCTCTCTTTTATTTTGGCAAAGATAAAATATAACTTGAATTATACGATAATATATGTTAGTAAAATATGGCTAGTTTAACTCAGCTTTCAAAATAAAATATGATTTGTTTTACTTTAGTTTTATAATTCGAATCTAAATTTGGCTTAATTTCTATTATCTATAAAATATCTTATATATGTTTTTATATAATTAAAACACATAGATTTATGAATAGATCTGTCGGTAGATGTATCTTTTCCACCGTAGCTCCGATTAGCTTGCCTCTCGCGACTGTGTTCGTAGCGATGCGTAGAATCGTGTTTCAAACTCTTTGACTTATTTTCCTATGATTGATGTACTGTTCTAATTTAGATGTATTGTTTGCTTCGTGTATGATTGAATGGATGCTTGTGTGGTGCTTTTATGATCTTGTCTAGTCGGTGAGCTATACGTGGTGAACAAGAAGCAGTTCATCGAGGTTTGGACTTGAAGAAGGATCTAAGTTAAGGCAAGTATAGCATGGGATTATCCTTGTTTCCTATTCACCTTTAATATACTTAATTCATGTGCATGTGTCTACCTTGTTACCACTAAGGATATCCTAGTTTTTGTATCTTGTACCTTGACACCCATGGGACATTGCATTGGGTAGTATTTATGCTAGTGCTCAAGATAAATAACTATGATCTGTAACTTGACTAATGGTATATGCAATAAACGTTTAAAAGATGCTTTATAGCAACATGGCTCAAGGGGGCTAGAGCATGGGATATTTTTGGTGCTCTAGTTTCTCTCCTTAAGGACTTATCTGTAAGCGAACATCCGGGACTTATAGTACAACTGTGAGGGCTATATGGCTCTGGCTTTAGTCATATAGAAGGACCTTTTCTAGCTTGTTAGAGGTATTCCTTTATGGCGTAAGAATGGCTTGACGAATCGAGTATAGTGCGGCCTCTATCCTCATGTGTATAGGCTGCGTGTTATTGTGCCATCAGGAAGGGGGGCTCTACATCTGTTTGCCGAGTGAAATCTAATGGCCCTAACTTGTTAGATGAACCTTTGAAAGACTTCATAGTGAACCCTGCCGACCTTCCTTGGAAGTGGGTCAAGAGATTAGCTACCTCGGGCGAAAGGGTAATTCACGACTCACAGTGAAAGTGTACAACCTCTGCAGAGTGTAAAACTGTTATAACAGCCGTGCTCACGATCACGAGTGGCCTTGGACCCTTACAGAATAAATGATGAACGCTGATGATAATGATAACACTGATGATATTGATGTTCACTAATGATTATTGTTTCTTGCTATACATTATTCTCGTTTACATGATCATGAGGTTATTTGGGTTTTGGTAAACTTGTTGCTACTCAACTGCTAAAAAGATGACTCACTAAAAGCTATTGCAGTAAACCCGTGTCAAACCTTTTGAGCCTCACGAACCCCATGTTATATTTGTTGAGTTCGACATGGACTCACTCTTGCTATTTCCCCACATCTCAGGAAGGGTACCAGACTGTTAGATTCTGGAATTGTTAGGCTTGTGATCAACCAGTTAGTTTGATCCTGGAGTGAAGTCTACACCCGGTGTTCGGAGTTGTCTTTCCGCTGTGTTGCTCTTTAAGGTATACTTTATACTATTGGGTTATGTATATTAAGCATTTGTCTCTTGATATTACATTTATCTGTGGCTATATGTGAGATTTGTCTTCTTTATTTCACATATGGTGTATGTCTGGTTTTGTCCTTAAAACCGGGTGTGACAGAGTGGTATCAGAGTAATGCTGACTGTAGGACGCAAGCCTAGTTAGAACTGGACGTTTAGCATGTTCTCATTGTTGCCTATTTCTTGCTTCTCTTTAACTTTGTTATTTTCTCAAAGTTATGCTTAATTCTATCCCCGTTCTGTTATAAAAACCTTGTCTCTATTTTGAACCTTTTCTCCTTGGCTATTAGACGGCTCATGACGAGAAGACTGTGGATTTCAGAGGTTAAGAGGACTGAATTGTGTCGCTCTTGCTCACTTTTGACAAGAAACCATTAGCAATGCAAAACCAATTACTAGAAGAAATGGCTCAACATGGGAATTCTCAACGATGCTTATCTCAAGGTCAAGCCAACATATCCAAGGGGTCAGAGAAGATAGAAGTAGCAGAAGTTTGGAAGAATATGAAATCCAATAAAGATGTTGATAATAAGGCATTTGGAGAGCAGGAACAATGTCACTGCTGTAAGCATTATGGTTTTCCCTGTCTTCGAAACGAGTCTAATAAGGGGAAAGTCAAGGTGGATCCAAATTTTGAGATTAACATGGACAAGAAGAGAAAGGCAATCTCATTAGAACCACTTGTGGAAAGCAATCAGCAAGCGAGTTATACTACATTGTCACATGCAGCCCTGATCCCCTATCAAACAAATCCAAACCCTGAAGAGTTAGAAGCCCCTCCCGCTAAAACTACTCCCCATGAAGTAGTCATAGATGGGTGGACAATTACCTATAAGGAGTATCAACCTCGAAAGGCCAAACAAGCTAGGAAACAAGCCAAAGGGACGAAGGTGAACTTTTATGGCCAGCAAGATAGCAGCATACCAAACAACAGTTCCGTAGGGTATGACATCACAAAAGATCCAGCTAAGAGAAAGTGTTATCATTTCCAGTAGGAAGGACATTATGTCAAATCTTGCCCGCAGAAGAATCAACAACAGCAAGACCCAGGACAGGATGTCCAAAAGGAGCATGTGCAGGGAAATAAATTAAAAAGAAATTACATCCATGGAAGGATTGAAACATGTGGATATTTCCACCATTCCCGGAGCTAAGGAGGTCGTGTTTGGATCAATTCCAGTAAGTTCAGGAAATGCCAAGGTTTTGTTTGACCCCAGTGCCTCACATTCGTTCATATCTAGACAATATGCAAAAGATCATAACATACTTATGCTTCCAAGGGGGAAAACAGTTATGGTTGAAACTCCAAGAGGTGAAATAAAGGCAGACCGCGTATGCCCAAAAGTTAGTCTGGACATAAAGGGGGTAAATTTTAAGGTAAACCTCATTGTTTTGGAATTAATGGGCATTGATGTTATCCTTGGAATAGACTGGTTATCTACTTGTAAAGGAGTGATTGAGTATGCCCAATGTTCAGTGTTTCTAACTACACTTTCAGGAGAAAGGATTGAGTATGAGGGTATTAAATCTACACCGGAGGGATACCAGGTTGACCCATCTTAAGGTATGAGTTATAAGAATGGTAAAGAGGGATGCAGAGATTCAGATGTCCATATAAAGCAATAAGGAATGTAAGAGACGTTATCTACTCTGGATGCTGCTACAATCACACCATGTTTAAGGAATAGGAGTTATGTCCCGTGTAATAAAACCGTTAGTAGCCAAGTTGAGTCGTCTTAATGTGTGGCTAATGAACATTTAAGTGTTTAGTTGCTTTGTGCTTATGTTTATGCTTGAGTTGGAATTTTGTAATGAGTGGAATGATCTCGTGGGTATTGACCATAATTTCATTTAGTTTATATGTATAAGGTATAAGGATTAATGAAATAAATAGCTGGGTTTTGGTTATCTCCTGCTTTCTATATCTTGTCTTTCGGAGCAGCCTGTCTTTATCAACTTATATCTCTGTTCTTGAAAGACCAAAAATCATGAGAGAATTCTGGACAAGAGTGACTTCAACATCTCTCTCTAAATGCAAGAACCACCCTCATAGCTATTTTGGATTGGGAGATACAAAAATCACAAGACGATGCAACTGTGCTGTCTGAAACCTGGAACAGAATCTGTTATGTGCTGTTTTCGACCAAGTTAACTACAGAGTCTGGAAGTGTGTTCTATAAGAAAGTTGCAGAGAATTTTATAAGTTTTCCATCGGTATAAACTACAGTTTCATTGGATTAACAGAATGAGAGTTACAGCTGTTTTACTGCACTGCTGATTTTCTGCTCGTGAGAAATTTCAGATTTCTTGTTCTTACCCATACACAGGAGTATCATTGGGATGTCAGAACACTTTTTAGCTCATCTAGAAGAAGGGTTCAAGCTACCCTATTTGGTGTCCCTTATTTTAAGGGGGGTAGCCAATGTAAAGAAGGATTATTAGGATTGAACTCTTTAGTTGGAAGTATTGGTTAGTCTCCATGATTGAGTTGCCATTCTTGAGCAAAAATGTTCTGTGAACAAGGTTGATAATTTTGGATCCATGGAGACGAGAGTTGTCCTTTTGGATAGTTCATGATTATGATCATCTATACTTGCTCGTGTTGCTGATGTTGGTCACTTGATGACAGGAAGTGTAGTGTCTCATGACTCAGGAGCCCTATATGACGTCTCGCATTGGTATGTGGGAAAAGGTTGATGCTTCTGCCATTGAAGGATGTTATGGGTATGATGAAGCCAAGCACTATCAAAATAACAATGTTGAAGAGCAAGTTGGGAGTGAACTAAGTCAGAATCCACAACAACGAAAGCGAAAAAAGAAAGCCCATAAGAAGCCTGCTCAAGGAAGCAAAGCGCAGCAAAACTATGTCAATGGAAGACTGAGCAATGTAGATATGGATAAAATTCATGGAGTTACCAAAGTGGTGGGTGGTTATATTCAAGTAAGCTCAGTACAAGTTTTTGCTTTATTTGACCCTAGTGCTTCGCATTCTTTCATTTCCGCCGACATGGAAGAGACGTGCAAGATGGTGAAGTGTCCAATGAGGAGGCCTTTGCTAGTTCAAACCCCAGTGGGAGAAATACAGACAGATCAGATATGCCCAAATGTCAGTCTTGTTATAAACAAGGAAAACTTCACCGTAACACTCATTGTGTTGGAGTCACTTAAAATTCGCGTGGTTCATGGTAATGGATGGCTCTGTGCACACAAAGGAGTGATTTATAGTACTCGGTGCACCATGCTCTTAACAACACCGTCAAGAAAAAGAATTGAGTATCAAGGTGGTCGATTTTTACCTGAGGGAGATGAGAATGATCAATTAGAAGATAGGTACACCAAGGATAGCAAAGTGGACCATGAGTTTACTGAAGTCATAACAGAGGAACAAATAACTTTGGAGGAGCTCAATAGGAGAGATGATCATGCTTAGGCAAATTAGTTATTGTCTCATGACTCTGAGCGAAAAGAGTAATTTGGAAAATGAAAATCAAATAAGGACAAAGTGTCATTATCTCTTTTGTCATCATCTTCCGAATCTCGAGGACGAGATTCATCTTAAGGGGGGTAGAATTGTAACACCCGAAAAATTGCTTATTTGGAAATAGAGCTAAAATGATTTAATTGTGTATTTTTGTGCTCATGAAAACATAGAAAAATAAAAATTTTCGTTAAATTAAAATTCATCTTAGGATGTAGCAACATTGTTGTGCATACATGCTAATGCATTGTGTTTTTGTATTGTTTGGTTTTGACCAAGGTACAAAAATCAATTCAAACTGTTTTTATTAAAATGCGTTTAGTAGGTAATTATCCTTCTATGCTATACCTTTATCCTTTTTCTGCAATCAAATTTCTTGTCTCTCAGCTCAAGTTTCATTGAGAGCTTCCCAAAATATTTTCTTTGTAACCCAAATCACTCCTTTCAGTTTCTCGTCCATCAATCAATCTCTACAAACTTCTCGGGAATTTTTCTGACTTTTTCTGTAGCTTATTTTCACTTGTCTGTGAGCATAATCTAATTTTTAGATGCTCCAAAATTACCTTTTAGTGAGCTCCAAATACTTTATTTGGGTTCCTCATGTTCCATAATGTCTCTGGAAAATTTCCCTGAATTTTCAGAGCTTTCGGAGTATTTTTCGCGGCTTAAATAATAATTCTGGACTTTTCTAGAATTATTTTATCCATGAAAATAATTAATTCCGAAAATAATAAATCTCTCATTTGTTTTCCAACTCTCAAAGCCCATGTGCAATAATCCTAATAAATCTCAAAGGCCCATACATTTATTTACTAATGGGCTTAAATGATTACTTAGGCCTATTAGCGGAGGTGGATGGTGCAACGTTAATTAACACCATATCGCTAGTTGACATGGAGGTGGAGAGTTTTCCTCCCTATATATATGTACCTACCCCATGGGCAAAGCACACCAAAACTACCGTAAAGGGAGCCCCTAGTTTGGGAAATCCCTCGTGTAGTAAATTATATTTTTCTCCTCTTTCTCTCGTCGTCGCCGTTGTCGCCGCCGTCACCGATCTCAGCTTTGCGTTTCTGCCCAGCCATCAGAGCTCCGCCGCATGCCACCATCGCCTTGTCACTTCTCGAACGTCCCAGCCACGCCGTGAGGAGCGATCTGCCGCAGCGCTGCCTCACGCCAGAGAAGGCCATCGTGCTTGTGAGCAACAGATCGAGAGCAAGCCTTCCTGCATGCGAGGAAGATCACCAAGTTGTCGCCGTTTTGCACATGCACGTACAAGTCAGCGATTAAGCGCTACAAAGCCAGCAGAGTAGGTGCACAATCCATCCTACACGTCGATCTCCTATATCCCTTCGATCTATTTATTTTTATGCTTAATCGTGTTCCTTCCTTTTGTCAATCAACTTCACTCCATCTCATGCAGCTGCAAATCGATCGCCCTGTCTTTGCTACTAGCAAGCTACATCGTGCAGCATGCAAACGAGCACCCTGATGAATAGTTGAAGGTCAGCCGCTCCATGCATTGATTCTTTTGCCCATGATGATAATCATCTTTATCTTTAATCTATCGTTTGAACGTGAAGTACCAAAAATATCATTCTTGCCAAATAATCCTTTCTAAACCTTAAACTCTTGATATCTTTATCGTTTAGCTCCGATTTAGTTTGTTCTTGTTGCGTTCAGGTCGTGTCGATGTAATCGATAATTTAGCAGCGAAGTTGATCTGTCACCTGTTTCACTGTTTATAGATAAATATTAATTAATTTGATTAATGTACAGGCAACGAGTTTTCTAATTTAAAAACAATATAGGTGTCACACTTCATATGCAAATATTTATATGGTTTAATTAATTACAATCACCAATGTGTTTTTATACTGTAATAGTTTGTTTAGCTCGAATCCATGCCACATGCAATTCGAGTAGGTGCTCTCTTTTATTTTGGCAAAGATAAAATATAACTTGAATTATACGATAATATATGTTAGTAAAATATGGCTAGTTTAACTCAGCTTTCAAAATAAAATATGATTTGTTTTACTTTAGTTTTATAATTTGAATCTAAATTTGGCTTAATTTCTATTATCTATAAAATATCTTATATATGTTTTTATATAATTAAAACACATAGATTTATGAATAGATCTGTCGGTAGATGTATCTTTTCCACCGTAGCTCCGATTAGCTTGCCTCTCGCGACTGTGTTCGTAGCGATGCGTAGAATCGTGTTTTAAACTCTTTGACTTATTTTCCTATGATTGATGTACTGTTCTAATTTAGATGTATTGTTTGCTTCGTGTATGATTGAATGGATGCTTGTGTGGTGCTTTTATGATCTTGTCTAGTCGGTGAGCTATACGTGGTGATCAAGAAGCAGTTCATCGAGGTTTGGACTTGAAGAAGGATCTAAGTTAAGGCAAGTATAGCATGGGATTATCCTTGTTTCCTATTCACCTTTAATATACTTAATTCATGTGCATGTGTCTACCTTGTTACCACTAAGGATATCCTAGTTTTTGTATCTTGTACCTTGACACCCATGGGACATTGCATTGGGTAGTATTTATGCTAGTGCTCAAGATAAATAACTATGATCTGTAACTTGACTAATGGTATATGCAATAAACGTTTAAAAGATGCTTTATAGCAACATGGCTCAAGGGGGCTAGAGCATGGGGTATTTTTGGTGCTCTAGTTTCTCTCCTTAAGGACTTATCTGTAAGCGAACATCCGGGACTTACAGTACAACTGTGAGGGCTATATGGCTCTGGCTTTAGTCATATAGAAGGACCTTTTCTAGCTTGTTAGAGGTATTCCTTTATGGCGTAAGAATGGCTTGACGAATCGGGTATAGTGCGGCCTCTATCCTCATGTGTATAGGCTGCGTGTTATTGTGCCATCAGGAAGGGGGGCTCTACATCTGTTTGCCGAGTGAAATCTAATGGCCCTAACTTGTTAGATGAACCTTTGAAAGACTTCATAGTGAACCCTGCCGACCTTCCTTGGAAGTGGGTCAAGAGATTAGCTACCTCGGGCGAAAGGGTAAATCACGACTCACAGTGAAAGTGTACAACCTCTGCAGAGTGTAAAACTGTTATAACAGCCGTGCTCACGGTCACGAGTGGCCTTGGACCCTTACAGAATAAATGATGAACGCTGATGATAATGATAACACTGATGATATTGATGTTCACTAATGATTATTGTTTCTTGCTATACATTATTCTCGTTTACATGATCATGAGGTTATTTGGGTTTTGGTAAACTTGTTGCTACTCAACTGCTAAAAAGATGACTCACTAAAAGCTATTGCAGTAAACCCGTGTCAAACCTTTTGAGCCTCACGAACCCCATGTTATATTTGTTGAGTTCGACATGGACTCACTCTTGCTATTTCCCCACATCTCAGGAAGGGTACCAGACTGTTAGATTCTGGAATTGTTAGGCTTGTGATCAACCAGTTAGTTTGATCCTGGAGTGAAGTCTACACCCGGTGTTCGGAGTTGTCTTTCCGCTGTGTTGCTCTTTAAGGTATACTTTATACTATTGGGTTATGTATATTAAGCATTTGTCTCTTGATATTACATTTATCTGTGGCTATATGTGAGATTTGTCTTCTTTATTTCACATATGGTGTATGTCTGGTTTTGTCCTTAAAACCGGGTGTGACACAAACTCCAAACAAGCTGCACCAATTTGTGCAAAAAATTGAAGATGCTACTTTAGGCTGCTGCGCAATATAATTTGCACAGAAAGATAAAGATCCAACTTTAGGTGTCTACGCAATATATTTTGCACTGCTTGATTTGCTTTTGGTTGCATGGGAAAGTATTGCCATCTAGAACTTACCTAAATTCAGGGTCTGGTGGGGGAACAAAAATGCCAAGACTGTGCCAACGATCAGTACCTCAAGAACCGGATGCCAAGGCCCAAACCGGACTGCAAGCATGGTCTTGCTTCAAGAGGGGAGCAGCTGGGAGTACACAAGCAACATTGCACATATTTAGCTCTCGCACCACCATTCAGCTCCATTAATTAATACAAGGCACATCACAGAGTAGAGCTTTACTTAGGAGCAATATTACACAGAACAGGAGGAAAGACCACATTTATAAATCAAATACTTGAGCACAAAAAGGGAACCGTACCAAAATCACCGGAGGAAAGGCGATGAAGTCCTTGTTGGTGCATAAATATGTCTAAGGGTACATATATGGTGAAATTTTAGATAAAATAGTTGTTTTCCGTTTTTGAGGGGGCATTTGCACCCCTAGCTGTACATAGCTTGCCCCTAGTTACATTTGTATATTTGACTAATAATGATTGGAGCCTCTTTCTACGCTCCCATGCAGTCATGTAATCTATTGAACACATAAACCCGGCACATCATCATTCCATCTAAATATTCAAATAGTGCACCATGGAGAACTGGAGGGTGTGATCAATCTCAATTACGCTAGTGCAGAGTACTAAGACGTGTTTGGAATCTTTGCCGCATACTGTTTTGTCTAGTCGAGCAAGAAAATGGGTTGAACAAGCCTTTTTGAACCTTTGCTGGACATTGTTTTGTTTGGACGAGCAAAAACAATGGACTAAACAAGCCGTTTGGATATATGATTCACCTATCTCGATTTTCATGCTGACAAGATTTTCCTTGCTGTCCAAGGAAAACTAATTAAATTGGCTCTTCTGATTGGCAAACACTCGTAGCTTGTGCCATCTAGTCGAGGAAAGTCTAGGTGAAAATGGACAAAGTTCCAACCGTGCCCCTAACTACATGATTCCATGGCTTTTCTTTTTGTAGCGCAGCTCCATGATTCTAGATTTCGCACTTCGTGAACAACTACAGAGTTACAGATTTCGCACTTCATGGTCCAACTATAGAATTTCGGATTCTAACTTCGCGGGCAACTCCGGTTCGTACCCTCGCGTCCTTAGAGCATCTCCAAGAGTTTCAAAAAACCTAGTCCTGATCTTTGTTTGGCAAGATTGAAAAACTGCTTGATGAGGACATGACCTCCATGCATACGACCATGCTTGGAGACTCACATGGAGGCCAAGACGATCAACAAGGATGTCCAAAATGAGGAGGCCCAAAGCTTATCAGGTTCGAGTCACCAAGGTGGAGGCCCAAATCAAGTTTGAGTCCACCTCAGAATCCAGGAGCAGTCCGGGGTAAAATCGATGCCAGATTTCTGCCGTGCTAACTGCTCTTTGTTGGGATGGTTGGACCGTTACCAACCAGTAGATACATATCGGCCCATGTACTCATAATTGCTAAAAATTAATAAAAATCAGATACTCCCTCCATTCCAATTTATATCATCTTGATTTTTTCTAGACATATTGTATATCTTTCTTTTTTAAAAAAAACTTAGACATGTACCTAAATTATAGGTGGTTTTGTCTTTTCTAGGTACATAGCTTATTCTTTACACCTAGGTTGTGGTTGTGCCTTTGTTGATGTAGATCGTAATATGTATAATTGTTGGACACATTATTTTTGTTGTCATATCATGGGATACATAATCTAAGCTCTGCTACCGCTTGAGGCCACTATCACTAGTACAACGGCGATTTCTCCTAGTGGTGCCTATTTTTTTTCACTGGTGGATCCTAACAAGCAGGCGCCACTAGGATAAAACTGTAGGCCCGGGCTAAGAACTGTCTGTATAAAATGACTTACATTGGCGGTTTCACTATGAAAACCGTTAATAGTCTATTTTCACTAGCCATGACCTTAAGTGAGCCATCAGTGTAAATACACTACTAGTGGTGGACGGTTTAAGAGAACCACCTATAACAAAACTACTATAAATACTGCTTCTTCCTCCCCCGACCAGAATGTTCAGCCGAGCCACCTTCCATTTGCGAACTTGGAGGTCCAAAAATAGCAAAATACAAGGGAGGAGGTTTTGCTCTTCATTTCTTTGAAGAAGGTCGCTCAAGAAGGTTAGTTAATGCCTCTCATAGCTCTTTTTGCATTAGTGCTTCTCAATTTTAGTTAAAAATAGATCTAGAGTTTCATGGTTGTGTTTTGAGAGAAAGAGAGTGAATGGTAGTAGAGTTTTAGTCTAGGGTTTCAATGGTGTCTTAAAAGGTTTCGATTAGTTGATGCCTCACATATATCTTTTTGCATGAGTCCTTGTAAATTTGAGTCAAAATTAGACCTAGGGTTTCATGGGTAGAGAGAGAATGGTAGTATCTTAGATGTAGGGTATCATGTGTGTCTTAAAAGTTTTAGATTAGTTGGCTTAAAAATTTTAGAGAGAGAGAGAGAGAGAATGGTAGTATCTCATCAATCATCAAATAACATGGAATGTGGAATATTGTTATCTAGATTTTGATTGTGAATTTATTCATTATTAATTATTAAACTAGATTATTAAGTTATTTATATGAATATTTTAAATTATTTTTTACTTTTTATAATGTACCATGAAATTATGAAAATAAGTAAGTGATCGAAATGGACATTTATTTTGTGAAATTATTGCGCATTTGTCCGAAATTACAATAATTTTAAGTTTATTCAAAATTTTACAATTATTTCAAACAAACATATTTAATTACACATTATTTGACTTGTTGTTTATTCTACCTACAATCAAAATTTTAGAACCTAAACTAATACTACATGAACTATTTAGTGAAAATTAAAATATCCATTAAGTAAACTTTCATTCAATGTTAAGTCTTGTGTCTATGACTTCCATTATGAGGTAAGCGATTTTGTTATGACTGTGGATATTGTGGCATATGAGGTATGTATTCTTACAATTGCAGTAATTATTACATCATGTGCATTCATGTTATGAGCGTATGCATTTGAGTTAGGTCAGTGAGAAAGTCATATGACTATTCTGAAGTGCTCTTGAGCCATGTCGGTGAGGAAGTTATATGACTATTCTACAGTGATCTTATGGATTATGCCGCCACTTGATGATGGCCATGACTAAACCGACACATCATTGTACGTTGCCTGATGATGTGTAAGATGTAGCTTCATACTTTGTGGGTGTGAAGGCAGTGGACATGGCATATGCATTCTTTGATGTTTACTTACATTGAAGTATTGACGTTGTCATGAAATTGGATACGAGGAGTATTGTTTTCTTTTATTTGTGGAGGTGGTTTATTTATTGCATATCATAATATTCTTTACTTATATTTATGGTAGTGTCATTGGATAAATAACCTAATCATGAATTATTATTTTCTTATGCTATTTTATTTGCTATGTTAAATTAGTGCCTAATGAACTTGTAATTTGAATGGCGCTCAGGTAGTTTGCTTGCTGAGATTTGTTCTCACCCCTCTTATCTTTTTAGGTACTTGATTGGATGCATTATTTGAAGGGAATAGGGGCCTTGGTTGGAGGCATGGATGATTAGCTTGACAAAAAAGTGTTGCCTCGGAGTTGCTTGAAAATTTGATGAAATCTGCCTGGCTAGGCAAGTTGAAGATTGATCTGTTTGGTTGGAAGCATGTGCCTGAGAAGCCAAATGAAAGGAGATAGCATATTTTTCTTATCTAATATAGCGGTGTAATTGTTTTTTTAATTCATAAAAGTAAAATCCAGGCCTCCACTGCACAATTATACCTCTATATTAGATAAGAAATGAGTCTTACACTTCTCTACAAACAACGGTAAAAAGTAAAGTCTAATAAAAACTATGTTGAAACTCATGGCTGAAAAGAAGTATAAAATTAATTAGGTGCTTAAAGAGTACACCCCAGATGATATAAAGCAACTTTTGTTCTAAAATACAAGAATAACCAAAAGAGAAGGAAGCAAAAATAAAGCATTCTTAGTGTGAGTAATTCAGAGCTCAAGAAGCAACCAGCCAAAGGAGCAGAAATTAAGGATAGTACAGAGATGAACTGGAAATTGCTAGTAAAGTAACTGCCACAATAAAATTATACCCATCTCCCCCCCTTAAACTAAGGAAAAGAAAGATTATACTAAATAAACAAGATTCTTTAAGACGATGGGACTAGCTGGATCAAGAAATCCATGTGAACCTCCTTAAATTCAGAAAAGTATCGATCAAGCGCTTCCATAAATCCTGAAACAGTTTTAGCATATTTTGGGTCAGCAACTGAAAAACTGACGACCTTAATTAGTGGCAGCTAGCTGCAAGCAAATGAAAGGTAGCATGATTCTTTTCTTGAAAATATATACTTAAAGCAAGGCAGTGCTTATCAAGAGTAGAGCCACATTGCCTATAAATAGACCTGATCAATCCTACAGTTTTTGCAAAGCAACAAGTCCTCAACTTCGAAACAATACGAGTCTTTGATCTCCTAGCTAGTACCTGGATATGGCTCAAGGGGGTAATAAGGGCAAGAAGGCAGTGTCATTGCGAGAGAAGAAAGATGCTGCAAATGCAGCCCTAGCGGCCTTACGGAAAGAAGCAGGGGAATATAACTCTATGGTAAGTGTGGCAGCACTGCATGGCCCTTGATGCATTACTTCATACTTCTACATGTTTTACATTCCACTTTTCGAAAGAAGTGTGTTGTTGCACTAAGTAGAAATATATGATATAAGTTAGCTCATATATGTATTTACTCCAGCAAGGATTTGGGACAAACGAACTAGGCAGTTAACTTGGTAATTATGGTTTCGTTATTGACAGATGAACAGGGTGGAAACAATGGTTGGTCCAGAACTGAGGGAGTACAAGTCACAAAATAAACACACACTGGGTAGCAAGATGAAAGCAACAATTAAGAAGGTCAGCATTCAATGGTCTATCCTCTGCATCCTATTGGCCATTCAAACTTTTGATCACTAGTTCCATATAGCATTATTAGGATATATGATATGTCATGTAATAAGTTATACTACATGAACTACTGTATTGCAGCTTCTACGGAAAGGTAAGCCCAAGAAGAAGAAGAGAACTATGCTGCACCCGATCGTAGGCGCAACACTCAAATTTCATAAAGATGATGACATGCCTGCAGCTGTTGGGTCTACAGGAGATGCATAAAGAGATGGATAGACTGACCATGAATATAGATGATACCTAGGCTATCTTTAGTACCTGTTGTCGTCTCAAGCTATGTGTCTTTACTGTTTACCTTGTGTTCCTATGGGACCACTATTATGTTGTACTTCTTGGTGCAAAATGAGTCATATAATCTCCTATCAAAAAAAGTGATTGTCATCCGTTGGTCACCTTTTAAATGCTGTTTGGTTGGGCCCTTCTGTGGGAAGAACTGATAACACCGTTAATTAACTGTGCAGCTTCTTGTTTGTTTCACCTCCGATGTAATCAATTACCAGTGAAATAGCTGCCGAGCTTTCAACGAGTTGATTATGATCGATTTGGGCTATAAGTGACAGCGAGCTATCAGTCCCATCGATCAAAGAGAAAAAAAATTGTCAGCTCCCATTTGTCCCATGGTTGCCGAAGGGAAGCGGCCTCCCTACTGATCCATGCTTGATCACTCCAAGCTCAGATCGAAGGAAGGAGCCACCCGCAACTCACTCCATTGGACTACTACAGAAATAATTTTTGTGCTCATGGTCAAAAAGATCTTCAGGGCCGGTTCATAAAACCATCAATATACTGTCGATTATAAAGATGTACTCTTTGTAGCGTCTGGCATTTAACCATCCCTGTAATAGCATTGCTAAGGGAGGTTTCGTTAAGCAATCTGCCCCTAAAAATATGTTTTTTCAGAGGTGGTTGGTTACAACAACGGTTGCTTTGTGACAGCCTTCCTTGTAAATAGATTTTCAGTTATGGTTGCTCTATGACAACCGTCCCTAAACCATGGTTCCAGATGCGGTTGCCTTAATGAAACCGTCTTTAAAACTACTTTTTGAACGATAGCTGTGGCAAGGCAACCTCAACTGAAAAAAAATATTTTTAGGGAATGTTGACTTAACAAACTGCCCCTAAAAATCTATTTAGAAGGTCAGTTCTTCTCAAAAACCGCCACTGAAATCCTGTTTAAATTTTTGAAATGTCCCGCCATATTTGAAATCTCGGTTTCCCACCAAATTTCAAACCCTATTGCAATTCATTCAAAATAACTTCATATATGTATACATTATTCAGGTACTAGTTAATTAATACACACTTGATTTACAAAGTATTTTTGGGATAGTTTAGTTCATAAACTATTAATTAACATTGTGCTTCATGTTAACAATGAACAGAAGGGCCTCTCGGTTGAAGCACGAAGAGCCTCGAACTTAGGATTTTTGTCATAGTTTGAAGTCTTATCTAGAAGCAGCCATTCTCGTAGAGGACCTCTCGCATCAGAAACTTGCAGAAACCATTGGTCCCACATAATAAGTGAGGGTAGGGAGAAGCTTCTTTTTCAACTTGTCCTACATGCAGCTCCAGTTACCGTGATTCATGGAACTTCTTTGTTGGAGCTATTTTTGGTTTGGGGGTTTGGTTGTAGCTGGTGGAGAAGCTACACCAAATGGGGTCTTGATATGGTTTATTGATGTGGATAGCTTATATGAATATTTTTTAGATAATAAAAAAAGTAGTTTCAACCTCCTTCTAAGAAGAAGCATCGGCCCACGCTTATTACAGTCACACCCCTATCATTTAAACCTATTACATGTTTATAAGTAAAGACCAAGATGGTAAAGGAAAGATTATCCATTCCACACGAAGAACTGTATAGCCCTCAATTTTAGTGGGGTTTGCTCTTATGAAAGTTTTGTATTAATACAAAACGAAACCTCCAATGTTCAATAATAGAAGTTACTGTAATGGTGGTATTTTAAAGGAAAAGGTCAAAATTACTTCCTGCAAGTTTAGGCAACGTTCAGATAACCCCATAAACTAACGTTTGGTTCAATTTAGTCCCCTCAGCTATTTCAATTGGTCTAATTTACCCCCCTAACAAGATTTGTCTTTTTTATTTCTCCATGTAAAAGTTGAATTTTGGTCTAAAAAATTGTGAGGTGATAAAGGACATCATGATTTACATTAAAATACATTATGATTTTTGTCATTATTATTTTTCATACAATTTTATATTTCTAGTGTTATTTTTATTTAATGTCGTAATAATGTTTCGAAATACTAACGAAAATTTATGATATATTTTTCTAATATAAATGATAATGTTCGTTACCACCTGCAAAATTTTAAATTAAAATTTAACTTATACATGGAGAAACAAAAAGCTAATAATCTTCTTAATGGGTAAACTGGACCAACTGAGATAATTGAAGGGAGTAAAATGAACCAAACGTTAGTTTATAGGGTTATTTAGGGAGTAACCTAAATGTTTTCCTTTTTTGGAATACACTAGCAAATATGTCCGTGCGTTGCAACGGGTGAAAAAATTCTCTCATAGTTGACACCTTCTATAGGATGCTACATGGGATTTGGAGGAGAGGGCTAGTGTCCTTGATCATGGCTTTACGCATGTTTACTGCACCATTGTTGAGTAGAGCTTAATACTCCAGTGATCATTCCAAATAGCTCATTTGATGAGATATTTCGGTATTAAATATGTGTATAGTTGTGGGATACAATACAACATGATGAATGTAACATCCCTTGTTTTTTGTAATATAAAAATATCAGTATATTAATTTTTTTTCTAGTGATGTGTGTTCCATGTACTTGTTAGGACAAACTTAAGTCCGATATTTTCCCGTTTTGTCCCAATTCAAAATTGACAACTACAAAACTTTTCGCAATGAACCATACGTCCATACGTCATAGAGGTATTTTCAATAAAATGATTTTTTAAAAAAATTAAAATTTGGTTGAATCCGAGCTCACTTGAATTCAAGGTGAACCACCTGACATGTTTTCAGATAATTTCTCAAATTGAAACCTTGACTCAGTCTGACCTCCGTCAAAAGGAATTTTTAATTTTGTGCATACATTTAGTACTACGACATGCATGTGTGAGCTGGAGTTTTTTTTTATCCGATTTCGTTGCTGTTTTAAACGCAACCAAGAATAGGGGCAGTGGGCTCTAGTCCTATGACCTGTCCGCCCATCCTCGTGCAAGAGGCGCAGGCAAAGTAGGATGAAGCTATCTTTTTTCGGATTCTTCTCTCTTCCCTCTCCTCGCGACGCACGGCACCGACGACAGGCAGTCCAAGTTTATATTACTTTGCGCGATACGGCAGATTAGTTCTTTCTCGATTCGATTTGCAATTCGTTTTCGACTTGATTAGGAGTTCTTACGGACTTCTTCGTTCTTCCTTCCTTTTTTGCTTTATTGTACGTGGACTTTGTCTCCAGCGTAAGCACGCATATCAGCTCTATCTCGATTGATTTGGAGTTCGTTTTCGATTCTATTTGGAGTTCTTACGTCCCTTATTTGTTCTATTATTGCATTGCACAGCACGTGGATTTTGTCTCCATATCTGATTTAGAGACAAGAGGCAATAGTTTGCACCGGACTGGAATAGGAAATTTGTGTAGATTGAGTCACGGACGGTTACATCTTACACGCAGGGTGAAAAAAAGAATTATGACGAAAATTTTGCCTCTTTATTATTATTAGGTATAGATACGTGATCTCTGTGTCTTCTGATATAGATAGAGATGAAAATTGTTAATTTATTTTCTGATAATAGGGAGGGAAAAAAAGATGATGATGACACATGCATTCGAGAAGCAGCGCCAAAGAAAACACGATGTCTTCTTGGTCTGCTGGAGCGAGAGTGCAGGCCTTCTCGAACATACTAGAAGCAGGGGAGTGCATGGCCTTGGCCAGACTTGTGGCGTCGCTCAGTACTCGTCATGGCTCGAAGGCCATGCTTTCAGCCTCGTTCTTGAGGGACTCGTACATGAACGACGACAGGTATCGCTCGCCGAAGCTCGCGAAGATAGCCTGCAGCCACAGCGACGAAGAACAAGTGAATGAGACAGCCATTTCGTCACACCACACATCCGCATGATGACAGGTCTCTGATGACGCAGGCAGAGACAGCTTACGACGATGAGCTTGCCCCTGTTCTCGGCCCTCCTGGCGACTCTGACGGCGGCGACGGCGGTCGCACCCGACGATATCCCGACCTGAAAGAGAAAGGGAAGACCGGGGTGGCTATTAGTTCGCCAGCAGATGCAGATGCAGAGCTGGAATTGGAACAGCGCGGATCGGTGAGGTCGGTCGCTCGCTCACCAGTAGCCCTTCTTCCAACGCGATCTGCTTGGCCATGCCGGCGGCTTCCTCGTTGGAGACCTGGAAGACCTCGTCGAGGAGGCTGACGTCGAGCACGCCGGGAACGAAGCCGGCGCCGAGACCCTGAATCTTGTGCGGACCTGAGCTCGGACAGACAGACAGGCGGCGTGTCACTGTGTCAGTAACGGAGACGAGCGTGACAGAGCATGGCTACTGATCAGATCACTGATCACTGCAGGGTGCAGGCGCGGCGTCTCACCAGGCTTCCCTCCGGACAGAACGGCGCTGTCCGACGGCTCGACGCCATAGATCTTGATGGCAGGGTTCCTCTCCTTGAGGTACCTCCCGGCGCCGGTGACGGTGCCGCCGGTCCCGATGCCGGCGACGAGGGCGTCGACCTTGCCGGCCGTGGCAGTCCAGATCTCGGGCCCCGTCGTCTCGTAGTGCACCCTGGGGTTGGCCGGGTTGGCGAATTGCTGGAGCACGTGCGCGCCGGGCGTCCGCGCCGCCACCTCCTGCGCCTTGCGCACCACGCCGTCCATGGTCAGCGTCGGGTCCGTCAGCACCACCTCGGCCCCGAACGCCCTCAGCACGGCGCGCCGCTCCGTGCTCACCGACGCCGGCATCGCCACGATCAGCCTGTACCCCTTGGCCGCCGCCATGAACGCCAGCCCGATGCCCGTGTTGCCACCCGTCGGCTCGATCAGGACGCTCTGGACGCAAGAGGAGATTCACTGGTGTCAGAAGCCTGATCAATTCCATGCATGGCAGCATGGGTCGTTGTCGTTGATCTTCCTAGCTCCCTCCCTCACCTTCCCAGGGGTGATCAGGCCCTTCTCCTCTGCATCGGCGATCATGCTGTAACCTATCCTAAAGGAGCACAGCACAGACAGTATATATGAGGCGCCTGATTGCATGCAGGAAGAAGCAAACAGGCAAGCAAGCAAGCACCTGTCCTTGACGCTGGAGCAGGGCGCCATGATCTCGAGCTTGGCAGCTACACGCGCCTCGCAGCCAGCCACCACCTTGTTCAGGTACACCAACGGGGTCTTGCCAATCAACTGAACAAACTTGCAGTGAAAAAGTTTACTTGACTAATTCAGATGGACAGATACGAGTGAGTTAATAATGCCTGCAAACTACTACAGTAATTTGTTTACGCACGCACGCACTTGGGTGACATCTTTCGCGATATTTGGGGTCTGGTCTTTTGCGGTCTTTGAACCCTGATCCTGGATGGTCTCAGTCTCATCAGAGCTTGGAATTCGACTCCATCCACCCATGGTGGTGATCTGCTGATAGATGATGCTGGGAGTTGAAGCAAATGGTACGCAACATGCAGCGCTTTATATATAGCGTGCGTCCAAGCATATCTCTTTGGTATATGTGGTTGGTGGATGGTGCAAAGAAATCGCACAAACGTCTTTGTGCTTATTTTGCCCAGCCATTTTGTGTTCTCGGTGCTCTTGATCTTTTATAAATGTGTTCTCGGTGAAGTTGTCCTAGGATGATGCCGTCGATCTTGCCGATAGCTACAAAAATAAATAAAGTTGATGGTGATTACAAGGTTGCCCGTACGTGCATACAGCAATTATTATAAAAGCATTGAAAACTGACAGTACAACAGGTAAACTTTTGTTGCAATGTTCTCATGAGACAAAATACATCAGACTTACGTCATTGTGTACTTCACGAGCGTACATAGTTACATACGTATCATGGACGACCTCGATGACATATCTTTTTTCATCGCGACGCGACAAAAGTTAATTTAATTGTTTTTTCTAACGTTTATCCTGGTCTTTTCTTTTTCGTATATTTCTTCTTATTAAGCCGCCTATGATCTCTAGGTATGTTTGGATGCCAATGTATCCACCTCAGTTCCTGTGTGTGGCTCACCCCAACGTACAAGGATTAAGGTGGATACGTGAGCATCCGAAGGCCTTAGTCGCATCTCTCAAACCATTAAATCAACTCATTATTTGATCGAACAATATCATCCATCTGCTTCGGGCTTCGGCTCATGTTGCGAGACAAAAATAGGGTGGGGGTACACAAATATTCTGCAACATGAAGAAGGAAGATGCTAGCACCCGGACGTTCGGCCCCAAGAGACGTTTAGACACAACTTCCACCCAACCTGTAAAGTTATTTGGTTCTTCCCGTAACTCCCACCCGGCCTGTAAAAGTTATTGGATTCCACCCGTAACAGAGAGGACAACCCACGCACACCTACGCCCTGCTGCACGCATAGGCGGGGACTGCCCTTGCCCCTACCACCATCCCCCTCTACTTCCCATCCCTCCGCTCCCCACGCGCATGCATGACGCCAGATGGGTCCCATTGCAACATGTGCAACACCAAATCTATTTTTGCAACATATGGATGAAACACTTGCAACATACGTCCGAAACAACTAAAACATTTGCAACATACGTCTGAAATACCCAAGAAAACACGTGTGCACCCATTGCAAAATATATGCAACATCCAGAAGAAACACTTGAAACATACGTTTGAAGCAACTGAAAACACTTAAACACACACACACACACACACACACACACACACACACACACATATATATATATATATATATATATATATATATATATATATATATATATATATATATATATATATATATATATATATATATAGAGTTCACCGAGGTAGAGCTCACCGCGACGCGGAGCTTACCGCTCTGGTGGAGAAGGACGCAACAAGTCCGGTGGCCGCGATGGGCAAGAGGCACGACGGGTCCACACGCTCTAGATGGCCGTGACGGCGAGAGGCACGGTGGAGAGGGAGGAAGACGGCCTGCTACGCTCTAGCGCGGTGGAGATGGCGACTGGCGGAGCGGATGAAAGGTCTTGATGGCTAGAGGGCGGGTGAATAGCCTTTTAAAAAATTCTATAAAGACAAGCTAAATAAGTTTATCAATATAATAAATAGTAAGATGTGAGTTTTGCTTAGCCTACGGGGTGTTTGCAAGCCACCTATCCAATTCACAGTTCTAGTATTTGCACTCAACCGCATAAGTCAAACCGAGAAGAAAACTACAACTACAACTAGCAAGCTACACAAAGAGCTACTCTAGCAAAGCTAACTAGCTAGCAAAGATAACTAAGAAGGTAATGCGGAGTTGAGTTAGGAGAGTTTCACTGAGGGGCAAAGTATTGAGCCAACCAATATGATCAACAATGAATACCAAGACAACCGAACACCGGGATCAATCAATCATAATATGAAAGTGATGACACGAAGATTTATCCTGAGATTCACGTGCTTGCCGGCACGCTAGTCCCCGTTGTGTCCCTCTTCACCACGTGGTTCGGTGGCTAATCGGTCTCACACCGAGCCTCTCAAAAGGCGCCACAAGAACCTACCAAATGGCAAAAAGGTTGCAATAAAACGAGCAATTTACTAACGTTGTCTTTGGCGCTTCGCTGAGGTAGGCACAAACCCCTCACAATCACCGGAGGTGGCCAAGAACAATCACCAACTCTTGCCAACACCTCCAAGCTGCTCCAAGCCGTTTAGGTGGCGGCAACCACCAAGAGAAACAAGAATCCCGCAGCAAATCAACCACCAAGTGCCAACTAGATGCAATCTCACAATGCAAATGCACTTGGATCACTCAATCTCACTTCGAATATGCAAAGAAGCAAGAGAGATGAGTGGGAGGAGAGTTGCTTAGTTCAAAGTGCTCAGAAGTATGTCAAAAGTCCAAGAGATAGAGCCTTGAGCCAGCCAACGAGTATTTATAGACGTATCCCTTCAAATATAGCCGTTAGGAACTTGAAACAGCCGAAGTCGCGCTGACCGGACGCGCCGATCGCACAATGCCTACGTTTGCGAAGCACTGACCGGACGCGCTCATCGAGCGGACCGGACGTGCTTGGCTCGACCGGACGCGCTAGTCCCGTAATGGACCGGACGTGCTGGTCAAACTTGAGCAGCGCTCTAACGAAACAGTGACCGGACGCGCTGCATGTCGCACCGGATGCCACAGAGCCCGCGTCTGGTTGGAGTTCAGTAAGCTCCCGGACGAACCGGACGCGTCCGGTCGACTGTGACCGGACGCGCTGCGCGTCCGATCAAAAAGCTGAAACACGCGCAGACGCTGAACACTGACCGGACGCGTCCGGTCAAACAGAGACCGCGTCCAGTCCAGCGTCTGGTCACCTCTGTGACCTCCGTTCGCCTCCGTTTCTTTTCTGACTTTCCGGTGTAGTGGAAAATAGTCGTTTCAACTCCTCGAAAACGCCTAAATCCCGCCTCGCAAGCTCGGCGGGAGGAAGAGAGGACCCCAAACCCTCTCTACTGCTCAAACTCCAACGCCATCGTAAAAGTGCTAACACCACCAAGTGATCACATCATGTGCAAGTGTGTTAGTATTTTCACAATCATTTTTCGAGGCGTTATTAGTTCTATCCAAATGCATATGATTATGAAATGCACACCTAGAGGCACTTAGGAGTTCAATAGCCGCATCATTCCTCTCTTTATAGTACGGATATCTATCTTATAATGTAACCACACACACTAGGTGTCTTGGTTACTAAAACACAACCCTTAAGCATATACCTTTGCCTTGATCACGTAGGGTTGCGTCCAAATCCAAGTGTGGCCATCATGATCACCATGTCCATCTTGCCACCAACCTTGAAATGTACTAATCCTCATATGCTACATACAACTTAGGCATAGGATTAGTACTTAGGCATTGTCACTAATTACCAACACCAAACATAGGACTTTCAGTGGAGGAGCGGTGGAGAGTGCGGTCACCGAGGTGGCGCGGGCCTGCGGCGGCGCTACGTGAGGTGAGTTTTTTTAATGGTTGGGGTGAGTATGAGTGGATAAGCACATAAGAATTACCGTCGGGGCGGTCCTTGGTGGGCTGGCGTAGACGGCCCACCATCGAGAGCGTCTAGCGCGGATGGACTCAATACACATAGAATTACCATACGAAGAAACTGTCATAATTTTTTTGAGGTGAATTTGGTGGTGGGACACTCAAAAATATGGAATTGGCCGTGGCACACCGCCAACTTCGATTTTGGCCGAGTGCCATTATAAAATCGGGTTCGTTTGTTGTGACACAATGCCCCATTAAAATATGAATTTCCATTGGTTTTGGAGAGAGAAGATAAGGGAAATGACACAATGCCCATTAAAATATGAATTTCCATTGGTTCGTTGCCTCTTGTGTGTTGAGAGTGAGCAAAGTCTTTAAAAATATGTTTAGTAGGTCGATCTTCCTTCTCCGGCACACCTTTATCTTTTTCTACAATCAATATTCCTGGTTTCTCAGATCAAGTTTTCATTAGGATCTTCCTAAAAATCTTTTCCTTTGTAACGCAAATTACTCTTTTCAGTTTCTCGCCTATTAATCAATCTCTACAAACTTCTCGGGAATTTATCCTGCTTTTGTTGAAACTTATTCCTATTTTTCTACAAGCATAACCTAATTTGTAGATGCTCCAAAATATCTTATCATGAGCTCCAAATACTTTATTTGGGTTCCTCATATTCTATAATGTCTCCGAGAATTTTTCCCCGAATTTTCGGAGGTTTCGGAGTATTTTTTCGCGGCTTAAAAAGCAATTCTAGACTTTTTTGGAATTATTTTAGTCACGAAATTAATTAATTCTGAAAATAATAAAATCTCTCATTTTACCTCAACACTCAAAGCCCATGATCTCAAAGGCCAATGCATTTATTTACTAATGGGCTTTTAATGATTATTTATGCCCATTAGTAAATGTGAAGGGTGCAACGTCAATTAGTACCATATTGTTAGTTGACATAGATGTGGGGAGTTGTCCTCCCTGTATATATATGTACCAACCCTTGGCCAAAGAGCAATTCCCTAGTTTGGGAATCTCTAATCTAATGCACGAAATTAGATTTTTCCTCCTTCTAGTACCTCGCCATTGCTCGAGGCGCTCGGCAGCCGCGACATGCCGTGCGTGATGTGCCACCAAAATCGTACATCTACTCAGCGATGGTTCTGGTTGCCTACTTGATGCCGGCGCCTCCGGTGCAAACTCTGGCGTCCGACCCGTTCCGAAGTTCATCATTGTCCTGGTCCGTTTCGACTTCATCGCTGCCGTTCTTTGGTAAGAAATCGCGCACGATGGTTCTCTCTATCTTATCTGTTCGCTTGTCCGGTTGCTGATCCTCTTGCTTTTGATCACGTACGCTAACCATGGAGACGATGTGCCATGCTGTACGATCAGTTTATCCGAAATCATCGTCATTGGATTTGGTGAGCCTCTTTGTGTGACGTCTCTACTATTCTTTTTAATTTGCAATTATACTTGCTCTGCTCTCGTTGCTTCAAATTTATGATTAGCCATCTGCGGATGCAAGGAGCTGCTGCTCTGCAGGAGAACTCGACGTTGCCCTTGCACATGTTCCAGCCACCGCCGCGCCCTTGCCGCGTCGAATTGCTTGCCAGAGGTGAGCACCGAAAGAGCTGCGACCTGTCCTATCTTTTCCCCTCGTGCATGCTTTGCTCCCAGCAGCATCCGCCATGGCCTGCCCTCTCACCCTGTGTCGCTTTGCCATGATTCATCAAGCAAGTTTTGTCTGCCATGCTCGGGTGAACCATCGTGATTGTGGATCAAAGAAGCAGAAGACGATGCATCTGGCCACGTGAAGACTAGCAAGCAACAGAGCAAGGGAGCAGAAGGTACTGCCGTAATTCAACCTGCTGTTGACGACGTGGAACAGCAAACAACTGCTACTGCTATGATCCATGGTTCGGCAAGTATGTCCCTTCCTTTTCAATTTTAACCACCGTGCCTTTTGGATAACTCCTAATACAAACTCTATAACTAATCCATGTGTTATCTTTTGACCATCCTAAATGCCGTACTTCATCTATGATATATTTTAAATATTTGTTTTGTTCTCTTCAAAATTAGTTTGTTCTCGTTGCACTAGTTTTATGTCACGATCTATGTATTAACATCCACAATGTCACGAGTATGTCATTCATCATAAATCATCATTCTCTATTTATTCCTCAACCAAGAAATTGTATTTTTCAGATACACCGCGAAGCTGCTCATGCTGCCATTTAGTCTCTATAGTTATATATGTTCATGTCCATCATATTTTAATTGCTTTAGCCCAGCTTCATATTTCTTTCTGCGTCGCATCTGAAATCATGTAGTCTACTGTATGACAACGACGTTTAAACATGCTTCATGTTTTCTAAATTTTTAGTTTAAATATTAGTTTGGACTAATCTCTGTTCACACTGCTTTCCAAATTAAAAATGACATAGAGATTAACAATCGTCTTTTTATGCGTCATGGTTTCCTAATTAAATAACAATAGTTAATTCGTTTTAACTCCGATTTGAGTCGTTCTAGTCGTGTTAGATTCGTGTCATCGCGCTCTACGCAGTGGTGCTATCATTTGTCATGTCACACAATTCTGAAAATTATTAACTTAAATACTAATTTAATTAATGATTATTTAATGCTTTGCTAATTAAAAGCTATCTAGTGATTCAAATCCGTTCTTGTCGTGTTGCGGTCGTGCTGACCAAAGCTACATGTTAGTAGGAACATTTAACCTATCCCACCTCATTGAATTTTATAAGTTAAATATTAATTTAATTTATGCTTGTGCAATTGAGTTTCTGATTAAAAGCAACACGGGTTTATACTTCAGTCTGTCCTAAATTAATGTTAATCTAATTAATATTAAACTAAACGTCTTTTGAATTATAAGATGCTTAGTTCAACTTTGAAACATAAGTGAGTTCGTTCAGTTGGCAAATGTTTTTCTATATACCGTTAAATATTAAATTGATTAATGTACTTGTATCTGTTTTATAATTAAAATTTGCTTAGTCTAAGTACGTTGCATATATGATAAACTTGTGTAGATAATTTCACATGCACTTTTCTTTTACAAAGTTAATGTTTAGTTTGATTAAATGATACATGCACGTATACAAATTAAAATACGGCTAGTTTTAACTTGGCTTTTGAATTAAAATATTATTTGACTAATTTGAGCTACTATTTCACATGGTCTTGTTTAATTAAAATGAATTAAGCATGTAGCCTTTTCTTTTCTATTGTAATACATAAAACTTCCGGTAGCCGCTACATCACTTCTTGTGTTCATTGTTAAATATTAATTCGATTAATGGGTACGTAACCAGTTTTCAATCTAGAAACAACATGGAGGTACATTTCGATTTTGTATATGTAAATAAATGTTAAAATAATTAGCTACTAGCGTAAACATATTTTAAATTTGTAAATTGATTAGGCTAGCACTTTGACGTGGGTTAGGATGCTCTCACAAAATTATTTCTTTTACAAATATAAAAGCATAACTTGCTTAATAAAATATTGTGTGGGAATATTTATAAAATATATAAACTTTGGTTAGTTTCAACTCGGCGTTGAGTCCAAATATGATTTGTCTAATCTGAACTAATTACTTTTCCATGATCTGGTTAGCTAAAATAAATCAAGCATATAGTGGTTCTTTTTATAATATAAATATTCCGATAGTCTTTTTCTTTTAACGACAGTTCCGTTATCGACGTTTCTTGTGTTCTCGTGACCGTAGCCGGTAGCTCTCTTTTAGTACGCTGTTTTCTCTTGTGTGGTATATTGTTCTTAGTTGTCCCTATTTATTTGCTTGTATACCTTGTGCTGGGTAGCTATGATCTACGAGTAGAAGAAAGACTATCCGTGAGCGCCAAAGATTCGAATATGAAGACCAGAAGCGGAGTGCCAGAAGTTGCAAATGGAAGATTAAGTGAGGCTTTTCAGAGCAAATTGCTTTAGGCATGAAGCAAGTTCTAAGGCAAGTATAGCATGGGATCTCCTTGTTGTCCTATTCACTTTAATCACATGAAATCATTTTGCATGTGTCTATCCTTGAATTGCTAATAAGGACTTCCTAGTTTTGATCCATACCTTGTCACCTATGGGATTTTGCATTGGGTAGCTTTTGCTAGCGCTAAACATAAACTATGATCTTATAATGTGATTAATGGAATATGCAACAACACTAAAAGATGATCTTTTATTCATAGTTAAAAGAGGTCTAGAGCATGCGGTTATATTTTGGTGCTCTAGTTTCTCTCCATAAGGACTCATCTGTGGACGAACATCCGGGATTGACAGTACAGCTGTGAGGGCTATATGACTCTAGCTCTAGTTGTTTGGAAGACCTTTTTTAGCTTGTTAGAGGTTATCTGAAAGGACGCCAATGGGGTGTTTCTCGGGATGGATGTAGTGTGGCTTCTGTCCTTATGTGTATAGGCTGCGGTTATGTGTCATATGGAAGGAGGACTCTACATTTGCAGGTTACAGAAACCTAGCGGCCCTAACTTGTTAGACGAACTTTTGAATGACTTTATATGATTTCCAGTGTTTTGGGGAGTCGCGAACCCATGCATTTGGAAGTCATGACTCACAGTGAAAGTGTACACCTCTGTGCAGAGTTTAATAAACTGGTATACTAGCCGTGCTCACGGATACGAGCGGTCTTGTACCTTCACAGAATAGATGAACATTTATTGGTTTAATATGTGTTTTACTATTCGTTATTCATCTTTACATCGATCATATGTTTATTGTGGGAATTATTGCAAACTTGATGCTACTCATATGATAAAATTGTGACAACTAAAAGCTAAGTGCAGTTGGACCGTGTCTTGCCTTTATTGAGCCTCATTACACCCCATGTTATATTTGTTGAGTACGGCATGTGCTCACCCTTGCTATTTTTCCCACACTCCAGTGTGTAGTAAGGTGTTGCTTAGAAGAAGGATAAAGGTGTAGTGGAGTTTTAGAAGTCTTTTAGAAGTGCTTGGCATATGGAGCCCCAGTCAGCCGTCCCTGAGAAGAATGGAGCCTGAAGTTTAATCATCATTTCGCGATACTCTGATGTAAGTGTTAATTTATAGCTATTTATACGATATATAATAACATTGTTTCTGATACTTTTTCATTCTGACATATGTGTGAACTTCCTGGACACACATATGGCTGACCTGGTTTTGTTCTTTAGAAAACCGGGTGTGACATATTAAGGGGAAAAAAAGAAGAAACAACCACCACTCATGAAGGTGATTCTACAATTGTTCTTCTGTGAATTGTTCGGGAAATCAATCACTATGAAAAAGTTCTTCATTTAAACTCCTTTTGCTTGTTTCAATAACATTCCTTTCATTTTCGTGCTTCTAATACTTCCGTATAACTTGGATGCTCTTGGAGTGACGAGCTCCAATTCACTAATTGCTGATATAGTAGAAGATTTCCGTCTTAGAGCAGATCAATGTAGATAAGGCACGTCATGCCAATTGACCAACTGACAACTACATAGATGTGAAATCTCAACTTTTCCCCTGCAAATATCTTTCTGTTGTGCTATTTATATTCATGCTGGGAAAATCTTAGCAATGCATGTATGGACACAATTGAAAATAGTGCAAAAGGCAATTCAGTACAGTAATGTTGGAGGTCACTCGATTCTTCTACTGCAAGTAATGTCGAGATTTTAAAACTTGTAGAGCACATTTTCGCACATTTGCGCGGACATGTGGGTTTTCTATATATGAACCAGAATCATGTGTGTTTGCCAACGAGTTGAGTTCAGCAAGATTTGTTACAGTTGTCAGCACCTCACTCTTGCTACTACTTCTTCTATTCTTTCAATATTGACCGGCCGGGTTTCAGAACATCAATGCAAGACCTGCTTAACACTAGCTAGGTGGATTTTTTTTATTCACGTCACATGCAAGGTTTATCCGTGCCACTACTCGAATGCTGCAAAAAGAATCAGTTCCTGCAATCCTGCTGTGATGTGAAGATGGCGAAACAAGGAGTGCTAGAGAAAGAGAGCTGATCTCACTGACGCATGTATGTATAAGGCATGAACTCAGGAATTAGCAAGCATGGCGACCTTGGTTACAGATGAGGTGATGATGATCTAGGAACCTTAGAGGAGGCTACAGAGAGAGGGAAAGCACTTGTGATTACATTACAGAACATCTCCTCCCACACCCACAGAGACAGAGCTAGCCCCAAAAAGACAGCATCATGAGAAGAGGGACGGCGAGCTGCACCGCCCTAAGCTGAAGCCGCAGGGTGCCCATCCCCACGTCGTCCTGCAAATGCAAATTAAAAGTGTCGTCGTCACCAATGGTGAAAAAGAAGTCAGATCAGGCCAAGGTGCAGGAAAGCGAAAAAGCTCGGTAGATGCAAAGCAGCAGCAATGGAAAAGCAAAGCTTGCAAAGACGGGAGAAAAGCTCGACGAAAGGTACAAACTAAAGTAAACAGAGGCCGTAATGCCTCCAAAACGACTGCCCCCAAGAAAACGCTGGTGCTTGTGATTGAGAAAGAAAGAAAAATGGTTACCCGGAGTTGCTGTCCGGGAGTGGGCATGGGCAGGACGGTGGCGGAGTCCGTGACGCCGGCCGGGAGCGGCACGGCGGGGCTGCTGCTGATGAAGTCGGCGCTGGTCGCCGCGGCCGGCGCCTGAGCGGTCGCGCTGCGGTCGGCCGACGAGGGCGCGCCCGCGCCCGTGCTCCGGCGCTCGGACGGCAGCCTTGGCGTGCCGTCTTCATCGTCGTCGCCGCCGCCGTCCGAGCCGGGCACCGGCGCGGGCGCGGGGCCGAGCGGCGCGGGACGCGGCGAGTAGTCCGGGACGACGACGGTCATGGGCACCTTCTCCTCGCGTCCGCCGCCGCGATGCTGAAAAATAGCACCGACGGGTAAGACCCTTAGAAAGCTGATGGAAACCAGCACCGAACCGAAGAATGCCGTGCCCGTGGGGCAATGCAGCGCTGGTGCGCACGCCGACGGAAACTTACCTGAGGAAGGCGCGCGCTGGTGCGCACACCGAAGAAGAAGGCGCGCGACGTCGGCGGCTGCGTGAGGAGGCAGCAGAGCGCCAGCGCCAGGAGGGGCAAGCGCGGCCATCCTCCCATTGCTCCACCTCCGCCTGTGGCTGGGCTGCGCGTGCTACTGGGCCTCTCGGCTCTCGCTGCCACCAGCAATGCCAGTGCCACTACGCAGGCCGCAGGGCGTGCTCTGAGTCTGAGTCTGACGCTATTTGGTGTGGCCCGTGGCCGTTTGAGGCCCCAAGCTTCGGGTGGGGCGCGCTGGCGCTGCAGCCGTGGCAGTGCCCCGGTCGCTGCAGCGTGCAAAGCGAAGGAGAGGAGCAAAGACCAGTGGCCAGTAGTGCCGTGCTGTGCAAACGTATAAAAGGCTGCGACAAAGCGGGCACCTTTCGCCAACTTTCTCGGGCCAGGCGCCACGGCGAAGAAATACCATCCACCGAGCCGGATTAGTGCTAGACTAGCAAGTAGCAACACTCCATTAGCAGCTGATTGCTCGCACTAATTGCCGTGTAAATTGGGAGCTGGCACTGGTTGGTAATCTTTGCAACTTCTGTGTGTGAGCATGCGTTCGGGTGAAGTGGAATACGGCTGGTACCTGGCGGATGGTGGTGTCGGATCCGGCCGGCCGGGCGCGCGGAGGCCGGAGCGAGAGCGTGAGACTTTGCGGGACTCGGGGTGCCTTTTGGGGCCGATAATTGTTGCATCAATGGGTGGCACGGCCACCGGGGCACGTGCACTCCAGTATGGGGGTGCCGATTGCCATGGGGGGTCAAAGCAAAGCAAGGACAGCAGCGACCTGGCACGGTGACACGAGCGATGGTCAAATCCTCCTCGCTCCATTTTCTATTCACTCATGTTGCTCAACTTTGTTGCATTGCTGGCGGCCTTCTCCAGCGCGACGGCGCCGCATCCGCCCCCTATCACGCGCTGCTCCGTGCTCCTCTCCCCCACTCCGCGCCGCACAGCGTGGCCGCCCACCCAACTTTACCGTGCCATGTCATGCTCTGTCCTCTGCCGCACCTAGGCTAGGCGGCCACGAGAGGGGGGCGTCGCTGGCCGGGCCTAGGCCAAGCGCAGGCGCAGCTGGCCGCTGCCTGGCCACACCACCATCCTCGGTCGTCGGCTGGCTAGAACCGGCCGTCGCCCTGCTCTGCGCTACGTCATACGGAAGAAGGGTGAAAACATATGTTGCAAACCTATGTTTCAAGTGCTTCAGATGTTTCACAGGTATATTGCAAGTGTTTCATGTGGATGTTGCAAAAGTAGATCGGGATGTTGCATATGTTGCAAGTGTTTCGGAGGTATGTTGCAAGCGTTTATTCAAAATGTTTCATCTATTTTTCAGATGTATGTTTTGCAAGCATTTTTATTTGGATGTTGCAAATGTTTTACACATATTGCAAGAGTATGTTCCAATGATTTTAGTTGTTTTAGTCTTATGTTGCATTAAGTGTTTTATGTTGCAAGTTGCAAGTGTTTTATTTAGATCACGCACATGTTTTATAATTATGTTTTAACTGTACGTTCTAAATGTTTCATCTCTTTTAGACGTACTCCTTTCGTCTAGGAAAATATGCAATTCTAGCATAGTACCATGTTTTAATATGTTATGTTTGACCAATTATAGATAAAAAACTATAAATATTTATAACATCAAATAAATATTATTAGATTAGTTACGAAATATATTTTCATATTAAATTAATTTAGAGTCATAAATATGAATATTATTTACTAAAAACTAGGTCAAACGTGAATAACTTTATCTAACACGCAACCCATAGTTGCATGTTTTCTTAGACAAAAGGAGTATGTTACATTCAAGTGCTTCATGTTGTAAGTGTTTCATGTTGCAGATGTCTATTCAGAGAGTCATGGGGGCATGCCCCGGGAACTGGGGGATGGGGCACGGCGAGTCGGGTGCCCATGGATGAGGTGTGCTGGGGGCCAACGGTCGGAGCACGTGGCGTGCCTAGGGTCCTGCGGACAGAGGCGTGCTCGTCCTCATCTTGGTTCCCGAGTCCCACCCGTGCGGAGAGAGGGGAGCAGTGTTGCTGGGAAGGAGCCACGGGGGTAGCGACAAGGGCGGGGTGCACGTGCGGGGTGTTGCTAGGTGGACGGGGGCAGGGTCTGAACGCGCACGTCTGTCCGGACATCCTGGCGCTAGTAACACCCTTATAATTTTCTTTAACTAGTCATAAACGTTAAACATTCATATTTAATACCTACAAGTAATAAAAATTACTTTTATACTTTTTAGTGTCTTTTTGTTCATCTTTTACAACATAATATGCATATATGTACTCTGCAATTTTCATTCAGTTGCCATAATCATATCAAGGACTAGCTGATATGTTGTTCCATCCATATTTATAGTTTTTTTTGTTCCATTTTAATGTCATCGCCATATATCTTCATGAATTTATATTTAGATTCTTCTTCAAATGATATTTTATTAGTTGCCGTACTTTTTATCCTTTTACAAGATCCGGTACAGACGTAGACGATTTTATACACATGAGCGTATACTTATCCCTATGAAAGTACGCGGGCACACACACCCTATCTTTGTAAGCACTTTCAAAGAATTGAGTTGGACCGAAAAATCTCGAGATTATGCCTCGCTGTCGACAGGTATCTCACCTACCACTGCATCTTTAAATCCTAGAAAAAAACTAGGAAAATACGAATACACAAGTCAAGGACTTGAACCTGGTGGATTGATTCCACCATAAAGAACCTAACCATCTTAAGTCCCTGTTTGGCAGAGCTCTCAGAGTGCTGAATCAGTAGGAGCTCTACCAAATAATTTTTAAGAAAGAAATGATTCTCTGAAATGAACTAAGAGGCTGAGAGCTGAAAAAAGTAGCTTCTTTTGATTCTGTGAAATGATTCTCCATTATTGTTTTGAGAATTTATGCTAAAGAATCAAAGAGAATCACTTTCAGATACATAATCATTTTTCTCTTAGAATCAGTTTCCATACAGAATCAAAATCAGATGGAACTTTACCAAACAGGCCTTAACTTTGTTGTTATTTTTTTATTGTTATTGTCGTCATCGTCGTCTTTGTTGTATATACTTGCAACAACCCCACACAGGGAGACAAATGTGCAGTGGCAAACCCAACCAAAAATTTCATGTAGGATAAGCTGCCACATACATATATGAACTGTACCGATGTTCCGGTCTAGCTATGTACGTACTACCATACATCAAACAATTAAAACAAAAAAAGCATAGACAACTTGTCGTCAAAATAAATTTAGTAAGTGGTGACTGAGTGAACATGAAATAAGAATGTTGAACACAGTAGGAAAATGTACCAATCCTAGTGGATGTGGCTATAAATACCCTAGGTCTTCTTGTCCTTTAGACTCAGCAACATTACCACTTTCAGAAGTGCTTGGATTTGAGTTACTATCACTTACCAAATTTCTACTAGTAGAGAAGCATTTCAAATTTGCATAACCATTGAATTGAATTCACTACTCAGTGAAAAAAAATCTATTCACGTCGGAAATGAGAGATATTTTGTTTCTCCATACAGAATTAGTTAATCTCTATCTATTTAATTTGATAAGGATGGACTCACAGAAGGGTATGTTGTAGTGGATAGGATAAAACTAGAATCACTCGGAGATCACTCAACAAGATCAACTAGCACCGGAGATTACTCTATGGGTTTCTCAAAGAAGAGCCATACTCAATTCTCATATCATATCAATATCAGCTCCCCTCAAATGATGGACTACATGGTTTATTTATACTAAGAATAACCTTCCTAGTTGGATGTGAATAAAAGCATACAAAACAAGTAAAAAATCATATTGGTGGAGAAATTGAAGAGTCCTCGGTTTCTCCCACAGCCACAAAACAGCCTGTGCAGCTTCCACTAAAATATAATGGTCATAACTCCTAGCTCGGAAGTTCAAAAGATGCATCGTTTGTTGCGTTGGAAACTAGACTCTTATATCTTTCCAATGATATAGCATATGAATGATGAAACCATAAATGTTAATACCAGCAAACCACAAAATATAAGAGTAATTCTGCATGCATCCTAGGGCCTTATCGTATTTGACAAACCACAAATTTACAATGGATTAATTAATGGCAATACCTAGTTTTCTTATACAGTTCTTACTAAATGGAGTTGGCGCTGCTAGCCTACTCGCAATGCCTCTATTGGACCCAATGCACCGCACAATGTGCACAACCACTACGCGCCTGCGCCGTGGGCGGACAACGCTAGTGGGGAGCTACGGCTGACCTGCTGTCATTGTCGCCTACCCACCGGCTGCACGCAGCCACCACGTAGACGTAGGAGAGGGAGGGCTAGAGCTCGGACGGGGAGCCAAAGCCTAGGGATGGAGGGGTCGATGAGGGCTTAGTAGCCATGTTCCTGGAAGGGAACGTGAACGTGGAACGAAAACGGGAACTTAGAGCAGTAGTTTATAACGTGGGAACATTTGAATGTTCCCGGAACCAGTGGCGGACCTAGGATTTTAGCATAGGGTATGCCGCCAAAAATTTTTTGTTATGCAATTCGGTAAACCATTTACAATTCGGTAAAACCATATTCAAATTCGGTACAACCAAATACGTTAAATAACATGATAAGACTTAAATTCAATGATTAAGCTAGAAACGACGACAAATTTCGATATAAATTGTTTAAATGAAATGCAAATAGTTCGAAATGTAGCTATAGAAGAGACTTACAATATTACTTGTTTATCCGCCGCCTCAGTGACATGAATATGAATCATATGATGGACTAATGACCGGGTACCAATTATTCGTCTGTTGCTATTGAATGAATCACGAAGTGGAATAAAAAATCACTCACACATAAATAATAATTAAAAATATTTAAGTACACAAGTAAGAAGAAGAATATAAGAATAAGATTAATCTTAAACCTGCCGGCAGTGGCCGCTGTGCCGAAGTCGCCGCTGGCACCTGACACAGTGCCAGTGGATCGTGAATCGTGATCGTAGGAGAAGCCGCCGCCGTGCCGAAATCGTCGCTGGCAGTGGCAGGCGGGCCGTTGGGCGTAGCCGCGTAGGCCTTCGGCAGTTCAGCGTCCTGCTTCGCCGTCGCCGCGGAGAGAGCGAGCGACAGGCATTGGAGCCGCGCCTTGGCGGGCGGACGGCGTGGGCGCGTCCCGGCGTCCGGCGTCCGCGCGTGGCCGTGGCGGCGTCGGCGTTCCGGATGCGACCCAGCGCGGAGCCGCAGGCGGTTCCAATTCCTATTGAGATTCGAGACGACGAGAGACGAGAGGCGTGCGAGGAGTTACTGCGCGATGCCGCAGAAGCCGAACCGGGTGGCGTCGGGCGTGTACTAGGTACGTTTTTTCTTTTTTTTTACCAAAAAAATTATATTTTGTTACACTTACACCTGGACCCCAGGGTATGCCGGGGACCACCCGGCATACCCTGTGGGTCCGCCCCTGCCCGGAACAAGGAACGTGGCTACGTGTCCATGTTTTTGGCTGCTCAGGTCGAGGGGAAGCACCGGGAGTCTGAGGCCCAGGAAGACGGGAGAAGGTGAGGTGGAGGGAGAGCCTGCACGGACGCAGCGACCGTCGAGGGCCAAGGGCGAGTTGCTGCTGCTGAGCCTGCCCGCTGCTGTCGCCGAGGCCCTGAGTGGAGTTGTGTGGTCTGCTTGCCCTATGATCTAAGGCCTGCCTAACTAATGGGCCTGGCCAGCCAGATGGTCCACACACCCCAAGCCCCCAACTCCCAACCAGAATCCTACCTAGCGTACTGTCTTCAACCTTCGCACAATCGGTCAGACTGTCACCAGTCGGGACTCTAGCTCCATGGCCACGGGATGAGGGGCAGTATAAGGGTTCCGGCTGGAGGGCGGGAGGGGAGGTCATAGGGCAGTCGCCCTACCTCGTTCCATAGGTCGGTCTATCTCTGAATGTGGAAGTAATATATAACACTACCATATTTCCTTGATGCAGGTTGGTATCTATATTTATTGTACTCATCAAGAAATGCATGCATATCTTTTGTACATTTTCATGAGCTAACACAATGATATAACATTTGTTTCCAAGGTTTTATACTATTCGTTACCGAGTTTGATGAAGCCATCACTGCCACCGAGGACACCTATCTAAGAGCACTTGAGAGCAACTCCAGCAGGTCTACACAAAAGTAGTGGCAATCATTAAGTTATCTACAAAAAGAATTAATTTTTTTGCTAAAATTTTAAGGTGTGAACGCAAGCTTTTTGAATTGTAGGTTCAACTTTTGATATAGAACTAACTGATAGTTACAATAGTTTTGTTATTATCGGATCACATTGGATGAAGTCGGACAGAGGAGCAATTGGATTGGACATTAATCATTTTGTACGAGGATAAGCTTGGATTTGGATTTTTTTCTTAGATTTATCCATATTGATTTGGATGCTAATACGTTGCCACCTCCAAGAGACAATACGAAAAGGACAAAGACGTGCTTAGCTTGAATTAGTATCACAAGTGTTTCATTGCAAGAGTGTAATCATTGCCATCTCTCATAATTAATTTCCCCTTTTATACTGTCAAATGTCATCCATCCTCATTTCGACATTTCCCCTTCTATGTTGTTATCCATCCTGACCACAACATTCGGGTCTAGCAGCATGGAGAAGTTGGGGCGCCGGTGGGGATAGCAGCTCGGTGGGCAGCAGATACAGCATTTGACCTCTGGCAGCTGTCCCACCCGATCAAAAACCCTGAAACTTCAGTGCACAAGCAGCAGTGGTGGCAGCCGCCGGAGCCGGAGTGGATAAAGTATAATGCTGATGCCACCTTCCAAGCCGGAAACGGGAGTGCGGCGTCGGGGGTGGTTCTACGAGACCACGATGGGAGAACGTGTGGAGGCACAGCAAGATGGTACGACCATTGTCTCAATGCACTGACTGCAGAAGCAATGGCCTGCTGTATGCAAAGGAGCGAGGTGTGCGGAAGGTGAAGATGGAGTCGGATTGCCAGGTCTGGTGCGCTTATGGTCAGAATGTGCAAGTCAAAAATCCGAAATCGCCGCCTTACTGCAACGAATGGAAGACCTTAGCCGGAGCTTCGCAGCTCTCGTTTTGATGTTCATACCTAGAAACTGTAATAGGTTAGCTCATGAATGTGCTCGTCTAGTATCCGATGAACACCGACGGGTGGAGTGGCTTATAACTCCACCTGGTGGTGTCTCCCCCCCCCCCCCCCCCCCCCCCCCCCCCCCCAAAAAAAAAGGGAAAAAAACATTCGGATCTAGTTGCAAGTGAAGAGTCTCTCTCCGAGGACACAGCCAAGATAGAAAATCGTCAGATCTTGGACGCACTCACGCACGCCGTTCTCTCTTCATCGCCACAAAAGAGTTGATGGACCGACAATTGTATCGCATCGCATGATTGAGCTGTCGATGTCCCTCGAAAAAGAATCCTTTCGTGTTTTGTTTATGACAAGTGATCACTGACAAAAAGGTCCTTTTATTTTGTTTGTCACTTGTTTACGTCCACTTTCAGCCGTGCGCCAAGATCAGGCACGCACATCGTGACATCGATGATGCCCAAAGTAGCGTACCGCCGCCGCCACCTGCAGCGGTGACGGTGAGCATAGTAGTACGTCCTACCTGGTCCACGTACGAGCTACCGGGCAGCCGTCGAGGGCCACGCGCTCAGCCGTCGAGGGCTCAGGATCGATCCATGGCTAGTGGCGGCAACGCGGCGGCGGCGGCCGCCAAGGACGTGGGCGCGGAGGTCGTCATCGTGGGCGGCGGCATCGCGGGGCTAGCGACGGCGCTGGCGCTCCGGCGGGCGGGCGCTGCGGCGCGCGGCGTGCTGGTGCTGGAGCGCCACGCGGGGCTGCGCGCCACCGGCGCCGCGCTCACCATCTTCCCCAACGGCTGGTTCGCGCTCCGCGCGCTCGGCGTCGCGCACAAGCTCGCCTCCCGCTACGACGCCTACGAAACGTGCGTGCGTCGCGCGCCGAGCTGAAGCCAAACTCAATTCGAGCTCGATTCGCCGTGCTTGCTCTCGACTGACCTGCTGAATCGCATGGCTGTGAGCGCAGATCCAAGGTGACGAATCTTGAGACGGGGGCGACGCAGGTGTTTCGCTTTGCCGGGAACAAGAACAAGTGAGTCCATCCATTCCTGCGAATTCCAATTCTTGGCCAGCCAGTCACGCAGCCCAGAAATTCGTAGGATTCTGTGTGGTTTTGGTTTCAAACGGCAACTTTTTATCTGATCCCATGATCATCCATCCACCTGTTGTTTGACTGAACTGAAATTTTTGAGAAAAGGGGTGAACAAGTCAGAGTGAGGGCGGTTTACAGGAAGGCGCTGCTGGAGGCGCTCGCGGAGGAGCTGCCGCCGGGCACCGTCCGCTTCTCGTCCAAGCTCGTCTCCATCGACACCGAGCGTGCAGCCGGCGACTCGTGGGAGACCGTCGTCCTTGGATTGGACGACGGCACGGTGATCCGAGCCAAGGTACACCTATGCAGGGTTCGCAATACTCGACAGACACGAAAGAAGTGTACTACTTGCAGTGGTGTTCCAAATGAAACGAGGTATGATTCTTAGTTCTCTTGCCCACGCGCGTTATCAGGTCTTGATCGGGTGCGACGGCGTGCACTCGGTGGTGGCGCGGTGGCTGGGCCTGTCGGAGCCGGCGAGCTCGGGCCGCTCTGCCGTCCGCGGGCTCTCCGTCTTCCCTGACGGGCACGGCATAAAGCGGGAGCTCCGGCAGTTCCTCTCGGAGGGTCTCAGAGCCGGCATGGTGCCCATCAGCGACACCGATGTCTACTGGTTCCTCGTCAACAACACCGTCCCTGCAGGCAAGTGAAGTCACTGTGCATGCCAGTATGCCACCCTTCAGTTCGAGTCCTTCAGAGCTCAGCTCAGACGCGCGTGCTGGTGCTTCCTGCATTTGCAGAGAAAGAAGCCGCCAGAGACACGGTGAAGACCCTGCGCGAGGTGACGGACAACCTGGCCGGGCACATGCCGGCGGAATACCTGGACGTGGTGCGTCGCTCCGACCACGGCAACCTCTCGTGGGCGCCGCTCCTGTACCGGAACCCGGTGTCCGTGCTCCTGGGCGCGGCGGCGCGCGGGCCCGTGACGGTGGCCGGCGACGCGTTCCACCCCATGACGCCCGACATGGCGCAGGGCGGGTGCTCCGCGCTGGAGGACGCGGTGGTGCTCGCCTGGGCGCTGTCGAGCGCGGCGACGCCCGCCGAGGGCGTGGCCGCGTACGTGGCGCGCCGGCGGTGGCGCGCCGCCTGGCTGGTCGCCGGGGCCTACCTGTCCGGGTGGGTCCAGCAGGGCGGGACCGGCGTCCGCGGCGTGCGCGGGTGGATGGTGAAGGCGTTCCGGGACTGGATCTTCTACAGGTTCGTGTTCCCCAGGCTCGCCGACACCATGTGGTTCGACTGCGGCGACCTCACGCCGCCGCCACCGCCCACGATCGGCAAGAGCCACCACACCGAGTGAACTCCGAACCGCGTGTCAGTATCACCTGCAGGATCAGGATCAGGATCCAGGGCTCCAGGCCTATGATAGCACGTGTCCCGTGATGCGTGTTTTTTTTTTTTATTTTTTGCGACGATGCGTGTTTGTAAGCTGTGCAAGATTTTACAATGTTTCAGGTTGTGCATGTGCTCAAAAAGGGCGTGTATGTTTTTGGAGTGACGTGTATATAGGAGATACATATACGTATACTTGTGATGGTCATGCACTAGTGTAGAAGGTTTGCAACAAGACGCTATGCGTCTGGGATTCCTTGTTTGTTTGTGTGGTCAGCAAGGGATACTTCTCCTGTGCAAGCAAGCATAATGCATTTCCAATGTGGCTACCCGAAATTAGTCATACAAGCAAACATACTAACGCACCTGACTCCGTGTTATTTTTGGTGTTCTAACTCGTACGAACACAAATCAACTTTAGAAAAATCATAACTCTTCTATACGATCCCGGATGAAGATGATTTGTGCATGAAAATTGTAGATCTCGATGAGATCTACAACTTTCTAGATTTGAGTTTTTCATTTGAGAACGTTAAAATGCTCAAATAAATAACATAAAATTTCAGCAGCATAATAATCAGTACTGGTGCTCGTCGCATTAGAAAAATAATATTTTTTCTATATGGAGTTAATTGAAGATACTTTATATATCAAACTTTTTCTCTCAATGAGATTAACAACTTTATAGTTTGAGTTTTTACATTTGAGATCGTTAAGATGCTTGAGAAAATAATATAAAGTTTCAGCAGCATATTAATCATGCTCCAAAGCTCGTCACCTCTCGAAAATTATATTTTTTTCAAAGGTGTCAAATGAAGACACTTTTTATTGTAGCTATCGATGAGAGCTACAAGTTTTTGTTTTGGAGTTTTTCATTTGAGATCGTTAACATGCTCAAGAAAATAATACAAAATTTAAAGGGCATATTAATCGCGTATAACGTTGAATAAACTCTTCCCAGATTGCGCTCAAAACTTATCTTTTTAGAATAATCATATCTATCCATATAACGTTGAATAAATGTTTTTATAACATATGAAATAAGAAATATATGATTTTTTTCTAAAAAATTTGTACAAGATTTATATGCCCCTTAAATTTTGTATTATTTTCTTCAACATTTTAACAACTTCAAAACTAAAGACTTGTAAATCCCATCAATAGCTACAACATTGATATAAAAAGTATCTTCATTTGTCACCTTTCAAGAAAAATATAATTTTTATGAGGCGACAAGCCCCGATGCACGATTAATATACTGCTGAAATTTTATATTATTTTATCGAGCATCTTAACAACCTCAAATATAAAAACTTAAAACTAGAAAGTTGTAAATCTCATTGAGAACTTCAACTTTGATATAAAAATTATCTTCATTTGAAACCATATAAAAAATATTATTTTTCTAATACGACAAACCCTATTACGCCTGTTATTATGCTACTGAAATTTTATATTATTTTTTTAGGCATCTTAACGTTCTCAAATGTAAAAGCTTAAAACTAGATAATTGTAGATCTCGTCGAGATCTACAATTTTCATATAAAAGGCATCTACATTCGAAATTGTATCGAAGAGTTACGATTTTTTTTAAGTTGAGTTTTATGATGCCATTCCCGGTGGTGCGAGGCGTGACAAGGTTTTTTCACGTAGAAACGCCGTCTAGCATGGTAGATCCTGCCGTGCCAAGCCGCCAACGCATACGGCGCGACAGCGTTATTTTGTCATACCAGCCGGACTGGCACGACAAAAAAGTTAGATCTGCGAATTTTTTTAAGACATGGTTATTATTAAAATATTAAATAAAAAATGATTAAAAATATAAAAAATCCTGCTTTCTTAAGGCCTGGTAGTGTTATGTTCCACTTTCTCTAGCAGTAGCAGTCCTCCACTGACCACTGCCTGAACCGCGGAGGAGAAGGCAAATGTTCTACAGAGATATGGCGGCGTGTTTATCCTTTTTCACGTGAGGCGCTGCAGGTACATCCGCATGGACCTCATTGCACCCAATCCAATTTCCGTGAACAAGCAACACCGACGGCGACATCAAGAAACCCAGTGCCGGCACAGGCCACAGGCCACAGCCATCACCATCAGAAGTTCAGAGCCGAAGCTATTTCCGGCAACCCCCGCGGCCCCCACCACTAGCAGAGAATCTATCTTGAGTCCCGGTTCCTAACCCCTTTTAATCCCGGTTTTGAAATCGGGACTAAAGGTGTTTGTTAGGTAAAAAAAGATGTATCTGTGGAGATTCGAATCTAAAACCTCCCACTTCAGCCCTTGCACGAGCGTGTTGTCATCTCAACTCTCACCACACATCTGACTTAGATAAGATACGCTCTCCTTTTAAATTCACTCGGGGGACACCTTTAATCCCGGTTTGAGACACAAACCGGGACTAAAGGTATCTTTAGTCCGGGTTCGTGTCTAAAACCGGGACTAAAAGTGTGACTTTTAGTCCGGATTCGTGTCTCAAACCGGGACTAAAAGTTTCTCGCACTGACATGCTTTGGTAAACCGGGACTAAAGGTCCAGTCATCTTTTTAGTCCGGGTCTGAGTTACCAATTAGGACTAAATATCGTTTTATCCCGTGCGCAGATTTCGCCGAGACTATTGCAAATTTTAGACATCGACCAAAGGCCTATTCTCTAGTAGTGCAAGCCTAAAACCACAGGTTCACAGCCAGACACTGATCCAGTTCCTTCTCCTTCCACGCGACGGTACGGTGTGGCGTACAAGAGTAGGCCATGAGAGTACACGGCTGATAAGGACGCCCCGGGCTGCAAAACAAGATCTTCTTCAGCTGCAGTGCACTAATGGTTCGGTATAAAGCCTGGCTCGGGCGAGCTGAACTCTAAGCCAGGGCAAGAATCTGCATGAGTCAAACAGTGTTGCAAAGGATCAAGAAGCTGAAAGGGTTGAAAGACTTCTGTACTGTACTGGGGTCTGAAGAATTGAATCTGTCCATTGTTGGAACTTGGAAGGTGAGATACAATCTACAGACACCTGAAGCCTTAGGGGTGTTTGGTTGGAGGAGTTAAAGTTTAACAAACACTGTAGAACTTTCGTCTTATTTGACAAAAAGTTTCCAATCTTGGATTAATTAGACTTAATAGATTCGTCTCGTAAATTACTCCTAATCTATGCCGACATGCATGCAATTAGTCTATATTTAGTACTCCATGCATTTGAGGGAACATTGATGTGATGGGAGTTAAACTTTAACTCATGCAAACCAAACATGCCCTTATGTTTCCAGTGTTACCCACTTGGACTTCTTAAGCTTAAGCTGACTTTTATTTTATTTTATTTGCTTTGCAGCAGAAGGGATGGGAATGTCGGTGCACGCTACAGAATCGTTCGACATAGAGGAAGAGTACAAGAACACACTGCGAACACAGTCCAACGCGTGCTTCCTGTCAAAGGAGCAGCGGCCAGAGGAAGAAATGGAGCTGTTTCTCGACACGCAGCAGGACTTCTTCACATCTCTGATGCTTCAGAACACGATGATGAGGCGCCGCGGCGCAGCTCCTTCAGAGATGGAGCTCGCGTTGGCAGATTACTTCGACGCCAGCACTGAGGCATTGGAGATGTGCAGGCAGCTGCTCAGGAACGTAAAGAGCACCCAAAGCAACTACCGATCCATGGACAGGTTCCTTGCGGCCATGGCAGACGGCACGGCAAGCACTAGTTCATGCGCTCCCCTTACAGTTGCAGATGAGGAACCGTCGTTCCCTGTCAGGAGCAACCCTTTCTGTACCACGACGCGAAGCAACTTCAGGCAGATCCACGACAGGTGCTCCTCCATACTCCAGAGCATCAGATCAAGCCACGGGAGAGTGGCCAGGAAGCTCAGGATCGTCAAGGCTGTCAAGAAGCTCTTGAGGACGCTCCTCGTCATAGCGAGCGTCGCGGCCGCGGCGGCCGCCATCGGTGCTGGGCCGTACCTCCTGTTCTTGATCGGCCTCCTGATCGGGCCGGCGGCGGCCGCGGGGCTCTGCCAGATTGCGCTCAAGAGGCGGCCGCTCACGGCGACGGCGACGAAGGAGCGGTCCGGCGGCAAAACCACAACGGCCCTGTCCCTCCTCCAGGACCGGCTCGACACCGCGGCGAAGGGCACTTACGTACTCGGCAGAGATCTCGACACGTTGAACCAACTCGTGGCGCGCCTCTCCGACGGCATCGAGCGGGAGAACGCCATGGCATGGCGGTGCGTGGAGGCAGCGAGCGATAGGTGCCCGGCAGCGGTGCTGGAGATGGTGAGCGAGCTGAGGAGGAGCTGCTTGGCCTCCGGGAGGCTCGCCGAGGAGCTAGAGGAGCACGTGTGCCTTTGCCTTGCCACCATACATAAGGCTAGGGTTTTGGTGATCCATGAGATCTCCAAGAAAGCATAACATTCACAGAGAACAGTAACTGGAGCGCTAAGAATGCGCCGATTCTATGAGCCATATGGAGTTTCATATTTAGTCCCACATCTTCATACAAACTCTAAAAATAGTTTCATCCAAGAGTGATTCATAACTTTTTGATATGAATTTTGATGAAGACAAACTTTGTATCAAAATTGTGGCTCTTGACACGATTTAAACCTTTGTAGTTGAGAAGTTTTTGGTTTGAAATTGTTTAGAGTCCCAAAATATTATTTTAAGTTCATAGTTTTGAAATTTGAATTTTTCAAACAACATCGAATGTTGACATGGTCTATACCAAAGTTGTAGTTCTCAATGCAGTCTACAACTTCATAGTTGCAATTTTTTTATTTCAAGCCATTAAGTTCATAGATTTTGAAATTAAAAATTTAAAATTTCTAAATGATCTTGAATGTTCACATAGTTGACACCTAAGTTGTAGTGGCCGACCTAATCGATCTACATGTTTGCTGTTGATAATTTTTTGATTTGATGTTTTTAGTGTCTCAAATATTTGTTTTAAATTCACATATTTTGATATTCAAAGTTTTTGAATTTTTCAAACAATCTTGGATGGAGAGACATATTATACCAAAGTTGTAGGGCTTGAAAAGATTTAAAACTTTGTAGTTGAAACATTTTTTATTTGAGTTTATTTAGCAGCCAAAATGTTAAATACAAGATTACAAAATATTTATATAAAAAGACAAAATCCTATATATACTCATAAGTGAGTGAGTGGTGTAGTGGTAGGGAGATGCTAGCCCTGTGTTGGTTTTCACTTGACACCATTTTAAATGCTTTAAGTATAACGTACATATGTAGTTGTTTTTCTGTTTTCTTTCTTTTTTAAAATGATTTTTTTAGAAGGAAAGGATACCCCTGCTTTATTATATTTCAAAATCAAAACATTCACCATGTTGCGTTTTGGCACGCCCGCCCAACAAACAGGACTTAAGGCTGGAACTCATACATAGCGTCTAAACTCTCAATATCACTACGGGTATATTCAGCATCCCATTAGGCCGAGCCAGAGCTGCATCGATTAAGCCCAAACGCCGAGCTTGTGTCCTGTTAACGAACTTGTGTCCTCCATCCTCCACTGCAGTTGAGGCTGAGAGTTTGCCTTGATTTCCAGTTGACTTGCAAAGTGCGCCACTTGTTGCTCCACGTCCTGTTTCTTCAGCATCCCGATCTGCCAAAGCACCTTTCTCATCCCCGTCCATTTAACACCCTGGAAACAAATCTCGTTTCTTAGTTTCCATACAGACCATAGAACTGACAATGAGATAATTAATAACTTTGTGACGTTTGTTAGCAACCCAGAACCGAGCAATGGATTCAGAATCCGTTCCTAGTCTCTGTCCCAGCAACTCTGAGACAATTAACCAGACATTGCTGACCATACACCATTCAAAGAATAGGTGTGCTATAGATTCAGGTTCATTGCAGAAAGACCGGTAGGATCACTTACGCCTTGTTCGCTTGGCTGATAAGCTATAGCTGAAAGTATTGTTCGTTGATTTGTTGTGAGAGAAAAACACTGCTGAATGGCTGACTGATTTGGCTGATAAGCTCAAGCGAACAAGGCGGTACATCCCTGTGCTTAGCCTAGTTATCTCTAGTTAAGAGTCTATTATTAGATAAAAGCCTTACAATATACTTCCTTTTTGCAGGCTACCTTCAGCTGCGGTTTTGGGCATTGCTACAGCATGATGATGCTAGGGAGAAGATCTGGTTGGCGAGCAAATCTTTGGTGGTGGTAGCTCGCTCTGGATATCTTCGCTAAAAATGAATGGAAAAACAATAATAGACTTTGCTTATACTTTTCATTCTAACTCTTTCCCTTTATTTGTTAATCAGCATTTATGCTGGAAATCTTGTAAGAGATTAGCTATATACCTTCGTAGAATCATTCCTTTTTTCTAAAAAAATAAGAGAAATCTTATTATTTTCATGTGACTATATAAATTGGAAGAAAAATAATATTTGTTGGGGATATAAAACACAAAAGGAAGAGGTGTACGTGATGCTCAGATGAATAGAAAAGAAAAGACTCGAGGCTCCTCTCTACAGGTTCGTGTTTCCCAGACCGCAGCTACTATATATAATTGATCATCATCAGGCCGTTGAAAGAAGGCAGGAGCCACACCGAGTCGAAGTCTGCTAGCAATTAACACATGTGATGCATGCTTGTAAAAGTGCGCTATTTTACAATAGTTCAGGTTGTACATGTGCTAAGAAAATGTGCTTAAATGGAATAGGAGGTATAAAAGGTGATGTCTTGTTGTACAAGGTTACAGGTTACAACTACGATCTTTCTGTTGGAGATTCCTTGTTCGTTTGTGTGATGGGCAAGAGATGCCCCGATCCTTCTCTTGTGCAAGCAAGAGTAGTGCATTTCCAAAATGTGACAAAGCGCCACCCACCTAAAACAAAAGAAACGAAACAAGTTGAAGGGCAATACTCCAACAAGCGAGTAGAAGCTAGCTAGCGTATAGATTGCAATTTCCTCTCACGTCTATATTACCGCTTTCTTCTCGGCATGGTTCACAAATCACAAGGGGGCAAATTGTTTTCTGTTATAGTATGATGTACGTATATAATCTTGCAGTGTTAGAAGCTGGATCTGCCATAAGGGGCATTGGGTTTCAATGCCATGAACGGTTAAATTTTTATTTCCTTAATAAGATTTTGAATCACTCTTCCCAAGTTTATGGTGGGATTCAAGTCTAAAAAATTAACGAGATGAAGTTTTGTCACTCACATCACATGAATGAAGTGCTACCATCCATCAGTTCGGTATAGGAATTCTGTTCGATCTTGATGACATTCACTTACAGCATATAATCTGATTTTGCAAGAGAAAAATAAAAGTAAACTGTTGGATGATATTGTCACGCATTGGGCTAGCGTTAGCACGTGAATTGGCCAAATCTGTAAAGCATTCCATGCATTGCAGCAGCAAATTAAATTCGTTGATTTCCAGATGCACTGTTCTGCGGAAGCATTATTGGTACGTCCATGCAATTGCAGCAGCAAATTCTTTGATTTTCAGATGCACCACTACCGGAGACACGTTCTTTGCCTAGTGTCGCATGCTTTGCCGAGTGTATTTCATCGGGCACTCGGCAAAGAGGCCGATTTGCCGAGTGTCGCACTCGGCAAATAAATACACACGGCAAATCTGTGGTTTGCCGAGTGATCAACACTAGGCAAAGGTAGGCACTAGGCAAACAGGAAGTTTGCCTAGTGTCAAGTACTCGGCAAACAATTACCATCGGCAAATTCTAGCTTTGCCTAGTGCCTAACACTAGGCAAACTGTTCCACTCGGCAAACCTTGGCAGACTGTTCCACGCCGTTAGTATTTGCCGAGTGTTTCCACCGACACTCGGCAAAGTGAGAACTTTGCCTAGTGTTTCCACTGGACACTCGGCAAAGTGACAACTTTGCCTAGTGTTTTCTCTTGACACTAGGCAAACTAATTTTTTTTCATTTTCTAGACTCCAAACTTTTTCCGCTAACATCATACAGTAACCTTGACTCCATGTTAAAGTTTGGTATCTTTTGCAATCTATTTGCTATATTTAGTAAATTTATCTCATTTAATTGAATTTTTGGGGATAACTTAAATTTGAACTACAGGAGGTTCAAATAATTGAAAAAAATGAATTGAAAATTGATATTCATGTTATTTGAAATAGAAGAACGTTAAAATCCTCGAAGTTACATCAAATTTCGAACATCTTCCTCATGAAACATGAGCACGAACATCTCACCAAATTGTTTTTAAATTATATAAAAAGCAAACGAAGTCTGAAAATCACAAGATTTGTCAAGATGTCATGATATCATATGTCGAGGCTGTGATAAAAATTTGAGAAGGTTTCACGAAAGTTGTCACGTACAATACTTACAAATCGGAACATCTTCGTACAAGTTTCAGAGAGTTGAGAAGGATCCGATAAGATCCGGTGTCAAATTGAGTGTCGAGTTGGAGTTTCACTTCAAACTTTTTGTATAGTGAATAGATGACAGAGATTGCGCATTAAATAATGTTTGAATATTCATGGAAGCATCGAGCATACAATGTAGAGTGCATTTAAGAAAGTATTTTAGAATTTGATTAACTAGAACAAATTAGCATCTAGTAGATGTAATAATACATCAATATTTATTTGACTTTTTAAAATTTGTATATGATTATTAAAATAAAAATAGCATTAAAAACAATTTGTTAAGAATACTTCTATAAGCCCTAGAAGTTGATTTTTAAAAATATGTACATGATTTTAAAATTAAAAAAATTCACATTGACTTTGCCGAGTGTCGGATCCATGGCACTCGGCAAAGTGTTTTATATATAATAATCTGGCCGTGATTTGAAAAAAAAATCAATTTGGGTTTGCCGAGTGCCAGATCTACGGCACTCGGCAAACCGCCCACCCACCGAACAAAACACACACGTGACACGCCCACCCAGCCGACGCACCACACACCGACGCCACCGGCCCCGGTCGCGCCGCCACTGGTCACGCCGCCACCGGCCGCGACCCGCGCCGTGCTGGAGCCTGGCCGCCACCGGCGGCGCCCCACGCCACCGGCCCCGCCCCGCGCCGCACAGGAGGCAACCCGCGCCACCGGCAGCGCCCCACGCCACCGGCCTCGCCCCGCGCCGCCACCGGCCCCGCCCCGCGCCGCCACCGGCCGCAACCCGCGCCGCGCAGGAGGCAACCCGCGCCACCGGCGGCGCCCCACGCCACCGGCCCCGCCCCGCGCCTTCACCGGCACCACCCCGCGTCGCCACCGGCCGTGACCCGCGCCGCCACCGGCCGCCACCGTTCTCAGGTATAGCTCCATCAACACTCATGAAAATGTCCTATTTTTTGAACGATCTTGGCTTCGATTGCTTATGGTGGATAGAATTTGTTCTATTGAGATGACAGGGTTTCGATCTTGGCCACTACACTCAATTGTGTATACCTTGAAACATGTAGCAGCCGGCTCCCTCTTTAGTTAAAGTCCAACTAAGTAGAGATTCAAGAAAAATATAAACTAAACCAATATTGCATACTAAACCAATGTTTGATTAAGTCCTTGGTCGCAGTGGCATAACAGGCTATGCTTGCAATGGGCTCCTACATTGATATAGGTGGTTTGTCTGATAGCTTATTCAAGTTCTCAAAGTAATTATTGACCCTTTTGTTGAACGTCATAATGATAGCGTGGTGAAATATGTGGGGGCTTCTTGCTATATGTATCATGTTCACCAAATACCAATATGCCGGAGTTCCTTCCTGATCCGATAGGATCCTTCTTGTAGATTTTAGAGATTAACAATAATGTCAGCTTCCTACTAGAGGTGTTCATCCCTGAAACGTGGTTGTTCATTGTCATTCTTGGCACAATCCATAAAACCAGATCTGTCGATATGTTAGCTTTTGGTGAGGGTGATCTTCATAGGCGAGGGCCACTGAAAATAAGCAGCATGTCCATTTGATGTCGAGCTTACATATTGCCCTGAATTTGAGCTACAACAACCTCTCTGGCAACATATAATGTACATATAATATAATATATTATAATATATGGATGCAATAATGCACATACAGTAGTACTCATACAAAGTAAGCAGTCCTAGATATATTATAGATGAACTTGCATTGGAGAAGCAGACAGAAATAGTAAACTACTAATCTTGATCCCACACGTCAATTTATTTAGGATGGATGACCGTCAGTGGATGTACACGGGCCGCTTAAGTCAGGGTCAGGTCACCGATGAATGGATCAACAAGACCGATGAGTTCTTGGAACTGGCATTTGGTGAGGCTGCTAAAGGAGCGAGTAAAATCTTCTGTCCCTATAGCAATTGTGCAAACAGGAAAAGACAAACAAAGATGGTCATGGGGCAACATCTTTGGAAGAATGGCAACGTCGACTATAACCCGGAGGACCCTCCCTCGGCGTACAGCAGCGCTTCCATCCACAGCCGCCTCAGTGAGTACGTTGAGATGGCAAGGTCGGTCAATGGGCCAGATTATGATCCGAGCACCTAGGACTTTGATGGAGAACTCGTCATGAGGGCGGGAGGAGGCAAGAAGCATGGGCGGTACTACCTCGGTGACGGAATAATCGACACTGGCTCTACTCCCACTCTCTCCCAGATCCAGGCCAGGAGCACCAGCGCAAGTCCGGCCATACGACCTCGGCCGGACACTGCACAACGGCGGATAGAGGCACTCCAGGTTATTCCTGTTTTATTCGTCGTTCATTAATTTTTACATACCTTAGCTTTGCATTATTGTAACAATGCAGTGTAATGTTGTAGGCCCAACTGGAGGAGGAGAAGAAGCGACGGGAGGAGCTGGAGGCGAGGGTGGCAGCCGAGCGGGCCGAGCGGGAGGCCGAGCAGCGGGCGATGGCGCAGTGGTTCTCCTATGTGACCAGTCTTGGCGCCGCTGTGGGTCATCAAGCTCCGCCGCCGCTATTCGCTCCACCTCCACCTCCTAATACAACTACTCCTGTGAGTATGAATATTTTAGTTTGTATGTTCATGCTTTGAGTCAAACCACAACGCTACTTAAAACCTAGGGGAGTATAAATGTTTTAGTCAAGTATGATATATATTTATCTTGTGTCACACATGCAATCTCTTCTCCTTTGTGCAGAATCAATCGGCGGCATCGAATGACGTGGCTCATGCTTCACCAAACCCTTCACCAAATCAGTCTCGTTGGCCGCCAGCTTGATGATATTTGTGGTTGTTAATGGTACTTCTATTTGCACTTGTGGTTGTGATTGATGGAGCACTTGGATTACTTGTGAACTTATTGTGATGATATATTATGTGACATGTGACATTTGTAATATGTTTGTGATGTTGGTGATATATATGTGTTGTTAGTGATATATAAGTGATGTTGGTGATATATATGTGATGTTGGTGATGTCTGTTATGTACATATTCTGTTTGTTTGGATGGAACGAAAAAACAAATAAAAGCGACAGTTTTAGGTCAGTTTGCCTAGTGTTACACTCGGCAAAGAGTACATTTGCCGAGTGTACAGGTCAAAACACTCGGCAAAGGGAGTGAACTGAGTATTTCTGGAAACCTACTTTGCCTAGTGTCTTGAGTTTGCCGAGTGTCATGGCAAGAACACTAGGCAAACTTCAAAGGTTTGCCGAGTGTCATGGCAAGAACACTAGGCAAACTTCAAAGGTTTTGCCGAGTGCTGACACTAGGCAAATCATTTTTTTAAAAAAATAATTTTGCCGAGTGCTGACACTAGGCAAAGCAAATTTTTTTTCCCAAAATTAGGCTTTGCCGAGTGCTGAACACTCGGGAAACTAATTTTTCTTTTTTTTAAAAAAATGGTTTTGCCGAGTGTTGACACTAGGCAAACCATATGACGCCGTCTCGCATCCGTCACGGCGACTTTTGGTTGCCGAGTGTCAAACGGACACTAGGCAAAGAGTTTGCCGAGTGCCCGAAAAATGACACTCGGCAAAGTCACCTTTGCCGTTAAGAAATTTGCCGAGACGGCTTTGCCGAGTGTGGCACTCGGCAAAGGGTTTGCCGAGTGTTTTTGACCCATTGCCGAGTGTCGTAGACACTAGGCAAAGCGCTCGTTTCCAGTAGTGCACTGTTCTACGTACGCACAACATGACAGCCTTCAGAACCAATGCAGGCCTTCTGGCACGTTGGTGCTGGCCACAACAGTCTTCAGAACGGAAAGCAGTTTCAGGCAATAATTTCAAGCAACCACACCTAAGGGGCTGTTTAGTTGGCAAAATTTTTGGCGAAACGCTACTGTAGCAGTTTCGTTGTTATTTGGTAAATATTGTCCAATCATGATCTAATTAGGCTTAAAAGATTTGTCTCGTCCATTTCGTCTAAACTGTGTAATTAGTTTTATTTTTTATCTATATTTAATGCTTCATGCATGTGTTCAAAGATTCGATGTGACGGGGAATCTGAAAAATTTGGCAAAATTTTTGGCATCTAAACGGTGCCTAACTTGTGCATAATTCCCCTCCCTCTGGATCCCAGCGACACAAAACACACCAAGAAAACTTGCACGCAATCGACGAAAAATCCAGTGCGGCGGGAAAGGACAACTGAAGATATACGCGGCAATTCGATACACAGCCACACAGGTGTGGTCATGTGGAGTGCAAGGGTTGGTCATTCAAAAGTACAGCGAGATTGGTCATTCAAAAGTACAGCGAGAAACACGGCGTGCGCCTGAGGATTAGGAGATATGCATGGCCCCTCGTATCCAGGGACGTCAGGGAGATGCAAACCGGATCGGAGGGGGTTTGGACAAGCCTTTTGGAAGGTAGTAGTAGTAGACTAGCACTAGTAGTACAGGACAAAGCTCAAGATTTTTTTTCAGCTATGGTGCTTGCATTGCATATAAAGTTTGGGGCGAGATGGTGTCCATTTTAAGCCAAGCCAGGTGGCTGCGTTGCGTCTGAATATGTGGCGAACAGTGCTTCAAAGGATCAAGAACCTTGGTGCTGTTCTCGGTGCTGATGAAGAAGCCAATCTTTCATCCAAAGGTGAGATTGAAGAACATATGCATGCATCTTGATGTTTGGAAATGTGATTACTTTCTATGTGCTAGTTCATATGAAGCATGCAGTAGATTTCTTGTTTTCTCTCGCTTTGCAAGACATTTAGACGCCTGGATGCATGTTCCACAAGACTGGAGTACTGGACCTGACCATGTACGCTGAAACATCTGTGCTTTTACAGAGGGATGGAGATGCCGATGATCAGCGCACGGGAATCCGTGAACATAGAGGAAGAGTACAAGAACACTCTGCGAACGCAACCTGATGAAGAAATGGAGGTGCTTCTTGACACTCATCATCAGGACCTCATCTCTCCGATCCTTAACAACATGAACATGGTGATGATGCGCCGAAACCGAAGAAGAACATCTGCACAGGTTGAGCTTGCAATGTCAGACTACTTCGGCGCCAACGCCGGGGCCTCGGAGATGTGCAGGCAGCTGCTCAGGAACATCAAGAGCACCCAAAGCAACTACCGATCCATGGACAGCTTCCTTTCAAGCATGGCAGACGGCACGGCCGCCGGCACCAGCGCTGGCGGCGAGCCCGTCGTCGTCAGAAGCAACCCTTTCCGCACCACGACGCGAGGCAGCTTCAGGCAGATTCACGACGCGAGGCAGCTAGCCAATGAACATGAATGACGAGCGGGTATGTGGTATCGCTTCAAATTATATGCAGGAAAATGTTTAGGAATGATCACTAGATATGTTTAATTTATTACATTAATAGAGATTTATCGCTAGTTTGGTATAATTCAACTTCACTAGTGAAATATGGTTCCATAAAGTAGCTTGACCTAAAACTGTTCTAAAAAAAGCTCCGTGAACATATCATGCTCTTAAGCACCGGTAACTCTTAGTCTTGTTGATGCAGTGCACATGTAGTTTGTTTGCTGTTTTGATGTGAACTTGTATGGCTGCGATATGTGAACTCTGTCAGTGGTTTGCTGCTGAACTGAACTGCTGTTATTTGATTCAGGTTCAATATAATTATGCATGTAGTCATTTTGTGCAGCAATGTAGATCTGAAATTATTTTTTTATGTAATGATTGGTGTGCACGTGGTAGATCCGACACAGACCACGTCGTTAAATAAGAATCTGACACGTGGATCCACGTGCAAGTGCAGGACAGGATATGTGGGCCAAAACAAACCAAATACATGGTACAAATCCGTCTTGCCACGTGGTCGAATAAAAAAGACATGGTTGTAGCTCTGGTCGCGACTCGTGACCCAATAAAATATTGACACGCGGACGTACAACATCGTGACATGTGGTCGAGTAAAAGAAAGACACGCGGGGTATTATGGTCACACCACGTGGGCCTATAAAAATACGACACATGGTCCAATGAAGAAGTGACACCTGCTCCAACCACAACACGACACGTGTGCCAATAGAAAACTAACCTGAGAAACGAGAGGGACCTGACACGTAGTCCAGTAAGAACCTGAAACGTGTAAGAACCAGAGATAGCCATGTTATCTATACGTGGAAAGCATCTCCAATGGAGCCACCTGCTAGCGTGGCTACCCCCTGCCACACATGCCAAAATAGTTCTATGACAGTTAGTTTTTCGTCACAGATCAACCACTTCTATGACGAATTTCTAGATTCGTCACGGAAGTTCAAGTATGATGCGCTTTCTACGACGAGCCAGTTTTCGTTATAAATTCGTCATAAAACTAAAATTATGACAAATTTGATTTCTTCAGTGACGAAAGTTATTCGTCATGAAAGTGCAGATTCCTAGTAGTGTTGGTAAACGACAGTGCTAGCATCCGGACGCCCGCACCTACACTCTGTTTCGCACGCGCTCACGTGTGGGCCTGTGCCACCCCGAACATCACTAGCATTGAGAAGAGGAGGAGGGAGCAGCGCTCTCCTGTGCCTCTGGTTCGGATGCCCAACGGGCGCCGGGTGGAGGATGAGACACTGAGGCAAGGCAGCAGAATGTGAGGAGGGAGATGCAACACCTGATCTAGTTTTAAACGATCCAGATGCAACACTAGCAAAAATGTCTGAAGAGAAATGAAACACTTCAAACATATGTCTAAAACACTTGTGCCTGAAAAAACACTGAAAACCACTATAAAACATACGCAACATCCACATAAAACACTAGCAACATATGCGTGAAACATATGCAACATCCAAATAAACACTTGCAACATACATATGAAAAAACAGATAAAGCATTGAGAACAAAAGCTTACAACATAAGTATACAACAATTGCAACATATGCAACATTCCGATCTACTTTTGCAACATCCATATAAAACACTTACAACATACCTATACCTATGAAACATCTGAAACACTTGAAACATAAGCTTACAACATGCTCTTTCAGCGTAACATCTCCTTGCTGCTTGCGAATGAAAGCTCGTCAGTGTGTGGAGTTCATCAGTGTAGATCTCACCAGTGGTGCGGAGCTTGCCGCTCCAATGGAGAAGGCCATGGCATTTCTAGTGGAGAAGGCCACGGTGGGTCCCCGCGCTGGAGAAAGTCACGACGGCTGGGAGGCGCAGTGGAGAGGAAGACCGGCTGCCGCGCTTGGGCGTGGTGGAGATGCTGGCCGGCAGAGCGGAGGCATGATGGAGAGGGAGGCACGGTGGAGTGCGTGGTCACCGGGCAGAGTGGTGGAGCGCTGTCACGGTGCTACGGTGAGGTGATTTTTTAGAACGGTTGAGGGGCGAGTGGACGAGCAGATAAGAGGTGGTCGTTGGGTTGGCGTCGCGGCCCAGCAACGGAGCATTTGGGTGGACGGACGCCTGCTTTGCTGAATTATTGTTTGGTAAAACAGCTTATCATGAAAGATATATCATAGAGAGCTAGGTGAAGCTAGTATTTTCAGCTTCACCTCATAAACTATGCTTGCGAGAGAAAGCTAAAAAACAACTTCTAGAGAGAAGCTATTTCATAAGGACCTATTTGGTAGAAGAAGCCGAAAAACAACTTTGTAAAGTTGAGGTAAAAGCCCTACCAAATAGGCGCTTAATTTGATCAAATCATACTATTATAAATTGCATGTTAATTCTCACATGACACGCTAAAAAAAGAGATAAATTTTAGAATGCAATTGATTCAGCCACATCACCATTAACAGATAGCCTTTGATCTATTCTATTTCCTAAAACATTAATCACCTTTATACTACTATTAAAACAATCTAAAGTGGCCTCTAAATTTGTATCTACATACTACTCACCTTGACACAAAGTTCAAGCTAAGTGGTTGTGTTCTTCCGAAGAGATGCCACTATCCTTTGATTATAATTTCACCTACTGGTTGAAACACTACTGTGATAAGCAGAATGCAGTCTCCTCCATGCACTCAACAATACCAACTAGTTCAACAACCAGAAATTTCTCTTCATTGGAGGCTTCTGTTCCAGAGTCACTCTTTTTCTGTGTCAAAAGTAAATGTTGTACTAGGTTTCTGTTCATCCAGTAGAAACACACAGATTTTGGAACAGATGCAGAAATTGCTTGCTCCATGATCCTTGATGTGGAAGAGCTAGTAGCATTCTTGATGAGCCATCCTCCCATATATCGCCATCCCTATAGCATGCATCTCCTACTCGACAACTGCATGTTTGGCCATCAAATGGAGACTGAACTCGTCATCAACTTCCTGTTTCACACACGACCTCATGGTTCTGAAAAATTAGAAGTTCTGCCAATTGTAGGTCCCCGTAAAGTTGGCAAGAGCACCCTTGTTGTTCATGTTTGCAAGGATGAAAGAGTCTGTGGTCATTTCTCTGAAATATTGTTCTTATGGGATCATGATTTTACAGGTAGTGACCATGCTAAGTTTAGAGAAGTTTGTGAAAGGGAACATCAAAGTCTAGTGTCAAACTCGAACAAAGTTGGAAGATTACTAGTTGTTGTTGAGTTAGTTGGCGACCTCAATGAAGATGCATGGAATGGGTTATATTCTGCTTCTGTACATCTATCGGTGTTTGACCACCGATAGCCTGCCATAGGGATACCCGGGACAGTTGTTCGGGCTTCAGCGTGTGCTAGAACTCGACGGTGAACGCAGAGACAGTCGATTTATACTGGTTCGGGCCCTCGATTGTGATCGAGTAATAACCTTATGTCCAGTCGACGTTAGCCTTTGCGTTGGATTGATTGTGTTCTATCGTCTCTTGTTACAGGGGTGCCCACGACCTCTCTTTATATCGATAGAGAAGGCCGTGGTGCGATTACAATCCTAGTCAGACCCAGAGAAGGTGTCCTAAACTAAATACAGAAGGTACTTTCTATAGGAATCTGGCTAGTCTGGCCTCTTCTACTCGGAGTCGGCGTAGCAGACGCTGCACCTCTTCTCGCTCTTGCCCGTGGGCCAGGCTAGGGCCCACAGTTTGTAGTCACCTCGCTATGGAACCCTGTGGGTCCCGCATCGACAAGCCCTCGAGCATTTCACGGCTGAACTCGAAGACCTCCTTATTTCTCCGGCTTTGCATGACGAATCAAGCTTGTTCCAGGTTCTTTCGACGTGAAGCCTTGAAGTGGTCCTATCTTGAAAAAGTCCTTTGAGTGGCGTACGCTTTTTCGAAGAAAAAGGGCACTCACTAAGTGTAGCCCCCGAGCCTCTTGCTATTTGGAATAAAAAGTTGGAGGGTCTTGAATCTTGATCGTTGAAAAAACTAAAAATCTCTTTTGAGGATATGTATCCAGCAGCCCCCGAGCATCTTTTTGGGTTCTTTCGATCATTAAGAACTCGGATAGAGGGTCCTTTATCGTCTTCTTTGGTGGCTAGCTTTATGTCTGAGGTTGGTGGTGGTTGGCGGTTGAATTGAATTCTCTGTAGTCACAAGGTGTACAGTGTTGGTATATTCTTTCGAATATGCTTGTCCTTGAGTTCTGTTCCTTCACACGTGTGTCCTCTTCTTATTGCTTTCTGTCTTTTTACTGACCTTTGTCAGGCTTGTTCTGTTGGTGCTCCCAGTCTATGTGCACCGCTCTTTGGTCTATAAATACCCGCCTGGTGTGCTGCTTCGATTCATCAAGTGTCTCGTTATATAGTCTGAAGTTCCCGTAGTCATGAGTATGATGGTTTGTAAAGTAGAGCAGCTGCTGGACATGAGTTGTGAATCTTGTAAGTCTTGTAGTAGATGAAAGAAGTCTTGTGATCGAGATTAGAGGTAGACTAATCTCACAGTAGCATTGCACTAGGTAGTACGTGGTGGCAGGTGGAAGAAGTCTTGTGATGTGGGATGCTTCTCATCATCCAGTAATTTTGGGTTGTTCCTTCCACACTGCCTTGCAACTGTCCGGTGCAGATCAGCATCTGATCTAGGATCATATCGGGCTTGAGTAGACTGATGCCTGTGAGCCTCACCTGGTCTGTGTTGTCCCGATGTGCTGCTGATATCTGTCTTGGATTCACTACGTCCTTCCTTTAAAGAAAATAGTGTTTTCGAGTTAAGTGTCTTCTACCGTGTTGTAACTAGAAGCACGTAGTCGTTTCCAGAGCCGTGTTCTGCCTGGGCTCCTTGTTGCTACCTTGCTCGTCATAGTGCTAAATTCGTTGGATCTTCTAAGATATGTAACTTTATGTCTTTTGATGATATTTGTAAGTCTGAGAGCTTTTTGAGTATCATCCGGGTTGTTTCTATAATATCCGGGTTCTCTGGCAGCATTCTATACCGTCCTCTATGATTCTTGTGTATGGCGAGTTCCTTCTGAGTTGTGTGATCTATAATAATTTGGCAATGGTGCAGTGTGAATGAATAAGTTTGAAATCTGCCTATTGCACTGTACTGTTGTGAAAAGTTGCATTGTCCATCATTTTGGCCGTGTTAGTTATGGCTAGAAATAGACCATTGCATTCCCATGCCACGCTAAGCGGGCCTGGTGGGCCGCGTTTTTACCGTTGTAAATCTATTTAAGGGCCTTTCTCCTTCTTCCCCTTTTTTACCCTGCCTTTGCCTTCTAGCGTTCAGCCTTTGCGAAACCCTAGTCTCCAGAGCTCCACCGCCGTCGCTGTCGCCGCCACTGACCACCGTCGAACTTTTGCCGCTGACCATAGATCCTAGTCATTGTATGGGCAAAAAGAAGTCATCTAGCAAGTCGGAGGAGGTCTTGGTGGACGAGGAGGCATCGCTCTCGGTCATCGAGAATCAAGAGTTCATCGCCATGAGAGCTACATAGAAACTCTGGCTAATTCTGACTACAACGGAGGATCAGCTGCGTGAGTCAGTCAGTGACGACCTTATCCAGGGGAAGGATTTTGCTGATTGAAAGGTTCAGGCCAGCACCAGGTTCCTACTCCTGGTCCTGATGAGATTGTACCGTGCCGACAACCCGCCTCCTGCTGTGAGTTGTTTTACTTCTGCGAGTACTTTTCTTTATATTTCCTTCATTGTTGGTACTTTCTGTCTTCATTTTCCTTACTTCTCTTGTTGTTGTTGGTTATCTGCAGGATTTGGGGTCAGAATTTCATCGATCCGATCCCCGCTGATGATAACCCTACTGTGGTGAAAGTTGGGGAGAACCTTGCTAGAGCGTCTTCAACCAGTAAGTCTCAAGCCACCACCATCCTTCCTAGTGCTTCCATCGTAGAACTCAACCCATATGTTGAGTATGTTCCTCGTCCAGTTTCTTGAGCCCCTCGTAGTGTCAGCAAGAGGGCACGAGCGGATGACGCTTCTGCCAGGGTGTCTGCTACTAAGAAGTCTCATCAATTGAGTACTTGTCCAAGTACTCAAGTTGTAGGTAGCATGGTCCTAGGTGATCATTTCAATATTTTTGTCTTCTTATTTGTTTGTTCATGTCCTTAACCGAGTACTTTATCTTTTCTCAGATTTTACTGTGGTTGAGTTGCTCGAGGGCGAGGATGATGAGGATGATGATGTGACCTTCGACACATGTCGTGAGTTGTTGTTGTATTTTTGTTTTCTTGCTATTATTCTTGGGCACTTCTTTTGACTTGTCGTTGTCCTTGTCCTTTGCAGTAAGTGGGTGTCAGGCCTGAGTTCTTCTGGGGCTTGGGCATCAATCACACCATCCCTGGCGTAGGGTGGTGATGATATTTTTGCTATCACCATGCCTCCACCGAAGTCTTCAGTTCGGATTGGAAGTATTAGTATGAAGAGAAGGACAGTTAGGTGAGTGAATTCTGGCTAGCTTTGTTTGTCTTTGTTTTCCCTTTTTTGGTTCATCTTCTTGTCATTGAGGTTGTCCATCATCTTGCAGGTCCTCACCTTCGCCTTTCCCCAACCCCCGGTCGGCTTCTTCTCAGTCTGTTGGTGCGGCCATGCGTACTGAGTCTCAGGACTCGGAACACATGGTTAGCGAGGCGGCTATGAGGTAGACAATGGCCTCAAATGATCATGCTGCCGTGGAGTCACCTGCTCTGGAGGTGACCGTGACCGTGGCGGTGGATCCGGCTATGGAGGTAGCTGGGATTTCTACGGCCACGGCTTTGGCTCTGGTGGTGGTCTCCTCGGCTCAGCTGACTTCTTCCGCTACTGGCCATGCTTCCAGCAGTCTCTATCTAGAGGAGGATGTGGTGCTGCAATTTGATGCCACCCATCGTCTCTCCAAGTTGACCGTGTCTTGGGGAAGGCTTGTAGCTGGCACGACTTTCTTTGGATAGCAGCTTCAGGTTAGAGCTTCTTCTGTTCCTTTTTGTTCCATGGTCTTTCAACTTTTTTGTTTCTCTTTCTCATCTTTCTTCTTTCCTTTTTTTTGTGGGATAAGCCTTTCTCTCGGGATGACTCTAGCTTTTTTGGCTCGGGTGAGACTGAGAAGAAGCTATCCTTTGAATTGAGTCAGCTGAAGGCGTAGTTGGCTAGTAAGGAGGTGGAGCTGGATTCTGAGCACCAAGGGCGTCAGGACTCTAAGAGGGCTCTCCACGCGCAAATCATTGAGGCAGAGCAGAGGAGGGACAAAGCCATAGCTGCCTTGTGGGAGTCCTCTGGGAAATGTGAAGGTCTTAAGGAGTGTGAAGGTATTCCGAGTTTTTTTGTTTCTTTGCTTCTTCATTTCTATAATTCTGTTCTGATTTTGCACGATCTCTTCTTATTGCTTTGACCAGCGCTCCGTGGAGATAAGCAAAAACTCTTGGGGGTTGTTGAGGAAATGAAGATACTTATCCATAATAATCATAATAGGGCTGAGGAGGTAATTATTCGTGCTGAAGAACTTGCCCTCGTCAAGTTAATTTGGCATGGAGCTGACAGGGATCTTGTGCAGGTCCAAAAGACCATCAAGGATTTGTCCTAGAAGCTGGCGTTATCTGATCAACGTTTTTCTACTTTGCGGAAAGCTTTCAAGACTGTTGCCAAGCTTCTTTGGACTTCTAAGGATAATGGAAAGACTTGGGGTGACTTCATCCCATTGATCCCCGTGCGCCTTCAGAGCTTCGTCAAGAATGGGATCCAGACGTGTGTCAAGAACGTTTTAGCTCATATCCGTGTTCTTGCTCCATTGGTCCCTTTAGAAAAACTTAGGGAGGAAACCGATAATGACAACTACCTAGAGTCCATCGAGATTGCTGAGTCTGAGGTTGAAGAGCTGGCCAACTTCATCGCTGAGAAACTTGATATTCATATCCCTCCTTCTGATGACAAAATTGACAGCTAGACTTTGTAGTATCTGGGCGCATCTCTCTTCTTTGTAAAGATGTACTTTATATGCTTCCTTATAAAGAAACTCTAGCTCTTTTGGACACATCTTTAATATTTTGCTTGAATTATTTGAGTGAATCTGCACAAGTTGTCTTTTGGATCTTGGAGACTTCTTTAGCTGTGTGTTGGATGTTATGTCCCTCCAACTAGATGTACTCTTGTTTTTTGAATCTTCTTGAGTCTCGCCGGGCATAGGCGCTAGATCAATTGGGTTTTCTCGTTCGGTGTGGAAAACTTTGGGATAGGGCGAGCTCAAGTTTCTTTTTTAGCTCTTTTGTTCTCATCCGGGTTCAATAACTCTGAGATAGGGCGAGCGCTTTCTAGCTCTCATCCAGGCCATGAAAACAACCTAGGATAGGTCAAGTGTTGGCTTGGCAGCCTTCTTACTCTTCATCCAAGCCTAAAAAGACTTGGGACAGACGAGCTCAAGCATCTTTTCAGCTCTTTTGCTCTCATCCGGGTTGAATAATTCTGGGATAGGGCGAGTGCTTTCTGGCTCTTATCTAGGCCGTGACAACAACCCAGGATAGGTTGAGTGTTGGCTTAGCAGCCTTCTTACTCTCATCCACTTGGATATCGTATGGGGGAATCTGAAATCTGTCTGTTGAGCTTCTCTGCATGAAAAAGTGCACCACTTTCACACCAGTTGTGTTGCATAGTTAATTTTGGAAACTGAAGTGCCATATTGGTTTTGGTGAAGAAATTAACTCTGCCTTTATGTTGAGGATGTTGTTGGACTACTTGAGGAGACAACTTAGCCCTATTTAATTGCCCCTTTCACAATTGTTTTAACACCTTCATCCTTTCAATTTTGCCATAGCCAAAATGGTGAAGAAGAAATTTATCTAAAGGCGCTACGTTCATAAGGTGCCATGTTCGTCGCTTCCCGGCTCTCCAAGAGCGGCTATTTTGGCGGCATCGTCCAGCGGAGGATCTTCATTGTCATTGTTCTCGGCACCATTGTCTCTTGGAGTTCGAGAGGCTTTGGTGGTGGAGAAGGCTCCGCTCGCCAGGACATCAACTCCAATTCCATCTCTACGGAAGGAGGAGGATCCAGCGGTTGCTCCTGCGGTAGATCTCATCTCTGTCCCTCCTATTGATGTCGCCTCGATGGGGGTGGATTTGTTTGTCGTTAGCAGTGATAGCGCAGATGAAGTTGACTGGGAATCGCTCGTCACCGGGGATGAAGTCGACTGGGAAGCTCTTGCCACAAAAGATGTCGATGACGTTGAGTCTGTGGGTAGCTGGTCCTCGTTGCGGATCTGATGGCGGCTTGGACACACTACTATTAGCTCTTTCTTTGATGTTGGCGTAAAGAAGATCGAAGGGCAGGCTGTCTAGTCGTAGATTCATCTTGTTAGGTTGTCGATGTAGCCAGTAGTTCTGTATATCATGTAAATATTTTGTTCTTCCTTAAATTTGAGTAGTTTCTTGTGGTGGGGCCCGTATTTGAGGGTCTATCGTTGAAGATTGCCTTCTATTCTTAAAGTGTTTTTTTCTTCTTTTGGCAATGAATATGAGGATTGGGATTTCTCCTTGTTGTATTGTAAGGGAGTTTTCTTTTAGTGACTTCTTTGTCTTGTTTGTTGATCATGAACCTTGGCGAGCACTAGCACTTTTGTTCATATCAGGAGTAGTATTGGTGGGCTCAGGCTTCTTTTATCCTTTCTTGTCCATTGCAGTCTTGTTTTTACTCAAGCATCTTTTCAGCTCTTTTGCTCTCATCCAGTTGTAAAAACAACTCGGGATAGGTCGAGCACCTCTGGCTCTTATCCAGGCTGTGAAAATAACCCAAGATAGGTTTGAGTGTCAGCCTATCATCCTTACTCTCATCCAAGCCTGAAAAGACTTAGGATTATGAGCTCAAGCATCTTTTTAGCTCTTTTACTCTTATCCGTTTATGAAAACAACTTGAGATAGGTCGAGCACCTCTGGCTCTCATCTAGGCTGTGAAAACAACCCAGGATAGGTTCGAGTGTTAGCCTATCAGCCTTACTCTCATCCAAGCCTGAAAAGACTCAGGATTGTGAGCTCAAGCATCTTTTTAGCTCTTTTGCTCTCATTCGGTTGTGAAGACAACTCGGGATAGGTCATAATAAGACAAATGTTGATGAGGAACATCATCTTTATTTTATTGGTCATGAATCCTAATTACATGTTGCTCTCTTGCTACATAATTTTGGTCTTGAGTTCTTCAAGCGTAGAATCTCCTTAGCTGGCTAATATGTCACGTGTTCCTTACTTCTATTCCATCTTCGATCATCAACTTGTATGTGCCTAGTCCAGAGACTTTTGTGACAATAAAAGGACCTTCCCATGGGTTGAGTAGTTTATGGCGTCCATCAGTCTTTTATATTCTTCGTAGTACTAGGTCTCTGACTTGAACTGAGCGTTGTTGAGTACTTTTGTTATAGTGGCACCTTAAGCCTTGGAAGTATCAGGCTGACTGAAGGGTAGCATTTACTCTGACTTCTTCTGTACTATCGAGTTCCAATCTTTGGGTGTGTTCTGTTTCTCCCTCCTTGTATTGTTTGATTTTTGGTGATGTCCAGATCAAGTCTGCTGGTAGCACGACTTTTGATCTATATACTAAGAAAAAAGGTGAGTATCCAGTGGCTCTGCTTACTTGAGTGCATAGCCCCCAGACTACCTTAGGTAATTCTTCAATCCACTTAGAGTCATAATCTTCTAGTTCTTTATACAACCTTGGTTTCAACCCGGCTAGTATGAGCCCGTTGGCTCTTTCTACTTGTCCATTGGCTTCGAGGTGTGCAACTGACGCATAGTCTATATTGATGCTGCAGTCTTATGTCCAATTTCTAAACTCGATGGCTGTAAAAGGGGAACCTAAATCTGTGATGACGCGATTAGGTATTCCAAAGCGGTGCATGATATCTTGGATGAACTCGACTGCTTTTACTACACTGTACTTCACGAGTGGCTTGTATTCGATCCATTTAGTGAATTTGTTGATTGCAATGAAGATGTACTCAAATCCGCCTTTGGCCTTTTTGTGTGGTCCTACTTGATCTAGCCCCCCAGCATGCGAACAACCAAACAGGAGGGATGCAAATTAGGTCGTGTGCTGGTACGTGAGCTTGCCTTGTGAACATTTAGCACCCTTTGCACTTTCTGACTAGTTCTTCTGCATCCTTCAAGGCTATTGGCCAATAGAAACCAGTACGAAAAGTTTTGCCCACCAGTGTCCTTGAGGCTACGTGGTTGCCACAACAACTTGAGTGGATTTCATTTAGGATTTCTTTTCCTTCTTCTCTTGAAATACATTTAAGAAGTACTTCTGATGATGTGGCTCTTTTGTATAGGTTGTCTCCTATAAGGATGTAGTTCTTTCTTCTTCTGATTATCCTGGTGGCCTCTTCTTTATTAGATGGTAGCTTGTTTTCTCTGATGTAGTCAATGAAGTCTTTAGTCCTTGATCTGGTGATTACCATGATCTGGGTTGTTTGTGCTGGTGGCTCAGAGGTTATCTCACTAGGTTATTTTATGGAGGCTGACAGCAACTACTCTACAAACACACCTGGCGGGACCTTCGCTCTGTCCAATCCTAGTTTGGCGAGAACATCTGTTGCTATGTTTGAATCTCAGAACATGAAGGATTTCTAGTCATTGGAAATTTTTCTCTAGTTTTTGTACTTCAGCACAATAGGCATCCATGTTGTCTTTGGTGCAGTCCCAATCTTTGTTGACTTGATTGATGACCACAGCTGAATTGCCATAGACAAGTAACCATTTGATTCCAAGAGAAGTCGTGATCCGCAGTCCATGGATGAGTGCTTCATACTCTGCTTCGTCGTTTGTTGCTTGCCACAGTATCTGGAGTACATATTTGAGTTGTTTTCCTTCTGGTGATATGAAAAGGACACCCATGCCAGCCTCGCCTAGCTTGAGTGATCAAGGAAGGCATCTGGTGTGGGTTGTTGGATTTCTGTCCATTCGACCATGAAGTCTGCGAGTGCTTGTGATTTTATTGCTTTTCATGGAGAGAAATCGATATTTAGAGCTCCGAGTTCTACTGCCCACTTTGATATGCGTCCTGTCGCATCTCTATTGTGCAGGATGTCTCCAAGAGAGAAATCTGTAACCACGGTAATCTTGTGGTCTTTGAAATAGTGTCGTAGCTTGCGAGAAGTAATCAGGAGGGCGTAGACTAGTTTTTGAACTTGCAGATATCATATTTTTGAGTTTGTCAGAACTTCGCTGACATAGTATACTGGCCGCTGTACTTTGTATATAAGCCCTTCTTCTTCTCTTTCTACCATGATTGCTGCACTGACCACCGTTGATGTTGCCGCTATGTATAACATCATGTCTTCGTGCTTCTTAGGCGATGTGAATATGGGTGATGAGGTGAGGTACACCTTAAGGCTTTCAAAAGCCTCCTTGGCTTCCTTTGTCCACTCAAACTTGACTGTCTTTTTTAATAGCTTGAAGAAAGGGAGTCCGTTTCGCCGAGTCATGAGATTAAGCGATTCAGAGCTGCCATGCTTCCTGTCAGTTTTTGCACATCTTTTACATAGCGCGGGGGTCCCATTTCTGTTATGGCTCGAATCTGCTTAGTACTTACTTCTATTCCTCAATTACTGATCAGGAATCCAAGTAGTTGTCCTGATGGTACCCCAAAAACACACTTGTTTGGGTTCAATTTCCACTTCCATTTATTTAGGTTTTCAAAAGTTTGCCTCAAGTCTTTGACTAGCATGTCTAGGTTCTTCGTCTTTACTACTACGTCATCGACATAAGCTTCTGCGTTATCACCAATCTGTTCACCGAGGCATGTTTGAATAGCTCTTTGATAGGTGGCGCCGGTGTTCTTGAGTTCAAAGGACATAGTTTTATAACAATAGGCACCGAACAAAGTGATGAAAGATGTCTTGTTCTGGTCTTCTTCCTTTAATACGATCTGATGATACCCTGAATAGTAGTCAAGAAAAGATAGCAGGGCGGATCCTGCCATTGAATAGACAATTTGATCAATTTGCGGTAACCTGAATGGTCCTTTGGGCAATGTTTGTTGAGATCCGTGTAGTCGACGCACATGCATCATTCTGCTATGTTCTTTTTCTGTACTAGAACGGGACTCACTAGCCAATCTGGATAGAGAATTTCTCTTATAAACCCGGCTGCCATTAATTTTGTAATCTCCTTTTTGATTGCTTTCTTCTTGTCTGGTGAAAATCTTCTTAACCATTGTTTGACTGGTTTAGAGCCTTCATTGACATCGATTCTGTGCTCAGCCAACTCTCTTCGGACACCTGGTATGTCGACCGGTTTCCAAGTGAAGATATTTTTGTTGTCCTAAAGAAAGTTGGTAAGCGCGAGTTCCTATTTAGCCGAGAGATGAGCACTGATGGTTACCATTTTCTCTGGATCACCAGTACCTAGGTTAATTTTTTCACATTGGCTTCTTTTTGAGGTGCAAGGATGCAAGACTTCTTAGCTGGGATCTCTAGTTCATCTAGTTTCATTTGTGCAGCAACAGTGGTGATTTCTTCTCTGTCATCGGCTGTCTGTGATTTGGCTGCGATTTGGATTGCTTGTAGGTCACAATCGAAAGCGCGCTTCAAATCACCCCGAAGGGAGAGTATTCCGTGAGGCCCTGGCATCTTGAGCAGGAGGTATGGATGGTGAGGTATAGCCATGAACTTGGCCAGTGCTGGTCTTCCAAGGATGGCATGATATGATGTCTCAAAGTCCGCAACTTCAAACTGAATGAATTCGGTTTGGTAATTGGTCTGTGTTCCAAACGTAACTGGTAGAGTTATTTATCCGAGTGGCATAGCAGCTTTGCCAGGTACTATTTCATAGAATGGCACTCCTATTGGGGTAATCAACCTGGCAAAGTCCAGCCCCATCTTTCTTAGTGTTTCTGAAAATATGATGTTGAGTCCAGCTCCTCCATCGATCAAGACCTTGGTGACTGTCATCCCTGCTATAGTTGGATCTAAGACTAGTGGATATAGGCCACCATTTCCAACGCTAGTCCATTGATCTTCTCTTGAAAATTGGATTGGGTATTTGAAGGGTCGAGATGGCAGACTAGAGGGGGGTGAATAGTCCTTTCTAAAACTTAATCGCATCGGCTAACCAAAATAAATGCGGAATTAAAATTATCAGTCTAGCCAAGACTACACCACTCTATCTATAACTTTAGCACCTTACAAAAGATCCTAATCAAGCAAATAAGGTGCCTTCCTAGCAAGGGCACACCTAAACAATTCTAGCTTGCAAGGTCACACAAACCTATGCAACTAGTACTTTAAGCACCGGGGAGCTCCTACCCAAGTCTAGTAAGCAAAAGCACAAAGCTCCTAGGCTCACTAGCAATGCTCAATAACAAAGCAACCAATGCCAAATTAGAGAGCACAAATTACTTAGCTACAAAAACTAAGCAATGTGACTAATAAGGTTACACAAACTAAATTAGCCATGCAAAGGGGATACTTCTAGCTACACAAGCAAGAAGATATCTAGCTAGCTACACAAGAACAACTAGATACCAGAGCAACAACACAAGGTATATATGAAAGTAAATACAAGCTTATGTTGCACGAAGGCAAACCACTGAGAAGAGTAGACAATGTTGACACAATGATTTTCTCTCGAGATTCACTTGGTTGCCACCAAGCTACGTCCCCGTTGTGTCGACCAACACTTCGTGGATCGACGACTAATCGGTATCCACAACCGAGCTCTCCCAAAGAGCACCGCAAGAACCCACCATCAAGTGTGGTAGCTCAATGACACGCTCTACTAGAGTTGCTCTTCGTGATCCCCACGGGATGAGCACAATCCCCCTCACAAAGCTTCTCCGGAGTCTCGCACAATCTTCTTGCGAGCTTCGACGAAGCCACAAGCCACCAAGCCGTCTAGGAGGTGGCAACCTCCAAGAGTAACAAGCACCACCGGCTTGCAACTCGAACACCTAGTGCCACTCGATGCTATCTCACAATGCAATGCACTAGAATCACACTCACTCGCAATCGATTCGCACTCTTGCAAGCATAAGTGAGTTAGAGGCTCTTCTAGCACTCCCAAAGCATGGACACTAAGTCCAAAGGGTGCCAAGCACCAGCCAAGGCTAGCCAAGGGGCTATTTATAAGTCCTCACATGAAATATAGCCGTTGCCCCTTCACTAGGCATTTTTCGGGACGACCGGACGCGTCGGTCAAACTGACCAGACGCGCTGCATCGCGTCCGATCGCCCTGCGCCATCTACGTGTCCCTCCGGTTCAACACCGAACGCCCGATCTCAACGGCCGACTCAGTGCTCCAATGGTCAAACACGATGACCAGACGTGCCACTTCTTGGACCGGACACGCAGGTGCGCACACCACCCACGCGCTCGAAGCCATGACCGGATGCGCTCCATGCAACGACCAGACGTGACAGTGCCAGCGTCCGGTCGCGGTCTAGAGAGGTTCCAGAGAGCTCCTATCACGATGGAACACGTCCGATCGCATGTGACCGGATGCCCCGCGGTGTCCACACAAAACTTCGCCACACTCTGCTCCTCTGGATGCCTGACCGGACGCTCCGGTTCTGCGAGGAACCGAACACACCGGTTGCAAACCCTAGCACCCTGCGCCGTGCACAGCTGCTGCCACTGACCGGACGTGCTGGTCGTGTCGAGACTGCTTCCGGTCACACCAGTGATCTCCTTTTGCCTCCGTTTCTTTGCCTCCGGCGCAGTGAAAAATATGCATTTCACTTCCATGAAAAGCGCTGAATCTCGCCGAACCCAAACCCCTCTTTACCGCTCAAACTTCACCGCCTTCGCAAATGTGCCAACACCAACAAGTGTTCACCACCTTGTGCACATGTGTTAGCATTTTCACAATTATTTTCTCAAAGGAGTTAGCCACTCAACTTGCCACGTCACTCGATTCTAGCAACGATGCAAAGTTAGATCACTTGAGTGGCACTAGATGACCGATATGCAAACAAGTTTGCCCCTCTTAATAGTACGGTCATCTATCCTAAACCCGGTCATGCACTTCTCTACACAACCTTTGATTGGTAAAATGAAAATGCCCTAGGTTATACCTTTGCCTTGCGTATTCCATTCCATCTCTTTCGATGTTGATACATGTAACAGCCCAAAAATAGGCCAAGTGGGCCTAATTCGTGGAATAGGCCGATACTACTATAGGGGGTAGTGGGCCGTTCACTACGGGGACACCGTACATCCTGAATTCATGGGTACTGTAGCAGAACCGTACTGTAGCAACAAAGCGACGGCCAGATCGGATTACTGTAGCTCGGGTACTGTAGTATCACGGGCCACTGTGCAACCGGTGTTTAGTACCATAGTGTGAATCTTAAGGGAGTCTAACCGACTTAAATGCCAGGGCCAGGGACACGTAGTAACCTTAGGTTAACCGTTTTGAACGAAGCGAGGATGAAAGCTCAAGCGGGTTGCTACGCAGATGGGACCACTCCTCGGTAGAGTTGGCCTAGGCCGTGTATATCGGGACTGGATGTTACAATGCAACACATGCACTTCACCGTTGCCTCGGTCCATCGACGTCAAGTCTTGCTCAAGCTTCACCGTCACACGTTGTCCCTCACTCCAAAGCCTCTGACTTGCCCTTCACGCTTGCAACCGGTCCATCGAGTCAAGCCTTATCTCGATCTTCTCCACCTTGATCACATGACTCCATGTCATGTCTCATATGTAATAAGCTCCTTCATGACATAATCACTTGTGGACTAATTCCCTATGTATCTCACATTAGACACAATTAGTCCACCTAATGTCGGGTACAGTTGATGGCATTAGTGGTGGCTGTCGAATTATGAGGACTTCTTGGGCTGGCTCCAGCCCTGTCCTGCTGGAGTTGCCGATGACTTCAGTTGGAGCGTTGGCGTCGTGGAACGCACCACCTTCTTGGTAGGGTAGAGTGATAGCTTCTTCAACTAGTCAGGTGTTGCTACTCTAGGAAAAAGTACCCGACTATTGGACTAGATAATCTTGAGATGTTATGGTTAATATAAGACCTTCCTATGCCCTGGTAAGACATAGCCTCCGAACTGGACCGGTTACTTTTTGAAGTAAGTCTTGATACGCCCTCGCTGCGTTGTTAAGTCCGGTTGGGAGGTGGCTTAACTTCTTGGAAGAAACCTGAAGTAAGTTCGAATAGATCTCCTGAAGAGTTGATGCTGTGTTCCGGAGTCCAATTAGAAAAGAACTTGGTTCATTTCTAAAAGAACCCGGATTGGACCCCGAAGAGGAATCTGACCTGGACATTGAGTTGAGACTAGTTGTCATCGGATCCTGAGTCGATTCGGACATCGTAAGGTCCGAGAATCTTTCGACGAGATCTTCAGCTGACCCTATCGGAAGAGTGATTTCCTCGTGGGCCTCCTGAGCTTCGACGAGACGTCCCTGAGGTTGCCTTCACTGTCCGCCTCGCAAATCCATGATCTGAAGATGAAGATCGATCCTGTTGGGAAGATCATGTTATCGAAATCCGTAGAGCTCTTGATTGCGATTGCGCCGCAAGCCCCTACCTGGCGCGCTAGCTGTTGGTGTTTGACCACCGATAGCCTGCCACGGGGATACCTGGGATAGTTGTTCAGGCTTCGGCGTGTGTTAGAACTCGACGGTGAATGCAGAGACATTCGATTTATACTGGTTCGGGCCCTCGATCATGATCGAGTAATAACCTTACGTTCTGTCGGCGTTAGCCTTTGTGTTGGATTGATTGTGTTCTATCGTCTCTTGTTACAGGGTGCCCACGACCCCTCTTTATATCAATATAGAAGGCCGTAGTGTGATTACAATCCTAGTCGGATCCAAAGAAGGTGTCCTGAACTAAATACAGAAGATACTTTCTATAGGAATCCGGCTAGTCTGGCCTATTCTACTTGGAGTCGGCGTAGCAGACGCTGCACCTCTTCTCGCTCCTGTCCGTGGGCCAGGCCAGGGCCCACGGTTTGTAGTCACCTCGCTGTGGAACCCTGTGGGTCCCGCATCGACAACATCATGTGCCCAATGGTAGTAAAATCGTAGTCACAAGTAAATCTGACAATGTCACAAAGTTTGGGACAACACAGGCACTACGTATGAAGTTTCTGTCCCATGAAGCTTACTGGTATTTCTTCAAGACACTCACATTTGGAAGCATGGATCCCAAGATGCACCAGAGGCTTGCACACTGGGGCATGGAGATAGCAAAGATGCATAAACCATGTTTCATTGGTGCAAAAATGACCGCTTGTCATCTGAGGTTCTGGGCTTCTTGAGAGGGCAAATCAAGAAAAATGTATTGAAATTCGGTGGACATCCATTTGATCTTACAAACCAGGACAGACCTGCATGGGAGAATGGCTGCACCTTCTGAAGGTGCTGTGGTTTATTGTGAACACCAATGCTCCTCACAAGAGGAGGTTCCAAAGATAAGTGTTCAAGATGTCACGTTTGGAAGCGTTAAAGCTCATGGGAAATTCAAGGTCCTAGAATGGAGGTCTCAGATACCTCCTTACCATAGCTATATTACTACTTGCGAGATTCAAGAGCTAAAAACCAGATCTCCAAAGAGAAAGCGCATTCTATGAAAAATCGAGTCACACTTCGCTAAAAGTTTTCTATTGTTAAGCTTATGTAGGAAGATAGGTGAATATGTTTTCATATGGTGGGAAAAGTGACAGCACTCTCATGAATGGATTCTACAGTTTGCAACATTGTCAATAGAATAATCAGAGTTTGTTTGTCATTATTTTTTTCTCTCCTGAAGCCGCCTTAGAAGGATCGTTTGAGGGTCCATGGCTTTGAGTTTGCACTCGAATCTGCAGCGCTACAGGTCTGCCACATCGTTAAGTATGCCGGGCCGGCAACACGGCGCTCTGCGCGATCACCAGCCATGGGCATCCTCTGAGACCACTTCCGCCCAGCACCCCCATACTCGCCTCCTTCACAATTCACATTCACATCACGGACGCTGCCTCCAACGGTCTCTGTGTTGGCAGTTGAAGAAGAGCTTGGGTAGGAAGCCAGGAACAGAGCAAGGAGGCAAAGCACAGGAGCTACTCTTTGAAAACAGGGCTGCGCACGTTTTGCTTCTCTGTTCATTCAGACTAAGGGGGTGTTTGGTTTCTCTCCAAAATTTTTTCACCCCGTCACATCGGATGTTTGGACACATGCATGGAGTATTAAATGTAGACAAAAAAATTAACTAATTACACAGATTGCGATAAATTTGCGAGACAAATTTTAAAACTAATTAATCCATGATTTGACAATGATGTGCTACAGTAAACATATGCTAATGACGGATTAATTAGACTTAATAAATTTGTCTCGCGGTTTCTAGGCGAGTTATGTAATTAGTTTTTTTATTAGTATCCGAATACTCATTTCGGCATCTCATAAAACATATGATGTGACACCCTAAAATTTTTCACCCCAAGAACTAAACACCCCCTAATAGACTATTACTCAGTTACATGTACGAGTACACTTCTAATTCACACACTACTAAACTGACATAATTGGCCTACTATGTATTTCATGTATTATCTATGGAGTAGTTTTCTCGAGAAACTTCTGTTTTGCAACAACCTGAGTTGCAGCACCGACCTGTCTTCTGGGGCTACACGTGCGTGCGCACACACAATTATACTGGTATACACACTCTAGAACTGACATACTAGGCCATTACACCAACATTTCACATACTTATTCCCCTCCAGTTTCATGGACTCTAGATAAGTAGAGCAGCTTGGAGATAGCTTCAGTCTGTAGGGAATAGATTGGATCCAATACTCTGCCACCGCAGCTCCGACGCGCCAAGAGCATGGTCTCTTATACCGTACATTGCGCATTTCAATGTCTAGGTATTCATCCATAGACTTCATACTTTGAACCCTAGTTTGCACACTAGCCATGGAGATAGCAAGTATTCTTATCAGCCTGGCTTATCAGCTATGGGACATTTTTTTCTCACAACAAAATAGCCACGGCTGGCTTATCAACCGCAAAAACCATCAGCCGAACAACTTGCAGTCGATGTTTCATTGGTGCAAAAATGACCGCTTGTCTTCTGATGGACAACTTTGACATCGACTTGTGGTACAAGGTTCTTTGCTTCTTGAGAGGGCAAATCAGGACAAATGTATCAGAATTTGGTGGACATCCATTAGATCTTGTAAACCAGAAAAGGCCAGCATATACTGGGAAAATGGCTACACCTTGTGAAGATGTCGCGCTTTATGATGAGCACGGATGCTCTTCGCAAGAGGAGGCTCCAAAGATAAGTGTTCATGTTGTCATGTATGGATGGGTTAAAGCCCATGGGAAATTCAAGGTACAAGGATTCAAAGGGCTTTGCTAGCACTCGGACGTCTGCCGCGCAAGACACGTCCGGACGCCCGCGCCTGCTGCCCGTCCTTTCGGTTTGGTCCCATCAACCAATTCGAGAACCGCTGGTCCTCTCGACTCCCGTTGCTATTTCGCATGTCCGTAGGCTTCAGGGCTCTCTCGCTCAATCTCTCGTATGCATGGTTGCATGCAGCTCCTGCACGCCCGCCTGCACGCTGCTGCTGCGCCTGGCAACATGCTGCTATAGCACCTGCTTGCACGCTGCTACTGCTGTTGCCGCCGCGCGATGCTGCTGCCGCACCCGCCGGCCTGGCCCCGCCTGCTGCTACGGTACGCATGCGCCTGCTACCACGTCCGTTTCGCTTCCCGCACACGCGGGACTGTTGTACCCGCGGGGACCACCTCTGCTTGCGCCTACTTTCCACGTCTGCTCATGGAACACTTGCAACATGAAACATTTGCTACAACATACGTCTGAAACAGATGAAACATTTAGAACATATTCTTGCAACATATGTGTATGACCACTGCAATATATGTAACATCCAAATAAAACACTTACAACATATATTTAAAATAGCTGAAACATACACTTGCAACAAACATGTATACCAGTGCAACATATATAACTCCAGATAAAAACACTTGGAGCATACGTTTGAAAACAGTTAAAACATTTAAAACATACACTTGCAACATTCATGTATAGCCAGTGCAACATATACAACATCTAGATAAAACACTTACAACATATATTTGAAACATACACTTGTAACTTACGTGTATAGCCATTGCAACACATGCAACATCCAGATCTGCTTTTGCAACATATATCTGGAACATCTAAAACATTTGACATATATGTGGCTCTAACATATCAGGGCTCATACGGAAATGGTTGCTATTTATGTTAATCATGCTAAGTTGACTTGCAATATGATCAGGCTCACGTATATTTGTGGTCTATAATTATTTTTGGACCAAAGGCATTTTTGTGCACATGAATGCAGGTATATACAGTCGCCATACGTTGCTCTAGCTGGTCATTCAGCACAGCTCTCCATGCATGTCAATTATGTCATCTTCTGGTATACATGCATGTCACATATTCACATTTTGATGAGGCTGCCATACATGCACATATTTGTGTTACGTAGGCAAATTGCGTCCATGGACTAAAATATAACCGGGCCGACTTTTTTGGATTAGAAAAACAGCGCCGACAGGGCGCGGGTGGGCCGCGCGGAGCTGTCTGTCCGGACACGCTTGTTTGGATTAAAAACATGGGGCGTGTAGCATCCACGTCCAATCATTTCTGAGATTCAAAAGCTAAAATGAAGAGCTCTGAAGAGAATGCGTTCTATGAAAAATTGAGTCACACTTAGGTTAAATTTTCTATTGTTAAGCTTACATGTTATATAGGAAGATATGTGAATATGTTTTGATATGGTGTCAGAAGTGATGGCATTGTCATGATTGGATTTTACAGGTTACATTATCAAGCTGTACTACTACATGCCTTGTCATGTGTAAAGTGTTTCTATTGTCAACAGAACAATGACATGTCATGTGGGGCCGCACGTATACCAGGCGCCGGTGGGCCCGAGACGTGAGCCGCGCTGCTGAACGCGCGGCCAGCGCAGCATCGGTGCAGGAGGAAGCCACCACGAGTGGCTAGGAAGAAAATCAGATTAGTTTCCCTGTTTATTCCCTTAAGTTTAGGAGGTGATATTTCCCTATTTTTAGAAGAAGTGGTTGCCTAGTTGGTTGGCCGGTTGGCCTATTAAGATTGTAATCCCGTGAACATTTGAATCAATCAAGATTATTGTCGTCTAAACCTGTCTCTCTCTTTTCTACCGAGCCTGCGGCGGAGGGGTAAACCTCGCCGGAGAAGACGGATCGTGACTACGAGCTACGTAGTCGGGGTCGTGCTATCCGAGGGTTTGAGGCCCTTGACATGACAAATATTGACTCATAAATTTTTCATGTCACAGTGAATATCCATTAAACTCTCATGTTATAAGCTTTTGAGTTAAACTTTGTTGGTGCATGTAGTTCAATATATCGTTGCTACGACCAAGCAGGAGATGGAATTTATGATTGCTTCCAAACCAAAGCATCTTGGTCATTAAAAAATGGGTGAATGGAGATAGAGTTGCTCGATTTCAGTAATTAGTTGTTTTCTTTTCTGTACAATTCCTAGACTTAGAGGGTTAATAGATCTGGCGTGCGATTCTGGTTGCAACAGGTCTCTGATAAGTGATAACCAAACATGTCCTCTTTTTATATAATACAGAAAAGGATAGACACAGTGCATATTTAACTAAAAATATGCCAAGTTTCTAACATTTTGAGCACTTGTGTTGACGATCAAAAAGGATATATAGTTGTTGTCCTACGATCCTCCTGCAAAGGGGAAGCTGGATGACTACGACCTCTCCATATTTGACACTACAAAAGGGAAAGGGTGACAAGGGTGTGTAGGGAATAACTAGCGCCCAGACGTCCGGTCCCAGACCCGCGACCGAACATAGCTCCGCCACACCCTGTCGCGTCCCCCGCGTAGCGTCAACCGTGCCCGCGTAACAGGGGAGCCCGCCCACTCACCGTGCCTGCAGGAGGTCTCAACCTCGCTATGCTCGCGTCACCACCATAGGCAGGGTTTGCATCTCCGTCGCGCAGGGAGATGCCACAAGCTTCTGCACTAGACCTCCGACGGGGCCAGCGGAGGCAGCATGTCATATGGGAACGGGCCGCATGCGCCAGTTGCCTACGCATCCTCTGGTGAAGCATTGCGCCAGCTTATAGCCGACGCCGCCATGGCTCCCGCACTAGCTCTCTCTTTCTCGCTAAACAACCCTACATTGAGATCTACTTTTGCAACACTCAGATGAAACAATTGCAACATACGACTGAACAGATGAAACATTTAGAACATACACTTGCAACATAGTCATTGTAACATATGCAACATCCAAATAGAACATTTGCAACATACGTCTAAAACAGATAAAACATATGGAACATGTTGTTGCAACATATGTGTGAAACTTATGCAAAACATCCGGATCAAAACGCTTGGAACATACCTCTGGAACAGATGAAACATTTTCAACAAACGCTTGCAACATGCCTCTGAAACACTTGCAACATGTACAACATCCCTCGATCTACTTTTGCAACATCCATAAGAAACAACAGCAACATACCTTTGAAACAACTGAAACACCTTAAATATATATTTGCAACATAGAGAAAGGGAAGCCTGGGCCGGTCGAGGTCAGAGCCAGCGACGAGCGGCGGCGCACGAGCACCACCCGCACCTAGCACTAGTGGCGCGCGCGAGCACCACCACTAGCTAGCGCCACTAGCACCGGCCTTGGCTCAGCCTGGCGGGCAGCGCGTGCTATGAGAGGGAGTGGGCAGCGCGGTGCGCGACCAAAGCGAGGAGCGAGGTGCAGGTGGGGCGCGTGACGGGCAGGGGAGATGAGCGAGGAGGCTCGCCAAGGAGCTCGAGGAGCACGTGTGCCTGTGCCTTGCCACCATACAGAGGGCTAGAGTTCTGGTGATCCAGGAGATCAATCAGCCAGCCAATGAATATTCATGAATCACGAGCGGGTATGTGGTATCACTTCAAATGTATAGCCGGAAAAAATTGTTAGGAATGCTCACTAGATATTTGAACTTATTACGAGTTGGAGAGCCTCATACCTGATAACCTGAATGGAATTGGGTTGTGGAGGAGGCGGGCGACAATAGTTTTTCACTACCTTCCCCTCTTACACAGATTTGGTTAGAATGGAGAGATGGGACCCGGCAGTTGCTAAGTGCACGAAAGCAACACTAGTTTTTGAGAAAAAAAAATTAGTAAAACAGAAGGACTGGATTTATGAAATACCAAAAAGTTTGGGTGCGGATTTTGTGCTCTTTATGAGGAATTGAGAGAGTTCTCTACAGTTTGGGCGGTTGGCTCAATATTAGGGGTTACTCGCAAGGTTGATATGAAATTTACTAACACAATATTGCACGGTTTATGGTGGCTGTCATAAATTCAGATTTCATTCCAGAGTACGTAGAAGTGTTGATTGGTGAGATTATGTATACGGACTTGAGTTCCGTGTCGAGACCGAAATGGATGCTGAGCATCACGTACCAATTAACATGGACATTGATCCCAAAGAAGACGGTGATGGTAAAAAACAGCAAAAAGGAGAGTAAAGAAAAAACTCGACCCGGTGGGGGAAAGACCGCCCCTACGGCTTTCAAATAAGAAGGAAACCTCAGTTCCCCGAGCCGAGAAAACCCCCGAACCCTGGCCCCGTCCCGACACTAGGAGCGGACACCGCGGGGACCGTTACCTGGGCCGGTGCCGGGCCGGTGACTTCCGTTGCCCGTAGGCCGGGTCATCCGTTGCCCAGACTTCCGTTACCGCAGGCCGGACGGGCCGCACCACTAGTGCTTTAACACACGGGACCAGCGAGGGGGTTTTTTTAACCACAGCCTGAAATTCGCTCCCACTGGGATTCGAACTCAGGACCTGTGGAGTGCCGCTCGAATGTCTTAACCACTCGGCCAGACATCCTTTGGCAAAAGGAGAGTAAAGAAGATAGGGAAAACTCTGGTAATCAATTTACTAATAACTAGAAGCATACCCTATGCATTGCCGCAGGATTTTCTTAAAAATAAATTTGTTATAAATATAGCATTTAGGTATTTTGTATACTATGTATATATATGGATTTGACTTGCATGTTATTTTATTGTATCAAATCTAGTAAAAAATTGGTAAGCCAATAGAAGAAAAACCAGTAGAATATATATTTGATCACATTATTGAAGAATATGTGATGAAACAAATAGCGTTGGTAGATAACTTGTACGTTAATAGATGACTTGTACATTAATAGATTAAAGATTAAAAGTATTGCGTATAATAGAGATTACGTGGAAATGTTTTGTAATTAATAAGGGATGACATGGATAGTATGCATGAAAGGATTTGCAGGTTAGTGGGACTTAGTGCTTAATGATATGGACACCTTGCATGAAGATATAGAACATTTAGTTGTGTCACTTAGTAAGGAATAATGTGGACATCTTGCATGAAAAGATAAAATATATAGTAGGATTTAGCTTTATAAGAGTATATAGATTCATCTGATAAAGGATCACATATTCCTCAATCAGGGTACTCAGGTGCTGCTGGTATAAATGGTATTCGCCATGCACAATTACAGTGGCATTAGTACCATCTGGTGGTGGGCCAAATGAGACCTGGCAAGCAATGCCTTTAGCACATACTTGCAGTTCACCATGGATAGACTCGTATCACTGCCATGGGTGCAAACTTACCTCCCGAGTCTCCTGTTGCCAAGCATAACACTCAAACAGCTACCAGCCTTGAAACACAAGAGACAATTGAGTTGCTAGGCCTCTCTAAGGATATGGTCAGCCCATTGTCCCAATGAAATGGCACTGGAAACCGATTCTCATAATGGTGTTTTACAAGGTACAACAGCCTTGGTTAAAGGTAGCAAGCTCAAGCCGGTGGAGAAGCCCTGACAAATGGGGCCTAAATACGTTAGGTTTGCTGAAAATGGAAACGGGTACAGGAGACGCTCGCTGGATAAGTTGGATGGTGCGCTCTCTCACTGCATGATAGGTACGTTGTGCCTTATCGTCGTCCCCGTAACACACTGACTTGGATTCAGCGTTTGTAAATGTCAATTAATTAGTACTGATCACAATGCACGCATGTGCCGACACAAATCAATCATTCATCATTCATCTGTAACCTTTTGCTTTACTAGGATCATACCCGTGCGTTGCAACGGGAGCAAAATAATGTCTGACTACCTCTGCATGGAGCGAGCAGCGGCCAAAGTCAAGGTTAACGGACATGCGACACTTTGTCCACTGCAGCTCTATTTGTAATAAAATTCGAGGTTTCCACTGCAACCACAATAGCTTTGAGTCTTAATGATGACTTTGTTAAAGTATTAATATCTCTAATATGAATGGTTGTCCACTTGTAGAGTGCTCAAAGACATTCTCTCAAGCTCACTTATACAACCTCTATGGCAACAAAGTAATATTGATGACAACAGATAGTGCCGACCTTTTATGTCCGACATGCTATTGGTAATGAAGGATGAAAGATTTCTGAAAAAATATGCATACAGAAACACCAATTAGCATCGTAGAATTCAGAGTGCTTTGTATATTAAATCTAAACATGAAAATTGAGAATATCAACTTTAGTAAACATGTAGCCATGGCACACTGATTATATAAACAAAAAATGACCACATGAATTCTCTGAAGTAGAGCTGACTATTGTAAATAGTTTGTAGAATCATTTTCAAATGACATAGTTTTTGGTGGCGCATGTGCCAATGTCACTATAATAAATGCTTTAACATAGATGGTTGATCGAGCACACAGTAAAAGTCCTAGGTCTATACAAATTATTAAATAGAAGACATTACCTTGATTATGATGAAGGAATGTACAAGGGTTTTCCATAGCAATGGAATCTAGGCGTAGAGTGTTGGCATGAAATTCCTTCCGTCTTCTGTAGGAAGCTCTCTTTGCCTCATTTCGTCCGACCGTCGCATTATACAACCTTTCACGTTCCTACCTAGCTTTCCTCTTCTCGAGTGGCATATTTTTGTACCACTGTCGGCTGTAAGTGCATTTTTTTTCTTTGAGCATATATGCGATGTCGGCTAAAGAGATTTGACCTAAGGATTGGAATGCAGACACTAATTAAAACATTATTTTTTTTATTAGTGCAATTTCATTGTAGTATATTCACGAATTAATATTTATGTTAATTCTTGTACTTATTTCAATCAGTTTATGATTCAAAGTAAGAAAAAAGAAAATATACACTTAAATATATTTTGTAGAATGCATCAATTAAATGTTCTATAGTATACTCCTTATGTTTACTATAAACATGAAAAAGTTACAAGTCTAGTTGTCACCATATTGTATTGATGGCTTCGCACCTACAGATTGTTTAAAATCCATCTAAGGATTTATGTTATTCCTAATCACGTATGATAGAAACAAAATAGCACCTGGTAATTAGTTTAACAAGTTATCCTTATTAACACTGTAATGTGGACATGAATCCTGAGCCATTTACCATAGTTAGTAGGATCCTCATTTTCTTTGTTTCTTGACGGCTCACCACCTACAAAAATATTTCAAAACTATGAATGAATCATGAGAAATACATTCTATGTATATATTGAGCAAAATTTATGTAGTGCCACCATTATTTGCTTCGGAGAGTATAGATTGCTCCTTTTTGCTTTGATACGATTCACGACGCTTTCTGTTTATTTCTTCTCTTTTATTGGAAGGCATTGATGCATGACGAGCTATATCCCTTTCATTTCTAAGTAGTCTTGGGTCCATGACTTCTGTACATGAACTAATCGTGTTTTTACCCACTGTAAAAGAAAACTTAAGATGAGAAACAATAGTCATTGCTACATATAACAATATTACTCAAAGTAGCACCACCCTTTTTGTGTTGGTATAATACACGGCGCTTCTTGTTTAGTTCATTCCTTCTCTCTTCTCTTCAGACATTGATGCAAATCTTGCTCTTTCTCTTTCCCTCTTGCACTCCTTCGGGTCTTCATCCACCCTCGCTAATTCTAATGCATTTTGACCAACTAAAAAATAGTTATTATAGCTTGGTGCTAAATACACTAACGATAATATTAAATATACACAAGTAAACAAACTCATAATTTGTTACCTTTATTTGCAACAGATGGAAGGACTCCTAATGTTGGGCGACATTCCTCACTTTTTTTGGGATCCATTCAGTTACCACTTACCAGAAGCAACGATTGCATGCATGAAAGAGAGGAAAATCCGGAAGCAACGATTTCATGGGAAAGCAGCGATTCCACCAGGGTGGCAGAGCGAAGCAGGACGGGTACTTCGTCTATCGGGGAGAGTCACCATTTGACATTTTTTTAGTTGCAGAGAAGAGATTTGGCCGCAACCTGAAAACACATTCTAAAATGTGGGCTCCTGCTGCTGAAAACATATAAAACTTGCTTTGGCCGTGAATGAAAGAATGCATCTGCATGTCTAAACAGTCTCATTTCTTTTTGCATAATTGAAATAGGAAGTCTAGGATATCGTACTCTTCCTCAAGTTGCAAGAATTCAATGAGTAAGATGCAAGCAGCATTGACAAACCTTTTAAGTGCAGAAAAACTGAATGCAAATAACACATAGAAAACAAATGGAATATTGTGAATTATTACTACCTTGTCAGTGCCCAAAAAATTAGTGTGTTTAATCACCAAGAAATAGCTAACCCATTACTTTGGAGATAGTTTTTTTTAACAGAACATCCACATGACCACATCTAGCTCTACTACGACGGCAATAACAGGTCCTATCATCTACCTGTAACATATCATATCATTAATAAAAGCAACAGATTTGCATCTGTTTAACCTCTGTCACACCCGGTTTTCTAAAGAACAAAACCAGGCTAATCATATGTGTGCCCAGGAAGTCCACACATATGTCAGAATGAAAAAGTATCAAAACAATGTTTATATAAAACGGGAAGCATACTATATTAACACTTACAACTATCAGAGTGTCGCGGAACGGTCACTAATCTTTTCTTCAGGCTCCAACATCACAGGGACGGCTGAATGGTGGCTCCGTATGCCAAGCACTTCTTATAGACTTCTGGAAACTCCACTACACATTTATTCTTCTTCTAAGCAGCACCTTACTATACACTGGAGTGTGGTGGAAATAGCAAGAGTGAGTCCATGTCGAACTCAACAAATATAACATGGGGTTCATGAGGCTCAAAGGCATAACATAGGTTTATCAGCATGTAGCTTTTAATTAGCATTATTTCAATATATCAATAATATCAAAGTGTCTCAATGTAACAATAAACATATGATTCATGTGAAATGATTAACGAATAGCAAAAACATATCCATTATTAATGATCAACTATTCCATAAGGGTCCAAGGCCACTCGTGACCGTGAGCACGGCTGTTATAACAGTTTTACACTCTGCAGAGGTTGTACACTTTCACTGTGAGTCGTGATTTACCCTTTCGCCCGAGGTGATCAGCCTCTTGACCCACTACCAAGGAAGGTCGGCAGGGTTCACTATGAAGTCTTTCGAAGGTTCGTCTAATAAGTTAGGGCCATTAGATTTCACTCGGCAAACAGATGTAGAGCCCCCCTTCCTGATGGCACAATAACACGCAGCCTATACACATGAGGACAGAGGCCGCACTATACCCGATTCGTCAAGCCATTCTTACGCCATAAAGGAATACCTCTAACGAGCTAGAAAAAAGGTCCTTCTATATGACTAAAGCCAGAGCCATTTTAGCCCTCACAGTTGTACTGTAAATCCCGGATTTTCGCTTATAGATGAGTCCTTATGGAGAGTAACAAGAGCACCAAATAACCCCATGCTCTAGTACCCTTTAACAGTAATAAAAGTCATCTTTTAGTGTTTATTGCATATTCCATTAGTCAAATTACATGATCATAGTTCATGTTAAGCACTAGCAATACTAATCCATGCAGTATAATAGGTATCAAGGAATAAGATCAATACTAAGTCATCCTTATCAAGGAATATATGCATAATGACATTATTTGCTTAATGTGAATAGGACAACAAGGATAATCCCATGCTATACTTGCCTTAGAACTTGCTTTATGCCCAAAGCAACTTGCTCTGAAAAACTCAACTTAATCTTTCATTTGCAACTTCTGGCACTCAGCTTCTGGTCTTCATCTTCGGATCTTTAGCGCTCACGGATAGCCTTTTCTTCTACTCGTAGATCATAACAACCCAGCACACTAATAGGCATACAAGCAAACAAATAGGAACAACTAAGAACAATACACCACACAAAAGAAAACAACGTACTAAAAGAGAGCTAACTACTACGGTCACGCCAATAACAAAACTATCATTAAAAAGAAACGACTATCGGGAGTTCTATACTATAAAAAAAACAATCAATTAAAGGATATTTTAGTTAAATAAAATCATGAGAACTACAATTCAGATTAGTCATTATCATATATTTTTATTTTAGAAGAGTCGAATTAAACTAGTCATATTTTAAATATTAACATGCATATATCATTCAATCAATGCAAACTTTAACTTATCAAAATAAAAGAACAGGTGAGAACATCTATTCAATTGGTACACGATACGTGTTGAAGCAGATCACATTTATTCATACACAATTTGACATCATGCTAGTTAAACTTTAACTTGCTAAACAATGTACCCAGTGAACACTAAGACGAGTTTATGATATATATCGTTCTTGAGCTAAGCAAATCATAATTTAAAACATATTCAAATTGCTATTAGATACATCATTCATACTTAATTACAAAGGACCTACGCGATAAACCTATATTATTAATATACCAAGTTAAATCTAGCCATATATTATTCATAATCATATAAGCAAACACATTTCTTTTATGAAAAGAAAGTAAACAAGTGAGCATCTAAACTAGTTTTAGAATTATAGAAACAAATTATAATTAATAAAGAGACATTAATTTCGGTACTAACAAAGTTATAACTAGTAAAGAATATTCAAATTGCTATCGATCAAGTTAACATTTGTTTATAAAAGACCAGATATAAAACCTAAATTACTTTTAATTAAAAAGGCATTGTATAAATATTAATAAAATTGCATATATTACGACTTTATATGAATCATGTTTAAACTAGACAAATTAACAAATACATATTTAAGTAATTATAAAAAGATCGAGATTATCCTATGTTGCTTCCATTTAGAGACAAACTTGCGTAATCATTAGTCAAATTAATAGGATTAATTTCATAAACATGTAACAGGTTAAACATCATTCCTAACATGTAGTTCATGTTGACATGGTCGCAACACATCAAGAGCAAAATTATAACCCTAGGTTGCTTTTAATTATAAAACCACTAATTAATTATTAATTAAATTATATTTTAATTAATAAATTAATAATTATGTGACATGATAAACATCGATACTAACTAAATTATAATCATAAACACACATGTTAACATGAATTAAATTAATATTTATTTATGAAACCGTGGATATATAGTCTAAATTGCTTTTAATTATAAAGCTAGTACAAACATATTAATCAATATAATATTTAGCGATATATAGAAAAACATGTGACATAAAAACTTTGGTACTATCGCGTAGAGCTCGACGTGACGAAACTAACGCGACTGGAACGAAGCAAAACGGAATTATAACGAATAACCTATTGCTATTTCCGTTCAGTGGCAAAATCGTAAATAAGGTCATCTTGTACCTTGAGCTGTCTGCTCCTGTCGAACTAACAGCACCATGACGTGCTGCTCCAAAGCCGCGCATAGGAAGAAGGGGCCTGGCCGGCCGGCGTCAGCACGCGGCCGCGTGGCAGCACGTTGGGCCCGCCCGCAGAAGGGCAGGGGCGATGACCGGCTGGGCGCCCGCAGTAGTGGCCGAGCGGCCACTAGCGGCGGCGGCACTGCTGCCCTGCAGAGCATCGCGTGGGCGCGAGAAGGTGCCGCAAAGGGAGGTGAGATGGCTGCCTGAGTGCGCCGGCCGAGAAGGTCACGGCCCTGATCCGTGGTAGCCGGAAAACGGATGAAGAACGAGCAGCCATAGTGTAGTTCGCCGGAGATGAAAAAGAAAACATGGGGAACAATCAATGAACGATGGATTCGTGGAAAGGAATACATGACGGCGTAGAGAAGATCGAGATGAACCTCGGGGTGAAAGCGGAATTCGCCGGAGATGAGAAACGTGGCCGGAAAAGCTCGCCGAACTATCGCCGGAAGTTCGCCGGAACGCAAGCTGTAGATGAAAAACTTCGGCGAGGGGTGGAGGGAGCTACGAGCGGCGGCTCGCGATAAGGGTTGTACTTCTGAGACTAGGGCGTCGAGGGCTACGCCGGCATATATATAGTTGTAGGGTTTGGAAACTTTTGGAAACATGAGATATTTTATTATTTTTAGAATTAATTGATTTCGGGATTAAAATAATTACAGAATTTCCAGAATTTTCTTTTAAGCCACGAAAAATAGCCCGGAGCTCAGAAAAATCATGGAAAAAATCCTGAAGACTCTTGGAGAGATAAGGAACTCAACTAAATAGGTTTGGGCTCATGAAAAGATTGATGAAGAGATCAAGGAAAAAGATTAAGCTCACGGAAATTGAAATTTTAAATCCAGAAAATACCAAAAAGTTTTCCGATGAGAAGTAAACGTCGTCCTATGGTATTTTAAAAATAATAGCACTCACCAACGCCAAAGACAAGCATCACACAAACACCATATTATCAAATTAATATGAAAAAGTTTAAAACCATAATTTTCTATATTTAAATTAACAGCAACTTAACTTATCTAATAAATTTATTCAGATATTGAAATTATTTATTTTATTTAGTGTTTCCTATGCACAACCCAAAATTAGAAATTTTGGGGTGTGACAACCTCGTGCATAATCCAGTCCAGTAGTCCACTGCGGCACTGCCGGCTTGCTGCTGTTGTGCGTCGCCATGGCCTTCTTGCTGGACTGCTCATCGGAGAAGAGGTGGGGTGGAAACGGACTAAGGCTGAGGCACACGGGCGAGACTTGGTTTTGCCTGAGCATGCGCGTGACGTGGGCGACGGGATTGAGATTTGAGAAGGGCACGGCTCCACCGGCCTGGAGCGCTAGCTGGCGCGCGCAACGCGGAGCTCAACGAGAAGCTCCAGCGGACGGTGGCCAAGAGGCAGGCGTGGCAGGGCGTCGCCAAGAGCCACGAGGCCGTAGTTGCGGGGCTCTGCGCCACGCTCGACAACCTCATGCAGACGCAGTCGCCATGCGCCGGTGCAGGGGCTGCAGGTGCGGGGCCGAGGGCGTGCAGTCAATGCTGCTACGAGTTGGAGCAGGAAGCCAGGAACAGGGCGATGGAGCAAGAGATGCAAGGCGGAGGCAAGGAAGGGGGTTACCTCCAGGTAGCAGCGGCACTTGTGCTAGTGGTCGGCGCAGTCGTTTCCTCCCTGCCACTGGTAGAAGCACGGTCCGGGGTGGTGGGAAGCACGTTGCGGCCGCTGATCGCGCGATACACCAACGGAGCGCCGGGAGGTCGCGATCGCGTGCGGGGATTGCGAGGGTGGAAGATGGGAAGCACAGGACGCAGCACAAGAAGGAAGGCAATCCGTTTCCTTATTAGTCGTGATCTCCTTGCGGAGAAATAATGCTGCGGTTGATGTTTGCGAGAGAAGGAAGGCAATCCCTTTCCTAATTACTCGGTCATGGCTTCTACTCGTGGTCGTGGGTTCTGTTGACGGGCGAGGCAGTGGTGATCGTGCGAGGGGCTTTCTGTCGGGCGTGTAGGCAGGGTCCAACATGCAAGATCATCGCCTGATCGCACGTTCGCCTTCCTTTGGGGGTGCGGAATAGCCGGGGTTACGTGGGTGTCAGGGCGGCGCGTGCGGAATCAACGGGGGGGGGGGGGGGGGGGGGGGGGGGTACGTGGTGTCAGGGGTGCGTGTAAAGCCGGGCAGAGCGAAGGCGAGCGATGCACGTGGTGTGCCAGGTACAGTCTTCCATTCATATTTTTTAGTTGTGGAGATTCATTGCTCGATATGCCTTGTATATAGCAGATAGATCTGTGTAGCATGTAACTCATCATCAGGTCTTCTTGTGTTGGACTGTTGGTAATACATTCATGTACTGAATGCATGCATGCTGATATATATACCTTTCAGCTAGCTTAGGGCTTAGCTGTTGAATGGCCTCTGGTTGGCGCAGTCCACGTTGTTGCCGTAGCTCATCCCAAGCAAGTTGCAGTAGCGCTTGTAGAAGCCAATCCGGTCCACGACACGGCTATCGGCGCCATGGCCGCACTCGAGGCCGCCGACGCCATACCCCGGCAGCCTACCGGCGGTGGTGTCGGCTGGCGACGGCGTCCACTGCCCCGTCATGACGGCGTGGCACGACTGCTTGGGGGATGGCGGCGTCATCTAGAACCAGACGGCGGTCTCGAACGAGACGGTGGCATCGGTGGCGACCAGGTCCAGGTCGCTGAGGATCCCGGCGCCGATGGCCTCCCCGACGGGCCCGTAGTTGTAGTTGCAGGAGATATGGATGGGCCCGCTGCCGTAGTACTTCTTCCTGGCGGCGCATGGCCGCTGCGCGCTCGGCCTGCAGTAGTCTGGCCCCCATGCGGCATCCTTCTCCTCCTTTTTTGAAAAGCTACCGGCAAGAGCATTGTCGGGCATGTATTGATAAAGAAGGAATAAGATGATACAACTTAGCAACACAAAATAACAACGACAACAAACCAAAGACCTTGGCTCTAATGACGAAGGAACACCGAAAGGCGGGAGAGATGTGTTTGTGTAGGGGGGGGATTCTTAACAATGATGCCTCCAAGGAGGTTATGACGTCCTTAGACGCCGCCATCGTCAACCGGGAGACCGGCACTAGGTTTTTCAACCAAGAAGGACCCAGGGGGTGGGAGGATCTCATGACAATACCTCCAGCGAGGAACATGACGCAAAAACGTCATCATTGTCGAATCGACAAAGTCGAGTAGGGCTTTCGCCCGAAAATCCCCCACATCCCAAACCAACCCCAAAACAAAGAGGCCTTCCATTGCCACACCAAACTAGCCCCCGCCAGGAGGGCTTAGCACCACAACAATGTCTGCAGTAACCGCTGTTAATGAGAAGATGCTACTATGTTCTCAGTCACAGGCCTGTGTGACTTGTCAACACGGGCCAGCTACCAACAGCCGCCTCTATCCCACCAAACACCGTGTAGCAGTAGCCCCAAGCGTAGGGCCCGTCGGACGCCGATGCCCACCTGCCTGTCGTCTCGTGCGACGTCTGCGCCATGAACGCCACCAGCTCCCGCTTCTAGACGTCGGGGCTTCCCATGGTGCCAAAGCCCGGGAAGGAGCTGGTTGCCGCGATGAAGGGCGCACAGGTGTTGAAGCCGTTGGCAGGGCATGCGGCGGCGTTTTCCTATTGTGAAGATTTCATGGGGATCGAACCCCACTGGGCGTTGTTTTGTCGTTGCTTCGACGTTCTTCCTCAATCTGACCGAAAGGTCACCGGTAGCCTTTGGATCAAGGCGTTTGACAAATCTCCCTTCTTTCACATCGATCTCCCTTCCAACATCATGAATTAGGCGAAGAAGTGGTTTATGTTTACGACTGCTCGTCCCTGGCCTTCTCCCATAAGCTCCCACCTCCTCTGTCTTTGGTAGAGAAAGAGGTAGTTCCTGAGTCTGAGCAGGAAGAGGCGGACGAACTAGAGAGTGACCTGTAGGATTATTGTTGACATTAATTAACGCAATCACTAAATAGCAACGGCGCTAAAAAAATGCATGGTAATAAATTAACATTTCTCTAAATACTAGTCACCTTTTATATTTACCTATACTTCTTAGCATAAACTAGGTTGTCATCCCTAGTGAAATAAGCTTAGAAGTATATAAGTGGCACTATGATTTTATATGACTAGGTAGAAATATAAATAATATAAAGATATGATCAATTAAGATTAAGAACAATTAAGAACATCTGCAAGCGGATAGATAATTATACCATTGTAGCATTTTACCTAGAGTATTACCAGGTTGTCATTTATAATTTTACCATTGGGAAGGTCCAACTAAACTTCTATCTAGAGTATTGATAAACTTTATATTCATGATAAAGAGAGTAAACCAATGTTATACACTCTTACTTAATAACAGGGATAAGTCACATGATAAAAGATATATATATATATATATATATATATATATATATATATATATATATATATATATATAAGTAACGATCAGTCATCATAAATAAATAAGTAGATTCACTCCGAGCTCTCTAACTATTACTAATAACGTAATCTAATCAGAATATAAGAGGAATAATTCCTAAGTATTCAAGTTATATGTCAAGCTACTACAACTAATAATCATCGTCAAGTAATACTATTATATGTCCCAACCACAATGGAGCCATGAACAGGAGAAGTTGAGTTTAGAAACCTCTGATATACGAATATATCCTTAACCAGACAATGCTGCTCTACCAATAATCCACTGCACAGGGGAGGACTACAGAGGACTCAATGGGCCTATAAAAGTCACACCCATGATCTACCATATGACCCTGAACAACTAGAGGCATCCGCAAATATGCAAAACATCTAAGCACCAAGCATACATAATGCATACCACTCATCTTATGGTCAAATAGACGAGTGCTATGTGAACATGTGATCGAACTAAATAGCAACCTAACTATACTAGAATTGAAGTAGACAATGAACGATGCATTCAAGAACATAATAAAGATGAAGAATAATGTTTACATTGCAATAATTTTGCAAAGACAGAATTACAATAAGAGCGGAGAACTAGAACATTACCAAAACTTCACGCTCGTCAACGATCGGGAATCCAAGCTAGGTTGACTTAGCTTGACTTCCTCTAGACCTGATCTAACTATGCTAAAGCTATGAACTAGAGGAACTCTGATGATCTAGGGTTTCTGGCTCCGGATGAACTGATCTTCAAATGACTTCATGCCTTCAGGGGGTCTACCCCTGTATTTATATCCCGGTGGGACGCACGCGAGCCATTGGATCAAACCAACTTCACGTAGGGCTAAGATTGATCCTCAAGGTTGGTAGAAGAATACTCTAGAAGCTCGTGGAAGAGGGGAGAAGGGGGTGGCCGCCTAGCCACCCTCCTGACCGGCTGGCCCCACCTGGTGGAAATGCTTGTTGGCATTTCTTAACACCATTACTAAGATTGAGTAAACCTTAGCAACGCCATCAAGAAACACCAACTATGATAGTCCTTAATGATTACAGAAGTTATCCGCAAGCATACGAATCTATCGTTGTAGCATTTCACCCGAAAGTATTCAGGGTATCATTATTTATATTTTCCTAAAGGAGGGCAAGATATAAAGAGTCTAGCATGGATATGAATAAGATTACATGCTTGTATAGTGGACCATAGTTCATGGTAGGGGTAAAAATGGTATATCAAGGATAGCGGACACACATCTGAGCCAACCTTAAGGATAAAAGGGAAACAAAGAATAAAAGAATATTCCTAATTGAAGCCGACATGATCAAATATCTATGATTAGAGTTAGGACTCCGAGCACTGGTCTGCCAGCAAGCGTGAGAGACTTTATGACTCCTAGAAAATACCCAAATGTGGGGGATTACAAGGGAAGGACAGAGCTGTCACCACTTGCTGCCTACCCCTTAACCGTGAGGCATCGTCATATCTGAAGGTTCTCGTGCACCCAAATCATCACAAATCATCAACTCTTGTGTTCTTAAATTCACTTGCATTGTCACTTCTTACTTCCTTGATGGTTGTTTCAAACTCATTGTGAACTCTCTTGATGAATGCCTTGAATGTAGCAAACACATCACTCTTGTCAATAAGAAAGACTACCCATGTATATGTTGTAAAATCATCCACAATCACAAAGCCATATTTGTTTCCACCAATGCTAGTATATGTTGTTGGTCCAAACAAGTCCATGTGCAACAACTCAAATGCCTTAGATGTACTCATCATGCTCTTCTTAGGATGTGTGTTGCCAACTTGCTTTCCGGCTTGACATGCACTACATAGCTTACCTTCTCAAATGTGACATCTTTCAAGCCTCTAACTAGGTCATGCTTAACCAACTTGTTTAATTGTTTCATTCCAACATGACCAAGCCTTCTATGTCATAACCAACCCATACTAGACTTAGTGAGCAAACATGCTGACAATTGAGCTTCTCTAGCATTGAAATCAACCAAGTATAGATTCTCATATCTAAATCACTTGAATATCAAGTTAGAGTCATTTACACTTATAATTTCTACATCATCCACACCAAATATGCACTTGAAACCAAGATCACACAATTGAGCTACCAACAATAGATTAAAGTTCAAGCTCTCTACTAGTAGCACATTATAAATGCTCAAGTCATTGGATATTGTATTCTTACCAAGACCTTTGACCTTGCCATTGGCATTGTCACCAAATGTGATACTATCAACCCCATTGCTCTCATTTGTGTTGATTGAATTAAATATTCTTGGATCACCGGTCATGTGTTGTGTGCACCCACTATCAAGCACCCAATGCATTTCTTCGGCTTTGTAATTGACCTATAAAAGAAGATTAATTCTTTTTAGGTACCTAAACTTGTTTGGGTCCTTGAAGGTTAGTTACTAAGGTCCTGGGCACCCAAATAGCTTTCTTCTTTGAGCTCTCATGAGGTGCACCAATGAACTTAGCCTTCACACCATTGGCACCCTTAACAAACATGTAACAAGAATCAAATCTAATTGAGGATACTTTAGCATGTGATTTCTTGTTCTTACAATCATGCTCTTTGTGACCAACTTGCTTGCAACTAGTATAAAACCAACCATTGTTCTTCACAAAACTAGTCTTGTGTGGAGCAAAGACCGCCTTGCCTTTCTTGGGGGTATAGCCTAATCCCTCTTTGTAGAGAGAACTTCTTTGGCTATCCAAGCACATAAGCAAGCAGTCCTCACCACCATAGGCTTTGCCTAAGGCACGAGTGAGTTCATTGACCTCCTTCTTAAGGGTCTCATTTTCCACCATGAGTGAGCCATCACAAGTAAAACCATCACTCAAAGGTGAAGTAGAAGTGGAAGTGCTACAAGAAGGGTTAGTAGGAGCAACAATAATGGACTTATAAAATGATTCATCAAGAATACCACATGTTAGTCCCACATCACGTGACACAATCACTTGCTCCTTCTTGGCTTCCTCATTCTTGACTTGCTCGAGGAGAGACGAGTGAGCCTTTTCAAGCTTAGAGTGAGCTTTGCCAAGCTTCTCATGGGCTTTCATTAGCCTCTCATGAGTAACATTGAGCTCATCAAAGGATTGCTCAAGAGATTTGACTTTCTTACATAATTCTTTGCACTTCTTTTTCTTCATCTCAAAGCAAGTGTGTACTTGCTCAGACATGTCCAAAAGCTCCTCCTTTGTGTACTCCTTATCATCATCATCACTCGCATCATATTTTACCTTAGTAAGCTTTGCCATGAGGCATGTTGATGAAGTGTCAAAGATGGAGGGCTTGTTGTTGATGGTGATGCTTGCTAGTGCCTTCTTGATGGATTTCTTGTCATCATCACTAGAGCCATCATCATCATCGGAGGTGCCATCACTATCCCAAGTGACTACATAGCCACTTTCCTTCTTCTTTTTTGTGAAAGTCATTTCCTTCTCCTTCTCCTTCTTTTCTTTCTTCTCCTTCTTATGCTTCTTCTTCTCATCCTCATCATTGTCACTATTGTAGGGACAATCCACCACAATGATCCAGTCTCTTGCACTTGTAGCATCTCCTCACATACTCCTTGTTGCAATCTCTTCTCTTTCTTGCACCATATCCCTTCTTCTTCATGAACTTGCCCATCTTGCACACAAGGAGAGTCATAGATTTATCATCAATGTCACTAGCATCTTCATCATCACTTGATTCTTTCTTAGACTTGTCCTTGTTTTTGGATGAAGAGCTAGCCTTGAATGCTACACTCTTCTTCTTGTTGTCTTCATCTTCCTTCTTCTCATCCTTGTCAACCCCTTCCTTTCCACATGGTATGTCTCTTGTGTCATGACTTCACCTAGTACTTGGTTAGGGGTTAGCTCCTTCAATCCTCTTCTTATGATGAGCATTCTCAACATCTCAAATCTTGGAGGTAAGCACATCAAGAACCAATGAGAGACATCATCATCATTGATCTTCTCTCCCAATGCCTTCAAATCATTCACAATCACTTGGAGCCTATAGAACATCTCTGGAATGCTCTCATCATCCTTCATCTTGAAGCTTGTTAACTTGTCCTTGAGGATGTATAGCTTGGCACTCTTCACCACCGGTGTGCCCTCATATGTTTTCTCCAATCTCTTCCACACCTCACTAGCTTTCTCACAATCCATGATTTGCTCAAACACCTTGGAATCAATGGCACTGTAGATGGTGTTGAGAGCCATTGTATTTGCATTACTTGTTGCCCTTGTCATTGTTGGCGAGATTGTCCAGATCAAGAATCACATAGACACTTTCGGTCACATCCCGCACTTGGTTATTGATTGAATCAAGATACATCTTCATCTTTCTCTTCCAATAATCATAGCATGTGCCATCAAAGGATGGTAGTTTGCCCCCTACATGGTTAAACACAATTTGAGCCATCTTTTGACACTGATGTTGATAAGCTTTCAATCAAACGGTGACCATGGCTCCGATACCACTTGAAAGGTCCTAATATGGCTAGAGGGGGTGAATAGCCTATTTAAAATTCTACAAATCTACTAGAGCAATTGATTAGTACAACAAACATCGTAATGCAATTTTGCTCTAGCTCTACAAGAGTTGCAAGCCACCTATTTCAACAATTCTAGTCGCTATGATCACTAGGCATACACAAGACTAAGTCACTACTCACTAAGCTAGTGTGCTCTCAAAGACTAACTAAAGAGCCACACTAACCAAACTAACAAGCCCTTAAAGATTAGCTACACTAAAGAGCTTGACAACTAGTTTGCAAGGAATGTAAAGGAGTGATTAGGGTGATTACACTGTCCTGTCGAGGAATGAACCAATCACAATGTGAAGATAACTAATCACCGGGAGAAATCCAATCACAAGAATGACACACGATTTTTCTCCCGAGGTTCACGTGCTTGTCGGCACGCTAGTCCTGTTGTGTCAACCAACACTTGGTGGTTCAGCAGCTAAGAGGTGTTACATGAACCTCGTCCAACAAATGGACACTACAAGAACGTACCCACAAGTGAGGTAACTCAATGACACGAGCAATGCACTAGAGTTACATTTTGGCTCTCCCTCGGGGAAGGTACAAGACCTCTCACAAACATCGAAGCCAGCCATGAACAATCACCAACACGTGCCGAAGCTCCTCAGCTGCTTCAAGCCATCTAGGTGGTGGCAATCACCAAGGATAACAAGAACACCGCAGCCACAATGATCCCCAAGTGCCACTAGATGCAATCACTTAAGCAAATACACATGAAATCACTCCCAATCTCACTATAATGATGAATCAATGATGGAGATGAGTGGGAGGTATTTGCTTGGGCTCACAAGGATGTCAAGTATGTCAAAGTGCCAAGAGAGTGAGCCCCAAGCTGCCCAAACCCTTTAAATGGGCGCCCTCAAAGAATAGAGCCATTGCCTCTGCGCAGGACTGATCGGATGCGCTGATCGGATGTGCCCCTGCGTCCAGTCGGCCAGCGTCCGGTCACCCACAGTCATCCATGTGTCGCGCCTTTGAACCTCGTCCGTCTATCTCCAATGGTCAAGTCCCGATCGCTCATGTCTTAAGTTGTGACCGGACGCGCCTGATAGAACGACCTGACATCACGCTATACAGGGTCCGGTCGAGTCTAGTAAGGGTCCAGAGATGTTTTTCTTGGACCGGACACGTCAGACCACTAGGGACCGGACGCGCCCTAGAGTCCGATCAGTACTTCGCCTCTCTACGCTTGCTCGCGATGCTGACACAAGCGTACGACACGCTAGACCTGACGCAGGCCCTGCGCGTCCGGTCGCATGAATCCTCCTGCGTTCGGTCGTGAGGCCACACCACACTGCCTCTAGAACCACTGACCAGACTCACGCCCTGCATCCGAGGCCAGCGTCCGGTCGCTTCTGCTCGCTCTCGGCCAACAACAGCGCCACCGACTAAAAATGACCTGACGCGTAGGTCCACCCTGACAGCTATGTCTAGTCAAGGATTTTCTCCTTCTTTTCTTTTTCTAAGTCCACAACCACTTCACCCTTGCTTCCAACTTGCTAACCACAAAGTGTAGAACTTGTGTGCACGTGTGTTAGCAATTTTAAAAGCATTTTACAAAGGTCAAAGTTAGCACACTAGGTTCCTAAATGCATATGCAAGAGTCATGTCACCTAGTGGCACTCGATAACCGCTTAGCCAAAAATTTCCCCTCTTCATAGTACGACTATCGATCCTAAATCACTCACACTCACTATGGTGTCTTGAGTGATCAAAGGTTAGTCCTAGGTTTCATCAATTATCAAAAAAACTAAGCCTTTTAGTGGCCCACCTACATGAGTTTGATCTCAGGCTGCTCGTAGTAACATATCAACGGAGTGTTATCCCTGCCCTGCCCGTGTAACAAAGAAGGGGAGAGCTCACGCTTGTCTGTGCCACCATCCCCCAACCCCCGCCACGCCCTCTCCGTTGTCTGAGAAGGATGCAAGGCAGCAGAAGACGAGGAGACACCGAGGCGAGGAGGGAGATGCAACATCTGATCTACTTTTGAAACATCCAAATACAACACTTGTAATATACGTGTAAAGACAGATGAAACACTTAAAACTTGCGTCTGAAACACTTGCAAAAACACCTGAAAAAAAAACCACTTGAAACCATTGCAAACATACGCAACATCCACATAAAACTTTCCAACATATGTGTGAAACATATGCAACATTTAGATAAACATTCTTGCAACATATGTCTAAAACCACAGATCAAACATTGAGAACAGATGTTTGCAACATACGTGTACAACCATTGTAACATATGCAACATCACTATCTACTTTTGCAACATCCATATGAAACACTTGCAACATACCTCTAAAATATATGCAACACTTGAAACAAACGCTTGCAACATGCACTTCCAAGCGCAACATCTACTTGCTGCTTATAAAATAGAAGCTCGATGGCGTGTAGAGTTCACTGGAGGCAGCCACACCGTCGCCACCATCGACCAACGCCACGATCGACCAGATCGACTCCGCCTACCACGAGGTCGGGGGGGAACCCTTCGTGGCTGCCGCGCTATCCTGCACTCCACGCAGGACACGTAGCCCTCGTAGCCCCACAGCCGGCACCACAGTCCCCACCACCACCGGATCTCTCACCGCACAGTGGATCTGGTGAAACAGTGAGAGACAGAGAGAGGAGGGATGTTGCTTGCTCATCGCTCCCAATCAGAGATGGAGCAAAATGGCCGAGGGTGGAGAGGGAGCAAGGCAAGCACTGGCGCAGGCCGTGGTGGAGAGGGAGGCAGTTGGCTAGCACCGGGCGGACGACGAGGAACTTGAGCTTGAGTGGCATTCGGCAAACAACGAGAAAGAAACGGGTAGATGACTAACGTGGAGATTGGGAGTTTTTTTAGAAGGTGTGAAGATTGGGAGTGGGTGGAGACAGAGGAGGCTATTGGGCTGTCCGAGCCCAACCATATTGAGTCCGAAAAATTAATGCTGTCCGGACATCATGCTCGTAACAATTCCGTAAGGCAAATAACCATACTACAATTCACTGTGCTTGACAAAATGACTATTGAAAACCAATTTTACACTGATGTTACACACAAGTTACACTCACATATGTAAAGTAAAACATGATATAGTAAGGTGTAAATTAGATTAGGGAACCCGCAATGGGTAACTCATAATCAAGCTCTAACATTTTTTTATATTTTAATAGATAAGAGCTAGGCTCATACACACATTCCAAGAACATGTGAGTGTCATGTGGGACTAATCAAACTATGAGTTATTGTTAAAAGCTAACACTGTTAGAGAGATTGGCTTACGGGTGCTCTTGGAGTCATAAGGCGTACAAACAATCAATGTAGTTGAATATGTTTCCTTAGGGCCAACCTGCAGAAAACAGGGTCAAAGCTTCCTTAGGGCCAACCTGCACAGCACCCGACCTGCAAAAGTCACAGGACAAATAAAGTATACATATAATTTCTAGTACTACACGAAATATTTTGTTCTTATTTTTTAGTAATATTAAAAAAAACTCAGCCTGCCGGCGGGCAGACAGCTCCCGCGACTTTGCGCATAGGTAGAAAACCTCTCACGCAGGCCGAGAAAACCCCCAAACCCCTGCCCCGCCCACACACAGAGCCCGCATCCCCGTGAGAGGGCCGGGCCACTCCTGTGCTTTGGGACGCGGGACAGGCGAGGAAGTTTTTTTTATCACCGCTGACCAACATTTCCCGTGACAGGAAAATTCGGTCACGGGGCACGCGGAGGTGGGGAATCGAACTCCTGACCTGGTGCTCACCGCAACTAGGAACAACCAACCGAGCTAGAAGCTCGTCCGCTATTTTTTAGTAATATTTATTAACTCTTTTTTTTTAACAAAAATATAATGAACTTTGTAAAGTTCTAACTATATATTGTTCTGCAACATCACTCGATAAGATACAGTTTTGTTGAGTACTAATCTTTAACCGCTATTATTAACTTGGTAGTGAAAATACAGGGCACTACATAGGAACCCAATCGACGGGCTACGAAACAACATACCAGTAGTGGAGAGACAACCTCTCCGCCCTCATGTGCTAGCAGGTATGGTTTGGGAAGAGAGGAACACGCGTGCAAGAGCAATAGGCGTGGTAGGTGACAACGGCAAGCTCTAATCCCCCTCGTTCTTTTTCTCCCTTCTTTTCTTTCTTTGCAAGAAGCTGTAACACCCTAAAATTTTCTCTTTTCAAAATAGATGCAAAGTAATTTAATTTTGTATTCTAGTGCTCATGAAAACATAGAAAAATAATATTTTTCATTAAAATAAAATTTATCATAGGGTTTAGCAACATTGTGTGTATACATGCCGGTGCATATGATTTGATGTGATGTTTGCTTATTGTTCCTTTGTGTGTTGAGAGTGAATAAAATCTTTAAAATGCATTCAGTAGGTCGATCTTCCTTCTCCGGCACACCTTTATTTTTTTCTCAATAAAATTCTTTGTTTCTTAGTTCAAGTTTTCCTTGGGAGTTTTCTAAAATATTTTCTTTGTAACCTAAATCACTCCTTTCAGTTCCTCGTCCGTCAATCAACCTCTACAAATTTATCGGGAATTTTTTTGACTTTTTCTGTAGCTTGTTTCCACTTGTCTGTGAGCATAATCTAATTTTTAGATGCTCCAAAATATCTTATCATGAGCTCCAAATACTTTATTTGGGTTTCTCATGTTCCATAGTGTCTTTGAGAATTTTTTTCCGAATTTTCGGAGCTTTCGGAGTATTTTTCGCGGCTTAAATAATAATTCTAGACTTTTCTAGAATTATTTTATCCACGAAATTAATTAATTCCGAAAATATGAAATATCACATTTTTCACCAAAGCCCGTGTGCAATAATCCTAAATACTCATACATTTATTTACTAATGGGCTTTGATGATTAATTAGGCCCGTTAGTAGAGGTGAAGGGTGCAACATCAATTAGTACCGTATCGCTAGTTGACGTGGGGTAGGGAGTTTTCCTCCCTATATATATATATATGTACCAACCCCATAGGCACACCAAAACTACCGTAAGGAGAGCCCCTAGTTTGGGAAATCCCTCGTGTAGTAAAATAGAATTTTCTCTCTTCTTGTCGCCGTCGGCCAACTCCAACAACTTCTCCGTTGAGCTTTTCCGGGCACCTCGAGTCTCCGGCGAACACCACCGCCATCACAAGGTACTTCTATTCGTTCTCTACATCTTAGCATCCTTGTTTGCATCAATCCGTTGCCATCAACTTCATCTCTGGCAGTGCATGCGGACCATACATCGTTTCGGTGCGATGCTGTGCCTGGTCTGCCGATCTACCTTGTGTTGCCTGTGTCGTGCTGATGGACTTCCCCATCCTCATCTGTTGCGCCGAGCAGGAGCATGCACGCTTCCTGTGCACGACTAGGACTACTGCACCCCCACGCCGAGGAAGTTAAAGAGCCCAGATCACGGAGAAATTTGGCCGATCGAGCTTCACAACTCCACGGCGCTGTTCTGCACTTGGTCATCACCTCTGCTCACCATGAATAATGACCGTCACACATTCTGTTGTCATCACGGATCGGCTATGAGGAAGCCAACGCATTCTATTTTCTTTGTGTCCAGGTTCACATCTATTCTATATCCTTTTTACTATTATTTGTGACCGGAACATACCTGCACCTCCTTTCATTTAATCAGTTCTGTACAAGTCATGCTCCGATCATTTAGCAAGTTCGCTGTTTACTCTTTGTCATCTTATCATCCTTGCAAACTAGTCTAGGATCTTTAATTTCTTTACACAAAAGCTAATCCTGCATGACCGTTCCATCCGGCTGTAGTTCTTTGTGTGGTGATCCTATGCATGTTAGCGACCATATTTATCATGTCAAATATCTCCAAATCTTATAATTTAAATATTAGTTTGACTAATATGGATGTCAGTAGTTTTAAAATTAAAAACAATATAAGTGCTGTATTTGATATTTTATATGTAAAAGTTAATATGATTAATTGTTAACATAAACGTGTTTTAAAATTATAATTTTCTAGCCCAAGCACGTATCACATACAATTCTAATAGTTGTTCTCACGTGTTCTTTTCTTTTGCAAAGTTAAAGTTTAACTGGCATAAACGATATCAAATTATGTATGAATAAAATATGATCAACTCCAACACGCATCATGTATAATTTGAGTAGATGTTCTCAAATTTTATTTTATTTTCTATTTGAAAAGTTAAAGTTTACTTTAATTAAAATGATACATGCATGTTTATATTTAAAATATGATTATTGATTAAATAATATGAGATATTTTCATAAACGAAATATGACCAGTTTTAACTTGTTTCTAATATTAAAATATAATTTGACTAATCTGAATTAGTAGATTCCACATGATTTTTCTTAATTAAAATTAATCAAGCTCGTAGTTGTTTCCTTTATAATATAAAAACTCTCGATAGTATTATTGTTTAGCATGTTTTAATTTATGCGTTCAAAATAAAATATTAATCTATATGCAATTAGTTTTCCAATTAAGAGCAACATAGGTTTTACATCTCGATCCTTTATAAATAGAATATGATTAGTTTTATCTTGTTTTTTTTAAGTCAAAATATAATTTAACTTAATTCAATTTAGGTATTTCTCAAGCCTGTAGTTTTCTTTTTCTCCTATAGAGTGAATCTTACGGTGGTCATTTCTTTTTCATCGTAGCTCCGATTAGTGTGCTTCTCGCGTCTTTGTGTTCATAGCAATTCGTCGATTAGTTTTCAAACATCTTCACTTGTTTTATATGATTGGTGTGTTGTTCTAATTTAGTTCTATTGTTTGCTTCGTGTATGATTGCTCGGATGCTTGTATGATGTTACCTATTGATCGAGTTCAGTCGGTGAGGTTTACGTGTTGATTAATAAGCAATTCATTGGAGATTTGGAAGAGTTGGACTTGAAAATAGATCTAAGTTTAAGGCAAGTATAGTATGGGATCATCCTTGTTACATAATCACTTTTAAAGCACTTAAATCACTATGCATGTGTCTTCTTGTCAAGGATGCCTTAGAAATTGATCTTGTACCTTGTCGCCTATGGTTTTGCATTGGGTAGCTATTGCTAGTGCTCAATATAAATTATGATCTTGTAAATTGACTAATGGAATATGCAATAACATTAAAAGATAACTTTTTAGTAACATGAGGAAAGAGGGCTAGAACCTTGTGCTATCTTTTGGTGCTCTAGTTTCTCTTCACAAGGACTTATCTGTAAGTGAATATCCGGGACTTACAATACAGCTGTGAGGGCTACATGGCTCTGGCTTTAGTCATATAAGACGACCTTTTCTAGCTTGTTAGAGGTTACCCGAAAGGGCGCAAAAGGGGTGTTTCTCGGGTTGGGTGTAGTGCGGCTTTTGTCCTTATGTGTATAGGCTGCGCGTCATTGTGCCATACGGAAGCGGAGCTCTACATTCGCAGGTTACAGAAACCTAGTGGTCCTAACTTGTTAGACGAACCTTGAAAAGACTTCATAGTGAAACATGTCTGCCTATTGAGGCCTTGCAAACCTCGGGCTTACAGGAATTACGACTTACAGTGAAAGTGTACAACCTCTGCAGAGTGTAAAACTGGTATATTAGCCGTGCTCATGGTCACGAGCGGCCTTGGATCCTTACGGAATAGATAATCACTATTGAACTGTAATATGCTTATGTTTTTGCTATTCATTCTTCATATTACCTGATCATATGTTGATTCTGGGATTAAAGACAACTTGATGCTACTCATATACTAAAACTTTGCCAACTAAAAGCTACATGCAGTAAACCAGTGTCTATCCTTTTGAGCCTCATGAACCCCATGTTATATTTGTTGAGTACGACATGTGCTCAACCTTGCTATTTCCCCCACACTCCAGTGTGTAGTAAGGTGCTGCTTAGAAGAAGGATGAAGGTGTAGTCGAGTTTCCAGAAGTCTTTCAGAAGTGATTGGCGTACGGAGCCTCCAGTCAGCCGTCCCTGAGAAGAATGGAGCCTGAGTAGAAGTTTAGCACCCGTTCTGTGTTACTCTGATGGTTGTAAGTGTTATTATAGAATGTATTCCGCTTTATATAAATATTGTTTTGATATTCTATTCTGTTGCTATATGTGTGGACTTCCTGGGCACACATATGACGAGCCTGGTTTAGTTTTTTTAGAAAACCGGGTGTGATAGAAGCGAGACGGCCGCTAGGACTACTAGGTATGAGCGAAGGGTGCACTAATTCTGATGGCTACCATTCATGAAGGAGGAAAAAAAAGAAGAAAAAACACAACAAGAATAGTCAACTCAGTAACTGTAGCCCTCGCGGCTATGTAGCATGTATTTTCTAGGGATTTGTGACACACATAATGTAACTAAGTGATCCAAATTCTGATTAATGTCTAAAGTACTCAAATGAAATGCATTCAATGAATTCTATGCATCTAAGGTCTCCAATCATCCATCTGAGCTACGAAACTTTTGGACTCTTTAAATTGCCCTATCAACCTTTAATAAAAGTCATTGGATCTATTTTGTTTTATAATAGAGATGGGATAAGGTTGAGGAATAGTTGAATAAATACCAACGTATGATTTTGGTTAAAGTAAACCATGAATCTATACTTAAAGTAAACACAGTGAACACGATGACAAATCCCCCGCGACCCACTCCTTCCTTCCCTTCTCCAACTCACGACAGTTCTCGCTGCTAGAGCCTTCCCGCCGTTCCAATCAAAGAAAAAATGTGATAGCCATCACGATAAGCAAAGAGAAAAAGAAATTCATGGAAAAACAAAGACAGAACGATTCCTAACCAGCTTTGCAAGAGCAATAAGCATGGCAGGGGATGGCAGCAAGCTCTAATCCCCCTCTTTCTTTGCTCCCTTCTTTTCCCTCTTTGTATGAAGTAGACGATGGCTAGTGCTACTAGGCATGAGCGAAGGGTGCACTAATCCTTATGGCCACTGTCCACGAAGGAGGGAAGGAAAAGAAGAAAAAAAAACATGGCAAGAATAGTCCAACTCAATAACTGTAGCCTCGCGGCTACCCTAGCATGTTTTTCCTAGAGATTTGCAACAAATGTAGCTCCGTGATCCAAATTCCTATTAATGTCTATAAGTACACAAATGGAATGCATTTGATGAATTCCATGCATCTATGGCCTCCATCATCCATCTGAGCTACATATCAAAAAGTCAACTTTTGGACCCTCTTTAAATTGTCCAGTCAATCATTAATAAAAACTAATTAATCCATATTGAAATAAGTAATTATTTCTTATGTATTCCAGGATGTTACACTACACATTAGTCTTCCTGAGACCTTCTTCGGAAAAAGATACGTCTTAGAAATTCTCACAAAAACAGTAACATCTAGTCATCAATTCGGTAGACTATAATCACCATTTAATAAAAGTCACTAGATCTGTTGTATTTTATAATGGAAATGGCATGAGGTTGAGAAATGGATGAATAAATACCCACGTATGATTTTGTGTTAAAGTAAACCATGAATCTATATTTAAAGTATCCTCCTATGCCATTAGGAAACATGATAGTACCCACATATTGTTATGACAGATAATCTATGCAAAACCATAAATATGAGTCTTGAAAATAATTAAAAAACAGTTTTAATCTCTAATATTTCATAAAGAGTATATGTTAAATCAAAGAAATTGTAGAATGAGTACCAACTTTTTTTTTCTAAAAATGGTATCTATCTGTTGGGGGTTCTAGTTGGAGTTATTTGAATCTTATTTTTCGTTCATGTCCTTGGTGTTCCAACACAAGCAATAAAACATTAGAAATGGAAACAAATAAGTTCTAAATAAATTTAAATAGATCATGAACAAATAGCTAATATTTTTCTAAAATACTCGTTTCATATGATCTAGATATTAAATCACCTTTGAAAATAGCTAGATGACAAAATTTGCTCGTTTTTAACAGTTAGAAGTCGTACAGGTCCATGTTCTGTGTAGTTTAGTACTATATTCATTTTAACCATTGGAGGGCTTATAGTATCCGTGTTTTCCATCAATTTTCTAGGACAGTTTTACGTAATCTTGATATAATTCTTATTCTCTGATTAAAATTTTGAAATGTGTATTTCATCGGTTTATTTCACATTTGTCACATGAGTTATTAGGTAGCCACAATAGTTCAGCCTGCAGAAGCCTGCTAGCTTGCAATTAACACATGTGATGCATGCTTGTAAAGTGCGCTATTTTACTATAGTTCGGGTTAGTTGTACATGTGCTAACTCAGTGTGCTTAGCAATATTGCATTGGAGTGAGCCAGTGACGATGTACGGGAGATATAAAGGATGATGTCTTGTAGTGCAATGTTACAACTGCAAGCTTTCTGTTGGGGATTCCTTGTTCGTTTGTGTGTTGGGCAAGAGATGCTCCTCCTCTTGTGCAAGCAAGAGTAGTGCATTTCCAATGTGGCCAAGTACCACCGCATGAAATAAAAGAAACTAAACAAATTGAAGGCCAATAGGTGCCCACAAGCTAATAAGCCAGTAGGAGCTATATATACCAATTTCCTCTCATGTTTATATATTACCTCTTTCTTCAGCTCCGGGCATGGTTCAAAAGGTGGGCAAATTGTTTGTTATATGATGTGCATAGTACTGAAAATAGATCACCAACAAATAGATAACATTTTTTTCTGAAAAAATGTACTTGTTTCTTGATTATCTAATTTAAAATAATTTTGGATACAAAACCATCTTTGAAAACAGCTAGAGTCCTAAATTTGTCAATTTTAACAGTTGGAGGGAGTCCAGCATCCAATTTCGTAATTTACTACTTTATACCTATTTAAACACTTGAAGGGCGTCCATCGGTTTGCTTCACATTTGTCACGTGCATTAGCCACAATCTGTAAAGTGAGTGCACCAAATTCTCTTTGGGTTTCAGGACTTCTTACGGACTCTTGTGAACAAGAAGAAAATATGTTAAAGAAGAACCCAACTACGTACGCACGTGAAAATGCATTATATTGGTGCTGCCCATGGTGATCAGAGCTGAATGTGTTTCTAGCAGCACGCGTACGAATTACCTGAACAGTCGCAAAATTCTCTCGGGGTCACAGGCACAGCAGCAAACACCAAATCAAAAAAAGCTTTGCATCACCCAAGCACGCGGTGGCCGGGAAAGGACAGAGCCAAAGATACCGACCGACTGATGTGGAGCGCAGGAGAACGTTTGGTCATGCAAGCAAGAACGCGGATGAAACCGCCTAATCCTGAGGCTATGCTGCTTGCATATATAAGGCCTGGAGCCCTCCATTCTAAGCCAAGCAAAGCAGCAGGAGATACTCCAGTACAGCTCTGCACTACTACTTGCTCCCTGAAGAACAAAGATCATCTCCATCCAAAGATACATACATATGGCGGCTGTGCGTGCTCAGAGGGCCCAGGACATTGAAGAGGAGTACAACAGCACGCTGCGCTCACAATCCATGGAGATGGAAGCTCTTCTTGAGACTCAGGAGATCATCATCTCTCCAGTGCTTCATAACATGATGGTGCACCGAAGAACATCTTCAGAGGTTGAGCTCGCAATGGCAAATTACTTCGATGCTACCACGGAGGCCCTAGAGATGTGCAGGCAGCTCCTCCAGAATATCAAAGACGCCCAAAGAAACTACCAATCCATGGACATCTTCCTCGCTAGCATCTCAGCTTCCCATGCACTTGACTTCCCTTTCACAAGCAACAACCCTTTCTGCACCACAACAAGAAGCAACTTGAGGCCGATCCATGACAAGTACTCCTGCATACTAAAGAGCATCAGGTCGAGCCACAGGAGAGTAGGGACGAAGCTCAAGATGGTGAAGGCTGTCAAGAAGCTCTCGCGTGCCTTGGTCGTCATCGCAGGTGGAGCGGCTGCTGCGGCAGCCTTCGGCACGGGGGTGCACCTGCTGTTCTTCGGTCTCCTCCTCATCGGGACGGCGACCACTGGGGCGCTCAAGACGTGGCTCGCGGCGAGGGCTAGTACAAAGAAGCCGTCCAGCAAGACCATGTCGTCATTGCTTCAGCTGCAGGAGCAGCTCGACACAGCGGCGAAGGGCACCTACGTCGTTGGCCAGGACCTCGACACTGTCAGCAACCTTGTGGCGCGGCTCTCCGATGCCATCGAGCGGGAGAACGCCATGGCGAGGTGGTGCACGGAGAGAGCGGACGAGAGGAGCTCGGTGCTAGAGATGGCGAACGAGCTCAGGCGCAGCTGCTCGAGCTCCAAGAGACTCACCGATGAGCTGGAGGAGCACGCGTGCCTGTTCCTTGCCACCGTACATAGGGCTAGAAATTTGGTCATCCAAGAGATCTCCAAGAAAGCTTGAAATGAAAATAAAAAAAATATAAACTTTGACCATCAGAGAGTCAAAATATTGTAAACCAAGTTGTTTTGGCAATTGGAATCACCGTGTTAATTCTTATCCAGACATCAACTTCAGTTCATCTTTTAAGTCTTTCTCTCGTATATTGATTTGGAAGTTAATTTTTTTTCTAAAAATCAAGATTGTCCTGTGGTATCTCTAGCCACTACCGGAATCCGCTTCTTTTACCGAGAGCCAAATAAAAAACACTCGGCAAAGCCTCTGCACTCGGCAAAGAAGGCTTTGCCGAGCGTCCGATAAACGACTCTCGGCAAAGAAAACACTCGGCAAAGGCTTCTTTGCCGAGTGCCAAAGTAAAACACTCGGCAAAGCAATTTTTCAAACCGCGTTTTGGTGCCCTAAACGAATTCAAATAAAAAAGTTTTCAACTACAAAGTTTCATAACTTCTCATGATCTACAAACTTTATATTGGTCGTTTCTTCATTCGACAAAGTAATAATTACGTTGTTCACAAAATCTATATGTCTCTCGTGTAGTTTAATGAAACTACATGAGAGATATATAAGATTTGTGAACAATGTTAGCACCACAAATTTTGGATGGAAAAACTTCCTAAATGAAGTTTGTAGATCTCGAAAGGTTATGGAACATTGTAGTTGACCACTTTTTAATTTGAATTCATCTTGTCATGCAAATCTACGTTTGAAATTCAAAATTTTAAAATTTTAAAATTTGAATTTTTCAAAAGACCTCGGATGGAAAAACTTCCTAAATGAAGTTTGTAGATCTCAAAAAGTTATGAAACATTGTAGTTAACCACTTTTTCATTTGAAATCATCTTGTCATGCAAAACTATGTTTGAAATTCAAAATTTTAAAATTTGAATTTTTCAAAAGACATCGGATGGAAAAACTTCCTAAATGAAGTTTGTAGATCTTGAAAAGTTATGAAAAATTGTAGTTGACCACTTTTTCATTTGAATTAATCTTGTCATGCAAAACTACGTTTGAAATTCAAAATTTTAAAATTTGAATTTTTCAAAAGACCTCGGATGGAAAATCTTTCTATATGAAAAATGTAGTGCTCAAAAAGTTATGAAACTTTGTAGTTGACAACTTTTTTATTTGAATTCGTTTAGGGCCTCAATCAATCAATTTTCACTTGGTTTAGTATAATATTTGAGTAACAGAAACGACATATACACGCATGTGAGTGTGTAGTGCAGGTGGCAGAGGAGGTATCGCGTGAGGGAGAGGTCACGAGTTCAAATCCCGCCGACCGCGTAGCCGCGAATTTTGCGCGAAAAATGCCATGACTTGCCTGTGGGCCCCTCCCCCGATTAAAAATTTTTTTTAGTTTTTTTTCGTATTTTTTTATTTCCCGCTTTGCCGAGCGTCGGGCTCTCGGCAAAGACTTTGTCGAGTGCCCGATAAACAGCTCTTGGCAAAGAAGCCTTTGCCGATCGGATTTTCCCGAGGACGCTTTGCCGAGAGCTGCGCTCGGCAAAGGCTTTGCCGAGGGCCTTAGAGGCTTTGCCGAGAGCCTGGGCCCCTCGGCAAAGCAGCCAGCTCCGGTAGTGAGCAAGGGGTAATTTTAACAAAGGACAATCTAACTGAGAGGAATTGGAAAAGCAATCAAAAGTGTTATTTCTCTAGCCGTAACAAAACCATTAAACATCTTTTCTTTGATTGTCATCGTGCCAAGATAATCTAGAGATCAGTCTATATAGATACTGGGTTAACCCCTCTCAGTTCTGTATCCCACGTGTTGTGGAGTTGGTTATCAAATTTTGTTTTAAAAGAGAAGAAATATAATCTGGGGTAGCTGCATAATGTTGACAAATTTGGAAATGTCGCAATGATCTAATCTTTGAAAATTGTAAATATACATCCTTTATGCAGGCTTTTTTTAGGATAATATGCAATGGATGTGGTTTTGGCCACTACTATAGAGTGACGATGATACAAAAGAGTCTTTCCAATTAGTGAGCAGGAAATTAGAGACCACTACATTGGAGCTATTCGCCTCTCACGGATGGAAATTTAATAATATACCCTATTATGCATAATTTTGGCATTTTATGTTCCCCTGATTTATCGGCAATATCATTGAAACTATGTAATATCATAAACATTCTGTGCGGACACGCAGAGGCAGGAAATTCTCATCCATTTTCAAAGAAATGTTAATTCTTATTAGACAGCTAGATGCGCTAGATCCCCATGCTCTATTGGTCCCCGATAAAAAAAACGCAGGCCCACCGGTTTACAGACCTAAAAAAATGAGAACACCTAAAATCATCCCCCTCGTTTGTCATTACCGTTGACTCTCCACTCCGCCCACACGACTCCTCTACCGGGCGAGATCCCTCTCCCGCAATGGATTTCCCTTCGCCCAGCACTTCTTTCCTCTCGGTGAGGTCCTCGTTGTCCCTTCTCCTCTTAGCGAGGTTCAAGGAAGCTCCTCTCGGAGACCCTACTTGATGATGCGAAAATTCTTGTCCCGGCGATATCTTGTCCCATGAGATCCCGATGCACTGCCCTCGTATAAGTCAGGTCCCAACGGTTCCACCGAAGCTCCTAACGTTCCTGGTGGCTCCATCCAGTGCCGACAGCCCCTGCTTGGATCCCGATGCTGCTGCGAAGGGCACGTACGTCCCTGGCCAAGGCCTTGACATGGTTAGCATCCTCGTGGTGACAAAGCTCAAGCATGTGGACCATTTATATTGCAATGTTTACTTGCCTTTAACAACGATCAAGCGAAAGAGCAAGAAACGCTCCGGAAACCACCTAATCACAAGCCAACCACAGTACCAACACCATCATACAAGCAACTACAAAAATATATATACTCAAGAACACCCAAACCCAATGATTAAGCCACTGACCATGCACATCTACATAGATTATTTCTTGCATATAGGTTTTGACTAGTTTGAATTTAGAGGCCTGAGTTAGAAGTAGATTTTAAGTTGCTGAATTGAAACACCCCCCCTCTTAGGCGTCACAATCCCTACAATATCCCCCTAACATCCCAGATGTTAAAAAAACAGTTAAAATTCTGATCATGAGCATCATCAAGCATAAGCATCAAGTGTTATACCATAAATGCATTTCATGTTGAAATAATAGCTTTCATATGTTGCATATGTGATGTTTCATATGTTGCATTGTGGTGTTTCATATGTTTGTTATAATATGTTTTACCATGTTGCATGAAATGATGTCACTGTTAGTAAATAGGGATCTTTGTGATTTTATATATGAGAATTTGCTTAAACAAATAAAATTTGGTAAATATAAACTTTATGGTTCAAAGTGTGCTTTATGTTATGGAACCAAGAATTGATGATGTTTCTAAATCAAACATGATTAAATTTGAGCTCAAGGTTTGGATTTGGTGCTGAATTTGACACTTAGCAATTTCTGCCTAAGTCCCCAGAATTCAGTGTTTAAGTTCAAACTTTGGTGAATTACTAAATTAATTTTCATAAATAACACTTGATCAAACTTTGTTACATTGCTTTGTCCTATACTTGATCTATGGTAATGCATAATTAGTTGATGTAATTGATAGATGTTTGTCCACTAATTAATTAACCAAAGATGCTTAACCAAAATTGTTTCTGAAAACCTAAAAAAACTGAGTTCAGCTCAGTTTCAATGTTCATGTGTTCCATCCTCTTGATCTCTCGATTTGTTGCTCTTTTGATGTTGTAGCCTTAATAAGAGTTGGAGATCTCTTGTAGATAAACAACTTTTGTTAATGGGCATCATCAAGGTTCTATACAGATTTAGTAGCAAGGGAGGAGGAAAGTCAGGCTATCAGTTGCTATAGCGGCATCGGCAAGCAGGTGCCATGCAGCTGCTCGCCGGAGTCGGTCACCGCCCTCGCTTGCCGCTTCACGCACACCAAGCATGCAGCTGCTTCGCGGTGGCAGCGCAAGCAGCTGCTGGCGCGCTTGGACGTTTTGCCCGCACGCTGCCCCGCTTTCATAATGCGAAGCCGCTAGCATTCTTCCTCTTCCTCTTCTCTCTGCTCCGCCGCCTGGCCATTCTACAGCCGATGAAATTGGCCACCGCCAAAGCACCTCATCCCAATTCCTCGCGTTATTAGAATCACCCCGTCGTTGTGCCTCCGCTAAGCCTGCTCGCGCCATCCCGCTCTGTCGCAGTCACCCTCAGCGCCGGTTACGCCACCGCCACGTCACCATGGCCGCCGAGCACCACCTCACCGTGACCAGCTCACTCCACTGTAGCTCTCTCTCTCTCTCTCCTAATTCGTGTTTTGGCTTCCTTGTTACGCGGTGATGCTCACCGGCTCCTCCGTTTGATCTAGCTCAACTGGTACCCTAGATCGATGTGCAAGCTCGTTGCGAGCACGATGGTGGTCCCCTCATCACCGGAGAGTGCGCCGTTGGTCGCTGCCATCTCGCCGGAGCACCACCGTGCCGCCATCACCGCCGGCATGGTCGCTGTCATGCCCTAACCGGTCTTTTGCCCCCACCAGTCGACGCGCGAGGAAGAGGGCAGTCCGCCGGGCTAAGTCTCACCACCGGCAAGGTCACCGCCGGCGAGCACCCTCTGGTGAAAGGTCGTGCGCCCGCGGTCAATGCGGGAGCACTGTGCAGTTGACTGTGGTCCCACCTATCAGCCTCTGTGGCTAGCCGGGGCTGAGTATAAAAGGATTTTCACTGGTTTTATCTTTTTCAAAAAAATGCTAAATATGCTGATTATAGTTTAATTCATAACTAAATAAATAATGAGGATAAAAATGTGAAACTTTTTATGTAGCTTTGTTATGTGATGCTCTACCATGGAAAAATATAAATGGGTCATTTACAGTAATTTTGGTATGCTTAAAAATTACCTCTTTTAATTATTAAATGGACCTTGTATGACTTTTATAGGCTAAAATAATTATGCTTTAATCATGAAACTTTTTGAGTATGCTTGACATGCTAATATCTGCCTTCACAAAAAGTTTGGTACTATTTTGATAAATGTAACTTGGTTAATTAATTTAAATGTGTTTAAATGTCTTTTTAATGTTTAAATAAATATCTAAATAATTTAGATAAATACTTAAATGGCTTTGGTGCATTTTGGGTATTGATTGTGGACCTTGGAACACTAATCCCTTTTCTGTTCCTTGGCAACTTAATCCTTTTCATGTTATGCTCATGATTAACTTGTTAGTTAATAAACAAAATTATTTACTGAAATGACTAAGTAGTCAATGCATGAAAATAGGTCATGTGATGATCCTTTCTTGCCTTCATGGTTGCACTGGGATAATGTTAGTTATATACTTTGTCTCGTTTGACTAGTATAATGTGAAAAGTGTTGCTTTCTTAATAACCACATAATCAACTTGTTTATATAATAATTAATATGTGTTAATTATTAGTTCCTTATAATGGTCATGACTTAAGATAGATGTTAATCTCTTGCTAGTCCATGCTAGTGTAATTCCTTTCTTGATAGACAATTAATTAACTTATTAGTTAAATAACTTAAATGCTTTTATGGTAATAACCTAGTTCCTTGGTGAAAGAAAGTTGTACTCAACTTTCTTAGGTTAGTTTAAGTTCTATTATGCATTTGTGTATATCTCATCATGCATCATGGCATGTAGTCCATCAAGTTAAGCAAGCATCATTTATTACGTGTAATGTATGAGACTGTGGAGCATCGTTTTGATCAAGTTTTGGAGAAGGTCCATCCACCAGTGGTGTAGATGCCAAGCCTAACTACTGAACCTTTCTCTAGAATCTAACCTTCTCTACAGCACAGGCAAGCCCCGGTGCATACTACCCTTCTATAGCTTTTACAAATCTTTATTACACTTTAAGTCTTGCGAGATGTGCATTAAGTAATTAGGAGTTGGTCGAATACCGTTGCTACATGATTACCTTGATATACAGGTATCCTTAGTCGTACCCTGTTAGTCTGAATAGGTTGATATCTCTTATGCTTAGTAATGCTTAGACTTTGATAGAAGTCGAATGATGGTTTCATCGTTCGAGAGAATAGGTTTACCTTCCTCTTCTCAACTCTGGTTATGGGTTGTGATATACCTTGGTTATGATAATATTAAATTGAGACCGGGCGGGTGGCTTGCATCGAGAATGGAGTCTCAATGTAGTGCCTCTGCCTATGTCGATTGAGGACCATACCGTTGTAGGCCACCATATGGTCGAGACCTTGTAGTACTAGCCACATACTCCTGTAAGCCTAATACCTCAGCTATTCCATTATGTGAAAGGCCAACCGCGCACTGAGAGTGGAGAGATGGTAAGAGTAGCGTGTACACATCTTGTGAATCTGCCAGGAGCGGCGCAGGGAGGTCGAGTACTGTGCTCTTGGTAGCGCAGGACCCGTTCACGTTTTGGAGGATCTGAGTGAAGATTGATATATGTAGGTCTAGGACCTGCATATGTCGTGTGGTAAGGAAACCCCAGCTGGGCCTAATCGATTCGAATTGTCGTGCTCCTCAGTTATTGAGACTCAATCCTCTGACCTGCATCGTAGTTAATCAACGAAAACATGGTGACTTACGGATATGAGTTGAAAAGACATGAGATGTTTAAAGAAGTGATTGATTTAGACTAGGTGCAAAGTGATGACTGATAAAGACCTAATACACCGCTAAAACTTTGAAAGTAAGGATCCACTTGTAGTAAGCTTTTCTGCAAAAGTTATTCTAGCTTCCAACTTTCCTTTCAGCCTTCATGCCCTTGGAGTCTTTTCTTTTAGTCGGCTAAGACTTGTAGAGTACCCTCAAGTACTCAGGGTTTGTTAACCCCTGTTGCAGGATCTGACTTGTGCCACTAGACGAGGTCATGTGAGTGGGCTCGACATGATTTGGTCAAACTCTCCTACCTTAGATGCTCCATCTAATTTGCTTCTGTAGTACTACTCACCTTTTTAAACTTAAGTTTTTACTTGAACATGTGTTGTAACCTATTATTACAAGTCTTTCGCACTCTGATGTAAGACATTTTTGTACCAAATGTTGTAATGTTGTGGTAACTCCATGTTGATCATGTATGAGTTTGTAAAATGTGGATGGTTCGGGGTTCCCTGAGGACACTCGACAGACTACCGGAATTGTGTGGCTTACATGTGCAGCAGTCAGAAGTCTGTGAGACACTGTCAGACACATGTGGGCCATATAATTTGGGTGGTTCCGCCACAATCCCCCAAAACACAAGGGCAATAAGGGCTCTCTCACTGTCAAAAGAAAAGTGTCGAAGTCCTCTACAAATGTATCCAGAGTGTCAAAATTTATTTAGGCCATTAAGATGCTCTAAAATAATGATGAATAAAAACTGCACGATCTGGCAGAACGTGGACGAGATTAAATTCGAGGATTGCTACAACTAAACCCATTCTATTGTGTTTTAAACCACAAAACTTGATCAAAAGATGTGAATTAAGGTTTCGCCACTCACCTAAGGCAAACACAATGAACACGAGGACAAATCCCCAGCGACCCACTTCTTGCTTCCTTCCCTTCTCCCAACTAACAGCGATTCTCGCTGCTAGAACCTTCCCTCCATTTCAATAAAAAACGTGTTAACCATCACGATAAGCAAAGGGAACAAGAAATTCATTGAAAAACAGAGATAGGGAACGATTCCTAACTGACTTTGCAAGAGCAATAGGCAAGGCAGGGGACAGCAGCAAGCTATAATCCCCCTCTTTCTTTTCTCCCTTCTTTTCCTTCTTTGCGTGAAGAAGACGGCGGCTAGTGCTACTAGACATGAGCGTAGGGTGCACTAATCCTTATGGCCACCGTTCAGGAAGGAGGGAAGGAAAAAGAAGAAGAAAAACACGGCAAGAAAGTCCAACTCGATAATTGTAGCCCTTGCGTTACCGTAGCATGTTTTTCCTAGAGATTTGCAAAAAAAAAAACATAGCTATGTGATCCGAATTCCGGTTAATGTCTATAAGTACGCAAATGGAATGCACTTGACGAACTCTGTGCATCTATGGCCTCCGATCATCCATCTGAGCTACAGATAAAAAGTCAACTTTTGGACCCTCTTTAAATTGCTCCGTCAACCTTCAATAAAGACTAATTAATCCATATTGAAACATGTAATTATTTCTTATGTATTCCTAGGTGTTATACTACACATTAGTCTTCATGACATCTTCTTGGGGAAAAAGATACATCTTAGAAATTCTCACAAAAACAGTAGCATCTAGTCATCAGTTCGGCAGACTGTAATCACCATTTAATAAAAGTCGTCGGATCTATTCTATTTTATAATGGAGATGGGATGAGGTTGAGGAGTGGATGAATAAATACCCACACGTATGATTTTGTGTTAAATTAAAGTAAACCATGAGTCCATATTTAAAGTATCCACCTATGCCATTAGGAAACATGGTGGTACCCACATATTGTTATGATAGATAATCTATACTAAACCATAAATTTGAGTCTTGAAAATAATAAACAACGGGTTTAATCTCTAATATTTCATAAAGAGTTTATCTTAAGTCAAAGAAATTGTAGAATGAGTACCGATTTTTTTTCTAAAAATGTTATCTGTTGGGGGTTCTATTTGGAGTTACTTGAATCTTATTTTTCGTTCATGTCCTTAGTGTTCCAACCCAAGCAATAAAACATTAGAAACAAACACAAATAAGTTCCAAATAAATTTAAATAGAACATCAACAAATGGCTAATATTTTTCTAAAACACTTGTTTCATAATTATCTGATTTAGAAAAATTTGTTATGATCTAGATATTAAAATCACCTTTGAAAATAGCTAGATGACAAAATTTGCTCGGATTTAATGGTTACAAGCCGTACAGGACCATGTTCCGTAGTTTAGTACTTCATTCATTTTAACCATTGGAGGCATAGTTCTTAAGGCGTAAAGGCGAGGCACGGCGATGTACCACCGCCTAGACACCTAGGCGCCCATTCTGCAAGGCGATGGGGGAGTGCCTGGACGCCTAGGCGACGCCTTGAGAACTATGATTGGAGGGCTTCTAGTATCTATGTTTTCCATTAATTTTTCATGACAGTTTTACGTCATCTTGATAAAATTGTTATTCTCTGACTAATAAGTTTCTGGAACGTGTATTTCATCGGTTTATTTCACATTTGTCATATGAGTCATTAGCCACAATAGTTCAGCCCGCGGAAGCCTGCTGCCTTGCAATTAACACATGTGATGCATGCTTGTAAAGTGCACTATTTTACAATAGTTCAGGTTGTACATGTGCTAACAAAATTGTGTTTAGCTTGTTCTTGCATTGGAGTGAGCCATTGATGATGTACGGGAGATATAAAGGATGATGTCTTGTAGTGCAATGTTACAACTACAAGCTTTCTGTTGGGGATTCCTTGTTCGTTTGTGTGTTGGGCAAGAGATGCTCCTCCTCTTGTGCAAGCAAGAGTAGTGCATTTCCAATGTGGCCAAGAACCACCGCACGAAATAAAAGAAACAAAACAAATTGAAGGCCAATAGGTTCCAACAAGCTAATGAGCCAGTAGGAGCTATATATACCAATTTCCTCTCATGTTCATATATTACCTCTTTCCTCAGCTCCGGGCATGGTTCACAAGGTGGGCAAATTGTTTGTCATATGATGTGCATATAGTTCTGAAAATAGATCACCAACAAATAGATAGCAATTTTTTTCTGAAAAAATGTACTTGTTTCTTGATTATCTGATTTGAAATAATTTTGGATACTGAACCATCTTTGAAAACAGATAGAGTCCTAAATTTGTCAATTTTAACAGTTGGAGGGAGTCCAGCATCCAATTTCGTAATTTACTTCTTTATACCTATTTTAACACTTGAAGGGCATCCATCGGTTTGCTTCACATTTGTCACGTGAAGTAGCCACAATCTGTAAAGTGAGTGCACCAAATTCTCTTTGGGTTTCAGGACTTCTTACGGACTCTTGTGAACAAGAAGAAAAGATGTTTAAGAAGAACCCAACTACGTACGCACGTGAAAATGCATTATATTGGTGCTGCCCATGGTGATCAGAGCTGAATGTGTTTCTAGCAGCACGCGTACGAATTACCTGAACAGTCGCAAAATTCTCTCGGTGTCACAGGCACAGCAGCAAACACCAAATCAAAAAAAGCTTTGCATCACCCAAGCACGCGGTGGCCGGGAAAGGACAGAGCCAAAGATACCGACCGACTGATGTGGAGTGCAGGAGAACGTTTGGTCATGCAAGCAAGAACGCGGCTGAAACCGCCAAATCCTGAGGCTATGCTGCTTGCATATATAACGCCTGGAGCCCTCCATTCTAAGCCAAGCAAAGCAGCAGGAGATACTCCAGTACAGCTCTGCACTACTACTTGCTCCCTGAAGAACAAAGATTATCTCCATCCAAAGATACATACATATGGCGGCTGTGCGCGCTCAGAAGGCCCAGGACATTGAAGAGGAGTACAACAGCACGCTGCGCTCACAATCCAAGGAGATGGAAGCTCTTCTTGAGACTCAGGAGATCATCATCTCTCCAGTACTTCATAACATGATGGTGCACCAAAGAACATCTTCAGAGATTGAGCTCGCAATGGCGAATTACTTCGACGCTACCACGGAGGCCCTAGAGATGTGCAGGCAGCTCCTCCAGAATATCAAAGACGCCCAAAGAAACTACCAATCCATGGACAGCTTCCTCGCTAGCATCTCAGCTTCCCATGCACTTGACTTCCCTTTCACAAGCAACAACCCTTTCTGCACCACAACAAGAAGCAACTTGAGGCCGATCCATGACAAGTACTCCTGCATACTAAAGAGCATCAGGTCGAGCCACAGGAGAGTAGGGACGAAGCTCAAGATGGTGAAGGCTGTCAAGAAGCTCTCGCGTGCCTTGGTCGTCATCGCAGGTGGAGCGGCTGCTGCGGCAGCCTTCGGCACGGGGGTGCACCTGCTGTTCTTCGGTCTCCTCCTCATCGGGACGGCGACCACTGGGGCGCTCAAGACGTGGCTCGCGGCGAGGGCTAGTACAAAGAAGCCGTCCAGCAAGACCATGTCGTCATTGCTTCAGCTGCAGGAGCAGCTCGACACAGCGGCGAAGGGCACCTACGTCGTTGGCCAGGACCTCGACACTGTCAGCAACCTTGTGGCGCGGCTCTCCGATGCCATCGAGCGGGAGAACGCCATGGCTAGGTGGTGCACGGAGAGAGCGGACGAGAGGAGCTCGGTGCTAGAGATGGCGAACGAGCTCAGGCGCAGCTGCTCGAGCTCCAAGAGACTCACCGATGAGCTGGAGGAGCACGCGTGCCTGTTCCTTGCCACCATACATAGGGCTAGAAATTTGGTCATCCAAGAGATCTCCAAGAAAGCTTGAAATGAAAATAAAAAAATATAAACTTTGACCATCAGAGAGTCAAAATATTGTAAACCAAGTTTTTTTGGCAATTGGAATCACCGTGTTAATTCTTATCCAGACATCAACTTCAGTTCATCTTTTAAGTCTTTCTCTCGTATATTGATTTGGAAGTTAAATTTTTTTAAAAAAAATCAAGATTGTCCTGTGGTATCTCTAGCCACTACCGGAATCCGCTTCTTTGCCTAGCGCCGGAGGCTTTGCCGAGCGTTTTTTTCGGGCGCTCGGCAAAGAAGGCTTTGCCGAGAGCCAAATAAAAAACACTCGGCAAAGAAGGCTTTGCCGAGTGTCCGATAAACGGCACTCGGCAAAGAAGTTTTTTGCCAAGTGCAAAAAAAAACACTCAGCAAAGGCTTCTTTGCCGAGTGCCAAAGTAAAACACTCGGCAAAGCAATTTTTAAAACCACGTTTTGGTGCCCTAAACAAATTCAAATAAAAAAGTTTTCAACTACAAAGTTTCATAACTTCTCATGATCTACAAACTTTAAATTGGTCATTTCTTCATTCGACAAAGTAATAATTACGTTGTTCACAAAATATATATGTCTCTCATATTGTTTCATGAAACTACAATAGAGATATATAAGATTTGTGAACAATGTTAGCACCACAATTTTGGATGGAAAAACTTCCTAAATGAAGTTTGTAGATCTCGAAAGGTTATGAAACATTGTAGTTGACCACTTTTTAATTTGAATTCATCTTGTCATGCAAATCTACGTTTGAAATTCAAAATTTTAAAATTTTAAAATTCGAATTTTTCAAAAGACTTCTGATTGAAAAACTTCCTAAATGAAGTTTGTAGATCTCAAAAAGTTATGAAACATTGTAGTTGACCACTTTTTCATTTGAATTCATCTTGTCATGCAAAACTACGTTTGAAATTCAACATTTTAAAATTTGAATTTTTCAAAAGATCTCGGATGGAAAAACTTCCTAAATGAAGTTTGTAGATCTCGAAAAGTTAAGAAACATTGTAGTTGACCACTTTTTCATTTGAATTAATCTTGTCATGCAAAACTACGTTTGAAATTCAAAATTTTAAAATTTGAATTTTTCAAAAGACCTCGGATGGAAAAACTTTCTATATGAAAAATGTAGTGCTCGAAAAGTTATGAAATTTTGTAGTTGATAACTTTTTAATTTGAATTCGTTTAGGGCCTCAAACAATCAATTTTCTCTTGGTTTAGTATAATATTTGAGTAACCGAAACGACATACGGACGCATGTGAGTGTGTAGTGCAGGTGGCAGAAGACGTATCGCGTGAGGGAGAGGTCACGAGTTCGAATCCCGCCGACCGCATAGCCGCGAATTTTGCACGAAAAATGCCGTGACTTGCCAGTGGGCCCCTCCCCCGATTAAAAAAAATTCAGATTTTTTTCGCATTTTTTTGTTTCGTGCTTTGCCGAGCGTCGGGCTCTCGGCAAAGGCTTTGTCGAGTGCCCAATAAACGGCTCTTGGCAAAGAAGCCTTTGCTGATCGGATTTTTGTCGAGGACGCTTTATCGAGGGTCTTAGAGGCTTTGCCGAGAGCCTGGGCCCTCGGCAAAGCAGCCAGCTCCGGTAGTGAGCAAGGGGTAATTTTAACAAAGGACAATCTAACTGAGAGGAATTGGAAAAACAATCAAAAGTGTTATTTCTCCAACTGTAACAAAACCATTAAACATCTTTTCTTTGATTGTCATCATGCCAAGATAATCTAGAGATCTGTCTATATAGATACTGGGTTAACCCCTCTCAGCTCTGTATCCCACATGTTGTGGAGTTGGTTATCAAATTTTGTTTTAAAAGAGAAGAAATATAATCTGGGGTAGCTGCATAATGTTGACAAATTTGGAAATGTCGCAATGATCTAATCTTTGAAAATTGTAAATATACATCCTTTATGCAGGTTTTTTTAGGATAATATGCAATGGATGTGGTTTTGGCCACTACTATAGAGTGACGATGATACAAAGGAGTCTTTCCAATTAGTGAGCAGGAAATTAGAGACCACTACATTGGAGCTATTCACCTCTCACGGATGGAAATTTAATAATATACCCTATCATGCATAATTTTGGCATTTTATGTTCCCCTGATTTATCGGCAATATCATTGAAACTATATAATATCATAAACATTCTGTGCGGACACGCAGAGGCAGGAAATTCTCATCCATTTTCAAAGAAATGTTAATTCTTATTAGACAGCTAGATGAGCTAGATCCCCACGCTCTATTGGTCCCCGATCAAAAAAACACAGGTCCATTAGGGCCGGTTTACAGACCTAAAAAAATGAGAACACCTAAAATCATCCTCCTCGTTTGTCATTACCGTTGACTCACCCCTCCGCCCACACGACTCCTCTACCGGGCGAGATCCCTCTCCCGCAATGGATTTCCCTTCGCCCAGCACTTCTTTCCTCTCGGTGAGGTCCTCGCTGTCCCTTCTCCTCTAAGCGAGGTTCAAGGAAGCTCCTCTCAGAGACCCTACTTGATGATGCGGAAATTCTTGTCCCAGTGATATCTTGTCCCGTGAGATCCCGATGCACTGCCCTCGTATAAGCCAGGTCCCAACGGTTCCGCCGAAGCTCCTAACGTTCCTGGTGGCTCCATCCAGTGCCGACAGCCCCTGCTTGGATCCCGATGCTGCTGCACAGGGCACGTACGTCCCTGGCCAAGGCCTTGACATGGTTAGCATCCTCTTGGTGACAAAGCTCAAGCATGTGGACCATTTATATTGCAATGTTTACTTGCCTTTAACAACGATCAAGCGAAAGAGCTAGAAACGCTCCGGAAACCACCTAATCACAAGCCAACCACAGTACCAACACCATCATACAAGCAACTACAAATATATATATATATACTCAAGAACACCCAAACCCAATGATTAAGCCACTGACCATGCACATCTACATAGATTATTTCTTGCATATAGGTTTTGACAAGTTTGAATTTAGAGGCCTGAGTTAGAAGTAGATTTTAAGTTGCCGAATTGAAACACCCCCCTCTTAGGCGTCACGATCCCTACAATATCCTTGTAACATCCCAGATGTTAAAAAAAGCAGTTAAAATTCTGATCATGAGCATCATCAAGCATAAGCATCAAGTGTTATGCCATAAATGCATTTCATGTTGCAATAATAGCTTTCATATGTTGCATATGTGATGTTTCATATGTTGCATTGTGGTGTTTCATATGTTTGTTATAATATGTTTTACCATGTTGCATGAAATGATGTCACTATTAGTAAATAGGGATCTTTGTGATTTTATATATGAGAATTTGCTTAAACAAATAAAATTTGGTAAATATAAACTTTATGGTTCAAAGTGTGCTTTATGTTATGGAACCAAGAATTGATGATGTTTCTAAATCAAACATGATTAAATTTGAGCTCAAGGTTTGGATTTGGTGCTGAATTTGACACTTAGCAATTTCTGCCTAAGTCCCTAGAATTCAGTGTTTAAGTTCAAACTTTGGTGAATTACTAAATTAATTTTCATAAATAACACTTGATCAAACTTTGTTACATTGCTTTGTCCTATACTTGATCTATGGTAATGCATAATTAGTTGATGTAATTGATAGATGTTTGTCCACTAATTAATTAACCAAAGATGCTTAACCAAAATTGTTTCTGAAAACCTAAAAAATTGAGTTCAGCTTTCAGTTTCAATGTTCATGTGTTCCATCCTCTTGATCTCTCGATCTGTTGCTCTTTTGATGTTGTAGCCTTAATAAGAGTTGGAGATCTCTTGTAGATAAACAACTTTTGTTAATGGGCATCATCAAGGTTCTATACAGATTTAGGAGAAAGGGAGGAGGGAAGTCAGGCTATCAGTTGCTATAGTGGCATCGGCAAGCAGGTGCCACGCAGCTGCTCACCGAAGTCGGTCACCGCCCTCGCTTGTCGCTTCATGCACACACGGCATGCAGCTGCTTCGCGGTGGCAGCGCAAGCAGCTGTTGGCGCGCCTGGACGTTTCGCCCGCACGCTGCCCCGCCTTCCTAACGCGAAGTCGCTGGCATTCTTCCTCTTCCTCTTCTCTCTGCTCCACCGCCTGGCCATTCTGCAGCCGGTGAAATTGGCCACCGCCAAAGCGCCTCAGCCCAATTCCTCGCGTTATTAGAATTGCCCCGTCGTTGTGCCTCCGCTAAGCCTGCTTGCGCCATCCCGCTCTGCCGCAGTCACCCTCGACGCCGGTTGCGCCACCGTCACGTCGCCACGGCCGCCGAGCACCACCTCACCCTGACCAGCTCACTCCGCTGTAGCTCTCTCTCTCCTAATTCGTGTTTTGGCTTCCTCGTTACGCGGTGATGCTCATTGGCTCCTCCGTTTGATCTAGCTCAACCGGTACCCTAGATCGATGTGCAAGCTTGTTGTGAGCACGATGGTGGTCCCCTCGTCACCGGAGAGTGCGCCGTTGGTCGCTGCCATCTCGCCGGAGCACCGCCATGCCGCCATCGCCGCCGACATGGTCGCTGTGATGCCCTAACCGGTCTTTCGCCACCACCAGTCGACGCGTGAGGAAGAGGGGAGTCCATCGGGCTAAGTCTCACCACCGGCAAGGTCACCGCCGGCGAGCACCCTCCAGTCAAAGGTCGTGCGCCCGCGGTCATCGCGAGAGCACTGTGCAGTTGACCGTGGTCCCACCTGTCAGCCTCTGTGGCTAGCCGGGGCTGAGTATAAAAGGATTTTCACCAGTTTTATCATTTTCAAAAAATGCAAAATATGCTGATTCTAGTTTAATTCGTAACTAAATAAATAATGAGGATAAAAATGTGAAACTTTTTATGTAGCTTTGTTATGTGATGCTCTACCATGGAAAAATATAAATGGGTCATTTACAGTAATTTTGGTATGCTTAAAAATTACCTCTTTTAATTATTAAATGGACCTTGTAAGACTTTTATAGGCTAAAATAATTATGCTTTAATCATGAAACTTTTTGAGTATGCTTGACATGCTAATATCTGCCTTCACAAAAAGTTTGGTACTATTTTGATAAATGTAACTTGGTTAATTAATTTAAATGTGTTTAAATACCTTTTTAATGTTTAAATAAATGTCTAAATAATTTAGATAAATACTTAAATGGCTTTGGTGCATTTTGGGTATTGATTGTGGACCTTGGAACACTAATCCCTTTTCTGTTCCTTGGCAACTTAATCATTTTCATGTTATGCTCATGATTAACATGTTAGTTAATAAACAAAATTATTTACTGAAATGACTAAGTAGTCAATGCATGAAAATAGGTCATGTGATGATCCTTTCTTGCCTTCATGGTTGCACTGGGATAATGTTAGTTATATACTTTGTCTTGTTTGACTAGTATAATGTGAAAAGTGTTGTTTTCTTAATAACCACATAATCAACTTGTTTATATAATAATTAATATGTCTTAATTATTAGTTCCTTATAATGGTCATGACTTAAGATAGATGTTAATCTCTTGCTAGTCCATGCTAGTGTAATTCCTTTCTTGATAGACAATTAATTAACTTGTTAGTTAAATAACTTAAATGCTTTTATGGTAATAAACTAGTTCCTTGGTGAAGGAAAGTTGTACTCAACTTTCATAGATTAGTTTAAGTTCTGTTATGCATTTGTGTATATCTCATCATGCATCATGGCATGTAGTCCATCAAGTTAAGCAAGCATCATTTATTACGTGTAATGTATGAGAGTGTGGAGCATCGTTTTGATCAAGTTTCGAAGAAGGTCCATCCACCAGTGGTGTAGATGCCAAGCCTAACTACTGAACCTTTCTCTAGAATCTAACCTTCTCTGCAGCGCAGGCAAGCCGCGGTGCATACTACCCTTCTATAGCTTTTACAAATCTTTATTACACTTTAAGTCTTGCGAGATGTGCATTAAGTAATTAGGAGTTGGTCGAATACCGTTGCTACATGATTACCTTGATATACAAGTATCCTTAGTCGAACCCTATTAGTCTGAATAGGTTGATATCTCTTATGCTTAGTAATGCTTAGACGTTGATAGAAGTCGAATGATGGTTTCATCGTTCGAGAGAACAGGTTTACCTTCCTCTTCTCAACTCTGGTTATGGGTTGTGATATACCTTGGTTATGATAATATTAAATTGAGACCGGGCGGGTGGCTTGCATCGAGAATGGAGTCTCAATGTAGTGCCTCCGCCTATGTCGATTGAGGACCGTACCGTTGTAGGCCACCATATGGTCGAGACCTTGTAGTACTGGCCACATACTCCTGTAAGCCTAATACCTCAGCTATTCCATTATGTGAAAGGCCAACCGCGCACTAGGAGTGGAGAGATGGTAAGAGTAGCGTGTACACATCTTGTGAATCCGCCAGGAGCGGTGCAGGGAGGTGGTGTACTGTGCTCTTGGTAGCGCAGGACCCGTTCACGTTTTGGAGGATCTGAGTGAAGATTGATATATGTAGGTCTAGGACCTGCATATGTCATGTGGTAAGGAAACCCCAGGTGAGCCTAATCGATTCGAATTGTCGTGCTCCTCGGTTATGGAGACTCGATTCTCTGACCTGCATCGTAGTTAATCAATGAAAACGTGGTGACTTACGGATATGAGTTGAAAAGACATGAGATGTTTAAAGAAGTGATTGATTTAGACTAGGTGCAAAGTGATGACGGATAAAGACCTAATACACCGCTAAAACTTTGAAAGTAAGGATCAACTTGGAGTAAGTTTTTCTGCAAAAGTTATTCTTGCTTCCAACTTTCCTTTCAGCCTTCATGCCCTTGGAGTCTTTTCTTTTAGTCGGTTAAGACTTGTAGAGTACCCTCAAGTACTCAGGGTTTGTTAACCCCTGTTGCAGGATCTGACTTGTGCCGCTAGACGAGGTCATGTGGGTGGGCTCGATATGATTTGGTCAAACTCTCCTACCTTAGATGCTCCATCTAATTTGCTTCTGTAGTACTACTAACCTTTTTAAACTTAAGTTAAGTTTTTACTTGAACATGTGTTGTAACCTATTATTACAAGTCTTCTGCACTCTAATGTAAGACATTTTTGTACCAAATGTTGTAATGTTGTGGTAACTCCATGTTGATCATGTATGAGTTGTAAAATGTGGATGGTTCGGGGATCCCTGAGGACACTCGATAGACTACCGGAATTGTGTGGCTTACATGTGCAGCAGTCAGAAGTCTGACACATGTGGGCCATATAATTTGGGTGGTTCTGCCACAATCCCCCAAAGCACAAGGGCAATAAGGGCTCTCTCGCTGTCAAAAGAAAAGTATCGAAGTCCTCTACAAATGTATCCAGAGTGTCAAAATTTATTTAGGCCATTAAGATGCTCTAAAATAATGATGAATAAAAACTGCACAATCTGGCAGAATGTGGACGAGATTAAATTCGAGGATTGCTACAACTAAACCCCTTCTATTGTGTTTTAAACCACAAAACTTGATCAAAAGATGTGAATTAAGGTTTCGCCACTCACCTAAGGCAAACACAATGAACACGAGGACAAATCCCCAGCGACCCACTTCTTGCTTCCTTCCCTTCTCCCAACTAACAGCGATTCTCGCTGCTAGAACCTTCCCTCCATTTCAATAAAAAACGTGTTAACCATCACGATAAGCAAAGGGAACAAGAAATTCATTGAAAAACAGAGATAGGGAACGATTCCTAACTGACTTTGCAAGAGCAATAGGCATGGCAGGGGACAGCAGCAAGCTATAATCCCCCTCTTTCTTTTCTCCCTTCTTTTCCTTCTTTGCGTGAAGAAGACGGCGGCTAGTGCTACTAGACATGAGCGTAGGGTGCACTAATCCTTATGGCCACCGTTCAGGAAGGAGGGAAGGAAAAAGAAGAAGAAAAACACGGCAAGAAAGTCCAACTCGATAATTGTAGCCCTTGCGTTACCGTAGCATGTTTTTCCTAGAGATTTGCAAAAAAAAACGTAGTTACGTGATCCGAATTCCGGTTAATGTCTATAAGTACGCAAATGGAATACACTTGACGAACTCTGTGCATCTATGGCCTCCAATCATCCATCTGAGCTACGGATAAAAAAGTCAACTTTTGGACCCTCTTTAAATTGCTCCGTCAACCTTCAATAAAGACTAATTAATCCATATTGAAACATGTAATTATTTCTTATGTATTCCTAGGTGTTATACTACACATTAGTCTTCATGACATCATCTTGGGGAAAAAGATACATCTTAGAAATTCTCACAAAAACAGTAGCATCTAGTCGTCAGTTCGGCAGACTGTAATCACCATTTAATAAAAGTCGTTGGATATATTCTATTTTATAATGGAGATGGGATGAGGTTGAGGAGTGGATTAATAAATCCCCACACGTATGATTTTGTGTTAAATTAAAGTAAACCATGAGTCCATATTTAAAGTATCCACCTATACCATTAGGAAACATGGTGGTACCCACATATTGTTCTGATAGATAATCTATACTAAAACATAAATTTGAGTCTTGAAAATAATAAACAACGGGTTTAATCTCTAATATTTCATAAAGAGTTTATCTTAAGTCAAAGAAATTGTAGAATGAGTACTGATTTTTTTTTTCTAAAAATGTTATCCGTTGGGGGTTCTATTTGGAGTTACTTGAATCTTATTTTTCGTTCATGTCCTTAGTGTTCCAACCCAAGCAATAAAACATTAGAAACAAACACAAATAAGTTCCAAATAAATTTAAATAGAACATCAACAAATGGCTAATATTTTTCTAAAACACTTGTTTCATAATTATCTGATTTAGAAAAAATTAGTTATGATCTAGATATTAAAATCACCTTTGAAAATAGCTAGATGACAAAATTTGCTCGGATTTAATGGTTACAAGACGTACAGGACCATGTTCCGTAGTTTAGTACTTCATTCATTTTAACCATTGGAGGCATAGTTCTTAAGACGTAAAGGTGAGGCACGGCGATGTACCACCGCCTAGACGCCTAGGCGCCCATTCTGCAAGGCGATGGGGGAGCGCCTGGACGCCTAGACGACGCCTTGAGAACTATGATTGGAGGGCTTCTAGTATCTATGTTTTCCATTAATTTTTCATGACAGTTTTTCGTCATCTTGATAAAATTGTTATTCTCTGACTAATAAGTTTCTGGAACGTGTATTTCATCGGTTTATTTCACATTTGTCATATGAGTCATTAGCCACAATAGTTCAGCCCGCGGAAGCCTGCTACCTTGCAATTAACACATGTGATGCATGCTTGTAAAGTGCACTATTTTACAATAGTTCAGGTTGTACATGTGCTAACAAAAATGTGTTTAGCTTGTTCTTGCATTGGAGTGAGCCATTGATGATGTACGGGAGATATAAAGGATGATGTCTTGTAGTGCAATGTTACAACTACAAGCTTTCTGTTGGGGATTCCTTCTTCGTTTGTGTGTTGGGCAAGAGATGCTCCTCCTCTTGTGCAAGCAAGAGTAGTGCATTTCCAATGTGGCCAAGAACCACCGCACGAAATAAAAGAAACAAAACAAATTGAAGGCCAATAGGTTCCAACAAGCAAATAAGCCAGTAGGAGCTATATATACCAATTTTCTCTCATGTTCATATATTACCTCTTTCCTCAGCTCCGGGCATGGTTCACAAGGTGGGCAAATTGTTTGTCATATGATGTGCATAGTTCTGAAAATAGATCACCAACAAATAGATAGCAATTTTTTTCATAAAAAATGTACTTGTTTCTTGATTATCTGATTTGAAATAATTTTGGATACTAAACCATCTTTGAAAACAGCTAGAGTCCTAAATTTGTCATTTTTAACAGTTGGAGGTAGTCCAGCATCCAATTTCGTAATTTTAACACTTGAAGGGCGTCCATCGGTTTGCTTCACATTTGTCACGTGAATTAGCCACAATCTGTAAAGTGAGTGCACCAAATTCTCTTTGGGTTTCAGGACTTCTTACGGACTCTTGTGAACAAGAAGAAAAGATGTTCAAGAAGAACCCAACTACGTACGCACGTGAAAATGCATTATATTGGTGTTGCCCATGGTGATCAGAGCTGAAGGTGTTTCTAGCAGCACGCGTACGAATTACCTGAATAGTCGTAAAATTCTCTCGGGGTCACAGGCACAGCAGCAAACATCAAATCAAAAAATGTTTTGCATCACCCAAGCACGCGGCGGCCGGGAAAGGACAGAGCCAAAGATACCGACCGACTGATGTGGAGTGCAGGAGAACGTTTGGTCATGCAAGCAAGAACGCGGCTGAAACCGCCTAATCCTGAGGCTATGCTGCTTGCATATATAAGGCCTGGAGCCCTCCATTCTAAGCCAAGCAAAGAAGCAGGATATACTCCAGTACAGCTCTGCACTACTACTTGCTCCCTGAAGAACAAAGATCATCTCCATCCAAACATACATACATATGGCGGCTGTGCGTGCTCAGAAGGCCCAAGACATTGAAGAGGAGTACAACAGCACGCTGCGCTCACAATCCAAGGAGATGGAAGCTCTTCTTGAGATTCAGGAGATCATCATCTCTCCAGTGCTTCATAACATGATGGTGCACCAAAGAACATCTTCAGAGATTGAGCTCGCAATGGCGAATTACTTCGACGCTACCACGGAGGCCCTAGAGATGTGCAGGCAGCTCCTCCAGAATATCAAAGACGCCCAAAGAAACTACAAATCCATGGACAGCTTCCTCGCTAGCATCTCAGCTTCCCATGCACTTGGCTTCCCTTTCACAAGCAACAACCCTTTTTGCACCACAACACGAAGCAACTTGAGGCCGATCCACGACAAGTACTCCTGCATACCCCTGTTCTGCAGGTCATGTTTCGGCTTATTTCAGCTTGTTTCAGCTTATTCTCTCTCACAGAACACTATTGAATCAGCCGAAACCAGCCGACTTTTCCACCAGCCGAACCAGCCCTAAAGAGCATCAGGTCGAGCCACAGGAGAGTAGGGACGAAGCTCAAGATGGTGAAGGCCGTCAAGAAGCTCTCGCGTGCCTTGGTCGTCATCGCGGGCGGAGCGGCTGCTGCGGCAGCCTTCGGCACGGGGGTGCACCTGCTGTTCTTCGGTCTCCTCCTCATCGGGACGGCGACCACGGTGGCGCTCAAGACGTGGCTCGCGGCGAGGGCTAGTACAAAGAAGCCGTCCAGCAAGACCATGTCGTCATTGCTTCAGCTGCAGGAGCAGCTCGACAAAGCGGCGAAGGGCACCGTCGTTGGCCAGGACCTCGACACTGTCAGCAACCTTGTGGCGCGGCTCTCCGATGCCATCGAGCGGGAGAACGCCATGGCGAGGTGGTGCGCGGAGAGAGCGGACGAGAGGAGCTCGGTGCTAGAGATGGCGAACGAGCTCAGGCGCAGCTGCTCGAGCTCCAAGAGACTCACCGATGAGCTGGAGGAGCACGCGTGCCTGTTCCTTCCGCCATACATAGGGCCAGAAATTTGGTCATCCAAGAGATCTCCAAGAAAGCTTGAAATGAAAATAAAAAATTATAAACTTTGACCATCAGATAGTCAAAATATTGTAAACCAAGTTGTTTTGGCAATTGGAATCAACGTGTTAATTCTTATCCAGACAACAACTTTAGTTCACCTTTTAAGTCTTTCTCTCGTATCACTACGGCAGACAGTGCCTTTGCCTAGCGCCTGGGTCTTTGCCGAACACTATTTATCAGACGCTCGGCAAAGGTCACCTTTGCCTAGCGCCGGGCTCTCGGCAAAGAATGAGCTCGGCAATGACTCCTTTGCCTAGCGCCATGCCCTCGGCTAAGAGAAACACTCGGCAAAGAACGTCTTTGCCAAGCGTCAGGCGCTCGGCAAAGGATAGCACTCGGCAAAGAGCCACCGCAGAATATACCGTCGGTCTTTGCCGAGCGCCCTCCGTTAGGCGCTCGGCAAAGGTGGCTCTTTGCTGAGTGCCAACCTTGGCGCTCGGCAAAGGCACCTCTTTGCCGAGCGCTGACCTTTGGCGCTCGGCAAAGAATTTTCTTTTTTTTTGTTTTTTTCTTTCAAACTTTTTTGTCATGCATTACACATTATTTAAAAGTATATGTTAAGTTTTGGTACTTTTTTAAATCTTTTTACTATTTATCGTTAGTTTATTTGATTTAATTGAATTTCTCCGATAAACGCGTGTTTGAACTGTAGGTGCATCGAATCTCCGAATTGGACGGTTCGAAATTTGATATTCACATTACTTAGCGTATGTTAAGGCCGTATCTTAGAGCACGCATGAAATATCGAACATCTAGCGCACGGAACACGGCGACCAAGTTGCGTGTGAAGTGCTATTAAATTAAAAAAAGCAAACAAAGTTCGAAAATCATGAAACTTAGCGAAACGTCTTCGGAGCACATGTGGAGGCTATGATCAAAATTTGGTAAAGTTTCGTGCACGTTGTCACGTAAGTTAGTTAGAAACCTAGACATCTCACATGTGATCACAAGTTATCACATGTGAGATGTCTAGGTTTCTAACTAACTTACGTGACAACGTGCACAAAACTTTACCAAATTTTGACCATAGCCTCCACATGTGCTCCAAAGACGTTTCGCTAAGTTTCGTGATTTTCGAACTTTGTTTGCTTTTTTTTTAATTTAATAGCACTTCACGCGCAACTTGGTCGCCGTGTTCCGTGCGCTAGATGTTCGATATTTCATGCGTCCTCCAAGATACGGCCTTAACATACGCTAAGTAATGCGAATATCAATTTTCGAACCGTCCAATTCGGAGATTTGATGCACCTACAGTTCAAACACGCGTTTATCGGAGAAATTCAATTAATCAAATAAACTAACGATAAATAGTAAAAAGATTTAAAAAAGTACCAAAACTTAACATATACTTTTAAATAATGTGTAATGCATGACAAAAAAGTTTAAAAGAGAAAAACAAAAAAAAAGAAAATTCTTTGCCGAGCGCCAAATGTCAGCGCTCGGCAAAGAGGTGTCTTTGCCGAGCGCCAAGGTTGGCAATCGGCAAAGAGCCACCTTTGCTGAGCGCCTAACGCAGGGCGCTCGGCAAAGGCACCTCTTTGCCGCGCGCTGACATTTGGCGCTCGGCAAAGAATTTTTTTTGTTTTTTCTTTCTGTAACACCCTCGGTGTTACCGTGTGTAACCTTGCACTTAAACTTGTCATGAGTTTTTTTATTTATGTGTTTTAGCTTGCGCCTTGTTCGTGGGATCATTTTAGTAAATTGAATTAGCTAATGAAAATATTAAATTGAAGGTTTCCGCGTTAACCGTGTTGTAGCGATTAAGGTTCAAAACAAATTTTATTTAACAAAACTGTTATAAAACTTGTATATAACGCTTTAACGAGTTGTGAAGTAATGTTTTCGAGGAGTGTACTGCAACCTGTGTGGGGGCGAAGTAAGTTCGTTAGCTATCTTTTCTAATAACCTGAAACGCGAACTCGCAACGTAATTCAACCCTGGACTTAGTGTTTCTTAAGTCGTGTGATAGCTTGGCAAGGCCGTGTTGGCGAGTCCGTTCCGTGAAATCTAGTTCCTTAGTGGCGGTATGTTTTGGCTCAGAACGATAGCCTAGTGTACCCTCTTGGTGTTGGTGAAGATCGTTCGGTCGCTCGATCACTCGTTTTGGCGTGACAGGGACTTTAAGATTTGTGTGCGTGCCGTGTCGCGGTTGGTTGGCCAGCCGAGCGCAGTCACCGCGTGGTCGCTGTGTGCGCCGCGCTGCGTTGCGTCTCGGGCCCGCGCGCGGCCGCGGTTGGAAGCCGGCCGAGGCTGCCGTGCCCTGTTACTGTGGCAGTTGACATCGTGCGAGGGTTGCGTGTCCCGCCGCTGTTGGGGTGGTCCCGCACCGTGCCGCCCTTGCCTCGCCGTCGCGTCGTCGCTTGGTCGGTGGCTGCCCCGGCCTCGCTGGCACGGCACCGTCTGGGTTAGGCGGACAACAGGCGTGCGCTTGTGTCGGGTTGGGAGTAACTCACCGTACCAGCTCTACCAACTCAGCCCAGCTGCCTTTTTCGAGTTGGGCGACTTGCCGCTCTCCCCTATTTCCGCCATCACCGCTTTGGAACCGCCTTTGAGCCCCTTACTGTCTCCTCCATCTCACGCCAATTCGACGTGGGCGTAGGGTCACAGCGACCTGGCCCACCTCCCCGACCGTGCACCTAAGCTTTTGGAGCTACGACGGCTTCTAATTAGAGTGTAGGTCTGACCGCGCCATTCTCGGTCGAAACTTCCCCTTTTTCTTGAACCGTTTCCACCGACCGTCCTAGGCCAATTGGTCGCACCTCTCGAGCCTCCTTGGTCCCCTTTGTGTGGTGCTCACCGTCGTCGTGGTTGTGGCGCCCTGTTTCTTCGGTGACGCGCCCGCGCCGCCGCGGAGCGCCGTCTTGCCCTTCGGGCGCGCGTGGCCAGGTCGTCTCGGGCAAGCTCGGACAAAGCCACCACCTCGGCCGTGTTCGTGGTAAGTCACTGATGCTCGTAGATCACCTCATTCGGTTTGCCCTAGCCGCAGCTCACCGGAACGGCGGTGCCACTCCCTGCAGGTTGCCGCTGCCGTGGAGGAGTCGCCCTGCTTCGTCTCCGCTCTTCGAACCACCGTCCATCGTCGCGGGTCGCTTGGTAAGTGGGTGTTTCCCCCTTAGGTGCAAGGTAGAGGTCTTCCTCTGGCTGGCGTAACCGGCCAGTGCCGGCCAGAGCCGCGCCGGCGTGCGGAGGAACGTCGGGGACCGCCTAGTTGTAAAGACGAGTTTTCAGAAGGGTGCTTGTGCAAGGTCTCTGAGTGCGGGAATAGTGCGTTGTTGGTCGCGCCATTTGTAGCTAGCCTGGGGTCTCTTTTGCAAAGTGTGCTGGCGCGCGCGGGTTTTCCCCGGCCCTGGGCCGAGTCTCGTGGGCCGCGTGCGCGAGCGCGTGCTGCGCGCGACGCGAGGTGGGCCGCGCGGTCGGGCCGCCCGGGAAAACGGTTTTTTGGATTTAGCGATTTTAGAAATACTTTGTAATTTAGTTTTTGAAGCAAACTTTGAGGAATTTTAGTGACCTGCGTAAATGTCCAAAAATCATGAAACCACTTTTGTTGACTTTCTAAATTTATGCTCTGTCAGATAGTAATTTTCTTTGGTGCAGTGCTGTAGTGTTGCTCGGTCGTTTAAATTAATGCATAAAGCGACGTTTCTTTTACTGCAACCTTTTTGTAGGAATTTTCGTGGCAAATCGAGGATAGCCCTAGCTCTAAAAATTTTTTACAGCAGCTGCTTAATATTGTTAGATGCTTACTGTAATTTTTATGGCCATTAAATAGCTTGTTTATTAGGGTATCTAATTTTCCCTAGTAGTGCTTGTTGTAAATCGGTAATCAGAAAGTGGTGCGCTTGTTAGTTGCCAAAGTTGGATTGCTTCAAGTTAACCTTGTTAGTAGAAAGATGATAGCTTAGCATATTAGCTATTAGGGTTACCGTGTCATCCTTTTAAGTGTGGTCCTACCATTGCATGCATGTAGATCACGAGGGAGGCGAGTACGTGGCCGTGGAGGAGCCGGACTACGAGGAGGTCATCGAGGAATACGAGGAGGAAATCTTCGTACCTGAGGAGTTCCAGGAGCCTTCCGCTACTGACACCTCCGACTTTGCGCCTGCCCAAGGCAAGCCCCAGTGCATAACCCTTATTTTTGCAAATCTGATTTATATTTAAATGTTGTGCATTTAAGTTATAGGAATTTTATGATGCCCACATGCATATATATATACCCATGAGTCTTACTAGTACAGGATCGCGTAGTTGCTTTGCTTAGGATTATCGGTAGAGTGAGCAACCTGTCGTTGCTCACAATAGAGAGTTACTCATCTGATTATTACATTTTGGATAACATGGTGGAAAGGAAATGGCGACCGGGCAGGGATGTGGTATGGGTATTAGTGGGTGTAGCAAGTTATGTCCCGCGGTCACGGGGCATAATTGGGTTGCACTGTTTCCCTGTCCGTGTCAATTAAGGACCGTTCGTTGCATGGACCCTAGTCAAGTCACAGATCTTCTTATCCCGAGCATATACTATCGGATGGGGGCTAGGAAGACTTGTTACTCTCTTGTCATGGGCTTTGGCTCTTTCCGGACCGACTGATTGGAGGCGGGGATAGGTGGAGGTCTTAGCACCGTATTGAGCCCGGGCCTCAAGTACGGGAGCTAGGAGTCCAAGTTTGGACGGGGACCTGGAAACCCGTGACAGGAGGAGAACGGGTTGGTCTTGCTTGTGCCTAGGGTACAAGCGAGGCGTGTGTTTTTCGGGGTACCCAACTGGGCACATTGATTCGCGAATCGCCGTTTCTGCGTGACGGTACGGCTTGGCTACGCTCTGGCATCGTAGTAATGATTGGCTAATGAAATGATGAAGAAATGGTCCTGAATTGCTCAACTTTTGCTTGATTATAGCATAGGTGCTTACATAGATTATTGGTTAATGAATAAAATACGACTTCTAAAAAGTTCAGAATTAAGGACACACTCTTAGTGCTGTTTCTCGCAAACAAGAAAACCCACCAGCCATAAAGCCTACCATAATCCTTGAGAGTCGGGGAAATATAATCCCCAGTCGGGTAAGTCTTGCGAGTACATTGTGTACTCAGGGTTATTTTACCCTGGTTGCAGATGCACCTTGAGCAGGTAGGCCTTGTGTGGAGAATTCTTCTGGTGGGCACAGACGGATTCTCATCTCGCTGCGTAGACGTTATTTAATTTCCGCTGTTAGATTATTGCACTCTGAACCTCTGGTATTGTAATAACTATTTCTAAGACTCTATGTTGTATGAAATGACCTAAGTATTGTAAGTTTGTACTCATTATTGGATCCCGGGGTGTAAAATGTGGAGCGTTCGAGTTCTCCCGTCGGGTGTGCTCGACGGAATCATCTGGTGTAGCTCACTTTCAGGGCTCTTAGTGCCTAGTGGAAGGCAAGCGCCCTGAAAGCGTGCTAAACTGGACGATTCCGCCACACTTTCAAACATTTTTTTTTCATACATGACACATTATTTAAAATTATTTGCCTAGCGCCCCCAATTTGACGCTCGGTAAAGAAGTGTACAACAATTAAACAAATAAAAAAACAAATTCAAAAACTAATTCAAAAAAAAATAAAAAAAGTCTTTGCCGAGCGCCTCCAATCTGACACTCGGTAAAGAAGTGTACAGTAATTAAACAAATAAAAAAACAAATTCACAAAAAATTTTTTAAAAAAAACGAAATTTTTTTTGCCTAGCGCCCACGATCTGGCGCTCGGTAATCGCGGGCGCTAGGCAAAGGGCGCATTCTTATTACATGAGCCGGCCACAATTGAAAAAAAAAAGAAAAATTCACCCCAACCTACGGTCCCTTTCCCCGAACCCCAGCGCTCGCACAGCACCCCGCCGCCGCCGGCTCCAATCGAAGAAAAAAAAACCGCGGCCACCACCTGTCCTGCACACGGAGCCGCCCCCTGAGAACTGCTCGCCGCCCTCAGGTGGCCCCCTAGCCTCGTCCGCGCGCTCAGTCAGCGGGCCGGTGACCTCAGGTCGCCCCTGCCAGCGGCGACTTCAGTCCGGCCGCTCCACGCCGACGACCTCAGCTTGATGCCGTCTCCAGGTTAGCACAGCCGGTGAACTCAGCTCGCCCCTCCCTCCGCGCCTGTCAGTGGCCTTAGGTCCCCCTTCCCCACCACCACGTACGGCGCCCCCACCCCCTCCAGGTTGCTCTGCACCCGCACCCCCTCCGGGTTCCTCCATCCTTCTGCACTGGCGCCACAGCCAGCTCTCCCCCTATCTCCCTCCGCATGGCCAGATCCAATGTAAGGGAGCCACGGTGTCCCTCTACACTGTGTTTGCTGCTGTTGACTGCGTTACCTCCTTACTAACTAAATCATGGATCTGTGCAGGTTGTATTCGTGGTTGCCTGAGGCATACAAGAAGAAGGTGCCCCCTCCCCCTCCAAACTGATCACCCTATTTTGCAATGTTATTCTTGTTAAAGTTAATATGCATGTGTTCTTTTTCTTGCTTGCTTGCCTGCCTGTCAGTACGACTGAGACTGAATTGAATTGAACTGAATTTCAGGGACAACTAGGAGTCTAGGACAGTCATTCTTATTAAGTTGTTATTTGACATGACAAATTTCTTCGAATTTTGCAAAGTCATGGTGCTCTGTTAGATGTAAACAAATAGGACACTGATAACGCTGTTCACTTTGACTATCTCATTTACTAATCCCATTAGGTGCAAGACAGATCCTTGCTTTTCTCCTTTTGTCTGTCTACATGTAAATTTAATGGGTAAAAAGAACCTTATAGCTATGGGGAACTTGACAATGTCGCCGAAATAATTAGACTATCAGCATAGAAAGCAGCATTTTATGGATGGCAAAAAACTATTTTTAATTATATCTGATGCAAGGTTAGCTGGTATTTCTCTCCATGTTGATAGAAGGGCAAAAAACCAGGTCTTATGTTGCTCCGTTTTGGCCATATGTGGCAATTTGCCAGAAGCCAATTTAACAAAATAATGCTCAAATTGCTTGCATTAATTTTGCAGAGAAGAAGAGTACACATAACTCTGAACTCCCTTGGAGTGCAGATCGTGCAATATAGCAGTTTGGGAGGACCCATTGTTCTAATCAACTTCTGCTATGCAGGTCACTTCCCTACCCCTGCTTATTGTGCGCATGCTATCAGACACATTTTTTTTCCTGTCATGTTATGCATAAGAGTTTCAGTTTGGCAATTTCGTTTTTTTGCAGCCAACAAACACGAAGCAGCATAAAGCTCGACCAGTTGTTAGTTAGACAAATAAGTGTTCATGACTCCACATAAAAGAAATCAATCCCATTCCCTGTACAGCTAATTTTTATTTTACCATTCCCATGTTTTCATTGCCCACCGTTATTAAGAGTTGGTATTGATATAATATTAGTTGTTGATCATTGGTTGAAGATCATCTAACTTTCCAATTCCAGGTGGGTATTTCATTTGTCGGTGTCACTAGCTTTAGTGGACCTGAAGATCTCTTAGTGTGGATGCCTCTCACTGCACCATAGATGACATAAAGTTAATGAAGTACAGTATAAGTAACTTTGAGTTAATGAAGTACTGCACCATAGTGGACCTGGCGCTCGGCAAAGCTGCCATATTTAGCGATGTAAAACAGCAGCTTACCCAGCTTTGCCGAGCGCCAAGCTGGAGGCGTTAGGCAAAGAATTTTTTTAAAAAAATTTGTTTCTCTTTGCCGAGCGCCAGGCGGGAGGCGCTAGGCAAAGATTTTTTTTAAAAAAAAATCAATTTGCTCTTTGCCGAGCGCCAGGATGGAAGCGCTAGGCAAAGAATTTTTTTTAAAAAAATCAGTTTGCTCTTTGCCGAGCGCTAGGCTGGAGGCGCTAGGCAAAGAATTTTTTTTAAAAAAAATCAGTTTGCTCTTTGCCGAGCGCCAGGCTAGAGGCGCTAGGCAAAGATTTTTTTTAAAAAAAAATCAGTTTGCTCTTTGCCGAGCGCCTTATTGGAGGCGCTCGGCAAAGAAAACGTCACGCCGTGACTACCACCGTGACCGTCGCTTTTCTTTGCCGAGTGCCCAATAAAAGACGCTCGGCAAAGGAGCCTTTGCCGAGCATTTCGTTGCCGGGAGCCCTTTGCCGAGCGTTGCGCTCGGCAAAGCCTTTGCCGAGCGCAATTCGGCCTTTGCCGAGCGTCTCAGGTGCTCGGCAAAGCCGCAGTCTGCCGTAGTGTATATTGATTTGGAAGTTAATTTTTTTTTCTAAAAATCAAGATTGTCCTGTGGTATCTCTACCAAGGGGTAATTTTAACAAAGGACAATCTTTTTTTGTGAAAACACAAAGGACAATCTAACTGAGAGGAATTGGAAAAACAATCAAAAGTGTTATTTCTCTAACTGTAACAAAACCATTAAACATCTTTTCTTTGATTGTCATCATGCCAAGATAATCTAGAGATCTGTCTATATAGATACTGGGTTAACCCCTCTCAGCTCTGTATCCCACATGTTGTGGAGTTGGTTATCAAATTTTGTTTTAAAAGAGAAGAAATATAATCTGGGGTAGCTGCATAATGTTGACAAATTTGGAAATGTCACAATGATCTAATCTTTGAAAATTGTAAATATACATCATTTATGCAGGTTTTTTTAGGATAATATGCAATGGATGTCGTTTTGGCCACTACTATAGAGTGACGATGATACAAAGGAGTCTTTCCAATTAGTGAGCAGGAAAGTAGAGACCACTACATTGGAGCTATTCGCCTCTCACGGATGGAAATTTAATAATATACCCTATCATGCATAATTTTGGCATTTTATGTTCCCCTGATTTATCAGCAATATCATTGAAACTATGTAATATCATAAACATTCTGTGCGGACACGCAGAGGCAGGAAATTCTCATCCATTTTCAAAGAAATATTAATTCTTATTAGACAGCTAGATGCGCTAGATCCCCACGCTCTATTGGTCCCCGATCAAAAAAACACAGGTCCATTAGGGCCGGTTTACAGACCTAAAAAATGAGAACACCTAAAATCATCCTCCTCGTTTGTCATTACCGTTGACTCACCCCACCGCCCACATGACTCCTCTACCGGGCGAGATCCCTCTCCCGCAATGGATTTCCCTTCGCCCAGCACTTCTTTCCTCTCGGTGAGGTCCTCGTTGTCCCTTCTCCTCTCAGCGAGGTTCAAGGAAGCTCCTCTCGGAGACCCTACTTGATGATGCAGAAATTCTTGTCCCGGCGATATCTTGTCCCGTGAGATCCCGATGCACTGCCCTCGTATAAGCCAGGTCCCAACGGTTCCGCCGAAGCTCCTAACGTTCCTGGTGGCTCCATCTAGTGCCGACAGCCCCAGCTTGGATTCCGATGCTGCTGCGCAGGGCACGTACTGTCGGGCCCCCAATTTAGGGTCCACTGTGCATCAAGTATCAGTCCCTGGATCAGTAGCTGATACGCACAATTCGAACAAGATTGATATCAAAAACCATACTTTTATTACTAATAGAGAAATATATTACATGGTTCGGGTTGCATAGCTTGGGCCACTGGCCTTACATTGTATATCAGAGATTTAAGACAGCGGTCCTATAACAACGTGGCTCCATTCCTACAGGCAACTTGGAGTGCGGACATAACCCTAGACTTATTCCTTAAGCGTATTCCTATAACCCGATCGTCGTAGTCCTAGTGTAACTCCTTCGTGTAGTCGTACGGCTCCGTCTTCGAATGTGCTCCAGGCGTCCTATCCTTGTGTAGTCCTTGGTAGCTTCATCCTCGGATATACTCCTGCAGCTTCATTCCTAAAAACATAGAGTGGAGGAGGGGTGAGTACATACGTACTCAGCAAGCCCTAACTTTGAGTGGAGAGGTGGAGAAGGATATATATATATATATAAACAGAGAGGTGGTTAGTGGTAAAGATGGTAGAGTGAAGTAGTTATAAATATAGGTTGGGCCCTGGCAGGGTATTACCATCCTCACCAGTTCCCGAGTTGAATATAGATTATCAAATTCATAAATACATCTTACCAGAGTATCACAGTTGTTGTAGTCTAATCATTTGGGGACCTCATCCCAGCGGTTGCCCATTCCAAGGACGTGGCTATTCGAATAGATTCAATAAACTCTGCAGAGGTGTACAAATTTCCCCACATGATAGGCGTAGTCGATACCATCGTCATAGCTTAGACAGGCCTAACGAGACCTCATACCCGAGAGGGCGCTACCTTAGATTTCCATATAATTCCACCACGGACTACTCAGGGACCGGAACCCACAAGCATCAGGATGATCACACAGCATCCTAGAATATCGAGTGGTTGGATGATCACACAGCATCCGGTGGATGATCACATAGCATCCAGATTAAATAATAAAAGGGTGCTCGCACACGGCACAACAATAAATTTTACATGGAAGACCACAAAGCAACCATGCCGATCAGACCACGGTAGATCACACAGCAGCCGTGTCCTCTCCTGTTAGTCCGTTGCCACTCCGGCCTCCTAGTGAAAATTATACTTCAATCTAACGGGGTGTGAGATCAAGTCTACCCATATAGACATGTGGCTGTACGGAATTCTGGCTAGGCGAGATGGCCAATGAACCGGTCCTTATGTGACTGAGGCGAGTATCTCCCACAGGATCCCACACAGGCTATCCTGCCAAGGTAACCCATACCACATGAATTACCCCCGCTCGCCCCCTGTCGAGGTTTAGTCCAATTTTACCAACTTAAGTTTCATAGTTATTATCCTCAAGTTCATATTTCTCATATCTCATCAAGGTACCAATACCTTCTCATAAATCACATAACAATATTAATCCATGAATGAGGATTTAATAAGTAGTATATGTTAAGATTAGCAGTTGGTAGGGTCGGGTATGGTGGGTTATGGTGGAGGCTAGCAAAATGTAGAGGTGGTAGGAGGGGAGTAAACAAAGGAATGGAAATGTAGGAGACAGGTGGGGATTAGGACTTGCCTTTGCTCGCTGTCGAGTATATCCAAGGTTGTCGTTCCTTTATTGTTCCCGTGTTGGTGGTGCTTCTAGGGTCCCGTGGGTCATCTCTGCGTCTCCGATCCTACGCGGACTAACGTCGACAAACAAGACACACAAACGAGAAAATAACAATCAATGCATGTCAAACCAGCACGACAGCAATCGTTCCTAGACGAGTTGATCCTAGCCTATCATTATTATGTCAATTTGAAGTAAGATTTGGATAGAGGTATTTCATCCAATCAAGGTGGCTCCTACGGGCTAGGTTAGAGTGGGTGGTTGGTTAGCCATACATGGACGTATTCCCGGGTATCGGGCATAGCCATATATAGTGTGTAGGTGATACTATCGGTACACTACTATATCTCTGGGTTTATACATATTCTATCGCGTAACATTATATTTTATAATACTACCGAGAATATTTTATATTAGTAAAGCACATATTTCATTTTATTATTATATGTATATTATTATTACTAGCATGCGGATACTTTAATTCTACCGCGCATATGTTATATTACTATTGCATTTATATATTAGTACTATCTATATATGTTGGTTATATCTAATCCTAGCGCGTCCATCTTATAATTCTAACGCGTGTTTTATAATTCTATCAGGTATATCTTATGTTCCTCTATATTACTACTACGGTGAAGGCGACTAATTACTAATACGGGTTATTAATTAATGCAACTGCGGATTATTATTTAAATCAAGAAAAGAAAGCAATCATATCTAGAATTTAAATGGGCACCAAAAATTATGAAAAGGGATACGGGTGTATAGGGTTTTATTTTAGAAGATTTTTGGTGGAAGAATCGAGAGATGCGGATTTGAGATGGAAGATATATGGATTATCAAAGGTTTATCGAAGAAAGGCGTATGGCAAGGATATTGAAAATTATTTCTGGAATTTTAGATGGTGGAGAAGGCATGGAAAATGTCTAGGTAGGCTCTGGAGTGTCTCTAATATTTATAGGAATTTTCTGGGATTTTCTGGAAGGGGAAAAGGGCTTACTCACACTCCCGTGTACACCTCCTTTGTGTGCCTAGCATTTTCCGCGTGTAGGGCGCTGTACAGGTGGACCGGTGTAGGGCACTGTACTGTGGGCCGGCTGCCTGTGTCTCGTGTTCACGTGCACCGGGTCTATAGAAGAGGGAGAGCCGAATGGAGCAGATGACAGACGGGACCCGCGGGGCGAGGTGGCGAGCTCCCGTTGGCTAAGTTGACGTGGCCAGCTTATCCCTGTCTTTGTCCTCACGGTCATGGGCTCACGGCTCCTCTGTCCGTCTAAGAGAGAGAGCAGAAAGCAGGAGCCGAGCAGAGCAGAGCGACGGCGAGAATACGGTCCGGCTTCGTCGGGTTGGGTGTGGCCTAGGCGGCGTTCTCGCAGGTTGCGGCGACGGCGGCGGCGTCCTTGGGCTGACGGCGCTCGGCTCCGATGCGAAGCCGGCCGGTCGGGCGCAGAGAGCACGGCGCCCCTGTAGTCCGATCTTGACAACAACGGCGACGAGCGTGCGGCGTCCATAAGGGCCGTAGCGGCGGAGGGAGTAGCAGAGCAGCGGGCGGCGGCGCCTGGCCGCTGCGTCGGCGGCGCTCCCGTGGCGCTCGGCGGATTCAGTCTTGGCGGCGCAGATGGTGGTCCAGCGGGCTGGGCGAGGGCAGCTTCGGCAAACGCGGCTCCGACGTTCTGCGGCGTGGCGGCACTTGCCTTCGGCGGGTCCGTGCCGTGCATGTGCGAGCTTGAGCTCGAGCTTGGAGCTTCGCAGGCGAGGGCAAGGGCTCCGCGGTGAGCGCGCTCAAGCTCGGCTGGCCGATGTTGCTGGAGCAAGCGGCCGAAGAGGCGCATAGCTCGTTCTCCAGCTTCACGTGTCCGAACTCGACGGAGGTGTCCAGCCACGGTGGCCTCGCCGGCCCTTTATAGGTGCGAGTAAGGCGGTGGGGAGGCGGCCGATATTTTCTGGCATGGTAGGCCGGCAGCAGCAGGTCGATGGGACGGTTCGGAGGGACAGCTGGCGCCCGTACTCATCCGGGACAGTAAGGTGGTGGGGGAGGCGACCGATATTTTCCGGCGAGGAAGATTTTTGCCGGCAAGAATGCCAGGCGCGGCAGCGATACAGTGGCCACGCCGAACTAGCAAGTGTACGGCGCGTTTGAGCTGTCAACGAGCTTGCGGGAGGAAGACGACACGGGGAACCGGGAAAGACGATGCGTGTGCATGCTGGTCTGTGTCGTTCATACGGCGAGAAGAGAGCAGCAGAGTGCCGGGAGGAGACACGCATGTGCGGAGGCGGTGCCTAGTGGCTAGTGCTGAGCTGGTTCCGTACGAGCAGCAGAGGGACGGGAAAATATCTGAGGAGCAATGAAGATTTTTGCCGGCCGCGGTGATATTTTCCGGCAAAGGCGGCAGGCCGGCAGCGATGCGTCGTCCACGCGGAGTACTGGAGAGCTCGGCGTGCGCGGGTGTGATGGTGGCCCATAGCTGCAGCGCACTCGTGCTTCTGCTGACGCGAGGCGGCTTGCTGCTGTGCCGTGCTAGCTGTAGACGGAAATCGTGGCGGCACGCAATGGCTTCAGCAGGAGACAGGACCGGGCATAAAGAAGACGACATCCGAGCGTTCGAGAGTTGACGCGGGCTCGCGGAGGCGCTGCTTGGATATTTCCCGGCCATAGAGATTTTTACCGGCATCCGTGGCAGAGCTACAGTGCATGGCAGGCAGCAGGGGCGCTTCTTCCTCCACACGCGTACACGTGCGCTAGCAGTCTGAGCTGGGGTGCTGTGTGTGCTGTTATCTTCGGGGAGAAGAACGACACGCTCGTGTTGCTGCTATTGCGTTGAAGAGACAGGGAATGGTGAGCTGGTGCGAGCAGGAAGACAACGTGAGATGCGGCTCACGCAAGACACGGTCACTACCTGAGCCCGTCCGTTTTACGTGAACAGAGGAGAAGACACCAGCCCAAAAGAATTTGGTACATTCACGTGACAGCTCTTCAAATTTCCCAGAAAATCATGGAGGGGGTTACCAAAGGTTGTCATATGAATTCAAGGAAGAAGATGGGGTTGGGGATTCACGGAAAATAATGAGATTGGGAATACAAGGAAAATATTTTGGCGCCCCAAATAAATTCTAGAAAAGCACACAAACAACACACAAACACTCATAATGCATATGGTGAATTTTTAATGCGAGGTTCTAGAGAAAAGTTTTTCTAAAACGGTTCCGTAGAAAATAAACTAATCAAGTTTTAATTTGTTGTAAAATTTTAAAAAGTTCAAATTTTTAGTGATTTTTAAGATGATGCAAAACATAGGGTGTTACAGATCTACCCCACTTAGAAGAATCTCGTCCCCGAGATTCAAGTAAACTAGAGAGAGAAACTAGAGGGAGAGAAGAAACTAAAGAGAGAAAGATCGCAGATTCCTTTTTATCTTACAGGACTGCCTCCCGAGAATTATTCAGTCTTCGTAAATTGTCTTCCCATTTGCAGTAGGTCACCATTGTCATACATTGGTTTCGGTAACACTTGAGGCGAAGTTAAATTCATCTCTGCTCATGTTTCCTGATGCCCCCCTTTTTTGTAATATTAGTAGTCACTCAACTCAATCTTCTGACTTTCTGATCCCCTAAGTAATTTCAATTTCAAGATCTTGGGCTACCCCACTTGATTGGTGACTCTTATCTTCCTGAGTAGGGGTCTAGGTCTACCCCACTTACAAGATTTAATCTTCTAAGTATTTTTTTTTATTTTCTTATGGTCGTAGAGCTGCTTGAGAGGTCTTGGTCTTTGGGTTTCTTCTAATTGAGCATATCACCCTTGTCTTGAGTTGCAGCGATTGTCTTCTGATGATCCACCCTATTATGAGAACTTATTTAATTTAATTCTTCCAGGTTTATGGTGCCAATCTTCTGGTTCTGCTTCTTTTTGAGCAACAATCACAGTGTTCTTAGGGTTCCATTTCTCATCCCAAAAACTTGCATCTTTCTGCTTCATTTATTTCCACCATGTTCTTGTACTTTTCTTCCTTTTCTTGTATTGAGGTCCGGATCTACCCCACTTAGAAGATTTATCCTTAAATCTTTGATTATTTTATTTCTTAGATCCGATTACCTTCCGTGTAGATTATTCTTTATCTTGTGATCATCCTTACTTGGTTTCTTAGTGCATGATGCTTTGATTGTGTACACCCTATTTATCTGATTTTTTATCCATACACCCTATTTAACATCTCTTGCTTTGGTAAGCTTCAGGGTCATGAGCCAAACACACAGATTTTGATTACCACGGGAGGAATACAACAATGGGGAAAGAGGGAGGTGCTGACTACGAGTACATCTCCCTTGGGAGGACTAGTCTACTTCGTCGGACAAGGAGGCTTCATTCCGGCGTGTTGGAGGTTCTTCCACTGAGCTTGGTGCAGGTTCTTCTTCGTTTGGCGGTGGTTGAGTGAGCGGGAGGAGAGGCTCGGCGTTGAAGTCTCTCGATGGTGGTGGTGTTGGGGGTACTGCAGGGTCCGTCCTTCTTCTTCCTGGCAGGTGGATGGGGATTCCTTCCAAAATCACGGGCTCTTGCCTATCAGCGGCGACTCGGGCTTGTGCTTCTACATGAAGGCTCCTAGCGTAGATCACGGCCACTTGGGCGCGGTGGATGCAGTTCATCAGTTCGGCAGCTTGCCTATCGTACTGCTCGTCGAGGGAGAGCAGGTAGTCGGTCATGAACTTCATGGTGGGGTTGTCTTCTTGCTCTTGCAGGGCTTCCATGCGGGCGATCCAGGCAGGGTGGTTCTTCTCCCGTGGTGGGAAGAATCTCATGGGTGTACGAGTGATGGGCTCTTCGTAGAGCTGGCACAGGTGTCGCAGGGCTTTGCGGGCGACGGCTTGGTAGGTGTCAGTGAAGCGAAAACCGGTTGCGGTCATGCTCCAAGCTTCGGCTATGTCGGGGAAGTCTTCACTCTTTGCGACGTAGATGGTGACTTCACAGCGCTCGATGTCATGTTCTTCATACTCACGGCCTTCATACTCGGGACGCTTTTGTATTCCAAGTCTCTGCATGGTGGCATACAGGAGCTTGGGGAATCCTTCGGTGTGGAGGCAGTAGCTGCTGACCCAAACACCTTCGGCCATTTGTGGGTGTGGGAGGAATCAACTGTGGTGGTTGTGAGTGGAAAGCTGAGGGTGTGGTTGCTTTGCTTTTTCTCAAGGTAAGGAAAAGCTAGCAGTGGGATTCTTCAGTGGGCGTGGGTGATGATGAGGGCGGAGGATTTCCTTCTTTTATAAGGTGCCGGTGGTCTTCGTCGGTTTGTGGCTTACTGTAAATCCTAGAAAACGAAGCGGTTAGGGTCTGCTGGTGATGGTGGTATTGACTGCACCATTTTTTTCTTCTTTCTCTTTCACTGACTTGAGTCCAAAAATCTCAGAAATACATTTGGCACCAACAAGATCTCTAGGATTTTTATTCCACTTTCCTGAGTTCAATAATTAACTCAGGGCTTTTCATATGGTAACGGGCGCGTTACAACAATGTATAAGATTATTGATCCTATCAGCATAGAAATTAGGGTAGCAAAGACGAACGTAACGAGTTCATCTACTTCTAAGCACATCTTGAGGGCTTCAACTTCTGGCTTCTGACAGCGTACTTTTCTTTTTCTTGATATTTTCTTCGAAAATCTTCGGCTGGCAGCACTTTCTTCTGGCTTTTTCTTGGATTATTGGAATAAGTTGGCATTGGAATGTGGGACTCAGGTGGGTGATCAGTGTTGAGAGTGGGATGTCTTGATTATGAAGGGCAGCAGGGGGGCGTCTTTTATAGACGGTCGACGGCGTGGTTAGGGGAGCGGGTGCGCGCCATTATCGGCGGCGCCGCGGACATAGTGGCGTTGTGGGAGACAGAGGGGACAGCAGCAGCAGCTTTCGGCGTTGAGGTGATAGCACAAGCGACGGTGTGGGGTGGTGGTGGTGCGGCGTGCAGTGGGGGACAACAGCGTGACACTGAGGGGACGGCACCGGCGTGCAGGAAAAGCGTGCGGTGGCGTGGATGGTGGTGGTGTGCAGAATTTACGGTTTTCTCCTGTTGCTTGCTGTGTTTTTTTTTCAGTAGCTCTGGTGTGACGAGGAACGGGCACTTGGTGTTGTTACTGGATAGACAATGTGTTGGTTGTACTGTCACAAGTAGCAATCGGGTTACTGCTGATTCCTTATTTCTATCTTGTCTTCCAAAAATTATTTTCTAATAATTCCTGCCTTCTCCAAAATATCCTAGATAGTAGTCTTCCCTTGCATAATCTCCAAGAGGTGCATCTAGAATGAGGGAGAAGGAAGAGCACAAGGTGGGGAGAGAGATCTAAAAGGGGTAGTTGTAACAAACAACAAAGGTCAATCAAGATGTAACAAGCGTAAACGGCGTACGTTCTACTTTCACCTTTCTACCATGGAAGGTTACTCTAAACCTATGAAAGACCTAATCTCCAAGCTACCTCGTATTCTAGGTATGACCTAATCTACCCTAGCGATACTACTCATAATTTTGAAGGGGTGAGAAGAGAGAAAAAGTTGTTTTTTGATATAGAAGGTGAAGGAAAGGTAAGAGTCAAGGGCTATTAACAAAGAAAAAAAAATTGAAAATAGTTTTTAGAAAAAAACATTCCTAACTAACGTCCATGCTAAGGGTTCATCCTACAGTCCAAGTATAGCTCTGATACCACCCTGTCGGGCCCCCAATTTAGGGTCCACTGTGCATCAAGTATCAGTCCCTGGATCAGTAGCTGATACGCACAATTCGAACAAGATTGATATCAAAAACCATACTTTTATTACTAATAGAGAAATATATTACATGGTTCGGGTTGCATAGCTTGGGCCACTGGCCTTACATTGTATATCAGAGATTTAAGACAGCGGTCCTATAACAACGTGGCTCCATTCCTACAGGCAACTTGGAGTGCGGACATAACCCTAGACTTATTCCTTAAGCGTATTCCTATAACCCGATCGTCGTAGTCCCAGTGTAACTCCTTCGTGTAGTCGTACGGCTCCGTCTTCGAATGTGCTCCAGGCGTCCTATCCTTGTGTAGTCCTTGGTAACTTCATCCTCGGATATACTCCTGCAGCTTCATTCCTAAAAACATAGAGTGGAGGAGGGGTGAGTACATACGTACTCAGCAAGCCCTAACTTTGAGTGGAGAGGTGGAGAAGGATATATATATATAAACAGAGAGGTGGTTAGTGGTAAAGATGGTAGAGTGAAGTAGTTATAAATATAGGTTGGGCCCTGGCAGGGTATTACCATCCTCACCAGTTCCCGAGTTGAATATAGATTATCAAATTCATAAATACATCTTACCAGAGTATCACAGTTGTTGTAGTCTAATCATTTGGGGACCTCATCCCAGCGGTTGCCCATTTCAAGGACGTGGCTATTCGAATAGATTCAATAAACTCTGCAGAGGTGTACAAATTTCCCCACATGATAGGCGTAGTCGATACCATCGTCATGGCTTAGACAGGCCTAACGAGACCTCATACCCGAGAGGGCGCTACCTTAGATTTCCATATAATTCCACCACGGACTACTCAGGGACCGGAACCCACAAGCATCAGGATGATCACACAGCATCCTAGAATATCGAGTGGTTGGATGATCACACAGCATCCGGTGGATGATCACATAGCATCCAGATTAAATAATAAAAGGGTGCTCGCACACGGCACAACAATAAATTTTACATGGAAGACCACAAAGCAACCATGCCGATCAGACCACGGTAGATCACACAGCAGCCGTGTCCTCTCCTGTTAGCCCGTTGCCACTCCGGCCTCCTAGTGAAAATTATACTTCAATCTAACGGGGTGTGAGATCAAGTCTACCCATATAGACATGTGGCTGTACGGAATTCTGGCTAGGCGAGATGGCCAATGAACCGGTCCTTATGTGACTGAGGCGAGTATCTCCCACAGGATCCCACACAGGCTATCCTGCCAAGGTAACCCATACCACATGAATTACCCCCGCTCGCCCCCTGTCGAGGTTTAGTCCAATTTTACCAACTTAAGTTTCATAGTTATTATCCTCAAGTTCATATTTCTCATATCTCATCAAGGTACCAATACCTTCTCATAAATCACATAACAATATTAATCCATGAATGAGAATTTAATAAGTAGTATTTGTTAATATTAGCAGTTGGTAGGGTCGGGTATGGTGGGTTATGGTGGAGGCTAGCAAAATGTAGAGGTGGTAGGAGGGGAGTAAACAAAGGAATGGAAATATAGGAGACAGGTGGGGATTAGGACTTGCCTTTGCTCGCTGTCGAGTATATCCAAGGTTGTCGTTCCTTTATTGTTCCCGTGTTGGTGGTGCTTCTAGGGTCCCATGGGTCATCCCTGCGTCTCCGATCCTACGCGGACTAACGTCGACAAACAAGACACACAAACGAGAAAATAACAATCAATGCATGTCAAACCAGCACGACAGCAATCGTTCCTAGACGAGTTGATCCTAGCCTATCATTATTATGTCAATTTGAAGTAAGATTTGGATAGAGGTATTTCATCCAATCAAGGTGGCTCCTACGGGCTAGGTTAGAGTGGGTGGTTGGTTAGCCATACATGGACGTATTCCCGGGTATCGGGCATAGCCATATATAATGTGTAGGTGATACTATCGGTACACTACTATATCTCTGGGTTTATACATATTCTATCGCGTAACATTATATTTTATAATACTACCGAGAATATTTTATATTAGTAAAGCACATATTTCATTTTATTATTATATGTATATTATTATTACTAGCATGCGGATACTTTAATTCTACCGCGCATATGTTATATTACTATTGCATTTATATATTAGTACTATCTATATATGTTGGTTATATCTAATCCTAGCGCGTCCATCTTATAATTCTAACGCGTGTTTTATAATTCTATCAGGTATATCTTATGTTCCTCTATATTACTACTACGGTGAAGGCGACTAATTACTAATACGGGTTATTAATTAATGCAACTGCAGATTATTATTTAAATCAAGAAAAGAAAGCAATCATATCTAGAATTTAAATGGGCACCAAAAATTATGAAAAAGGATACGGGTGTATAGGGTTTTATTTTAGAAGATTTTTGGTGGAAGAATCGAGAGATGCGGATTTGAGATGGAAGATATATGGATTATCAAAGGTTTATCGAAGAAAGGCGTATGGCAAGGATATTGAAAATTATTTTTGGAATTTTAGATGGTGGAGAAGGCATGGAAAATGTCTAGGTAGGCTCTAGAGTGTCTCTAATATTTATAGGAATTTTCTGGGATTTTTCTGGAAGGGGAAAAGGGCTTACTCACACTCCCGTGTACACCTCCTTTGTGTGCCTAGCATTTTCCGCGTGTAGAGCGCTGTACAGGTGGACCGGTGTAGGGCACTGTACTGTGGGCCGGCTGCCTGTGTCTCGTGTTCACGTGCACCGGGTCTATAGAAGAGGGAGAGCGGATGGAGCAGATGACAGACGGGACCCGCGGGGCGAGGTGGCGGGCTCCTGTTGGCTAAGTTGACGTGGCCAGCTTATCCCTGTCTTTGCCCTCACGGTCATGGGCTCACGGCTCCTCTGTCCGTCTGAGAGAGAGAGCAGAAAGCAGGAGCCGAGCAGAGCAGAGCGACGGCGAGAATACGGTTCGGCTTCGTCGGGTTGGGTGTGGCCTAGGCGGCGTTCTCGCAGGTTGCGGCGACGGCGGCGGCGTCCTTGGGCTGACGGCGCTCGGCTCCGATGCGAAGCCGGCCGGTCGGGCGCAGAGAGCACGGCGCCCCTGTAGTCCGATCTTGACAACAACGGCAACGAGCGTGCGGCGTCCATAAGGGCCGTAGCGGCGGAGGGAGTAGCAGAGCAGCGGGCGGCGGCGCCTGGCCGCTGCGTCGGCGGCGCTCCCGTGGCGCTCGGCGGATTCAGTCTTGGCGGCGCAGATGGTGGTCCAGCGGGCTGGGCGAGGGCAGCTTCGGCAAACGCGGCTCCGACGTTCTGCGGCGTGGCGGCACTTGCCTTCGGCGGGTCCGTGCCGTGCATGTGCGAGCTTGAGCTCGAGCTTGGAGCTTCGCAGGCGAGGGCAAGGGCTCCCCGGTGAGCGCGCTCAAGCTCGGCTGGCCGATGTTGCTGGAGCAAGCGGCCGAAGAGGCGCATAGCTCGTTCTCCAGCTTCACGTGTCCGAACTCGACGGAGGTGTCCAGCCACGGTGGCCTCGCCGGCCCTTTATAGGTGCGAGTAAGGCGGTGGGGAGGCGGCCGATATTTTCCGGCATGGTAGGCCGGCAGCAGCAGGTCGATGGGACGGTTCGGAGGGACAGCTGGCGCCCGTACTCATCCGTGACAGTAAGGCGGTGGGGGAGGCGACCGATATTTTCCGGCGAGGAAGATTTTTGCCGGCAAGAATGCCAGGCGCGGCAGCGATGCAGTGGCCACGCCGAACTAGCAAGTGTACGGCACGTTTGAGCTGTCAACGAGCTTGCGGGAGGAAGACGACACGGGGAACCGGGAAAGACGATGCGTGTGCATGCTGGTCTGTGTCGTTCATACGGCAAGAAGAGAGCAGCAGAGTGCCGGGAGGAGACACGCATGTGCGGAGGCGGTGCCTAGTGGCTAGTGCTGAGCTGGTTCCGTACGAGCAGCAGAGGGACGGGAAAATATCTGAGCAATGAAGATTTTTGCCGGCCGCGGTGATATTTTCTGGCAAAGGCGGCAGGCCGGCAGCGATGCGTCGTCCACGCGGAGTACTGGAGAGCTCGGCGTGCGCGGGTGTGATGGTGGCCCATAGCTGCAGCGCACTCGTGCTTCTGCTGACGCGAGGCGGCTTGCTGCTGTGCCGTGCTAGCTGTAGACGGAAATCGTGGCGGCACGCAATGGCTTCAGCAGGAGACAGGACCGGGCATAAAGAAGACGACATCCGAGCGTTCGAGAGTTGACGCGGGCTCGCGGAGGCGCTGCTTGGATATTTCCCGGCCATAGAGATTTTTACCGGCATCCGTGGCAGAGCCACAGTGCATGGCAGGCAGCAGGGGCGCTTCTTCCTCCACACGCGTACGCGTGCGCTAGCAGTCTGAGCTGGGGTGCTGTGTGTGCTGTTGTCTTCGGGGAGAAGAACGACACGCTCGTGTTGCTGCTATTGCGTTGAAGAGACAGGGAATGGTGAGCTGGTGCGAGCAGGAAGACAACGTGAGATGCGGCTCACGCAAGACACGGTCACTACCTGAGCCCGTCCGTTTTACGTGAACAGAGGAGAAGACACCAGCCCAAAAGAATTTGGTACATTCACGTGACAGCTCTTCAAATTTCCCAGAAAATCATGGAGAGGGTTACCAAAGGTTGTCATATGAATTCAAGGAAGAAGATGGGGTTGGGGATTCACGGAAAATAATGAGATTGGGAATACAAGGAAAATATTTTGGCGCCCCAAATAAATTCTAGAAAAGCACACAAACAACACACAAACACTCATAATGCATATGGTGAATTTTTAATGCGAGGTTCTAGAGAAAAGTTTTTCTAAAACGGTTCCGTAGAAAATAAACTAATCAAGTTTTAATTTGTTGTAAAATTTTAAAAAGTTCAAATTTTTAGTGATTTTTAAGATGATGCAAAACATAGGGTGTTACACGTACGTCCCTGGCCAAGGCCTTGACATGGTTAGCATCCTCGTGGTGACAAAGCTCAAGCATGTGGACCATTTATATTGCAATGTTTACTTGCCTTTAACAACGATCAAGCGAAAGAGCTAGAAACGCTCTGGAAACCACCTAATCACAAGCCAACCACAGTACCAACACCATCATACAAGCAACTACAAATATATATATATATACTCAAGAACACCCAAACCCAATGATTAAGCCACTGACCATGCACATCTACATAGATTATTTCTTGCATATAGGTTTTGACAAGTTTGAATTTAGAGGCCTGAGTTAGAAGTAGATTTTAAGTTGCCGAATTGAAACACCCCCCTCTTAGGCGTCATGATCCCTACAATATCCTTGTAACATCCCAGATGTTAAAAAAAGCAGTTAAAATTCTGATCATGAGCATCATCAAGCATAAGCATCAAGTGTTATGCCATAAATGCATTTCATGTTGCAATAATAGCTTTCATATGTTGCATATGTGATGTTTCATATGTTGCATTGTGGTGTTTCATATGTTTGTTATAATATGTTTTACCATGTTGCATGAAATGATGTCACTATTAGTAAATAGGGATCTTTGTGATTTTATATATGAGAATTTGCTTAAACAAATAAAATTTGGTAAATATAAACTTTATGGTTCAAAGTGTGCTTTATGTTATGGAACCAAGAATTGATGATGTTTATAAATCAAACATGATTAAATTTGAGCTCAAGGTTTGGATTTGGTGCTGAATTTGACACTTAGCAATTTCTGCCTAAGTCCCTAGAATTCAGTGTTTAAGTTCAAACTTTGGTGAATTACTAAATTAATTTTCATAAATAACACTTGATCAAACTTTGTTACATTGCTTTGTCCTATACTTGATCTATGGTAATGCATAATTAGTTGATGTAATTGATAGATGTTTGTCCACTAATTAATTAACCAAAGATGCTTAACCAAAATTGTTTCTGAAAACCTAAAAAATTGAGTTCAGCTTTCAGTTTCAATGTTTATGTGTTCCATCCTCTTGATCTCTCGATTTGTTGCTCTTTTGATGTTGTAGCCTTAATAAGAGTTGGAGATCTCTTGTAGATAAACAACTTTTGTTAATGGGAATCATCAAGGTTCTATACAGATTTAGGAGAAAGGGAGGAGGGAAGTCAGGCTATCAGTTGCTATAGTGGCATCGGCAAGCAGGTGCCACGCAGCTGCTCGCCGAAGTCGGTCACCGCCCTCGCTTGTCGCTTCATGCACACACGACATGCAGCTGCTTCGTGGTGGCAGCGCAAGCAGCTGCTGGCGCGCCTGGACGTTTCGCCCGTACACTGCCCCGCCTTCATAACGCGAAGTCGCTAGCATTCTTCCTCTTCCTCTTCTCTCTGCTCCGCCGCCTGGCCATTCTGCAGCCGGTGAAATTGGCCACCGCCAAAGCGCCTCAGCCCAATTCCTCGCGTTATTAGAATTGCCCCGTCGTTGTGCCTCCTCTAAGCCTGCTCGCGGCATCCCGCTCTGCCGCAGTCACCCTCGGCGCCGGTTGCGCCACCGCCACGGCCGCCGAGCACCACCTCACCCTGACCAGCTCACTCCGCTGCAGCTCTCTCTCTCCTAATTCGTGTTTTGGCTTCCTTGTTACGCGGTGATGCTCATCGGCTCCTCTGTTTGATCTAGCTCAACCGGTACCCTAGATCGATGTGCAAGCTCATTGCGAGCACGATGGTGGCCCCCTCGTCACCGGAGAGTGCGCCATTGGTCGCTGCCATCTCACCGGAGCACCGCCATGCCACCATCGCCGCCGGCATGGTCGCTGTGATGCCCTAACCGGTCTTTCGCCACCACCCGTCGACGCGCGAGGAAGAGGGGAGTCTGCCGGGCTAAGTCTCACCACCGACAAGGTCACCGCCGGCGAGCACCCTCCAGTCAAAGGTCGTGCACCCGCGGACATCGCGGGAGCACTGTGCAGTTGACCGCGGTCCCACCTGTCAGCCTTTGTGGCTAGCCGGGGCTGAGTATAAAAGGATTTTCACCGGTTTTATCATTTTCAAAAAATGCTAAATATGCTGATTCTAGTTTAATTCATAACTAAATAAATAATGAGGATAAAAATGTGAAACTTTTTATGTAGCTTTGTTATGTGATGCTCTACCATGGAAAAATATAAATGGGTCATTTACAGTAATTTTCGTATGCTTAAAAATTACCTCTTTTAATTATTAAATGGACCTTGTATGACTTTTATAGGCTAAAATAATTATGCTTTAATCATGAAACTTTTTGAGTATGCTTGACATGCTAATATCTGCCTTCACAAAAAGTTTGGTACTATTTTGATAAATGTAACTTGGTTAATTAATTTAAATGTGTTTAAATACCTTTTTAATGTTTAAATAAATATCTAAATAATTTAGATAAATACTTAAATGGCTTTGGTGCATTTTGGGTATTGATTGTGGACCTTGGAACACTAATCCCTTTTTTGTTCCTTGGCAACTTAATCCTTTTCATGTTATGCTCCTGATTAACTTGTTAGTTAATAAACAAAATTATTTACTGAAATGACTAAGTAGTCAATGCATGAAAATAGGTCATGTGATGATCCTTTCTTGCCTTCATGGTTGCACTGGGATAATGTTAGTTATATACTTTGTCTTGTTTGACTAGTATAATGTGAAAAGTGTTGCTTTCTTAATAACCACATAATCAACTTGTTTATATAATAATTAATATGTCTTAATTATTAGTTCCTTATAATGGTCATGACTTAAGATAGATGTTAATCTCTTGCTAGTCCATGCTAGTGTAATTCCTTTCTTGATAGACAATTAATTAACTTGTTAGTTAAATAACTTAAATGCTTTTATGGTAATAACCTAGTTCCTTGGTGAAGGAAAGTTGTACTCAACTTTCATAGCTTAGTTTAAGTTCTGTTATGCATTTGTGTATATCTCATCATGCATCATGGCATGTAGTCCATCAAGTTAAGCAAGCATCATTTATTACGTGTAATGTATGAGAGTGTGGAGCATCGTTTTGATCAAGTTTCGGAGAAGGTCCATCCACCAGTGGTGTAGATGCCAAGCCTAACTACTGAACCTTTCTCTAGAATCTAACCTTCTCTGCAGCGCAGGCAAGCCGTGGTGCATACTACCCTTCTATAACTTTTACTAATCTTTATTACACTTTAAGTCTTGCGAGATGCGCATTAAGTAATTAGGAGTTGGTCGAATACCGTTGCTACATGATTACCTTGATATACAAGTATCCTTAGTCGTACCCTGTTAGTCTAAATAGGTTGATATCTCTTATGCTTAGTAATGCTTAGACATTGATAGAAGTCGAATGATGGTTTCATCGTTAGAGAGAACAGGTTTACCTTAATCTTCTCAACTCTGGTTATGGGTTGTGATATACCTTGGTTATGATAATATTAAATTGAGACCGGGCGGGTGGCTTGCATCGAGAATAGAGTCTCAATGTAGTGCATCCGCCTATGTCGATTGAGGACCGTACCGTTGTAGGCCACCATATGGTCGAGACCTTGTAGTACTAGCCACATACTCCTGCAAGCCTAATACCTCAGCTATTCCATTATGTGAAAGGCCAACCGCGCACTGGGAGTGGAGAGATGGTAAGAGTAGCATGTACACATCTTGTGAATCCGCCAGGAGCGGCGCAGGGAGGTGGTGTACTATGCTCTTGGTAGCGCAGGACCCGTTCACGTTTTGGAGGATCTGAGTGAAGATTGATATATGTAGGTCTAGGACCTGCATATGTCATGTGGTAAGGAAACCCCAGGTGGGCCTAATCGATTCGAATTGTCGTGCTCCTCGGTTATGGAGACTCGATTCTCTGACCTGCATCGTAGTTAATCAACGAAAACATGGTGACTTACAGATATGAGTTGAAAAGACATGAGATGTTTAAAGAAGTGATTGATTTAGACTAGGTGCAAAGTGATGACGGATAAATACCTAATACACCGCTAAAACTTTGAAAGTAAGGATCAACTTGGAGTAAGTTTTTCTGCAAAAGTTATTCTTGCTTCCAACTTTCCTTTCAGCCTTCATGCCCTTGGAGTCTTTTCTTTTAGTCGGTTAAGACTTGTAGAGTACCCTCAAGTACTCAGGGTTTGTTAACCCCTGTTGCAGGATCTGACTTGTGCCGCTAGACGATGTCATGTGGGTGGGCTCGATATGATTTGGTCAAACTCTCCTACCTTAGATGCTCCATCTAATTTGCTTCTGTAGTACTACTCACCTTTTTAAACTTAAGTTAAGTTTTTACTTGAACATTTGTTGTAACCTATTATTACAAGTCTTCCGCACTCTAATGTAAGACATTTTTGTACCAAATGTTGTAATGTTGTGGTAACTCCATGTTGATCATGTATGAGTTGTAAAATGTGGATGGTTCGGAGATCCCTGAGGACACTCGATAGACTACCGGAATTGTGTGGCTTACATGTGCAGCAGTCAGAAGTCTGACACATGTGGGCCATATAATTTGGGTGGTTCCGCCACAATCCCCCAAAACACAAGGGCAATAAGGGCTCTCTCGCTGTCAAAAGAAAAGTATCGAAGTCCTCTACAAATGTATCCAGAGTGTCAAAATTTATTTAGGCCATTAAGATGCTCTAAAATAATGATGAATAAAAACTGCACAATCTGGCAGAATGTGGACGAGATTAAATTCGAGGATTGCTACAACTAAACCACTTCTATTGTGTTTTAAACCACAAAACTTGATCAAAAGATGTGAATTAAGGTTTTGGGTACCCGTTGCCATCTCTAACTACGTTGGAGCTATTCGCCTCTCACGGATGGAAATTTAATAATATAGCCTATTATGCATAATTTTGGCACTTTATGTTCCCCTAATTTATCGGCAATATCATTGAAACTATGTAATATCATAAACATTCTAAGCAGACACGCAGAGGCGGGAAATTCTCAACCATTTTCTATGAAATGTTAATTCTTATTAGACAGCTAGATGCGCTAGATCCCCGTGCTCTATTGGTCCCCGGTCAAAAAAACACAGGTCTATTAGGGCCGGTTTACAGACCTAATAATAAATGAAAACACCTAAAATCGTCCTCCTCGTTTGTCATTACCGTTGACTATCCACTCCGCCCACACGACTCCCTCTACCGGGCGAGATCCCTCTCCCGCAATGGATTTCCCTTCGCCCAGCACTTCTTTCCTCTCGGTGAGCTCCTCGATGTCCCTTCTCCTCTCAGTGAGGTTCAAGGAAGCTCTTCTCGGAGACCCTACTTGATGATGTGGAAATTCTTGTCCCGACGACATCTTGTCCCGTGAGATCCCGATGCACTACTCTTGTATAAGCGAGGTCCCAACGGCTCCGCCAAAGCTCCTAACGTTCCTGGTGGCTCCTTCCAGTGCCGACAGCCCCTGCTTGGATCCCGATGCTGCTGCGAAGGGCACGTACGTCCTTGGCCAAGGCCTTGCCATGGTTAGCATCCTCGTGGCGACAAAGCTCAAGCAAGTGGACCGTATATATTGCAATGTTTACTTGCCTTTAACAACGATCAAGTGAAAGAGCTAGAAACGCTCCGAAGGGAAACCACCTAATCACAAAGCCAATCACAGTACCAACACCATCATACAAGCAACTACAAAAAACAATTTATACTCAAGAACACCCAAACCCAATGATTAAGCCACTAACCATGCACATATACATAGATTATTTCTTGCATATAGGTTTTGACTAGTTTGAATTTAGAGGCCTGAGTTAGAAGTAGATTTTAAGTTGCCGAATTGAAACACCCCCACCCCTTAGGCATCACGATCCCTACAATATCCCCCAAAACACAAGGGCTATAAGGGCTCTCTTGCTGTCAAAAGAAAGGTATTGAAGTCCTCTACAAATGTATCCAGAGTGTCAAAATTTATTTAGGCCACTAAGATGCTCTAAAATAATGATGAACAAAAACCGCACAATCTGGCAGAATGTGGACGAGATTAAATTCGAGGATTGCTACAACTAAACCCCTTCTATTGTGTTTTAAACCACAAAACTTGATCAAAAGATGTGAATTAAGGTTTCGCCACTCACCTAAGGCAAACACAATGAACACGAGGACAAATCCCCAGCGACCCACTTCTTGCTTCCTTCCCTTCTCCCAACTAACAGCGATTCTCGCTGCTAGAACCTTCCCTCCATTTCAATAAAAAACGTGTTAACCATCACGATAAGCAAAGGGAACAAGAAATTCATTGAAAAACAGAGATAGGGAACGATTCCTAACTGACTTTGCAACAGCAATAGGCATGGTAGGGGACAGCAGCAAGCTATAATCCCCCTCTTTCTTTTCTCCCTTCTTTTCCTTCTTTGCGTGAAGAAGACGGCGGCTAGTGCTACTAGACATGAGCGTAGGGTGCACTAATCCTTATGGCCACCGTTCAGGAAGGAGGGAAGGAAAAAGAAGAAGAAAAACACGGCAAGAAAGTCCAACTCGATAATTGTAGCCCTTGCGTTACCGTAGCATGTTTTTCCTAGAGATTTGCAAAAAAAAACGTAGTTACGTGATCCGAATTCCGGTTAATGTCTATAAGTACGCAAATGGAATACACTTGACGAACTCTGTGCATCTATGGCCTCCAATCATCCATCTGAGCTACAGATAAAAAAGTCAACTTTTGGACCCTCTTTAAATTGCTCCGTCAACCTTCAATAAAGACTAATTAATCCATATTGAAACATGTAATTATTTCTTATGTATTCCTAGGTGTTATACTACACATTAGTCTTCATGACATCATCTTGGGGAAAAAGATACATCTTAGAAATTCTCACAAAAACAGTAGCATCTAGTCGTCAGTTCGGCAGACTGTAATCACCATTTAATAAAAGTCGTTGGATCTATTCTATTTTATAAAGGAGATGGGATGAGGTTGAGGAGTGGATTAATAAATCCCCACACGTATGATTTTGTGTTAAATTAAAGTAAACCATGAGTCCATATTTAAAGTATCCACCTATGCCATTAGGAAACATGGTGGTACCCACATATTGTTCTGATCGATAATCTATACTAAACCATAAATTTGAGTCTTGAAAATAATAAACAACGGGTTTAATCTCTAATATTTCATAAAGAGTTTATCTTAAGTCAAAGAAATTGTAGAATGAGTACCGATTTTTTTTTTCTAAAAATGTTATCTGTTGGGGGTTCTATTTGGAGTTACTTGAATCTTATTTTTCGTTCATGTCCTTAGTGTTCCAACCCAAGCAATAAAACATTAGAAACAAACACAAATAAGTTCCAAATAAATTTAAATAGAACATCAACAAATGGCTAATATTTTTCTAAAACACTTGTTTCATAATTATCTGATTTAGAAAAAAATAGTTATGATCTAGATATTAAAATCACCTTTGAAAATAGCTAGATGACAAAATTTGCTCGGATTTAATGGTTACAAGATGTACAGGACCATGTTCCGTAGTTTAGTACTTCATTCATTTTAACCATTGGAGGCATAGTTCTTAAGACGTAAAGGCGAGGCACGGCGATGTACCACCGCCTAGACGCCTAGGCACCCATTCTGCAAGGCGATGGGGGAGCGCCTGGACGCCTAGACGTCGCCTTGAGAACTATGATTGGAGGGCTTCTAGTATCTATGCTTTCCATTAATTTTTCATGACAGTTTTACGTCATCTTGATAAAATTGTTATTCTCTGACTAATAAGTTTCTGGAACGTGTATTTCATTGGTTTATTTCACATTTGTCATATGAGTCATTAGCCACAATAGTTCAGCCCGCGGAAGCCTGCTACCTTGCAATTAACACATGTGATGCATGCTTGTAAAGTGCACTATTTTACAATAGTTCAGGTTGTACATGTGCTAACAAAAATGTGTTTAGCTTGTTCTTGCATTGGAGTGAGCCATTGATGATGTACGGGAGATATAAAGGATGATGTCTTGTAGTGCAATGTTACAACTACAAGCTTTCTGTTGGGGATTCCTTGTTCGTTTGTGTGTTGGGCAAGAGATGCTCCTCCTCTTGTGCAAGCAAGAGTAGTGCATTTCCAATGTGGCCAAGAACCACCGCACGAAATAAAAGAAACAAAACAAATTGAAGGCCAATAGGTCCCAACAAGCAAATAAGCCAGTAGGAGCTATATATACCAATTTTCTCTCATGTTCATATATTACCTCTTTCCTCAGCTCCGGGCATGGTTCACAAGGTGGGCAAATTGTTTGTCATATGATGTGCATAGTTCTGAAAATAGATGACCAACAAATAGATAGCAATTTTTTCAGAAAAAAATGTACTTGTTTCTTGATTATCTGATTTGAAATAATTTTGGATACTAAACCATCTTTGAAAACAGCTAGAGTCCTAAATTTGTCAATTTTAACAGTTGGAGGTAGTCCAGCATCCAATTTCGTAATTTACTACTTTATACCTATTTTAACACTTGAAGGGCGTCCATCGGTTTGCTTCACATTTGTCACGTGAATTAGCCACAATCTGTAAAGTGAGTGCACCAAATTCTCTTTGGGTTTCAGGACTTCTTACGGACTCTTGTGAACAAGAAGAAAAGATGTTCAAGAAGAACCCAACAACGTACGCACGTGAAAATGCATTATATTGGTGTTGCCCATGGTGATCAGAGCTGAAGGTGTTTCTAGCAGCACGCGTACGAATTACCTGAACAGTCGCAAAATTCTCTCGGGGTCACAGGCACAGCAGCAGACACCAAATCAAAAAATGCTTTGCATCACCCAAGCACGCGGCGGCCGGGAAAGGACAGAGCCAAAGATACCGACCGACTGATGTGGAGCGCAGGAGAACGTTTGGTCATGCAAGCAAGAACGCGGATGAAACCGCCTAATCCTGATGCTATGCTGCTTTCATATATATGGCCTGGAGCCCTCCATTCTAAGCCAAGCAAAGCAGCAGGAGATACTCCAGTACAGCTCTGCACTACTACTTGCTCCCTGAAGAGGAGTACAACAGCACGCTGCGCTCACAATCCAAGGAGATGGAAGCTCTTCTTAACATGACGGTGCACCAAAGAACATCTTCAGAGATTGAGCTCGCAATGGCAAATTACTTCGACGCTACCACGGAGGCCCTAGAGATGTGCAGGCAGCTCCTCCAGAATACCAAACCATGTTGTTTTGGCAATTGGAATCACCGTGTTAATTCTTATCAAGACAACAATTTTAGTTCATCTTTTAAGTCTTTCTCTCGTATATTGATTTGGAAGTTAATTCAAGATTGTCCTGTTGCATCTCTAGCAAGGGGTAATTTTAACAAAGGACAATCTAACTGAGAGGAAATGGAATTTTATGTTCCCCTAATTTATCAGCAATATCATTGAAATTATGTAATATCATAAACATTATGTGCGGACACGCAGAGGAAGGAAATTCTCATCCATTTTCTATGAAATGTTAATTCTTATTAGACAGCTAGATACGCTAGATCCCCATGCTCCATTGGTCCCCGGTCAAAAAAACACGGGTCCATTAGGGCCTGTTTAAAGCCCTAAAAAATGATAATTTCCGCCCATGCGACTCCTCGTTTGTCATTACCGTTGACTCTCCCCTCCGCCCACGCGACTCTTGTATCGGACGAGATCCCTCTCCTGCAATGGATTTCCCTTCGCCCAGCACTTATTTCCTCTCAGTGAGGTCCTCGGTGGCCCTTCTCCTCTCAGCGAGGTTCAAGGAAGCTCCTCTTGGAGACCCTACTTGATGATGCGGAAATTCATGTCCCGGCGACATCTTGTCCAGTGAGATCCCGACGCACTGCTCTCGTATAGCGAGGTCCCACCATACATAGGGCAAGAAATTTGGTCATCCAAGAGATCTCCAAGAAAGCATGATACGAAATATACTCCCTCCATTCTCAAATATAGACGGCTTGTATTAGAACATAGAGAAAATATCATGTATATTTGGTGCACAAAGGATGTATATATTAACTGATGTATACATATCATAGTTTAACACACATCCAATTTATTGAAATCAAGCTTCAGGTACGTACCTGAGAACCTGACATCAGTAATATGGACAAATGAGAAGGTAGCCAGTGATGTTGTTGACATATCGAAATGATCTTGTTGGCATAAAGTGAGAGCACCACTCCCTAGCCCAAAGGAAACAATGAAATGAAATAGGATGCAGCTCAATTCTATAAAAACAGGATTTACAAGAGTGAAAATGAAATACAATGGTGCCAACTGTGATTTTTGTTAATTTATAGGTCTTGTTTGATATGTAAGTTTGTTGGGCAATTGCAACAAAACAAACTTAGCACACACCAAAATTCAAATGACATAACATGTGATTTCATTTTATGAGATGTTGAATCGCACAAAGAACGTTTAAAAACACTCTGGGAAGATATACCTGGCGGCAAAAGATAACTTCCGCACAAAAAAAAGTTGGGAGATGTATTGAATATTGCTATTGCATTACTTATCACCAAGAAAGTAGAAGGGCATGCCTTTAATATTAACTAAAGGGAGTCATCCGCACCCAAAATAAAAAGTTGGGAGATGTATTGAATATTGATATTGCATTACTTATCACCAAGAAAGTAGAAGGGCATGCCTTTAATATTAACTAAAGGGAATCACTCTTCCAGAATCACTACTTCATATCAATGCTAGCCTTATTTTGACAGATAATAAGATCACTGATTAAAAATTGACATTGTAACTTGAAACCTGAAATGCGAATAAACAAAACACGCATATAGTGCTGGTACATTTGATAGCCAGAGTGCCAGACTAGCCGAGGTATTCATGTCATACACATGGAGACCGAAGGACGTGCATGTTTACCTCATGGGCATTACGTCAAACACCTCCTGTAAGCTACCGATGTTGATGTCGGGTCCGGTCTCCGGTGTTGGAGGTTGGTGCTGTCGGGGCTGTGAATCCTGGTGTAGATGGCCGAGATGCCGTGAACGGCTGTCGATGCTCCCTTGCGTGGCTTCGCTTGTATTGTATTGCCGCCGACAGCAGCACGCGGCATGGTGGCGCGGACAGGCGGACGGCCGTGCCGTTGATGTTCGTTGCCGCACAAGAGCGTGCACGGCTGCGCCACTGGAGGAAGCATGCACAACTGACGGGGATGCCGTGGTACCGGACAGTGGCGGATCCAGGTTTAAAAACCTGTGGGGCCAAACTAGTTGATTTTAAGCTAATCAATACAATATACAGTAGCGTACAGTATGCATGTTAGAAAAAGCTGGGTGGCCCCACAGCTTACACGTAGATCCACCACTGGTACCGGACAGGGCCTCCATGTGGCCTTGGTGGCGTAGCCAGGGGCGGTGGCGGACGATAAAAGAGTCGGCAGGGCAGGACAGGGGCAGGGCCAAGGGATGGGGCGGCGGCGGTGGAGGGGACAGGGTACGGCGAGCAACAGGGGTGCAGCGGTGCTGGCGGGGGCAGGGCACGACCGGGCCGCGGGAGTGGAAGGGGTGTGGCCGCGATGTCGGCGGGGGAGCGGAGCAGCTGATCGGTGCAGGGCGGGGGTTCTGTTTTCCTTTCATGAAAAAGGAGAGGGTGTGGGCCTGTGGGGCACATAGGGAACGCATGCAGACTGCGGAATCACCGAGTGGGCTGCGGTGGGCTCACGGATTTCGACTTGGCGGCCCTATTTGTTTGATATTTTCCCTCTTTTTACAAATTATAGGACGATTTGGTTTTTCCAGATCCAATAGTTTTTACTATATGCACCAATGTATAAATTAAGTCTAGATACAAAATAAAAGCTATGTATCTAGAAATGCCAAAAATTCTTTATAATTTAGAATGATATAGTACTAGTTAAACATCTCTCATAAGTCATAAGTTAAAATTCTGAAAGTTTACTATAGTAAGCTTCTAGCTTTTGACTTTCAAAAACTTTTGGCTTTTAAGTTCCAAAGCTGAGGTTCAAAAGATCCAAAAAAATCAAAACAAACAGGCTCTAAATTATCATTATCTTAATAAGAGATATTTATGATGATGTTATTAATTTATTAAATCGATAGAGAAGACAAGAGATATACTTTAATAACATATTTATGATGATCTTATTAAATTAATTCATTTAAATCGAGTGTTTCCATTTTGACAAACTTTTTTTGAACCAAGGAAGCCTTCTACGTTTTTTTTTCTTGTGTTTTTAACCTAGTGTAGAAATTCGTCCCAGTGAGGATCTGAACCTGGCATGTGGGGGTGCTACTAAGAAGCTCCAACCACTAGGGCCATTCACCCATTTTAACAAACTCAACTTAAATAAAGTAGAGTCCCTTTAGAATGCAGGAATTTCACAGGATTCATACATGAATTTAACATAAATCAATTTACTTTCACATAAAAACTCATGATTATTCAGAAAAAATCTCGCAATGCAAAGAGGGCCTTAACTTGGGACCCCTAGAGATGCCACCTGGCACGCACGAGCACCTTCGCCAACATGGCGCCCTTCTCCCATGGTGCAAGCACCATCCTGACGCGGCTTCCTCTTTTCAAAAATCCCTTCTTCCGACGTTTCTAGCTACCTCCTCCACCATTGGCCTCTCTCCGCCACGGGCCTACAACCCCCCGTCCCGACATGGCCTCCCATGCCAGTGGTGGCGCTGCACCAGCACCACTATGTGCCCCCTCCCACAGTCACGTCCATTGCAACCCCAAGCTCCAAGGTAAAGTATAGATTTTATTTTTAGTGTTGTATCAATATATTTACCAATATATGTGATTTTCGAGTGGATTTGTTTGATTCAGGTGATAGTAAATTAGTATTTAGGATTCATTTGATTCAATTAATAGTCAATTTGTATATAGGATTCGTTTGATCCTTTTGATAGCCAATTTGTATGCAATGGGTGGAGGTAGCATGGCTAGTGGTGGTGATGGCAATAGAGGAGAGAATTGATTATTTCCTATGTTTCATGTCTAATGTTGTGGTGAACTATGTGATGTAATGAACAATGTCATTTAAATTTGAATTTAGACTTAAACTAATGTGTTTCAGTTTGTGTTGAGTATTACAACCTCCATTCTAAATTGTAAGGCATTATGGCTTTTCTAGGCACGTTGCTTTTACTATATATCTAGACACAATGTACATCTAGATATGTAGCAAAAGTTATGTATCTAGAAAAGCTAGACAATTTGGAATGAAGGCCAGGAGTAGTTATTTGTATAAAGTAGTAACATTATTGGAGAAATGTATGTTGGGTGAAACAGATGAAATAAATAGAGATAATGAGAAAACAAAGAAAATAGAAAATATGGACCTTCATTTTAGCACTATTATTGGTGGAGTTCGGCCTTTAAAACAGGGCCTTAAAAGTAGAGGAAGCCTTGAGATCCCCAATAGCCCTATTTTAAGTGTCATTGTTGGAGTTACTCTAATATTAAAAAAAAATATGTGATATCCTCAAACTTGTAGATCCTTGTAATAAGGGTATTGAAATGGCAAACATTTATGGTGGGAATACCGTGTTACTTTGGAATGATCATCAAGCTAAGTATGTAAGAGCAACTTCAATCAAGCTCTTAGCCCCCCTGTTCTCTCAAATGGCCAGCCATTACTTCTCAGACCGATCTCCTAAATCTTCCTTACTTTAGTGAATATTATCATTAGACCCTACTCATCGTCCCATTTATCAGTTTTGTGGAAAGAGAAAAAGGAGAAGTAGGGACTGGATGAGGGGCTCATACATTTGAGGGTTTAGGAGAGAGGAATGAGAATCCTCATTCATCAGAGGCTGAATAGGAGCTCCATTGGAGAGCTCTGTCGTGTGTTTGAACTCTCAAAATAGAATGAGGGCTCAAATAAGATCTTGGTTGGAGTTGCTTTAAACATATGCAGAAGAAGTCCATGATTTTTCCACTTAAACTGTCCAACCCAAGTAACACCATGATGTGTCTTTGGTCTTTTTAAGATGGGCATAAGACCAATCTTAGTGGAGAGTTTCATAACACATTTACACATCTAGATGAAACTTTCTCTCTCTCTCTCTCTCTCTCTCTCTCTCTCTCTCTTCACAATTAATCTGTCAAGTCATCAAATTTGTTGATGTGTCACATTATAAATGCAAATGAAACTCAGATAAAACCACCGATCAAGACTGGCCCAGTCTGGTCAAATTTTGGCCTATTCAGTCCGCATCTCAAAGCCATGCTATCGACAAACAAAGTGTACTCTCCTATTTTTTAAAAATATACTAGAATCATGCTCGTGCATTGCACCGAAAAATAAAAGTATTATAATAATTCAAATTTGATTCTAGATATTTGTATCCTTCGAGATGTTGGAGGTCAGCTACAAGAAGTGGACGCACAATCTTCTGGGTCATCTTGGATTAGTGACCCGTTGCAGTTTGGTGCCCATGCAAAGCACATTCTCTTGCTTCCACTATTAGGTTATGATAGGGTATTAAAAAAAATCTTTTTTAGACTTTTTTCTCCTTGTAAAGTGCTTGCATGTCGACTCGAGTGATTATGGAAATTGGCCCATAGGTAGGAGCTCAACTATGAAGCAAGTGTGATGAATTTAGGTGCCCGTTGTGTTTAATCTGGATAAGTTCGTAAAATTTGTATCAATATTTTCTCGTGTACTAAGGTGCAATCTAACATATGCTACCCTATGCTAAAAGGTTCACAAACGTAGAACATGTGCCAAGCAAAAAAAGGCAGTCATGAATAAAGGAGATCTCACCAGGGTGCTCATCATAGACATGGATGGCAGGTGATTTCGTATTTATAATCGACCACGGCGCATACACATATTTGCATGTTGGCATGCAACTTATCCATGGATATCTTTGGTTCGGTTTCAGCCAAACGTTCTTGATTCGATCTCTGTTTCGCATGCACAGACGATTCTCTTGTATAATGCAGACTCTGCAGCGGGGCGTACGTAGCTTGGGCGTATTTGATAGTCTTTGTGACCGGAAAGTATACGTTTTTTTGTATCACCGGGTAGATGATTACTTTGGGGTTTTTTTAGGTGTAGAGATAGAGATAGAGATAGAGATAGTGCTCCTTATAAACCATTAATTTGTCCTAGAAGTCCCATATTAAAAGTGAAGGGAGTACTATTTCTCAGTGAGTGGTTTAGTTAAAGACAAAGCAAATCAGGCAGGGTGGACTTCTTAAATCAGTTTATAAACACACGTAAAGAGTATAGATCAAAACATCTATCGATACAAAAAATAAAAATAAGAATAAAAATAAAAAGGATATATGCGCGCGCGCACACACACTTATTCAACGCTTGGTTTGTACTTGATACAAGAACGACGAGGATCAACAGTTCCTACGTGCAAATTCGGTAGCCCAATCAAAAGACCTGGCACACACACGAGTTGAAAGAACAAGTCAAGCAGCAGCCGCGACGATGTGCTGCTTCGGCTCAGGCAGTCGATCGATCAGTTGTGGCCGTGCTTCTTGGCGTCCTTCTTCTCGTGGTGCTCGTGGAAGGCGAACCCAGCAGAGCCCACGGCGGCGACGGCGGCCACCTCCTCCTTGATCCGGTGGCCGTGCTCGTTCTCCGGGTCCTTCTTGGCCTTGTGCTTCTCGTGCTGCAGTCACATGCACAGGAACACATCGATGCATGCCAGATCAAGAGCTGAATCATATATGCATCGATCAGAAGATCGATCAAAGAAGTTGGATCTTGTTCTCACCAAAGCATATGCGCCGGCGGCAATGGCGCCGAACTCGCCGAGCTGCTCCATGTGCTTGTGGTGCTTCTCCTTCTTCTCGTAATCGACCTCGCCGGAGCTCTCCTCCTCCTTGCGGTGGTGGAACAGGTGGTGGTGGTGCTTCTCCTCGGCCATGGCTCGTCCAAGAAAGATCAGATGTCTCTCGGGTGAACTTGTCAAGAGAGCTGGAGATGACTTCTTTGGATGAAGAAACCGTGGTGCCTAATGGACAGCATTTTATAGGGGTGGAGTGGATGCTGCAATGGCACAAGTGGCCCTGCCAACTGTTCATTCTTCAGCCAGTCGGAGGGCATTTTAGGTACTTCCTACTGTTCGTGCGAGTGTGAATTATTGGGTTGCAACATTTGAAGGAAGACTTTTATTTATTAAATCAATAAATCCCCGCATTATAATGAGCGCAACATGAGCCACTAGAGGCGAAAAACAGGAGATGGCCTCAGAGTTCAGACTTGCGTTTCCGAATTAAGTTTAACTTGTACATAAAGCATAAAAGTTTTGGCGATATTGGTTGGAGTTTTCAGCGGATTTTAAACTAAAAGTTTCAGGAAACTTGTGCTTGAAAGTTTTCCAATGTTACAAGGAAACTTCGTGACTTCAAGTAATTGGTTCCACGGGTTGTAATTAAGTTTTTTTCTCAAATTTTTCTTATTTTTAAAATTTGATTCAATTGTTGACCATATATAGTTAAATTAGCCTAGCTATTTAATATTCTTCACTCTATGTTTAAAATTACGGTTCACTTTACCTTTTTTTAAGTAAAACTTAATATTTTAATTTATAAAAAATGTATCAACATATGTAATATCAAAATAGTTTGATTACATAATTCACAAAATATGGTCTTGATATTTAGTGGATTTATTTAAGGTTATACATATTATTAATATATAGTTTTTTATTTTAAAGACCGAATGAATGTAGTAATTGTGAGAGAGAAATAAAATACTTGCCGAGTATATTGTGTTACTGTTAGTAGCATATGCCCCCTACGGGATAGCGACATGCATGTAGATAGGGTTTGAAACTTTGGATTCACTTGGCCTGGCTTAACCGTGTTAATTTCCACGGAAACTTTAATAAGTAGTTGGACAAGAACGCGTTAACGATGGATGGATGGACCCTGTGCTCGAATTCAAAAGTTTGTCCGTGACCGCGGAGAAAATCGCGTTGCCGAGACCATCTCGAAGATGAGAGGTGAAAGCTACGTGCTGACCATTATTAGCTTTATTTATATATAGTACTCCCTCCATTCTAAACTATAAAGCCTCTCTTGGAAAGTCAAATTTTCTTAGGATCCCTGCCTTTTTCAAGGTGGGAAATCCATGAGAAATAACTTGAATACTTATTTAGTTCTTTACGGAGGGTTTTTCATCCCTAAGTGTGCCTCTTCCTTGCTTTCAAATTAACTCTGAGATATTTTGGCATTTCTGGGCATACAGTTTTTGCTAAGCATTTAGTTATACACTGTGCCTAGATATAAAATAAAAACAATGTATGTATCTAAAAAAACCAAAACGTATAATAGCAATACCTATGAGTAGAATTGGCATCCCAAGTCGGCATTGGATTTTTTTAAAAAATAGTAATAATAGTTTAACAATATAATTTCTTGGTTATATTTCTTGCGTGCTCAATCATGTGATTAGTCAATGCAAGACCAGGCACTTAATCCACCAGACAAGTGGCGGTGGCTGTTGAGATGGCGCCGGTTTAAATGCTCCTGCACCGGTTGCCTTCGCCGCCGCGCGCGCGCCTCATCAGACACATGTGCTGCTTCTCACGGAGACGGACCTTGGGGCCTTGGCTTGGGTGGAAATTTTGCCAGGTTCCTTACCTTGGCCCTGTGTGAGTCCGTGACCGTGATGCAAACCAAGAAAGCCGGAGTCTGCCGACCAGCGTGCCAGATCGTCCAGGCAAGCTCTCGGCGGCCACTTGGAATGGGAGGTGACACTGCCGGCCCTGTTCGTTTCGCTGAAATTTGGTTTATGCTAATGTTTATGCTGAAATGTTGTGAGAGGAAAACACGGTTCGTTCACTTATCTAGTCTCAGCTCAGCTGCTGCGGGTCTGCCACGTGCTCCGGTATGTATATCCCTTTGTCGGAGGCTGCTATTTTTTTGAACTTAAACAGGCTCTCACGGCCTTATATATAAAGTTGATTGCTCAGCCAAATCGCGAGCAACAAGAATATTTACAAACTGTGGGAGGGGGTCTAACCAATCAACGGATTGTCCCGGCTCCCAACTCAACCAAGTCGAGCAATCTCATGAGCTACTGAATTACAAGAGCGTGGAATATTTCGAACATAATCACATCTTAATTGATCAGCAAGAAGCTCCCGTATACCTTTGAACAAAACACCTTCTGGAGCTAAATCTCGAGCATTTGTGGCGCTTCCCTCAACAGAGCACTGTGAGACTCCAACTCCACTCTCGAAATTCCATGCACCTCTGCTGCCTCTAAAGCAAATTTGCAAGCCAATGTTTCGGCCATCATCGCATCACGTACAGGACTTACATTTGACGCTCCCGCCATCACCGCCTCACCACTACTATTTCTGATGATGAAGCCGTAAGATCCTATTAACGTCTCAGCTTTGAAGGCTCCGTCAAAATTTATTTTTAGCCGATCCTCAGTTGGCATCTCCCACCTCAGCTGTTGTCGGATGCCTGCATGGGTCTGTTTCTGCAATCCCTTTTTCATTTCCGTCCTGTATCTCCATCACCGTACATAGGACTGCTCCACACATCTCCTGGCTTGAGATCAATCTCTCTCCAGTATTCGTTTTATTCCTCACATCCCACATTTTCCACAGGTGCGTTGCCACCTTGAGACCTGTATCCGTCTCCAGGTCTAACACAGACTTCACAAACTCAATTGCAGATTGGGCCTCAACCAACTGCTGCCGCACATCTTCTAGCTGCAAAACCCACGTACGTACTTGCATTTGAGAAAACAATGACCTCCATCTTCATCAAGGCGCCAGCATACCGAGCACCTTGTGTCAAACTCAATCCCTCGTCTTCTAATATTTAACTTCATCACTAGACTATTGTGTCCCACTCTCCACATAAACTGCTTAAGTTTTGGTGGCCATGGTAGCTTCCAGATTTTCCTCCACACCTTGTCATCATGATTTCTATCATTAGCGCCAGAACTCTCACCTCTTTGGAATCTACGGCTGAGCTACTGACTATCTTCCAGCACATGGTAAGCAGATTTGACACTAAATACTCCTTTTGGGTCAAAGTGCCATGCCACCGTATCTTCACAGCCCGATCGAATAGGAATAGAGAGTATATTTGTCACATCTTCTTCCCAAAATATATCTTGGACCAGCTGAGAATCCCATGTGCCCGTCACCGGGTCGAGGAGTTCAGAGACCTTGGTTAAGAGCACTGAGCCCTTCGGCGTCCGAGGCCTTCTGGTTATACCTGCTGGTATCCATGGATCCTCCCATATGTGAATTCACTCCCCATCACCTACTCTCCATATCATTCCCTTCTCCATTGCTCTCAGGCCACAGATGAGACTACGCCAAGTGTAGGAAATTCCCGGCCCCTCCTTTGCTCCCATTATATCACCATTCGGCCAATACCTTGCCTTCAAGAGTTGTGCACATAACGATCCTGGATTCTGTACTAACCTCCACACCTGTCTTGCTAACATAGCCAGGTTGAAAAGGTGTAGGTCCCTGTAGCCGAGCTCTCCTTTATCTTTCCTGCTAGCCAATGTTTGCCAAGATATCCAGTGCATCTTCTTTTCATTGTCTTGTTGTGTCCACCAATATCTACAGATCATGGCACTTATATCATCACATAGGATCTTTGTTAAATCAAAACACAACATGGCAAAGCTTGGGATGGCTTGGGCTACTGCTTTAATCAAAGTTTCCTTTCCCGCTCTAGACAGTTGTTGGAACACGAGTCCCCCGGACGGCGGAGTCCTGTGTTTTCTCGGGCCAGCTAGGCACTAATCATTCATGTGGAATTTTGCAGGAAAAGCAAGACCTCCGGCGCTAAGGGCGGAGGCCCGAGACCAGGACAAAGGCGGAGGTCCCGGCAACGCGGATGATGGTTTCAGGACTCGGTGTTGGACGACCCCCGTGGGCGGAGGCTCCACACCAAATCGGCAAAAACTACTGACCGGATACTAGTCCTGTGTATTGTGCAGGGGAAAGCAAGCGGATGTCTCCTCGACAACATTTAGCGTCCCCGGATGGAGTGGCAGAGGGCCGGCCCACACAGGCGAAGGCCCTAGTGTCGCGGGCGGAGACCTCCGAGACAAGCTGACCGGGGATCACAAGGTGTTGCTGGAGGTCATCGATGCCCGACCAGCAAGGCGGGCGGCCTGTGACGCCAACGTTGTGGACTGGACTTGGGCCTGTGCTCCCGGCCCATATCGCGGAAGGCGGTTGGTGGGAGAAGTTACCTTGATGCCCTTGTCCTGAGAGCGCAAGTTAAGAATATTCTTAGGATATCCCGCCACCGTCACGGGGTATTTTTGTAAAAATAACTAGGTGGAGAACAGTGCCTTATAAAAGGGAGGTGTAAATGTGACTAAAGTTGGTTGGTGAATACATTAATGAAACTCTAGCCTTCCTTGTGTTCACTAGTCTCTGACCTCCGTTCGGGGCACCGGCCGGGCGGAGGTAAACCTGACTCACCTGCTGGAATACGTTATTCCAACAACAGTAATTTTTCTTTCCACCCTTGGATCCGATTTCACACCCTATCCTTTAGATATGTTTATTTTTGCCTTTCATCGACCCATGTACACTGGCAGGCCGAGATATTTGTCATTCTTTGCTTCATGTGACAGATCTAGAGCCGCCAAAAACTCTTCTTTTGTTGCTTCACCACAATTCTTACTAAAAAGGACTGAAGATTTCTCTTTATTTATGATCTGACCAGAGCATTTCTTGTATAGTTGCAGCACATATTTGAGATGATCTGCATTCCCTTGGTTAACCTTTGGTCACTGAGATTTGGAAGGCGAAAACTACCGTCCGGTAGTAACGTGTCGCCGTGTCGGGTTGGGCCGCCATGGGATGTGTCGGTGGGAAAAAAAATTGTGTACGGTCCATCCGTACCCGGCACTGTGCAGACAGCCAACCCCAGCGCAACACGTGTTCTCCCTCCCGATGCTCAGCCCTTTTCCCTGACTGTGCTTGCTCGCTGTGTCGACGTGTCGCGCCGTGGTTGGCTGTCCGCACAGTGCCAGGTACGGACGGGTCCTACACAAATTTTTTCCGTGTCGGTGAAGGCAAAAGAAAACTTCGGTTTCCAGTAGTGAGAACTACTTTGGGCTGGTCCACGGCCTATAGTTTGCACAACACGTTGAATATTTTTTTCATTTATTTTTTTAAGTTAGTTTTTCTGATTTTTTTTTTCGGTTTTTCAGAACCATTGTACTCCCATCGCCAATTGATATTGCCAACTGAACCGGCGGAACTTTTCATGCCGCCTGCTTGAACGTGAAATTTACCTTTTCTAGAGCGCACCTTAAAAGATCATACGTAACTTTTTTCCGTATGAGCTCGGGTGAAAATTCCCCTTTATTTATATCCAGAAAAATATAACTGATGTTTTAGAATTTGTCTAAATCAGACCATTTTAGGTTTAATATAAGCTATACTAAAAGCAAAGTACTTGTTTTTTATGATAATAACAAATGAGCATTATTAATGCGTCACGAATTACGCATAGGCTTCGGACCATACACCCGTGGGCTGGCTTTCTTTAACAGACAAGATAGTGCAGAAGCGGACACAACTAATGCCTCTAAACATTGGTTTTGCCTGTCTCTGCTAACTTGTTCTGTAGTGGTAGTAGTAACAAAGTACGGTGGTTTCCTTCAAAAAAATATACGGAAGAAGAGAAATGCTTTACTCGGGATAAGAAATGTTTTATTCTCAAAGTCTTGATAAAAAGGTCAAGTGAAAATCACGTACATATATACCACATAGGAGTATAGGACTAGGAGTAAAAAAAACAACTCATTATACTTTATTAGACACATGCAGATGCAGACACACCATAGTTGAAAAGTAGCTCAAGCGTACAAGGCACATACCGGCACATCATACATACATAGACGGACACACTGAGCCGTACTCTCGAAATCCCGGCTCTCTTTATTCGCCCGCGGGCTGCAAGCATATATATGCTGCTTCTGCGAGCACAGAGCACAGAGCAGCACGCAGGGAGATCGAACAGCAGCAGCTCGATCAGCCGAAGAAGTGGTGCTTCTTCTTCCCCTCGCCGCGTCCGGACTCCGCCTCCTCCTCGGCGTCCTCCGCCGCGTCCTTGGCCTCCTTCTTGCCGTGGTGCTCGTGGAACGCGAAGCCGCCGCTTCCCAGGGCCGCCACCGCCGCCACGCCCTCCTCGATCTTGTGCCGCTGCGCGTGCTCCGGGTCCTTCTTCGCCTCGTGCCTCTCGTACTGCACGCACCACGCGCAACACATGCACATGGTCACATGTTGTCAATAATATGAAGAATATGACGGTAACAAGCATAAGCATGGCGTCAGTTCATTCGTGTGTGTAAGGAAATGCATGCATGGACGTTAGTTAATTACCAGGGCGAAGGCGCCGGCGGCGAGGGCCCCCATCTCGCCGAGGTGCTCCTTGTGCTTGTGCTCTTTCTCCTCCTTCCTGTACTTCTCCGAGTCGTCGTCCCGGGAGGAACCGTACTCGCTGTCGTCCGCGCCACCGGACTGCTTGCCGTACCCGCCACCGCCGCCAGTGTACGCGTCGTCGCCAGAGGACTTGCTGTTGTACCCGCCGCCGGTGCCACGGCCGTATTCGTCGTCGTTGGTGCCCGATTTGTTGTACCCACCGTCGTAGTCGTCCTTGCCGGACTTGTTGTACCCACCGCCCCCGGTGCCACGGCCGTACTCATCGCCGCCGGACCTGTCGTACCCATCGCCGCCGCTGCGGCCATAGTCGTCGCCGCCGGACTTGTTGTAGCCACCTTCGCCACGGCCGTAGTCGTCCCCGCCGGACTTGTTGTACCCACCTTCGCCACGGCCGTACTCATCAGTTCTGGACTTGCTGTTGTAGCCGCTGTCGTAGTCGTCGCCGGCACCGGACCTGCCGTAGGCGCCGCTGCGGGTGTACTCGTCAGCCATCGTTCAGGTACGTACGCTTCTTAGCTAGTCACGTTAGGCCGGGGTTTCAGTACAGAAGATAGTAGAGCTTGCTTGCAGTTGTACACTTGCACTATGTTTCCAACAACACAGCAATAGAAAAGTATTTATAGAAGGGCTGGGAGAGACATCTCCGGTAACTCATGGCTAATATGCTGGCCACGTCCTAACAATGTCTGACAGGTAGTTGTTAATTCTAGTTGATTTGCCTCGAAATGGAGATATTTTCTCGATCCAGACACAAACTAGTTGGCTAGTTGCTTGGTTGTCGACATCATCTGGTTGGGCTTGGGCCATGGATTAAATAATGGATGAGGATTTATTCCCTAAAATCCGAATCTTTTTTTTTCTTGAATATGCAACAAGTTGCATATCATTGCATTAAGGAAAGTGAACAGATAACTTCAAAAAAAAAAGGAAAGTGAAGAGATTAATTTTTCATAATCAAACAAGAGCCACTCACAGTTTGCTCTGACATTTTCGTTCAGAAAAGGTGAAATAACTAGATAAAATTCTAAGTGGAGATGGATATGCTTGTTTTGATAACATCATCACATTGCTGGAATAGAGGATTAATAAGTCATCGCGGTTCGTTATCAGAATGTTACTAATTTCTGCACCGAAAGTTCTTACTTTATTGCTCCCAAAAAAAAGTTCTTACTTTATCTAGATGCAATGTAGAGCATGCCAAGGCTAGCTGTGCGTTACACTACCATTAGTATTAGTACGTTGGCTGAACCTGTTGTTTAGAATCACAGTTCACAGTGTGTGTGTGGCAGCATCGACGAGTTCCTCCACTCAGAAAGGAGTTTCAAGATGTCACAGCCTATTTGGTTGCATGACAAGATCAACCACAATTTCGTATAATATCTCAGGCATGTGTTTAGTAAGTGTTTGGTTGTAGCCACACTAGTTTTAGTCATGCTAAACTATTTCCCATATACATCACATATGCGCTAGGTAGAGTTTGTGGCAAGATTTCCTTAGTTATGATTAAGCTGTGGTTTTGGTTTTTCTAGAAAGGAAATCAGGTGTTGGTTTTTCTGGCACAATTTGATAATATTTTGAACTTGAAACGTAACAATAAGGAGTGGACTATAGAAAAATTTACCAACGTCTACACAGGGGTGGATCCGGCGGTAGAGTGGCAGGGCTCAAGCTCCCCCCGCCCCCATCCCCCTGCATGACAATGGAGCCCCACATAATTTTTTATACACGATAAAAAAAGAAAGAAAAGGCTTCTTTTTAGATCCGTCATTGAAATTAATGCACTATTAAAATGCATTGTGGTGGTTTTAATGACGGAGAGCCTGTTTTGAAACTTAGGGTATGTTTGGTTTCAATGTGTTAAAGTTTAACTCCCATCACATCAATGTTCCCTTAAATGTATGAAGTACTAAATGTAGACTAATTGCATGCATGTCGACACAGATTAGGAGTAATTTACGAGACGAATCTATTAAGCCTAATTAGTCCAAGATTAAAAACTTTTTATCAAATAAGACGAAAGTGCTACAGTGTTTGTTAAACTTTAACTCCTCGAACCAAACATTCCCTTAGAATAAACATACAGAGAGTCGTATCTGTTTCAGAACGCAGAGCAAAGTACATGTTAGTGTTATAAGTGTGCCGGCGTATGGACAGCAAATAAACTAGCACTAGTAATTGTGGTTCGTTATTACATGATTTGCCCCGTTTGTTTCGCTAAAAAGCTAAGTTAAAAAATACTATTCGCTAATTTGTTGTGAGAGAAAAACACTGTATCATGGCTGATAAGTTTAAGCGAACTTTGTGAACACAAAACCCACTTGTTCTGGATAGAAACATGCCATGTGTTGTATAAATGTTACACTACGGAGAGATGCATGCCAGCTACAGACCTACAGTTGCCGACCCAAACTGCCGCGTACAAACCACGTGGCACTGTGATAGCTAGCTATAGTTGGCATCATCCAATGGCTCAGTACAGTGTACAGTAGCATGTGTGGTCTTCAAGTGGCGCTTCATCAGACGGTTGCTTTCAGCAATCAACGGCTACCACGGCCGCGCCACGTGCGTTCAGCGTACTCGTGGACATATATGTGGATCGCCCAAAAAAAAATATCTTACTAGTTACTACGTGACCGGTTGTCGGCAATAACGCGAAGATGGGAGCACGAGTGCACGACAGCACGTACACAAGTATGCGCACGTACAAGTAGGTACAGCGAGCGAAAGGTTGCTCCATCGTCGATGGCACGCGACGACAAAGGCCGGCGGTTCGTCGGTATTGCGAGGCGGCCCGTCGCTCGCCGTCCAGACGGGAACGTCCGTCCGCGCGCCCATGCTCGGATTCATGCTGACCAACTTGCTCCATCGACGATGGATCAGCCCGGCCGACAGCCATCGATTCGCTTGGCACGCGGAGGATCCAACGATTCGGCCAGCGCCGAGCATATCACCTCCGCTCCTCGTTCTCGGAGCGAAGAAAATCTTGGACGCATACACGTCGTATCCGAGTTTGGTTGTAGCCAAGATTAACCGTGATTTCGCATAATTTCTCGGGCATGTGTTTAAGTAAGTGTTTGGTTGTAGCCACACTTGCTTTAGTCATGCTAAATTAATTATTTCCCATATAGATCCCATATGTCAAACTAGAGTTTGGTGCAAGATTTCCTTAGCTATGATTAATTTGTGGTGTCTGTTTTTGTAAAAAAGGAGAGCTTTCTTGGCGAACTTTGATAACATTGTGTGGCAAACCAAACACGCATGTCACAGCTCCAAACTTAACCATGAGGAGTGGACTATAGAAAATATATCAACATCATCTAAAACGCTAAAGTAATCATGGGGGGATCTAGCAGTAGAGCGACCGGGGCTCAAGCTCCCTCCCCCCTTCCCACGATAATTGAGCCCATTTTTTAACCCCTCAAATTTTTTTATTATAGACATGAAAGAGCCCCTCATAATTTTATAGACATGAAAGAGAAGAAGGAGAAGGTTTAGAGGTTAAAGATGACTTGAGCCTCCACTTTCAAGATGAGTTTTTATTTTCAGATCTGCAACTACAAGCAATGCACTATTAAAAATACATTTTGTGGTGGTTTTAATGAGGGAGAGCGCATGTTTCGAAACTCGGAACAAAAATACAGAGTTGTATCTGTTTTCAGAACACAGAGGAAAATGCATGTTTAGTGTTAAGTGTGCCAGCGTAAAATACAGGGTGGTGTCGGGAGTAAAATACAGACTGGTGTTGTGTGTGTGTGTGTATATATATATATATACAGAGGAAAATGTGAAAGAAGAATATGGCTGCACTTACAGTCGCTGGATCTTTTCCGAAAATTCAAACTAGAATAAACTAGTAATAGTCTAATATCACTCTTTTTGGGCAAAAGAAAAATGGATCATGTGAAACGACTAGCTATATTTATTCTAAGGCCTTGTTTAGTTGCCAAAATTTTTGGCAAAATGCAACTGTAGCATTTTCGTTGTTATTTGGCAATTAGTGTCTAATCATGGTCTAATTAGGCTTAAAAGATTCGTCTCGTCCATTTCGTCTAAACTGTGTAATTAGTTTTATTTTTTATCTATATTTAATGCTTCATGCATGCGTCCAAAGATTCGATGTGACGGAGAATCTACTGTTCTTTTGTAAAATTTTCTGGATCTAAACTGGACCCAATATAAGATGCTGAGATATCATCGATCCGGTAGAGATAGTGCCAGGGGTGAGGGGCCACATAAATGGCAGTGGACAGCAGCACTAATTGCGGTTGTTGCATATATGCTTACAAACTTATATATTTTCTGGACACAAAACTCTCCCTCTGATTTGTTCTGGATAGAAGCATGCCATGTGTTGCTTTGGGGGTGGGGAGGTGGGGGCAAGCACGGTAGATTCATTTAAATACCTATATAAATATTTGTATTTATAGCATAAAAATATTAATTTCACCCATTTTTTATTAAAATATGATGATTTTGGTTAGAAATAATGTAAATTTTTTTAAAAAGTTGTTGAAATATATAATTATGTATATTTTATCACACTAAAAAATACGATCACATTTGTTTGATTCCTCTTAATTAATCAAAAATTGTTGGTTCCGTCTCTGACTACGGAGAGATGCATGCTAAGTACTTTGCGGACCCAAACTGTTTACAAACCACGTGGTACAGTAGCATGTGGTGTTCAAGTAGCTAGGCGTGTCGTCATCCATGGGCCAATGGCTCAGACGCTCAGTACAGTTGTGCAGTAGCATGTGGTTTCAAGTGGTGCGCTTCATCGAACCGTTGCTGTCAGCAATATCAGCGCCTACCACGGCTGTCAGCAATAGATCGTGCCTCCGTTCCCCAAGAAAAAAAAGAAAGATCTATACTACGTGACCGATTGTCGGCAGTGTGCGCGGATGGGAGCACGTTCATACTTGTTGATGCAAAAGTAGATCTGCAAATACAAAGAGCTAATACCCGAAATCGATATCCAAAGCGTGTCAGTCGATTTGACATGTTAATCGACAAGGATGAAGATACGAGCACTTTGGTCCTGACAACAGCGATACGCCCGGAAGTCACGGCCAAGAGGTACTCACGCGGAACTCGAGGATCGCCGAAGATTGCACTGGAGCAATGCAACTCGCCGAATCGATGAGAACTCGTAAAAAAAGAAAAATATGCAAATTGACGAAGTCGTCGAAAGTAGATGTAAATAAGAATAACAGATGTTTTTGATGTATTGATTGATCTCCTTTTTTTACATTGCCCTTCACCCTATATTTATATCCTGATCTACAGAAACGTAACCAAATACGACTAGAACACTAAATCCAAATCTATGGAAATACATGACTTTGATACAACTCAGACTCTAATAAACGTATATAAGGAAATTAACTCCTATCTTATTCCATAGTCCGCCTCAGTCACGATGGTATTCTCATCGACCTCCTTTTTATCGGCACAATCCCTTTTCCATCGGCACAATCCCTGTTCCATCGGCAGCAACCTTTAAGTTCCTTTCATCGGTACATTCCCTGTTTCATCGGCAGCAGTCTTCAAACCATCTTTCATCGGCATCGGCAATAATACCCTTAACCTTATTGGCAACATTTCAATTTGAACCCATACGCCGCTACCACTCATAAGCAAACTCATTTTCATCAGCTATCAATCTACACAATAATCTTTCCTCTGCTGATTAGCCCTTCCTGACCATCTTGACACGTGCTAAAAAACGATGTCAACACATGCCCCCCAATTTCGGAGTATAAGATATTGATGCTCCAAAATTTACTCCAGATAATGCCTGCTATTACCTATTTTTTAACCCATTCTCCAAGCATAACATGATATGTTACCAGATTTAATCAAATCTAGATCTAATCCATGTATCTCAGTAAATATCGCACATTTTTCAACTGTTTTTTTGCCTCAATTACGGTTGAGATACCAAAATAACAATCCATCGGCAAGATCTTATCACAGCAACATCACCATTTTAGAACTGAAAGATCCTGTATCAAAATATCCTTCAAGTCATGACTACTTGCCATGCCATCAAATATTCTGTACAATCCCTTGATTGTCGTGCGAACAGTTACCATATCTATCTGAACCACCTCGATCCATCCGTATACGGCATAGAGATAAGTCAAGAATACCCCTACCCCAAATGGCCTATAAATAGATTTCTCCGAACTGCTCATCTTCTACCTTCAAATTGCAACCTTTGGCATTCTCTCTCCGGCGGCAACCCTACCTGCGCATCCTCAACCCACCAGAGCTCCTTTCATCGTCATTTTTCAATCTCCAGCTCGTGCCCTCATCCTTCTCGAAACAATGGCGGTCAACTTCAACGTCCCTGTGGTTCGTTCTTTTTTTTATTACTTTTACTTCGACCCTTCTGGCCCCTTGCGAATTTTTACAGTTGGTATTTTTTTACTTCTTCCATTCTCTTGATCTTCCAAACTCAGGAACTACGCAACACACTGGTTATTCTAACCAACCAACCTCCCCTCCATTGCCTAGGTCCAATGGGTGATCCAGATCCAACCGACCTGATCAATGCAGAGGCTAATCGTATTCCCTTCAAAGCTCAAAATTTCTCTTTGAATCTATGGAAAGATACATTTCGATCTTGGCCCAAACCTACCAAAGGGTGGAAAAAACTGGTACTTGAGAGTAAACAGATCAATGCAAGTGTTCTGGGCAGAACAGAAGATAGATCAATGTATCAGGCTATCCATTGCTGATATGCAAAGGAATGAATCCATGATGATAGCTGCTGCTCATTTTTGGTCAGACACCACAAATACCTTCATGTTCGGTCATGGCCCATGTGCCCCTACTCTTGCCGATGTATATATGCTCACCGGCTTGGATATCTCAACTATCGATGAAGGCCACATTTTTGGCAGAAAAACTGAGTATAGAGTAAATACACGCAACATCGACGGCTGGACAGGATACATCCAAGAGTACCAAAAAACTGGTACTGTCAATCAAAGGGAACACGCCATATTCCTGAACATGTGGCTGGAGAAGTTTATCTTCTGTGGTCGATCGGTAGGACCAACTAACGCCTTCCTCCCAGCAGCGGAACTCTTGGCCAACGGTGTCAGATTCCCACTTGGCTGATACCTCCTGAGCTCAACTTACCACCTTCTCCACCAAGCGTCTCAGAAGCTTCTACTTGGTGAACCCATCGGCAATCTGGGAGGCCCGTGGTGGTTCATCAATATGTGGTTAAACGCTCACATGCATAAGCATCTACAATGGGATTTCTTTGCCCATGAATTCCCACGAGAGATCGCCGAAGATTACATCCTTGGAGATGATGAATCGGCAACACGCCCTCCTCTCAACTTCGGCGAAGCCATAATCATCCTTCCTGGAACAGAGTCCAATGAAGATCAAATTGGCAGGTTTTTTCAGAATTTCTACCATGGTCTCCCTCGTGATCTCAGAGCTTGGGTACCCTATATCGATGAGGATAACAAGTTCCCTCTTCTTTTCAATTTTGCTGATAGTGATCTGAACCAAGATAATGATCTTATGATGGCTATTATTACCCCCAGAGCAATCCCAGTAAACACATTTGGTAGCGGGAAGAATTCCCATATCACTTATGAATTCTACAATCCATCGGCAGTGTCTCACCAATTAGCCTTTGGGCAACTGCCAATCAAGCTATGCTTTGCCGATGTGATTAAGCCCAGAGAAATTATTACAACTGGAACTGAATGGAGTAGAGTAGTAAGACTTGCTCCTGATGCTGATATTTCAAATGTTGATCTTTCCGCCTGGTCACCAGTGTCTTTCATCACAGAGTCATATAAGCAATGGTGGCAAGAGTGGAAAGAACAGTTGTTTTCAACATCCGTTCATACATATCGGCACATGATCGATCCCGACTATGTTGTTCCTGACGATGCAGTAAGTTCCTTTTAACTTTCATCTCTCTCCTTCCTTTTATATGTATATTGGTAACTAATCTTCCCTGAAACAGGCCGATGATCTAGTTTCATCAATAAGCAAAAGTGGAAGACCCTTCAACCTTCACCCTATTTCTCCAATCTCAATAATTGGCTACAACGCCCCTACCTTAGAGGCCTTAACCTTCCAGAGGACTCGCGCCAAAACTATCACCTCCAGACCAAGACTAGCAACATCCAGGGCCACTCCAATGGCTGCTGCTTCAAGCCTAATCAAGGTTTTTAAGGTAATAACCTTGCTTACTTTGTTTTTCTGTCGATGCACACTATATTAACATATAACTATCAGGATGTGAGAGCTGCAGCTGGATCGTCATCAGCAACTCTTCCAATATCAAGCACCACGACCTCTACTCCTCCTTCAGAGGTATTCTCTTATTTTTACATTTTTTTTGTTAAATATCCAATCTTATACTCATTTTTGCAGCAACAAACGGGCACATTGGCAAGCACACCAAGCATGCAAGCTCCCTAATCAACACATGTCGATGCCCCCAGCCAATTGTCGCTGAGGCCCAAACAAAGCGCAAAGCTTTAACCGATGCTGAAGCTCAACAAAAGCGACAGAAATCTACACCAGCCCCTTCATCCGCTCTAACACCTGTCAATCGACCCACTGATATAATTGAACAAGCTGCTTCTTCTGTACAAGATACACCATCAGCCATTATACCCCAAGGGCCGACTACTGATGAGGTCGTAGAAGACATTCCATCGGCATCCTTTGTCGATCCTTCGCATGATCTTTTTCAAGCCGCTCCCTCAAGCCAGGCTCAAGAAATTGTCCTGAAGCAGATAAACCGATTAACTGTTTGGTTTATAATATCCCCAGACACCACAAATAGGATTCCTAACTCTCTTTATTTTACAGGAACAAGATTCTCCCAATAGCTTGTTTTCTTTTGCTATCGACGTCTCCGATGATGACGGAGAAGAGGCGAGTTCTTCCCTGGCATTGGGAACAATATCGGCAGATACCTATGGCAAACTAGAAGTTCTCTTGAATCTGCTGCAACAAGATACTGCTCAACTGGTGATCGATTCAGACCCTGCAAGGACCATCTTCAAAACAATTCGTGGCCAAGTCTCTGCCGATGTTGAAGAAATCATCTTCCCAGCAGTCCATCTGGAGAGCAGACAACTTCAATATCAAAAGGTTGTTCATCGTATTGCCGACAGAGCAGCTCAAGCTCAACTTAAGGAAGAAATGTTGCAGCTGAAGCAAACCGCCGATGAGAAGCACAAAAGCATCAGCAACTTGCAAGCCTCCGGTGCTGATCTTAAACAGAAAATCTTAGACCTATCGGCAAAAAGGGTAGCTCTGCTAGCCAAACTGGAAAAAGATTGAAACAACCCTAACTCAAGCCAAGCAAGAAGAAGACCAGCTTCCTGACGCTATCAAGGCCCTTCAGCAAGAACGAGACGTCCAAGCTCGCAAGGCCTTGGTTCTCAAGAAGAAACTCAAGCCTGTGGAAGGAAGTGTCGATGAAGATGCCAAAGAATTAAAAGAAACCGAGGAAATTCACCTGCATGCGATATCGGCTATGCAAGCTTTGTTAAATTAGCACATCGGCAATGATTGATACTTTGTTTTGACTCTAGCCGATAGGATTGTTATCGGCAATTACTCTTTTATGCATCCATCCAGATACTAGGGTAATATTTCTTTAAATATTTTCCATTTAATGCTCTGGGAAATACAACTCCTTCGAGAGTTTCAAGAATATATGCATTACCAGGAACAGATTGATTTATCTGATATGGACCTTCTCAATTAGGTGACCATTTGCCAAACTTAGAACTTTTACTCCCAATCGGTAAAATCAACTTCCAAACCAATTCTCCATCGACAAATTCCTTTACCTTCACCTTCTTGTCATACCATCTAGCTACTCTTTTCTTATTCTCCTCGATGCTAACTAAAGCTTTTAATCGATGACCTGCTACATCTTCCAACTCATCCTTCATAAGGATATCATAATCATCGGCTGTCAATTGATCTTGAGAGCGTATTCGCCTAGAACCAATTTTAATCTCCCAAGGTAAGACTGCATCGTGTCCATACACCAACTGATAAGGTGTTACCTTGGTTGCACCATGACACGCCATCCGATATGACCACAAAGCTTCATTTAATACTGTATGCCATTTCTTTGGATACTCTTTAATCTTGCGCTTAATGAGCTTGATAATTCCTTTATTAGATACTTCAGCCTGACCATTAGCCTAGGCATAATACGGTGAAGAATTCAAAACTTTAATCCCCATTCCTATAGCAAACTCATCAAATTCACCCGATGTAAACATAGTGCCCTGATCGGTAGCGATGGTTTGAGGGATGCCAAATCGGTAAACAATATGCTCCTTCACAAAATCAATAATATTAGCCGATGTCACCTTTTTTAAAGGAATTGCTTCAACCCACTTTGTGAAATAATCGGTAGCAACCAGAATAAACTTATGCCCTTTACTCGATGGTGGATAAATCTGACCGATGAGATCAATAGCCCAACTGAAAGGTCCTTGTTTGGTTTTGGTAATTGAGTGACAACTTAGGTGGACTAATATGTGGTTATGTGAGATACACAGGAGATTAGTCCACATGTGATGGTGTCATGAAGGAGCTCATTGCATATGAGACATGACATGGAGTCATGTGACCAAGGTGGAGAAGATCAAGATGAGGCTTGGCTTGATGGACCGGTTGCTAGGGTGAAGGGCAAGTTGTGTGATGGCTTGGCGCCGAAGGACCGAGGCAACGGTGAAGAGCAAGTGAGGTCAAGATCGATGAACCAATACGGTCACGTGATGATATGAAGTGGATCATATCATTTGGTGATTGGTTGGTGCATGTGTTGCATCAACGTCGGAGGAGTTGGAGTGGAATGCGCAAGGCAAAGGTATAACCTAGGGCATTTCCATTTCACCGGTCATAGGTGTGTAGAGAAGTTTATGACCGGGTTTAGGATAGATGACCGTACTATTAAGAGGGGCAAACTTGTTTGCATATCGGTCATCTAGTGCCACTCGTGTGATCTAACTTTGCATACATGTTAGGATCGAGTGGCGTGGCAAGTTGAGTGGTTAACTCCTTCGGTAAAATGTTTATGAAAATGCTAACACACGTGCACAAGGTGGTGATCACTTGTTGGTGTTGGCACATTTGCGAAGGCGTTGGAGTTTGAGCGGAAGAGAGGGTTTGGGTTCCTCTCTCCCTCCCGCCGAGCTTGCGAGCGTGGGATTCAGGCGTTTTCGAGGAGTTGAAAAGCCTATTTTCCACTACGCCGGAAGTCGGAAAAGAAACGGAGGCGAACGGAGGTCACAGAGGTGACCGGACGCTGCACCGGACGTGGTCATGGTATGACCGGACGCGTCCGGTCAGTACAGCGCAAGCGCGGGTGCTAGGGTTTGCAACCGGCGCGTTCGGTCACTCGCGGGACCGGCGCGTCCGGTCAGGTGTCCAGAGGAAACTGAGTACGATCAGACGCGAGGCGCGTCCGGTCACACATGATCGGACGCGTCCGATCATTGAAGGAGCTTACTGGACTCTAATCGGACGCGGGCACTATCGTGTCCGGTCATCGCAAGGAGCGCGTCCGGTCGTTGCATCGCGGGCACGTGGGTCAGTGCGATCGGCGCGTCCGGTCGTTCGACAGGCGCGTCCGGTCATCGGGACCGGCGCGTCCGGTCGTTGCCTGGGGCGCGTCCGGTCGTTGTTTTGACCGTTGGGGTCAGTGACCGTTGGAGGATCTAACGGTCGCATTTGAAATTTGAGGGACACGTGGACGTCGCAGGGCGACTGGACGCGGTTGAGCGCGTCCGGTCAGTTTTGACCGGCGCGTCCGGTCATCCTGAAAAGAACCCAGTGAAGGGGTAACGGCTCTATTTGACCGTGGGGTTATAAATAGATGCCTTGGCCGGCCATGGCCGTTAGTTGAGCACACTATAGTCTTTGTGACTTGTGTGGTAGTGCTTGGGAGCCCTCTAACTCACTCATGCTTGATAGTGTTCATCGGATCGAGTGAGAGAGCGATTCTAGTGCGTTGCTTTGAGAGATTGCATCGTGTGGCACTAGGTGATCGTGTTGCAAGCCGGTGGTGCTTGTTACTCTTGGAGGTTGCCACCTCCTAGACGGCTTGGTGGCTTGTGGCTCCGTCGAAGCTCGCAAGAAGATTGTGCGAGGCTCCGGAGAAGCTTTGTGTGGGGGATTGTGCTCACCCCGCGGGGATCGCGAAGAGCAACTCTAGTTGAGCGTGTCATTGAGCTACCACACTTTATGGTGGGTTCTTGCGGTGCCTTTTGAGAGGCTCGGTGTGTGACCGATTAGCCGCCGAACCACGAAGTGTTGGTCGACACAACGAGGACGTAGCTTGGTGGCAACCAAGTGAACCTCGGGAGAAAAATCACCGTGTCAACATTGTTCTTCATCTTCTCGGTGGTTTGCTTTCGTACAACACAAGCTTGTATTTACTTTCATATATACTTGTGCTTGTGTAGTTGCTCTCGTAACTAGTTTGCTTGTGTAGCTTGCTAGTTATCTTCTTGCCTGTGTAGCTAGAAGCTTCCCCTTGCGTGACTAATTTGGTTTGTGTAACCTTGTTAGTCACATTGCTTAGTTTGTGTAGCTAAGTGTTTTGCGCTCTCTAATTTGGCATTAGTTGCCTTGTTATTGAGCTTTTCTAGCAAGCTTAAGCTTTGTGCTTTTGCTTCACTAGTTGTGTAGGAGCTCCCTCGTTTGGCAAAGTACTAGTGCATAGGTTTGTGTGACCTTGCTCTAGAATTGATTAGGTGAGCTCTTGGTAAGCTTAGCACCTTAGTTGCTTAATTAGGATCTTTGCAAGGTGCTAGAGAACTTAGATAGAGGGGTGTAGTCTTGGCTAGACCGATAAGTTTAATTCCACATTTATTTTGGTTAGCCTACGCATTTAAGTTTTAGAAAGGACTATTCACCCCCCCTCTAGTCCGCCATCTCGACCCTTCAAGTGGTATCGGAGCCGGGTCTCTCATTTGTGGTCTTCACCGACCCGAGAGGATGGCGACTTATGGGCTAGATGATTGTGTGGAACACATTTTTGATGGCACTCACTATGCACGGTGGAAAAATCACATGCTTGATCATTTTCGTGCTCTTGGCCCTAAGTTTTGGTGGATCATAGTTGTTGGCTTTTCTCATGACTTGGATGGGTGTGGTAACCGTACCCAAGCTCAAAAAGATTGCCGAACACTTGATGCACAAGCTAAGTTTTATCTAATCAAAGCTTTAAATGATGAGATTTTTGACAAGGTGATGGGTCTCTCAAGTGCACATAGCATGTGGACGGCGCTCAAGCATCACTATGGTGACTCCTCAATTTGGGATGATGGAAAATTCAAGAAGGATGATCACATAGTGATGGAGGTACATGAGGATGTTGAGCATGACCACAACGAGGTGATTGTGGAGGATTGCTCCACCTCAATGTCAAGTGATGACAAAGATGATCATATCACAAGATCACTTGACAAGAAGAATGATAATGCCACAAGTGATGCAAGCAATGATTCTACTCCATGCACACTTGATGGTGAAGATGATGGCTATGAGAGTGATGCTTCAACAAGCTCATCAATATCATCACATGGTAACACTAAGATACATGTTGGTGGTTTTGTTGTTAATTGTGATGATCCAAATTTTGAGCTTCTTTATAAACTCTCAAGAGACTTGAAAAGAGAAATGGAAAAAGCAAGTAAATTGGAAAATAAAAACTCTTTTCTAAAGACCACATGTGAACAACAAAAGCATCTACTTTATGTTACTACTTGTTCACATGAGGAGCTAAAATTGGCTCATGAGAAACTTAGTGTTGCTCATGATAACTTGATACAAGAACATGCTTTACTCACTAAGAAGCCTTCTAATGAAGAAACTAAATCTAGTGAGAGCTCATCATTTGGGTCAAATGATCAATCACATATTACTAACCCTTGTGATGTAGGCGAGAAGCATGTATCCACCTCTTGTGATGATTTATTATATATGCCATGTTCTTCATAATTAGATGCTTGTTCTACTTCTATATCTTGCGAGACTAACCTTTTGAAGGAGAACAATGAGCTCAAAAGTGAAGTGAAAAATTTGAGCAACAAGTTGGAGAGGTGCTACAACTCTAAAATCTCCATTGAGCATATCATGACCAATCAAAGAAGATATGGTGATAAGAGTGGTATTGGCTACAACAAGAGCAAGGGCAAGATTAAGAAAAAGCAAGATGCAAAGAAGCTATCCCAACTCATGTGCTACCAATGCCATGAAGTGGGACATATTGCCAAGTGTTGCCCTACCAAGAAGTCTCAAGTTGAGCCAAAAGCAAAGCCCCAAGATCAAGTCAAGATCAACCATAAAGATGATGATGACTTGATGAAGAAGAAGAAAACAAGAAGGGGTGGTAGAGCAAGGCATCCAATGCAAATCCAAGATGCCAAGATGATGAGCAAGAATCAAATCGAGAAGAAAGTACATGCTCACATCGAATGCTTTAAGTGTAGAGATATGGGACACTTTATCTCGGGGTGTCCTACCAAGCTTGAGAAGAAGGCTCAAGCAACTCATGAGAGGCTAGGCAATGGGAAGCACAATATGAGCAAGGAAGAAAAGGCTCAAGCAAAGAGAATGTGCTACTCATGCCGGGAAAGGGGACACATGGCTCATTCATGTCCCCTAGGTAAAAATTCTAAGCTTATTTCAATTGATAATACTAATATGCTTAGAAAGGATGGCAATGGTACCTCATCGGTTGAAATTGCAAAACATCCCGCTATTCATACTAAGGCAATGCCTAAGTATGTTGCACCTAACTTGAGAGGACCCAAACTTGTTTGGGTACCATCAAAGAGTGGATGAATGTGTGTAGGTACCATGGCATTGGAGGCTTGACTCAAATTGATTTCATATTTATCATTATATGTTGACTCAAGTTATGAAGCTCAATGCATATTCAATCCCAATGCCAAGTCAAAATGAGTGAAGTCTAAAGTGCTACAACATACAAGTGTCATTTATCAAGTTGTGGATGATTTATTGGAATTATTTGATAGCTTGCAATTTATTTGAGTAAAAGCTTGCTATTGGATGATCATGAGCTAACCAAGGTATATCTCTAATTGATCATTTCATTTGAATGCATATGAGTTGATTGAATTGGATAAATATGCAATGTTGCTTGCTATGAGATGATTGAATGGATTAAATGCTTAGCAATCAAGTTTGAATTGATTTGTGTTGAATAAATTCATGAGATGACATTTAGTAAGTGGATTGGATGGATATATGTCTTGTGAAAGTTTTCAAACAAGTCAGTTTCAAGTTTGATTCACTTTTAATGAAGAATAGCTTATGTATTGAAATCTGTCCTACATTAAAAATCTGAGCTAGCAGTGATCTTAGTCATGTTTGAGTGATCAAATCTATTTGGATTGGCGTGAAATTTAGTATACATGCTCTACACTTATGAAAGAAGATGCTGTAGAAATTTCATGAGAATTGGATAAGAGATGCTTCAGTTTTGGAGTGCATCTTGTCAGCTATAGTGCAGCAGTTTTCAGCATGTAGCAGTGGTGGAAGATTTGAAATCTGGTAGCAATCTAGATGTCAAATGAATCTCAAATTTTTACAGTTGCTATATGACTTAGTGAATCACATCTCCACCGAATTTTATGGCATTTGGATCTGTACATTAGGAGATATGAATTATTCTTTGAAGGGTACAGAATCTGCCAGAAAAGTGACAATCATTGGATTAATCTAGAGTCACTTTAATTGAAAGGTCCTCAAGTTGGAAATATGTTTACAAGTGGTTGAGGTACCTAAGTTTGGTTTTGGATTGATCTAGAATCATGAAGAGCAATAAGTATAAGAACATTTGATTGTGGAATGTACTTATTTGGTACTCAATTTGAAGATCAAGATCAAACTTAAAATGAAGATAAAGTTTAAGTTCTAGTGATGATTAGAAATCATTTGGTAGAAAGAAAAGGACTTAAACAAGTAGAAAGAGTTGGACTCAAATATAGATTCAAGGATTATTCATCAAGATTGAGTTCATCATTTGGATCAATCAAACTATATCATTTCAAGTGAGTATCAAGAGTGGTTCTTTGGAGAAAGGTCACTTCTCCCTAGTGAGGGGCTTGCCGCCGTGTGTAGGTGAAATCAAGTTTGGGACTTGGAAGGCTAACATGGAAGTGGTGATCCGAGGAACTTGTGATGCTTAGTTGAAGCAATCAAAAGGGTTGATCAAGAAAAGCAAGCAACACCTAAAAGAGAGCTAGTCATATATTCCAAGTGGTATTCTAAGTAGTTCTCTCATAGCATTGATCAAAAAGATGAAGCAAGCCAACCACAACTCAAGAGATAGTGCACTTGATCATAAGTGGTTTTCATTTCATATGGGTGAAGAATGGATTTATCTATGATGATTGGTTTTCACCAAGCTTATAAATTGGACTTCACATTGCTATTGGAGTAATGAATTAGAATCTATGTGACTATCCTTTACTCCAATATAGCAAAGGTATCATTGTAATGTGTATGATCATTTCATCCCTTACTAGTATACGGTTAGTGCATATAGTACATGCTTATTAGGATCATGCATGACAAATGAAAATTTTAGATTTATTGCCTACCACTATTGCTTGAATGATTAAAATGTTCTAGTGGTATGTATATGAGTTTGTTCATGAGCTAGTAAACCCAAGTACTTGATCTAGTTTGGATTGCTAACAAGTGACAAGTACAACATTGGCAAGATAACCCTTAGCATGAGGTGTGAAGAAGCTTGTCATTGGATCAAACTGAACTTGGAATCTTAGGCAAATCAATATAGTTCAAGTCATACAAGAAGCTCATGACAATGATAAGAGTACAAGCATAAGACAACAATGAAAATAGATATCTAGTTTGTTTCAAGTAGTATCTAGACTCAAATTGATCTTCCAAGTGGTATGAACAAGTGGTGTCTAGATAATGATCTACAAGTGATATCTTACAAGTGGTACTCATGAAGATAGCAAATGTTCAAGAAGTGAATATTATTGTCAAATCCTTCAAAGTGGTTCCATACTAGAAAATTCTTTCAAATGGTATCACATTTCTACTCATGGTAGCTTCACGTGGTATCATTCATGCAAGACGATGGTTTCACAAGTGATCCTCAACCTTAAGTGATCAAATCAAGAAATGCTACCCTCATCTCTAAGTGGTATCTCAAGTGAATGACACATGCTATGACATAGGGGGAGGAGCCCCACCGATTGGTATCAAGGTCAAAGATCCTATGTGGAATCTCAAGAGCAACCATAAAGTTTGTCATTCCAACATATGTGGTAATGTCCATCAAAAATGCAATATTCAAGTCTCAACCATCTACCCCAATACAAGCCTTTGTATCAATTGAGAAGAACACCTTTTATGGAAATTGATGATAAAGGGGGAGAAGTTGGACAAAGATATGAAAGCTTTTTGAGCTTTGGGGAGAGATTGGAAAGATTGGACATGGACATGGACAAAGAGGGAGTAACATTGAAGAATGTAAGGGGATCAAACATTCTTGGACAAAGAAAGCACACAAGTAGGGGGAGCAAGCTCATGAACTTTGATTGATTACATTTGATATGTGCATAACTCATATGCTTGCTTGCATTGCATAAGTTCTTAAATTCAATATGCATGCTTGTGTGGTGTATGCTAGTTATAGAACTTGAATGATGATTTGATAACTAGCATGCATAGGATGTTAGCTAGACTTATGATTATCATGCAAAAACTAGAACCTTGCTTATAATGTTGATCTCACGAGGTTTCTAGTGTTTTTGATGTCTAGCTACTCATGATGCTAAGGATGGTGGCAAAATTGTGATTTTCAAATGGTATCAAGCTACTAATTGGTATCAAGCTACAAAGGTTTATTCTATACACCTTAGCATCACTTAGTAGTGCTAACCTTCCCACAAATTTCATATTTATGCATATGTGCAAGCCTGAAACCAAACCATTTGAGCACATATGTAGGGGGAGTTATCACTACCAAGTCGGATTTTATGGTGCTTATCCAAATTCTAACATAGAGCTTAAATGTTGGATAAGTGGCATAAAGTCCAAAAGAACTCAATTTCCATATCTTTGTAGAGTTGTCATCAATTACCAAAAAGAGGGAGATTGAAAGGTCCTTGTTTGGTTTTGGTAATTGAGTGACAACTTAGGTGGACTAATATGTGGTTATGTGAGATACACAGGAGATTAGTCCACATGTGATGATGTCATGAAGGAGCTCATTGCATATGAGACATGACATGGAGTCATGTGACCAAGGTGGAGAAGATCAAGATGAGGCTTGGCTTGATGGACCGGTTGCTAGGGTGAAGGGCAAGTTGTGTGATGGCTTGGGCCGAAGGACCGAGGCAACGGTGAAGAGCAAGTGAGGTCAAGATCGATGAACCAATACAGTCACGTGATGATATGAAGTGGATCATATCATTTGGTGATTGGTTGGTGCATGTGTTGCATCAATGTCGGAGGAGTTGGAGTGGAATGCGCAAGGCAAAGGTATAACCTAGGGCATTTCCATTTCACCGGTCATAGGTGTGTAGAGAAGTTTATGACCGGGTTTAGGATAGATGACCGTACTATTAAGAGGGGCAAACTTGTTTGCATATCGGTCATCTAGTGCCACTCGTGTGATCTAACTTTGCATACGTGTTAGGATCGAGTGGCGTGGCAAGTTGAGTGGTTAACTCCTTCGGTAAAATGTTTATGAAAATGCTAACACACGTGCACAAGGTGGTGATCACTTGTTGGTGTTGGCACATTTGCGAAGGCGTTGGAGTTTGAGCGGAAGAGAGGGTTTGGGTTCCTCTCTCCCTCCCGCCGAGCTTGCGAGCATGGGATTCAGGCGTTTTCGAGGAGTTGAAAAGCCTATTTTCCACTACGCCGGAAGTCAGAAAAGAAACGGAGGCGAACGGAGGTCACAGAGGTGACCGGACGCTACACCGGACGCGGTCATGGTATGACCGGACGCGTCCGGTCAGTACAGCACAGGCGCGGGTGCTAGGGTTTGCAACCGGCGCGTCCGGTCACTCATGGGACCGGCGCGTCCGGTCAGGTGTCCAGAGGAAACTGAGTATGATCGGACGCGAGGCGCGTCCGGTCACACATGATCGGACGCGTCCGATCATTGAAGGAGCTTACTGGACTCTAACCGGACGCGGGCACTGTCGCGTCCGGTCATCGCAAGGAGCGTGTCCGGTCGTTGCGTCGCGGGCGCGTGGGTCAGTGCGATCGGCGCGTCCGGTCATTCGACAGGCGCGTCCGGTCATCGGGACCCGCGCGTTCGGTCGTTGCCTGGGGCGCGTCCGGTCGTTGTTTTGACCGTTGGGGTCAGTGACCGTTGGAGGATCTAACGGTCGCATTTGAAATTTGAGGGACACGTGGACGTCGCAGGGCGACCGGACGCGGTTGAGCGCGTCCGGTCAGTTTTGACCGGCGCGTCCGGTCGTCCCGAAAAGAACCCAGTGAAGGGGTAACGGCTCTATTTGACCGTGGGGTTATAAATAGATGCCTTGGCCGGCCATGGCCGTTAGCTGAGCACACTATAGTCTTTGTGACTTGTGTGGTAGTGCTTGGGAGCCCTCTAACTCACTCATGCTTGATAGTGTTCATCGGATCGAGTGAGAGAGCGATTCTAGTGCGTTGCTTTGAGAGATTGCATCGTGTGGCACTAGGTGATCGTGTTGCAAGCCGGTGGTGCTTGTTACTCTTGGAGGTTGCCACCTCCTAGATGGCTTGGTGGCTTGTGGCTCCGTCGAAGCTCGCAAGAAGATTGTGCGAGGCTCCGGAGAAGCTTTGTGAGGGGGATTGTGCTCACCCCGCCGGGATCGCGAAGAGCAACTCTAGTTGAGCGTGTCATTGAGCTACCACACTTTATGGTGGGTTCTTGCGGTGCCTTTTGAGAGGCTCGGTGTGTGACCGATTAGCCGCCGAACCACGAAGTGTTGGTCGACACAACGGGGACGTAGCTTGGTGGCAACCAAGTGAACCTCGGGAGAAAAATCACCGTGTCAACATTGTTCTTCATCTTCTCGGTGGTTTGCTTTCGTACAACACAAGCTTGTATTTACTTTCATATATACTTGTGCTTGTGTAGTTGCTCTCGTAACTAGTTTGCTTGTGTAGCTTGCTAGTTATCTTCTTGCCTGTGTAGCTAGAAGCTTCCCCTTGCGTGACTAATTTGGTTTGTGTAACCTTGTTAGTCACATTGCTTAGTTTGTGTAGCTAAGTGTTTTGCGCTCTCTAATTTGGTATTAGTTGCCTTGTTATTGAGCTTTGCTAGCAAGCTTAAGCTTTGTGCTTTTGCTTCACTAGTTGTGTAGGAGCTCCCTCGTTTGGCAAAGTACTAGTGCATAGGTTTGTGTGACCTTGCTCTAGAATTGATTAGGTGAGCTCTTGGTAAGCTTAGCACCTTAGTTGCTTAATTAGGATCTTTGCAAGGTGCTAGAGAACTTAGATAGAGGGGTGTAGTCTTGGCTAGACCGATAAGTTTAATTCCGCATTTATTTTGGTTAGCCTACGCGTTTAAGTTTTAGAAAGGACTATTCACCCCCCTCTAGTCCGCCATCTCGACCCTTCACCAACCCCGGAACGGCCAAGGCTTAATTATAGGGTTCATAGCCGATGCGGGTGCCCTTTGAATATTACCAAATTTCTGACATTCCTGACATCCTTTAAAATATTTAAAACAATCTTCAAGAATAGTCGGCCAATAATATCCATTTCTTCTGATCATCCATTTCATCTTGAAGGCTGACTGATGAGCCCCACATACTCCTTCATGAATTTCACCCATCAGGCCTTTTGATTCCTCTATGCTAATACACCTGAGTAAAACTCCATCTATGGTACGGTAATACAATTCATCATCGAGGAGTACATACTTGGTAGCTTGGAACCTTATACGTCTTTCAACCTTTTTAGATGGATTCTTTAAATAATCAATAATTTCCTTCCTCCAGTCATCGGTATCAGCTGCTGATATTAATACTTCTTGAACAGGTTGATATCCTGAAGCATGCTGAGCCAATCGGTTAGCCTCTTCATTATGCATCCGAGAAATATGTTCCAGATAAAAACTCCTGAAACCTTTTAATAATCTCAAACACTTTTCATGATATGAAATTAGAATTTCACTTCGGCATTCATAAATCCCAGTCAACTGATTTATAACTAACATAGAATCACCAAAGATCTCAACAGCATCAGCATGTACTTCCTTGAGCAATTCTAACCCTTTTATCAGGGCTTGGTACTCAGCTTGATTGTTTGTCGATGTAGCAACAATCGGCAATGAGAACTCATACTTCTTCCCCTGAGGGGAAATTAATACGATACCAATGCCTGCCCCTTCATCACAAGTAGACCCATCAAAGAAAAGTGTCCACGGAGCAATTTCCAGAGAATCCACCGTGTTGCAATGTTGAGTAATGAAATCGGCCATAACCTGTCCTTTAACTGCCTTAGCCGATTCATAACATAGGTCAAATTCTGATAATGCTAAAATCCATTTACCAATCCTACCATTCAGTATCGGCATTGACAGCATATACTTGACCACGCCATCTTTGCATATGACAGTACATTCAGCCGATAGTAAATAATGTCTCAGCTTAATACAAGAAAAGTATAAACATAGACATAATTTCTCAATGGCCGAATACCTGGTTTCAGCATCTATTAACCGTCTGCTCAAATAATAGATAACACGCTCCTTTCCTTCAAATTCTTGAATAAGAGCTGTGTTTGACGAGATTTTGTACAAAATTTCACTAGTATGCATGTACATATAAATGTGCTACTGAAAATAAGGGAAAAAAAACATGAATCAAGTTGCATTGGACTGTGATGAGCTAATGCATAGTGCGCATGTTTATTTACGTGTGCTGGAAAAGAAAGAAGCTAACACGTTACTATGCCGTGCATGCATGCATACGTCGACATGCAAGCTAAGTATGTATACGTTCCATGCGTGGTATACACTTCTCAAATATGGCGGAGCTCAAACGCCTTTAATTAGCAAGCGATCAGAGCCCACCAGACAGCCACAGGCACATGGCGTCTGTGTACTGGGGGGTCGAATTCAGATCCTGTGCGTATTATACGGCGTATAGGTGAAACCGTATACGGAGTACGATCTTGTACCTCAACCACAGTCCGGGCCGGTGAATTTTTTGGGCCTGCGGATGACAGGTCCAACCCACAGAATCCTTCTAGAAGCGTTTTCACGAGATAATCGTGGCACGTGGATAAGTACGTGCTTCATCCGGCGTACGAAGGAAGGAAGGAGACGGCTTCGGGTATCTCGCGCTCGCCAACGGAATTTAGGCGGCGCATGCATGCGGCCAGGAGTCCGGCTGCTACCCTAGCTGCTGCCTATATAAAGAGACTTGAGGTCTTCACGCGAGGAGATCGCATTCGGCATCCACACACCGTCAGGCTGCCCAGCAGAGAGCGCGTGCTCACCATCTACAAACACCGACGTCCGGCCGCCGCACGAGGTGACCCAGGCGTCTTCATCCAGGAAGCCAGCAAGCAAGTTGAGCGAGGCTTCTTCATCCATCCACTCGAAGCCATGGCATGCACGTCCTTCTGCATGGGTAAGAGACTAATCTAGTCATTTATCTCTTCTAATCCTACACAGTTGCATACATGTTGGCTGGTGTCATGGTCCTGGCCGCATGGATTGGGATGCGGTAGCCGGACGATCAAGACGGCGCTGGACTGCGATGGTCATCGCGTTGCAAGGAGACGGAGCACCGTCGGTGGACTGCGATGGTCATCGCGTGTGCCCGTGTGCTGCAGAGTTGGAGGCCGAGATCCGAATGCGGCCGCCGGGACAAGAACCTGAAGATACAAGTACTACTACAAGATGCAAGAGACAGGATGTATATGCATATACATACATGTACGTTCTATGCAAGTGGCCAGTGGCGCCGTGGTGTGGTCTGTGTATGCGCATGCATATACAGGCTATACGCTTACGTACAAGGGGATACAAGCAAGGCGACGTATAAGTCTTCATCAACTACTTCAATACCTTCACATGATCAAGTTCTACGGCGTACGACGACGACGCTGCCGAAGAAGTCCGAGGCGATTCAAGCTACACGAACCATGCAAGTGCGACTACGATGACATCATGCGGCGTTCGACACCGACGAGGCGAACGACGCAGGCGGCATGGCTGATGTTCCAGTCATGTTACACCGGCTCATGGACCGACGAGGCCATGGACACGCCGACGCCACCCACACATCTACACCAACACCCCGCATGGAGAAGTGAAGCGAAGATCGAAGACGACGTCCGCAGCAGCAGAATCGGAGGTACTCCGTGAGCTAGCTCACGGGGGTAATTAACTGGGAGCTTTCTGAGGCCCTAGGAACCATGAAGATCATGATCGCCCAAGTTAGATCGCTGCCAGCAGGCTATGGAGCGCGCATTTATATAAGGGAACCTCTGTTTGTATTTTCTATAAATATGAATAAATTCAGTGTTCCCTTCTCTTTGTTTGTTTTGTGTACTTTAGTACACTGGCACGCCCGCACATTTTATTTTTCCTTTGTGGCAGAGAAATATGATATTTTTCTGTCCAAACAAATTGGCACGCCCGGTGGGACATGGTTCTCCTCCCATCTTTGCTGCGCAATAATGGCCGTCGTCTTCAGGCTGGTGTCTTCTCCGGTATGCAAGTGGTGGTCACGATGGTGCTATTTTGGATGCCTCACTTGATGTGAGGCTCCTCGTATGATAGCCCAAAGCTTCACTGGGTAGTTATTATGACTGCTCTTTTCTTTTTGTGTTCTTCGTGCAGGGATCAAGATGGAAGCCTGTGCTTTGGACAGAGTAGGGAGCATGTCTGCAATCCCAACGAGGCCAAGGCTCATCTCCATGCTGGGGTCGACCTTGCTTGCCACGATGAGGCAACCATGACAACGAACGCCTCCGTACATGCTCCTTCGGCACAGCAAGCAGGAGGGTCTAGAATAGATGCTGCTAAAGTCGGCTCCGTGTTACAGCGAGCATAGCGGCAATGACACCGGTCGGCGCACATCTACACCGACGGCTTGATGGGTGCACAAACAATGAGCCCTATCTAGTCGCTGGGGGGCATGCAGCTTCATCACGGTGACACAAGGGCTCTCACTCCTGTGCAACCCGTCAAAAAAAAAACGCAGGCCGCTGGAAGGCCGGCCAAGCGTCGGCAGCAGCGTCTGCTGTGCCGTGAAAAGAGGAGCAACCCTCTCAAAGACTCCGGTCAGTGGCCCGGAGCTGCAAGAGAACATCACTCACACAGATAAAGAGCCAGTTTGGGCGTTGGCTTGGTCCAGCCGCACATCCGCACCGGCCACCGGGTCTAACCCACGAGAGCCTAAGACACACATAGGTACCCAGGGCGAGCGAGACGCTCCCCTCATCTGCTCAGAGGGAGACCGACGAACGATGTTCTGGCGACCATTAGATGCACCCTGAAGGAGGAGTACAGGGAGGCTGGCCACTGGACGTCGAAATTGATGCCCATGCACGTGCACGAGGGCGTCTCATCTACAACAAGCAAGCAAGGGTTAGTACATGCTAACATGCATGTACATGTTCCTCTCGCATTGCTGCAAGTAAGAAAAGCCCTGCTGCATGTGTCCATACACCTAGTGCGCAGGCAGCTATCTAGGTAGAGGTGACGGCGGCGAGAGATACCCCTGGCTGCATGGTGGCCTCTTCTGTCACGTGGGCTCACGAATCAGTAGCGTCTTGATTCTTGAAGTCACGTGTTGAGAAGGAAGGATGCATACCTCCCTCAAGCGCTTCATGTCCGTCCGTGTCAACGTAAGGCCATCGATCGCAGCTCAACTCCATGCTAGGGGCAGGTGTATCGTGCTATACCGTTGGCTGTGATGAGGAACATGTCAATGCTCTACTGGCGCCCCAAGCAAGCCACCGAGTCCAGACTTCGCCAAGCCGTCATCATCACGAAAGACGTCGCCGAGGTTGAGAGTGGCAACTTCATTGCTTGGCGTCCATCTACACCGGCGCCTTGAAAGGTGCCGTCGACGGTCCTCAGCCAGGACTCACTGCATCGAGCCCTATATAGTCGCTGGGGCAGCCTTCTAATCTTCACGGCGACATAAGGGCTCACGCTAGCTGCACAACTGCTGAGGAAACGCGTAAGTCGTCGCACCAGGGCCGTCCAAGCTTCGGTACTAGTGTTATGATGCGCTATTTAGAGGAATGGAGCGGTCCCTCGAGTCAAGATGAAGGTGCATATAGCATGTGGCTTGCCTCACAAGCGCGTGTACGACCTAGCATATAGCCGACCTATGCCACCGTGCGTGGCTAGCTTCAGCAACCCTGGCGTGGCCATTGGAGGCCGCATCATGCGGGCAGCCAATCGAGTCCATAGCCATCGATGACACCATCACCACGCAGACGGGAGTCATAGGCTATGAGACTTTGTGCTTCGTCAACACGACTGCGACGTCAGCAATTTACACGTTCATCTATAGCAAGGCCAGAGGGATGCGCTGGCCAGAGATGACAACGTGAAGAGAAGCCAGCCAGAGCAGCATGCCGGCTCCACGTGAGACCACAGAGTCTCTGGCCATGGTGAGCTAGCGGACATCTGCACGGAGACAACTACGTACGAGAGAGAAGCAGTTTGGCGGTGGCCGCGACAAGCTTCCGGCGTCATCAGCACGAAGGCGACGCCTCACGCGCCTAACTTTCCCTGCCGGAGCGACATGCCCGTCGCCTAGCAACAAGGTGCGTCTTCCTCATGCTTATTCCATCATATCACGCCGGCAAGCGAGCACGCTGGACACGAAGTTTGCCGCAAATGAGCAAGTTCGTGCGTGCTTAGCCATGCATGGATGTACGTGCAATATTGTGCATGCACTTGCATGCATGCATGCGTTGCTACTGCACAAGGCCACAAGCTAGGAAGGAAGCTGTATTGCTACTTCTCAAGCTCACTAGCAAGCCAGGAAGCCTAGGCGTTTGATATCGAGACATGCACGTTCGCCGCATGAAGGCGGCCGCATTTTTGCTGCGCCACGCCACCGAGAGAACACGCAGTCCGTCGCGCCAAATGACGTTCCTCACCTGGCTCCTATGACATCGCTACGTGAGGATGTGTCCTGCTCGGCGTCCACGGCAACTAGGCACCACATGCGCTGGGGTCCATCTACTGGATGCGTCATCTCTAGTGGAAGGTCGGGCAAGGAAGCCCGTTGGCCGCGACGCAAGGCTGCCTAGGGTGAGTGGGATGCCCTGGTCGATGAAAGGAACATGCCTGATAGAGCAATGCGACAGGCAGCTTCTTCCTACACTTGGCATGCAGGAGCTAACAAGCTAGCTGTGCACACGCATGCTTTGCGCTGTGCTGGCTGCACATCAAAAAAAGGTGAGGCCGTTCATGAAGTTGGGGACATTTTTGCCTCGGCCTTTGAGCCTTCCATGTTCGTTAGCTGCAGCTCACGTCCATTGACAGCGATGTCTGCTGTCCACTGGATGAAGAGCAAGCGCCATGCGGAGCTAGAGGAGCGACTATCCGATGGAACACATCGGCGATCGTCACTTACCCAGAGGCAATCGAGCGACCATCTGAGGCAAGGAGGTCGCGGACGAGATACACATATCTACACCGGCGGCTTTGGTGGGTGCACAAGAGTTCCTTAGTCGGAACTCCAACATTGAGCCCCTGCTTAGTCGCTGGGGGCAACTCCATCAGCCAACACAAGGACGCACCTTGGCGCACGCATCAAGACCATCGGGGCCACTCGACCTGTCTTCACGGCACGAGCGACACATCCACATTGCGTCAGCAAGACGCAGGCCCTCGGGACAGTGACTTTGCCAACTCTGATCCTGAGCCAACGGCGCCAAGCTGGACTCTATCGAGGCTGCCCGTTGTGTTCTCACGACGCAAGTGATATGCTGGCCCCGTGGGACGGCGACTTGGTCAACCATCGACACCAAGTTGGAGGGCGTTCTACTACAGGAAGCTGCATGGCAACGGCTCCAGACGATGCTGACAGCACGAGGCTGCCGCAGCCTGCTGCTTGCAGCATACGTGAATAACAACATCAAAGATGTCGCCGAGGTCCACAGCAAGCTGATGGCGTGTCTCGGCAGGCTCATCACCGAGGGCAGCACCACACTGCTCTAGTATCAAGACGCTGCCAGTCTTTTGGCGTCATCTTCCACGCATCGACAACACTGGGGGCATCGCGAAACCTTCCTGGTCCCTGATTGACGCGGTTGGTCTTCCAGCGTCGCTTTCGGCATCAGCTACACCAGAGGCGACACCATAGCGCCTCGGTGTTCAATGGTGCCAGCGTTCTTCCGGCATCGTTCTACATCAGCAACACGCTTGGGGCAGCACCACAGCTCCCCCGGTGTCTACGACGCCGATGTTCCTCCGGCATCTTCTAAATCAACAACACGCTTGGGGTAGCACCACAGCTCCCCCGGTGCCTACGACGCCCACGTACTCTGTCACTCTTGCAGCCGCACACGCAAGGACAGACAGTTGAGCGCCTAAGCACGTCTCGCCGCGAGCTCATGCGCGCCGCTGATTGCTGGGCTGTTGCTATCCAGACACCGACATCATCAGCTCGACGGTCACTGACGAGCCTCGCAGATGGCACAAGATGAAGGATGCGTCCAGGGCGTAGCGTTCGGTGCAGCCAGTGAAGCAAAGGTGCACAACGCGGCGTCCGTCATATGAGTTTGCCGCTCGGCTGGTAAGGCGGATCATGCTGCTCCGGCATAGCATCCAGGCCATCAACACCAACAACATGGAGACGGCAATGATCGGCCGCGCCATTTGTTGCGCCAGACGAGCAACCTTGTCGAAGCAAGGAACACCAGCCCTGCACTTATGTACCCCTCATCGTCTCAAGGAACAGCGTCGTCGCCCATGCTGGCGACGTGCGCGACACACCGGTCCGCCACTCCACGGGCCGGAGGCGCACGAAGGCAGCCGCCACGCACGGCGCTGTGTGAAATTAACAAGCGAGGGATGGAGAAGGATGGACACATGCTTGCCTCGACTCCTCCATGTTCATCTACATAATGTCTCAAGCTGCTGCAGCTCCCATATGTTGACAGCGACGTCACCAGCTAAAGAGCTGAGGCACGGGAAGCCGATGGAGCACGCCAAGGCAGCTGCATCAAGGCGCCATGCATGATGTCACTAGTTCTCCATGCTCCGTCAAGCGTCCAAGTCCGCTGATCAGCTGGCTGGAGAAGGAAGAAACGCACGCAGGCTACCAGAGTACACGAGCTGGTCCATGCACGTATAGAGGCATGCGCACGTGTACGTACTTCCACTACAAGCTAGCAAGCTAAAAATCGTGCTGCTCAGAGCCCAACACGTACTAGAGCCCGATAAAATTGAAGGATGGAGCTCACCAGCCAGCAGCCTGGCATTCAAGGCGCCTAGTGACGACGCTTAGCTTGCGTCAGTCCAAGATCACGCACGTCTGAGCACGACGGGAGGAGAGCACACCCGTGGCGCTGCCACAGCCCTGCTGTTAGGCCGGAGCAGCCTATGCAGGAGCGGTGGCGAACCTTCTTTCAGCGCGATCTTCAACACCAATGCACAGGATGCACCCACAGCTCCTCGTTGTCCAACAGTATCCACACTCTTCCTACGTCATTATTGACACCAATCACACCGGGTGCATCACGACACCTTTCCGGTCCCTGACTGTCACAGCTGGACTTCCAGCGTCACCAACACCGGGGGGCTACACCATAGCTCTGTGGTCGCCTACAACGCCGGCGTTCTTTCAGCGTCATCTTCGACATCTACACCGGGGCAGCACTGGCCACCCCTCTTTGGTCTGCTACAACTATGATGATCTTTCGATGTCATCTCCGACATCGACAACACTGGGGACGACATCACACCTTCCCCCATTCCATGCGATGCCAACGTTTGTCCGGCGTCGCCTCCAACATCAACAACATCTGAGGCGGCATCACCCCTCTCCGGTCATTTACATCACTGACAGCAAAGACGCCGTCAGCTACATCAACAAATCCCAGAGTAGCATCACACCTCCTTCAACAATGGCAGCACTAAGAGTAATAGTGCGCCTCTGCAAGCATCTATGCGCAGAAGGCATTGTCATCACCTCCAACATCATCAGCCGATGGTCCACATCGACGGGAGGTTCTTGATTTTTTTTTCTTTTGCGTAATTTTTTTTTCTCCTTAACTTGTGATGGTCAATGTGCATTCATCATTACATAACTCACCTTGCTAAAAAAACAAAAAAAACCAAAAGGCTCTACCTACCAAGCTCTAGCTACAACGGTAGAAGATTCGGCCACCTTAGGGCTTCACCAAAAAGGCCGGGGGCAACAACCTGGTGCATGGATCTCACGATGAGCCGCCATTTCACGGAACACACGACAGACGCCGAACGTGTTTCCGCTGGGGGCAGTGGGAAGATGACTTGGGTCACTCCTAAGCAGCGAGGCGACCACACTGCTCGCGCTTCCCAACATGAAGCGACACACACTCCAGGGAAGACTATAGAAGAGCAAGAAAAGGGCTACCTGGTGCAACACAAGTTGCATTAAGTGTGCAGCCACTTGCCACCTTGGAATGTGACAACAAGGGACCAAAAAAAAACACAATGCCAGCGAGGATTCACCTAGCTACACAAAGGTGAATGGCTACCCTCCAAGTTCCTAGGATGCTGAAGCAAGCTCCAAGAAAAAAAACAAAAAAAACAAGAAAAAAGATGCAGGAAAGAAAAAGGGTCTCCAAAGAAGTGACCGAATCCCTGCCAAATGAGCTCAATCAAGCTCACATCAAGCTCAACATCAAGTGGAAGGCGGAGGTAGTCATTCACCATCCTCGGCAAAAGTGATGGTGAATTCATCAGCCGTTACCCACAACACAACACTAACTCAGCCATACCTACGCCTCCATGTTAGAGAGCGCGAGTAGGCTGTGGTTCAACTCAATGCAAGGGAGTCTCATGCAAGAATTCCCTTCACCCCAGTGGAAACATCAAAGCAGAAGTCCACACATTCAAACACACAACGAAGCAAAGTCGTGGGAGCCATGTTGCCTTGGTCATGCAACGGCGTCTAATGGTTATGTCCCCTGGCTGTCTCATCTCAAGCTGCTCGTATAGCTGACACCAATGGGAGAGCCAACATTTTTTTTTTCTAAAAAAGCACACACACAAATACCATTCCCTTATTTCAATGATTTTAATTATATTATCATCACATTACCCTAGCTATGTCAATTATTTTGGACATGCTAGCCTTTTAAGTAGTGTTGCAGGTCCATCGCTTCGCTACTTTGGGAGCAATGCTGGTGCACCAGTGCGGATAGTGCCAGTGTTGTGAAACCCTTCAACTCGACCGTTTCACACCACCATACACAGTGGTCGTCGGGTTGATAAACCACGCTTTTGGGAGCAGTGTTGGCGCACCAGTGCGGATCGCGTCAATGTTGTGAAACCCTTCAATCCGACAGGCTCCCGCCACAATGCACAATGACAATTGTGGTCGGTCGGAATTGATAAAGCTTCTTCGCCAAGTCACACGGATTTTGCACCGCAAGGCGGAGATGATTTGAGGGCGTCCGACTGGCCACCACTGCCATACGGACCTGATGGACACATCATTGGCTAATGTCACAACACGGCCCCAATGAAGCCCCAATACTTCCTATTGGCCGATGCCGCAACACGGCTCCAACGGAGTTCTTCATCCTGTTGGCCGATGCCGCAACGCGGCTCCAACAGAGTTCTACGTCCCGTTGGCCGATGCCGCAACACGGCTCCAACGGAGTTCTACGTCCTGTTGGCCGATGCCGCAACGCGGCTCCAACAGAGTTCTTCATCCTGTTGGCCAATGCCGCAACGCGGCTCCAACAGAGTTCTATGTCCCGTTGGCCGATGCCGCAACGCGGCTCCAACGGAGTTCGACATCTTCTGCTGGCCGACACCATAACATGGCTCCAACGGAAGTCTCCACGCCATCCCTTGGAGTTGACACGGCGTCACCAAGGTTCGGCTTCTTTTCTTTTTCTTTGTTTTTGTTTTTCCTTCTACTTTTCTTCTTTTCCGTTTTGTTTTTCTTCGCTTCTTGTTTCCCCCTCTGAGTTCGACCAAGGAGCATCCTTGACAAAGGTGCCCTTTGTTAAGAGAGATGCCGCCACGGCAACCTAGGGACGGGACGCAAGCAGGATTCACAACGACGGTGGCAACGTCAAGTGTCCAAGACACGGAAGACGCCGCATCAGTGGTCCAGCTACCGCCGCATATATACATGCCAACAGTGACCAATTGGCCGACGTTGACAAGCATGCCCCCGGCAGAACAAGACCTGCCCAGCTATGACGGTAAAAATCACGCTAGACATGAGCAGAGAGCACACGTGCCAACGCATGCCCTGAGATGAAGCTGCTCCGCTAGCTTGCTGGTCGTAGACGTATGAAACTAGCAGGCAGGAAGAATGTATGCATGAATGTACTTGATGAGACTTTGCCTAGAAAAGTCTCAAGTGAGTGCGTGTATATCGTATAATATGGTGCTATCAAGAAGACGGTGAAAGAAAATTGCTAGACATGTCATTTTCGTGTGCTAAAGTGTGTATGCGTATGTTCATGTATCTCTTTCAACACCATTACTAGCTGCACTTGCACTGGCAGACCGGTTCATGTGACAGCTACTCCGTGTGGTGTCTCTGCACTGAATCAATGAAGAACACAGTGTACCAAACGCCTTAGCTCCCGATGGTCTGATAACGAGCACTATAAAAGCGGGACAAGAAAGGGAAGCAAGCTAGAAACTGCATGCATGCTCCTTCACATAACTGTGTACTGGGTGATTAGCTGGTGCAAAGATGATGCATGAGCATATACTCCCCAGATATTAGCGCGTAATACAGTCATATGCCTACTCCTGTACTCCATAATAAAGGAATATACAGCCGGTCAATTGAGCAGGCTAGACTGTGTACCATGAGCTGCAAACACCCGGTGTTCCATGCACTGCCTCGATGAAGAGGTGATCATTACCGCTGCGACAAAGATCCCTTCAGAGGCTGCTCAAGTTTGATCGCCTCAACGGGCTCCGCAACAGAGGCTGGCGTCAATCCTCCATCAACTATGGCGTGAGCCTGGACTTCTCCATCTAACGCTAGATGACATTAGGCATCGACGCCCTCAGCCCCTTATAACAGCAATCTAGCAGCTCCCTCGTCGACGGGCGCTGCATCAACTCTGTGATTACTTCGGCAGCTCGGCATTTCGCTCGGGCGTGTCACTTCGATGGCGAGGGGGATCGACCATTCATGTTGCTCACCAGCAGCCTCAACTGCGACGAGCGCAGAGATCAAGCGGCAGCAGACCTCCTCCAACTCGGATGCGCCCTGTTCCTGTGCTGATCATATGGCGGCTCGGCAAGCTCAGCGCCACGACTTTCGTTTCTCCTGCAGCTGCAGGCGCTGGCAAAATTCGGTGCGGTAAACTCTAGGTAACCATCTGCACCTACTTTGCGGCAACAGTTCACATGGTCGCATCACCTATATGCATCAGTACGGTGAACTAAAGAAGCTAGCTAATTAATAATGTGTATGACACGTACGTGTGCGATCAAACATTTATAAACAAATAGAATGGAGCACAGATGGTGCCCTATATTCATGTAAAATTCATGATTGAATTCAGCTTTGAAAAAAAAAGAAGTCATCAAAATCCAAGGCTTTAGTTAGTTTCGCTGCGCCATCTCAGTCAAATTGTTTTCACCAAGTCGAGTTTGAATTTGCTCCGCAATTCAAACTCAACTTGGTGGGGGGCATTTGTTTGACGAGATTTTGTACAAAATTTCACTAGTATGCATGTACATATAAATGTGCTACTGAAAATAAGGGAAAAAAAACATGAATCAAGTTGCATTGGACTGTGATGAGCTAATGCATAGTGCGCATGTTTATTTACGTGTGCTGGAAAAGAAAGAAGCTAACACGTTACTATGCCGTGCATGCATGCATACGTCGACATGCAAGCTAAGTATGTATACGTTCCATGCGTGGTATACACTTCTCAAATATGGCGGAGCTCAAACGCCTTTAATTAGCAAGCGATCAGAGCCCACCAGACAGCCACAGGCACATGGCGTCTGTGTACTGGGGGGTCGAATTCAGATCCTGTGCGTATTATACGGCGTATAGGTGAAACCGTATACGGAGTACGATCTTGTACCTCAACCACAGTCCGGGCCGGTGAATTTTTTGGGCCTGCGGATGACAGGTCCAACCCACAGAATCCTTCTAGAAGCGTTTTCACGAGATAATCGTGGCACGTGGATAAGTACGTGCTTCATCCGGCGTACGAAGGAAGGAAGGAGACGGCTTCGGGTATCTCGCGCTCGCCAACGGAATTTAGGCGGCGCATGCATGCGGCCAGGAGTCCGGCTGCTACCCTAGCTGCTGCCTATATAAAGAGACTTGAGGTCTTCACGCGAGGAGATCGCATTCGGCATCCACACACCGTCAGGCTGCCCAGCAGAGAGCGCGTGCTCACCATCTACAAACACCGACGTCCGGCCGCCGCACGAGGTGACCCAGGCGTCTTCATCCAGGAAGCCAGCAAGCAAGTTGAGCGAGGCTTCTTCATCCATCCACTCGAAGCCATGGCATGCACGTCCTTCTGCATGGGTAAGAGACTAATCTAGTCATTTATCTCTTCTAATCCTACACAGTTGCATACATGTTGGCTGGTGTCATGGTCCTGGCCGCATGGATTGGGATGCGGTAGCCGGACGATCAAGACGGCGCTGGACTGCGATGGTCATCGCGTTGCAAGGAGACGGAGCACCGTCGGTGGACTGCGATGGTCATCGCGTGTGCCCGTGTGCTGCAGAGTTGGAGGCCGAGATCCGAATGCGGCCGCCGGGACAAGAACCTGAAGATACAAGTACTACTACAAGATGCAAGAGACAGGATGTATATGCATATACATACATGTACGTTCTATGCAAGTGGCCAGTGGCGCCGTGGTGTGGTCTGTGTATGCGCATGCATATACAGGCTATACGCTTACGTACAAGGGGATACAAGCAAGGCGACGTATAAGTCTTCATCAACTACTTCAATACCTTCACATGATCAAGTTCTACGGCGTACGACGACGACGCTGCCGAAGAAGTCCGAGGCGATTCAAGCTACACGAACCATGCAAGTGCGACTACGATGACATCATGCGGCGTTCGACACCGACGAGGCGAACGACGCAGGCGGCATGGCTGATGTTCCAGTCATGTTACACCGGCTCATGGACCGACGAGGCCATGGACACGCCGACGCCACCCACACATCTACACCAACACCCCGCATGGAGAAGTGAAGCGAAGATCGAAGACGACGTCCGCAGCAGCAGAATCGGAGGTACTCCGTGAGCTAGCTCACGGGGGTAATTAACTGGGAGCTTTCTGAGGCCCTAGGAACCATGAAGATCATGATCGCCCAAGTTAGATCGCTGCCAGCAGGCTATGGAGCGCGCATTTATATAAGGGAACCTCTGTTTGTATTTTCTATAAATATGAATAAATTCAGTGTTCCCTTCTCTTTGTTTGTTTTGTGTACTTTAGTACACTGGCACGCCCGCACATTTTATTTTTCCTTTGTGGCAGAGAAATATGATATTTTTCTGTCCAAACAAGCTGAATCGATAATAGTATCTTTAGTTAATAAATACAATCTGAAAGGTTTTCCATGTTGGGGTGGAACTAACACTGGAGGATTTGTTAAATAACTCTTAATTTCATCTAAGGCTAACTGATGTTCATCCCCCTATTTAAATTCCTGATCGGCTTTCAATTTCAATAATGGACTAAAAGCCTTGATCTTACCCGACAAATTAGATATGAATCTTCTGATGAAATTAATCTTACCGATCAAGGATTGTAATTCAGTTTTATCGGCAGGAGCAACAATCTTGTTGATTGCCTCAATAGATTTTCTACTAATTTCAATACCCCGTTGATGCACCATAAAACCCAAGAATTATCCTGCCGATATACCAAATGCACATTTATTAGGATTTATCTTTAATCCATGTTTTCTTATGCACTCCAATATCTTCTGTAGATCGGTTAGATGCTTTGTGATGTCTCCAGACTTAATCACTATGTCATCAATGTAGATTTCCACCAACGTGCCGATATATTCATGGAAAATAAAGTTCATAGCTCTTTGATAAGTAGCACCGGCATTTTTCAAACCAAATGTCGTAACTATCCACTCAAATAATCCCACATGTCCTGGACATCTAAAAGCAGTCTTAGAAATATCTTCTTCAGCCATGAATATTTGATTATAACCTGCATTACCATCCATGAAACTGATAATCTGATGCCCTGCTGCAGCATCAATCAACAAATCAGCAATCGGTATTGGGTAACCATCCATCGGTGTGGCCTTGTTGAGATTCCTAAAATCAATACAAACACGAAGTTTCCCATTTTTCTTGTATACAGGAACCACATTAGAAATCCACTCTGCATATCGACACTGCCGAATAAACTTTGCCTCAATTAATTTAGTTATTTCGGCCTTAATATCAGGAAGTATATTAGGATTGCAGCGGCGTGCCGGCTGCTGATGTGGCCGAAATCCAGATTTAATAGGCAACCGATGTTCAACTATAGATCGGTCTAACCCAGGCATTTCAGTATAATCCCAAGCAAAACAATCTTTATATTCCTTTAACAAATCAACTAGTTGCTGTTTACACTTGGAATTTGACTTAGCGCTAATAAAAGTGGCCCTTGGCCCATCGCCTTCACCAATATCTACTTCTATTAAATTATCTGCCGATGTAAATCCTTGACCTAACTTTCCATCATCGGCAAATCTATCCATTAAAACTCTTCTTCAGAACCGACTGCTTGGATCGGTAGAATTTCGTAATCGGCAACCTTGAGGAACTCTTTTTCCCAAGCTTCTCCTGATATGCACCTAGTTCACTCATAAGTGTCTGATTCTGCCGATGCGATGATATAAGAAGAATCACCAGGAACAACTTTAATTTTGTCTCCAACCCATTGTATAAGACACTGATGCATTGTAGAAGGAACACAACAATTAGCATGAATCCAATCCCTTCCTAAAAGTAGATTATATGCACCCTTGCCATTAATAACAAAGAAAGTTGTCGGTAAAGTTTTACTGCCGATGGTCAATTCAACACACACTGCCCCTTTAGCTGGTGATACATTGCCTTCAAAGTCCTTTAGCATCATATCAGTCTTAGTTAAGTCTTGATCTCCCTTACCAAGCTTCCGATACATCACATAAGGCATAATATTAATTGAAGCTCCTCCATCAATAAGTATCTTAGATACAGGCTGCCCATCAACTCTGCCTTTTACAAACAAAGCCTTGAGGTGTTGTCTCTCATCATCGGCAGGCTTCTCAAAAATAGCCATCATTGGATCTAGTGTTAATTAAGCTATTTGGTCAGAGAAAAAAACTTCTTCTTCGCTATCAGATAGAGCCAAAAATTCCATTGGCAACATAAACACCATATTGACATCTGCCGATGGGCCTTTATTTTTATGCCTTATCTGCCACTGCTGATTACTAGATTTCTTATTGGAGGGACTTACTTCTTGGTAAAAGTCTTTTTGACGCTCTCGCTGCATTTTCCTCTTCTGTATCTTTGTCAAACCCTCTGGACACCATTGAGGAAGTTTAGTTTTCCACACTGGCTGATAGGTCCTGGTTGTCTCCACACGACGTATATTAGGATCCCTGTAAAATATTTCTTCATCAGGAACTCTTGCATTTGCCATCTCTTCAAGTTCCTCTTGGTTTCTCGGAAAATATGCAACGTGTTTACCAAGCCTTTCATATACACTGAGCCTGCCCCCCAGCCGATCATATACTGATGCTCTCCTTCTGATCGGCTCATTAATGGACAAACCTTGATTACCAAATTGAAATCTTCTTATAGGACGATTAACTCCATAATAACCATTGCACTCTAGGCAATCTTCAACAGTAGGTAACTTAATACCTTCCTCCCAACAATGAATAAAAAACGGACAATTCCAATGATCCTTATGCCGATTCCACTCTTCTTGACGTCTTTCCTCTTGCTGTTGTCGATATCGGTCCCTTCGCTGACGCCAGCCTTCCTGTTGTCTTTGTTGAGTAATCATGATACCAGATCGAGGAGGCTTCCAGAACTGCCACCTTCTGTCAATAGCCCCTTGCCTTTTGCATCATCGGTAGTTATCCGATGTTGGGGATCTACTGATGCAATCTTTTTAGCAGCTTCCGATGTCAACACCTTAATTTTACCTTCAGTATCTAACATATTTGCTGGAAAAGGATGTTGATCAATTTTCATCGGCTTTTGAATCTTGGAATTGCCAAATTTTATTCTCCCAGACTCAATAGTTAACTGTAATTGTTGTCTAAATACTTTGCACTCATTTGTACTGTGTGAAGTTGCATTATGCCATTTGCAATACAACATATGCTTCAACTCTTCTGCCGATGGGATCACATGATTAGGTGACAACTTAATCTGGCCCTCCTGAAGCAAAAGATCAAATATCTTATCGGCTTTGGTGACGTCGAAAGTAAACTTCTCTGGCTCTTTGTGACCAAAGGGACAAGATATCGGCTTTTTATTCTTAACCCACTCAGCCAAACCGATAACTGGTTCTTCATCCGAATCAGAATCTTCTACTTCTTCGACAAATGAAACTTTCTTATTCCAATTCCTTTTAGGTTCAAAAACCCTAGTGTCTTGATCAGAAATTCTTTGCACTAGATGACTTAGGCTTTCGAACTCCTGAGAAGCATATCTGTCCTTAAGGTGTGGCAACAATCCCTGAAAGGCCAAATCGGCAAGCTGTCGATCATCCAACACCAGGCTATAACATTTGTTCTTTACATCTCGTAGCCTTTGCACAAAGCCTTCTACCGATTCATCATTGCGCTGTTTCATCTTTACCAAATCGGTATGCTTCTTTTCATGAACTCCAGCAAAGAAATACTTATGAAATTGCTTTTCCAGATCAGCCCAAGTAATAATAGAATTTGGCGGTAGTGAGATAAACCATGTAAATGCTGATCCAGATAGAGATGATGAAAACAAACGAACTCTCAATTCATCTCTACAAGCTGCCTCTCCACATTGAATAATAAAACGATTAACATGCTCCATGGTTGATGTATCGTCCTGCCCAGAAAACTTAGTGAAATCTGGCACCTTATAACGATTTGGGAGAGGAATTAAATCATATGCCGGAGGATACGGAGTCCGATAAGAATAGGTATTAACTTTGGGCTTGATCCCAAACTGATCCTTCATAATTTCTGCTATTTTATCGGCCCAAAAAGCATCAACATCTTGTTGACGACATGGTTGAATCTCCACTGGAGGTACTTGCTGATACCCTTCTGCATACCTTTGTGGCCCACGATCTCCAGCAATTTGCATATTTGTCACTATCTGTGGTCCATTAACCTGCTGAAAAGGGTTCATCGGTTGAGCTGCCTATGCTTGATTCTGAAAACCAGCATGCTTGTGACCTTGATGAACACCTGTGGCTTGCTGATTTGGCTGAACTGAATGTTGAGTGGGAAACTGCCCTGGGCAATTATTAGCGTTCATCGATATAAAATTTGCCGATGGTTGGTAACTTGTTGGCATTGCCGGATAATTGCAACTAACTTGAGGTAAAACCTGGACTCCAGGTTGACTTACGATTGGAGCCTTCTGTTGCATCGGTAACAAATTTGCCGATGGACTTGAACTAGATGTTTGACTCAAAGACACCTGGAAACCTCCTAGAGTTGGTTGTACAGTAGTTGCTGTAGTATATTGGGGTACTTGAACTATCGGTGAACCGGCCGATAGCATAGGAGCTTTTCCCGTTGCATCAAACACTTGAGGTGATCCATGGTTAAAAACAGATAGCTCTGGAGGCATACCATATTCCCACCAATTAGCAGGAGTCTGATTATTCTGTGGTACAGGACCTGATAAAGCCGATGCTGATAGATCTGTATTAAGCTGAACTCGTCCTGATAATGCTGAATCCGGACGCATCGGTGTAGACTGTACGTTAGATAAACCTGCTGATACTGGAAGAGAAGAAATCTCTATACCCGCAACGGTCGGGAGAGCCGATGGAGCAATAGCAGATGCTGATTCTGGTTGATAATAAGCAGACCCAACGTAACGAGGTGACGCTTGCCCTTCTTTGAAAGTTCGAATCACAGCATTATAAACAGTATTGGACAACACATTGGAATAATTAATTAAAGCATGATTCACTGCAGAATTAATCATCTCTTGAAGTTTACCCGGATTAGAATCAAAGGTAACTTGCCAAGGCAACGGCAAGTCTTGCTTCTGGATGACTTGTCCACTTTTGTTCAAACTGAATGACTTCAAGCAGAGCTGTCTGTATTCTTCTATAGCCCTCTCCATAGTCTGCTTCTGATCGTCCTTAAGATCTTCTTCTGTTACCGCGATGATGTTCCCCGCATCGATCTCAGGATTAAGCATCTTGACTAGATCTGTCCCACCGGGCGTGCCAAAAGATGTGTTGATGCAAAAGTAGATCTACAAACACAAAGGGCTAATACCCGAAATCGATATACAAAGCGTGCCAGTCGATTTGACCTGTTAATCGACAAGGATGAAGATACGAGCACTTTGGTCCTGACAACAGCGATACGCCCGGAAGTCACGGCCAAGAGGTACTCACGCGGAACTCGAGGATCGCCGAAGATTGCACTAGAGCAATGCAACTCGCCGAATCGATGAGAACTCGTAAAAAAAAGAAAAATATGCAAATTGACGAAGTCGTTGAAAGTAGATGTAAATAAGAATAAAAGCTATTTTTGATGTATTGATTGATCAACTTTTTTTACATTGCCCTTCACCCTATATTTATATCCTGATCTATAGAAACGTAACCAAATACGACTAGGACACTAAATCCAAATCTATGAAAACACATGACTTTGATACAACTCAGACTCTAATAAACGTATATAAGGAAATTAACTCCTATCTTATTCCATAGTCCGCCTCAGTCACGATGGTATTCTCATCGACCTCCTTTTTATCGACACAATCCCTGTTCCATCGGCAGCAGCCTTCAAGTTCCTTCCATCGGTACATTCCCTGTTTAATCGGCAGCAGTCTTCAAACCATCTTTCATCGGCATCGGCAATAATACCCTTAACCTTATTAGCAACATTTCAATTTGAACCCATACGCCGCTACCACTCATAAGCAAACTCATTTTCATCAGCTATCAATCTACACAATAATATTTCCTCTACTGATTAGCCCTTCCTGATCATCTTGACACGTGCTAAAAACGAGATCAACAATACTACACATGTGTGTATGCACGTACAGGTAGGTACATACACATGGATCGCACGACGACAAAGCCAGGCCGGCGGTTGGTCGGTATCGCGAGTCGCGAGGCGGTCCGTCGCTCGCGCGCCATCCAACTTGCTGCATCGATGGATCAGCCATCGACCATCGCCCATCGGTTGGCACGCGGACGCGGAGGATCCATCATCGGTTCGGCCAGCGCCCAGCGGCGGCACCCGGCATGGCATATCACCCCAGTCAGCTCCGGGTGGTCCGAATCTCGGAGCAAAATATCTTGTGCGCATCCTAGTTGGCAGCGTAGTCGACCGGAAATCTTTTAAAGCTGAAGAATATAAATATGTAACGTCTCGCGCCGGGACATTCGCACGGGCTAGCATCCCGACCCCGCGCCTGCTACGCCTGTTTCAGGTGGGAGCTCACGCCGCACCGTGTCCCGCACTCGCACCGTAGTCTGCACCACTCCGTGTCCCATGCCCACACTGTGGTCCGCGCCCGCACCGTGTCCCACACCCGCATAGTAGTCTGCACCACTCCGTGTTCCATGCCCACACTGTGGTCCGCGCCCGCACCGTGGCATCCGTGCACACCCACGCGCATACAGGCGGGGCCAGCAACTGCAGCAGGTGGCTGCTGTAGATGGGTCTCACTGTAACATTTACAACACCAGATCTACGCAACATCTTAACGAAACACTTGCAATATACGTACGAAACAATTGAAACATTTACAACGTACGTATGAAACAACAAGAAAAAGATGTGTGTTGCCATAAAAAACATACGCAACATCCAAATGAAAACACTTGCAACATATGTGTGAAATATATACAACATCCGAATGAAAGACACTTGCAGCATATGTCTAAAAAAACAAATTAAACATTAGGGACAGTCTTTTGCAACATAAGTGTCAATCATTGCAACGTATGCAACATATTTTTAAAACAACTGAAACACTTGAAATATACGCTTGCAACATTCGCTTTCAGCGTAATGTCACCTTGCTGCTTGAACAAATGGAGCTCGTCCCTGTGGAGCTCGACGCCGGCACAGAGCTCGATGCCACATAGTGCGCGGAGGTCGTCGGTGTAGAGCTTGTTGGTGACACGGACCATAGCAGTGGCTGCAGCAGGCGGATTGAGTGCGCGGCCGCGACGGGAGGCACGAGTCTGGCGGCGTGGGCGAGCGGCGCAAGCGGAATCCGTCCCACAAGCGGGGGTGGCGTCGGCGAGCGGCGCAAGCGGAGGCGGCGTGGGCGAGCGGAGTCCGTCCCACGAGCGGGGCACGTAGCCCAGAGCGACTGTGCGACATGGCCGAGGTCTGCCTATGAGTAGATGAGGATGGGTCTGTAGATGAGTGGATGAGGATGGGTCTGTCTATGAGTAGATGAGGATGGGTCTGTAGGAGTCACGGGACAGACGCCCGTGAGATGTCATTATCGATATAAGTATGCAATAGCTTCTCTACTCTGTTTTTTCAAGAATTGATTAAATTTTTAATTAACAGGGATCGATTCGTCACAATACTTTGAGAGAAAGGAACAACGATCGAGGGCCATTCGTTTCAGCAGAATGTTACCTCCCATCTTGTTCGCGCCTTTCTTTTGGCGAGACGAGACGAGACATCGCCCGATCCCTGCAAGTTGCAGAGCGAGCGTTCGCCTGGCCAGGCATTATCTGGAGGCGATTCAATGCGATGGATCGCCCGTGGGTGTGACGTGCCCGTGCCCGTGCCCGTGCCCGCGGCCGTGACGTGACGTGCCCGTGCCCGTGCCCGCGGCCGTGGGCAGGGCCGGCTCGGCGCGGTGCGTTAATGCGATGGATCGCCCGTGGGTTGCGCGGTGAAGCGCCGTGTCGGCCGGGTCAGTCGCTGCCTCCTCACATTGTCGGCAAGCCGCGCAGGCGACGACGACGTCGACGTGGAGAGGGGAGCCAAGTGGCCGAGACGCATATCCGATCCGATCCGTCCCGGCCGCGGCGCAGGCGCGTGAAAATGCATGTGAGATCCGAGCGCGGCGGCCTGCCACGGCAGGCGTACTACACTATCTGAATGCACTAGTTGTCGACAAACACGTACGCGAGCTCCTGCGTCTGCGTCGACTAGCCTAGGTTCTATCAGTTCGCAGCTCTCCATCGCCAACACGACTGCTATCACTTGCTCCTCTTCCTAAATATCTGTCATTTACGTTTCTCAATAAACAACTTTAACTAAATATATATTAAAAAATATTAATATTTATGATACATAATTAGTATTGTTGAAAAGTTCTTTGAATCTAGTTTTTTAATAAATTTATTTAGAGATACAAATATTGTACGTATTTTCTATAAATCGAATCAAACTTGTAGCACGCACATCAACAATGACAGATAATAAGGAACGGAGGGAGTATGTCACTTGGCCGCACCCTGCCATTCTTTTCAACGATGCATTATTATTGAGACGACTAGCGCCTAGACGTTCAGCTCGAGGCCCATGTTCGGATGCCCACGCTACAGTTCTGTGCTCACACCAGCAATCCACGCCCGCGCTCGTGCAAAAAAAACACACCCCCGCCTATGCCTGGGTTTCAAGCGCCCATGCAGGGCCCACGCCACTAGACCGCGCGCAGCGGTGCAGGACCACTTGCGTCTCCTCTGCTTCTGACGCGCATTACAACATGTGCAACACACGATCTACTTTTAAAATATTTAGATGCAACCTTGCAACATATGTCTAAAGTCATATGAAACACTTGAATTATACTTTTGAAACACTTGCAAAACACACATAAAAAATACTTGAAAACCATTGTAAACATATGCAATATCTAGATAAAACAGTTGTAGCGTATATATGAAACGTATGTAACATCCAATAAACACACTTGCAATAATGCGTCCAAAAACACAGATGAAACATTAGGAACATACATTTGCAACATACATGTACAACCATTATAACATTCTGATCTACTTTTGCAACATTCATCTGAAACAATCGCAACATACCCTTGCAACATGCATTTTCAGCATCGCAACATCTCCTTGCTACTTGCGAAATGGAGGCTTGACGGCGTGTGGAGTTCACCGGATGCAGCTGCGCCGTCGCCATCATCGACCAGATGGACTCCGCTTACTACGAGGCCAGCGGGGACCCCTTCATGGCCGCTGGTATCATGGGCTCGATACGCATCCCCCCGCAACCCTGTAGCCGGCGCCACAGTCCCCACCACCATCGGACCTCTCGCCGTGCAGTGGATCCTGTGGAAGGAGCAGCGAGGCGGAGTGCAACGGAGGCACGCGACGCGCGATGCAGCCGAGCGGCCACCCCACCAGGGGGCTGCACCGTACGGCTGGAGCACCGCTGGGCCGACCATGCGTAGCACACGGAGGTGGCCGCGCTTTCGGGCACGTTAGGAGAGAGAGAGGGGAAGGGGAAGGGGAAGGTAGAGGTGAAGATGCGGACGGTGCGGAGCCAGCGGCGTTGACCGGCGGGGTGGGAGCGGCGGTGTCACCTACGGCAGCCGCGGTTACGGAGCAGAGTGCATTTTTTTTGCGATGCAGGCGAGCGGCGCGAGTGGGTTGGCCGGCTAGAAAGACGGATGCCCAAGTCTAATCATTATCGATGCATTATTGTTCCTCAAGAACCGAGACACACCAACATGCAAGTAATTAGGGCATGTTTGGTTTCTAGCTAACTATCTAACCATGCTCCAGTAAGCAAACTTGTGCTCGTTTGGTTGGCTAAAGAGGGCTTTTAGCCATGCCACCGGACGGGAGCAACTCCAACAGAGTAGCCATTTGAGTCAGGCATTCTAAATTTGACTATTTTAGAAGAAAAACAGATGCTCTATCCTATAGTCTAAAATAGCACGCTGTCCATTCCGTATATCTCGCTCGCTACAGAAAGCAAGCCGGGGCGCTCACCATCACCGCCTCGCGTGCGATCCTCGCATGCAGCTTGCCCTTTGGCCGTGCGCGCGCCGAGCGATGGATGTTCTCTGCACCTCTCCTGTGGCGCGCTTGGACTCAGCACGCCCAAGGTGCGCTTGGCTGGAGGTACTGGGGTCGGCTCCGGTCAGGTCGCCGATGGCGGCGGCGGACGGGTACGTGGCTCCCGTGCAGTGTGGCGGTGTGTCATGCATAGGGCGCAAAAGGGCGGCGGAGGCTGTGCGATGGGTAGCTTCAAGGGCCACGGTGCAGCTGCTTGCACGGAAGGTGAGTGGCACAGAGTTGTGGAGCAGCGTGCGAGAGGTAGAAGAAGATTCAAGACGTTGGCCAACAGGATGTTGCTTGGTCAGCTGCCGCGTGCGCGATGCTGAGCGATGCCCCTTTCCGTGCGGTGTGGCCGGCTGGACGTGGCTACGCTGCCCCCCACGTGCGTTGGCTAGCTAGCAGACTCCGAACGGACGAAGGTGACTTCCAGAGTTTCCAGGCGGCGTACGAGATGAACGATGAGCCGACGAGGTCTCTGCGATCGGATGGGAGATCGGGTGACGTGTCAGGTTTTTTTTTAATAGGGAGAGTCTTAATTTAGATAGTTTGATGGAATAGTCTAGTTTTTTTTAACCAAGATTTATTTTAGAAAATAGCTAAGGCCGCGTTCACTTGGCATCCATACCCAAAATATTTCCTCTTCCACTTATCACATCAAATCTTTAAACGCATGCATAAAGCATTAAATGTAGATAAAAAAAATAACTAATTACATAGTTTGTCTGTAAAGTTCAAGACAAATCTTTTGAGTCTAATTAATCCATGGTTGGACAAATTTTACCAAATAACAATGAAAAGTGCTACAGTAACTTTTCACCCAAATTTTCTCAACTAAACACAGCCTAAATCACTAAATTTGGATAGTTATTTTGGTCGATCTTCTGGGAGATGCTCTTAGCCTGGCCAGGTAAAAACGAGGGGAGCGAGCGTTTGCGCTTGCGCTAAGCCTGGCTCCGTCTAGCGTTCGCACCCGCCCCCTCACCTCCCGTTGCGATAGCAACATCCCCGCCTTCGGCGGTGGCCAAGTGGGTCTTTGTCGCCCCTGTTGCCAGCGTGGCCTCGCCCTAGGCTCAACTCTGACGACGACCGAAGGCTTATGCGATGCAGTTAACCAAGCAACTGAAGATTGGCTCGGTGGAAACAGGCCTAGACTGCTCAGGCTACAGGCAGACCACGAAACAAACACACCCATACAAGCTAGCAACCATCGAATGGCGTAGGGGGCACCTCCTCCGATCCTGTTTTCCTTAAAAAACCGTTCGAATGGCATGGCAGGCTTACACAACTATGGATCTTTACACAAAATAGAAATTATAATAATCACATTTACACACTCAAGCTCAGTACACATACAACCGGTCTTTACGCATACAACCGATGGAATCGACAGCCACTGAAGCTCAAGCTCGCAGTAGCTAGTAATGGCAGCAGTTGAACGTGAACATCGGGGGAAATGGCAGTTGCGACACAGCTACCACCTTTGCTTCTCCACAAGTCAGATGTCAGTGCCCATCAGTCCACAATTCCACATCAATATATATGTGACTTACAGTTTGGTAAGTTAGGCCTGGTTTAGATACCCAAATTCACCCTAAAATTTCACTATGCAAAAAGAAGATTCTCCATCACATCGAAATGCTGGCATATATATGGAGTACTAAATGTAGATGAAATAAAAAACTAATTGCACAGTTTTGTTGTACTTTACGAGACGAACATTTCAAGTCTAATTAGTCAAAATTTGGATAATTTTTACCACATAAAAACAAAATTGCTACAGTGCACATTTATTGCGCACTGTTGCAATTCGGTGCCCCGAATCGGGCATCTAAACGAGGCGTTAAGCATACAAGGTACACATATAGTTATACAAACATAACCAACCATCGTATTGTATATTCATGCAAAGCAAGTATAGAAAAAGAAGGCTTACATATCGTGCATGTCAAAGCACATTACAACACGTAGAGTGGTACATACATACACTGATACACACCGGGAAACATTACACACTGACGATATATAACCTCGACACTTGACTTACGATGGAATGAACTATCATACATATAACACACAATCCCATCCTGCAAACAAGAGAAAGAAACTATAAATTTGATTCCTTTAGCAGGATGCAGCAATATCCAGAGATACATGTTCAGGATCAAGAAGCACAATGATTATTCCTTTCTTGATAAGTTCTAGTAGTCGTCGGTGTTGTTCTTGCCTGAACCGGTAGTATACTCGTCGGAGCCAGGCTTGTTGTAGCCTCCACTGTAATCATCAGTTTCCGACCTGCCACTACGGCCATAGTCATCATCACTGCTGGGCATGTTGTGGCCACTGTTATAGTTGCCAGTGCTGGGTTTTTCATAGCCACCACTTCCACTGTATTCATCGGTGTTCTTAGTTTCTTACCACTTTCATAGTCGTTCGTGCTTGACTTCTTGTAGCCACTTCCACCATAGCCGTCGGTGTTGGAGTTCTTGCAGCCACCATCGTTGTCATCGAAGCTTGGCTACAACAAGTGCAGCAGCGATGAATAAGATTAAAACTGACTAAAGTAACAGGTTTCTACAATTGGAGAAGAAAAAAAACTTTTAAACAGGTTTAAATTCACATCAGGAAACAAAGGAACAAAAAAGAATACGACATTGAACAACTCCACAAAAACTCCTCAACTTTCAGTTCTACTAGTAACTTGACAAAATGGGCTCATTCTGTCTAATTCTGTTGAACCAGACATCACTGTTTTATTCATAACAATGAGCGGTGACCATGTCACTGAAGTCTGAATACATGTTTTTTTTTCTCTTTTACTTGCAGAATTGCTAGAAAACAACTTCAATCAGGACCAATGCCAACCTCCAAAACCCCACCAGGGAGAGAATGGTATTCTTAATCAAGTGGACAGTGTTTTCAGTTCATTGAACCAAGACAATGCCCAAAAGTAATGCACATTTGTGCTCCTTTCCTTGTCTTATTAAAATGTCGCAAGAAAATCTCCTAAACAATTGCTTGGTGAATGTGAGACCACTCCTCAATGAGCTGCCAAAATGTGCAACTTTTGTGATAAATGATACGAGCATCTTTCAATCATAACTAGCTGATCTTTAAAGTATAAATAAAATAATATTATTTGCACACTTGTTCGAATCAGAAATGATTGCCTTTCATGGCCCAGTCACATATTCCATGAGCAGCAAAAAATAAGAATTTGCATCCTAACTAGAAAGCGTGTGCATACTTTTCCGTTGCATAATGAGAAAAGTTAAGGAAAAAAAAATGAATTAGAGATCAACTTTTGGATACAAAATCTAAGAACCCAGTTTCAGATAACTCTGTATTATGTGAAGTTTGAAATCATAGATGTATGATGTAATGTGAAACCCAGTGCAACTGAAGTTATTAACTTTTCTTCATCAGAACAAACAGAAAAGTCAGAAAGGTACAATATCAATGATACAACTTCCCAGTGACCAAAAAGTATAGAAAAATGGTGCTTGCATACAAATGAAATAATGAGCTTAGCATACAATCATATAGAAAATAAGCTCAACAGCCTTGATAATACGCACATTGAACATTAACTCCTAGGAGCATAAGATTTTACAACACACCTATGCCAAGAAAGAGAATTCATTGTGCAAGGTCGATACCTTCAAGTAGATATTTTGCATGATCTGCCAGATAATGTTGTGGACCATAGCATATACTTGCAAGATATTTGCAATAGGTGATACAACATAGAGCCAAACTAAGAATGCACTCCGTTTGTTCCTTCGTGAAACCTACTCGCTGATGTGCAGAAAGGTTGACATGATCTTCCTCAGAAAGGACAGACTGATATGTTGTTGTTCCAAGCATACTAAATTCCATGGGGTTCTTTATCTTTTCCAGGCTGGGTAAATGTAACACCTCAAGTGTTTAGCTCCTTAATTGCATTGCATTTGCATAAGCATAAGCATGCATCATGCATATTATTTTATGTGATGCAACAACTGTGATTGTTTTAGAAATTTTATTTGGCTCACATCATGTGATACGTGATAGTTGGTGTGACAAAAAGGTAGAGTGGCCAATTATGTCCTACAACACCTTAGTTATACTTAGGGTAACTCTTGGAGCAAGGTTCATGTTGGCCAAAATTACTAAAGTGCCCTCCAAGAGGTGGTTGACCACCCTTTTGATCCTAGGATGCTCTGGTTTGACCAATTAAAAAGTCCAGCTTAGAAATCTTGCATAGAGAAGCAACCTTAAGCAAAGTTGTAGAGAATTTTATAAGGAACAAAAGTTCTAATATGGCCATCTCATGAAAATGAACAGAACATGCTCAAAAATGGCCCACAAGTCAGCTTGAGTGGTGATCAACACTTAGAAAAAAATTCTAAGTCTGGAAATTTGGACTTTTCAGTTTCATTGTACCCCACTTTGACACCTTAAAACTCACAAACCAGGCCAAACCAGTCCTTGAGCCAATTGACAAAGTTGGAGCCCTCATGTAGCTCTACAACATTGTCCACATCACCCAAGCCTGGTTCCCAACGGTTTATGAGTTAGCGTGCTTCGAAAATCGAGTTTCAGTCGGGAAAAAGTAACTGAAACTCAGTTCAGATTTCGTGTGCCTCACTTTGGAGCGTTGTATCTCACTAACCAAGCCGAATTGGCTCACGACCCTATTGGCAATGTTGAAGCCCTAACGTAGTCTACACTTTTGTTAACTACGGCTCTCACCGAATCAGCCTCGATCACGAGCTATGAGGCGATGAAATCCCTCTGTCAGTCGAGCTCGATGGCACCGTTCGCCTCGTTCAGTTCGTCAGTGAAGGGGGAGTGGCCGACCGGCCACAGGGCCTCGCCGACGCGTGGAGACGCGGTGGCGCCCGTACGCCGGCCCTGGCCCCACCGGCCAGACCACGGTGCCTTCAAGACTGCCACGACGCGTCGAGGCGGTCTCCATTCCTTTCCCCTCCCTCTTCCGGTTTCAAAACGCCAGAACCGAGCCGCCATTGCCGCTCCACCTCCGGCGAGCTCGCGCGCGTGTTCCACTGCATCACTGGCCACCAAATCACGCCAATTCCTCCGCCTCACCACCCTACACCTCCTCGACCCACCGGCGGCCTTGATTGAACTCAAGGTGAGCCCCATTGTTACCTCCGCCATTCCCGAGAGGCCACCGGAGCTCCGCCATGGAGGCTCACCGTGGCCGGGTAGCTCGGGTCTCTCTCCGTCTTCCCTTCCTACCTCAATAGCTCCGCCTAGCTGCAGTGAAGCTCGTACCGAGCTTAGCTAGGACCGTGCGGCCTCACCGGCGGCGGTACACCGCCACCCGACCCTCACCGGCCGCCGCTCGCGGTGGCGAGCCCCTCCCACTCCAACCCAAGCCGTCCTTCTTGCACGAATCGAAACACCATGTGACGGAGAACGTGAGGGTGTGCTTGGTTTCCCGAGCGAGCTCCCCTCCGACGAGCTTGAGCTCGCCGGAGCTCGCGGTTCGCCGCCCCTCTGCCCTCTGTCACTGACCGCGGGGACCCACCTGTCGGTGCCGCGCGTGGGCGGGAGCCCGAGCGGGCCGCGCGCGCGCGCCGTGGGCCGCGTCCTTTCCCGGGCCGGCCCAGTATAAAATGAGATCTTTTTCATTTTTATTTATTTTGCTACATAATTTTGGTTAAGTTTGGAAAATATAGATCTAGGGTTTTACTTGCCCAAAAATTATGAGATAAATTTTGTTGGGATCTACAGGATGTGTAGTATTTTAGAAAAATATAAATTGGATATGTGATGTTTGTTTTCTGGGATATTTAAATAGGTACTTGAAATGTGTTTTAAATCACATGCAAACTTGTTTAAATTATATCTTGAGTTTCAGTCTTCCAAAAATTATGAAATTTGGTGAGTAGGCTAATTTATACTTGCTCTAGCTTCGGTAAAAATTTGGGCAGTAGTGCTTAAGTACTTTTCAAGTTATCAAGCTATCTTGTGATTCTAGGAAATACTTAAATGATTTTTTGTAATTTTTCTACATGTGCAATGTTCTTATAAATTTTTGGAGAATGTCTTGGTACACTATAGTGTCCAAGAAAATTAAGAAATCTGTTGTTTGACACTTTTGACTATGCTTTGTTATTTATACAAAAATCAGCCTTTTGGGCTTGTGAATTTTGTTCAGAGAGTTCCTGTAAATAAATTGAGTTCAAATTTTTACAGTAGTCTCTTTTTGGGTCAGAGAGTCCCCTGTAATTTTTGTAGAATTTTAGGAGCAGTTTACATATATGTTTGAAATTCCACTTAATTACTTAAGTAAATTAAGAAATGAGTTTAAATAAATACTCTAGGTGGGCACACCTTATTTTCTGGTGCTTTTGTGACCTTTGTGAACTTGTGGTAACAGTAGTTTGGTCTTATGGGATATTTGTCACATAAATAAATATTTAATCTTTGCAATTTTAGGTTTTCTGGACAGCTGATAGTATTTCTAGGTTTGACCTTGGATAAAGGTGGTTGCTGGAAAACTTGTAAATACCAAAGTTGTAGTAAGATTTGTAAATGAGCTTGTGTCAAAATTTGGGAGCATTTGACTTAGTAGTTTGGGAGTTATTGCTGTTTAAAGTGCCAGTCCAGAATTGACTGCTCTCTGTTTAGAGAGAACAGATTCTGGAATCGAATGGTAGGTTGCTTAGTTGGCCAGATAAGTCGTTCCGACCGCGAAGCCGAGTAATGTGGTTCAGGCCAGGAATCGAATGGTAGGTTGCTTCTTGGAGGAGAGAAAGGATGTGCTTGGGGATATTGGCGTGAGACCAAGGGGGGGTTAGAGTCCCTATCACCTGGCAGAGTGTCGCCCTTGGGGTCGCAACATTATTCGGACCCGCGATTCCTGAATCATATGAAACGGTGGCCTGTGCGACCCTGGCAGGGGTCTGCACGGTGAGTGTTAGAAATACCCCTCCAGCTGGATAGGAATTCGATTCGAATCGTCGTCGCTCCCGGTTAGTGAGCACTTGACTTGAGCAGCGGCAACGTAGATCTCATTAAATGAACCGGTGGTTAAGGGAATGATACAATGTTGCCACAATTCATACCTGCTCTGGATATAATGATGATAATTGTTTGATTATAATCAAGTGCATGTTTAGTACAGGTGCTAAGATAGATGACAGGTAAATGCTAAAAATAATTGCTAGTACAGGCTATAAGAGTTTCAATTACTTATGCCTTTATGCAAAATGTTACGTCAGCTAGCCTCTTGTGTAAGCCTTGCATAATCCTTGGTGTCATCTTATTTCTGGTTTTCGACGGGTAAGTCTAGCTGAGTACATTCCAGTACTCAGGGTTTATTCCCTCCTGTTGCAGATGATATGCTCTATCAAGACTTCTGCAAAACTTGTCTCCACCCTGCGGGTGAAGAAGACTAGATCACTTGGGTGTGATCATCTTTTATGAACTTTCCTCATGCTTTTGTGAGTTGTTGATCATCAAGACTGGCAGTAGTTAAACAACTGGTGTGCGTTTGCTTCCGCTACTTTTATAAACTTGGTTTGTAATAATTGCAACTCTGTTCGTGTAAACTTATTTTAGAACTACTTGTGAAATGTAACGTATGATGTTGTATGTTGAATGATGCGATCCTGGTTGTAAGCAAGTTGGTTTGAAATCCTTCGTGGTTTCGATTGACTATCGGGATTATATGGGCTCAAGTTCGAAAATTTGAGCGCTTCGGTGCTTGTTTTTGTACTTGTGCTCTTATAATTTGGTCGGTTCTGTTACAGCTGGTACCGGAGCATAATTCAACATTAAACACATCATACGAGTATTTAAAAACAAAAATATTTGATTATGAAAAAGGGTTAAAACACTAAAAAAAAAATTTAGGTATGCCAGTGATCACATCCCTTAGCCTAAATAAGGACTCTTAGGTGGCTTATTATAAAGACTAACTTGGGGGCCTTGTTTGTTTTTGTTTCGTCGTCCATACAGCGTGATATTGTATGGATGCCATCCACTTGGGTGGTAATGTATGGATCAATTGCCTCGACACTCTGGTAAGTGTGAGTTGTGAGAGCATGATTTTCCAACCGGCGATCTAGGGGAGAGTAGTTTTGGTGACTTGCATACTTACATGTTTAAACCATGTAATTACGTAAGCACTTAATTGTGGGAACCTTTATATCGGGTAGCTTTGATACTGAAGTATATACATAAGGGGATGTGTATATGGAAAGTATTTCAATTACTGCTTTCTTGTGTGCATATATTGGGAAACTGTTGGGCTGAAATGAGGTTTTCTGCAGGTACACTAACAGCGTAACGAGTAGACCAATAGTTTCGCTTATATGAGAGAACGTATGTATGCCACCGCCTAGCGTTAGAACTTTAGGTTTATACTAAGGTGAGAGGGCGTACAGAACGTGCATGCATCATGTTTAATTATGTCATACATATCAATTACTCCCTCCTTAAAAATTTCAGTACTCCCGACTAAATTAAATTTCGTATCCCCTAAATGATCCTCACTTTAAGTCGTATCTTGTTGCTTCAGATGGCACGTACCAAGAGGACCGCTCGCAAATCCACTGGGGGCAGGGCACCGCGTCACCAGCTCGCTCCACGTGAGCCCCGCCCTGAGCCTACTGAGGTGGAAAGGCTGAGGGCAGAGTTGGCTGAAGTGACTGCTGCCCAGAATGCAGCGCATCAGCAACTGGAGCAAGTGATCCGTGATCGTGACCAGGAAACCCTTGCGGTCCAGAGATTGACAGTAGCAAACCGCAACTGTCAACGCATGCTGGTCCGTGTCATGAATCAGAGGGATGAAGCCTGGCACGAGGAGAATGTTCTGAGAGCTCGTCAGTTTGAGCTCGAACAGCAATTGGAGAATGCTGAAGAATACAATGACAATCTTCATGAAGAAGTGCACCGCCTGAACAACGAGCTTAATCCCCTGCTGCCTCGAAACAACAACGTCGATGAGGACATGGGTTCGGGAATCTTCATGGCTGAAATTGATGATGAAGTGGAGGTCAATGGGCCCCAAGATGCCGAACCAGAGGAAGAACCAGAAGAAGAAGAAGATGAGGAGTTAGAGCCTGTTAGTGATGAGGACGGCGGGGAGATCCTTGACACCGACTCTGAGGACGATGCTTAGAGTAGTTATCACGTAGCTATGATGTTAGGATCGTCTTTTGTGCCTCCTGGGGTTGGAGTGAGGCTTTGTAATAACTTGACTTTTCGGATGTTAGGTCGAACTCTATGTTTCCTGGATGTTTAGTTGGAACCTGTTAATTTCGATCGCAATTGGATGTCTTATTGTGTGCGTTCGATGATGGTGTCACTATTAGTACCCTTCGGTGCCGCGACGAAACCGAGGGCCTCCTATGGCGCGCGACATAAGGCTGTGCTGCTTGGCACGCGCTGGTATCGAGGTGGCTAGTCATGACCCACCATGAAACTCTACAGTTGAGAAGTCTCCTTGTGGTCAGTTTGAAGTAGCTTTCTCAGTCAACTAAAAACTTTGAAATCGAATCCAAGTACCGGGCGAAAGATCAAAACTCACGTAGACTTTAGTGTAAATGGTTCAGTCACTGTTGTGCCTCTGTGAGTGAGCCTTATCAAAATACATCTTGATGGATACCCTCGCATGATTGCATCCCTTTGATCCGCTTGAACGGATTGTGCGGTTGTGATGAATTATTGTGCCATGAGTATTTTGAGAAGTCTATTTCATGAAGTCAGTTTGACATATTTACAATAATTCATCTACAAACTTCCCACATCATCAGTGCTCATTGACTATGTATTTTGCAGATGTCGTACAATCTTCGTCGGGGTCGTGGCAATGAGGATGAGGAACAGCCACCCCCTCCACCACCACCTACCCCGGCTGAGCTGATGCAGACAGTGGTCGAAGGGCAGCGCATGCTGGCAGATGCTATGCGCCAGCTGGCCAACCGGGAAGCTCGTCCTGGCCGCCAGGGCCCAGAACCCAATCAGTACAGTGATTTCAAGGACTTTCTTGATACTAAGCCCCCGCTCTTTAAGGAGGCGGAGGAACCACTGCAAGCTGATGAGTGGTTGAACACTATTGAACAAAAGTTTCGTCTGCTTCGCTTGACTGATGAGCTAAAGACTGAATATGCTTCTCACCAGTTGCATGGTCCAGCGGGTATTTGGTGGAGCCACTATCGTTCCACATTGCCTGCAAATGTCCCTATTGCTTGGGATCAGTTCAAGGCCGCATTTCGTGCGAACTATATTCCTTCAGGTCTTATGGCTATCAAGCACATAGAATTCATGAGGCTGTCGCAGGGAAATAAAAGCTTGACTGAATATCTACAATCTTTCAACAACCTGGCAAGGTATGCCACCAAGTTTGTGGATACCGATTCCAAGAAAATTGCTAGCTTTAAAAGAGGCCTCGGCCTGAAGCTGATGAAGACTATGGGCACTAGCAAGTGCACTACTTTCAATGAATTTATCAGTGATGCTCTGACTCAAGAAAACAACAATGCTATTTATTCTTCCACAAAGAGCCGCAAAAGGGCCATTGAGGCGAGTGCTTCACAGTCTCGAGCTCCAGCTGCCCCGAGGGCTCCTCCTCGCCCTCCTGCCACAAATGCTAAGTTCCGTCCTCCACAAAAGAAGGCGCCAATGAAGACTGGGTTTCGTAAGGCATATACAGTGGCTCTGCCAAAAAGTAGTTCGAGCCAAGGCAGCTCTAGTGTCCCTCCTAGCAACATGCCTTGCTGGAACTGCAACAAGCCAGGCCATTGGTCCAGAAACTGCCCTTACCCCAAGAAGAATGTCAACCAAGGTGGCCGTCAAGGGCACGCCCATTATAACAGCATTGAGGAAATCCCATCTGGTGAGGTTGTCACTGCTGGTAAGTTCCTAGTTGACCAACATCCTGCAGTGGTACTTTTTGATTCGGGTGCTTCGCATTCCTTTATCAGTCCTAAGTTTGCATCAGAGTTTGCACATAAATTGCATACTGTTGAAGGTGGGGGTTATTGTATTAGCACAGCAAGTGGGAATATTTCCACAAATAAAGTAGTGGGGAATCTTGAGCTTGAGATAGAAGGGCGAAAGTACTCGCTTTCCTTAGTGGTTTTGCCGGGCTTAGGCATCGATGTTATTTTGGGCATGAATTAGATGAGTCAGAATGGGGTACTCATTGATACATCCACTTGGGTAGTTATGCTCAGAGACCCTATAGATCAAAAGGGTTTTCTGGTACAACTTCCCAGAAAAGTTGATTTGTCTGGGGAAGTTCATGCTGTGCAAGCAAAGGCATTGACCGAAATTCCAGTAGTAAATAAGTTTCCAGACGTTTTTCCCGATGATTTGCCGGGGCTCCCTCCGGATCGGGATGTGGAGTTTAAAATTGAGTTGTTGCCTGGCACGGCTCCCATCTCTAGGAGACCCTATAGGATGCCTCCAAATGAACTCGCTGAACTTAAGGTGCAATTGAATGAACTTTTGAAGAAGGGGTTGATTCGTCCTAGTTCGTCACCGTGGGGATGTCCTGCTATCTTTGTAAAGAAGAAGGATCAGTCATTGCGGATGTGCGTAGATTATAGACCTCTCAATACTGTCACTGTCAAGAATAAGTACTCTCTACCACGTATCGACATCTTGTTCGATCAGTTGTCTAAAGCTAAAGTTTTCTCCAAGATCGATCTAAGATCTGGCTACCATCAAATTAAAATCCGCCCTGAAGATGTTCCAAAAACTGCCTTCTCTACCAGATACGGTCTTTATGAGTATCTTGTTATGTCCTTTGGCTTGACAAATGCCCCCACACACTTCATGTACTTGATGAATTCGGTGTTTATGCCTGAATTGGACAAGTTTGTGGTGGTATTTATTGATGACATCCTGGTATATTCTGTGAATGAGGAGGATCACGCTGAACATCTGCGTATAGTCCTCACAAGACTGCGTGAACATCAACTTTATGCAAAGTTCAGTAAGTGCGAATTTTGGCTTCGAGAAGTACCTTTCCTTAGGCATGTGTTGTCCGATGGGGGAATTATGGTGGACCCCGCCAAGGTACAAGAAGTACTGAACTGGAAGACTCCTATCTCGGTTCACGAGGTCCGGAGTTTTCTTGGTTTGGCTGGCTATTATCGTCGCTTCATCCCGGATCTCTCCAAAATAGCCAAGCCAATGACTCGGTTGCTGCAAAAAGACACCAGGTTTGTCTAGACTCCTGAGTGTGATGCGGCTTTTCACAAACTGCGAACTCTCCTAACCTCAGCTCCGGTTTTAGCACAACCGGATATCGAGAAACCATTTGATGTTTATTGTGATGCCTCAGGCATAGGTTTGGGAGGTGTTCTGATGCAGGAAGGCCGAGTAATTGCATATACCTCTCGACAACTTCGGAAGCATGAGGTGAATTATCCAACGCATGACTTAGAACTCGCCGCAGTTGTTCATGCTTTGAAAGCCTGGCGACACTATCTGTTGGGCAATGTTTGCAATATCTACACAGACCACAAAAGCCTCAAATACATCTTCACCCAACCCAAGTTGAATATGCGTCAACGAAGATGGCTCGAGTTGATTAAGGATTATAACCTTTAAGTGCACTATCATCCTGGCAAGGCAAATGTGGTTGCGGATGCTTTAAGCCGTAAGTCTCATTGCCATTCCTTAGTTGAAACTGATTTTCATCGATCTCGCCTTCTACATCCAGCAGTCTTGTACAACATCACTGTCAGTTGTACTATCAAAAACAGAATTATTGAACTCTAAAAGACTGACACTGGTATATTCCACATCAAGCGTAACATGAAAGAGCAAGAAACTACACAGTTCAGGATAGATGAAGAGGGTGTACTATGGTTCAAGGATAGGTTAGTTGTGCCTAAGGACCGAGAGCTTCGAAATGATATTATGTCTGAAGCATACTCTTCTAAGTTGTCCATCCATCCTGGTAGCAATAAGATGTATTATGATTTGAAACCACTTTATTGGTGGACCAAGATGCGGAAAGAGATAGCGGCATATGTTGCTAGATGTGACACCTATTGTAGAGTTAAAGCGGTACACATGAAAGCTGGGTTACTGCAACCACTTTCTATCCCAGGTTGGAAATGGGAAGAGATAAGTATGGATTTCATTGTCGGTCTTCCTCCTACTATCAAAAATCATAACTCTATCTGGGTAATTGTGGACCGCTTAACCAAGTCAGCTCACTTCATTCCAGTTAGAGTGGACTATCGTCCCACTGACTATGCTGAGTTGTACTTCAATCAGATAGTCCGGCTCCATGGGATACCTCTTACTATCATATCTGACCGTGGTCCCCAGTTCACTGCTCGCTTTTGGGAGCACTTGCATCACCTTCTGGGAACCAAGTTAGTGAGAAGCTCTGCTTATCACCCCCAGACATCATGACAGACGGAACGGGTTAACCAAATCTTGGAAGATCTGTTGTGGGCATGTGTCATTTCATCCAAGGGTTCTTGGGAAAAATAGTTACCTCTAGCCAAATTCTCGTACAATAATAGTTACTAAGAGAGTATTAAGATGGCCCCATTCGAAGCTTTATACGGTCGTAAGTGTAGAACCCCACTAAACTGGGTAGAAGCTGGTGAGAGGAGATATTATGGTATTGATTTTGTTCATGAAGTTGAGGAACAAGTCCGTACCATCCAAAAACATATGGCTGCAGCCCAAGCTAGACAGAAAAGTTATGCTGATCGTCATAGAAAACCACTCGAGTTTGAAGTTGGAGACTTCGTGTATCTGAAAGTTTCTCCAATGAAAAGTGTCCAACGTTTTGGTGTTAAGCGGAAACTTGCGCCAAGATACGTGGGTCCTTTCCAGATCATAGGCAAGAGTGGAGCTGTTGCGTATAAAATCCAGTTACCTCCAGAAATGAGTGCCATATTCAACGTCTTCCATGTATCTCAGCTCAAAAAGTGTCTTCGAGTTCCTAAGGAAAGAGTTCCGTTAGGAGATATCAGGCTGGAATCCGATCTAACTTACGAAGAAAAGGCAGTCCGAGTGATCGATACTCAGGAACGAGTGACTAGAAGCAAAGTGGTTAAGTGGTATAAAGTAATGTGGAGTAATCAGGGTAGTGAAAGTGACGCTACATGGGAACGGGAGGACTATTTGCGGGATGGTTATAAGGAATTCTATGAAAAATGGTACGCTTTCCAAATCTCGGGACGAGATTTTTATAAGGGGGAGGGCTGTAACACCTCAAGTGTTTAGCTCCTTAATTGCATTGCATTTGCATAAGCATAAGCATGCATCATGCATATTATTTTATGTGATGCAACAACTGTGATTGTTTTAGAAATTTTATTTGGCTCACATCATGTGATACGTGATAGTTGGTGTGACAAAAAGGTAGAGTGGCCAATTATGTCCTACAACACCTTAGTTATACTTAGGGTAACTCTTGGAGCAAGGTTCATGTTGGCCAAAATTACTAAAGCGCCCTCCAAGAGGTGGTTGACCACCCTTTTGATCCTAGGATGCTCTGGTTTGACCAATTAAAAAGTTTAGCTTAGAAATCTTGCATGGAGAAGCAACCTTAAGCAAAGTTGTAGAGAATTTTATAAGGAACAAAAGTTCTAATATGGCCATCTCATGAAAATGACCAGAACATGCTCAAAAATGGCCCACAAGTCAGCTTGAGTGGTGATCAACACTTAGAAAAAAATTCTAAGTCTGGAAATTTGGACTTTTCAGTTTCATTGTACCCCACTTTGACACCTTAAAACTCACAAACCAGGCCAAACCAGTCCTTGAGCCAATTGACAAAGTTGGAGCCCTCATGTAGCTCTACAACATTGTCCACATCACCCAAGCCTAGTTCCCAACGGTTTATGAGTTAGCGTGCTTCGAAAATCGAGTTTCAGTCGGGGAAAAGTAACTGAAACTCAGTTCAGATTTCGTGTGCCTCACTTTGGAGCGTTGTATCTCACTAACCAAGCCGAATTGGCTCACGACCCTATTGGCAATGTTGAAGCCCTCACGTAGCTCTACACTTTTGTTAACTACGGCTCTCACCGAATCAGCCTCGATCACGAGCTATGAGGCGATGAAATCCCTCTGTCAGTCGAGCTCGATGGCGTCGTTCGCCTCGTTCAGTTCGTCAGTGAAGGGGGAGTGGCCGACCGGCCACAGGGCCTCGCCGACGCGTGGAGACGTGGTGGCGCCCGTACGCCGGCCCTGGCCCCACCGGCCAGACCACGGTGCCTTCAAGACTGCCACGACGCGTCGAGGCAGCCTCCATTCCTTTCCCCTCCCTCTTCTGGTTTCAAAACGCCAGAACCGAGCCGCCATTGCCGCTCCACCTCCGGCGAGCTCACACGCGTGTTCCACTGCATCACCGGCCACCAAATCAAGCCAATTTCTCCGCCTCACCACCCTACACCTCCTCGACCCACCGACGGCCTTGATTGAACTCAAGGTGAGCCCCATTGTTACCTCCGCCATTCCCGAGAGGCCACCGGAGCTCCGCCATGGAGGCTCACCATGGCCGGGGTAGCTCGGGTCTCTCTCCGTCTTCCCTTCCTACCTCAATAGCTCCGTCTAGCTGCAGTGAAGCTCGTACCGAGCTTAGCTAGGACCGTGCGGCCTCACCGGCGGCGGTACACCACCACCCGACCCTCACCGGCCGCCGCTCGCGGTGGCGAGCCCCTCCCACTCCAACCCAAGCCGTCCTTCTTGCACGAATCGAAGCACCATGTGACGGAGAACGCGAGGGTGTGCTTGGTTTTCCGAGCGAGCTCCCCTCCGACGAGCTTGAGCTCGCCGGAGCTCACGGTTCGCCGCCCCTCTGCCCTCTGTCACTGACCGCGGGGACCCACCTATCGGTGCCGCGCATGGGCGGGAGCCCGAGCGGGCCGCGCGCGCGCCGTGGGCCGCATCCTTTCTCGGGCCGGCCCAGTATAAAATGAGATCTTTTTCATTTTTATTTATTTTGCTACAGAATTTTGGTTAAGTTTGGAAAATGTAGATCTAGGGTTTTACTTGCCCAAAAATTATGAGATAAATTTTGTTGGGATCTACAGGATGTGTAGTATTTTAGAAAAATATAAATTGGATATGTGATGTTTGTTTTCTGGGATATTTAAATAGGTCCTTGAAATGTGTTTTAAATCACATGCAAACTTGTTTAAATTATATCTTGAGTTTCAGGGTTCCAAAAAATATGAAATTTGGTGAGTAGGCTAATTTATACTTGCTCTAGCTTCGGTAAAAATTTGGGTAGTAGTGCTTAAGTAGTTTTCAAGTTATCAAGCTATCTTGTGATTCTAGGAAATACTTAAATGAACTTTTGTAATTTTTCTACATGTGCAATGTTCTTATAAATTTTTGGAGAATGTCTTGGTACCCTAGAGTGTCCAAGAAAATTAAGAAATCTGTTGTTTGACACTTTTTACTATGCTTTGTTATTTATACAAAAATCAGCCTTTTGGGCTTGTGAATTTTGTTCAGAGAGTTCCTGTGAATAAATTGAGTTCAAATTTTTACAGTAGTCTCATTTTGGGTCAGAGAGTCCCCTGTAATTGTTGTAGAATTTTAGGAGCAGTTTACATATATGTTTGAAATTCCACTTAATTACTTATGTAAATTAAGAAATGAGTTCAAATAAATACTCTAGGTGGGCACACCTTATTTTCTGGTGATTTTGTGACCTTTGTGAACTTGTGGTAACAGTAGTTTAGTCTTATGGGATATTTGTCACATAAATAAATATTTAATCTTTGCAATTTTAGGTTTTCTGGACAGCTGATAGTATTTCTAGGTTTGACCTTGGATAAAGGTGGTTGCTGGAAAACTTGTAAATACCAAAGTTGTAGTAAGATTTGTAAATAAGCTTGTGTCAAAATTTGGGAGCATTTGACTTAGTAGTTTGGGAGTTATTGCTGTTTAAAGTGCCAGTCCAGAATTGACTGCTCTCTGTTTAGAGAGAACAGATTCTGGAACTTTGGAATTTCGATTAGGTAAACTTTAGAATTTAGTGTTGTGATCTGAAAACATTTTGTGGTACATTTATTAAGCTTTCCAGATTGTCTTAAATCATATCTTTTGGAGTTGGGATTCTCCAGTTATGTTAGAATCTTTGAGCTGCTGTCCAGAATGTCTTACTGTGGTAACCTAAGTAATATTACTCTTGTGTTGTTAGGTGTTAGGGCCTTAACCGAAGAAGAACAGCTGTATCTTAGGTTGAGTAGCTTAGGTAAGTACTTCTCCACCGGAGAAGAGATTTGCACGTACTAATAAAGTAACTTGATTAGATTATTGTTTTTATTTCTGAAATGCATTTTATCCCGAGCATGTTGCACCTTTATGCATCCATGATATTTATTGTGCATTCATGCAATAGGTGTACCGGAGGGGGTAACTCTCCTTGAGTTCGAGCCGGTGATTCCGGAGGAAATCCAGGACCAGCCGGAGCAGCTAGAGGAACCAGCCGGCGACGAAGCTCCTGCCGAAGATCTGCCCGAGTGTCCTGACCACCGGTCTTCGACCTTTCTGAAAGGCAAGCCCCGGTGCATGCTGAACCTACTGTTTTATAAATTAATCTTGAGTACTTTTAATTGTTTAATGCATTAAGTTGTAGGAGTTATATGAAAACACTTGTTGCATTATACCTGTCCTTGTCCAGATATCGTACTTAATCCTATATAAGGTTTAGGCACGTGTCAATGCTTAGCCCTGCTTAGTACGGTAGAAGTCGGGTGATTTCCGGTCATCCGCGAGATGTAGGAAGGAGTCACGAGTGGCTTTATGGCTATCGTGGATGGAACCATGCTTAAAAATGAAATTGAGACTGGACGGGAGTTCGATAGTACAGCCGCAAGACACTTCACGTCTTGGGTGTGGAGCTATGCCCGTCTGAGTCGTTTAAGGACCGATTCGCTGTACGTCCTTGAGTCATGTTGAACGCAGTCTAACACTTAGTTGGCCGGATAAGTCGTTCCGACCGCGAAGCCGAGTAATGTGGTTCAGGCCAGGAATCAAATGGTAGGTTGCTTCTTGGAGGAGAGAAAGGATGTGCTTGGGGACATTGGCATGAGACCAAGGGGGGTTAGAGTCCCTATCACCTGGCAGAGTGTCGCTCTTAGGGTCGCGACATTATTCGGACCCGCGATTCCTGAATCATATGAAACGGTGGCCTGTGCGACCCTGGCAGGGGTCTGCACGGTGAGTGTTAGAAATACCCCTCCAGCTGGATAGGAATTCGATTCGAATCGCCGTCGCTCCCGGTTAGTGAGCACTTGACTTGAGCAGCGGCAACGTAGATCTCATTAAATGAACCGGTGGTTAAGGGAATGATACAATGTTGCCACAATTCATACCTGCTCTGGATATAATGATGATAATTGTTTGATTATAATCAAGTGCATGTTTAGTACAGGTGCTAAGATAGATGACAGGTAAATGCTAAAAATAACTGCTAGTACAGGCTATAAGAGTTTCAATTACTTATGCCTTTATGCAAAATGTTACGTCAGCTAGCCTCTTGTGTAAGCCTTGCATAATTCTTGGTGTCATCTTATTTCTGGTTTTCGACGGGTAAGTCTAGCTGAGTACATTCCAGTACTCAGGGTTTATTCCCTCCTGTTGCAGATGATATGCTCTATCAAGGCTTCTGCAAAACTTGTCTCCACCATGCGGGTGAAGAAGACTAGATCACTTGGGCGTGATCATCTTTTATGAACTTTCCTCGTGCTTTTGTGGGTTGTTGATCATCAAGACTGGCAGTAGTTAAACAACTGGTGTGCGTTTGCTTCCGCTACTTTTATAAACTTGGTTTGTAATAATTACAACTCCGTTCGTGTAAACTTATTTTAGAACTACTTGTGAAATGTAACGTATGATGTTGTATGTTGAATGATGCGATCCTGGTTGTAAGCAAGTTGGTTTGAAATCCTTCGTGGTTTCGATTGACTACCGGGATTATATGGGCTCAAGTTCGAAAATTTGAGCGCTTCGGTGCTTGTTTTTGTACTTGTGCTCTTATAATTTGGTCGGTTCTGTTACAGTAAACTTCGCACTAGAAATGACCAGCAATGCAATGACAAAGATAACATTTTCTTGCCAAACTCTTCACAGGTTGATCTAAACTCATGGTATGGTGGAGAATCATTTTTTGTAGAACTTGCTGGACATGAAGAAAAGCTGAACCGAGCCTCAGATATATTTTGCCTTGTCTTTCCCTTGATAGACTCAACAAGATATAACAGAGACTGTCCAGTATTTAACAAAAAATGAGACAGGGGAATCATAAAAGAACATTTGGATAAGAACAAATGGTGTGTAGTCCCTGCAAGTAACAATGAATACGCAGCTGCTGCTCTAGCCATTCTAAAAAAGTCATCAGTATTTTCTCCATCCAAACAGACAGCTTCTAAACTTAAGGCACGAAACCGGTAAGCAGAGGCAAGTGTCATGTAAGCAGTAAGACAGATATGGTGAAGAGGGTGTAGTATATGTTTTCTCCCTGAAATTTCCTCTTGCTTCAAACCACTCACCAAGTTGTTGGAAAGCATGCTTTCAATCATATCACAGCATGCTTTAGGATCATCATTTGACGTGTACTCAGATATTGCCTGTTGTAGTATATCACCCAAATCCTCAATTGCTGGAGTTGTAACAGTATCCTCTGCTTTATCCATGTCCCTCGCATCACACTGGATTAAGTAGTCACATCAACACTGATTAGGAAAATTAAACATTTTCCACAAAAATTACAACAACCAGCGACACATGAAACAAGAAAAATGGACCTGCTACAAATGTATAGAATGGGCACAAAATAAAATATCAGTATTAGCAATGGCTGAAAGTAGAGTCTGTTAACTACATATGCATAGAGCTAGCTTTACCGATATGGCTTTAGTTTTCCACTGACCAGACTCGCTATTTTAGTTTTATTCTTCTCTTATTTCATCTCAGCTTTCTCAGTGGGATCAGTTTGCTTCCTAACAAAGAAAAGCTAAGTTTCAACTACCATCAATTGTTGTTCAAAGTTTCATGGCAGAGTAGCAAATTGATGCAATTTGCTAACAGTTTACAGAACTGTGCAACAATGTAAAAGTAGGAAACTCTAATCACTTATAAACACAGTATAAATGCTTCATATCAATACTAATGAAGCATACTGAAAGAGGCAAGTAAATAATCAAAACGTTTTCTCTCAGATTTCATTCTTATATTCAAAATAAGATCAGTGTATGGCTCTGGTGATGCAATACAGCGCTTGCAAGAACAAATAAATTTGTACTTTGACCACAAATCCGAATGCCTTGCTTCCTGTAAAGAATTCTTATGAGCATGCCAACATAAGCGAATAAAATATTTAATTTGAAATACAACCAGTACAAATACCACGAAAGTTTATTTCCATCTATGGACATTACATGTTGGTCTCAATCTGGTACTTTGACAATATCACCTAAATTTTACTAAGATAGCCAGTATGCATTGACTAATCATTCGTGGAAAACATTAGTGCTGTAGTATAGAAGGCTACATCAAAATGAAAGGGGCTAGTCAACATTTTGCTTTCCTCTGCTAAAAAGCAGGGAAACCAAAGTTCTCAAAACAAGTAGACAATTTTATCAAGTTGCGTAGCTATGCACTAGACGCTGGTGTGTAACTTGCAGAATACAGTAGGTGTAACCGTGTGAGTAAAGATAATTTTTTGCATAAGCAAACAAGCAATACACTACTAATCAGGGCACTGTATCATGTATCAACAAACAACAGCTGCTCAAAAGAAACAAAAATACCAAAACTGAGTGAGACTGTTATGTCCTTTGATAATTTTGTACTAACTTACAGTCCAAAATTCTAAAATTAAGGGCAAATATGATATATCAGTCATGTAAGCATTAAATACTGGGCGACACAGTAACACATGTAGCACACACTACAATGAACTGCACAAGTAAACCTTGACTAGATTCTTGGAAACATATATATGGAGATTTATAATATCATGGATATATTGACTTAATGTGTCAGGGAAACCATACAAATATGGGTTCAGCAAAATTCAAGAAATAGTACCCTGGTCTGGAGAATATCAATGTATGTTATGCAAACTTCATCTCCCTTGTTAATTGGTTTTATGCAACGAACACCAACTCTTGGGCCATATTTGCACAGTGCTAGAAAGAGTTACGGAGAAAGTTTAGAGTGATGAATTTAACAGTTGCATGTGAAAGTCGAATGTAATGAAGTACCATGACGCCCTTAAACCCATGCAACTTGCATCCATCATCCCAGACACCATCAGCTAATCACAACCATATCCCACCACCGACATCTCCACAGCAGCTTCAGCCGCCACCTCCACCCCCACCTCCACCACCCCCGCCACCTCCACCTCCATTACCACCTCATTCTCCTGTAAGCGCCAATCCCTTGGAGGAAAACGACGTTGAGGAATCAGGGTCAGATCTCCCAATTGATGTCTCTACTGATCCTGAAGGCAGCTCATCATTTGACGAAGTCAGTTCACCAGAGCCTGAACAAATCCTCAAACTGAAGGCAATCAACAGATTCTGTGCTGAGCAACTTCTATATAACAGTAATGCCATCCCATCAGGATTCAGTCTAAAGGCTCCCCCAGGCTTCACATTGAAGAGTATATTTGTTGGTAATACAAGTGGCTCCATGGGCACACAGCAGCGCATCCCATTGACTTTCAAGCCAGTCGTCATTGACTTGACTAAGCTTAGCAGTCGGAGTGAGGAGCCAGTGTTTATAGGTTTGGAATTAGTTCCTTGGAAGCCATCTGCAGATGCCATTGCTCTAAAATTATATGCTGCCTTTATTGAACACCAGGAGGCATTAGACAACCTTGCAACTGTCAGTATGCAACAGGAATTGCAGGACCACTCTCTGGACTCAGGAGTCACCCCTGGCCCAGCTTTTGAATTTGAAAAGGAGATATCTCAGCCCAGCCCACCAGCCCAGCCCATCAGTCCCAAGTCACCAGCACAGCCCATTAGTTCCAAGTCACCAGGAACCAAGAGAGGTACTATAACTCTGCCGACAACCATCTCTTCAACCTCCACCCCATTGGTAGAGACCACGATTCGTCGCAGCCAGCGTCAGAAGGAGCAAATTACACTCATGCTTGGTTGGACAGAACCCCCACGAAGAAACATAAGATCACAGCCCTACAGATTGACAAAGAGACTGGTAGAGTTGGGCCTGTCAAGACCACCACACTGCGCTCCTGGGGTGTGGACTGCGGAGTGGATCCTAGTGATCTCTCTAATGAGGTGCTGATGCAGGCACCATCAGAAGACCATCAGTGAAATGAATCAGTCATATAGCTACAATAATTTATTAGAGCCCTATTTGGTGAACACTTGTGTTGCTTGGAACTTTTATCGTCAACCTCTTTTCCCTTTGAATTATCTTGGGTTCAGGTTATGCTTAAGCGCCATGTTTGGCAGATTGATCTCCTATTCTAAAACTTCTTTTGTGGTACTAGCTACTGCAAAGTTCCTCTATTATCCTTTTGTTATCAATGAATAATCGATCTTGGCAAGTATTGTGTTGGAATATCTGGGGGCTCAATGACTCAAATAAATGGGAAGCAGTCCGGAATAAAATAGAGGAAAGTGGTTGCTCGGTTTTTTGCCTGCAGGAGACAAAGATCCAAAACTGTGATAACGCTTTCATTCGTAAACTTGCACCGAGGCGTTTTGATCGCTTTGATTTTATCCCCTCCGTGGGAGCTTCTGGGGGAATTTTACTTGTCTGGAACAGTACTGTATTCACAGGCTCGATAGTTGACAAGCAGCGTTTTGGTATTACAGCTAGCTTTACCTCAAACCAAAATGGACAGACCTGGAAACTGACTTCAGTGTATGGGCCATGTATTGAACCAGCTCGTTCAGAGTTCATCACTTGGTTGCGAGGGCATCAAATTCAGGAAGATGAGAATTGGCTCTTTATGGGCGATTTTAATTTTTATCGATCGCTGGAGAACCGCAACAAACCAGGGGGGAACATCCATGATACTTTCCTGTTTAATGACGCCATAGGGCATCTGGGCCTTGTAGAACTCCCACTCAAAGGGAGGGCTTTCACATGGAGTAACATGCAAGACAACCCGTTGTTAGAGCAACTGGACTGGTTTTTCACGTCGGTTAACTGGACAAATGACTTGCCCCTTACAGAAGTAATCCCCCTAGCAAAGATCACGTCTGATCATGTGCCCTGTAAAGTCATGATCAACGTCAGTATACCTAAATCAAATCTATTCAGATTCTAAAACTTTTGGTCAGAGCATAGTGAATTCTTGAGTCTAGTACAGAACACTTGGATACAATACTATCACCATGGCACAGTGAATTCTGCAAGCCTCCTATCAGCAAAATTTAAAAAGCTTAGGCAAGCCTTGAAGAGATGGAGTAAGCAGCTCTCCAATCTAAATATGTTGATCAGTAATTGCAACATGGTCATATTGTTCCTGGACACCCTAGAGGAAAGCCGAGGGCTGTTCAATACAGAGAGTAATCTCAGGAAAATAATCAAGGTTCAGATTGGTAAGTTGTTACACTTCAAGAATATTTATTGGAGGCAAAGATACACTGAGAATAAAATCAGATTTGGGGATGAATGCACAAAGTTCTTTCATGCCATGGCAACCATATCATACAGGAGGAACTCAATATCCCAACTCCTCAACAGTGAAGGGGCTGTGATCACTGATCATGCTGGGAAAGCAGATATGATTTGGCATGCCTTCAGGGGAAGAATGGGAATTACCACCAACCCAACAATGCTCTTTGATCTGCACAATCTGATTGCTCACCATGATGATCTCAGTGCACTGACAGAACCTTTCCAGCAAGCTGAAATTGATGGAATCATCCAGAAAATGCCACCAGACAAGACCCCGGGGCCAGATGGATTCAATGGACACTTTCTCAAGAAATGTTGGCATCTAGTTAAAGATGATTTCTACAGGTTATGTGTGGACTTCTTTGCTAGTTGTGGAAATTTGGAATGTATCAATGATTCATTTATCGCATTGGTCCCCAAGAAGATAAATCCTGAAGGAGTCAACTACTATAGACCGATTTCACTCCTCAACTGCAGTATCAAAGTGCTCACCAAATTATTAGCTGACAGACTTCAGGGTAAGATTCTGCAACTTGTCCATAAAAATCAGTACGGCTTTATCAAAAGCAGATCCATACAAGATTGCCTAGCCTGGTGTTTTGAATATATTCATCAGTGTAAACAGTCCAGAAGAGAAGCTATCATTCTTAAACTCGACTTTGAAAAGGCATTCGATACAGTAGAGCACACTGCAATTATACAAGTCTTGCAACACATGAGCTTCCCAGACAGATGGATCAGTTGGGTCAAGGCAATTCTCTCATCAGGGACATCATCAGTTATCCTGAATGGAGTAGCAGGAAGGAAATTTAAGTGCAAAAGAGGAGTTCGTCAAGGAGACCCACTATCTCCATTGATTTTTGTGCTAGCAGCTGAACTCTTGCAAGTGGTAGTGAACAAAGCAGCTTCTCAAGGATTGCTACAACCCCCAATTCCACACCACGATGGTGACTATCCTATTGTACAGTACGCTGACGATACACTTCTCATTATGCAAGCAGACGCCAGACAAATTTTCTTCTTGAAGGCCCTCCTAAATAGCTTCTCAGAGTCCACAGGTCTGAAAGTAAACCACTCTAAATCTCTGATGCTACCAATAAATGTCAGTCTGGAAAGAATGGAAATACTTGCTAGTACATTCGGGTGCCAAATTGGATCATTACCCTTCACTTATCTAGGCTTGCCTATGGGAACAACAAAGCCAAGAGTAGATGATTATGCTCCTTTGATGGATAGAATTGAGAGAAGATTGACTTCTTGCTCATCCCTCCTCTCCTCATCTGGCAGACTGCAGTTGGTCCAGTCAGTCATCACTTCCACTGCCACATATGCAATGTGCACTCTCAAGCTCCCTAAAGGTGTGATAGATAATATAGACAGGGCCAGGAAACAATGCCTTTGGAGAGGCTCGGACAGATCAAAGAAGGGTGGAAACCTTGCTGCTTGGCCCATGGTCACAAAACCAAAAAACAAGGGTGGGCTAAATGTTACCAACTTATATGTTTAGAACGATGCCCTACTCATCAAACACCTCCATAAATTCTACAATAAAGTAGATGTTCCCTGGGTCAAACTAGTGTGGAATGCTTACTATGAAGGAAAGGTGCCCCATGCCACTAGAGAAATGGGGTCTTTCTGGTGGAGAGACATACAAAGATTGAGTACCTTATTCAGAGGGATTGCACGCTGCATAATAGGAGATGGCACATCAGTATCTTTCTGGGAAGACCTCTGGTCAGTTGGAGTTCTGTCTTTCAGATACCCGAGGCTCTACTCTCACGCCCATGATGCAGGCATCAGTGTTAATGAAATCATCTCAGCACCCGACCTGGACAGCCTCTTCATGTTACCCTTAACACAGGAAGCATTTGGTGAGCTCCAAGAACTTAGGCAAGAATTACAAAACCAAGAGTTCGATTTACAACATTCTGACATCTGGACATATCAATGGGGCAGCAATAATTATTCATCGAAGAAGTTTTACAAGCTGGTATTCCAGAATATCCCTGCACATCCTGTCTACTCATGGATGTGGAAATCCAAGGTTACCCCTAGGGTAAAATTCTTTGCCTGGCAGGTGCTTGTCGACAGGCTGAACACCAAAGTTATGTTGCGCAGAAGAAACTTGTTCAATGAGCCGAATGCGCATTGTGTTCTATGTGCAGCAGGAATTGATGAGGATATTGATCACCTCCTCTTTGATTGCTCATTCTCCAGAAGGTGCTGGGGGAGAATTGGAATACAATGGGACATAAATCTCAGCCTACACGCAAGAATTGCACACTGCATGCAGCAACAGAGCGTGCCTTACTTCATGGAGATCATCACCATTGCAGCTTGGGAAATCTGGAAGATCAGAAATGATAAGATCTTTCGTAACGGCCGTGCCCATGTCAACATCTGGTTTAGCAATTTCAAATCCCAGTGTTTGTTACAATCTCTTCGCTTTAAGCCTGACCTGATGTCCGGGTTTTGTTTTTGGCTAGATGCTTTTAGTTAATCTTGATGTAAGTACATTTTGAACTTTTGTTTTATCATAAAAGAAAATGAAGTGCTGTGGGGATCTCCCCCACAGTTTTATTCAAAAAAAAATGAAGTACCATGAGTACAATGATCTTCTTCATATTGCCAAGCATGCCACTGCAATAAAAACAAACACAATAATACACTTCATGATTTTGTCTCAAAGTAAATACTAGATAAGTAAGTATTGTCTAACTAGAATGTGTGTAGTCAAACTTTTGAAATTTTAAACATGAGTATCTTCATAAATATTTAGATTCAGCATGTGAAAATGGCATATACTCGAAAGATATTTTCATGTTATTACATTTTTTATTCTACAAATACATTACAATTGAATTTATTGTCACAAACAAGTGTTGTTTGATTCCAACTATTTAAAGTTCGAACAATTGGTGGTCAAAGAAGTGTTTGGGAACCATATATCTGTATAAACATTCAAATAACACTTGTTTATGATAATGAAATTATGTTGTGAACAGTATTCAAATATTTTTATCTTACTCTTTATATGAATTGATACAAGCAAAAGTTTAGTAGGTCCTAAACAAAATGGTCATTATTTTCCTTTACCAAATCAGCTGCAACTCCTTTGCTAGCAGGGACTACACAGGATTTTGATTTCTGTGAAGCGTAGTCTTCATTCCTTGGAGCCAGTACAAACCGGTAAGAAGCACTGGGAAAGCAACTATGGTTGAACCATGAGAAACTTGGGCCATACACTGCAACTCCCATAGCTAACCCTTCACTAATTTGCACCTCAACACTATTGATAATCACTGCCCATAATGCCATCTTCTCAAGTTTAAGCCTATCGGAAAAAATAAAAGAAGTCTGTGCCCTTGATTTTCTGGCAGATGACATCAATAAGCTCCCCTCCAGTATCCTCTCAGCAATAACCTCACCTTCCTCCAAAACTTCCTCAATACCACTTGCTGAAAGTCCACCAATTCTACTGTACTTATCGATTGAATCAGACGAAACAAGACCATGCATCTCAAGCACATAAAGAAGGCGGAGGGCAGCACGCAGATCACTGGTTCCTTCACTAACATAGGAAGGGGAGGCTCTCTTGATGTAACACCCTAAAAATTTGAAAAGAAGAAAAATAGGAAAAACATGATTTTTATATTTATTTTGTGAAGCATGAAAAATTTAGAATAAGAATAATTTTGATAAATTTAAAAATAAATATAAGGGTAGAAACATGTTTGTGCACTCATGCTGTTGCATTTGAATTTTTGGTTTGAGTGGTTTGATTCAAATTCAAATTTGATTCCAAAATCATTTGAAAATGCTTTGAAATAATTGAAAAGGAAAAAGAAAAAGAAAATTTCCTTTCTTCTTGCTTTTGGCCCAGCTCAGCCGGCAGCCCACTTCCTCCCGCGCCCGCATTCTCCTTCTGGGCCGAGCCCAAGCCGCAGCCGCCGGCCCAACCCGCGCGAGCGCTCGCGTCGGCCGCGTCTTCCGCCTGAGTCGCTGACTGGTGGGTCCCGCCTGTCAGTGACCGTTTCACCTTTCCTTCTTCTTCCTCCGGCGCCTTCCAAAAACGGACGCCGTCGTTTCCTTCTTCTCCAATCCGAAGCCGCCGCGTATCTCCCTCCCTTCCTTACTTAGCGACGCCTCCGGGCTATAAAACGGAACCGCAAGACTCCCCGCTTCTCATTGAGCCGCTAAGACCCTAGCCTTGACCTTCCGGGGAGGTCACCGTCGGAGCTCCACCTCCACCGCCGCCTTGACGAGTTAGCCGTCGCCTTCCGGTCGCTCTTCCGCTACATTCTCGCGCGGGGTAAGGTCGCGGTGATGTGCTCTTCCTTTTGGTACTTTCGGTTTGGCGATTGGTGCTCGGTTTGGTCATTTTCACAAGTCCGGCCATGGCGCCGCCGCGGGAAGTCGCCGTCGGGGTCAAATCCGGCCGGAGCGCCGCCCCGTTTCCCCGATCCAATCTGGACCGTCCGATCTAAATCCAACGGCTAGAATTAGAAGATACCGGTTCGCTGGTAAAATTGTAAAAGAGTCCCTGTGATTTTTAAGTTTAGAACCCGCAGTCCTAAAACGTAAAGCTCAGAGTACGCTTTGATTGGTTGAAAACGTATTTCGTCTCGGTAATTGAAAAATACGTTTTCTGATATTTACAGTTTTGCCATTCAGATTGTTTTAGTTGTAGAATTTTCGTTTTAGCTCCGATTTGATCCATTCAAATTGCGTTAGATTCATATTTGCGAGCTCTACATGATGATAGAACTGTACAGTAGGTTTGAGATAATTTATTTTCAAGTTTATATTAAAGTATTTATTTTTCTATAGGAAATCTTTGGAAATTCATAACTTTGTCGTTTTAGATCCGATTTTCGTGATCTTCGCGTCTGTGTGATCCTAGCAAGTTGTAGATTCATTTTAAAGACTTTTTATTTTATTTTCTTACTGTTGGTGTATTGTTCTAATTATAGTCTTGTTTGTTAATGCATGATTGCCTCTGGATGTGTGTTGTTGATATGGTTGATCGAGTATAGACGTTGAGAAATTCGTTGGAGATCAAGAGCTTTACTACGAGCAAGATCTTCAGGACCAGTTTGAGCAAGGCAAGTATAGCATGGGATTATCCTTGTTGTCCTATTCACCTTATGCAATTAATATCATTATGCATTTATTCCTTGTTAAGGATGACTTAGTGATTGATCCTTTACCTTGGTACCTATTATTTTGCATTGAGTAGTTTGGCTAGTGCTTAAACATGGACTATGATCATGTAATTTGACTAATGAAATATGCAATAAACATTAAAAGATGATTTTATTTCTGTTTAAGGGTACTAGAGCATGGGGTTACTTTTGATGCTCTAATTGCTCTCCATAAGGACTCATCTATAAGCGACAATCCGGGATTTACAGTACAACTGTGGGGGCTATATGGCTCTGGCTTTAGTCATATAGAAGGACCTTTTCTAGCTTGTTAGAGGTATTCCTTTATGGCGTAAGAATGGCTTGACGAATCGGGTATAGTGCGGCCTCTGTCCTCATGTGTATAGGCTGCGTGTTATTGTGCCATCAGGAAGGGGGGCTCTACATCTGTTTGCCGAGTGAAATCTAATGACCCTAACTTGTTAGACGAACCTTCGAAAGACTTCATAGTGTTTACCCTGCCTGCTCACCTTGGTAGTGTTTTGGGAGTAATTAACCCGGGCATTTGGGTAACACGACTCACAGTGAAAGTGTACAACCTCTGCAGAGTGTAAAACTGTTATAACAGCCGTGCTCACGGTCACGAGTGGCCTTGGACCCTTATGGAATAGTTGAATAATTGTTTATGATTATGTTTATGCTATTCATTAATCATTTCACATGGATCATATGTTTAATGTTTATATTGAGACATTTTGATGATATTGTTATGCTAAAATTATGCTAACTAAAAGCTACATGCTGATAAACCAATGAAAATGCCTTTTTGAGCCTCATGAACTCCATGTTACACTTGTTGAGTACGAGATGTACTTACGCTTGTTTATTTCTTTTACTTGGATAAAAATCCCGGATGGGTAACAGATGGAGGTAATAGTGACTACTACGCCTACTTCCCTGAAGATTACTAGTCTTGCTGTCAACCAGTCAATGTACCTGTGACTGGAGCTACCACGAGAGATTTTTATTTATACTTCCGCTACATTTGTGTTAAGACTATGTGTTTAAATATCGTGATGTAATAACATTTGTGATGATACTTTTGTTATAATTTGTGAACTTATGTGTGATTGATCTCTGGGCGCACATAAGGGTATGCATTCCATTTGGTCGATAAATGGGTGTGACACTTGAGGTGGTCCACAAAGAAGCAACATTCACCAGAAGAAAAATGCACTGCTGAATCTGCACCAAAGCACTCTGAACAGCAGTATCGAAGAGAACAGCAAATCGTGCAAGAAACTACAGAGAGGGGTTGTGGCAGTAACTTGGTGAAGCACGATGAGCAATGGGACTGGAGGAACACATCATGTAGGGCGGTGGCATAAGGTGCGATTTCCCCAGTTAGGTCCTTTGACGTGCTTACAGATTCCCGGGCCCTCATCTCCATTGCCAACCTTTGAAGCTTCCTGGCCAGTTGTGAAGTTGTCTGTACATATAGCATATAATTAGAACTTTTGCAAATAGAACAGAACTTGTTTTAGTTCATTTGTTTGCCATTTTGAAGTAAGTTGCCCATAACTTGAACAGAACAGAACTTGTGCTCCAACACTTATCAGAATTGATTGAGGCCCATAATTTGAGAGAACCCAATGCTTATCAAAATTGAACTACTTGTTCCGAAGTAATCTAACCACCTTTACTGCAAGCACCCCATAACACGCGAAAAATAATATCCCAGCTTTTTCCTCCAAAGTCCCCATATGATTAGGTGAAACGGGAACAAAAGCAAATTTGATCAGAAAAAACACTACTTCTATGCAGTGGTTGGGTAATAAGAAAAAAAAAAGTTGATATGCTCCCAATCCACCAGTGGACTCGCTAACTTGGTCTAGAAATACCAAACCCTTACCCTAACGGGCTAATGGCTAAAACTAAGCAATGGTAGATTCGGGAGAGGTTCTGCTTGCCTTAAGCGGCTTCGTTGCACCGACACGGGATGAGGCGGAGATAGAACTAGCGATAGCTATGGAAGAGAGGAGAGGGTAGTCATGGGCCAACTTGAGTTCAAATGTCCCATACAAGACCCACATAGGAATTTAAAGCAGTTTTACATGAAAACATAGCTGAACAATCCAGAATACATCGCTCGGAAAGGTAAAATATGTGATTTGTCCATGACAAATCAATAGATGATGCGGGACACCAATTAATCTTCACTAGAGCATGATTAACAGGCAGTATGATAAATAACAATCTGCAATCTACATAATGAATTATAGTCTTGCAGAGAATGATTGTAAACAATCTGCATTTTTTATCTACAACTGGAAACGGAGAATCAAAATAGGGGCTATATTGAATCAGTGAAATGGAACAACATTTATATACCTAGTTACTTGATTTCTCCCAATTCTTCTGCAAAACACAAAATTGGTGAGTACCGTCACCAATCCTCCAGGGCCCAGCGCAGTCACAGCTGCGCAGCAGTGTGATAGTGCCCTGCCTAGCGCCGGCTTTGATGCGTCGTGGCGCTGAGACTGGCCGCGCGCTCGCGCGTCGCGCGGTGCCGCGTGCCGCGCCGGCGCCTGGCGCGCCCTGCTGTGCTACTCGCGCGATGCGCGACGAACGATGCACAGATGCCGCGCCGGCTCCTCGGCCGCTCAGTCTCCCCCGGCCGTCGCCGTCGCCGCCACGCGCAAGCTGCTAGCCTGCTAGGCCCAGCTTCAACTGCCCCATGTTGTCAAATAAAAAAAAAACTGCCCTTTAGTGGGCCCTTCTTGCTTATTGGCACTGCATCAATCTTCATCCCTAGTTCCCGATTTCTTTCATTGGGCCTGGCCCATATTATAGAGCAAGAGTGGGCCTTTTTAGACTATGTAGGCCATGGTATGGGCTACTTCGCATTTGGACAGGGCCTCAAGTTGAGATAGGAGAAATTTTAATAAAAAAGGAAATAATTTGAAGCAAGGAACAAAAACATAGAGCATGATTAAAATATATTTTTCTAAGTTAGAAATTTTTTTGTAATAATTTCTAACATTAAATCAGAATTTTGTGTTTTAAGTTCATATTTATTCTAGGAAAATATTTTGATAACTTTTTGAAAAAAAATCCCTAATTCTTTTTTAATAAATCTAGTTGACCTTGCGGGCTATAGTGAAAGTCCGATTTATCATTTTCATTGTTGTGGTGCCACGTAGAGTCGTGAATGTGGTGTCATGTTAACTGAAATCACCAAGGAAGACAAGGTGATTTCTAAAATTGGATGAGTAAAAAAAATTCGATTTTCTAATTAAGGGAGGCAAATCTGACTTGCATAATAGTTGAGTTAGATTAGATAGAATTTTTTCTTAAAAATCCTATTCTCTTGAAAAATAAAGTTCCTTTTGACATCTCTCAACTTTATGATAGTCTAATTTTCGTACCTCATTTATAAAACCTAGTTTTTAACCTCCGTAACTTTCAAAACAATTTTCTTCCATGATAATCGTTTTAGATTGCGGCTTTGTATAACATAACGCCACACTACGTCAGTTGTGAGGGGATAACTTAAACTTGATAGTTTAGGTGGTAAACCGGACTATAAATGTTTTTCTGAAAAATTATCAAATAGTTTTCCTATAGAATACGTCAACCACACTACCACAACTGCAAGGGGATAAATTAAACTTGATATTTTAGGTGGTAAATCAGACTATAAATGTTTTTTTTGAAAAATTATAAAATTGTTTTCCTACAAAATTTATGTGAATAAAAATATATAATTTAATAGTATCAGGAAAATCACAAAAAATATTTTATCATAGGAAATTATTAAACTAGTTTGAATTTTTTTTTTCCTAAAATCATTTCTACCATACGGTGTCTACATTGAAGTTATTTAAATATTTTATGGACTCTTGGCGATATTTATTTGCTAGTAGATATTTGTGTTATCTATTATAATTAGTTGATATTGACCAACAAAACCATGATAAAGAGTTCAATTCCAAAACGTATTATGCCAAAAACTGTGTGTTCTGTTGTAAAGCATAGGTACATTGGCTAGTAGCTTTATATTAAAGAAAAGAATAATCTGTATATCTATATCTCTATTCCTAATATTAAAGAATGAAGAGATTCTTTCGTCATGTCTTTCTTTATTCCTCGAACTGCCCTCGCATGTTTCGTGTCTTGTATGTGGCTCCGACTCATGATCCATGATCATATGAGTCAGAACAAATTAGTTCCACCAATAATACTTCTGATTTCAAGATGTATTGGTTCCCTTGCAATGGACGCTTTTAAACTAAAAAATATATAAAACAAGATGTGCATCAACTACAGTTCTATCCTATTCAATAACAACATTGAAGATATGGCTTTCCATTTGTTCTTAAGCTACTCTCTCAGCCATTCTTGCTGGAGATTCTTAGGGCATCACCAATGGAGACTAACACTCTTAGTGGTTCTAGTACAAATAAAGTGATCCACATAAATTAGAAAATGTTGAGACTACTATTTACACATTGCAAACTATCAATGCCTGTGGTTTGCATAGAAACTTTTTGCTTTCATCATGGCTCACCTTTATTTCCTCTCCCTTTTCTTTTTTAGCATGGATCACCTTCTCTTTCCCAAACGTATGTAGCTTCTGCAATCCATTATGACAAGTGTAAAATATCTACTTTTTTTATCCGATTCTACGTGACACTTGAGGCTACAAGAAAAGGCGTAGCGTTAGGGAAGGCCTTAGGTATTCATTGGATCCTCACAAGTGATTTCTTCCTAATGATGCAAGCAAAGCATCATTGTGCTTTCGCGTAAAAAGAAAAAGATGCGCACCGAGCGAGGAGTGAGGAGGTGGTTGAGTCCAAGAGGTAGAGACAAACTGTGCCAATGCCCGTCCGAAAACAACAGTCTGTGAGCAACCTTTTTCATTCCGCGGACAGCTATTCATGTCGTATTCGTGTCGGCGCTGCATTGCACGAGCACGACTCATGACATGCATGCTTGATCGATCAATGATCATTGCTCCATTTCACTACGTACTCTTATGCATGAAGATCGACTACAACCGACTGGCAATTACATTACTGGGGCTCCTGATTTTGCAGCAAGGAGATGATGTCGAGGGCGATGGTGCAGAGGCGGCGCAGCGCCTCCTCCCTCCTGGCCAGCTCCGGCGGGTACGGGCTGCTGCTCGCCCCGCGCTGCTTCTGCTGCTGCTGGCGGCGCCGGAACAGCGTCCGGCACACGGCGGGGTACTCGTTGGCGGCGCTGACGTGCACGAAGGCGTAGTCGTAGTCCTGCTCGGCGAGGGACGCCCGCGCCTTCAGCAGCGCGTCGCGCGCGGCGGCGTACTTGCCTGCGCAGGTGCGGACCAGCGCGCGGTCCGCCTCCGGGGTCGCCGCGGCGACGCTGGCGTTACCGAGGAACGCCGCGGTGCCGGAGGCGTTGGCGGCCGCGGCGGAGACGGCGATGGTGCAGAGGCCCGGGACGTCGGCCGTGGAGCTGGAGGGGTCCGCGGCGAGCGCGGCGATGCAGACGTCGTAGAAGCTCGTGGAGTTGCATGTCGACTGCACCAGCGCGGGCTGACGGTGTTGTTTGGCGTTCTGCTGTTGCTCATCAGCTGGTTGCGCGAGGGCGGTGATGGGGGAGGAGTCGGGGAGGTGGAGGAGCAAGTTCAGCTGGATGATGGTGAGTAGCAAGATCAGCAGCGGGGACGCCCTGGTCGCTGCCATTGCCGTCGGCCGCCGTATCCCCTAGCTGCTCCGGTACTCCGGCCCCTTGACGATGGAGACGGACGGGTGAGGAAGAGGAGAAGATATAGCATGGCTGTGCGCCTGTGCCGCCCGGTGTGCGTGATGGCGCCATGGATATGGACAAGATTGCGCAAAGCTGCTGGCTGCTGTATTTGGTTGTCGCCTTGCTTCACGTGCAACTGAGGTCCCCGGTTCAAAAGAAGAAGAAGAGAGACACTACCGACGGGCGTCCCGGCCGGCCCACACTCGGTTCTCGACAGCTCTGCTCCCGAATGTTTCAGCCATTCTGCACCGTCAGCTTCCGCTACACTCAGCTTTTGGAACTGTCTTGTACTCTCGTTACGAATAGCGTAAGCTGTGCTACAATGCTCTGTTCGTGTTCAAGTAAAATTCACTTGCCTGGGGATTACAGTTACACAGGCATCAAAATGTACTGACAACAATTAGCTTTCCGTGCAGAAGCAAAACATCTATGAATTCTGACGGTGAATAGCGGAGATATAGCGGCTAAATTGTACATGAACAAGGTTGCTCACGAACAATCCGTGAGCTATATCGGGCTATAGCGGGATATAGCGGCTAAATTGTACATGAACACAAATAGCGCCACCCTGCCTCAAAAGGCTATAGCGGGCTATAGCGGCAGCTATAGCGGGAGATTTAAAACTATGATTCTGGCACCAGCTCGAGTTACATTTCTGTTTAAACATGTTTAACTCAACTACTGACACCGAACAATCTCAACCTGCAGAAAAACAGCTGTATAACCCTGGAAAATTCTGCTAACATTCAGATTCAGGGCATCCAACAAAACCCACAAACAAATCAACCATCGCTAGTTACTGTAAAGGCAATATGAGAAATATAGACAAGTTGAAGATGATCAATCCCGTGGCGAAGTTCTCAGGATAGCCAATATTGCAATGGAGATCCAGCCCGCACATGATGGCTGTTAAAAGATCAAATCAAGGTAAGATGGTACAAATTTTACTTCCTAGGAGGTAATACCTCAAACGATTCTCAGCCATTGATATTCTAGATTTTTTGAATTAATAAATTAATTAATCTAAGAAAAGAAAAAGGAAACATTGTTAAATCACCTCATCACGGGAGACGAGCAAGGGCACACAGTCCCTTCCTTTTCTGTGGGCATCGTTCGCTTTGTCCCTTTGCATGAAAAATACATTACATATTCAGTTATAAAATAATATACATGTATGAAAGAAATTAATAACCAACATATATAGTAACTGATATGTGAACTTAGCGATCTAAAAAATATGTTACAAAATACAACTCGATTAAAACTATATTACATAATAGAGTAGCTTTCTAATAAACTATATAGCTGTTAAGTATATTGAGCATGTAAAGGTATGCATGTAAAATTTGGACATGTACATTGGGCACTTATGCACATAAATTTCACATACTGTTGGGTTTAGGTACTCACACGTTCATTGCCTCATTGGACACGTATGCAAGATTGTGCATGATGAGGAGACCAGGATATCTGTTAAATCATAGATGCATCAAACCTAGACAAGATTTTTTATAGCTAAAATATTCCTTATTTAGCTTTTTTTATATAAAATTAAAAATTCAATAAATATATTACCTCTTAGATGATCGTAATTGTCCGATCAAAATGAATGAATGACTCACATTCATTTAGGTGTACCGCAACAAAGCCTATCGTGATACATGAAGTAAAAGCACAGCACATACCATCCACTTTACATGCATAAGGCATCTCCACACGTTTTCCAATATCTCATTCCTATTAGGGGTGTTTGGATACCCTCTCCTAAACTTTAGTCCCTGTCACATCGGATGTTTGGACACTAATTTAGAGTATTAAACATAGATTAATTACAAAACTAATTCCACAGATGGAGACTAATTTGTGAGATGAATCTATTAAGCTTAATTAGTCTATGATTTGATAATGTGGTGTTATAGTAAATATGTGCTAATGCTGAATTAATTAGGCTTATTAAATTCGCCTCGCAGATTAGTCTTCATTGTGCAATTAGTTTTATAATTAACTCATGTTTAGTCCTCTTAATTAGCATGCAAATATCCGATTTGACAGGGAGATCTAAACACCCCCTAAGGGCTTGTTCGGTCGTCTAGGATCCAGGGCCTGGAACTATTCCCAGCTAGAATGATTGTGTAATTTGTATAACAATTCATCAGCTAGATTGGTGCTTGCCTCCATTCCTGAATAATCGAACATTCCCTAAAATGGTATTGAGGTCATCCCAAAACTATTCTAGGATTATTGGGAAGATGGTTTTGCAGTCCACCAATAATCCGTCTCTATTATTTTTCTTCCTTGGCATCCCAGTTCACCGTTGGACACCCCTCCTCGGTCCTCATTAGCATTGCCTCCCTTCACTTGCTAGCTGCACCTCTCCCTTGAGCCCTCCATGGAAGTTCCTTGAGATTGATTCCCGATGACGCAGCTACAAGTAGAGAGCATAGTCACCCGATCTTGTCCAACAATAGAGATCACCTCCCTCGACATCGATTCTGGTGGCATAGGATCTTGTTTGATGAGGGTAGCTTACCAACGCTTGATTCAGTAGCTCAACATGTCGCGGTCCAACTCGCTCATCCTTGGTTTTACACACGGGCATGGACTGGCGATGTCCGACGGGAACCAGAGTCGTGTCTCTAGCGCACTAGTACAGGACTATACAGACGGGTTTATATCCATTTTTACTGGCATTTTTTAGCACCATCTGCGTTGCTGTGTGAAATAGGACCACAGCACAGGCGGTTGCTTTTGAACTGCCTGTGGAAATTTCCACAGGCGGCTCACTTAGTAAACCGCATGTGTGATCCATTTACACAGGCGGTTCACTAAGTGAGCCGCCTGTGAAAATAAATTTCCACTCGGCAAAGGTTGAAACGAAAAAAACCTGAAAAAAATATGGAAATTTTTTTAATTGGGGGAGGGCCCCACTGGCCAACGCCCGCTCGTCTCCGTCGAAGTCGCAAGTCGCGACATTTTTCGCGCAAAATTCACGGCTACGCGGTCGGTGGGATTCGAACCCGCGACCTCTCCCTCACGCAAGTCGCGACATTTTTCGCGCAAAATTTGCGGCTACGCGGTCGGCAAAATTCCCTCGCGCATAATCTTCTCTACCACTGCACCACACTGTCACTTGTATTTATATCCTATTTTTATTGTATACATTTAATACTAAACTGAGTGTAAATTGCTTGTTTGAGGTCCTAAACGAAATCAAATAAAAAAGTTGTCAACTACAAAGTTTCATAACTTTTTGAGATCTACCGTTTTTATTTAGCAAGTTTTTCCATCCGAGGTCGTTTACAAAATTTGAATTTCAAATTTGAGAAATTCAAAAGTAGTTTTGCATGATAAGATGAACTCAAATGAAAAAGTTGTCAACTACAAAGTTTTATAACTTTTTAAAATCTACAATTTTTATTTTGGGTGTTTTTCCATCCGAGGTCGTTTGAAAAATTCGAATTTTAAAATTTTGAAATTCAAACGTAGTTTTACACTGGTGGTTGACTTTAGTAACCGCATGTGGAAATCCATTTACACGTGCGGTTGTCTTAATCCAACGTTGCCTTATGACAACCGCCTGCGGAAATCTATTTCCACATACGGTTGTCATATGACAACCGCTAGTGTAAATGTAATATTTGCACTGGCGGTTGGCTTATGACAACCGCCTGTGGAAATGGATTTTCACAGGCGGTTACAAAGTCGTGGCCCATCCATTTCTTTATACAGCCGATCCTAAAGTGAAACCGTCAGTAAAAAAAAAGAGAACCGCCGGATTAGAGCTCTTTTCTAGTAGTGTAGGCTCAGCTCATCGGCACAGGTGCGGACTGCGGTGCTTCGAGGGAGGCGGCGGGCATGGCTTACGATGAGCAGGGAAGAAAAAGAAACTATCGTGAGGCCTATGGTATATGGGGGCGGAGATGCTACTCCATTGAGGGGAGAAAGATACGGTGTTTTTGTTGGCCACTGAAAAGAGATTATTTGGGGTCGGTCGGAGCAAGAAAATAGCCTTATCACCCGTAAAATTGTAGTTGTATAGAGACTAGCAAACGTGCCCGTGCTCTGCAATGGGATTTATATCTTGTGTCATTTATTCTAATACGCTGAATCTGTACGTTGGTTAAATTAAATATCGGAAATGCTCGCGGATGCTGCCATTGTCCTGGGCCTCGACAGCCCGAACAGCCCACTGCGTCTTGCCCACATTTCACTCCATATGTTTGTAAAAAAAACCATTTTCGAACTTTCGGAGCCTGGCTTCAATTGTATCATGCGGCCTCTATTCGCTGCCGAGCCCACGCCGCCACGGATTTTGGCGTGGTCCACTCTGAACTCTCCCCCGCAAGTTGCAGCCATGGCGGAGGATGCCCCCAATGGTGCCGCCGAGGACAACTAGCCCACGACCTCAGAGGGTCTGGCGGCTACCGCGAGCACCAAGGCCGCGGAGGTGCTAGTCCCGTCGCTCAGCATCTAGTCGATGTCGCAGGGCATACGTGACGCCATGGTGCGCCGCCATGTGCAAACGCTTGTGGCGCCCAACGTCCTCTCCTAGCGCTACAGTGCAGTCCTGAAGCCCGGTGCCGTGTGCGCCACCGTGGCCGTCAAGGTTGAGGCCTTCGCCGCCGCCTCCATTCCATCGCCGCCGAGTCCCTGGCCTTCGTCGAGGAGGGGGTTACTGCAGTTCTCCACAAGGTAGGTTGAGGTCGCTGGCGATGTCGTGTTTCAGGTGTTTCAGACGTACGTTTTCAAGTGTTTCATCTGGATATTTTCTATGTTGCAATAGCTATATATGCATGTTGCAAGCGTATATTTCATATAGCAAGTGTATGTTCCAAATGTTTCATGTGTTTTATCTGGATGTTTCAAATGTAGATCTTAGTGTTGCACATGTTGCACTGGCTATACATGCATGTTTCAAGTGTTTCATCTATTTCAAACTTACGTTGCAAATGTTTATTTGTATGTTTCAAAAGTAGATCTGTGTTGCACATGTTGCTATGGCTATACATACATGTTTCAAACGTATATTTCAAGTGTTTTATCTGTTTCATACGTATGTTGTAAGTGTTTTATTTGGATGTTTCAAAAGTAGATCTCGAAGAAACACATGTTGCTGCTATTGCTAGTGTGTTGCCGTGGGTCACCGTGCCGCTATGGGTCACAGCGCGCACCTATTGGTGCTGCTGCGTGCATGCAGATAGGTAAAACGGAGCGGGCTCAGGATGGTCTCGCACATGCATGGGTCCACGCAGCCTTCGAAGCAAGATGGGTGCGGGCACGAGAGATGGGTGTGTCAAGCGTGGGCGAGGGAGCACCGTTCGACGCTAGCGCCCCGAATCGGATGTCCGAGCGCTAGCAAGTCTGATTAAATATAGTATATAGATTGGAAATAAACGTACATTTCCCTACTAACAAAAACAATGCTTAGCCAAAGGTATACATATATAGATTTAAGCCTGTATTTATCCCCAATAAATTTTATCTCAAATATTTCAAAACCTAACGATAACCTGCAAAAGGCAGCTAGCCTCTACTGCATACCTTCATATCGACCAGCATTTCTCTGCTACTAATTTTTTAGACAAACCGGCGGGCAATTCCTTTGTGTGAAGACAAAGTAAAATGGGCTGTCTGATTAACGCGTGAAATGTTTGTTTCTCGTACCGGCACGTGGCTCCTGATCACCTTCTCGTCCTTATCCTTTTCCTGTCTACACGGCACACGCACGCACATATCCCCGCATGTCCACATCGCTCGGAGGGGCATTGGCATCGCCGCCGCCGGCCTCGTCCGCCCTCCCCATGCCGCCTCGGAGGGACCTCCGTGCGCCAGCCTCCGCTCCTCCCAGCGCCGGCCTCACCCTTCTCCGCGCCTAGCCTCCTTTGCTCCTCCAGTGCCGGCATCCGCACTCACGCTAGCCTCCCTGTGACGGTCTCCTTGCCCCTCCCCGTGGTAGTCTCCTCAGTCCTCACCCAGCCTGGCTGAAAGGTTTTGAAGGCTAGAGTGAGGTGAATAGCATTTTAAAATTTTCTACAAAGACAAGCTAAACAAGTTTATTAATATAACAAGTAGCGAGATACGAGTTTTGCTTAGCCTACGGGGTGTTTACAAGCCACCTAACCAATTCACAATTCTAGTAGATTTGCACTCAACCGCACAAGTCAAACCGAGAAGGTAACTACAACTACAACTACAACTAGCAAGCTACACAAAAGAGCTTCTCTAGCAAAACTAACTAGCTAGCAAAGATAACTAAGAAGGTAATGCGGAGTTGAGTTAGGAGAGTTTCACCGAGGAGCGAAGTATTGAGCCAACCAATATGATCAACTATGAATACCAAGACAACCGAACACCGGGATCAATCAATCACAATATGAAAGAGATGACACGAAGATTTATCCTGAGGTTTACGTGCTTGCCGGCAAGCTAGTCCCCGTTGTGTCCCTCTTCACCACGTGGTTCGGTGGCTAATCGGTCTCACACCGAGCCTCTCAAAAGGCGCCACAAGAACCTACCAAATGGCAAAATGTTGCAATGACACGAGTAATTTACTAACGTTGTATTTGGCGCTTCACCGAGGTAGGCACAAACCCCTCACAATCACTGGAGGTGGCCAAGAACAATCACCAACTCTTGCCGATGCCTCCAAGCTGCTCCAAACCATCTAGGTGGCAGCAACCACCAAGAGAAACAAGAATCCCGCAGCAAATCAACCACCAAATGCTAACTAAATGCAATCTCACAATGTAAATACACTTGAATCACTCAATCTCACTTTGAATATACAAAGAAGCAAGAGAGATAAGTGGGAGGGAAGTTTCTTAGCTCAAAGTTCTCACAAGTATGTCAAAGAATGCAAGAGTGAGAGCTTTAAGCCGTCCAACGAGTATTTATAGACGTACCCCTTCGAATAGAGCCGTTAGGCACGTGAAACAGCAGAAGTCGCGCTGACCGGACGCGCTGGTCGCACCGCGTAGCTCGACCGGACGCGCTCATTGGACGGATCGGACGCGCGAAGTACGACCGGACACGCTGGTCCCGTAACGGACCGGACGCGCTAGTCAAGCCTGAGCAGCGCTCCACCGAGACAGCGACCGGACGCGCTGCAGAACTGACCGGACGCCACAGTGCCAGCGTCCGATTGAAGTCTAGTAAGCTCCCAGATCGACCGGACGCGTCCGGTCGACTGTGACCGGACGCGCCACCGCGTTCGATCAAAAAACTGAAACATGCGCAGATGCTGAACAGTGATCGGACGCGTCCGGTCAAACAGAGACTGCATCCGGTCACTTCAATGACCTCCGTTCAGCTCCGTTTGATTCACCATTTCACATAAGAGCTAGACTAAGTATGTGTGTCACTTTAGCACATGTTTTAGCTCGTGAAACAACATGTGACAACGCCATCACAAATGTGCTAACACCACCAAGTTATCACGTCATGTGCAAGTGTGTTAGTATTTTCACAATCATTTTTCGAGGCGTTATTAGTTCTATCCAAATGCATATGATTATGAAATGCACATCTAGAGGCACTTAGGAGTTCAATAGCCACGTCATTCCCCTCTTTATAATACGACTATCTATCCTATAATATAACCGCACCCACTAGGTGTTATGGTTACTAAAACACAATCCTTAAGCATATACCTTTGCCTTGATCACGTAGGGTTGCGTCCAAATCAAAGTGTGACCATCATGATCACCATATCTATCTTGTCACCAACCTTAGAATGTACTAATCCTCATATGCTATATATAACTTAGGCATATGATTAGTACTTAGGCATTGTCACTAATTACCAACACCAAACATAGAGCTTTTAATCTCCCCCTTATTGGTAATTGGTGACAACCCTTTCACAAAGATATTATGATAGAATTTTAATTGAATCCATGTCACATTGTCCAAGTATATTACCATGTGTAAGGATTATAGACATGTGATCATGAATTCAAATTGATAGTAATGGCTTCACCTACATGTATGCTATATTATAGATTTAGGAAGCATACATGCTTAGATAGGAAAAAATTAGGAGCATTGTCTACCAATAGGTGCTAAGTGTTTTAGATTATAGACCTTTGAAGCGTGATACCATCGGAGTAGCGATAAACACCATCTTAGCACCTTGTGTAGTTAGATACCACTTGGAAAAGCACAAACATAACTAGAAACCTCATGAGATCAACATTATAAGCAAGACTCTAGTACCACTTAAAAAACATGAAGCAAGAAAAATCTAACTACTTCCTATTCATGCTAGTAACTCAAAACACCATTCAATTGTATACTAGCAAAACACCATACAAGCAATGTATCGGAGAAAAAGAAATACATAACTATGCATCATATATATGAAGTGCACATGAAAATACAACATTCATATTTAAGAGCTTGCTCTTCCTACTTGTGTGCTCAAAATTTTAGTTGATCCTCATCTTTTATCAATTCTCCCCTTTAGGTTTTCTCCCCCTTTAGAATCTATCTTGGTGAACAACATTTTCTCCCCCTTTGGCACCAATGACCACAAGGGACCAAATTTTAGATAGAATATCATGTCATGTTATGGGGTGAGGATCAAGTTTGTGATTCAACCTAGATTGCTGGCATAAGTTGTCAACCTAGATTGCTGGCATAAGTTGTCACACCCGGTTTTCTAAAGAACAAAACCAGCCTAATCATATGTGTGTCCAGGAAGTCCACACATATGTCAGAATGAAAAATATCAAAACAATGTTTATATAAAGCGGGAAACATACTATATTAACACTTACAACTATCAGAGTGTCGCGGAACGGTCACTAATCTTTTCTTTAGGCTCCAACATCACAGGGACAGTTGATTGGGGGCTCCGTATGCCAAACACTTCTTATAGACTCCTGGAAACTTCACTACCTCTTTATCCTTCTTCTGAGCAACACCTTACTACACACTGGAGTGTGGTGGAAATAGCAAGAGTGAGTCCATGTCGAACTCAGCAAATATATCATGGGGTTCATGAGGCTCAAAGGCATAACATAGGTTTATCAGCATGTAGCTTTTAATTAGCATTATTTCAGTATATCAATAATATCAAAGTGTCTCAATGTATCAATAAACATATGATCCATGTGAAATGATTAACGAATAGCAAAAATATATTCATTATTAATGATCCACTATTCCATAAGGGTCCAAGGCCACTCGTGACCGTGAGCACGGCTAGTATACCAGTTTATTAAACTCTGCGCAGAGGTGTACACTTTCACTGTAAGTCATGATTACCCATATGCCCGGGATTGCGACTCCCAAAACACTTTCAAGGTGAGCAGGCAGGAAAACACTATGAAGTCTTTCGAAGGTTCGTCTAACAAGTTAGGGCCGCTAGGTTTCCAAAGTCAGTCTGTGTGATTCACCACGCAGGGATCCATAGTCTGCTCTACCCCATTAGCGGCAGAAGGGTAATCTCTAACAAGCTAGAAAAAGTCCTTATATATGACTAAAGCCAGAGCCATTTTAGCCATTACAGTTGTACTGTAAATCCCGGATTTTCGCTTACAGATAAGTCCTTATGGAGAGTAACGAGAGCACCAAAGTAACCCCATGCTCTAGTACCCTTTAACAATAATAAAAATCATCTTTTATTATTTATTGCATATTTCATTAGTCAAATTACATGATCATAGTTCATGTTGAGCACTAGCAATACTAATCCATGCAGTATAATAGGTATCCAGGAATAAGATCAACTCTAAGTCATCCTTAACAAGGAATATATGCATAATGATATAATTTGCTTAGTATGAATATGACAACAAGGATAATCCCATGCTACACTTGCCTTTTTTCCCAAGTTAGCTGCTCAGAATCTCCAGTTGCTATCTTTCAGTCTCCACTTTTGCTTCAACTATCAGTCCTCAGCTCCTAGTCTTCAGCGCTGACGAACCACACTTCCTCTACTCGCAGCAACCAAGCAACGCAAATAGACAAACAATACACACATCTAAGAACATGCATCCAACAAAAGAAACGGTTTAAAAGATAGCGCACTAAACGACACGGTACATTGCTACAGTCACGAAAACGCAGGAACGACTCAGGATGAAGCTATCGGTACTGAGGACATGTCGATCGAGGTTGGCAACATAATTGAAGAAGACAAACTAAACATTTGATCTATTTTGGTTAATGAAATTAAGTGATTAAATAATTTAAAGAATTAATCTAGAACTGAATTATTCTAATTATAATTAATTAGAAAAGGCAGAATTAAACCTTAGTTATATTTTATTTATGAACAATCAATAGTATTTAATATTTATAAATTATATAACCTAACACATATACAAGCACTAACCGAACCATCTCATGTTTTATATTTAAACTAAACAAATTATAATCAAGAACCAGTTAATATTAATCGAGTTAAAACTAATCATATTTTATTTGATAAAGTATTGTCACATAATTTATATATTAAACAAATTAAACTTTATCTGTGCAGAGAAAATAATTAAACATGTGAGAACTTCTACTCAAACTAGATAGGACATGTGTTCAAGCTAATAAATTATAATTAAAAAAAATACATGGATGACAGAAGTTAAATCATGTTAAACTTTGACTTAGCAAAAGAAAAGTGTATATGTTAGCATCTAAACAAATTTGATATGTGCAACATATTTGATCTATGCAAACTATGATTCTAAAATATTTTAGGCTAGCAATTAATCACATTAACATTCTGTATATATATAAATCACTGAGATATAAAACCTATATTGTTTTTAATTTACAAAACTAGTTGCATAGTTATTTAATTAAATTAATATTTAAAGCATAGAATTCAGAAACATGAGATATGGTAAACTTCAACACTAACATGTAGCTTGTGTCGACACGATCCCAAAGCAACAAGAACAAACCAAATCGAAACTAAACTTAGATCGCTTTTAGTTGGAAAACTATTAAATAAATATTAATCTAATTAGCATTCAAGTTAATAAATTCGTGGTCAAGTGACATGAAAAACATCGATACTAGCTAATTTATAATCATAAACACACATGTTAACATGAATCAAATTAATATTTATTTATGAAACCGTAGGTATATAGTCTAAATTGCTTTTAATCATAAAGCTAATACAAACATATTAATCAATATAATATTTAACAATATATAGAAAAACACGTGACATAAAAACTTTGGTACTATCGCGTAAAGCTCGACGTGACGAAACTAACGCGACTGGAACTACTCGAATCGGAGATCAAATGAATAAATTGATGACGACTAAACTAATTGTGGAATTACTACGCAAGGAAGATATATGCGTTACATCAACAAGGTATTCAGCCGATTAAATAATGTAGCATACCATTATCATTGCGAGATTCAGCTGACTTGATCACGTGCTTTCTCGGTCGTGCATGAACTGTAGACACATGCTTAAGCATGTTCGGCTTCAGGGAACGACCTAGCTGTTTGCTTGCAAGTGCTGGCAAAGGCAGAGAGTTTCACATTTTCATGGCCAGTTGCACGGAGACGACAAGGCATGGAACTATGAACAAGGCAGAGAGCAAGATAGGTTCTGTAGATGTGCTCACCATCAATCCATCAGCCGGCAAAGAGTCGGTGTAGATGTAAAGGAGCAAAGCCCTGAAGGTGTCGGCGGTCATGGCGCTGATCTCGACCGGCTGCGCCCCATTCTCCTTCATCTCCCATAGAGCTGCATTTTGAAGACGCGTGATCGCATGGCGAGCACAATCTTGTGCGCCAGGATGAGCTCACCGTCGACGGAGAAGGTGACGTCCGCGCCCTCCCTTGTCTCCAGGACCTCGCCGAGCTGGTCCAGCATGTCCGACGGCGGCACGTCGTCAATCTGCCTGCCTATTGTCGCCTCGGGATCGTCCTCTGGGACAATCGTGACCCTGATAGCGTAGTCGGGAGCAGGGAGCCGCGTGGTGGGTCGATGACGCTGAGCTCCCAAGACGCTTTCACCTTGACGCCCCTGGACCAGAGATGCAGGCTCATGGAGAGGCACATGTTGCCGCCGTAGATCTTGTGGCAGACGAATCGGGCGGACCAATAGTGGCAGGCTGGCGGCCGGCGACGAAGATGTTGGACTCGATGCCGTCGGGCGGGAGAACCACATGCGCGTAGCCGCCGATGGGGTGGTGGATCCGCACGCCGTGGTACGACACCGTCGCCGACCCCGTAACAAGAGGAATTTCAGAGGGTTACATAAGGTTTGTGTGCTTTGCCCAAGGGATAGGTACGTATATACAGGAAGAAAAACTCTCCACCTCCATGTCAACTAGCGATACGGTGCTAATTGATGTTGCACCATCTACCTTTACTAATAGGCCTAATTAATTATTAAAGCCCATTAGTAAATAAAGACATGGGCCTTTGGACATGAGGAAATCTGAGATATTTTATTATTTTCGGAATTAATTAATTTCATGGATAAAATAATTCTAGAAAAGTCCAGAATTGAATTTTAAGCCACGAAAAATACCCTGAAGGCTCCGAAAATTCAGGGAAAATTCTCAGAGATATTTTAGAATGAGACGAACCCAAATAAAGTATTTGGAGCTCATGAAAAGATTGATGAAGAGATCAAGGAAAAAGATTAAGCTCAAGGAAATTGAAATTTTAAATCCAGAAAATACCAAAAAGTTTTCCGATGAGAAGTAAACGTCGTCCTATGGTATTTCGAAAATAATAGCACTCACCAACACCAAAGACAAGGATCACACAAACACCACATTATCAAATCAATATGGAAAAGTTTAAAACCACAATTTTTTATATTTAAATTAGCATCAACTTAACTTATCAAATAAATTTATTCAGTTATTGAAATCATTTATTTTATTTAGTGTTTTTCTAAACACAACCCAAAATTAGAAATTTTGGGGTGTGACATAAGTGAAATGCTTCGGTTTGATCTAAGGTCAATCTTCTTCACACCTCACTAGAAGGGTTATCATGCACTATATTGAAGCAAATATTTAGACAAGTGATCTAGATTAAACACTTAGGATTACAAGCTACTTAAACAAGTTATATGCTACCACTAGATCATATAAGTCATGGAAACAATAGTGGCACCATATAAACTTCAAATTCATTTGATTTTCATGAATGAGCCTAGAACATGTAAATTATGACTAGATGCACTAAACAAGTCCTTAGCATAGAATGTATGACATGTCAACCAATTGTACCTTGAGGCTCGAAGGAGAGGCATGTCATATATGGGGTGCATCAATTCATGTTGGAGAAGTCAAGTATGTTCAACTCATTCTTTAGCTTGTGAAATCTCTTCTCATCAAGTGGCTTGGTGAATAGATCGGCTAGTTGATCTTCGGTGCCTACACTCTCAATAGCAATGTCACCCTTTTGTTGATGATCTCTAATAAAATGATGGCGAACATCAATATGCTTTTTTCTTTGATGTTGAACCAGATTGTTGGTTAGCTTTACGGCACTTTCATTGTCACATAGCAATAGCATATTTTTGAAATTGATTCCAAAATCCTTCAATGTTGCCTTCATCCACAAGATTTGTGCACAACAACTACCCGCGGCGATATATTCGGCCTCGACGGTAGATAGTGAAATACTATTTTGCTTCTTGGATGACCATGAGACAAGTGATCTTCCCAACAATTGACAAGTCCTGAAAGTGCTCTTTCTCTCCACTTTGTCACCGGCATAGTTGAAATCCGAATATCCAACTAGCTCAAAGCTTGCACCTTTGGGATACCACAATCCAACATCTTGTGTATGCTTTAAGTACCTCAATATTCTCTTTGTTGCCTTCAAATGACTTTCTCTTGGTGAGGCTTGAAATCTTGCACACATGCATACACTAAACATTACATCGGGCCTTAATGTTGTCACATAGAGTAGGCTACCAATCATTGATCTATATAGCTTTTGATCCACCATGTTGCCATTCTTGTCACTATCTAAGCTTCCACTAGTGTTCATTGGAGTAGTGATTCCTTTTGCATCTTCCATACCAAACTTCTTTAGCATATCCTTTATGTATTTGGTTTCGCTTATAAATGTTCCTTCCTTCATTTGTTTGATTTGAAGTCCAAGAAAGAAACTAAGTTCACCAATCATTGACATTTCAAATTTCTTTGCCATCATTTTCCTAAACTCATCACAATAATCTTGATTGGTTGAACCGAATAAGATATCATCAACATATATTTGCAACACAAACAAGTCTTTCTCAATCTTCTTGGTGAAGAGAGTAGTATCTACTTTGCCCATGACAAATCCTTTGGATAGCAAAAAGTCCCTCAATCTTTCATACCATGCGCTAGGTGCTTGCTTCAATCCATATAAAGCTTTTCTCAATTTGTAGACATGATTGGGTTTCTTGTCATCTTCAAAACCGGGAGGTTGCTCCACATACACCTCTTCTTGAATGTACCCATTGAGAAATACACTCTTCATATCCATTTGATATAGCTTGATATTGTGAGCACAAGCATAGGCAAGTAAGATCCTAATTGCTTCTAATCTTGTAACTGGGGGCATATGTTTCATCAAAGTCAAGACCCTCTATTTGTGTGTAACTTTAAGCCACTAGTCTTGCTTTGTTCCTTACTACTATTCCATCTTGATCTTGCTTGTTGCGAAAGACCCATCTTGTTCCAATGACATTGTGATCCTTAGGCCTCTCAACTAGTTTCCATACTTCATGTCTCTTGAAGTTGTTGAGCTCTTCATGCATTGCATTTACCCAATCCAGATCTCTCAATGCTTTATCAATGTCCTTGGGTTCTTCTATTGACACAAAAGAAGAGTGAGCACAAAATGATGCCAATCTTGATCTAGTTTGAACTCCCCTTTGTATGTCACCAATGATGGAATCCAATGGATGGTCTCTTGCAATGTTAGTTGGTTGAAGCACTTGGACTTGATTGCTTGGATGTTGATGTTGATCATGAGTTGGAGATGATGAACTAGCCACTTGTTGATCTTGTTGCACTTGAGATGATGTACTAGCTTGATTTTGCATTAGAGAACCACTAGCTTGTGTAATTGGACTTTAGAGCACTTGATCTTTGTAGTCATCCACATCAATCACTTGCTTTGGCCTAATATCACCAATATCCATTTCTTTCATAGCATTGGTCAATTGAGTTCCTCTCACATCATCCAAGTTATCTTCCTCATCTTAAGAGCCATTTGTTTCATCAAACTCAACATCATGAACTTCCTCAAATAAACCACTAGCTAAATTCCAAACTCTATAAGCTTTGCTAGTAGTGGAGTAACCAAGTTAGAATCCTTAATCACATTTCTTCTCAAACTTGCTCAATCTAGTGCTCTTCTTCAAGATGTAGCATTTGCTATCAAATACCTGAAAATATGCAATGTTGGGCTTTCTTCCATTTAAGATCTCATATGGTGTCTTCTCTAGGAACTTGTGGCAATAGAGGCGGTTGCTATAGAAGCAAGCCGTGTTGATTGCTTTGGCCCAAAATGAATGACTCACATTATACTCATTCAACATTGATCTTGCCATATCAATTAAGGTTCAATTCTTCCTCTCAACTAGGCCATTGGATTGAGGTGTGTACTTGGCCGAGAATTGATGCTTGATTCCAAGCTCCTCACATAGCTCATCAACTCTTGTGTTTCTAAACTCACTTCCATTGTCACTTCTCACTTTCTTGATTGTGGTTTCAAACTCATTTTGCACTCTCTTGATGAACTTCTTGAATATGTCAAATACATCACTCTTGTCTGCAAGAAAGAATACTCACGTGTATCTAGTGAAATTATCCACAATCACAAAGCCATACTTGTTGCCACCAATGCTTGTGTATGTAGTTGGCCCAAACAAATCCATGTGCAACAACTCAAATGCCTCGGAAGTACTCATGATGCTTTTCAATGGATGAGTGTTGCCCACTTGCTTTCTGGCTTGACATGCACTACATAGCTTATCTTTCTCAAATGTGACATCCTTTAAGCCTCTAACTAAGTCATGCTTCACTAACTTGTTCAATTGCTTCATGCCAACATGACCAAGTCTTCTATGCCATAGCCAACCCATACTTGATTTGGTGAGCAAGCATATTGAGAGTTGAGTGTCACAAGCATTGACATCAACCAAGTATAGATTCTCATATCTAAAGCCCTTGAAGATCAAATTTGAGCCATCAACACTAACTATCTCCACATCATCAACACCAAATATGCACTTAAAGCCTAGATCACACAATTGAGGAACCGACAACAAGTTGAAATTGAGCTTTTCAACTAGTAGCACATTGGAGATGCTATGATCATTTGAGATTGCAATCCTTCCAAGAGCCTTCACATCACCCTTGCTATTGTCACCAAATGTGATACTATCAATGCCACTATCATTTGATTTGAGAGAGTTGAATATTCTTGAATCACCAGTCATATGTTGAGAGCACCCACTATCAAGCACCCAATGCCTTCCTCTAGCTTTGTAATTGACCTACAAAACAAATTAATATTTCTTAGGTACCCATACTTATTTGGGTCCTTGGAGGTTAGTCACTAAGCTTTTTGGTACCCAAATGGCCTTCTTCTTTGGGCCCACAATTGGTGTACCAACAAACCTAGCATGCACACCTTTCTCACCCTTGGTAAGCACATAACAAGAATCAAAAGGAATGCAATCCATTTTAGCATGAAACTTGTTGTTGTTCTTGTTTATTTTATTACAATTAAACTCTAGATGCCCAACTTGCTTGCATCTATTGCAATAACGACCATTGCCCTTCACAAAGCGAGGCTTTAGAGTTGCAAAGGCCACCTTGCCCTTCTTGGGAGTATAGCCCAAACCCTCTTTGTTAAGAGAGAACCTTTGGCTACCCAAGCATTTTAGCAAGCGGGCATCCCCACCATAGGCATTGCCTAATGTACGGGTGAGATCATCCACCTCTCTCTTGAGAGTCTCATTCTCAACCACAAGTGATGAATCACTAGTAGTAGAGACAGAGTTGGTTGTGGTGGATGATGATGAGATACATGAAACATTAGTAGGACCAACAAATAAAGAATCATCAATAATATCACATGTTAGTCCAATATCACAAGTGACAATCACTTGCTCCTCCTTAGCTTCCTTCATGAACTTCTCCAACTTGAGGTCCTTTTCCTTGATGAGCTCAAGTAGAGTGGAGTGGGCTTCCTTAAGCCTAGTGTGAGCAACTTCAAGGTCCTCGTGGTCTTCCTTTATACACTCACGAGAGGCCTCTAGCTCATCAAAGGATTTCCTAAGAGCTTTGAGCTCTTGTTCAATTCCTTTGCACTCCTTACTCTTTTTAAGAGCAACAAGCTCCTCCATCAAGTCATCATTTTTATTGCTCTTGGCAATGAGCTCTTGCTCTAAGATTTTGCATCTCTTGGTGGTCCTATTGTAGCCCTTGCTCATTTGATCTATTATGCCTAATAGATCATCCTTGGAGTAGTCCTCATCCTCCTCATCATCACTCCTACAACCATCACTAGCATAAGAATCATCATCACTATCATCATATTTTACCTTGGTAGGCTTGGCCATAAGGCATGTCGATGTAGTGTCGAAGATGAATGGCTTGTTGGAGAGGGCGATGCTTGCAATGGCTCATCGAGTGGTCCTTGCATCATCACTAGAGCTTGCATCATCATCACTATCGGAGTTATCACTATCCTAAGTGACCACATAACCACCACCCTTCTTCTTCTTGTTGAATGTGAAGCTCTTCTTTGCTTTCTTCTCCTTCTCTTTCTTATCCTTGTTCTTTTTGAGCTTCAAGTCCCCATTATGAAATCTCTTATCTTCATAGGGGCAATCCGCCACTATGTGATCGAGGCTATTGCAATTATAGCAAAGGGTCTTTGCCTTCATAGTGTCTCTCCTTTTCCTTGCCCCATATTTTTTCTTCTTCATGAACCTTCCCATCTTGTGCACAAGGAGGGCCATTGTCTCATCATCGAATGGATCATCATCATCGCTCTCTACCTTGCTCTTGCCCTTATAAGATGAAGCCTTGAATGCAATGGGCTTCTCTTGCTTGACCTTGATCTCCTTCTTCTCATCTTCATCTTCATCTTCATCATCATCATATTGAGCATCAGTCATGATATCTCCAAGCACTTGGTTTGGAGTCACCTTGTCCAAACCCTCTATTTAGATCATATTCCTCAAGATAACAAACTTCTTAGGTAAGTTCATCAAGAACTTATGTGAGAAGTCCTTGTCCTTGATATCTTCTCCTAGGCTCTTGAGATCATTGATAATAACTTGTAGCCTATAGAACATCTCCGGTATGGACTCATCATTCTTCATCTTGAAGCTTGCAAACTTATCCTTGAGCATATAGAGCTTGGCACTCTTTACCGTTGAAGTGCCTTCATATGTTTCCTCTAATCTTGTCCACACTTCACTTGCTATCTCAAGATCCTTGATTTGCTCAAAGACCTTTGCATCGATCCCATTGTAGAGAGTGTTGAGAGCCATAGTGTTGCATTGGTTGTTGATGCGGTCATTGTTGGTGAGGTTGTCAGGATCAATGATAGCATAATCATGATGTGTCACCTCCCAAACCTTCTCATTAATAGAGCTAAGATATTGCTTCATCTTTCTTTTCTAATGATCAAAAGATGAGACACCATCAAAGAATGGAGGTTTGCCCCCGACATGGTTGAACACAACTTGAGCCATCTTACACCGAGGTTGTTAAGCCTTACAAATGGTGACCACGGCTCTGATACCACTTGAAAGGTCTTGATGGCTAGAGGGGGGTTAATAGCCTTTTAAAATTTTCTACAAAGACAAGCTAAACAAGTTTATCAATATAACAAGTAGCAAGATGCGAGTTTTGCTTAGCCTACAAGGTGTTTGCAAGCCACCTAACCAATTCACAATTCTAGTAGATTTGCACTCAACCGTACAAGTCAAACCGAGAAGGTAACTACAACTATAACTAGCAAGCTACACAAAAGAGCTTCTCTAGGAAAGCTAACTAGCTAGCAAAGATAACTAAGAAGGTAATGCGGAGTTGAGTTAGGAGAGTTTCACTGAGGGGCGAAGTATTGAGCCAACCAATATGATCAACTATGAATACCAAGACAACCAAACACCGGGATCAATCAATCACAAAATAAAAGAGATGACACGAAGATTTATCCCGAGGATCACATGCTTGCCGGCACGCTAGTCCCCGTTGTGTCCCTCTTCACCACGTGGTTCGATGGCTAATCGGTCTCACACCGAGCCTCTCAAAAGGCGCCATAAAAACCTACCAAATGGCAAAAGGTTGCAATGACACAAGCAATTTAGTAACATTGCCTTTGGTGCTTCGCTGAGGTAGGCACAAACCCCTCACAATCACTAGAGGTGGCCAAGAACAATCACCAACTCTTGCCAATGCCTCCAAGCTGCTCCAAGCCGTCTAGGTGGTGGCAACCACCAAGAGAAACAAGAATCCCACAGCAAATCAACCACCAAGTGCCAACTAGATACAATCTCACAATGCAAATGCACTTGGATCACTCAATCTCACTTCGAATATGCAAAGAAGCAAGAGAGATGAGTGGGAGGGGAGTTGCTTAGCTCAAAGTGCTCACAAGTATGTAAAAGAATGCAAGAGTGAGAGCTTTGAGCCGACCAATGAGTATTTATAGACGTACCCCTTCGAATTGAGCCGTTAGGCATGTGAAACAGCAGAAGTCGCGCTGACCAGACACGCTGGTCACGCGGACTGGACGCGCTGGTCGCACCGCGTAGCTCGATCGGACACGCAAAGTACGACTGGACGCGCTGGTCCCATAACGGACCGGACGCGCTGGTCAAGCCTGAGCAGCGCTCCACCGAGACAGCGACCAGACGCGCTACAGAACTGACCGGACGCCATAGTGCCAGCGTCCGGTTGAAGTCCAGTAAGCTCCTAGATCGATCGGACGCTTCCGGTTGACTATGACCAGACGCGCCACCGCGTTCGATCAAAAAACTAAAACACGCGCAGATGCTGAACACTGACCAGACGCGTCCGGTCAAACAGAGACCATGTCCGGTCCAGCGTCCAGTCACTTCAGTGACCTCCGTTCTCCTCTGTTTGATTCACCCTTTTACATAAGAGCTAGACTAAGTATGTGTGTCACTTTAGCACATGTTTTAGCTCGTGAAACAACATGTGACAATGCCATCGCAAATGTGCTAACACCACCAAGTGATCACGTCATGTGCGAGTGTGTTAGCATTTTCATAATCATTTTTCTAGGCATTATTAGTTCTATCCAAATGCATATGATTATGAAATGCACATCTAGAGGCACTTAGGAGTTCAATAGCCGCGTCATTCCCCTCTTTATAGTACGGCTATCTATCCTATAATGTAACCACACCCACTAGGTGTCTTGGTTACTAAAACACAACCCTTAAGCATATACCTTTGCCTTGATCACGTAGGGTTGCATCCAAATCCAAGTGTGGCCATCATGATCATCATGTCCATTTTGCCACCAACCTTGGAATGTACTAATCCTCATATGCTATATACAACTTAGGCATAGGATTAGTACTTAGGCATTGTCACTAATTACTAACACCAAACATAGAGCTTTCACTCGCCCCTTCCAGTGCCGGGTGGAGGCACTCCTCGTTCCTAGGGCATATTTGGGAATGAGATCTACCACCACCTGGCCAACAAGGAGCGCCAGCGCCTCCTCGTGCGCCTCGCTGCCTCCATCATGGTCTTCACTGACGCGCACGGCCCTGGTGGCCTTTGATCTCACCAACTTCGTCCAGTCGACTGGTCTGACGCTTGATTTTTGTTGGTGCATTACATAATTAATATGATGGTTGTTTTTCTCAATTTCTATTCTATCTCTTTGGGTTCGACTTCGTTTCTATTTGGTCAAGTTGTCTTGGTGATCTTGATTTCGATTCAGCCTCAATTTTCTCCTCTTGCACTCCACATTATCGATTTGGAAAATTCATCCATGTCGTGTTGGTCTCCAACTCTACTGACGAGTAGGAACATAGAAGTGAAAAGCTAATGCGGTAGGCCAGACCAAACAAAAAAATGGTGGAAATTTTGTCTCTTTGTTATTAGGGATAGATGAGGAGTCTAAGGTCATTGCAACTGCCACTAGCTCTAGGATTTGGTCTCAAAATATCTACAAAAAGCTTATCTATCCCCAGTTAGACCTATCATATTCATTTTGGTAAGCTTGAACAGCAGTCGTGAAAATATACTTGAGTAGTTTAGTCTCTACCATTGTAGAAAACTGATATACTAGTTAGGTGATAGGACAAATGAACTAACAAGACAAACATAAGTTTTTTGCCCTTAGCATATGTGCCCTATGTATATCACTGTTGGATGTACATGTGATGCATGCAAAAATAGGAGAGAGACAAGATATCTCCTGATATGCACACATTCTTATGTGCAGCTAATAGTGGTGTGCAAGGGGCACATGCCCTTAATGGAAAATTTAACTTTTACCTTAGTAACCAGATGTCAAACCATTTGAATCAAAATCTTATGGAAATATAGTATGTCATATCTGGCCCAGTTTGGAGTTTGGTCCAGATTGGCCCATGTGCATGTTAATGAGATATTGTAGGGGGTTTAGTCCCACCTTGGATGTTAAAGGTGGGTTAGACCAACATATAAGGCTTATAGAGTCCATCCCACCATCCTCGGGTTAATTCTTTTACGCGAAGCGAGGACAAAAGCGTAAGTGGTGGTGATAGGTGTGGATCTGAGCCATTTGGTCTTTAGGGCGTTACAAATAGTATCGAAGCCGACCTTTGCGGCCATGGACGCGTGCGGATCAGGTGCAGACATGGGGTTCATTGCGCGTGTCATCCCTGTAGGGTGCACCACATGGCACATGTGCTGGCACTAGATGCACAGTTGCGTGCAGGGGTGGACCCAGCACTAGGGCAGCCCAGGCCATGGCCCTAGTCGCGGCCCATGTATCAAGGGAGCAGGTCTTTAGTTTTGGCCCATGAAGCAGCCCAAGACATGAAGCCTAGGGAAGGAGTAGGGCAACAGAGCGCTCGGTGCTTGCTCGCTGAGTCGCTCAATCTTCCATCGCTCGTGACTCATGTCGTGACTCGCCGACTCGCGACCGCTGCCGCCCGCCGACCTACCCTCGTGGCCACCGGCAGCCGACCCTCGCCCTCTCCGGCCCTCCTCTATGCGCTCCGGCTCCGCGGCGATGCCCCTCTGCTCTAGGCACTCTGCGGCGGCGCGGTTCATTCCGAGCTAGGCGCCGGCCGCCTGCCCGCTGCTCGCCGTGATGCTTTTGGCTCCTTCTTTTCAAGCGAGCAGCCGAGAAGAGCATCTAGCAAGCTTCCCTTGTTAGGTTTGGATCTGAAACTGATTTTGATTCCAAATTTCCAATTTCCAAGTTCCCAATTTCGACCCTTTGATTCTAATTTCTGATTTACAGTGTAGAAGATGAAGAGGATAAGGACTTTAGTTTTGTATTTCTCTCAAGTTCCTGAGCAACAGGGAGCTACCGAACAACAAGCTATGCCATCCCTAGCACCAGAACAGCAAAACTTCCAAGCTCCTACGACACAATCTCAAGGTAGGACTAGAGCTAGTGCTGCACAAGCACAGAACCAATCTGAGGAAGTAATTACAGCTACTACTAGTTTCCTGCAGTAGACTTAAACCAAATCACCACTAGACAATAGGCATGATATTTCTTAGCTATTATATGGTACTATTATTTATATAGATGCAGAAATTCTCTCGATTTGCAAACTTTGCTTGAGAATAATAGTTTTCTGTGACATACATATACATAATATGGTCCCATAGACTATACTGTAGCTTCGGTTTTTGGCCGCTAGGATTTGGCCCTTCCGCCACTGGTTGCGTGTGCTAAGAGGGAACCTGAAAGTGTAAGTGGGATTATGGTAGGTGTGGTTCGCTCAACGTGCAAAGTGGATCTAAGCCGTTTGGACTTTAGGGCATTACAAATGGTATCAGAGCCAACCTTCACGACCATGGGCGCATGCGGGTCAGGTGTGTAGACATGGGGGTCATTGCGCGTGTCGGCCCTATGGGGTGCACGGCATGGCACATGTGCCGACACTAGACGCACGGTTGCATGTGCTAAGAGGGAATGTTCCTGGTCATCTCGTTTGCCCAATTTTGGGTGTATTGGGCCGACAAGGACGTCGGTTCCTTTGAGGGGGGTGTATGTCGCATCTGGCCTAGTTTGGAGTTTGGCCCAGCATGTTAATGAGATATTGTGGGGGGGGGGAGGTTTAGTCCCACCTTGGATGTTAAAGGTGGGTTAGATCAACATATAAGGCTTCTAGAGTCCATCCCACCATCACCGGGTTAATCCTTTTACGCGAAGCGAGGACGAAAGTGTAAGTGGAATGATGGTAGGTGTGGTTTTCTCAGCGTGCAGAGTGAATCTGAGCCGCTTGGACTCTGGGGCGTTACATAGTATTTGTATGCCCAAGCTGAATGAGAATGTTGACACTACTATAGATATGACATTCACTACAGTGATAGTGTCTCCTGGCACATCACTGCCGATTCTTAGCTAAAACTAGCAGAGATAGGATGAATCGATATTGATATTGGGTCATCACTGTCGGTTTTTGGCTAAAACCGACAGTGATATCAATGTCGGTTTAGCCAAGAATCGGCAGTGATATTGGGTCGTCACTATTAGTTTTAGATTCGGCACTAGTATGCTGCAAAAAACTCTGTTACTTTCTCATGTGATGTTCGATGAAGATGAACTTTAGATTAAAGTTGTAATACTCGACAAGATCTACAACTTTGTGGTTCAAACATTTTTGATTTGAGATCGTTTGGATGTCCAAATGCACACCACAAGATTTTATAGAGTTAATACCAAAGGAGTCCATATATGCTTCATAGTCATAAGTGAGTGTGCAGTGGTAATTAAGGATCTCGGATGGAGAAGCGCCCAAAACAAAAGTTGTAGATCTCTAAAAGTTATACAACTTTTTAGTTCACAAGTTTTTATTTGAAGTCGTTATGATGTCCCTCTATTTGATTTGCAAGATTCCATAGAAGTTAATACCAACTAAATCCATATGTTTCATAGTTATAAGTGAGAGTGTAGTGGTATTTAAGGTTCTTGGATCAAGAAGCAACCAAAACAAAAGTTGTAGATCTCGAAAAGTTATGCAACTTTATAGTTGACAACGTTTTCATTTGAAATCATCTATCTAACAAAAATTACGTTTGATTTCTTAAATTTAAAATTCAAATATTTCATATGACCTCGGATGGAGATATGCCCAAAATAAAAGTTGTAGATCTCGAAAAGTTGTGCAACTTTGCAGTTGACAACTTTTTCATTTGAAATCATTTATCCATGGAAAATTACGGTAGACTTTTCTCACATTTGAAATTTAAATTCTTCAAATGACCTCGGGTGGAGAAATGACCAAACCCAAAATTGTAGATCTCGAAAAGTTATAAAACTTGTAGTTGACAACTTTTTCATTTGAATCGTTTAGGGTCCCAAATACTCATTTCAAAATTGGATGAACATAAAATGGCTAGGACGAATATCTCATTTGGACACAAGCGTCTTACAGGTGGAGTTGTTAGGGGATGAACACGCGAAGTAGGAGGTCGGGGGTTTGAGCGCGTGACTTGTGGCTGTCCATTGGAGTCTCTCCCAGTATTAAAAAAATTCCTATTTTTTAGCCTATTTTTTGGGTTTTCTGGAAATCACATCACTGTCAACCCCCAATCTCTGCCGATTTGCCTATGTCGGTTTAAAATCCAACAGTGAAGGGGGGTTCTGAATCGACACTGATTTGAAGATGATAACCTGCTGGGCACTAAGGTCTTGCATACGGAAGAATAGTAGCAATGAAAGTGATGGTCCAAATATATATATATATATATATATATATATATATATATATATATATATATATATATATATATATATATATAGACACACACTATTTTTAAGCCTGGGCTTAAAATAACAATTAGCGCGCCAATGGAGCACCGCCCAACTCCTTCAATCCATTCCAATTAATACTCTACAGCCTAATTACTGCACTCTAGATTAATTTGGAAAACACCGAAACGTGGCCGATGGAATTAATTGTCTTTCGTCATATTTGAGTTATATCCTGTGGCTATACCTACACCAGGAGCTTTGATGCAGTCAAACAGAATTGAGAACCCCATCATGATAAACATCAGATAATGGTGAAGAATAACATGAGCTCTTAGTAGATCAACCAAGCTAATGGAGCTTTTCATTTAGTTATAGAAGCAAGCAACCATTGACCGGTGTTAGGCAGTGGTGTGCTAGTTCTGTTCAAAGCAGAGATAAGACTTTTAGCTTACAAGTATGTGAAGATTTTGTAGAATTCAAGTATGCATATATGTGGATTAGGAGGTGAGTGCACACAAATTAAATAAAATTTCTTAGTGAAGGTGCATTTAGTATGAAAGGAGAGATGTTGATGTTAGAAATGTACTAGTGCTACTCTCTCATAATTTGTGGAATGGCAACCTGTATCTGAATCGAGCACAATCTTTTCATAGAGCTTGGGTTGTGATTCACAAGGTGTCACAAATGCAATTATATTTAGACATAAACCATGACCAAACAAACTATCTAATTAAGAATTATATCAAATCCAAGTTGATCTGAAGTTCTTGCATGCATGCATGATGCTTGGATCATTTATGTTTGTTATATTTTGAGAACGATGAAGATGCAAATGCAAATACTTGAAGGAATCTACATGCCCTAAGTTGAAGAGATGCATATTCTTTTCTTACTCCCTAAACATCTAGATGCCCATTCATTCTAAAGACCATTCACTACTACAGAACCTATTTCTAGAGGCGGCTGCAAAAACTGCTTCTAGTCATGTGTCTTTGGTGCAAGGACAGGGATGCCTAATAGGAGGGATGAATTTAGTCACTTAAAAATTAAGGCCCAAAAGTCACCTACAAAACCTACACAAAATTTTGTCTACACGTGCACTAGTTTTTTTTTTCTAAGTGTTGCTATCTTCAAGGCAAAAAAAGTTTTGCACCCTTTGGTTCCAATCATATTAACTAACTTACTAGACTAAAAAACTAAAGCGCACACCATGTAAAGCAATAGGTAAATGAAGAAACGTAAATTGAGTTAGAGAATGCACTCCCGCATGACTATATATTTTTCTAAGGTATCAGAAATATCACACTTTCCACTAGTCCTTGTTGTAGCATGTCACGAGTATGCCCTCGCAATGGCCAAGCTTTGTAGTATGGTAATACACGTATAGCTCACGGGCCTTGCCCACACACAAGTGTATCTATGTAAGCCTCTCCAAATTCCCAGAGTCTCGTGGACTATACTTCTCCTCTGGGACCCAAACCTTTTTGATGATCTTCACGGTTCAAATAATTTTCTTGGTCACCTGAATTAGCTTATTGGTCCACTTCCTACTTGTGAAGCCCCATGGGTTTGAACCCAAGTTTTCCTTTCGCCGTCATCTTGTTCACTCGGCCTCCTAGCACACGTTGTACGTGCCTTGATGGTGATGGATGAACCTGCCCTATTCCCGGAACCATAGCAAAAAGTTGCATGTGAAATGAGAAGATGATGGACCACTCCAACTCCACTCATCAAACCAAAACACAACCACTATAAAAGACATGCGCTAACCACCATGGAATTCAAACTTTACTAGGCAAAACCAGGAAGGCCCTCGACTTGAACATCAACCACAAACCAAAATCAACTACAATACTCCTACATTTGTTTACATCCACATCATTCCTCATCACCACTGCCACCTCTTAAACGCACTCCTTCTAAGGGCATACAGAGACGATGGCCTAGATCCTTGTCTTGGGGGGCACAAACAATCTAGTGGTTGATAATGGGGCACACGATGACAACGGTGACATCCCTTGCTTGCCAGCGATGCTTGTCGAAGCCGAGGAAGACACAAGCTCGAACTAATGAACACGGACACACACGAACACAAAGGAATTTGGTGCCACAACAGCGCAGCGTTCTCGACTATTGATTGGAATATATATAAGAAGCGCATGGTTCATGACCATGATGACAGGTGTGTCGTGCGTGCCATAATCTCTGACTTGATCGCACCATCCCATGAATGAGGAAAGAGTACACATGACAGCTTCTATGACTCAACGAAAAATGATAAGGATGAATGACACCATGTCACGGACAAAGCAAGAGTCTGACGTTTACAAGGACGCAACCAACTAGGTTCAACTTTATTGGCCAAGAATTAATAAACCTAAACCAACCAAATCAAATTGAATTAACCAACAAACATCGAACAAAAGGTGGGTTATTGCTATCTTCCTCCACTACATTAGTTCGTAGCTTCTTTCTATTCTTTTCGGATCATATCAGTAACTCCCGTGGTTGTGATTTGGAGTCTAGGATGGTCCTAACACACAGACATGCAAAACATCTAGATCGTTCAATGATTTGTGCAAGAATGAGTCATGTATGAAAATTTAGAGGCCATTGCGATTTATGCCCTAGAGTAATAAGCACTAAAGTAGCCTTTGACTAGCCTAAGCTCTAATGCTAACATTTTCACTAATTGTCCAATCTTTTGCTAACCACATATGGTGTCTACAGTGCAAAAAAAATGAGCATCAACTTAACTACTATTGGTTTTAGCCCACAAGATGAAGAGTGTGAAGGAGAGAAGAGTGGGAAGCAAGTGAGTGATAAGACAACCAAAAGTCACTATCCACCTCCTCCTCTTCCCCTTTAATAAGGGAGGTGGGAGAGGAGGTTCTCTTTATGCCCTCGGTGGGGTTCATATTTATAAAAATGCCACTAGGGCTACAAATGGACCCTTGGTGGGGTTTGTACTTAGAAAAATGCCACTGAAGGCTACAAATGGCCCCAAAATATTATCTTATGAGCCCTAGGCTGCATAATTGGGCCCTGGACATGATAGTGCAGTCCCCAACATATAATACACCCCTAATAGTAGTCTCTCAGCTATTCAATTTTGTTGAAAGTACAAGACCCATTAACTGAATGCAACAAAGTGTGGCCTAGTTTTTTTTGGAATACAGTGTGGCCCAGTTACAACTCAGACTCGGTACATAGCTTTCGTCTATATATAGATAGTCTAGGGGCTGCTTTGTCTCTAGATAGTCTTCCGCTAGTCTTCGATGGCACCCTTTGCTCGTGCCTCCATGACCCGGTCCTTGGCGGCTTGCTCCTCGTGAATTAGCCTTCATCGAAGGCATTGATATAGTTGAAGTAGGCGAAGCAGTTGATGTGGACAAAATATTGTGGATGATCGCAACATGTCTTCAAGCCTTCACTCACAGGCACTAGGCAAAGCTCTTGTCTTTGAGTGAATTGCTTGTCCAATGCGCTCTGCGCCAACCCCTCTTGGCTTTGTGAGAAATTCTTTCAAAGATGGCGATGGCGATCGCTTCACTCCAAAATATTGGCGAAAGCAAATCGAAGATGCCGATGACGACGACTCCACCCTGAATGTTGGTGAAAAATGTTGTTGATGACACTGAAGTCATTGGCGACCCCCCAAATGTTTATTGGAGGCATAGTCAATGACATCGAAGTGGCATAGCCCCTTGCCAACACATTTGCAGAGCCGTTGTCGATGACGCTGAAGTCGTTGTTGAATCCCCTCATCGAAAAGTCGGCAAATGCAGTGTTATTGGTTGCCAAATTTGATGACAAAACCTCATTGGTATGTTTGCAAAGGTGTTGGTTGTGACACCGAGGTCGGTGGTGGGGGCGTCGAATAGTAAGTTGTGAAACTTTGAATGTCGCTACATTTTCAATAGCGAAGTGGGGAGCCAAAATGAGAGCTGATGATAGAATTCTTGGAGGGAGTGCTCCGATGAGATCCTATGCTTTAGGGATATCATGATTGTTGAGGAATCTTTTTCTTTTTTATTGGGGCAAAATGTGCAAAGGGTGACTAAAAGAAACCCTCAGCCTTTTTAGATTACTTTGGTGTCAGCCCGTACCTTTTTGGGCAAGGGGGCGTGCGATCACGAAATGAGTCCTTCGATGCTTTTAGATTAGTTTGGCGCCAACCCCCGTACCTTTTGAGGTGAGGAGGCAAAGGGTTGCAAAATGAGCCCATCAGTGCTTTTGGATTAGTTTGATGCCAAACCCCATATATACCTTTTGAGGCGAGGAGGCGAAGGGTCACGAAATGAGCCCGAGGACACTTTTGAATTAGTTTGGCGCCAACTCCCGTACCTTTTGAGGCGAGAAGGCAAAGGTTCGCGAAATGAGCCTGTCACACCCCAAAATTTCTATTTTGGGTTGTGAATAGGAAACCATAAATCAAATAAATGTTTTTAATATTTGGATAAAATTTGCCAATATCAATTTGAAATTTCCGTATATTTTTATTAAAGAAAATGGTGTTTTTCTAATTATTTCTGAATTAATTTGATGTTCTTTGGTTGATGTGATGCTTGCTTTTGGTGTTTGTGAGTGCAAATGGTTTCAAAATACAATAGGACGACGTTTCTTTCGCTCCAGAGAAACTCCAGAGAAAATTTCCAACCTTTTCTGGAATTAAATTCCTTTTTCCTTGAGCTTTATCTATTTTCCTGATCTTTTCATCAATCTTTTCATGAGCTCAAACTCATTTAGTTGAGTTCCTTATCATTCAAAGTATCTCCAGGATTTTTCTGGTGATTTTTCTGAGCTTCGGGCTATTTTTCGTGGCTTAAATACCAATTCTAGACTTTTCTGAAATTATTTTATTCACGAAATTAATTAAATCCGAAAATAATAAAATATCTCATTTTTCTATCGACCTTAAACCCTAACACTATATATATGCCGGCGTAGCCTCGACGCGCTGGTTGCAAAAGTATGGCCCGTTTCGCGAGCCGCCACTCCTATCAACGCAGATTGGACGCCGAAGTTCGCAACAGCTAGGTTTTCGACGAAATCGTCGGCGAGCTTTTCCGGTCATTTCGTCGAGTTCCGGCGAATTCCGTCATCACGAAAAGGTTCATCTCGATCTCCTCTACGCCGTCATGTACTCCTTTTCGCAAATCCATCGCCGTTTGGCTGTTTCCCCACCACTTCTTTCTCATCTCCGGCGAGCTCACCATGGAAGCCCCTTCTTTTTGTTTGCAGCAGGTCCGGCCGGCCCTTCCTCTCGGTCCCTACGCCCGACCATGTGGTCGTCTCGGGCCACGCGCCCCGCGCCGACATCCCACACACCTCCACACGTGCCTGCTCGTGAGTGAGCAGGACGGCCGCTGCCGCTGCCTGTGGCTGCTAGCCAAGCAGCAGGCCGCGCGGGCCACTGCCCCGGCCCCACGCGTGGGCCTACGCCGCTATCATGGGCCCCAGCGCCGCTGCTGCGCCGCCTGTTGGCCGGCAGGCCAAGGCTGAGCCCCTCCTTGCCTAGCGCATGAGCAGCAGCAGGTCCCCTTGGTGCGTGCGTTCGTGAATATGCCCAAGGTAGAAGATGATGCTAATTACAATTTTGCCATTGATCGTATTTTGTCCGCCATTTAATCGTTTTAGCTCCGATTCGAGTCCTTCTCGTTGCGTTAGTTTCGTAGTGTCACGCTCTACAGAGTAGCAGTAATGTTCATCATGTCACTTGTAGATGAATTTATTAACTGAAACACTATTTTGATTAATATTTATTTAATAGCTTTTAAATTAAAAACAACTTAGGGTTGTAATTCCGTTCTAGCTGTGTCGCTACCGTATTGACCATAAGCTATGTGTTATCAACAATATTTACCATGTCAGTTATGTGTTTATGAATTTGATCATATTAATTTGATTAATGTTTACGGAATTCCTTTATAACTAAAAGCAGCTTAGGGCCTAATCATTGCTCTTTCATAAAGTAAATGCTAACTTGATTAACACCAACCTTAGTTTGTTGCTATTTGTTATAAATTGTTTAGTTAAACATGAAACATATAATTAATTTGATCAATATTTCTTTAATGCCTTTTTAAATTTAAAAGTAATTTAGGTTTATCCCCGGTCTTTTATAAGTAGAAGTTAACTTGATTAATATCAACATTAATGTATATTTATTAATGATAATTCGCTTAGTCTGAATATGAAACATATGATGGTTCGATTAGTTGCTCTCACATGTTTCATGTCTCATATTTATAAATGTTTAAATGAATTAAATGTTGTGCATTATTTATAAATAAAACATGACTAAGGTTTAACTCCGACTTTTATAATTCAATATCATTTGGTTAGTTGAACTTTGGAATGTTTCTCTAAAATGTTCATCACCTTATTTCATTAACTAAAATGAATCAAGCTCATAGTCTGCTTTTCCAGTTTTGATGCAAGTCTCGATAGTCGTGTCTCTTTAACGATAGCTCCGTTCTCCGCCGTTCTTGCGCTCTCGTGATCGTAGCAACGAACTGTGACACTTTATGTGCTCTATTTTAAAGCGTTCCTTTTACTTGGTGTGTTGTTCTTAGTTGTGTTTGTTGTCTGTTTGTTTTGCTTGATTGCTGCGAGTAGAAGAAGCATAGTTTGTTAGCGCTGAAGATGAGGAGCTGAGGACCGACAGTCGAAGCAAAAGGACTTGAGACCAGAAGATAGCAGTTGAAGGGTCTGAGCAGCTAGACTTTGGGAAGAGGCAAGTATAGCTTGGGATCATCCTTGTTATCCTATTCACTATTAATCATTTAATCATGCTGCATGTGTCTAATTTGATTACCGTAAGGATATACTAGATGTTTTTGTCTTATTACCTTGACACCTATGGGTTACATGCATATGGGTAGCTTGCTAGCACTCAAATTAACTACACATGATCTGAATGATGAGTAATGGTTCTGTGGAATGAATGGTGAAACTGGTTTTTGGTAATTGGACTATAGGGTGAGAGAGCAATTGGCTTTTATACATGATGCTCTTGTCCCTCCATAAGGACTTATCTAGGGGCAAAAGCTAGGAAAACAGTACAACTGTGAGGGCTACATGGCTCTGGTTTTGGTCAAGTAGGAAGATATTTTCTAGCTTGTTAGAGGTTAACTTTATGGAGCAAAAGGGGTCTGCCGAATCGGGTATAGTGCGGCTCTTGTCCCTATGTGTATAGGCTGCGAGTCATTGTACCATTTGGGAAGGAGGGCTCTACATCTGTTTGCCACTGAAACCTAGCGGCCCTAACTTGTTAGACGAACTTCTGAAAAACTTCATAGTGGAACCCTGCCTGCTCACCTTGGAAGTGTTTTGGGAGTCGCGATCCCGGGCATATGGGCAACACGGCTCACAGTGAAAGTGTACAACCTCTGCAGAGTGTAAAACTGATATATCAGCCGTGCTCATGGTCACGAGCGACCCAAAAAACTCACAGAATAGTTGCTCACCGGACGATGAGAATGTTGAAGATGAGAATGTTCACTAGACGATGAGAATGATGATGATGAGAACGATGATGGTATTAATGATGGTTACTACTCACATTAATAACCATGTGATATATTAGGGGCTTAAGCATAACTTGTTGCTACTTAATGCTAAAATTGTGACTTATTAAAATGCTAATCGCAGTAAACTAGTGTCATCCTTTTGAGCTTCATAACCCCATGTTATATTTGCTGAGTACGACATGTGCTCACCCTTGCTATTTTCCCACACCCCAGACTTTAGTTGTTCAAAAGATTGATGAATACAATGAAGCAGTTGTCGAGATGCTGTCATAAGTGCTTGGCATACGCAGCCCCCAGTCAACTGTCCCTGTGAAGGTTGGAGCCTGAAGATTAGTTACCGTTCCGCGAAACTCTGATATAAGTGTTTAATATAGCTATGTCTACGTTATATAATAACATTGTTTATGATACTTTTTTATTCTGGTATATGTGTGGACTTCCTGAGCACACATATGATTAGCCTGGTTTTGTTCTCTAAAAAACCGGATATGACAGAGCCCCTCTGCCATCATGGAGCTCCGGTGAGACCCTAGCTCACCACGGCTGCTGCTGATTTCCATCCAATGGAAAGAAAATGGGGTGCCCCAGACCCGAGCTAGACAGCCCCGAAAATAAAATGTTGTGCCTTGTTTAGATGCATCCAAAAGTTAGAATTTTTTCACTCTCTCTCCATCACATTAATTTTTAGCCGGTTGCATGGAGTATTAAATGTAGGTAAAAAAATAATTAATTACACAATTTTGTTGAAAATCATGAGATGAATCTTTTGAGCCTAGTTGGTCCACGATTGGACAATATTTACCAAATAAGACGAAAGTGGTACTATTCATCAGGTTCAAAAAATTTGCAATCTAAACGTGGCCTTGCTTTTTCATAATACAAACGTGGCTTTTGAGACTGCCATCTTCTTTGTCATACACACCGTCGACATGTGTCGGCCGGCGCTCACGACAAACGGCAAACTCGATATATCCTCTCTGCAAAACGAGCATGCGTGCATGTTGTAGATATTATTTTAGCACAAGGCTTTTAGGTGATAAAGCCAAGGTGATGAGGGCAGGCAGATGCGAGCATTATATGGAGATCAAAACTTTTGTTTTGGTCATTTTTTTAAAAGAGTTTGTTTGAACCTTCACAATGTGTCGGCGGCTGGGTGGTGATTAAAGAAAACTTACTCGTACATATACAAAACAAAAGAGAAAAGGAACCCTACTCATACACAACCCAATAACTAGCGAAGTGGTAAGTCCTGTGGTTGATCTCAATAACCCAACAACCCAATAACTAGCGAAGTGGTAAGTCCTGTGTCGGCAGGTGCTGTGTTTGATCTCCAGTTGGCGCTTTTTTTCTATTTATTTACCATAGGTACGGCACACACCTGCGGCAAATAATTAAAAGTATTTAAGTCCACATTGAGTCACAAAGAAGCAGTATAGCTCAATGGTAAGACATGTCGTTGGTTTGCGGCAGTTGCGTTCAATTCCTTCTAAATGCTACAATTTTTTTGTTCCCATCCGTACCATACGTGTAGAATATTTTTAGTTTTACCATATGCACCATATACATGCAACAAAGTAAAAAATCGGCTTTTGGGTTTGATTTGTTTTGTAATCACATTTTTTTATTTTTTTGCACTAAATATATGATAGTGGGCCTATTGTTTTGGGCTAACTAGAGTATGACGAATTGAAAATCATACGATGTGATGGTCCAAATAAAATTGTCACGAGTTAGCGGGCTAGGAATATCCACTGGTGCACATCCACGACAGAAAAAAAGATGACCATCTCATATTGCACCTGTCAGTGATGGTCTCAAAATCTGTCAGTGAGAATCCATCATGGATTAACAAGTTTCATGTAGTGGTTGTAGCAAGAACATTTTGTGGATATGAAAATACAGCATGTGGCCCAATAGTATCTAGAATGTACAAAGTTGGCATATTTTAGATGCACAAAGAATTGTAGTGGCACAAATCTATTACTCTTATAAAGCAAAACCCACTACATATTTCTCTTGACATGCAATGCGTCCACCTCAGCAGTCTACTATCATTTGCCACTAGCAATTTCTCTTGACATGCAAGGTGTCCACCTCAGCAGTTCACTATCATTTGCAATTAAAGTTCACTTGCACAAGAATTATGATATCATCGTCAGCGAGACACATCATCTACTATGAATACAATCTTCACGATTATGCTAATAAACCTATACATATATTATATCATGTTCTTGCATTACCAACACCATAATATACATCTCCTAATTCTTATTAGTCAACGTTCTAACCTATTTATATTCCTCCCTCATACCGGCGGCAACGCGCAGTTCCATATATGATGAATAGCCATGGTAGTTTTCCAATCCATAAAAATTGTACCTATAAAAAAATCCATAAAAAATGTAACTATGGTTCCAATTAACCTATTTTTAAGAACAAAAGCTAGATATTTCAGTCTAGAAATATACACTAAAGAATTACTGTACGCAGCTCGATCCGTCCTGACGGGGCCAGGTCTTGCTAGAGCCTGCCGTACGTCATGGAGGTCCGGTGAGATCTTAGCTCGCCACGGCTGCTGCTCAGTTGGATTTCCATCCAATGGACATAAAATGGGGTGCCCACAGGACCCGAGCTAGACAGTAGGCACGAAAAAGAATTGCTGCTTCTACAAAGATGGCTTTATTTGAGACTAGCTAGCATCTTCTTTACTATCATACACCGTACGTCGATGGATGTGTGTCGGCCGGTGGTCACGACAAACGGCAAACTCCATACAGCCTCTCTGCAAAACGAGCATGCACGCATGTTCTAGAGATTATTTTAGCACAAGGCTTTTAGGTGACAAAGCCAAGGTGATGGGGGCAGGCAGATGCGAGCATTATACAAGCGCCGCGTCACTCCTACTGCTGTCCGTTCTGTACGTGTACCTGATCGAGCCGGTGAGCTCAACTTGCATGCATAGCATAGTGTTTAGGTTGTACTTGCCCTGCGAAAAGCTAAATGGAGGATGTGAGGTCAGAGCTGGAAAGACCTGCCATGCATTACCGTACCGGCTCCCCCAATCCTCAATAACTAATACTATCTGTATAAGGATTAGTTTTACATACCAAATCATGTTTATCATTCCGTTTCAAGCTTGTATAAATACGTGCTCATTCCACGCTTCCTTCAATCAACTCGATCGAGCAAAGCAGCTAGCTAGCTAGTACCATCGTTTGCGAGTAGTGTGAGCTAGCTGCAGAGTGATCGGGGCGTTGTTTGAGTAGCTAACAATGGCACGGCGGCAGTGGAGCAGCGGCGGCAGCCTCGCGGTCGCGGTGCTCGCCGTGCTGTCCGTGCTCTGCTCGGGCCACCCGGTGCCGGGCGGTGGGTTCCCGCCGCTGCAGCCGCACTTCTACGACCATGCGTGCCCGCAGATGCAGGCCATCGTGGGCTCCATCGTGGCGAAGGCGCACGCGGAGGACCCGCGCATGGCGGCGTCGCTGCTGCGGCTGCACTTCCACGACTGCTTCGTGCAGGGCTGCGACGCCTCCGTGCTGCTGGACGCCGACGGCAGCGGCAGGTTCGTCACCGAGAAGCGCTCCAACCCCAACAAGGACTCGATCCGCGGCTTCGAGGTCATCGACGAGATCAAGGCCGCGCTGGAGCACGCCTGCCCGCACACTGTCTCCTGCGCCGACATCGTCGCCGTCGCCGCCAGGGACTCCGTCGTCCTGGTACGCACCAATACGAACTAATTAATGCAGCGTCGTTCAGCATCGTTGTCTATCCACCGTTGTCGATTTATTTACATTATTACTCCGCTGGTCGGTCGTCGCCGAACTGCAGACCGGCGGACCTGGCTGGGAGGTACCACTGGGGAGGAGGGACTCGCTGACGGCGAGCCTGAGCGGCTCCAACAACCTCATCCCTGCGCCCAACGACTCCCTCCCCACCATCATCGGCAAGTTCGCCAACCAAGGCCTCGACGTCGTCGACCTCGTCGCGCTCTCAGGAGGGCACACCATCGGCGACTCGCGGTGCGTGAGCTTCCGGCAGCGGCTGTACGGGCAGAACAACAACGGGCAGGTGGACCGGACGCTGAACCCGGCGTACGCGGCGGAGCTGCGGCGGCGGTGCCCGCGGTCGGGCGGCGACCAGAACCTGTTCGCGCTGGACCCGGCGACGCAGTTCCGGTTCGACAACCTGTACTACCACAACATCCTGGCCATGAACGGGCTGCTCAGCTCCGACGAGATCCTGCTCACGCAGAGCCGCGAGACCATGGAGCTCGTCCACCGCTACGCCGCCGACCAGGGCCTCTTCTTCGACCACTTCGCCAAGTCCATGGTCAAGATGGGCAACATCTCGCCGCTCACCGGGACCGCCGGCGAGATCAGGAACAACTGCAGGAGGGTCAACCACTTCTAACTTCTAAGGAGGATGCATATATGACGTGCGCCTGCTGCTTGGCCGGCTATATATCCGTGGTGGTCTTATTATGCTTTGATGATTTCATTCTGGATGCATTATGCTTCGTGTTTCATACTTGGATTTAAGTAGCGTGCAGGAGTCGTAAATGATTGAAATTTCCGTTTTAGTTTGGTGCCGTTCGATCTCGAGTTGATTTTTCACTCATGTAATTTGCAATTCGTGTACGAAGAAATGATCCAATAAATTCAGCGTTTGTGTCATTGCTAAACTACTCAAATTAAATTAAGGATGGCATGCGCAATTCTAGGGGGTACCAACTACCAAGTCTTTTTTTTTCTTAGGAAAATTTTGCTATAAGGATAGGATGAACTTGTGTGGTGTTTGGTCATTTCACATTGAAATCGTTGAAATTGGCCAAGCAGGAGTACAATACACAACTATCCGGTGTTGCAGTGATAGCTCCACCATTTTCTCTATGGTCGGCGGAGAAGAGGCGATAGCAAGCTTCATGCTACTAGACATAAATCTATAGAGTTTCAACCCATTTAGCTATGCATCAAATTGGCAAATAGTACTATGAGAAATAACAATTGGAGGTGTTTAGAGTATATATATCCCACCATCATTATCTTTATTAGGAAGCTGATGAGCAGCGACAACCATGGCCTAGGTAGTGGAAGTGATGGCTTCACTAGAGGTGTCGCAAGGCTCTCAAAGCAGGAGGATGGGGAGAAACGAAAGAGTAGTTAAGGTGGAATAGTAGAAAGCTGACGGCCAGCAACCGACATTATGCCCAAACAGCACATAGGAAACACTTAATTAGTGACACAGAATTGAAATGTGTTACTAATGTAAGATTAGAGATGTGAGTGAACGGAATGCATATCGTCCATGGCCAGGAAGCAAAATCCATCAGTAATGACAAGTTACTAGAGACTCATCCCAACTAGAAGCATCACTAATAATAGGGGCTGTTATCCGTGACGTGTTTCACCAAGACGAGTTTTTGATATATTGAAAAATCAAAGACTCTTCCCAACTAGATGAATCTCTAATAATAAGGGCCGAACAAGACAATTCCAATGTTGTGATGTATTTTCAATAAGTATCATTGCCTCATTTGCATGTATATGTGAACAAGTAATGCTTGGTTGTGAAGTTGTGGCTATATTGATAGCTTTGACGTGTGCTATGAACCTGTGTGTTGTGATGCATGTGTTATTACAGACATGTGATTTATAAGACGTCTATGATTTATGCTATGCTTACTAGAGAGTCGTTTTAATATGTCATTGATGACAAAATATTGGTGACATTTATATGAACTAAAAGTGCCTATTGCGAGAATATGTTAGAGACACCTGAAATAAAAGCATAATTGATAATTGTCGTATTTGAGACGCACACGAAACAAAAATAAGAGTCGTCTCTTAGACGTGTCATTGATAAGAGTCATATTTGAGACATGTCTTTGAATCAAAAGTCACTGATAAGAATCATATTTGAGACATGTCTTTGAATCAAGAGTCACTAATATATTCATGTCAGTGACATGCTTGTTCAATAAGCGCCGTTGATGTCTTCACATCAATGACACATTTTCTCAATATGCATCATTGATGTGTTCACATTAGAGACATAATATAAGTGACGTGTTTTTTCTGGCATCTCCAATGTGGAATCTGACATAGTGCGATGGAGGCAACATATCCCATTGGAGAGGCAGTAGAACGATGATCATTATTGTTGAGAAATTGTGTGAGAAAAAGATTTTTTTTCTAGAGTCTCCCTCCTCACATCATGCAAATCAATATTTTGATTGCTATGGTGTTATAGGAAAAAGCACATTGATTTAGTGATGGTACATGATCAATTCTAGTAATTTTGATATCAAACGACCAATACCATGAAAGTTTAGCATTACATGGCAAAATATGTCATTTTTATTTTGCAAAGTTAAACCTAACTGAAGTGATTTGGACCATTCCCTCACCTGATCTTTTTAGCTAATCAATAAATGCCATGACGATGTCTCCCTCAGTCCCGGTGAGGCTAGGTTTTGGGTGGAAGTGCATCTAGGCCCTAAGTGGGTTTTGGTGGATTTATGAGACTAAAATACTTGATGAGATGTCACACTCCAATTAAAGGATAATATAGAGTGCATACACCTTATGTGCGCCCCAGGAATAGTCGCACACATAAGCTGATAAATTAACGAAAGTATCATCACCATGTACATACATCACGATATTACATCACTTAGTTCTTAACATAACACAAGGAAAGGTAAATGACACTCTCGAACGATGTTTCTGATCCACAGGGAAGGCCGACTGGTTGACCCAAACCTAGAATTCTTCGGGAAAATCCTCGTAGAAGCTGTCATCTGTTACCCATCCGGGATTTTTATCCAAAAATGAAATAATAACAAGTGTGAGTACACTCGTACTCCGCAAGTATAGTATGAGGATTCATGAGGCTCAAAAAGGATAGACACGGTTGACTGCAGTTAGCATTTTTAATCGATCAACAGTTCATTGTTACTTATTATTACTAAATTGTGCATAAGCTCCCGTTTAACCCACATGATCACCTACTAGAATTAAGGAGAGTAATTGAGTATCAGTACAATCTCATTATCATCATCATAAGTCATCCATATGTTAATTAACCATTTATTCTGTGAGTTTTCCGGGCCGCTCGTGACCATGAACACGGCTGTTATAACAGTTTTAACACTCTACAGAGGTTGTGCATCTTTACCCGTAAGTCGTGTTGCCCATTTGCCAGGGGCCCGTTGACCCCCTAACACTCCCAAGGTGAGTAGGCAGGGTACACTATGAAGCCTTCCATAGGCCTCTTCTAACATGTTAGGGCCGCGAGGTTTCCTCGGCAGACAGATATAGAGAACCCCCCTTTCGATGGCACAATTCCTGCAGGCTATACACATCAGAACAGAGGCAGTTCTATACCCAAAGTGGCAAGCCCCTCTTGTGCCCTTTCGGGTAACCTCTAACAAGCTAGAAAAGATTATATTACTGAGCTAAAGTCAGAGCCATATGACTCTCACGGTTGCACTGTATGTCCCAGCTTTTGCCCTACAGATAAGTCCTTACAGAGGGTTTAGGGCAACATGATCAACATCATCTGCACCTTTATCCTATGGTTCCATTGTTACCATCATGTTCATCCATTGGTTCCATCAGTCATAGTATAGATCATGTTTAGTTAAAGCACTAGCATTCTACCCATGTGCAAATAAAACCCATAGGGATCAAGGTACAGGTCATCAATTAGCTAGGGAGTCCTTATAGTCGAGCAATATTAGACACATGCATAATGAGTACATTAAATAATAAATAGGACAACAAGGTAGGCCCATGCTATACTTGCCTTGGTTCATGAACTGCTGCTAGTCCTGCTGCTCCTCGTACGTGTCCGGATTCCCAACGTACTCCTCACCGTCTGAACTTGACCAACACGGCAACATACACATTTCAGGAGCATTCATGCATAGCAAACAAATCTATAATTAAAACAGTACACCAGCAGTATAAAAACAAGATAAAATGTTTACAAAAATATTCTACGTCTCGCTACGATCACATCAACGCGAAGTTCACGAAATTCGGAGCTATAACGCGAAAGTTACGAATTAAACAAGATTCCTATAGCGAGTTAATCAACTTATCCTAATCAAGAATTTTAAATGTTGCAAACCTAACTAACAGTGGCATTAATGCGTAGATCGTGAAATTATGAAACTATCGCAAGTTGAACGGATCAAATCGGAGCTAAAACGACGATTTTATAAGCGTTTTACCGCAGTGGCAGAACTGTAATTAATCTAGAAACGTATTTTTCATTTAAACCGAAGGAAATACGTCTTCAGAAAGATAATGCGTATTTCAGGAATACGCCAAGGACGGCGGGTTAGATTTGCCAGAAACCGAGGGTCTCTTTAAGAAAAAGACATGCGAAGGGGTATCTTTCTATCTTATCCGTTGGATTCAGAATCGACGCCGAGATTAGCTGGGAGGGGGAGAGAGAGAAACAGTCGCTGGAGTTAGAGGTGGAGGTGGCGGCGCGCCATGGACGGCGGTGAAGAGCTCGCTGGTGCTACATGAACGGGCGCTACAGTGCCTCATTTTCAAAAAGAGAGGCACCGGAGCGAAGAGGAGGCGATGGCGACCGCGACCATGCCGTTTGCGTGGCCAGGGATGGCACGGCGCGGCACCCGCCATGGCCGGCTACGGAGGGGCTCGCCGGAGCTCACGGAAATGGACCTAGAGGCCACCAAACTAGGAAACGAATGCATGGAGAGGAAGAGGAGAGCGGGGCGAAGCTCACCAAGAAGAAAAACTGGACGGAGACTGCTCGAGAACGGTGGCCGACACGGTGGGGCGGACGCTCCTCCGGTGAACCGTTGCCGCGCGGTGATTACGGTTCCTCGCATGGAAAAAACGAAGCGGAGAGCAGCACAAGGAGCGGCAGCGGGTGCGGCTCAGCTATAAAGAGGCAGGGGAGTGGGGGAGGGCGCTCCCACGACGCGAGGTGGGCGCGGCCGGTGGTTTCGGCCTCGGCCGTGCGATGTGGGAGGTTGGAGGAGTAACTGACAAGCGGGCCCGGCTTGTCGGTGGCGTAGGGGGAAGAACGGGCGCGGCAGCGGTTGCTCGCCCGATTTGGGCCGGCCCAGCAATGAAGAAGGAAAGAAAACACGCGCGCGGGCCGGCTCGGCGGGGATGGCAGCAGGCCGGCTGGGCCGATTGGGCCGGAAGGAGGGAGGGAGAGGAAAATAAGTTTTTCCTTTTTCTTATTTGATTTTCCAATCCATTTTCCAAAGTTTTTGAAATTCTTTTGAACTTTGGAGCAAAACCAATCAATACAATAAATAAGATGTGGCAGCATGAGTGCATCAACATGTTGCTAACCTTATGATTGATTTTTAATTTCACAAAAATTTATTATTCCCTATATTTACATGCACACTCAATTACACAATAAATCATATTTGACTATTTTGAATTTACGAAAAATTTAGGGTGTTACAATTCTGCCCCCCTTAAAAAGAAATCTCATCCTCGAGATTGGGTGATGCTTACTCAAAAAGCTGCAGATAAGATTTTCTCAGATCTTCTTCTCTTTCCCAAGTAGCTTCATCTTCTGAATATCGATTTCACTGCACTTTGCACATCTTTATAGTGCGGCTCCTAGTAACTCTTTCTGCAGTTTCAAGATTTTTTACCGGATACTCTTCATACGTGAGATCTTCTTTAACAGTAAGCTCTTCTAAAGGAATCTGCTCTTCTGGTACCCGCAAACACTTTTTCAACTGAGAAACATGAAACACATCATGCACACCCGACAAACTTTCTGGCAGTTCCAACTGATAAGCCACTTCTCCACGTCTCTCTAGAATCTTGAAAGGTCCCACATATCTCGGGGCTAACTTGCCCTTCACATTGAATATTCTCACATTTCTCATTGGTGACACTTTCAAATACACATAGTCACCTACTTTGAAACTCAACTCTCTTCTTCGGATATCAGCATAACTCTTATGTCTAGACTGTGCTACTCTCAAATTATCTCTAATCATTCTCACTTGTTCCTCTACATTGCGTAGGACATCTGGTCCAAACACTTGAGTTTCACCGGTCTGATTCCAGAATAAAGGTGTTCTACACTTACGTCCATATAAAGCTTCGAATGGCGCCATTTTGAGACTTTTCTGGTGACTGTTGTTATATGAAAACTCAGCATATGGCAAACTCTTATCCTAACTAGTACCATACTGTAAAGCACAAGCTCTCTACATATCTTCCAAGATTTGATTGGTCCTTTCTGTCTGTCCATCGGTTTTGGGATGATATGCAAAACTGAAATTTAGCATTGTTCCCAAAGCACTATGTACCTTATGCCAAAAATGTGATGTAAACTGAGTTCTTCGGTCAGACACAATCTTCTTTAGAACCCCATGTAGACACACTATTCTCTCCATATACAACTCCGCTAACTTTGCGCCACTATAAGTGGTTTTGACTGGTAGGAAGTGGGCTACCTTAGTAAGTCGATCCACTATTACCCAGATTGAATCATATCCGTGTTACGTGCGGGGTAATCCAGTAATGAAGTCCATACCGACTTCTTCCCATTTCCACTCTGGTATTCTCATTGGTTGCAACAATCCTGCAGGTCTTTGGTGTTTAGCTTTCACCCTTTGAGAAGTATCACATAGTGCCACATACTCAGCCACATCTCTTTTCAAACTATACCACCAATACTTCTCTTTAAGGTCTAAGTACATTTTGGTGCTTCCAGGGTGTATAGAATAAGCAGAATCATGTGCTTCTCGCAGAATCGTATCACGGATAGCTTTCACTTCAGGCACACATATTCTTTTTCCAAATCATAGAGTACCATTCTCATCCAACCTGAAACCTGGTGCCTTTCCAACCACTACATGCTCTGCAATTTCTTTTAGTTTCTCATCCTCTAACTGACCTTTGCGTATATCTTGCTCCAATGTAGGCTCTAGAGCCAATTCCACTACATTATTGATAAAACCTAAATTGAGATGTTCAATTTCAGCTTACAACTCTACTGGTATAAATGTCAACTGAAGTCCGTTGGCATAGCTCTTCCTACTAAGTGCATCAGTAACAACATTTTCCTTTCCAGGATGATAATGCACTTTTAGATCATAATCTTTAATCAATTCCAGCCAACGACGTTGCCTTAGGTTCAACTCCGACTGAGTAAAAATATATTTTAAACTCTTGTGGTCAGTATAAATATCACACTTATGTCCGATCAAATAATGCCTCTAGATTTTCAGGGCATGGACAACTGCGGCTAATTCCAAATCATATGTTGGGTAATTCAGTTCATGCTTTCTCAACTGTCTAGATGCATATGCCATAACTTTTCCTTCTTGCATAAGCACACATCCAAGACCTAGGCGATATGCATCACAATAAATAGAGAAGCTCTTACTTAAATCAGGTAAAGTCAACACTGGTGCTGTCGTCAACCTTCTCTTAAGCTCCTCGAAGTTAGCCTGACATTTGTCTGACCATACAAATTTGACATTCTTCTCTAGTAGGGCTGTCATAGGCTTAGCTAGCTTAGAGAACCCTTCAATCAATCTCCTATAGTACCCAGCCAATCCCCAAAAGCTACGGATTTCACTAACATTGGCTGAGGCTTTCTAATTTAACACATCCTGCACTTTACTGGGATCTACGGCTATTCCACCATTAGAGACCACATGTCCTAGAAAAGATACTTCTTTCAGCCAGAACTCACATTTGCTCCTTTTAGCGTATAACTTATGTTCCCTGAGTTTTTATAAAACTAGTCTTAAGTGTTCAGCATGTTCATCTTCATTTTTGGAGAATATTAGGATATCATCTATAAACACCACTACAAACTTATCCAAGTACTCCATGAATACTTTATTCATCAGATACATAAAGTATGCTGGTGCATTTGTCAGTCCAAAAGACATCACTGTATACTCATAAAGGCCATATCTGGTAGTAAATGCTGTCTTAGGTATGTCAGATGCACGAATTTTTAGTTGGTGATATCCAGAACGAAGATCAATTTTTGAGAACACACAAGCACCTTTCAGCTGATCAAATAAATCATCAATTCTAGGGAGTGGGTACTTGTTCTTGATTGTGACTTCATTAAGGGACCTATAATCAACACACATTCTTCGTGTGCCATCTTTCTTATCAACAAATATAACAGGTGCCCCCTAAGGTGAAGAACTAGGACGAATAAAACCTTTCTCTTGCAATTCCTTAATTTGTTTCTTTAGTTCTTCTAATTCATCTACCCCCATTCTATATGGTCTCTTAGCTATGGGTGCAGTTCCAGGTAAAAGCTCAATAAGGAATTCGATGTCACGATCGGGTGGCATACCTGACAGTTCATCGGGGAACACATCTGGGAATTCGTCCACCACCTGATTCTCCTGGTTGGCAACATCGCTCAACTGGTTGATAGTGGCGGTTGGTTGAGCTTGCACTTCCACTTCGACACAAATTCTATCACCACTTGGAGCTGTCACAACAATGGATTTCTCCTGACATTGTATCACTGCTCTATGCTGCTTCATCCAATCCATTCCCAGGATGAGGTCAATCCCAGCGGTTCTCAGAACAATTGGATTTACTTTAAAAGCTACCCCCTTAGGAATATACTAGTAGAAGGGCTCCAATAGTTTGCTGGCATGCTACCCCCCGGTGAATTTACTAACATAGGATCCTTCATGGCACACAGGGGTATGCTATGCATTCTAACAAAAGCTTGTGATATGAAAGAATGCGAGGCACCGGAATCAAAAAGTACGGTAGCGGAGATGGAGTTGACGCTAAACGTACCCAGCATAACCTCAGGCGCCTCCTGAGCTAATTCAGACGACACATGATTCACCTTGCCGGTGAATGGAGGTCGAGCGTTGGGCCTCTGGTTACTCTGCTGGTTCTACGGGGCCTGCCGATTCTGCTTCTTTGGACACTGGTACGAATAGTGTCCCACCTCTCCACAGTTGTAGCATGCATTGGGGTTGCCTGAGGTGCCACTCTTGATTAGGGCATTGTTGGGCACTCCCTGACGTGGTGCCTGATTGCTAGCTTGATGTTGATGGGGGCGCTGCTGATTCTGGTTGCCAAACTGCTGTGGATACTAGAGACATTGCTGGTTCTGGTTTCTCTAGGGGTACTGGCCTCTATTCCATTGGTTGGGTGGCCCTTGGTTTCTCTGTGGGAAACCTTGCTGTGGGAAAGCTCGCAAGCGAGTGTTGCTACCCGACGCCTATCCCTGGAGCTTCCTCTTCTTGAGTTCCATTTCCTTACGCTTGTTATCTATCACAATGGCCCGATCCACCAATTCTTGGAAACTGGCATACTTGTTGGACATCAGCTGTAGTTGGAGTCCATCATACAGTCCCTTCAGGAAATGGCGCTGTTTGTCAGAATCCCGGGCCACCTTAGCTGGGGCATATCGCGACAGTTGAGCAAACATATCGCGGTACTCCGCCACAGACATGGACCCTTGTTTGAGAGCCCGGAACTCTTCTTGCTTCAGTTCAATTAGGCCCTCAGGGATGTGATAGGACCTGAAGTTCTCTGTGAACTCATTCCATGTGATCTCTGGAGCATTCTCTGGACGTCCATACTGGAATGACTCCCACCAATCCTGAGCAGCTCCTTGGAGTTGGCCTGAGGCGTACAAGACTTTCTCTAGATCGTTGCACTGTGCAATATTCAGCTGCTTCTCTACAGCTCTCAACCACTCCAATTAAAGGATAATATAGAGTGCATACACCTTATGTGCGCCCCAGGAATAGTCTCACACATAAGCCGACAAATTAACGAAAGTATCATCACCATGTACATACATCACGATATTACATCACTTAGTTCTTAACATAACACAAGGAAAGGTAAATGACACTCTCGAACGATGTTTCTGATCCACAGGGAAGGCCGACTGGTTGACCCAAACCTAGAATTCTTCGGGAAAATCCTCGTAGAAGCTGTCATCTGTTACCCATCCGAGATTTTTATCCAAAAATGAAATAATAACAAGTGTGAGTACACTCATACTCCGCAAGTATAGTATGAGGATTCATGAGGCTCAAAAAGGATAGACACGGTTGACTGCAGTTAGCATTTTTAATCGATCAACAGTTCATTATTACTTATTATTACTAAATTGTGCATAAGCTCCCGTTTAACCCACATGATCACCTACTAGAATTAAGGAGAGTAATTGAGCATCAGTATAATCTCATTATCATCATCATAAGTCATCCATATGTTAATTAACCATTTATTCTGTGAGTTTTCCGGGCCGCTCGTGACCGTGAGCACGACTGTTATAACAGTTTTAATACTCTGCAGAGGTTGTGCATCTTTACCCGTAAGTCATGTTGCCCATTTGCCCGGGGCCCGTCGACCCCCTAACACTCCCAAGGTGAGTAGGCAGGGTACACTATGAAGCCTTCCATAGGCCTCTTCTAACATGTTAGGGCCGCGAGGTTTCCTCGGCAGGCAGATATAGAGAACCCCCTTTCGATGGCACAATTCCCACAGGCTATACACATCAGAACAGAGGCAGTTTTATACCCAAAGTGGCATGCCCCTCTTGCGCCCTTTCGGGTAACCTCTAACAAGCTAGAAAAGATCCTATTACTGAGCTAAAGTCAGAGCCATATGACTCTCACAGTTGCACTGTATGTCCCAGCTTTTGCCCTACAGATAAGTCCTTATGGAGGGTTTAGGGCAACATGATCAACATCATCTGCACCTTTACCCTATGGTTCCATTGTTACCATCATGTTCATCCATTGGTTCCATCAGTCATAGTATAGATCATGTTTAGTTAAAGCACTAGCATTCTACCCATGTGCAAATAAAACCCATAGGGATCAAGGTACAGGTAATCAATTAGCTAGGGAGTCCTTATAGTCGAGCAATATTAGACACATGCATAATGAGTACATTAAATAATGAATAGGACAATAAGGTAGGCTCATGCTATACTTGCCTTGGTTCACGAACTGCTGCTGGTCCTGCTGCTCCTCGTACGTGTCCGAATTCCCAACGTACTCCTCACCGTCTGAACTCGACCAATACGGCAACATACACATTTCAGGAGCATTCATGCATAGCAAACAAACCTATAATTAGAATAGTACACCAGCAGTATAAAAACAAGATAAAATGTTTACAAAAATATTCTACGTCTCGCTACGATCACATCAACGCGAAGTTCATGAAATTCGGAGCTATAACGCGAAAGTTACGAATTAAACAAGATTCCTATAGCGAGTTAATCAACTTATCCAAATCAAGAATTTTAAATGTTGCAAACCTAACTAACAGTGGCATTAATGCGTAGATCGTGAAATTATGAAACTAACGCAAGTTGAACGGATCAAATCGGAGCTAAAACGACGATTTTATAAGCGTTTTAATGCAGTGGCAGAACTGTAATTAATCTAGAAACGTATTTTTTATTTAAACCGAAGGAAATACGTCTTCAGAAAGATAATGCGTATTTCGGGAATACGCCAAGGACGGCGGGTTAGATTTGCCAGAAACCGAGGGTCTCTTTAAGAAAAAGACATGCGAAGGGGTATCTTTCTATCCTATCCGTTGGATTCAGAATCGACGGCCGAGATTAGCTAGGAGGGGGAGAGAGAGAAACAGTCGCCGGAGTTAGAGGTGGAGGCGGCGGCGTGCCATCGACGGCGGTGAAGAGCTCACTGGTGCTACATGAACTGGCGCTACGGTGCCTCATTTTCAAAAAGAGAGGCACCGGAGCGAAGAGGAGGCGATGGCGACCGCGACCATGCCGTTTGTGCGGCCAGGGATGGCACAGCGCGGCACCCGCCATGGCCAGCCACGAAGGGGCTCGCCGGAGCTCACGGAAATGGACCTAGAGGCCACCAAACAAGGAAACGAATGCATGGGGAGGAAGAGGAGAGCGGGGCGAAGCTCACCGAGAAGAAAAACTGGACGGAGATTGCTCGGGAACGGTGGCCGACGCGGTGGGGCGGACGCTCCTCCGGTGAACCGTTGCTGCGCGGTGATTACGGTTCCTCGCGTGGAAAAAACGAAGTGGAGAGCAGCACAAGGAGCGGCAGCGGGTGCGGCTCAGCTATAAAGAGGCAAGGGAGCGGGGGAGGGCGCTCCCATGACGCGAGCTGGGCGCGGCCGGCGGTTTCGGCCTCGGCCGTGCGATGTGGGAGGTTGGAGGAGTAGCTGACAAGCGGGCCCAACTTGTCGGTGGCGTAGGTGGAAGAACGGGCGCGGCAGCGGTTTCTCGCCTGATTTGGGCCGGCCCAGCAAGGAAGAAGGAAAGAAAACGCGCGCGGGGGCCGGCTCGGCGGGGATGGCAGCAGGCCGGCTGGGCCGATTGGGCCAGAAGGAGGGAGGGAGAGGAAAAGAAGTTTTTCCTTTTTCTTATTTGATTTTCCAATCCATTTTCCAAAGTTTTTGAAATTCTTTTGAACTTTGGAGCAAAACCAATCAATACAATAAATAAGATGTGGCAGCATGAGTGCATCAACATGTTGCTAACCTTATGATTACTTTTTAATTTCACAAAAATTTATTATTCCCTATATTTACATGCACACTCAATTACACAATAAATCATATTTAACTATTTTGAATTTACAAAAAATTTAGGGTGTTACATGAGATCATGCATATGCTTGTGTTTAGTCCTAGATTGATTAGTGATTGGGCTCAAATGAAGGAAAACTACAAGAAAATCTGAATTGGGTCCAAGATTGAATGACGAGTTGCATAACTGACAAAGGATATTTGGAAATTGCAATGTGTCTATGGGTTCAACAAAAGGAAGTATAGCAGTGTGTCTATACAAGAGTTGAGTTGAATAGTGTGAGAGCTAACTAGCTAGGTCGGTCTCGCCAAACTGGCCAGGCTAGTTTTAATAGATCAGAACAAAATTCTTCCAAAGATGGCCAAAATCACCCAAGCTTCTAAAGAAAGGATAAGTCACTTACAAGTGTACAAGAAGTAAGGAAATGAAGTGCCAAACTAGAACAAAAGTCACATTTGCTACACTTGTAGAAGAAAGAAACATTTGAGTAAGGATTGTCCCAATGGTAAAAATATTAAGATTAACATTTCCATTCACAATGAATTGCTTAGAAGGGCTAAGAATGGTGCTTGTGCTATAAAGATGATGAGTTTGTCACATATGGTAGCACCAAAGTTATTTGGGTGCCATGTATTGACTAACCTTAATAAACCGAACAAGTAGTGTACTAAAGAATGTGTCATAGTCTCTGCAGGTAGATGGAGATGCAATTGAAGCTTTGACATGCAATCCAAATGATGTGACATTAATCGAATCAAGAGTTAGAATATTTCACCCAATTTCATCTAAGGAAACATGTGTCTATCTTGAATTATCTAGCATTGTTTGACAATGATAGTGTATATCTTAAAGGTGGTTGGATCTTTGTGCATGCTAAACCACTTATGTCTTATAATGGTTTTCACGGAGCTCTAGTAGACCAAATCTTTTAGTTGTATTGCAGATATGAAGTATAAGAATATGTAAAATTGAAAAACCACAAGACACAAATCACAGAGGAACAAGAAATGCCATTGATTGGTTTTGCACCGGAAAAACCAGCCAATTAGGTTTATGAAAACCCACCAACTACAATATGTTGAAAATTGAGCGCTTTCAAATGCTAATTTCGAGTGTATGGCATAATGTGATCCATGTGTCTCAATGGCTGTGAGTATTACTTCACAAGTTCATTTTTTTTATTAATACTCACTATTTTCACCAAGGTATAGAATAAGCACCCTCTGTCGAGAAATTGACTAAGTGCATACAACAAGTTATTCAAATACTTGATGCACCAATTCATGGGGAGTTCATTCAATGTCTTGTGTCATGTGGTCTAACCTTTCATTCATGTTATTTTTTTGTAGCTTAATCTAGTAAAGGGAAGTCCTATCTCAAGTATATCATTACTAAATAACAATACTACAGTATTCATTTTCTGAGTTGATAAAAAAGGATTAACAGATATAATAGTGCTTCACCAATTCCTATGTGATTCCAGTAACTATCCAACAAATAATGTGGCTGGCAAAAAAATCCAAATTAAAATACTTGGACAGTCTCCCAAAGACATGGATCAAGGACGTTAGGAATAGATGCTATGCTACGTGCATTGACATTTGTTGCTGGACTGACAACTTGCATATTCATGTTTCTCATATGCATGACACTAGGCTAAGATTTCAAACCAAAGCAGCAAACAATATACTTATTACTTAGAAGGTTACAATTTAAAACCCATATGCTTGCTAATGTTTAGAGAAATAAAGATTAGAAGCAGTACAATGTCAGCAAAACACGTTCTGTCACACATGTGAATGCAGCACAACTGCACGTACCGACAAATACTCATCATTGTGGTGGCTGTCTTGTTCTCCCTTCTATCGTGAGGGTGCTCGCTTCTGTTTAGTATGTGTTGTTGTTGTACATTGTTTCTTCTCTATTAATAGATATATACTTCTTGAAAAAAGAAGGCCCAAGGCCAAGGGTGTCTCCAGTAGCCAGGCAATATATATTATACCCTTGGTGCACGGGATAAATCGTGGGGTTGGGAAGCACCAGGACTCTTGGCCGCACAAATGAGGAGGACTAAGCTCCAGCCGTCAAACCAATTCCACAGAGCTTTAGAGCTTATTTGGTAGGGCTTATATTGTTGCTTGAGCTCTGGCACAAATCAAGTACTCTAGTAGGAGCCAAGAAAGCCAAGAAACTGAAACCTGGCTTCACCTACTCCCTCTGCGGTTCAATTTGGGTGGAGCTTGAGCTGTCGAGCACACTAGTGTAGCTCTATAGTGCGTTCACGAACAATAGCATAATAGTTGAGGCCGGAGCACCAAGAAGCTGAGAAGGCTAGTTGCTGATAGCACATCACCATGTACGGTGACGTTGGTTCCATTTTGCTTGCCATAAAGCTTGGTTGATTTGGCAAGATCAGTTCGCTCGCAAGAGTTGAAGAAAATTATCTAGGGAAGTAACATTTTTATGTACCAAGAAAATTATTCAGGGACATTGTATGTAGCAGATTTCAAACTCAGGAGTTTCAGAGGGAGGATATTTAAGGAAAAATAAAGAAGCAGAAAATCTTGGTAGCACCTGTTGGCTTGCTTAACATTGCCTTCTTCATTGTATCAGCCAACCTAGGCCATGTGAAAATTACTGAGTACCCTATATATAGGAGCCTAAGCATGTGAAATTTTAGTGCAAAACTGCAGTAGCTCGGAAGTCAACAGATGCCTTTATACTCCCATGAGCTTATCCTTCATCGCCCAGGCCTTCCACACACGCGCGATTAAAGTATGCAGTACAGTGACTAAGAATGCATCATGCTTGCTGTGTTCTCTCATCAGGAGAATTTTAAATGACCAAGTTAAAAATGGAGCCTCTGTGTTAATCCTAGTAAGAATTTTCTTGCAACAAAAATAGGTGCTATCTTGTTACAGTAATAACTAGAGGTGCTTTATTTGGAGCCTCCAAGTTAACCCACATAAGTCGTGTTAGGGAAAAGCATAAATCCTAGAACCCTAGAAAAATAAAGTATTTGTTCATCAATTCACTAGGCTCTTAACACTACTAATTAAAGACTGCTACTGAAGCCTTCACATTAATCTTTACCAGATGAAACAGATTAATTAATATAACTTCTTGAAACCCATGAAAATGAAAAACATACAAACGTTAATTTAGTAGACTCTATTTTAATAACAATAGTCATGAGATCTATTCCATTTTCTAAAATTTAACTGCCTCCACTGTTGTTAAGACAGAATACCGTAAGCCCTAAATCTATACATAAATTACAAAGTAAACCACTTCCAATATGAAATCTATGCCAAATTACTAATGTCTATGCCAATATATATAAAATGGTTAGACATTGTGCTTTAGATGGTGACTTATCTATTACATTGTGCTATGTAACTAATCTAACAACACAATAGAGTGTCACAGTAAATCGTCATATGTTATATATAGATTTAGGCATTACATTAGATTGGTAATTATTAAGCAGCCCTCGGTAATTTATAGACCATGTAAACGTTGGTTTAGATAAATTGGCATAAGGTTTATTAGCAGTAGTATAATATTGGCATAGATGGTGAATTAGATGAAGATGATACATTTTTTTTGGGCAGAAACCATGCATGTGATTGCTTATTGCTAGAGAAATAAAGTTTGGAAGCAGCACAATGTCAGCAAACACACATGCTATCACAAATGAGAATGCTGCACGATTGCACAGATCGTCTTGATCCTAATGGCAGTTTATACATATATATTAAATGGGAACCGAGGTTATGTCCATCAGCCAGGCAACATAATGCACACACACAGATCGAGGAGCATTGCTGAGAAGTGAGGACGACCTGTGTGTGTGCACACGCTCCAAAGGGGGATATCCAGCCTGTTCGTTTCGCTGGTTTATTGTGCTGAAAGTACTGTTCGCTGGTTTGTTGTGAGAGAAAAACACTGCTGGATGGCTGCTGATTGTGCTGATAAGTCCAAACGAACAGGGCGATCATTTGTGCACGAGGTGAGATTGGGAGGCACTAGGACTCTTGGTTACTATGATTCAGGGATATAATGGGCGTGGTTGGTTCCGGGCTGTCGTACTTCACTAGGATTGAGTGTCGAAAAAAATCCAATCAATCGAGGATGATGTGTCATTGTCCCCTACCTCTTCGAATACATCGACACAGGTCTACCGCCCCATCGCTCCTGAATCGGTTGTTTGTTCCTCTCATTATTGCCTCCTTGCCTGCATGCAGAGTTTTGATGATGCAGGTTGTCATTGTGTTGTTGGCGAGAGGAATTCATGTCTATTCTGCAGTTCGCGGACAAGAGCTCAACTAGTAGACAAACTCAAAATCAGTGTCGAATTAGATGCCTGATAATGCTGGAATATGTTTCTCATGCTGCTTGCTGTACTGACCTCAATACTTCAATATCCAGCCACTGTGCAAATTTGTCTTTTTTTTTAAGAAACTTGAGGGGCTTTTGCCCCTAGAGTGAAATTTATTTATTAACAAAAAAAAGGGTTACAGACTTACAAACTTACAACAAATAAAAGGGTGGTGGTGGTGGGGGGGGGGGGGGGGGGGGGTGACGGGGGGGGAGAGGAGAAAGCAAATTTGTCTTATCCTTAGCTAGATTGGTTACTGGGTAATTATGAGGAAGTAATCTGATCTAATAAAACGCTATGGATCGGACATACATGCCTGCAGTGAATAGTGGAACATGTGTTGGGTTGCAGGCTACCCTATACGACTGCTATCCGCAACTTATCAAACTATGTTTGTGGTATATGCATGAAGCAATATACTCTACCCTACATATAAACCACTGTGGAATCCATGCAAAGGAATGGTTAAGTGTAAGTCAATATTTATTGCGCTCTCATTCTTCTCTAGAAACTGCCCATGGAAACTATGAATTGCGACCGCCCTTAAAGACCACTGTCCTCACAAAACGCGATTGTCTAAAAAAAGATAAAACATCTGGCCTTTAATTTCACAGACTCTGATCATTATCCCTAATTATCTACCATTATGAAAGATTATCTAAAAATAACCCCTAAGAGCTACTCCAATAGCATCCTTATATCCTTCTTTATGCCTCCTTGTATCCTCCTATGTTGAGAATAATAGAGATTTTAGTGAAAAAAATCCTCTCCAAGAGCTTCTACAACCAAATCTTCGAACCATCCTCTTTTCTTGGTTTCTGGCTCGCCAAAGATAGGGAATGGAGCTAGTTTTCTAAAGTGCTGACCAAAATATAGAAGTTGTTTGAGGTGAAGAGATATGGAGAGCAATTTTTATTATAATGACTCTCCAAGTGAGGTTTTAGATGGTGGGTTCACTAAAGACAACGGCAAACGCTCTAATCTTGCATCTTAATTATCCACTGTGTCATTATGAAGATTAATACTTCTAAACGTCCTTTCAAATTACCCACGTTGATTATTATGTAAGACAAATATTTTTAGTAACACTTTTAATTTGTATATAAATTATGCCACAAATTATTCACTTGTAAGTTTATAAAAACCTAATTTGTATATAAATTATTCGTATTGAGCTATCACAGATGAGCACGGATACCACCTATCTCTGATACGGTCGCCTCTAATTAGAGACTTGGGTTCAATAGGCTCTTCTGTGATGTACGCAACATCAAAGACCTGGGTTCCTTGAGCCGGAAGGAAGACAAATTGTCTTTTTTTCGGTGTTTTCCATTGTTTGAATGCTTCAAGAATAGTGGCCGGTGCAGTAATATTTTGTTAGCGCGATGTTTTGACCAAGCCATCATCTGACTTGGATTTGTTGGTAGGGCGCTTGCGATTGCCAATTTCAATGTATATCCCGCAAAATGTAGAGTTGTGATGTGTAGCCTTATTAGTGAGGGCGATGAATTTCAATTGGCCTACATGTAGGATATACATAACAATGACATCAAAATGCATAGATGTGGCAGGATATACAATTAGTGCTGCAGCTGCGTGCCGGGACCACCAATTATTATCTTGGCCCTTTAAAACACAGACAAGAAGTAGGGGTGACCTTGCCAGCGGTTCATTCTTTCGACAAAAGGAAACACAAAACAGGGTCTGGGAGTGTGCCTGTATCCGAGAGGAAGCACCCATACGTTAGGTAGTCATGTGGGATTTGGAGGCATCGGGATCTTTGGCTGTGCTCAGGGCCGGATGGTGCTCTCACACATTGCTCAAGCTGGTCTCGGATTGCTCAGGGTGGTAGAATAGCTGGTCTCAGATTGGCTCACTCCAAGAAGCCGCGACCGGCCACATCATGAAATCCCGGCAGTTTAGTCCAGAAACTCTCAAAATGGAATCTCTGCTTGCCGTGAATTCCCTCCGTGAGGCCAAGCACAAGTGGACAGTGGTCAGAGATTTCAGTTTCCTGACTTTGCAAAATGCACCCAGGATAGAGAGCTTCCCAATCAGCAGTGCATAGATTCCTATCGAGTTTGACAAGAGGTTGTGCCTTTCTCTCATTTTGACCAGGTATAACGCCTCCCAATGAGTGGAATTTCTTTGAGCTCGAAATTGTTAACAGATCGCCGAAAACACCCCATCATAGATCTATTGAGATTCTTATTGTTCTTGTCCTCCGCAGAATAGGTCATATTAAAATCACCTCTTAAGCACCAAGGGCCCGTGCACAAGGCTCTTTGTTAAGTAATTAGGCAATTTTCAAATTAAAAATCAGAATATAAATCATGACAAACTGATGAACTAGATTAAGCATGTACAGTAAACTAGCATGACAGATTAACATATTGCATAGTATAAGCATAAATATGATTATGATTGTAAGCATAGCACGTATGCTTAATAGATTAGACATTATGAACGATAAGATTAGATCACGAGAATGATACTTGACGATTGTAGATGTAGTTGACGGTGATGGAGATGCAGATGGCGTTGATGATGGAGCGAAGTCGAGGTCGTTGATGAGCGGCGGTGGAACGTTTCCGTTGACGATCCCTCGAGCCTGGCGACGACGAAGACGGCGTGCTGATGCAGCCTTCGGAAGACGAGCCGTCGTGAAGAATTTGGGAGCAGTCACATGAAGAGCGCTTCCCAAAAATCTTATTCGCCTTCTCCTAGTGCAAGATCGCAAAGACGAAGGTTCCGGAGACCTGATCCCCCAAACGCTGGTGCACGCAGATGATCGGGATGGAGAAACTACGGCGGCAGCGTAGTAGCAAGAAGAGGAAAATACTATTTGGCTACCTTAGAATTTTCTAACTAGAATTTCCAATAGTAGTTTTTGGTGTGTCTATTCCTAGGAGGATTGGTATGTATATATAGGGAGGAAAACTCCCTACCTCCACGTTAATTAGCAATATGGTACTAATAGATGTTACACCTCCGACCTCTACATATGGGTTTAAACATTAAAGCTCATTAGAGAACACAAATATTGAGTTTTTGAGATTTATTAGAATTTCTTCATATGAATTTAGGGAAACTATTCATATAAATTCTAATAATCCCCCACCAGATCTCAAATGCCCATTATAGATATTTTTCTTCTCTCACTACTATTTATATACTGATGTTTTAGCAGAGACTATTAAGTTGAACATCCACCTAGAACTTCAAGTTACACCCATTCACAACTTGAACAATAGACTATGCCTTGAATTGCAAGTTTTATGCAAACGAGTTTCACTCAAAGTCAAACTAGTACCTGGCTGCAAATAGCCTTTCTCGTGGGTGGAGCATATACGTCGTACTCCCTGGCCTCTTCATGAGCTTACTAGAGATCACCCAAATATCATAGACTGTGACGTTTTACAGTCAGACTCATATAAGTATGTTCTTTCAAGAATGCTATGCAGGACAACACCTTCACTTGTTAAAGCCAATAGAACACATTAAGGCATTCGTCAACCTTCCTTATAGTGCATCATCGCTTTGAGAGTATTGCATCTTCACTTAGAGAGGGTTATAGAGTTATAGATTATTCTCCTCAGTTTACCAATAGTTTGTTCTTTCCAGATCCTTAGTCATGGGATCTCCGATCAAAAAGGTTGAGTTACTACTACTGCAAACTCACATGGGTCTCATACCCACCCCCCTTAATGTAAATTCTATCACATTCCGTGATAGTCCTTTTGTAAAAGGATTTGTCAGGTTTTTATCTGTTTGCACATAAGACACAGCTATTACTCCGGAGTTTCTCAACTTCCTGACAGACTTTAAATGTTTTTTAACATGTCTTGTTGACTTTGCATTATTCTTAGCACTGTTCACTTTAGTAATCACTGTTTGGTTATCACAGTTCATAAAAATAGCCGGTACTGGTTTCTCAGCCACCGGTAAATCCAACAAGAGCTCACGCAGCCATTGCGCATCTGTAGAAGTTGTATCTAAAGCAGTAAATTCTGCTTCCATGGTTGATTTTGTCAAAATAGTATGTTTGCAAGGCCTCCATGACACTGCGCCTCCTTTAAGAGTAAACACATATCCACTTATGGCATAGATATGATCAATATCAAATATCCAGTTCGAATCACTATATCCCTCAAGCATAGCTGAGTGCCTAGAATAGTGAATCCCAAAACTCATCGTACCTTTAAGATAACATAAGACCCTTTCAAGTGCATGCCAATGATCATCACCCAGGTTGGACATGTACCTACTCAACTTGCTCACACCAAAAGAGATATCTGGTCTTGTTGCGCTAACTAAATACATGAGTGAACCAATAATCTAAGAGTACCTCAATTGGTCTCTAGTAATCTTCTTGTTCTTTCTCAATGTCACACTAGGATCATAAGGTGCTGGAGAAGGCTTATATCCATAAAGCCGAATCGGCTCAAGACCTTCTCAACATAGTGAGATTGCAACAAAGTTATCCCACTCTCATCCTTAATCAGCTTAAGATTTAGAATCACATTAGCTTCTCCTAGATTTTTCATGTCAAAACTTTTTAACAAAAAAGACTTGACCTTATTAATTGAATCTATGTTTGTTCCAAAAATTAGAATATCATCAACATATAAACATAATATAATAGATTCGCCTCCCACCATGTCGATAATTCACACACCTATCAGCTTCATTTATGGCAAAGCCCGCACTCATTAAAGTCATGTCAAACTTCTCATGCCATTGTTTAGGCGGAAGATTTCAATAACTTAGTCACCTTGCACTCTTCACCTTTTACTACAAACCCATCAGGCTGATCTATATAAATTTTCTCATCCAACTCTCTATTTAGGAAAGCTGTCTTCACATCCATTTGATGAACGAGAAGACCAAATGAGGTAGTTAGGGTAAGTAGCACTTGAATAGTGGTCATTCTAGTAACAGGTGAATAAGTATCAAAGTAATCCTCACCTTCCTTCTGGGTATAACCCTTAGCTACAAGCCGAGCCTTGTACTTGTCAATAGTACCATCAGGCTTAAGCTTCTTCTTGAACTCCCACTTACAGCCCACAGGTTTACAACCAAATGGCAGCTAAGATAATTCCTAAGTTCCATTAGAAAGAAGCGAGTCCATCTCACTGCGAGCAGCTTCTTTCCAATCATTTGTATTTGGAGATGCATACGCCTCTACAATAGAGGTGGGAGTTTTGTCCACAAGGTACACAATAAAATCATCACTAAAAGATTTTTGCAAACCTTCATCTCTTGTTCCTCACATGAACTTCATTGTTATCCTTCTCATGAACTTCCTCAAGTGGTTGCTCAAATGACTCAACAGGAGACTCAATAGGTATAGTAAAATCAGGAGCTATCTTAGAGGAAATCTAGTATTGCTACATATATCTTTCATAGGAAACATGTTCTCATAAAATGTAGCATCACAAGATTCCATAATTGTATCAACATGCATTTCAGGAACTTCAGATTTTACTACTAAAAATCTATAGGCAATGCTATGGTGAGCATATCCTAGAAAGACACAATCCACAGTGTTTGGTGGAAGCTTACGCTTCTTAGAAATTGAAACATTGACTTTCACCAAACATCCCCACGTGCGCAAGTATGAAAGTGATAGTTTCCTTCCAGCCCAATACTCATATGGAGTTGTCTCTTTATTTCTATTTGGAATTCTATTCAGGACATGACTCGCAGTTAATAAAGCTTCCCTCCACCATGCCTTAGATAGACCAGCTGTGTCTAACATGGCGTTCACCAAGTCAGTCAACGTGCGGTTTTTTCTCTCGGTAATACTGTTTGATTCGGGCGAATAGGGAGCTGTCCTCTCATGAATAATACCATGTTCCACATAAAACTCATCAAATAATATCAAAAAATATTCACCACCATGATCTGACCTTAGATGTTTATTTTTTCTCTCTAGTTGATTTTTAACTTCAGCCTTATAGATTTTAAAGTAGTCTAGCGTTTCATCTTTAGTTTTCAGCAAGTAAACATAGCAAAATCTAGTTGCATCATCAATTAAAGTCATGAAATATCTTTTTTCACCTTTTGTCAACACACTAATCATCTCGAATAGATCAGAATATATGAGTTCTAGTGGTGCCAAGTTTCTCTCCTCCGCTGCCTTGTGAGGCTTTCGAGGTTGCTTAGATTGCACACAACTATGGCACTTAGAAGCTTTGGCAATAGTGAAATTTGGAATTAAACTCAAGCCAGACAAACATGACATCAAACCAAAGTTCACATGACATAAGTGAGAATGCCAAACACTCAAACTATCATTAATCGTGCCACAAATATGATTCACTGATTTATTATAAAAATCTGCCAAAGATAGGTGGAACAAGCCTCCACAATCATAGCCTTTACCAATAAATTTTCCATGCTTAGACATAACTACTTTATTAGACTCTAACACTACCTTAAACCCGTCTCTCAAGAGAAGGGAGACACAAACAAGATTCTTACGAATAGTAGGGACATGCTGCACGTTCTTTAGCTGCACGATCTTTCCCAAAGTAAACTTCAGATCTACCGTGACAACACCATGAACAGAAGCATATGACTCATTCCCCATCAGGACGGAGGAACCTTGGAGCCCCTGGTAAGAAGAAAACATAGAGATATCAGCACACACGTGAATATTAGTGTTGGGAGATTAACCCCCTTGGCGACGGAGGTAACACGACAGTGGGGTGCACACTCTAAACCGTGGTCATGGCACCACCGGCGATGAAGCCTCCGGCAACTCCTGGGCAGAGGTATCAGGTGGTGATACAGCAGGAGTTCCACCCGCTAACCCTGAGTTGGAGATTCTTGTTTGTTTGTGCCGCTGTGTAGGATGCGTAGGAGTGGAGCCTAAGCAGAAACCTTATCTCCGCCTCTAAAGGCCGGAGGTTAAACCTGCACCGTGCGAGCGGAGGTTTCGGGAGCAGCTCGGCGCCCTGAAGTGCCGCTCACGGGAATGTGCCAGGTGAGGCCATCAGGCAGGCAACGTTCAAGTCCTGAGGTAGAGGCAAAACCTCCACCATCCGAGGGCGGAGGTCTGAAACATGCTCCAACACCAGCACTAAGCCCCGGAGGCCTGATGGGCTGCAAGTGCTGGCCCACCGAGAAGCAGCCTTCATCGCTGGAGAATGACCGACTACCCTTGAGAGACTGGCCTAGAAAAGGTATCTACGAAGAATATACCGCCACCGTCATGGGGCAGGAATGTAATTGTGATTTGTATCAATCGGTGCCCTATAAATAAGGGGTTGTAAATGCTCCAGAGAGAGGTTAGTGAATGCAGTAATGAAACCCTAGTTTCCCTGGGTCCCGCCTGTGTTCTCCCTAAGCTCACTCTTCCCTAACTCGCTGGGAACAGTTTCCCAACGTTGGCGCCCACCGTGGGGCAGCCGAAACAAACCCGCAATGGCAGGAAAAAGAAAAGCCCCACCAAGGCGCCTGGCGACCTCCGCCAAAGATGCAAGGTTGATGCGCAATGTTCGCAACAACTATGCTGCTCCACGGTCAGACGACGAACACCCTGAAGTGCAAGACCAGTAGCTGACATCGGAGGTTCAGCAGGCGCCAGGCCTCAATGCTGAGCAAGAGCTCCAGCAGCTCCAAGCTCAATTACAAGCCATGCAATAAGAAAGAGATAGAGTTGCAGCCACCTATGTAGCAAGCCAACAAGCAGCTCAGACATCAGCTTAGGCAGCGGAGATCAGGCAGCAACTTTCCCTTCTGCAAGCAGATATCCAAAGCATGCAACCTCCGCAACAATCAGTTATTGCTCCCAGCTAGACACCTTTGGCCAACCAAATTTTGACTAACATTGTGCCAGCAATGTCAGCCCCAGTAGCGCTAGTACCTTCTGCACAAATAGCCACAAGAACAGTGGACCCCAAGTCCCCACTCTCCGAAGGTATTCAAACTTCACCCTGGCCAGTCACCTACAAGCCAATCATCCTACCAAAGTACAATGGCAAGACAGACCCCCGCCAGTTTGTCATGAGCTTTGAGGCGGCAGTAGCCTCCACCAGAGGCAACGACAGTGTCCTCACAAAATACTTTGTCATCGCTGCTGAAGGAGATGCCTTAGCATGGTATTCAATGCTCAAGCCGAGCACAATATACTCATGGGAGAACCTCCATGACAAGATCCTAGCCAATTTCAAGGGTTTCTCAAGTGAATCCCTAACCTCCACGGACTTGTTTCAGTGCAAGCAAAACTAGGGGGAAGCACTGAAAGACTACTTCTAGAGGTTTATACAAGTCAAGGCCCAAGCACCTGACGTCCCAGATGACGTAGCCATAGAAGCAGCCATCAAAGGCCTCCGCATCGGACCCTTTGCTGCCCACCTAGCCGGAGAGAAGCCAGCAACAATGCAAGAACTATACTCAGAATTTGAGAAGTATTGCATATCATACAACGATTACCGCAAAAGGCTGGAGGAGCAAAATCAAGGCAAACAAGGGAGTGCAAGGAATGGGCGGAGGAATGACAATGCACAGGGCCAGCAACAGCAAAAGCAGGGCCAAGACCAGCAAGTATTCAACATTGAGCACCATGTCGCAAGCCAGCAGAACCAGCCTCCCCTGCAGTCCAGAGGTCAGGCCTCAACTCAGAGGCAGTACCAAGGCAAGGGCAATGACCAAGGAAGAAACTGGAGCAAAAACTCAAGACATAGGTAGCGGAAGCAGTACTGTTTCTTCCATGGGGAAGAAAAAGGGCATGTCACCAAAGATTGCCCAGACGTAAAGGAAACCCAAGAAAGAATCAAGACCAGAACGGCACAGCTTTCGCCGCAGCTCCCAACAAGGGACATAAACCACACCTTCACCATACCCACACACCACCAATACTACCCAACCTACCCAAATTATAACCACAGCCAAGCTCACCCTCCCAACTTAGCCTCCACTTACTACCCAACTTTTTACCAGCCTAGCGACCAACCAGCCAGTCACCCATCCACCTAAGCTCGCAAAGAGCGGAGGCCACCCTCACATACAACAACCAAAGACCTCCACAGCTCACGTACATAGAAGGCAACCAACATCCGCAAGTTACCTAGAGACCACACGAAATATTGCCTCCACCACCACCACCACAGCACCTTCCACCACCAAAAAATGAACCCAACCTAGAAAACCAAGTTAACCCTCACACACCACTACCAACGATTGGCATGATCCTACCAATAGCCAGATGCTCTTCCATGGAGTTCCTTACAAAGTGGCAGAAGAAAGACCACCTCCGGATGGTGAACAATGTTGCAGTTCAAGGCCCAATACGGTGCACAGACTGGCAAAGACCTCCATCACCTTCTCAGAACAAGACCTCAAGCTAGAAAGCTATCCTCATATAGACGCCATGGTAATCAAAGCAAACATAGCAGGCTAGGGAATCAGCAGTGTCTTGGTCGATTTAGGAAGCTCCGTAGACATAATATTTGCCAGTGCCTTCGACTAGATGAAACTCAGTAGAAGCCAACTGCAACCATCGGACACCCCATGGATTGGGTTTGGAGGCAAGCAAGTTCACACCCTAGGAAAAATTTCCCTGCCCCTTCGGTGACCAAGAGAACGTGAGAACTGAATATGTCACCTTCGACATCGTAGACCTATACTACCCTTACAATGCGATCTTCGACAGAGGTTTCACAAACAAGTTCAACATGGCACTGCACATAGGGTACTTGTGCATGAAGATGCCCACACTCCATGACATTATCACAGTGCATGGCAATCAAAAGGAAGCAAGGAACATTGAGAAAGCAATATACAGATCTTAGAGAAACATCAACTTTGTAGACATAGAACCTCTGGACATGCCCAAGGGCGCAACTAGCCTTAAAGATCAAGAAGACACTAAGCTGGTACCACTAGAGCAAGTAGTACCAGACAAGCAAGTAACAATTACCGCAAAATCTGTCAGCCAAAGAAGAGGAAGAGCTCATTGACACCCTCGCCAAAAACAAAGATATCTTCGCCTAGACAGCATCCGACTTGCAAGGAGTCAACAGAGACATAATAGAGCATGCCCTAGACATCAACCCTAATATGAGACCAAAGAAGCAACGACAGAGGAAAATGTCGAAGGATAGGATTCTCGCAGCAAGAGCGGAGGTTCAAAGGCTCCTCGACGCCAATGTTATCAGAGAAGTAAAATACTTAGAATGGCTAGCCAACGTTGTCCATGTGCCCAAGAAAATGGCAAAATGAGAATGTGCATAGACTTCACAGATCTTAACAAAGCTTGCAAAAAGGACCCTTTTTCTGCTGCTAAGGATAGACGCCTTAGTTGATAAGGTAGCAGCATGCAGAAGATTTTTGTTGCTAGACTATTTCTCTGGCTACCATCAGATTTGGCTAAAGAAAGAAGATCAAGAGAAGACAAGTTTCACAACACCCTTCAACACCTACTACTATATAAGGATGCCCGAAGGTTTAAAGAATGCAGGCTCAACCTTCGCCAGATGACAACGGCAGTATTGGGAAAACAGTTCCTCAGGAACATCATAGCTTATGTAGATGACATAGTGGTGATGAGCAGGAACGAGGAAGACCACATTGAGGATCTAAAGGAGACCTTCACTAGCCTCCGACAAGCTGGGCTGAAACTCAACCCTGACAAATGTGTCTTCGGAGTTAGTAAATGCAAAATGCTTGGTTACATCATTAGCTCAGATGGTATACGTGCCAACCCAGACAAAACAAGGCAATCATGTCGATGGTAGAACCTTCAATAAGAAAGAGATCCAAAGGTTAATAGGAAGGATAGCAGCACTCAACAAGTTCATCTCTAAATGTGCAGAACACAGCCTACCCTTCTTCAAGGTGCTCAAGGGCGGAGGCAACGTGCAATGGGGCCAAGAGCAGTCGGAGGCCTTCCAGAAACTAAAGAATTATCTAGCGGAAGAATTATTGGTGTCAGCACCAGAACTAGAGGCCCCGCTACTACTGTATGTTGCAGCCTCCGACCACGCTGTAAGCAACACCTTGATCCAAGAAAAGCAAATAGGTCCTAAGGTTGTCCAACGGCCAGTCTACTACATTTCAGAAGCCTTAGCCGGCGCCAAGTTAAACTACTCAGAGCTGGAAAAAAATTGCATATGCAGTCCTGATCTCCTCTAGGAAGTTGAAGCATTACTTCCAAGCCCATGAGATCACTGTTCCAACTTCACAACCATTGGGAGACATCCTCAGAAACAAAGAAGCCTTCGGTAGAATAGGCAAATAGGCCACTGAGCTATCTCAGTTCACCATCACCTACGTCCCAAGAACAACAATCAAGTCGCAAGCACTAGTGGATTTCATGGCAGATTGGACACCTCTAGCAGCAGCACCAACATTACTACAGCATGACCAACCAACCATGACTTGGACAGTGTATACCGACAGAGCCTAGGGTAACCTTGGCACAGGAGCATCCACAGTAATCCATGCACCCTCAAGCCTTCGATCCAAGTATGCAACAAGACTAAAGTTCCAAGCAACCAACAATATTACAGAATACGAGCGACTCATCTTAGGGCTCAACAAGGCAAAAGCTCTTGGGGCCAAAAACCTTGTCATTAAAATAGACTCCCAGATCGTAGCCGGACAAGTAGAGAAAGAATACACCATAAGGGAGCTCGAGCTCAGCAAATACCTAGAGGTGGTCAGGGGTCTAGAGTGGAGGTTCAAAGGTTTTACCCTGGAGTACATACCCCAAGCCAAGAACAGAGAGGCAGATGAACTGGCAAAGGTCGCAGCCAATAACTCACCATTACTAGCAGACATCTTCTATCAAATCCTCCACACACCAGTGACAAAAAGGGCTGACAAAGGCATTCCTAGAAGTACTACTCACAAAGTTCAAAGACTGGAGGTAGCCAATCATTGACTCGCTAAACAACGTTCACCTCACGAATGATGAAGCAACCGTAGCCAGAATGGTCGCCAGGGCTAGAAGCTACGCAATAGTCGAAGGTCAGCTCTACAAGAAAGGGGTTGTGCAGCCTCTCCTTAGATGCATATCTCAAGCAGAAGGCAAAGCATTGTTGGCAGAGATCCATTCCGGCGTCTGTGGTTCACACATAGGCCCAAGAGCACTGTCATCAAAAGCCATAAGACAGGGTTTCTACTAGCCTACACATGTCAGAGACGCTGAGCAAGTTACCAAGACATGTGAAGCCTGTCAAAACTTTTCACCACACCAAGCAAAACCTTCGACAGAAATACAACTGATACCTCTAACATGGCCACTCCAAAGATGGGGCATCGACCTTGTTGGCCCCCTGCCACCTTCGCTAGGGGGGAACAAATTTGCAGTCGTCGCAGTTGAATACTTCACAAGATGGATTGAGGCAAAACCACTAGCATCAATCACCTTTTCTAGCTTGTTTGTGGTAACCTTCATGGCGTAAGAATGACTTGACGAATTAGGTATAGTGTGGCCTCTGTCCTTATGTGTATAGGCTACGTGTCATTGTGCCATTTGGAAGGGGGGCTCTATATTTGTTTGCCGAGTGAACCTAATGGACCTAACTTGTTAGACGAACCTTCAAAAGGCTTCATAGTGTACCCTACCTACTCACCTTGGTAGTGTTTTAGGGCCCTACAAACCCCGGGCATATGGGCTACATGACTCACAGTGAAAGTGTATAACCTCTGCAGAGTGTAAAACTAGTATATCAGCCGTGCTCACAGTCACGAGCGTCCTTGACCCTTATGGAATAGATGATCATCAATGATAATTATGTTTATGCTGTTCATTATTCATGTTTACCTGATCATGTGGCTATTTGGGCCTTATGCTAAACTTGTTGCTACTCAATTGCTAAAAGATGACTCACTAAACGCTATCGCAGTAAACCTGTGTCAAACCTTTTGAGCCTTATAAACCCCATGTTATATTTGTTGAGTACGACATGTGCTGACTTTTGCTATTTCAACCACATCAGTTAGGCTTGTGATCAACCAGTCAGTTGTTCTTGTGGAGTTGGAGCTTCCGCCTGAAGATCGGAGTGTTTTTCCATTGTTTGCTATATATGGTTATATTCTTTGTATTAATATGTAATATTATATTGTATTTTGATATTACCCTTATTTGTGGCCATATGTGTGATTTGACTTCCTGGGCTCACATATGGTGTGTATCTGGTTTTGTCCCTAAAACCGGGTGCTATAGTTCATCATCTTTCTTTTTGTGAATAAAAGTACTTTTTTTTCTCAAGTTAATCTTCTATGTATATATTATTAGGTGGTGTTCCCCTCTACTCCAAATTAGCATTGAATCCTTATCAAATAAAATTAGCATTCAATTTAAAAAGTGTAGAAACCTTGCGGATCTTTATGCACTGTGTGATGAATACAATGAGGTCCCTGTGCATTAAGATCCACATGATCTTCAAACTTAAATAGCTAGAATACCAATATAGAGAGTATAATTTTGAGGCATGGCTTGAAAGCTTATTTAACTTCCAGTGAATTAGGGCGAAGACAACATAAACCAGCAGTGCCGAGATACACTCGTTATCTGAAAATACCTGCAACCATGGTGACATATAAAACGAATGTGGTGCACCAAAGTTAATGGGTAAAGCGTCATTTTTATCTATTTTTAATAAACACATGTGTCCACCGTACCTTTAAAACAGAAGTGTCACATAGTACAATATATATGAGTATAATGGTCTCCGTGCGCATCATTACCTGTCCTGATTGCTACTCTGTTTTTCTGCCGGTCCTTTATCCATTATGAAAACTAATTATCATGTGAACTTGCGATGTGACATCTTCTACCAATCTGACATGTGAACTTGTGAAGAAAACTTGAGTGCATGTCTATAAGAGGCAGAGGATGGCACGAGCAGATGTGGCCATGGAGAGCATAATGAGCTGTGTGCAGTAGCTATGTTTTGGAGAGCAAAAGCATCCAATTGCTCAGCGTTTCCAGTGTCATGGTCATGTGCCATTTGCATAGGCATAGGTGGTGTCAGAAATTTAATTAACCACTTCTTGTCACTGTATGGTGGAATCACTTTGCTAGGTTGGTGTCACACCTATTTTAAGGATAAAAATAGGATGCATAAAAGACTCATGTGCGCCCTAGGAAACAATCGCACACATAAGTTGACAAATTACATAGTATCATCACAGTGCTTATTACATAGCGAATAAGTATTTATCACATAGTCTTATACAATAATTGTAGCAACTAATAGTAGTTCTCCAGCGGAAGCTCCAAACACAGGGACATGGTTGACTGGTTGACACCAAGACTAGTACTCATTACGATAATCATCTTCATAATCTTTATCTGTTGTGGTGGAAATAGCAAGAGTGAGCACATGTCGTACTCCGCAAATATAACACAGGGTTCATGAGGCACAAAAGGCTAGACTCTGTTTGACTGCATATAGCTTTTACTCATTATTTAATTGGCAATTGAGTAGCATCAAGGTAATCCATTTCCCATTAATGAATCAATGATAAGTTATAATAAAAATAATGAAATAGCATTATCATGGCATAATAACATCAACAGTAATTAAAAAATGATATAACAATGGTGATCATCTATCTGTAAATGTTCCAAGGTCGTCCGTATCCGTAGGCACGACTAGTATACTAGTTTTTAACTCTGCACAGAGGTGTACACTTTCACTGTGAGTCATGATTTCCAAATGCTTGGGGAGATCAAACCCAAACACCGGAGAACCATATAAAACCACTTAAAGGTTCGTCTAATAAGTTAGGGCCATTAAATTCACTCGGCAGGCAGATGTAGGAACCCCTTTTCAAATGGCACAATTCCTTCTCGGCTATACTCATAGACTAGAGGTTGTCCTACACCCAACATGTCAAGCCATTCTTACGCCAATTAAGGTAACCACTAACAAGATAGAAAAGGTCCTTTAAATAACTTAAGCCAGAGCCATATAGCCCTCACAGCTGTACTGTATGTCCCGGATAAATCACGTACAAATAAGTCCTTATGGAGAGAAACCAGAGCATCAAAATAACCCACATGCTCTAGCCCCATTTTCAATAGTAATAAGATCATCTTAATGGTTGGTTGCTTAATCCATTAGTCAAATTACAAGATCATTGTTCATAATTAAGCACTAGCAATAGCTACCCAAATGCACAACCCATAGGTGACAAGGAAACAAGATATCAATAGCTAACTTATAATCTCTATGGTTGTCAAGAAGAACACATGCATATGAACAATACTTTTAGTGTATAGGTAACAAGGATATTCCCATGTTATACTTGCCTTGATCAAAGCTTTCATGTTGATACTGCTGGTCTGGCTCGAAATAATACTCCTGATCATCAAGAAACTGCTCACCGTCTATACTCGATCACCAAGCATCAACACACAATCATCCGAGCAATCATACACGAAGCAAACAAAGAGACATAGTTAGAACAGTACACCAATAGTAACAAAACAGTATAAAAAGTTTGTAAAACTCTTCTACACGTTACTACGATCACACAGACGTAAAGATCACGAAATTCGGATTCAAAACGTGAAAGTTATGAATTTTCTAAGATTTCCTATAGATAAATAATTACTTTAATATAAGATCAAAATTTAAATGATATAAACCTACTATATAGTAACACTAACATGTAGAGCTCGCAAATACGAACCTAACGCAACTTGAACGGGTCAAATCAGAATTAAAATGAGCAAGTTATAAGCATTTAAAGTTTCGAAACATTGCTTCGCAACATATGAAACATAGTTTCATTTAACCCGGTAAATATTACGTTTTCCAAAGAAGGAAGCGTATTCTCAGGAGGCGTTTTAGGACGGCGGGTTCGATTCCAGGAAAATCCAGGAACTCTTTAAGAAGTTTACCCCGCGAAGGGGCATCTTCTAATCTAGGCCGTCGATCTAGATTTGAATGGCTGTAACAACTCAAGGAGGCGGCTCGGCGGCGCTGTCACCGGAGGAAGCAATCACGCGACGGCGCCATTGCCGGCTTCGGCAAAACTCGCCGGAGTTCTACGTTCTAGGGATTTAGGACACCATAGACCAAAAGAAAAGCATGGGGAGGGAGAGAAGGAGATGGCGAGCTCACCAATGCAGAGGAGGGCGCGGGATGAACAACAAGCTCCGTCAACGGAAGGCAGTGAAGCCTAGGGTTTTCAACTCCCTAAACTCGAGTTGATGGTGTTCGGCTCAGAGTTAAGATGGAAAAAAGAGAAGAGGGTGGACGCGGCTACACTTTTATAGCCCCAAGACGTGACAGTTTTGGGTGGAAATCCCGGATTGCTCGGGTGGATTCGGTGGAAGACGAGCTCGACACCGGTTCGGTTACGACACGAAGGTAGGAGATGCGGCTGACAGTGGGACCCGTTCATCAGCGAAACAAAGGAGGGAACAGCGGCTGCTGCGGCTCTGGGCCGGCCCACACGAATGCGGCAAGGGAGGGAGAGCAGGCCCGTGGGGGAAGACACAGCTACTTGGCTTGGCGGCCCAAAACGAGGGCAGGAGGGAGCAGGCCAGTGTGGCGCAGGCCTCCAGGCCACAGGGCCGCACAGGTAAGAAAGGTGAGTTTATTCATTTTTTTCTTCTCTTTTCTTATATATATATATTTGTTTTCCAAAACCATTTTAAAAATGGGTTTTAAATCCAAATCAAAAGAAATAAAAACCACACCACACAATAAATCAAATGCAGCAACATGAATGCATCATCAAAAGTCTAACCTATCATTTTAATTTTTAAACCCAATTAAAATATTCCCTAAATTATTTAAGCTCAAAACTAAAGCTCATTTAAATCAAATTTTATCTAATTTAAAATTTTGAAAATTCGGGGTGTTACAGTTGGCTTGCATCACAGCTCTCTCTATGGTTTCATTGTCTATCAAGGTGCATTTACTAGTGATAGGAAATCAATGACACAGCATTGTTCTCATACCGTATTTTGGTAGTTTGGGGTAGCTGGACAATTTTATGCTTATCATAAGTCATATATGAACAAGCTAAAACAACATTGTTTCAAAGAATATTTGTATGTTGTTGAATGCTACATTGATCGGTTCATGCAAACTTATGATGTTTATGGAGGTATGGTCACATTTAGTTGCAATTGGTCCACTAAAATTTCGAGTACTATAATCCACACTGTAGTCACTAGTGACGAGCAAGACGATGGGCAGGAGAAGAGCGATATATAGCAAGTTGCTCCTGGACAGTTCTCATGCCATTCAACACTTGTGGACCAATTAGTCTACTCGGTATCATGTTTGATTTGGTATTGGAAGACAGGTAACAAAATTGTTAGGCAGTTAGACAGCAGCAAACACGCACTATACCACAGCCAATCTGTAGCGTCCGACAACGGTCGCTAAAACTTAATAAGAACGTCAAACTATCGGATGCTATAACTTAGCAAGGGACAATTGGTCGCTATATTTACGTGTATGGACAGAACATCGGCCGCTAGAGAGGTGTGTCAGAGCATCGGTCGCTAAATACACGTCTCGGAGTTCAGCCATTAGTCGCTATAGCACATTTCCATTTTGGCGCGCTGAGCCTAGTCCATTCGCGCGCACTGAAATTGAACGGGCCCACTAGTCAGTGCCTATTGAAACCCTAAAGCATTTGGATAGAAACTCTGGAAGGCCCATATCCCCCTGCCCACCCATTCACGCCGCCGCACTCGACATCCGGCCGTCACAGGAGCTCGTGGCCATCACAGGAGCTCACGGCCGCACTCCTCCCATCTCGTCACAGGAGCTCGCGGCCGGGGGACGCCTTCGGCGGCCACCGTCCCCGGCGGCGCACGAGTGCTCACGGCGGGGGTGCCTTCCGCGGCCATCGTATCCGGCGCGTCCCCATTGCCTCACCCGCCGTCCTCGCCGGCCTGCCGAAGGCCCTCTCCCGCAGCCCGAGCTGCCGTCCTCGCCGTCCAGTTGGTGGCCCTCTCCCGCCGCCCGAACCGCAACAGCCGTCGTCCGTCGCAGCCGCCGTGCCACCCCCCGCCGCCCTCAAGGTCGAATAGGAGGGTCCCCAAGCGCATCTGGTATTGGTTCTCTTCCCTCGTCCCATCCTCTTCCACTGATTGCTTAGCCTCCTATCCATGATTTATCCATTGGCCCCATCTCAGGCTTCCATGGATGCACACACAGAAAGTTAGTATGGAGGCATTCCTTGTTTTCCTGAATAGATGGAACCCTGTGTGAAAGATGTCGCCTAATTAGTAATTACACATATATACTCTGAACTCTAGATTGAGTTACACTAGATCTATTGCTACTAGTTGCTTGCATTGCTTCTGATGGAAGTATGGTAGTAACAGGGGAGTACATTGCTTGCATTTCAGTTTGTACTTATCTCAGTCTTGCTCTGAAGAACAGTAACAGGCAACTAGCAATTCATGCTTATCTTCTGAATTTGTTTTGTTCAACATTGTTTGTTTCCAGACCTGCTACACCTTGTAAATTGCTTGCTCCCATGTGTCATATTACTTCCTGATTCCTTTCACTTGGAACTTGGAATGAAGTACATGTAAACTATTCGAGATAAAATTTTTAGGATACTTTACTGCATGGATGGAAATATGAATATGTAGATATTTAAGAGATATGTCTGAGTAGTAATATATGCAGCATTCTGAACCTCACCATATTGTTATTTCAGCTACTCCACGTGTAGTTGGACACCTTGGGAAGGCATTTGAACCTGCTTTGCAAGGAGCTCTACTTGTTTGTATCGGTAGGTACCTGTTTCCTAGCTGTGTTGCACTCTTTTTTTCATGCTGAGGAAGTATGCGACAATTTCCGTGCTTATGATATGTTTTTTTATTTCATATTGAAATCTTCTTGCTGTCTTCCGTGAAGGTTGAACATGGATAAATCATGGATTGATGATAATGCTAGGTAAAAACCAATAACTTGACAAATATTGACAGTTCTATATACATGTCAAATGGTATTTAACATAAAACTTTCAAATAGGCATACCAAGACATATTTGCAAGGAGTGAATAGTTTCTTAGCTTTTGCTTTTAGTAATTCTGCAGTGGGCAGCAAGATATTATGCCCGTGTAGGAAGTGTGTAAACTCATTTTGGAAAGAGGCAGGTGAAGTTCGTGAGCACTTGATATGTGATGGATTTCTAGAAGGGTATAGAACATGGAACTTACATGGAGAAGCTAGCTCTTCTATGAATCATCAGAATTATGCTGCTGCTACTGAGGGCATAGAGGATTCTGCTGAGGTCATAGAGGATTCTAGTGAGGATGATGAAATATCTGATTTGCTTAGAGACTTAGCTGCCGGTCTAGATGATAGAGGAGATTTTGAAGACAATAGTTCAAATTTGGAGACTTGTCCTGAGCTAGTTGCTCTTGAAAAGTCGGTAGCAGAAAATAGCAAAGAGCTTTTCCCAAATTGCAAGAAATATACACAGCTAAGGTTCCTAATTAGGTTGCTCCACATCAAACTCCTAGGAGGATGGACTGATAGATCTATGGACCTGCTACTAGAACTACTTAATGATGCATTCCCTAGGGGTCCAAATCTACCTAGAAACTTTCATGAAGCTAAGAAATTAGTGAAAACCATTGGAGTTGGTTACAAAAGTATTTATGCTTGTGAAAATAATTGTGTTATGTATTGGAAAGAGTATGTGGATTTAGATTCATGTCCGATATGTGAGGTTTCTCGATGGAAATCAGATAGGAAGAGCCTTGATGGGAGACATGTGTATAAGGTTCCTAAGAAGGTTCTCCGCTACTTTCCTATAAAGAAATCACTCCAGAGGTTATTCTTAGGTCACTTGTCTCCTCTGGTGACATTTGAATGTTAGCAAGTTTCATGATGCTGATTAGAGCCTATACTATTCTGAGTTTACACTCTGGCTTGTAGCAGGGGGAGAGAAGAACTCTGGGCTTGCAGCAGGGGGAGAGAAGAGCTGTGGACTTGCAGCAGGGGGAGAGAAGAGGTCTGGGCTTGCAGCAGGGGGAGATAAGAGGTCTGGACTTGCAGCAGGGGGAGAGAAAAGGTCTAGACTTGCAGCAGGGGGAGAGAAGAGGTCTAGACTTGCAGCAGGGGGAAAAAAGGCTAACAACTAAGGTGGGCAGTTTATATTACTTCACTGATGCTAGTTTCAGAATAGTTGAATTAGATATTCATGAGCATGGGTGTGCCTAAACCAACCCTAAAAGCATACATGATAGATTTTAGTCACATCTAAGCTGCTATGTCAGGGATTAATCACATCAATAATCTGAAAGTTCTAAATTTGACCAGGAAAATAGAAACTTGAACTATTTTGTCATCATTAGCAACAACACTCCCTTGTCGCATCACATTGTTGTTTGAATGGTCAATTGGTTCTGCACTTCTGTCAACATGTTTCTTTTATATTTTCCTATTCAAATAATTGCTCTAGATGGTTTGCTGTGCCATCCATAGTGTCCCTAACTTCTTGATATTTCAGGTTGAGGGAGGCCTTGGAGGTGCACATACATTGTCACCAGGAAGCCAACATGACATTTTGCTTTTGATAAGATGGAGATGAGGCATTTTGTAGTGAATCTAGTTAGATTGTGCAAGCAACACATGACTTGTGCCTGCCATTTGACCTAGCTAGATTGTAAGCTTTTGTAGTCATGACCTGTTATGGATTGTGCAAACAAACTGGATGTATTGCTTTCCTTTTGTAATGATGACCTAGTGCAAGCAAACTTGATGTATCGCTAAATGTTGGCTTCAATGAAAACTATACTTATATATTGTTGATGAGTGTTGTGGGCCGTTATGGATTGTATATGTATGTGGCTGATGGACAATTTGGTTTGTTATGGATGTTTATTAGGCATGAAATCTAGTTAATATGCAATTGTAATTATAATAATTGTGCCAGTTAGTAGGGACAAAATATTGGTCGCTACAAAGTTTTATATCGTCTTATCATCTGTCGCTAAACTATGTGACTGATCATCGGACGCTATACATGTTGCGTTCAACTATCGGACGCTATAAATCGGATCGGACGCTATATACTTATAGCGACGCCACTTACCGCGACTAATACATCGGTCGCTATAGAGTTATAGCGTCCGATGATCGGCCGCTATAGCGGCTTATAGCGACCCTTTTTCTGACCCTATAGATTGGTTGTGGTATAGTGACGTGTTGTTATGGGATTGTATTGGTTTATACACAAAACATCACTGTCATGGGCATACGTTGGTTCATACACAAAACGTCTGACATATCAGAAAACAAAGAGAACATTTTTTTCACAACAATCTACACTTTGTTCGATCTGCGAGAGATCAATCCTCGTTTTGAAATAAAGGATCGTAAGTGAAATCAGCAGATAAGTGAGTCAATGCAAGAGCCTGATAATTCATATGCAGCAATAAGTTTTGTCCATAATAAAATGGCACCACAAGCCGGAGTAGGGGAGGATCTCTTTATTGGTTCTTTAGCCAGGTCGATCTTTAAAAAGCAGCACAAGTAGTAGGAGCGCCTCCTTTCAGCCAAGCAAGATGAAGCAATGAGAAGTGTTAGTTTGAGCTCAAGAGGGATTAGACATGAGCAGAAGTGTATGACATGTAGTATTCAATTTGGATGTACCAGGATTTTAGGCTTTGCTATATATCGTACTGGCCAAACATGGGCACACAGATTTGAGATTCTCATGAGCACATTGTGATAGAGTTCAAGAGCAGTATACACACTCCTTGATTTCTTCTTGGTTACAGTTGATGATGTCTTCAACATTGTGCTTAGAATGTGAGTGCTTGCCACAAGGCCTAGAAAGCGATTGGTGTCCTATAATATAATTGTCAATTGTACTAAAACCCTTTATTTAGTAATTGTCACATTTCCATTTAATTGTGCTATTTCCTTTTATTTATTAATTGTCAATTGTACTAAAACCCTTGTAAGAAATGGCTATACGTTGTACAAGCCAGCAGATTTATTCACTTTTCTAAAAAAATGACTTCACCAACTCCCTCTTTTCTCTGGTGCAATTTAGGAGCCAGAGCCTTGAGTTCCTAGCTGCAATACACATGGTAGGAAGAGTGAGATTACTGAGCAGTCCCACCAAAGCGGCCCTAAAGCAGCACCAGCTTCTCTATGCTTTCGTCCATAGTGCCACTGCAGGACAGAGCTCCAAACAAAGGAATACTTTCTCGGCTTCATGGTGAGCTCTCCCATTCCAAGCATGATGTTGAAGGTTTCATCGATGGAAACCGCCAAAACCATGGAGCATGTATCCTATAAGGAGCACCAGCATATCCAATGTCGGCTGAGAATCTCAAACGCGTGTGCCCACATTTAGCCAATACGACAGCAAAGCATAAAATCCTGGAGCCTCCAAATCCTACAGTACGTACATGTTATTATACTCTTCTCCTCATGTCTAATAATCCCTCTTGAGCTCAATCCTGCAGTACTTCTCTTTTCCTCGTCTTGGCTGAAGGAGACGCTCCTACTACTTGTGTGCTGCCTTTTAAAGAGATCCTCCCTGCAGTGCTGTAGTCTGCTGCCCTACTCCCCCTGTGCTGCCTTTTTATCGTACTGCCCTATTATTCCCTCTTGTGCTGACATTTTATTATGGACAAAACTTATTAATTTGTTGCATGTGAATCAACAGCCTGTTGCAACTGACTCACTTTTATATATATCTGTCTATCGATTTTCAGTTATACAATCCTTTTATTTCAAAATGAATAGATTGGTCTGTTGAATTAGAATTTAGATTAATAGGATCTTTATATTAGACTAGACATGATCACCAACTCATCTTAATGCGGAAACTAACATTAGATACTAACCAGAGTCGGAAGATGTCATCTGTGCTAGTGTACTTGATGTGATGAAGTTGATGTAGATGAAGTAGATCTTAGTCTTCACCAGATCGGGGCTTGATGCTCCTAGTTGGCGAAGAACGTGATGAAGATCTAGCAATACCTGGATGGACGTGGGTAGACGGCCTTCCTGAACCCTCCAGCGCCTAAGTGATCGGTTATGTGAAAAGTCATATGGAAGAGATCGTTATGACGATAGAGGCGTCTCTCTTATTTATAATCACGTTGTAGGCCAGGGGGTCGAACCCTTGGAATTCTAAGGGTTGCCGCCGATCACGGCAGTTATTATTTAGTTGGAAATAAATGATGAGTGGGTGGACCATTAAGCTTAACGCTTAATTAATCTTGTAATTAAGTTCGGCATTAGCCGAACCGATCACATTCCAACATTCTCCCACTTGATCGAACGGCTAATGCAATTATGCAACTAATGTTCGCCTTACACTTATGTTCGCACTCAGTACTACAGCAAGACCAGACCAATGCGTCGTCAGCAGCATTAAACGCCACTGGGACCCCATTACCCATAGCTCACTGTAATGCCTTGTTAGAACGCTTATTACTTATTGGGAGTACATGACCCTATTAACAGGAATCAAGTCAGAGACTCTAAACTAAAAAAAACCAAATATATTTGCGCGCTCATAAATGGGATAAGTATTAAGCCTCAAATAATCAAATATGCTAGCATCAACTTAGTTCTTGTTTTTTTTTCTTAAGCTTAATAACTTGATTCTGGGTTCTTTCTTTCACAACATTTTAATCAATGTGCTTGGCATCAGCACTTGATGTCTGTCGTTACTCGAAATAATACAGCAACTCAACTGTAGACTTATAGCAGTATGTTAATACTCAATTTTGGGATAATATCTCTTAAGCCGCATGGCCTGTCATATTCATGTCACTAATTGAGCTCATTTTAATACTAATTATATTGGGAACTTTCAATAAATTTGTCCTTTTCTACAAGAGTAGGTATAATCTAATTGTGCACTTTCTTATATCTACTCAAGAGAATTGGTAATTGAATAATTCTTAATTCTTATAAGTGACATGATAATTCTTTTAGTGCCTCATCAATAACTTAAAAATTATGCAGCACCTTTCAGTGGACCTATTCTGGATTTTTTTTGCCACGTATCCCAATGCCAAGTCTAGACTAGTATTGACTTGAGCATTCTTGAAGTTAATGACAGTCAAAGCATATGGAACGTCTTCCTCTTCAACTGTTACTAACCTTTTTTTTAGAATGTTTAGAATAATTAAACTTAATGCATTATGCAATCTGTATTATGTGAATAGACAGGCATGGCATTTCAAACTCTATCACTTATGCATATAGTTGATATGCTTTTCATGATAATCCTAGTACTCATTTGGTCCTGTAATGTGTATCTTAATAGCCAAAAACTCAGAGGCTTCATCAAAATACATCATATTAAAAAAAATTAGGTGAGTAGAAAACTCTTATGTGACATTCCTATTGCCACGTAACTCAACTTCACCCATGTAGAGTATTAGGATAATAACCTTTTCCACCCTTTTTTTTTAAATATAATGTCCACTTAATGAAATTCTAAACTATAGTGGGCTATGTTCTTAGTTTAAATCTTTTAAAACTCTCTTTGAAGTCACACTTAGAATTGTAAACCCTTTTTATAGTCTACTGGTTTGACTTCATCAGGAAACTTATTAACACCCACACTTCATATATACTTATGGACCTAAGCTCATAAAATTGCTTAGTTTAGAATAACAAAATTTCTCTTCTGATGTGATCATCATGGATCACAAGCAGTGTAATAACAACAGAGGTTTACTTATGTGCCTAATTATCAATTAATGGTTGCTACATATATCTGTTGTGGCACACTAATTGACTCGTGAAAATCCATAATAGAAATTGTAGTAACTTAAATAGAGGTATACTAATGACTTATGGCACAAACTAAGATATTTATGTCTTCTTGAGTCATTGATACAGAGAATTAAGCCTGTATCTCTCCAAGATTTAATCTTCCTCCATTATGAACTCCCACTGGCTCCCACTGATTTTTGCATTCTCTAGGAACACGTTCATTACATTTTAACTTAGCAAAATAGTTATACCAGTAGAAACACAATCCCCTGGATTTTGCTCCCACTGATTTCTATGTTCTCCAGAAACATAATCAGGGTGCCATGTGGACAGCTCATTTACTTAGAATCTCATTTCTTATCTTTAGCTAGACCGTACTTATGTCTTGCTGAGGTTTTGCCTAATAAAACTTTTATGGTCAAATATTCATCAATCAGCGTTGGCCAGAATGACAAATATAAGGCATATAAGTCTCCCAAAACAAGCTCTATGAACTAGTCTAATCAGCGTTGGCCAGAATAAACTAGAACAAGAAACTTGGTGGACATGCAAACACTAATCAACGTTGGCCAGAAATAGCAAAAGCAAGCCATACTTCAATTAGAGACTCATGTTGGGTTAAGGGACAAAATTAGTATATTTTTTTTAATTTCATTTCTCAAGTCCCATGCTTTATAGTCTTATTTGAATATAGCATCTCTTTCCTAATGAGACAGTCTATTCTCCCCTTCGAAATGTGGCTTAAACTGTAGTGACACAATTTTGACAAGGTCTCATCGTCTTGAGTAATGATTAACTTAAAGATAAAACTGACATAAAGAAAACCCATATTACAGGAAATACATCTCTTTGCCAACTAATAAGATAAATCATGATGGAATAAATTTGCATTTGTTCAAAATACAAAGTATCTCAAACTAAGATGACTTAGCATCATTAAGTACTAAATTTAGAACAAATCTAATGCGAAACTCCAAAGCTCGACTTCATCTTTATTCCATTAATGGCTTCATAGACTTTGCTCCCCTTGCTCCCCTAGTTTGGCAAGACCTGAGGAGAAGTTAAGATATGCATTATTGCACCTTAGTTAATCCACCATATGTTGGGGAAATATCTAAAGTAAATTTATGAGACAACTTAGTTACCTGTCTTTCGAAGCCATGCTTATACTTATCATCAATTTGGTAACTTGCAAAATTTACAGACTATTGAAAACTTATCATTTTGAGCATGTTTGTTATAGTTTTCAGGCATAGAATTCATAAGGCAATTTAACATAAATTCATCAGACAAATCTAATCCAAGTGCCTTTAACTCATAAGCCATATCAAACAAGCTCTTAATGTGGTTACCCAGACCACTTATCCCATCATAACGGGAATTAAGTAAGCTATCAAAAAGAAAAACCTTTCTAAAGTGTGCTCTTATAAAGTTGTGAAGCTGCTTAGCACTTAATTTCCTGTTATTTTCATTAGAAAGGAATCTCCTAATCATGTTAACTGAGAGCGACCATTGTATAATCATTTTGGCAATCCCATCGGATTTCTGCCATTTTTTCTAATTTTGGGATGTGCTCCTTCATCCTCTGAGCATAGTACACACAAATAGGAGAAGGAGTACGTGATTTTTCCTCATAAAGCACATAATCAAGGTCCAGCTCCTTGAGAATGGCAAGCACCTAATTGTTCCAAGAAGGACAATTAGTGCAACTTAGGGGTTCTATTTTACTTATATAGTCTGCATTATTTACTGAGAAAAGAAGAAAAAATAATGTCCCAATTAGTAAGCTATATATAAGATGTACTTAAAGCATAAAGTTAAAACAACATTGGTCAGTATTAACAATATGCTTAAGGATTTTAATTTGCATCACCGTTGAGCAGAAACAAACAAAAATCCGTTTTAAATAACTCATAGTTAAAGTCAACGTTGGTCAGAAATTAACTATGAGTAATCTCCAGTTAAACTTCTCGTTGGTTCCATTCAACCAGAGACCATCTTATTATACAGTGGTGGATATATATGTATATATAAATACAAATACTTATAACTGAATGCAAAATATTGCAAAGCTTTATCTTAGAGCATCAATATAAAGCATAATAATGCTCATGAAAGCATAAAATTTAATGCTGAAATTCAAATTAAAAAAACCGGATTTAGAACTTATTTAAATAGTGCATAAAAATTAACTAAGTAAAATTGCACTAACAAAAAGGAATTTCTTAAACTTAAATATTCTCCACAACATATTCCCAAAACATACTTAAAAAATAACTTAAAAATTACTAAAGAATATTTTATATGAAGTGGGAATAAATATATATATCATTATGAGGGCATTAAACTTATATACTTAAAGCAATAATTAAGTTGATGAGAAAAAAAACTTAATTTTTTTTAGGAAAAGTATTGCGTGCATACTTAAATTTTCCCAAAAAGTTAAATAAAACTAAAAAAACTGAACTTAATTATTTGGGAAATAAACTTAACACTGTAGGCCTATTGCTTATAACGAAACTCAATTCGGCTAGTATATTAAATTTGCCTAACTGACGGAGTGACAGCCAGCCACCACGTGCTCAGCTGCCGGCCCGTTTCACGCGCGCCTATACATCAACAGGCCGGCTAATGGCCCATTCTACTTCCTGGCACGACAGCTAAAGCGCGAGTGGTGTGATCCGTAGGATAGATAGATCAGCGGCTGTGAGATGCCAAAGGCAAACGATGATCACATTCTTAAGCCACTCTGAAAAAAAAACCCCTAGCCGCATTCCTCACTCTTCTTCTTCTCTGCTCAGCCTGCTGCTCATGCAACACAGCGCCGCTCCCGCGCGAAACCACCGGTACCACGGCGCTCGGCTCGTCGGCGCGCGTGCGGCAGGGCCGCGCATGGCTCCGTCGAGCTCTGCAGCGGGGTGCCCTCATGTGGCGCGACAACGGCGACCCGAAACCGATTTGAAAATGAACTTAAACTAATCATACTTAGATAAAATCATATATGTTAAAACTATTGCATCTTAATGTTAACAGTTGAACATCTAAGCATAGGCATGCATATATGACTGAATCCGTCTTAGATATGATTACCTCTAATCATGTGAAAACTAGATCTAATTCTTAGGCCAAAATTAGACATCCTTAGCCATGAAAATAAGAACTCAATCATGCATCATAGGCTTAACAAATAGGGGAAAAACATGCATGCAGAACAGATTGTAGTAATAGATTTAATCTTAGAAATAATTGCCCCTTAAACCCCATGAATAAATCTAAACGGATCTGTTCCAAGTGCTGATCCCATCTAAACTTGCTTATTTGATCTAATCCTGTGCTAATGTCCAACTTAAACATAATAGATTAAAACTGAACGGATCTTAACAGAGGCATAACTTAAATTGACTCTGGCGTAGGATCATGTTAGATCTAAGGAGGCTCCGATACCAATTGTTGAATTAGAATTTAGATTAATAGGATCTTTATCTTAGACTAGACATGATCACCAACTCATCTTAATGCGGAAACTAACATTAGATACTAACCAGAGTCGGAAGATGTCATCTGTGCTAGTGTACTTGATGTGATGAAGTTGATGTAGATGAAGTAGATCTTAGTCTTCACCAGATCGGGGCTTGATGCTCCTAGTTGGCGAAGAACGTGATGAAGATCTAGCAATACCTGGATGGACGTGGGTAGACGGCCTTCCTGAACCCTCCAGCGCCTAAGTGATCGGTTATGTGAAAAGTCATATGGAAGAGATCGTTATGACGCTAGAGGCGTCTCTCTTATTTATAATCACGCTGTAGGCCAGGGGGTCGAACCCTTGGAATTCTAAGGGTTGCCGCCGATCACGGCAGTTATTATTTAGTTGGAAATAAATGATGAGTGGGTGGACCATTAAGCTTAACGCTTAATTAATCTTGTAATTAAGTTCGGCATTAGCTGAACCGATCACATTCCAACATGGTCTCTTGCAGAACGAGGTGTAGATTGTGAATTTTTTTTTCTTTTCTGGTTAGATTGTGACGAGAACAATACAAGACCATAACAGTACCAGTTTGCTGCCATCTCACTGCCTAAAATTTTTTCTTACTGGTCGTCGAGTACCAAATCGTACGTGATGACGAGAAAACTAATTGGGCACAAGTGTTGAATGGCATGAGAACCGGCCAGCAGCAAATTGCTATATTCTCTTCTCTTGTCCATTTTTCATGCTCGTCAAAGGTGACTTCATTGTAGATTATAATACTCAAAATTTCAGTACCCCAATTGCCACTAAATGTTACCATATACTACTGCAATAACAGTTTTTAGAGACGGACAATATGCATTTTCAGAGGTGGGCACACTATCTGCCTCTGGCTAGACATCACTATTAATCACGTTTTATGGAGACAGGCATAGTGCCCGCCTCTCTTAATCAGAAGAAGGGAAAAAACCCACGGCCCAAGAGCCTAAGCCCGCCACTGAGCCCACTCCCGCCCGCACCTGAGCCCATCGTGGAGTTCTGCTGCATCATGCAGTCCTTCTTTGGCGACGGACGCCATCAGGATTGGCTGTGGTGATGCCGTCAAGGCCGCCTCCTCTGCGTGCCTATGGGAGATCTGGTTCTGTGGGGGTCGTTGCCGTGGGAGATCTACCGCCGGTCGATGGGACCTTCACGACGCCACCACCAAAGGGCCTTTTTTTCTAGAACACGACTTCATGTGTATTTCATTAAGAAGGCCACCACCAAAGGGCCTGGAGGCATGACTGCTGAGAAAGGGGCAGGGAGCCCTCTTGCATGGCTGTCGTCGCTGCCATCGTCATTGTGGCCAGCATGGATGTATACAAGGAGAGTGGGGTACAGGGATATAGCGAGTAGAAGCAAGAGAGGGAGAGCCAATCTCACCGTGCATTGGCACTATTGGATCTCCCGCCCATTGATGCTCTGTCCGACATGGTTTCACTCTCCATCGCATCCTGCATGGCTGCCTGAGACCGTACCGCATCCTTTCACGCGCCCTCCAGAGCCTGGGACGAGGAAATTAAGGAAGCAAGGAGCCTGAAGCCTAGGACAAGGAGGTCATGTGGCAATGGAGAGGACTCTTTGCGCCAGTGTTGGTGAGGAGATCTTGATTGGTGGCTGAGAGAGGCGTAGAGAGAGAGAGAACGGCGCCGGTTGATGGATGTGAATGGAATTGAGGGGTTGCCGCTTAGGGTTAGGTTATTTTTAGTGGGTCAGTGAACCTTATGGCAGTTTTTAGAAGATGCTTGCCTCTGTTAATTGATTTTTATAGGCGGTCATCAAATTGTTGTTTAAGTGTCTCCAAAAATCGCTGCTCATTTTATTAGGAGATGACAATATTTCCTCCCTGCCTCTATAAATAAAATTAGTTGTCTACTAAAATCTTTTTTTTTGGTAGTGATATCACCATACATTATAAGCTTCATGTAACAGAAACGACCAAATTATAAGAGCACAAGTACAAAAACAAGCACCGAAGCGCTCAAATTTTCGAACTTGAGCCCATATAATCCCGGTAGTCAATCGAAACCACGAAGGATTTCAAACCAACTTGCTTACAACCAGGATCGCATCATTCAACATACAACATCATACGTTACATTTCACAAGTAGTTCTGAAATAAGTTTACACAAACGGAGTAGCAATTATTACAAACCAAGTTTATAAAAGTAGCGGAAGCAAACGCACACCAGTTGTTTAACTACTGCCAGTCTTGATGATCAACAACCCGCAAAAGCATGAGGAAAGTACATACAAGATGATCACGCCCAAGTGATCTAGTCTTCTTCACCTGCAGGGTGGAGACAAGTTTTGCAGAAGCCTTGATAGAGCATATCATCTGCAACAGGAGGGAATAAACCCTGAGTACTGGAATGTACTCAGCTAGACTTACCCGTTGAAAACCAGAAATAAGATGACACCAAGGATTATGCAAGGCTTACCCAAGAGGCTAGCTGACATAACATTTTGCATAAAGGCATAAGTAATTAAAACTCTTATAGCCTGTACTAGCAGTTATTTTTAGCATTTACCTGTCATCTATCTTAGCACCTGTACTAACACATGCACTTGATTATAATCAAACAATTATCATCATTATATCCAGAGCAGGTATGAATTGTGGCAACATTGTATCATTCCCTTAACCACTAGTTTATTTAATGAGATCTACGTTGCCGCTGCTCAAGTCAAGTGCTCACTAACCGGGAGCGACGGCGATTCGAATCGAATTCCTATCCAGCTGGAGGGGTATTTCTAACACTCACCGAGTCACGCCTGGCGAAGGCTGCTCAGGTCATCTTTTGTACAGTTCAGGAATCGCGGGCCCGAATAATGTCGCGTCCCCAAGGGCGACACTCTGCCAGGTGATAGGGACTCTAACCCCCCTTGGTCCCACGCCAATGTCCCCAAGCACATCCTTTCTCTCCTCCAAGATGCAACCTACCATTCGATTCCTGGCCAGAACCATACTACTCGACTTCGCGGTCGGAACGGCTTATCCGGCCAACTAAGTGTTAGACTGCGTTCAACATGACTCAAGGACGTACAGCGAATCGGTCCTTAAACGACTCAGACGGGCATAGCTCCACACCCAAGACGTGAAGTGTCTTGCGGCTGTACTATCGAACTCCCGCCCGGTCTCAATTTCATTTTAAGGCATGGTTCCATCCACGATAGCCATAAAGCCACTCGTGACTCCTTCCTACATCTCGCGGATGACCGGAAATCACCCGACTTCTACCGAACTAAGCAGGGCTAAGCATTGACACGTGCCTAAACCTAATATAGGATTAAGTACGATATCTGGCAAGGACAGGTATAATGCAACAAGTGTTTTTATATAACTCCTACAACTTAATGCAGTAAACAATTAAAAGTACTCAAGATTAATTTATAAAACAGTAGGTTCAGCATGCACCGGGGCTTGCCTTTCAGAAAGGTCGAGGGCCGGTGGTCAGGGCACTCGGGCAAGTCTTCAGCGGCGTCTCCTTCGCCGACTGGTTCCGCTGGTTCCTCTGGCTGGTCCTGGACTTCCTCCGGAATCACAGGCTCGAATTCGAGGAGAGTTATCCCCTCTGGTACACCTATTGCATGAATGCACAATAATTATCATGGATGCATAAAGGTGCAACATGCTCGGAATGAAATGCATTTCAGAAATAAAATAATAATCTAATCAAGTTACTTTATTAGTACGTGTAAATCTCTTCTCCGGAGGAGAAGTACTTACCTAATCTACCCAACCTAAGATATAGTTGTTCCTCTTCGGTTAAGGCCCTAACACCTAACACACAAGAGTAATATTACTTAGGTTACCACAGTAAGTTATTCTGGACAGCAGCTCAAAGATTCTAACATAACTGGAGAATCCCAACTCCTAAAGATATGATCTAAGACAATCTGGAAAACTTATGAAATGCTCTACAAATCATTTTCAGACCTCAACCCTTAATTCCTAAGTTTTCCATTTCGAATTCCTCAAGTTCCAGAATCTGTCCTCTCTAAACAGAGAGCAGTCAATTCTGGACCGTCACTTAAAACAGCAACAACTGATTTTTGTATAAATAACAAAGTACAGTAAAAAGTGTCAAACAACAGATTTCTTAATTTTCTTAGACACTCTAGGGTACCAAGGAATTCTCCAAAAAGTTATATGAACATTGCACATGTAGAAAAATTACAAAAATTCATTTAAATATTTCCTAGAATCACAAGATAGCTTGATAACTTGAAAAGTACTTAAGCACTACTGCCCAAATTTTTACCAAAGCTAGAGCAAGTATACATTAGCCTACTCACCAAATTTCATAATTTTTGGAACACTGAAACTTAAGATATAATTTAAACAAGTTTGCATGTGATTTAAAACACATTTCAAAGACCTATTTAAATATCCCAGAAAACAAACATCACATAACAAATTCATATTTTTCTAAAATACTACACACCCTGTAGATCCCAACAAAATTTATCTTATAATTTTTGGGCAAGTAAAACCCTAGATCTACATTTTCTAAACATTATCTAAAACTATGACAGAATAAAAGGAAATGAAATAATTCAGATTTGCTACTGGGCCGGCCCGGAAAACCAACGTGGCCCGCTTCGCGCGGCGCGGCCCACTCCGCGCGCGTGGCCTGCTCGGGCTCCCGCCCGCGCGCGTATGACCGGCAGGTGGGTCCCCGCGGTCAGCGACGGAGGTCAGGGGAGCGGGCGGCAGTGAGCTCCGGCGAGCGATTCCTCGCCGCCGGTGGCTCCTCCGACCAATCCGGTTCATCGACGTCTTGCCTAGACCCAACCGCACCGAGGCTACCCCTTTTCCCCAAAGTTGATGCACCGCAGCACCTAGGCCGACGGCGATGGCGGACGGCCGTGGTGCCTGGCGGTACGCCGGCGAGTCTCGGCCGTCGCACGACCTACCGAAGGGTGCATCCCCTTCCAGGACTCCTAGCGGACCTCTCGAGACCACACATGCAGACGGGGATGGAACAGAGCCGCTTGACCGCGTGAGCACTTGGCCGGCAGCCATGGCGCAGCCGTGCACGGTCCCGTTCCGGCCTGGCTAACCCGATGCTGGCGGTAGCATCTTTACCCTAGCATCTACACGTGACAGGGAGGAGGAAACGTGAGTGAGGGCAGACAGAGAACTACGGTGCGGTGCTGGCCACGGTGAACCGAACATGGCGGAGCTCCGGTGAGCTTTTGGGGAGCGGGCGGAGGTGGCAAATGCGGCTCACCTCGGGCTCAATCCAATCTACCGACTGGTCGAGGAGGTGTAGGGTGGTGAGGTGGAGGGACGGACGTGATCCGGTGAGCAGTGGTGCGGTGGTGAGTGCGCGAGAGCTCGTAGACAGCTTTGGCGGCAATGGTGTCTCCGGGTTCCGCCTCGGCGAGCCCGGCCAGAGCGAGAGGGAGGAAGAAGAAATGAGCGCGAGTGAGGGGGTGGAGGTGGCCGCTCGGTGTTCAATCTCGCGTCTGGGCTCGCCACGTGGAGGCGATGGCAGCGCTTGGTCGACACGCGGCGACGCTCTTCTGCCCGGGCGCCACGACGGCCGGTGTTCGAGCTCGTGACTGAAACCGCGCCTCCAAAGACCGACTGACAGGGCAGTTTCGTCGACGATTTACTCTCAAACCAGCTCGTGTTAGTGAAACCTCCAATTAGCAAAGTTGTAGACCTATGTGAGCACTACAAGTTTGTAAAAGGCACCATGAGCTAGTTTGGTTTGGATTTGAAACTACAGGGCTCCAAACTAGTGTACTTGGAAACTGAAATGCAGTTTCAGAGATAAACGTCGACTGAAACCCTAACTTCTTGACGCTATATCTCCTAAACTATTTCGAACTAGGTGATGGTGATATTGACAATATTGTAGAGCTATGTGTGGGCAACAACTTTGTCAATTGGCTCAAGGACTGGTTTGGCCTAGTTTGTGAGTTACAAGTTGCTAAAGTGAGGTACAGTGAAACGGTTTTCTGCTCCACACTTAGCCAAAATGGCTAAGTCCCAAAACAGCCTCTAATACTGACTGGTGGGCCATTTTTGAGCATGTTCTGATCATTTTCATGAGATGGCCATATTAGAACTTTTGTTTCTTATGAAATTCTCTACATCTTTGCTTAAGGTTGCTCCTCCATGCAAGATTTCTAAACTGGACTTTTTAATTGGTCAAACCAGATCACTCTAGGGGTCCAACTTAGTCAACAACATTTGGAAGGGCAATTTGATAATTTTGGTCAACATGAACATTGCTCCACTACTTACCCTAAATGTAATTAAGGTGTTATAAGACCTAATTAACCACTCTACATATTGGTTGCACAAAGTTCCTAGTGTCACATACTTTGGAACAAGTAATTCCATACTTTCACCCAAATGTTGCAAGCTCATGTTGCACATGTTGCATGAGTGTGTTGCATAACATTTGCTCATTATGTTACACTAAAGTGGTTGACATATCTCACCAAGGAAATTGCACATAAGATACCTATGTTTTGCACACTACTCACTTCTTACTTCACATGAATTATAAACATATGTGGCATTGTTTCAAAAGCATGTTTTACATATTATAAGATTATGCATGAAATGAATGATGCTTGCTTATGCTTATGCAAATGCAATGCAATTAAGGAGCTAAACACCTGAGGTGTTACAACCCTCCCCCCTTATAAAAATCTCGTCCCGAGATTTGGAAAGCGTACCATTTTTCATAGAATTCCTTATAACCATCCCGCAAATAGTCCTCTCATTCCCAAGTAGCGTCACTTTCACTACCCTGATTACTCCACATTACTTTATACCACTTAACCACTTTGCTTCTAGTCACTCGTTCCTGAGTATCGATCACTCGGACTGGCTTTTCTTCGTAAGTTAGATCGGATTCCAGCCTGATGTCTCCTAAAGGGACTCTTTCCTCAGGAACTCGAAGGCACTTTTTGAGCTGAGATACATGGAAGACGTTGAATATGGCACTCATTTCTGGAGGTAACTGGATTTTATACGCAATAGCTCCACTCTTGCCTATGATCTGGAAAGGACCCACGTATCTCGGCGCAAGTTTCCGCTTAACACCAAAACGTTGGACACTTTTCATTGGAGAAACTTTCAGATACACGAAGTCTCCAACTTCAAACTCGAGTGGTTTTCTACGACGATCAGCATAACTTTTCTGTCTAGCTTGGGCTGCAGCCATATGTTTTTGGATGGTACGGACTTGTTCCTCAGCTTCCTCAACAAAAGCAATACCATAAAATCTCCTTTCACCAGCTTCTACCCAGTTTAGTGGAGTTCTACACTTACGACCGTACAAAGCTTCGAATGGAGTCATCTTAATACTCTCTTGATAACTATTATTATACGAAAACTCGGCTAGAGGTAACCATTTTTCCCAAGAACCTTTGGATGAAATGACACATGCCCGCAACAGATCTTCCAAGATTTGGTTAACCCGTTCCGTCTGTCCTGATGTCTAGGGGTGATAAGCAGAGCTTCTCACTAACTTGGTTCCCAGAAGATGATGCAAGTGCTCCCAAAAGCGAGCAGTGAACTAGGGACCACGGTCAGATATGATAGTACGAGGTATCCCATGGAGCCGGACTATCTGATTGAAATACAACTCAGCATAGTCAGTGGGACGATAGTCCACTCTAACTGGAATGAAGTGAGCTGATTTGGTCAAACGATCCACAATTACCCAGATGGAGTTATGATTTTTGACAGTAGGAGGAAGACCGACAATGAAATCCATACTTATCTCTTCCCATTTCCAACCTGGGATAGACAGTGGTTGAAGCAACCCAGCTTTCATGTGCACAGCTTTAACTCTACAGCAGGTGTCACACCTAGCCACATATGCAGCTATCTCTTTCCGCATCTTGGTCCACCAATAGTATGGCTTCAAATCATAATACATCTTATTGCTACCAGGATGGATGGACAACTTAGAGGAGTGTGCTTTAGACATAATATCATTTCGAAGCTCCCGGTCCTTAGGCACAACTAACCTATCCTTGAACCATAGTACACCCTCTTCATCTATCCTGAACTGTGTAGTTTCTTGTTCTTTCATCTTACGCTTGATGTGGAATATACCAGTGTCAGTCTTTTGGAGCTCAATAATTCTGCTTTTGAGAGTACAACTGACAGTGATGTTGTACAAGACTGCTGGATGTAGAAGGCGAGATCGATGAAAATCAGTTTCAACTAAGGAATGGCAATGAGACTTACGGCTTAAAGCATCCGCAACCACATTTGCCTTGCTAGGATGATAGTGCACTTGAAGGTTATAATCTTTAATCAACTCGAGCCATCTTCGTTGACGCATATTCAACTCGGGTTGGGTGAAGATGTATTTGGGGCTTTTGTGGTCTGTGTAGATGTTGCAAACATTGCCCAACAGATAGTGTCGCCAGGCTTTCAAAGCATGAACAACTGTGGCGAGTTCTAAGTCATGCGTTGGATAATTCGCCTCATGCTTCCGAAGTTGTCGAGAGGTATATGCAATTACTCGGCCTTCCTGCATCAACACACCTCCCAAACCTATGCCTGAGGCATCAGAATAAACATCAAATGGTTTCTCGATATCCGGTTGTGCCAAAACCGGAGCTGAGGTTAGGAGGGTTCGCAGTTGGTGAAAAGTCACATCACACTCAGGAGTCCAGACAAACCTGGTGTCTTTCTGCAGCAACCGAGTCATTGGCTTGGCTATTTTGGAGAAATCCGGGATGAAGCGACGATAATAGCCAGCCAAACCAAGAAAACTTCGGACCTCGTGAACCGAGATAGGAGCCTTCCAGTTCAGTACTTCCTGTACATTGGCGGGGTCCACCATAATTCCTCCATCGGACAACACATGTCCAAGGAAAGGTACTTCACGAAGCCAGAATTCGCACTTACTGAACTTTGCATAAAGTTGATGTTCACGCAGTCTTGTGAGGACTATACGCAGATGTTCAGCGTGATCCTCCTCATTCACAGAATATACCAGGATGTCATCAATAAATACCACCACAAACTTGTCCAATTCAGGCATAAACACCGAATTCATCAAGTACATGAAGTGTGCGGGGGCATTTGTCAAGCCGAAAGACATAACAAGATACTCATAAAGACCGTATCTGGTAGAAAAGGCTGTCTTTGGAACATCTTCCAGGTGAATTTTAATTTGATGGTAGCCAGATCTTAGATCGATCTTGGAGAAAACTTTAGCTTTAGACAACTGATCGAACAAGATGTCGATGCGCGGTAGAGGGTACTTATTTTTGACAGTGACTGCATTGAGAGGTCTATAATCTACGCACATCCGCAACGACTGATCCTTCTTCTTTACAAAGATAGCAGGACATCCCCACGGCGACGAACTAGGACGAATCAACCCCTTCTTCAAAAGTTCATTCAATTGCACCTTAAGTTCAGCTAGTTCATTCGGAGGCATCCTATAGGGTCTCCTAGCGATGGGAGCCGTGCCAGGCAACAACTCAATTTTAAACTCCACATCCCGATCCGAAGGGAGCCCCGGCAAATCATCGGGAAAAACGTCTGGAAACTCATTTACTACTGGAATTTCGGTCAACACCTTTGCTTGCACAGCATGAACTTCCCCAGACAAATCAACTTTTCTGGGAAGTTGTACCAGAAAACCCTTTTGATCTGTAGGGTCTCTGAGCATAACTACCCGAGTGGATGTATCAATGAGTACCCCATTCTGACTCATCCAATTCATGCCCAAAATAACATCTATGCCTAAGCCCGGCAAAACCACTAAGGCAAGCGAGTACTTTCGCCCTTCTATCTCAAGCTCAAGATTCCCCACTACTTTATTTGTGGAAATATTCCCACTTGCTGCGCTAATACAATAACCCCCACCTTCAACAGTATGCAATTTGTGTGCAAACTCTGATGCAAACTTAGGACTGATAAAGGAATGCGAAGCACCCGAATAAAAAAGTACCACTACAGGATGTTGGTCAACTAGGAACTTACCAGCAGTGACAACCTCACCAGATGGGATTTCCTCAATACTATTATAATGGGCGTGACCTTGACGGCCACCTTGGTTGACATTCTTCTTAGGGTAAGGGCAGTTTCTGGACCAATGGCCTGGCTTGTTGCAGTTCCAGCAAGGCATATTGCTAGGAGGGACACTGGAACTGCCTTGGCTCGAACTACTTTTTGGCAGAGCCACTGTATATGCCTTACGAAACCCAGTCTTCACTGGCGCCTTCTTTTGTGGAGGACGGAACTTAGCAGTTGTGGCAGGAGGGCGAGGAGGAGCCCTCGGGGCAGCTGGAGCTCGAGACTGTGAAGCACTCGCCTCAATGGCCCTTTTGCGGCTCTTAGAGGCAGAATAGATAGCATTGTTGTTCTCTTGAGTCAGAGCATCACTGATAAATTCATTGAAAGTAGTGCACTTGCTAGTGCCCATAGTCTTCATCAGCTTTGGGCCGAGGCCTCTTTTAAAGCTAGCAATTTTCTTGGAATCGGTATCCACAAACTCAGTGGCATACCTTGCTAGGTTGTTGAAAGATTGTAGATATTCAGTCAAACTTTTATTTCCCTGCGACAGCCTCATGAATTCTGTATGCTTGATAGCCATAAGACCCGGAGGAATATAGTTTCCGCGGAATGCGGCCTTAAACTGGTCCCAAGCAATCGGAACATTTGCAGGCAGTGTGGAACGATAGTGGCTCCACCAAATACCCGCTGGACCATGCAATTGATGAGAAGCATATTCAGTCTTTAGCTCATCAGTCAGGCGAAGCAGACGAAACTTTTGCTCAATAGTATTCAACCACTCATCAGCTTGCAGTGGTTCCTCCGCCTCCTTAAAGAGCGGGGGCTTAGTATCAAGAAAGTCCTTGAAATCACTGTATTGATTGGGTTCTGGGCCCTGGCGGCCAGGACGAGCTTCCCGGTTAGCCAGCTGGCGCATAGCATCAGCCAACATGCGCTGCCCTTCGACCACTGTCTGCATCAGCTCAGCCGGGGTAGGTGGTGGCGGAGGGGGTGGCTGTTCCTCATCCTCATTGCCACGACCCCGACGAAGATTGTACGACATCTGCAAAATGCATAGCCAATGAGCACTGACGATGTGGGAAATTTGTAGATGAATTATTGTAAATTTGTCAACTGACTTCATGAAATGGACTCCTCAAATACTCATGGCACAATAATTCATCACAACCGCACAATCCAATCAAGCGGATCAATTGGCGCAATCATGCGAGAGAATCCAAAAAGATGTACTTTGATAAAGGCCCACACACAAGGAGCACAGCAGTTACTGAACCGTTTACGTTAAAATCTATGTGATTTTTGATCTTTTGCCCGGTACTTGGATTCAGTTTCAAAGTGTTTAGTTGACTGAGAAAGGCTACTTCAAACTGATCACAAAGAGACTTCTCAACGGTAGAGTTCCAAGGTGGATCATGACTAGCCACCTCGATACCAGCGCATGCCAAGCAGCACAGCCTTATGTCGCGCGCCATAGGAGGCTCTCGGTTTCGTCGCGGCACCGAAGGGTGCTAATCGTGACACCATCATCGAACGCAACACAATAAGACATCCAATTGCGATCGAAATTAACAGGTTCCAACTAAACATCAAGGAACATAGGGTTCGACCTTACATCTGAAAAGTCAAGTTATTACAAAGCCTCACTCCAACACAGGGAGGGCACAAAGGACGATCCTAACATCATAGCCACGTGATAACTACTCTAAGCATCGTCCTCAGAGTCGGTGTCAAGGATCTCCCCGCCGTCCTCATCACTAACAGGCTCTAACTCCTCGTCTTCTTCTTCTTCTGGTGCTTCCTCTGGTTCGGCATCTTGGGGTCCGTTGACCTCCACTTCATCTTCATTTTCAGCCATAACGATTTCAGAACCCATGTCCTCATCGACGTTGTTGTTTCGAGGCAGCAGGGGATTAAGCTCGTTGTTCAGGTGGTGCACTTCTTCATGAAGATTGTCATTGTATTCTTCAGCATTCTCCAATTGTTGTTCGAGCTCAAACTGACGAGCTCTCAGAACGTTCTCCTCGTGCCAGGCTTCATCCCTCTGGTTCATGACACGGACCAACATGCGTTGACAGTTGCGGTTTGCTACTGTCAACCTCTGGACTGCAAGGGTTTCCTGGTCACGATCACGAATCACTTGCTCCAGTTGCTGACGCGCTGCATTCCTGGCAGCAATCACTTCAGCCAACTCTGCCCTCAGCCTTTCCACCTCAGTAGGCTCAGGGCGGGGCTCACGTGGAGCGAGCTGGTGACGCGGTGCCCTGCCCCCAGTGGACTTACGAGCGGTCCTCTTGGTACGTGTCATCTGTAGCAACAAGATAAGATACGACTTAAAGTGAGGATCATTTAGGGGATACGAAATTTAATTTAGTCGGGAGTACTGAAATTTTTAAGGAGGGAGTAAATGATATGTATGATATAATTAACATGATGCATGCACGTTCCGTATGCCCTCTCACCTTAGTAGACTCCTAAAGTTCTAACGCTAGGTGGTGGCATACATACGTTCTCTCATATAAGCGAAACTATCGGTCTACTCGTTACGCTGTTAGTGTACCTGCAGAAAACCTCATTTCAGCCCAACAGTTTCCCAATATGTGCACACAAGAAAGCAGTAATTTAAATACTTTCCATATACACATCCCCTGATGTATATACTTCAGTATCAAAGCTACCCGATATAAAGGTTCCCACAATTAAGTGCTTACGTAATTACATGGTTAAAACATGTAAGTATGCAAGTCACCAAAACTACTCTCCCCTAGATCGCCGGTTGAACGATCATGCTTTCACAACTCACACTTACCAGAGCGTCGAGGCAATTGATCCATACATTACCACCCAAGTGGATGGCATCCATACAATATCACGCCGTATGGACGACGAAACAAAAACAAACAAGACCCCCAAGTTAGTCTTTATAATAAGCCACCTAAGAGTCCTTATTTGGGCTAAGGGATGTGATCACTGGCATACCTAAAAATAATTTTTAGTGTTTTAACCCTTTTTCATAATCCAATACTTTTGTTTTTAAATACTCATACGATGTGTTTAATGTTGAATTATGCTCCGGTACCAACTGTAACAGAACCGACCAAATTATAAGAGCACAAGTACAAAAACAAGCACCGAAGCGCTCAAATTTTCGAACTTGAGCCCATATAATCCCGGTAGTCAATCGAAACCACGAAGGATTTCAAACCAACTTGCTTACAACCAGGATCGCATCATTCAACATACAACATCATACGTTACATTTCACAAGTAGTTCTGAAATAAGTTTACACAAACGGAGTAGCAATTATTACAAACCAAGTTTATAAAAGTAGCGGAAGTAAACGCACACCAGTTGTTTAACTACTGCTAGTCTTGATGATCAACAACCCGCAAAAGCATGAGGAAAGTACATACAAGATGATCACGCCCAAGTGATCTAGTCTTCTTCATCCACAGGGTGGAGACAAATTTTGCAGAAGCCTTGATAGAGCATATCATCTGCAACAGGAGGGAATAAACTCTGAGTACTGGAATGTACTCAGCTAGACTTACCCGTCGAAAACCAAAAATAAGATGACACCAAGGATTATGCAAGGCTTACCCAAGAGGCTAGCTGACATAACATTTTGCATAAAGGCATAAGTAATTGAAACTCTTATAGCCTGTACTAGCAGTTATTTTTAGCATTTACCTGTCATCTATCTTAGCACCTGTACTAAACATGCACTTGATTATAATCAAACAATTATCATCATTATATCCAGAGCAGGTATGAATTGTGGCAACATTGTATCATTCCCTTAACCACTAGTTTATTTAATGAGATCTACGTTGCCGCTGCTCAAGTCAAGTGCTCACTAACCGGGAGCGACGGCGATTCGAATCGAATTCCTATCCAGCTGGAGGGGTATTTCTAACACTCACCGAGTCACGCCTGGCGAAGGCTGCTCAGGTCATCTTTTGTACAGTTCAGGAATCGCGGGCCCGAATAATGTCGCGTCCCCAAGGGCGACACTCTGTCAGGTGATAGGGACTCTAACCCCCCCTTGGTCTCACGCCAATGTCCCCAAGCACATCCTTTCTCTCCTCCAAGGTGCAACCTACCATTCGATTCCCGGCCTGAACCATACTACTCGACTTCGCGGTCGGAACGGCTTATCCGGGCAACTAAGTGTTAGACTGCATTCAACATGACTTAAGGACGTACAGCGAATCGGTCCTTAAACGACTCAGACGGGCATACCTCCACACCCAAGACGTGAAGTGTCTTGCGGCTGTACTATCGAACTCCCGCCCGGTCTTAATTTCATTTTAAGGCATGGTTCCATCCACGATAGCCATAAAGCCACTCGTGACTCCTTCCTACATCTCGCGGATGACCGGAAATCACCCGACTTCTACCGAACTAAGCAGGGCTAAGCATTGACACGTGCCTAAATCTAATATAGAATTAAGTACGATATCTGGACAAGGACAGGTATAATGCAACAAGTGTTTTCATATAACTCCTACAACTTAATGCAGTAAACAATTAAAAGTATTCAAGATTAATTTATAAAACAGTAGGTTCAGCATGCACCGGGGCTTGCCTTTCAGAAAGGTCGAGGGCCGGTGGTCAGGGCACTCGGGCAAGTCTTCAGCGGCGTCTCCTTCGCCGACTGGTTCCGCTGGTTCCTCTGACTGGTCCTGGACTTCCTCCGGAATCACAGGCTCGAATTCGAGGAGAGTTACCCCCTCCGGTACACCTATTGCATGAATGCACAATAATTATCATGGATGCATAAAGGTGCAACATGCTCGGAATGAAATGCATTTCAGAAATAAAATAATAATCTAATCAAGTTACTTTATTAGTACGTGCAAATCTCTTCTCCGGAGGAGAAGTACTTATCTAATCTACCCAACCTAAGATATAGTTGTTCCTCTTCGGTTAAGGCCCTAACACCAAACACACAAGAATAATATTACTTAGGTTACCACAGTAAGTTATTCTGGACAGCAGCTCAAAGATTCTAACATAACTGGAGAATCCCAACTCCTAAAGATATGATCTAAGACAATCTGGAAAACTTATGAAATGCTCTACAAATCATTTTCAGACCTCAACCCTTAATTCCTAAGTTTTCCATTTCGAATTCCTCAAGTTCCAGAATCTGTCCTCTCTAAACAGAGAGCAATCAATTCTGGACCGTCACTTAAAACAGCAACAACTCCCAAACTACTAAGCCAAATGTTCCCAAATTTTGACACAAGCTAATTTATCAATTTTACTATAACTTTGGTATTTACAAGTTTTCCAGCAACCACCTTTATCCAAAGTCAAACCTAGAAATACTATCAGCTGTCCAGAAAACCTAAAATTGCAAAGATTAAATATTTATTGATGTGGCAAACATTCTCTAAGACCAAACTAATACTACTACCAGTTCACAAAGGTCACAAAAACACCAGAAAGTAAGGTGTGCCCACCTAGAATATTTATTTAAACTCATTTCTTAATTTACTTAAGTAATTAAGTGGAATTTCAAACATATATGTAAACTGCTCCTAAAATTCTACAAGAATTACAGGAGATTCTCTGACCCAATAAAAGGATACTGTAAAAATTTGAACTAAATTTATTCACAGGAACTTCCTACACAAAATTCCCAAGCCAAAAAGGCTGATTTTTGTATAAATAACAAAGCACAGTAAAACGTGTCAAACAATAGATTTCTTAATTTTCTTAGACACTCTAGGGTACCAAGGCATTCTCCAAAAAGTTATATGAACATTGCACATGTAGAAAAATTGCAAAAATTCATTTAAATATTTCCTAGAATCACAAGATAGCTTGATAACTTGAAAAGTACTTAAGCACTACTGCCCAAATTTTTACCAAAGCTAGAGCAAGTATACATTAGCCTACTCACCAAATTTCATAATTTTTGGAACACTGAAACTTAAGATATAATTTAAACAAGTTTGCATGTGATTTAAAACACATTTCAAAGACCTATTTAAATATCCCAGAAAACAAATATCACATAACAAATTCATATTTTTCTAAAATACTACACACCCTGTAGATCCCAACAAAATTTATCTTATAATTTTTGGGCAAGTAAAACCCTAGATCTACATTTTCTAAACATTATCTAAAACTGTGACAGAATAAAAGGAAATGAAATAATTCAGATTTGCTACTGGGTCGGCCCGAAAAACCAACGTGGCCCGCTTCGCGCGGCGCGGCCCACTCCGCGCGCTTGGCCTGCTCGGGCTCCCGCCCGCGCGCGTATGACCGGCAGTGTAACACCCTAAAATTTTGAAAAGAAGAAAAGTAGGAGAAATATGAATTTTGTATATTTTTGTGAGTATGCACATTTAGGATAATAATAATTTTTATAAATTTAAAATCAAATATAATGGTAGAAACATGATTGAGCATTCATGCTGCTGCATTTGGAATTTTGTAATGAGTGGTTTAAATCAAATTCAAATTGGATTTGAAAATCTTTTGAAAAATGGTTTTGAAAAATTAGAAAAAGAAAAAAAAAGGAAATTCTTTTCTTCTCGGGCCGTTTTCTCTCCCGCAGCCCATCTCCCCGGCCTGCTGCGGCGGCCCGTTTCTCCTTCTCCCTTTCCCCGCGCCCGCCTGCGGTTCCTTTGGGCCGAGCCCAAGCCGTGGCCAACGGCCCAGCTTCGCGCGCGCGCGGCCGTCTTCCGCCCGAGCCGCTGACGTGCCGGTCCCACCGGTCAGCGTCCGTTCTCCTTCCTCCGGCACCTTCCGAAAATGGACGCCACCACCTTCCTCTCTCTACCCGATACGGAGATCGAATCCTTCTCGAATCTCCCTCCCTTCCTTACTTAGCGATGCCTACGGGCTATAAAACGGAGCCTCCGCACCCTTTCGCCCTCATTCCAACCATTTGGGGCTGCCGTAGCCATCTAGCACCGCCACCGCAAGCTCCACCGCCTCCATCGCCGCCATCCCGAGCTAGCCACCACCTTCCGGCCGTCCTCCGGTCTCGTTTTCGCGCGGGGTAAGTTCGCCGTGAGTTTCTCGATCTTCCGGTGCTTCCCCCTCGTCGTTTGGTGGCCGGAGATGAGTTTTGGTGTGTCCCGACCATGGCGCCGCCGCGGGAGCTCACCGACGGGCCGGAAATCGGCCGGAGCGCCGCCGGCGTCTTCTCTCTCCCTCCCCGATCCAATCTGGATCGTTCATTTTAAATCCGACGGCTAGAATTAGAAGATACCGGTTCGGTTGTGATTTTGTAAAAGAGACCCTGAGTTTTTATTATATCGAACCCGCATTCCAAAACGTAAAGTCCGGAATATGCTTTGATCTGTTGAAAGCGTATTTCGTCTCGGTAAATGAAAAATATGTTTTCTGATATTTACAGTTTTGCCATTTAATTTGTTTTAGTCGTAGAATCTTCGTTTTAACTCCGATTTGATCCATTCAAATTGCGTTAGATTCATATTTGCGAGCTCTACATGATGATAGAACTGTACAGTAGGTTTGGATTAATTTATTTTCGAGTTTTTAATTAAAGTATTTATTTTTTCTATAGGAAATCTTTGGAAATTCATAACTTTGTCGTTTTAGCTCCGATTTTCGTGATCTTCGCGTCTGTGTGATCCTAGCGAGTTGTAGATTCGTTTTAAAGACTTTTTATCTTATTTTCTTACTGTTGGTGTATTGTTCTAATTATAGTCTTGTTTGTCTATGCATGATTGTTCTGGATGAATGTTGTTGCTATTGTTGATCGAGTCTAGTCGGTGAGATTTATGTGGAGATTCAAGAAGCTATTAATTGAAGATTTGGATCAGAAGAAGGATCTTGATTTAAGGCAAGTATAGCATGGGATTATCCTTATTTCCTATTCACCTTTAATATACTTAATTCATGTGCATGTGTCTACCTTGTTACCCCTAAGGATATCCTAGTTTTTGTATATTGTACCTTGACACCCATGGAACATTGCATTGGGTAGTATTATGCTAGCGCTCTAGATAAATAACCATGATCTGTAACTTGACTAATGGTATATGCAATAAACGTTTAAAAGATGCTTTATAGAAACATGGCTCAAGGGGGCTAGAGCATATTTGGTTATTTTTATGGTGCTCTAGTTTCTCTCCATAAGGACTTATCTGTAAGCGAAAATCCGGGACTTACAGTACAACTGTGAGGGCTAAAATGGCTCTGGCTTTAGCTCAGTATGAGGACCTTTTCTAGCTTGTTAGAGGTATTCCTTTATGGCGTAAGAATGGCTTGACGAATCGGGTATAGTGCGGCCTCTGTCCTCATGTGTATAGGCTGCGTGTTATTGTGCCATCAGGAAGGGGGGCTCTACATCTGTTTGCCGAGTGAAATCTAATGGCCCTAACTTGTTAGATGAACCTTTGAAAGGCTTCATAGTGTTTCCCTGCCTGCTCACCTTGGAAGTGTTTTGGGAGTCGCGATCCCGGGCATATGGGTAAACATGACTCACAGTGAAAGTGTACAACCTCTGCAGAGTGTAAAACTGTTATAACAACCGTGCTCACGGTCACGAGTGGCCTTGGACCCTTACAGAATAAATGATGAACGCTGATGATAATGATAACACTGATGATATTGATGTTCACTAATGATTATTGTTTCTTGCTATACATTATTCTCGTATACATGATCATGAGGTTATTTGGGCTTATGGTAAACTTGTTGCTACTCAATTGCTAAAAGATGACTTAATAAAAGCTATCGCAGTAAACCTGTGTCAAACCTTTTGAGCCTCATGAACCCCATGTTATATTTGCTGAGTTCGACATGGACTCACTCTTGCTATTTCCCACATCTCAGGAAGGGTACCCGATTTTCTAGATTCTGGAATTGTTAGGCTTGTGATCAACCAGTTAGTTTGATCCTGGAGTGAAGGTTACACCCGGTGCTCGGAGTTGTCTTTCCGCTGTGTTGTTCTCTAAGGTATATTTTATACTACTGCGTTATGTTAAATAAGCATGTGTCTTTTGATATTACACTTATCTGCGGCTATATGTGAGATTTGACTTCTTTATTTCACATATAGTGTATATCTGGTTTTGTCCTTAAAACTGGGTGTGACAGGCAGGTGGGTCCCCGCGGTCAGCGATGGAGGTCAGGGGAGCGGGCGGCAGTGAGCTCCGGCGAGCGATTCCTCGCCGCCGGTGGCTCCTCCGACCAATCCGGTTCATCGACGTCTTGCCTAGACCCAACCGCACCGAGGCTACCCCTTTTCCCCAAAGTTGATGCACCGCAGCACCTAGGCCGACGGCGATGGCGGACGGCCGTGGTGCCTGGCGGTACACCGGCGAGTCCCGGCCGTCGCACGACCTACCGAAGGGTGCATCCCCTTTCAGGACTCCTAGCGGACCTCTCGAGACCACACATGCAGACGGGGATGGAACAGAGCTGCTTGACCGCGTGAGCACTTGTCCGGCAGCCATGGCGCATGTAAGGTCCTAGATGGCTAGAGGGGGGGGTGAATAGCCTATTAAAAATTCTACACAAGCCACTAAGCAAACTTGTTAGAATAACAAACGGCGTAAAGCGAGTTTTGCTTAGCCAAGGGTTGTGATGCAAGCCTCCTATCCACAAGTCTAGTAGATTATGATCTCTAGTTCACACAAGTGCTAAGTCACTAAACTTACACTAGTGAGCAAGCTAACAATACTAGCAAAGGCTACTACTAGAGCTAACACAAGATAATCTAGTAAAAGTAAATGCAAGAGATAGGATTGTGAATCTTATACCGACGGTGGAGTGAAGATGTTGCCAATCACCAAGATGATATACAATCAATTAATATTGACAACAACACAATGTGTAGACCAATCACCGGGAGACAAGAGACACAATATTTTTGTTCACCCGGTGTTCACTTGTGCACCGACAAGCTACGTCACCGGTTGTGTCGACCAACACTTAGATGGTTCCTCGGTGTGACCCTCAAGTCACTTGCCCCTCAAGGCACGCCCCGCAAGGCACCGCAAGAGTCCACTCTCAAGTGAGGTAACTCAATGACACGCGCAATCCAATAGAGTTGCTTTTGGCGTCCCGCCGAGGAAAGCACAAGAACCTCTCACAAACAACCGGAGGTGGCCAAGAACAATCACCTTCTCTTGCCAACGCCTCCAACAATCTCCAAGCCGGCTAGGAGCGGTACTCTCCAAGAGTAACAAGAAATCCACCGGCTAAACCACCCACAAGTGCCACTAGATGCCCTTAAGCTATGCAATGCACTTTGGGATCACTCAATCTCACTTTTGATTTGCAATCAAGCAAGGGAGATGAGTGGGAGGAGTTGCTTTTGCTCAAAGGATGCACAAGAGTGTTAGAAATGCCAAGAGACCTCCCCAAGGGCCGGCCAACGAGTATTTATAAGCACCCCAAACAAATAGAGCCGTTGCAACTCCACTGACCGTTTTTTTCGGGACGACCGGACGCGCCGGTCGAAACTGACCGGACGCGCTCAACCGCGTCCGGTCGCCCTGCGACGTCCACGTGTCCCTCAAATTTTAAATGCGACCGTTAGATCCTCCAACGGTCACTGACCCCAACGGTCAAACCAACGACCGGACGCGCCTCTCAAAATGACCGGACGCGCCGGTCCCGATGACCGGACGCGCCTGTCGAACGACCGGACGCGCCGATCCGCATAGCACCCGCGCCCGCGAAGTAACGACCGGACGCGCTCCTCTCAACGACCGGACGCGACAGTGCCAGCGTCCGGTCGGAGTCCAGTAAGCTCCTTCAACGATCGGACGCGTCCGATCATGTGTGACCGGACGCGCCTCGCGTCCGATCATCCTCGTGAACCGCAGTTCCTTCTGGGCGCATGACCGGACGCGCCGGTCCCGCGAGTGACCGGACGCGCCGGTTGCAAACCCTAGCACCCGAGCGCCTGATACCGCGCTGTACTGACCGGACGCGTCCGGTCACACCGTGACCGCGTCCGGTGCAGCGTCCGGTCACCTCAGTGACCCCGTTCGCCTCCGTTTCTTTTCCAACTTCCGGCGTAGTGGAAAATAGGCATTTCATTTCCCCGAAATCGCCTGAATCCCGCGCTCGCACGCTCGGCGGGAGGGAGAGAGGAACCCAAACCCCTCTCTACCTGCAAACCACAGCGCGACCAACGCCACCTTTGCAAATGTGCCAACACCATCAAGTGTACATCTCCATGTGCTTGTGTGTTAGCATTTTCTCAATCATTTTCAAAGGTTTTCCAATTAGCTCACTAGGCCCTACATGCAATGCACTTCATGAATTCACCTAGTGGCACCCGTGCGTCGAATAACCGATAAGACTTCCCCTCTTAATAGTTCGGCTATCGACCCTAAACCACTCACACCCTCTATGGTGTCTTGAGTGTAAAACAAAATGGCCCTATGGTTATACCTTTGCCTTGAGCCCATTTTGTTTCTCCAAATGATATGATCCACTTCATATCATCACATGACCGTCTCGATCCATCGACCTTGACTTCACTTGCTCTTCACCGTTGCATCGGTCCATCGGCGCTAAGTCTTGCTCAAGCTTCACCATCGCATGGTCCTTCGCTTCGAAGCCTCGACTTGCCCTTCACCTTCACAACCGGTCCATCGAGCCAAGCCTCATCTTGGTCTTCATCATCTTGGTCACATGAGTCAATGTCATGTCTCATATGCAATGACCACCTTTATCTAAATCATCCACTTAGATACAAAGGTTAGTCCTAGGTTTCATCAATTAGCCAAAACCAAACTAGGGACTTTCAATCTCCCCCTTTTTGGTAATTGATGACAACCCTCACAAAGATGATTTTGATAATAAAAGTTTTGAACTTGTCATACTTGTCCAATCATTTTGCTCATAAGTAAAGTTTGGACAATTATCACAAGCTCGGTTTTGGTAGCATTAGCTCCCCCTACATATGTGCATAGAGTTTGGATTGAAAGCTTTGCACATATGCATGGATAGAAATGTTGGGAGAGTAATTCTACCAAAATGATGCTATGGTGTAAGAAATGGACCTTTGAAGCGTGATACCAATCGGAGTTGCCTTTTACACCATCCTTAGCATCATGAAATAACTAGACATCCATCAAAACTCAAGAACCCCGTGAGATCAACATTATATGCAAAGGTTCTTGGACTACTTGTAAAGCTAACCACTTGTAAGGCTTTAGGCAAGTCTAGGTACCACATATAAACTATTCCTATGCATGCTAGTAGATCATTTCATCATCCAATTTCTATACTAGCATTGCACCACACAAGCATGTATATTGAATTTAAATATATGTGCAATGAGCAAGTCATATGAGAATGCACAAACAAATGCAACAACTTTGTTTATGAGCTTGCTCCCCCTACTTGTGTGCATCAACAAATTTTATTTACCCCTTTATCAAGTTGAATCATCTTTTTCTCATCATAAATTTTATTTACCCCTTTATTAAGTTGAATCATCTTTTTCTCTCCCCCTTTGTCAACAACTTACCCAAAAGGGATCAAATTGTGGAGAGAAGGAAAAGTGTTTGATGGAGTAGATTGAAATTAATTCGATACCACATGTAAGGTTAAAAAATTTAACAAATTTGGTTTAACCTAGAATACTTGCCAAAGATATTTAAACCGATTTGAACCAAAGACAAGCTTCTTCACTCCTCAAAATAAGGGTTATCTTGCCTATGTTGAATTAAACACTTATAGCAAATCTTCTAGATTCAACACTAGGTTTACAAGCTCACAAACATGTCATATGCCACCACTAGATCAAAATAAGCATAGAAGCAATAGTGGTAACATATATATTCATCAAATTTATTTGATTTATCATGAATGCTTATGCATACCTACTTATTATGTCTACATGCTCTATCAAGTCCTTACCATAGGATGAAAGACATGTCAATCAATTTTACCTTGCAATGTCGAAGGAGAGGCATGTCAATAAGTGGGTGGGGTGCATTCAACTCATGTTTGAGAAATCAAGAATGTTCAATTCATTCCTTAGCTTGCAAAACCTCTTTTCATCAAGTGGCTTAGTGAGAATATCGGCAAGTTGATCATCGGTGCCAACACTTTCAATGGCAATATCTCCCTTTTGTTGATGATCTCTAATGAAATGATGTCTTATGTCAATATGCTTTGTTCTTCCATGTTGAACCGGGTTTTGTATCATCTTGATTGCACTCTCATTATCACATAGCAACGGCACATTCTTGAAGTTGAGGCCATAATCTTTCAAAGTTGATTTCATCCATAGCAATTGTGCACAACAACTCCCCGCACTCACATATTCGGCTTCGGCGGTAGAGATTGCCACACTATTTTGTTTCTTTGAGGACCATGACACAAGTGATCTTCCAAGTAATTGACATGTGCCACTTGTGCTTTTCCTATTGATCTTGCAACCCCCATAGTCGGAGTCCGAATATCCAATCAATTCAAACTTTGACCCCTTGGGATACCATAGTCCAACATCTCTTGTTTGCTTCAAGTACCTCAATATTCTCTTTGCGGCCGTGAGATGACTCTCTCTAGGTGAGGCTTGATATCTAGCACACATGCAAACACTAAACATGACATCCGGCCTTGATGCGGTGACATAGAGTAGACTTCCAATCAAAGACCGATATTCCTTTTGATTCACCATTTTGCCATCAAGATCACTATCCAAATTGCCATTTGTGCCCATTGGAGTTGAAATTGGCTTTGCATCTTGCATTCCAAACTTCTTCAACATGTCCCTTATGTATTTCCCTTGACTCACAAATGTTCCATTCTTCAATTGCTTGACTTGGAGACCAAGGAAGTAGCTAAGTTCACCAATCATAGACATTTCAAACTCTTTGGCCATCATAGCACCAAATTCTTTACAATAAGCTTGATCGGTTGATCCAAAGATGATGTCATCAACATATATTTGCACTATGAATAGATCGTTTCCAATCTTCTTGGTGAATAGAGTAGTATCAACCTTGCCCATTTTGAATCCCTTAGAGAGAAGGAAATCCCTTAGCCTCTCATACCATGCTCTAGGTGCTTGCTTTAAGCCATATAAAGCCTTCTTCAACTTGTAGACATGGTTGGGTTTCTTGTCATCTTCAAATCCGGGCGGTTGCTCAACAAATACTAACTCATTGATGATCCCATTGAGAAATGCACTTTTGACATCCATTTGATATAGTTTGATATTGTGTGCACAAGCATAAGCCAATAGAATCCTTATTGCCTCCAATCTTGCCACGGGAGCATATGTCTCATCATAGTCAAGACCTTCAACTTGAGTGTAACCTTGAGCAACTAGTCTTGCTTTGTTTCTCACCACAATGCCATCTTGATCTTGCTTGTTTTTGAACACCCATTTGGTTCCAATCACATTGTAGTCATTTGGCCTTTCTACTAATTCCCAAACATCATTTCTTGTGAAATTGTTTAACTCTTCTTGCATAGCCATGATCCAATCGGCATCCCTCAAAGCTTCTTCTATCTTCTTTGGTTCTATGGTTGACACAAATGATGCATGCTCACAAAACATAGTCAATCTTGATCTTGTTTGCACACCACTTCTAATATCACCAATAACACTATCAATGGGGTGATCTCTTGCAACATGTTGTGGTTGGAGTACTTGCACTTGATTGCTTGAGCTTGGTTGATCACTTGATGTATCTCGTTGAGAAGAACTAGCACCATGATCTTGCACTTGAGAGTCACTAGCTAGCTTGAATGGAGAATTGAGCACTTGATCTTTATCATCATCTTGAATGTCAATTACTTGCTTTGCTCTAATGTCCCCAATGTCCATGTTCTTCATTGCTTCCACCAATAGAGTTCCACTAACATCATCTAGATTCTCTTCTTCATCTTGTGACCCTTTGGTTTCATCAAATTGCACATCATGGACTTCTTCTAGAATGCCACTTGAGTTGTTCCAAACTCTATAAGCTTTGCTTGTAGTTGAATAACCAAGTAGGAACCCCTCATCACATCTTTTGTCAAACTTTCCCAATCTAGTGCCCTTCTTCAAGATATAGCATTTGCAACCAAACACCCTAAAGTAAGAAATATTGGGCTTTCTTCCATGAAGTAACTCATATGGGGTCTTCTCTAGCAATGGATGACAATATAGTCTATTGATGTAGTAGCAAGCGGTATTGATTGCTTCATCCCAAAATGATTGACTCACATTGTACTCATGAAGCATTGATCTAGCCATATCAAGCAATGTTCTATTCTTCCTCTCAACTAGGCCATTTGATTGTGGAGTGTACTTGGCCGAGAATTGATGCCCAATACCATAATGATCACAAAGTTCTTCAATTCTTGTATTCTTGAACTCACTTCCATTGTCACTTCTCACTTTCTTGATTCTAATCTCAAACTCATTGTGAACTCTAGTGAGAAATGTCTTGAAGGTGTCAAACACTTCACTTTTGTCACTAAGAAAGAATACCCATGTGAATCTTGTGAAGTCATCCACTATGACAAAGCCATACTTGTTGCCGCCTATGCTTGTATATGTTGTTGGTCCAAATAGATCCATGTGCATCAACTCAAATGCTTTGCATGTGCTCATTGTACTCTTCTTTGGATGTGAGCTTCCAACTTGCTTCCCGGCTTGACATGCACTACAAAGCTTATTCTTCTCAAATTCAACATCTTTCAAACCATTGACAAGATTGTGAGTTGTAAGCTTCTTCAATTGTTTCATGCCAACATGACCAAGCCTTCTATGCCAAAGCCAACCCATACTTGATTTGGAGACTAAGCAAGTTGTCAAAGAAGTTTCTCTAGCATTGAAGTCAACTAGGTAGAGATTCTCATATCTAAAGCCCTTGAATGCCACATTTGAACCATCCATACTAATGACTTCCACATCATCAACCCCAAAGATACATTTGTAGCCTAGATCACATATTTGTGCCACGGATAGAAGATTGAAATCCAAACTTTCAACTAGCAACACATTTGAGATACTCATGTCATTTGATATTGCAATCTTGCCCAAGCCAATAACCTTGCCTTTCTTGTTATTGCCAAATGTGATAGAATCAACACCACTATTATTGTCATTGATTGAGTCAAACATTCTTGATGTACCGGTCATGTGTTGAGTGCACCCACTATCAATAATCCAATGCCTTCCTCCGGCTTTGTAATTGACCTACAAGCAAATCAATGAAGCTTAGGTACCCATTTTTGCTTGGGTCCTTGTAGGTTAGTAACTAAGCTCTTTGGTACCCAAATAGCCTTCTTCTTTGGGCCCACTATTGGTGTACCAACAAACTTAGCTTGCACACCCTTCACACCTTTGGTAAGCACATAGCAAGAATCAAAAGGTATAGCATTAACAAATTTCTTGCTTTGGTTCTTTTTATTGCAATTATGCTCTAGGTGCCCAACTTGCTTGCATCTATTGCAAAACCGACCATTGCTCTTCACAAAGCTAGGCTTTGGAGTTGCAAAGGCCGACTTGCCTTTCTTGGGGGTGTAGCCCAATCCCTCTTTGTTAAGAGAGAACCTTTGGCTACCCAAGCACTTAAGCAAGCGGGCCTCACCACCATAGGCCTTGCCTAGGGCATGAGTGAGCTCATCCACCTCTCTCTTGAGAGTCTCATTCTCAACCATTAGTGAGGCATCACAAGTGAAACCATCACTAGTAGTAGAGGTAGAGTTGGTGGTGGTGGATGAAGAGCTACAAGAAGGGTTAGTATTTGACATGATGATAGGTTCATTAAAGGATTCATCAATTATATCACATGTAACACCTATATCACATGATACAACAACCTCCTTCTTTTCTTGTTGCTCAAGTAGCAATGAGTGAGCCTTTTCAAGCTTGGAATGAGCCTTACCAAGATCCTCATGGTCTTCCACTAGACTCTCATGAGTGGTCTTAAGCTCACCAAGAACTTTCTCAAGTATTGCTACTTTCATTGAAAGCTTCTTGCACTCCTTGTTCTTGGCAATAGCTATGTCTCTAGTTTGTTGCAACAAGTCATATAATTGTTCTTTAGTTGGTTCATCATCATCATCATTTTCATTATCATATTTATCATTATCACTATCATGAACATATTCCATTTCACTTTCATCATCACTTTCATCATATAATACCTTAGCTTCTTTGGCCATGAAGCATGAAGAGGATGAATCAAATAGTGATGGCTTCTTGTTGATAGCAATGGAAGCAAATGCCTTATTGGATGATTCTTCTTCTTCTTCATCATCACTTTCCCAAGTGGCCACATAGACTCCATTCTTGCCTTTCTTGAATGTTATCTTGGCTTCTTTCTTTTTCTTCTCAAACTTGCCCCTCTTGTTGTTCTTCTTCTTATCATAGGGACATTCGGCTTGAAGATGTTCGGTGCTATCACAATTGAAGCACCTCCTTTGTTGCTCATTGCTCTTGAAGTTGTCATTTCTCTTTTTGAAGCCTCTTCTCTTAATGAACATGTGACCCATTTTCTTGACTACAAAAGCAAATGCCTCATCATCAATTTCATAATCTTCATCTTCACTATTGTCTTCTTCTTCAATGATGGTAGCTTTGCCCTTGGAGGAGATGGCCTTGAACGCCACGGTCTTCTTCTTCTTTTCATCTTCCACCTTCTCCTTGTCATCAACATCTTGATCATATTTGTCATAGGTTAATACTTCACCAAGCAAATCATTAGGCTTCATTGCTTCAAGCCCATCTCTTTGCAACATCATGATCAACATCTTGAATCTTCTAGGTAAGCTCAATAAGAACTTGTGACAAAAATCTTGATCTTGAGTCTTGTGCCCTAAGCTCTTGAGATCATTAACTATCACTTGCAATCTATGAAACATTTCAATGATTGTTTCATCATCCTTTTTCTTGAAGTTCTCAAACTCACTCTTGAGCCCATATAGCTTGGCACTCTTCACAACCTTAGTGCCTTCATATGTCTCACTCAACCTTGTCCATACTTCACTAGCCAATTCCAAATCTTTGATGCCCTCAAACACTTTTGTGTCAATACCATTATAGAGTGTATTGAGAGCCATTCTATTGCAAGTTCTATTTGCTCTATCTTCATCAGTGAGATGATTGGGATCAATGATAGCAAAATCATTCTCGGTGACTTGCAATACTCTCTCATGAATAGAACCAAGGTACATTGTCATCTTTCTCTTCCAATGAGCAAAAGAACTAACACCATCAAAGAACGGTGGCTTGCCCCCAACATGATTGAACACAATTTGAGCCATTTTTCACACCGAAGGATGTTAAGCCTTGATTAAAACGGTGACCACGGCTCCGATACCACTTGTAAGGTCCTAGATGGCTAGAGGGGGGGGGTGAATAGCCTATTAAAAATTCTACACAAGCCACTAAGCAAACTTGTTAGAATAACAAACGGCGTAAAGCGAGTTTTGCTTAGCCAAGGGTTGTGATGCAAGCCTCCTATCCACAAGTCTAGTAGATTATGATCTCTAGTTCACACAAGTGCTAAGTCACTAAACTTACACTAGTGAGCAAGCTAACAATACTAGCAAAGGCTACTACTAGAGCTAACACAAGATAATCTAGTAAAAGTAAATGCAAGAGATAGGATTGTGAATCTTATACCGACGGTGGAGTGAAGATGTTGCCAATCACCAAGATGATATACAATCAATTAATATTGACAACAACACAATGTGTAGACCAATCACCGGGAGACAAGAGACACAATATTTTTGTTCACCCGGTGTTCACTTGTGCACCGACAAGCTACGTCACCGGTTGTGTCGACCAACACTTAGATGGTTCCTCGGTGTGACCCTCAAGTCACTTGCCCCTCAAGGCACGCCCCGCAAGGCACCGCAAGACTCCACTCTCAAGTGAGGTAACTCAATGACACGCGCAATCCAATAGAGTTGCTTTTGGCGTCCCGCCGAGGAAAGCACAAGAACCTCTCACAAACAACCGGAGGTGGCCAAGAACAATCACCTTCTCTTGCCAACGCCTCCAACAATCTCCAAGCCGGCTAGGAGCGGTACTCTCCAAGAGTAACAAGAAATCCACCGGCTAAACCACCCACAAGTGCCACTAGATGCCCTCAAGCTATGCAATGCACTTTGGGATCACTCAATCTCACTTTTGATTTGCAATCAAGCAAGGGAGATGAGTGGGAGGAGTTGCTTTTGCTCAAAGGATGCACAAGAGTGTTAGAAATGCCAAGAGACCTCCCCAAGGGCCGGCCAACGAGTATTTATAAGCACCCCAAACAAATAGAGCCGTTGCAACTCCACTGACCGTTTTTTTCGGGACGACCGGACGCGCCGGTCGAAACTGACCGGACGCGCTCAACCGCGTCCGGTCGCCCTGCGACGTCCACGTGTCCCTCAAATTTTAAATGCGACCGTTAGATCCTCCAACGGTCACTGACCCCAACGGTCAAACCAACGACCGGACGCGCCTCTCAAAACGACCGGACGCGCCGGTCCCGATGACCGGACGCGCCTGTCGAACGACCGGACGCGCCGATCCGCATAGCACCCGCGCCCGCGAAGTAACGACCGGACGCGCTCCTCTCAACGACCGGACGCGACAGTGCCAGCGTCCGGTCGGAGTCCAGTAAGCTCCTTCAACGATCGGACGCGTCCGATCATGTGTGACCGGACGCGCCTCGCGTCCGATCATCCTCGTGAACCGCAGTTCCTTCTGGGCGCATGACCGGACGCGCCGGTCCCGCGAGTGACCGGACGCGCCGGTTGCAAACCCTAGCACCCGAGCGCCTGATACCGCGCTGTACTGACCGGACGCGTCCGGTCACACCGTGACCGCGTCCGGTGCAGCGTCCGGTCACCTCAGTGACCCCGTTCGCCTCCGTTTCTTTTCCAACTTCCGGCGTAGTGGAAAATAGGCATTTCATTTCCCCGAAATCGCCTGAATCCCACGCTCGCACGCTCGGCGGGAGGGAGAGAGGAACCCAAACCCCTCTCTACCTGCAAACCACAGCGCGACCAACGCCACCTTTGCAAATGTGCCAACACCATCAAGTGTACATCTCCATGTGCTTGTGTGTTAGCATTTTCTCAATCATTTTCAAAGGTTTTCCAATTAGCTCACTAGGCCCTACATGCAATGCACTTCATGAATTCACCTAGTGGCACCCGTGCGTCGAATAACCGATAAGACTTCCCCTCTTAATAGTTCGGCTATCGACCCTAAACCACTCACACCCTCTATGGTGTCTTGAGTGTAAAACAAAATGGCCCTATGGTTATACCTTTGCCTTGAGCCCATTTTGTTTCTCCAAATGATATGATCCACTTCATATCATCACATGACCGTCTCGATCCATCGACCTTGACTTCACTTGCTCTTCACCGTTGCATCGGTCCATCGGCGCTAAGTCTTGCTCAAGCTTCACCATCGCATGGTCCTTCGCTTCGAAGCCTCGACTTGCCCTTCACCTTCACAACCGGTCCATCGAGCCAAGCCTCATCTTGGTCTTCATCATCTTGGTCACATGAGTCAATGTCATGTCTCATATGCAATGACCACCTTTATCTAAATCATCCACTTAGATACAAAGGTTAGTCCTAGGTTTCATCAATTAGCCAAAACCAAACTAGGGACTTTCAGCGCAGTCGTGCACGGTCCCGTTCCGGCCTGGCTAACCCGATGCTGGCGGTAGCATCTTTACCCTAGCATCTACACGTGACAGGGAGGAGGAAACGTGAGTGAGGGCAGGCAGAGAACTACGGTGCGGTGCTGGCCACGGTGAACCGAACATGGCGGAGCTCCGGTGAGCTTTTGGGGAGCGGGCGAAGGTGGCAAATGCGGCTCACCTCGGGCTCAATCCAATCTACCGACTGGTCGAGGAGGTGTAGGGTGGTGAGGCGGAGGGACGGATGTGATCCGGTGAGCGGTGGTGCGGTGGTGAGTGCGCGAGAGCTCGTAGACAGCTGCGGCGGCAATGGTATCTCTGGGTTCCGCCTCGGCGAGCCCGGCCTGAGCGAGAGGGAGGAAGAAGAAATGAGCGCGAGTGAGGGGGTGGAGGTGGCCGCTCGGTGTTCAATCTCACGTCTGGGCTCGCGACGTGGAGGAGATGGCAGCGCTTGGTCGACACGCGGCGACGCTCTACTGCCCGGGCGCCACGACGGCCGGTGTTCGAGCTCGTGACTGAAACCGCGCCTCCAAAGACCGACTGACAGGGCAGTTTCGTCGACGATTTACTCTCAAACCAGCTCGTGTTAGTGAAACCTCCAATTAGCAAAGTTGTAGACCTATGTGAGCACTACAAGTTTGTAAAAGGCACCATGAGCTAGTTTGGTTTGGATTTGAAACTACAGGGCTCCAAACTAGTGTACTTGGAAACTGAAATGCAGTTTCAGAGATAAACGTCGACTGAAACCCTAACTTCTTGACACTATATCTCCTAAACTATTTCGAACTAGGTGATGGTGATATTGACAATGTTGTAGAGCTATGTGTGGGCAACAACTTTGTCAATTGGCTCAAGGACTGGTTTGGCCTAGTTTGTGAGTTATAAGTTGCTAAAGTGAGGTACAGTGAAACAGTTTTCAGCTCCACACTTAGCCAAAATGGCTAAGTCCCAAAACAGCCTCTAATACTGACTTGTGGGCCATTTTTGAGCATGTTCTGATCATTTTCATGAGATGGCCATATTAGAACTTTTGTTTCTTATGAAATTCTCTACAACTTTGCTTAAGGTTGCTCCTCCATGCAAGATTTCTAAACTGGACTTTTTAATTGGTCAAACCAGATCACTCCAGGGGTCCAACTTAGTCAACAACATTTGGAAGGGCAATTTGATAATTTTGGTCAACATGAACATTGCTCCACTACTTACCCTAAATGTAATTAAGGTGTTATAAGACCTAATTAACCACTCTACATATTGGTTGCACAAAGTTCCTAGTGTCACATACTTTGGAACAAGTAATTCCATACTTTTCACCCAAATGTTGCAAGCTCATGTTGCACATGTTGCATGAGTGTGTTGCATAACATTTGCTCATTATGTTACACTAAAGTGGTTGACATATCTCACCAAGGAAATTGCACATAAGATACCTATGTTTTGCACACTACTCACTTCTTACTTCACATGAATTATAAACATATGTGGTATTGTTTCAAAAGCATGTTTTACATATTATAAGCTTATGCATGAAATGAATGATGCTTGCTTATGCTTATGCAAATGCAATGCAATTAAGGAGCTAAACACCTGAGGTGTTACACTTCAAATTTGCATTTGCTATATTAGCTGTTTAAGAGGGGATCCGCTAGATGCCTTGTCCGCATGCTTTGATGCCCCATGTGGCATGGTGGGTTGGTTCCACATGCTTTGATCTGGTGAATTTTTACAGAACCAATTTGTTCTCTATGTTGGTCGGTGATTATTGCTACACGAAATGAATTGATCATGGATGAGCGAGATCATATATGTCATCATGACTTAAACCAAACAGCGTAGCCATGAGCTATATGTAAAGTTAGCCATCTCGAGCAACCCAAGAAAACATGGTAATGTGCTCCTTTTTCCCACGTATATAAGCAAACATCCAGTACCCCTCTCCAGCCTCTCTTTTGCTTAAAGCCGTAGCAGTTTTTAGTTGGATACGTGATAGCTGCCATTGGAAAAGGCATCGACGTATATATGTGTCACACCTGGAAAACCAGGCTCGCCATAGGTGTGTCCAGGAAGTCCACACATATGTCAGAATGAAAAAGTATCAAAATAATGTTTATATAAAGCGGGAAACATACTATATTAACACTTACAACTATCAGAGTGTCGCGGAACGGTCACTAATCTTTTCTTCAGGCTCCAACATCACAGGGACGGCTGACTGGTGGCTCCGTATGCCAAGCACTTCTAAAAATACTTCTGAAAACTCCACTACACTTTCATCCTTCTTCTAAGCAGCACCTTACTACACACTGGAGTGTGGTAGAAATAGCAAGAGTGAGTCCATGTCGAACTCAACAAATATAACATGGGGTTCATGAAGCTCAAAAGGATAGACACTGGTTTACTGCATTTAGCTTTAAATCATCACCGTTTTATCATATGAGTAGCATCAGGCTTGCATTAATCCCGCAATAAACATATGATCAATGTAAAGATGAATAATGAATAGCAAAAACATATTCATTATTAATGATCAACTATTCCATAAGGGTTCAAGGCCACTCGTGACCATGAGCACGGCTGTTATAATAGTTTTACACTCTGCAGAGGTTGTACACTTTCACTGTGAGTCGTGATTTACCCTTTCGCCCGAGTTGATCAGCCTCTTGACCCACTACCAAGGAAGGTCGGCAGGGTTCACTATAAAGTCTTTCAAAGGTTCGTCTAACAAGTTAGGGCCGCTAGGTTTCCAAAGTCAGTCTGTGTGATTCACCACGCAGGGATCCACAGTCTGCTCTACCCCATTTGCGCCACAAGGGTAACCTCTAACATGCTAGAAAAAGTCCTCATACTTGACTAAAGCCAGAGCCATTATAGCCCTCACAGTTGTACTGTATGTCCCGGATTTTCGCTTACAGATAAGTCCTTATGGAGAGTAATGAGAGCACCAAATAACCCCATGCTCTAGTACCCTTTAACAGTAATAAAAGTCATCTTTTAATGTTTATTGCATATTCCATTAGTCAAATTACATGATCATAGTTCATGTTGAGCACTAGCAATACTAATCCATGCAGTATAATAGGTATCAAGGAATAAGATCAACACTAAGTCATCCTTAACAAGGAATATATGCATAATGATATTATTTGCTTAATGTGAATAGGACAATAAGGATAATCCCATGCTATACTTGCCTTAGAACTTGCTTTATGCCCAAAGCAACTTACTCTGAAAAACCTCAATTTAATCTTTTTATTTGCAACTTCTGGCACTCAGCTTCTGGTCTTCATCTTCGGATCTTCGGCGCTCACGGATAGTCTTTCTTCTACTCATAGCAACCAAGCACAGTAGACAAACAACAAACACAACTAAGAACATGCATCAAATAAAAGAAACGCTTTAAAAGAGAACGCATTAAAGGACACGGTACGTTGCTACAGTCACGAAAACGTAAGAACGACGGATAACGGAGTTACCATTAAAGAGAACACACGACTATCGAGACGATTACAACATAACTTAGAAGAACGACTATAAACTTAATACATTTTAGTTATTCAAATAAGGTGATAAACATTCTAAAGAAATATTCTAAAATTAGATTAATCAATTGAATTACAAAACTAGGTTTAACCCTGGTCATATTTTATTTATAAGTATTACCGACTTTATAGAGATAAAATAACATGTGAGAACAATTATTCCAATTATATGAGATATATGGTTGGGCTAAGTAAATTATAATTTAAACATATTTTAAGTTGCCATTAGCTAAGTTCATGCTTAATTACAAATGACTAACGTGACAAGATTATATATTATTTTTAATTATAAAACTAATAACAAACATATTAATTAATATAATACTCAACTATATATATATATATATGAAAAAGCATATGACATGAAAAACATTAGTACTACTGCACAGAGAACATCGATGCGACTCTAACGCAACTTAATTGGAGCAAAATAGATTTCAAACGAATAAATGCTCGAGGATTAAAGTATATAACTATGAAGAGCATATACGTACTGTAATATGAAATTATCTACACAAGTCTATCATATATGCAACGTACTTAGACTAAACAAATTTTAATTTGAGATATACTGTACATTAATCATATTAATCAATTTAATATTGAACTATATATATAGAAAATATGTGGCAACTGAACGAAAGCACTTATGTTTCAAGGTTGAACTAAGCATCTTATAATTCAAAAGAAACATTTAGTTTAATATTAATTAGATTAACATTAATTTAGAACAGACTGCCCGTGTTGCGTTTAATTAGAAACTCAATTGCACAAGCATAAATCAAATTAATATCTAACTTATAAATTTTAAGGATGTAAGACATGTTAAACGTTGTTGCTAACACAAAACCTCGATCGACACTATTGCAAAACAACAAGAATGGATTTAAACCAGAATTTCTTTTAATTGGAAAGCTATTAAATAAATATATTAATCTCATTACTATTTAAATTAATAAATTCATAATCAAGTGACATGATAAACATCATTACTCATGTGTAGTTTACATCGGCACAATCACGACTCGACATGCCCAGCATCGCAACCCTAATTTGTTTTCTAATTTAAAAGCTATTAAATTATTAGTAATCATATTAGTATTTCAATCAATAAATTCGTAACTATAAGACATGACAAACATTAGCACTACCGTGTAGAGCGCGACGACATGAATCTAACGCGACTTGAACGACTCGAATCGGACGTAAACCATAAATGATATGACCTAAACAAGATTATATGTATACGTATTTCTATTGTATTTTGGGATTTATTTTTCTAAAGGAAAAACAACCATAATGTGTGTGTGACATCATCATGACATCATTGCGATGTCATCAAGCTAGCAACAATGGAATTAGAGCCGCAGCAGTGCACGCATGCATGCCATTCAATCCCGCTGATCCAGCTAATCTAATTTCCATCCTGCCCCGCTCCTTTTCATCGCTGGTGGTTGGAGACCGGAGACGTCCCAATCCTCCTCTAGAGCATATCCTTTTCCATGATCGTCGCTGCACCTCGCCGCCGTCATCGCCATCGCCGCGCTACAGGCCTCCATCGTCACCAAGCACGGCCGCCGTCTCGTAAAATTTGCATGTGCATGTCGCTTCTGTGTTATCGTAATACATGCACATGTATTGTCATGGTTGGAATAAATTAACACTATTTTTGTTGCATCATTAATGGCCACACAATTACCGCTAATTACTCTGGCTCAATGCTCGGCTCATGCATGTGCACATGCTCCGATGGGCTTCTAGGGACGGACCGGACCACGTTTTGACCAAAGGCACAGGTAGAAAGAACGGATGATCGCAAAATCACAAGAACGAGTTACTACACTAGGTTGCTTTTAATTAAAAATGCATTAAATAAATATTGCACGTAAATCAATAAATTCATGATTAGGTGACACGATATACATCAGCACTACTACGTAGAGCACAACTATACGAAACTAACGCAACTGAAACGGAGCAAAACGAAATTAAAACGAAGAAACGACAAAGATATTATGAACCAGTGGCAGAACCGCAAATACTTCATCTTCTACCTCCATCCATCCGAAGGGCCTCGGCCTGGGGGCGACAAAAGAGGGAGGAGAAATATTTAATTTACTACACGAGAGATTTCCCAAACTAGGGGCTCCTCTACGGTAGTTTTGGTGTGCTTTTACCAAAGGAATAGGTACGTATATATAGGGAGGAAAACTATCCACCTTCATATCAACTAGCGATATGGTGCTAATTGACGTTGCACGATCCACCTTTACTAATAGGCCTAATTAATTATTAAAGCCCATTAGTAACATGGGCCTTTGGACATGAGGAAATCTGAGATATTATATTATTTTCGGAATTAATTAATTTCATGGATAAAATAATTTTAGAAAAGTCTAGAATTATTATTTAAGCCACGAAAAATACTCCGAAAGCTCCGAAAATTTGGAGAAAATTCTCAGAGACATTATGGAACATAAGGAACCAAAATAAAGTATTTGGACCTCATGAAAAGATATTTTAGAGCATCTAAAAATTAGATAACGCTCGTAGAAAAGCGTGAACTAGCTCCAGAAAAAGCCAGAACAATTCCCGAAGAGTTCACTGAGATTGATTGACACGTGAGGAACTGAAAGGAATAATTTATATTATAAAGAAAAGATTTTAGGAAACTACCAATGAGAACTTAAAATGAGAAACAAGAAATATTGACTGTAGAAAAAGATAAAGACGTGTTGGAGAAGAAAGATCGATCCATTAAACGCATTTTGAAAGACTTTATTCGCTCTTAACACACAAGAGTTAACGAGCAAACATCACATCGAACAATGCCCGTCAGGTTAATTCCAAAATAATTGAAAAGCACTATTTTTCTTTAATAAAAATATATGAAAACCTAAACTAATGTTGACAAGTTCTATCCAAATATTAAAATATTTATTTTAGCTAGTGTTTTCTATGCACAACCCAAAATCAAAAATTTTGGGGTGTGACAATTCTACCCCACTTAACAGGAATCTCGTCCCGAGATTCGGAGAGACTAGGGATAAAGATAAAGCAGACCAATAAGGTTGTTTCGAGACTTTTTGATAAGTTCAGATATAAGCGTCAAGGATTATCAAAGGTTGATAAGAGAACATTGGATTGATCGTTAAGATTGATTCGAGCTAATGACCGAGGGTCAAAGGATTGAAGGTCAACATAGGTGGAAAGAAAGATCAAAGGAGGTTGAAAAGATAGATCAAAGTTGATCATCAAGTCTTCACTTTATAAGGTGTAAAAACAAGGGTGGAGATTAGCAAGAGATATCATAAGAGATAAAGATACATCTTAAGGTACTCAAAACTCCTGGATTCAAGATTTATGAGATATCACGAAAAAGTGACAGACTAGCATTAGTTGAATAAAGGTAAAGACCAGTCCTCCGTTTTACCATTCAGGGAGACCAGTGAGAAGGATAAATTGATCTTCAAGTCTTTGTAGGTCCTTGAATCAGGATTTATAAGATGTAAGGACAAGGGTCAAAAATTGTCAAATGTTGATAAGAAAAGTAAAGATTGATGGCAAGAAGGTGAGACTGGTTAAGAGGCAAGGACTAGCAAAAGATGATATTATGATAGCGATTGGTCTCTGGATCTTCTTGTCTCGTGACTTGAGATTGATGATGGTGGCGGACGCTACCCCACTTAACAAAGATCTTGTTTCACCTAGCGATGTCATTGAAGGCAACACTTTCTTTAAGGCTTACTACTATTGATGAGTCCTTCATGTGTTGATCCTCCCTTGGGTTAAGATAAAGGAGAAAGCATAGAAACCAAGAGTAAGCAAGGATGATATATGGAAAAGACAATAAGAATTAGGATTGATCGAATATTAGATAGGTCAAGAGAGGATACTACCCCACTTTAACAAAGATTGAGCTAATTCTCAAGATGATTTCGGGCCTCCTTTGGAACACAAGAACAAAGACGACACACAGGCATCACATCAAACAAGACAAGCACACATCAGGCAAAACAAAGCACCAATCACATCATCGGTACTACACGTGCTTCTTCAACAATGGTGGTCATCCTAATGGCACATTAGAGATGATGAAAGACTATCGAACTTTTGAACAAGGTAAGATCAGAACCCTTTTGGTAACAACAACACAAATAAAAAACAAGGGAGTAAGAAATAATAGTTCAAAGGAAGCTATCAAGGAAGGGATACAACATGACAAGGAACAGGAAATAGTCAAAATCAATGAGTCAAGGGATGAGAAAATAGTTTCATAGTAAAATAAGTTTTAGAAATTGTTCAGTGCTACTTGACATACGTCCTACAGTCAACACCGCTCTGATACCACTCTGTCACACCCGGTTTTCTAAAGAATAAAACCAGGCTCGCCATATGTGTGCCTAGAAAGTCCACACATATGTCAGAATGAAAAAGTATCAAAACAATGTTTATATAAAGCGGGAAACATACTATATTAACACTTACAACTATCAGAGTGTCGCGGAACAGTCACTAATCTTTTCTTCAGGCTCCAACATCATAGGGACGGCTGACTGGTGGCTCCGTATGCCAAGCACTTCTGAAAATACTTCTGAAAACTCCACTACACTTTCATCCTTCTTCTAAGCAGCACCTTACTACACACTGGAGTGTGGTGGAAATAGTAAGAGTGAGTCCATGTCGAACTCAACAAAGATAACATGGGGTTCATGAGGCTCAAAAGGATAGACACTGGTTTACTGCATTTAGCTTTAAATCATCACCGTTTTATCATATGAGTAGCATCAGGCTTACATTATTCCCGCAATAAACATATGATCAATGTAAAGATGAATAATGAATAGCAAAAACATATTCATTATTAATGATCAACTATTCCATAAGGGTCTAAGGCCACTCGTGACCGTGAGCACGGCTGTTATAATAGTTTTACACTCTGCAGAGGTTGTACACTTTCACTGTGAGTCGTGATTTACCCTTTCGCCCGAGGTGATTAGCCTCTTGACCCACTACCAAGGAAGGTCGACAGGGTTCACTATGAAGTCTTTCAAAGGTTTGTCTAACAAGTTAGGGCCGCTAGGTTTCCAAAGTCAGTCTGTGTGATTCACCACGCAGGGATCCACAGTCTGCTCTACCCCATTTGCGCCACAAGGGTAACCTCTAACAAGCTAGAAAAGGTCCTCATACTTGACTAAAGTCAGAGCCATTATAGCCCTCACAGTTGTACTGTAAGTCCTAGATTTTCGCTGACAGATAAGTCCTTATGGAGAGTAATGAGAGCACCAAATAACCCCATGCTCTAGTACCCTTTAACAGTAATAAAAGTCATATTTTAATGTTTATTGCATATTTCATTAGTCAAATTACATGATCATAGTTCATGTTGAGCACTAGCAATACTAATCCATGCAGTATAATAGGTATAGGAATAAGATCAACACTAAGTCATCCTTAACAAGGAATATATGCATAATGATATTATTTGCTTAATGTGAATAGGACAACAAGGACAATCCCATGCTATACTTGCCTAAGAACTTGCTTTATGCCCAAAGCAACTTGCTCTGAAAAACCTCAACTTAATCTTTTTATTTGCAACTTCTGGCACTCAGCTTCTAGTCTTCATCTTCGGATCTTTGGCGCTCACGGATAATCTTTCTTCTACTCGTAGCAACCAAGCACAGTAGACAAACAACAAACACAACTAAGAACATGCATCAAACAAAAGAAACGCTTTAAAAGAGAACACATTAAAGGACACAGTACGTTGCTACAGTCACGAAAACGCAAGAACGACGGATAACGGAGCTACCATTAAAGAGAACACGCGACTATCGAGACGATTACAACATAACTTAGAAGACCAACTATAAACTTAATACATTTTAGTTATTGAAATAAGGTGATAAACATTCTAAAGAAATATTCTAAAATTAGATTAATCAATTGAATTACAAAACTAGGTTTAACCCTGGTCATATTTTATTTATAAGTATTACCGACTTTACAGAGATAAAAGAACATGTGAGAACAATTATTCCAATTATATGAGATATGTGGTTGAGCTAAATAAATTATAATTTAAACATATTTTAAGTTGCCATTAGCTAAGTTCATGCTTAGTTACAAAGGACTAACGTGACAAGATTATATATTATTTTTAATTATAAAACTAATAACAAACATATTAATTAATATAATACTCAACTATATATATATAAAAAAGCATATGACATGAAAAACATTAGTACTACTGCACAGAGAACATCGATACGACTCTAACGCAACTTAATTGGAGCAAAATAGATTTCAAACGAATAAATGCTCGAGGATTAAAGTCGTATAACTATGAAGAGCATATATGTACTGTAATATGAAATTATCTACACAAGTCTATCATATATGCAACGTACTTAGACTAAGCAAATTTTAATTTGAGATATACTGTACATTAATCATATTAATCAATTTAATATTGAACTATATATATAGAAAATATGTGGCAACTAAACGAAAGCACTTATGTTTCAAGGTTGAACTAAGCATCTTATAATTCAAAAGAAACATTTAGTTTAATATTAATTAGATTAACATTAATTTAGAACAGACTGCCCGTGTTGCGTTTAATTAGAAACTCAATTGCACAAGCATAAATCAAATTAATATCTAACTTATAAATTTTAAGGATGTAAGACATGTTAAACGTTGTTGCTAACACATAACCTCGATCGGCACTATTCCAAAACAACAAGAATGGATTTAAACCGGAATTTCTTTTAATTAGAAAGCTATTAAATAAATATATTAATATAATTACTATTTAAATTAATAAATTCATAATCAAATGACATGATAAACATCATTACTCATGTGTAGTTTACATCAGCACAATCACGACTCGACACGCCCAGCATCGCAACCCTAATTCGTTTTCTAATTTAAAAGCTATTAAATTATTAGTAATCATATTAGTATTTCAATCAATAAATTCGTAACTATAAGACATGACAAACATTAGCACTACCATGTAGAGTGCGACGACATGAATCTAACGTGACTTGAACGACTCGAATCGGACGTAAAACATAAATGATATGACCTAAACAAGATTATATGTATACGTATTTTTATTGTATTTCGGGATTTATTTTTCTAAAGAAAAAACGGCCATAATGTGTGTGTGACATCATCATGACATCATTGCGATGTCATCAAGCTAGCAACAATGGAATTAGAGCCGCAACAGTGCACGCATGCATGTCATTCAATCCGGCTGATCCAGCTAATCTAATTTTCATCCTGCCCTGCTCCTTTTCATCGCTGGTGGTTGGAGACTGGAGACGTCCCAATCCTCCTCTAGAGCATATCCTTTTCCATGCCCATCGCTGCACCTCGCTGCCGTCATCGCCGCCGCCGCGCTACAGGCCTCCACGTCACCAAGCACGGCCGCCGTCTCGTAAACTTTGCACGTGCATGTCGCTTCTGTGTTATCGTAATACATGCACATGTATTGTCCTGGTTGAAATAAATTAACACTATTTTTGTTGCATCATTAATGGCCACACAATTACCGCTAATTACTCTGGCTCAATGCTCGGCTCATGCATGTGCACATGCTCCAGTGGGCTTCCAGGGACGGACCGGGCCACGTTTTGACCAAAGGCACAGGTAGAAAGAACGGATGATCGCAAAATCACAAGAACGAGTTACTACACTAGGTTGCTTTTAATTAAAAATGCATTAAATAAATATTGCACGTAAATCAATAAATTCATGATTAGGTGACACGATATACATCAGCACTACTACGTAGAGCGCAACTATACGAAACTAACGCAACTGAAACGGAGCAAAACGAAATTAAAACAAAGAAACGACAAAGATATTACGAACCAGTGGCAGAACCGCAAATACTTCATCTTCTACCTCCATCCATCCGAAGGGCCTCAGCCTGAGGGCGACAAAAGAAGGAGAAATATTTAATTTACTACACGAGAGATTTCCCAAACTAGGGGCTCCTCTACGGTAGTTTTGGTGTGCTTTTACCCAATGGATAGGTACGTATATATAGGGAGGAAAACTCTCCACCTCCATATCAACTAGCGATATGGTGCTAATTGACGTTGCACCATCCACCTTTACTAATAGGCCTAATTAATTATTAAAGCCCATTAGTAAATAAAGACATGGGCCTTTGGACATGAGGAAATCTGAGATATTTTATTATTTTCGGAATTAATTAATTTCATGGATAAAATAATTCTAGAAAAGTCCAGAATTATTATTTAAGCCACGAAAAATACTCCGAAAGCTCCGAAAATTTGGAGAAAATTCTCAGAGACATTATGGAACATAAGGAACCAAAATAAAGTATTTGGACCTCATGAAAAGATATTTTGGAGCATATAAAAATTAGATAACGCTCGTAGAAAAGCGTGAACTAGGTCCAGAAAAAGCCAGAACAATTCCCGAGGAGTTCACTGAGATTGATTGACACGTGAGGAAATGAAAGGAATAATTTATATTATAAAAAAAAGATTTTAGGAAACTACCAATGAGAACTTAAAATGAGAAACAAGAAATATTGACTGCAGAAAAAGATAAAGACGTGTTGGAGAAGAAAGATCGATCCATTAAACGCATTTTGAAAGACTTTGTTCGCTCTTAACACACAAGAGTTAATGAGCAAACATCACATCGAACAATGGCCGTCAGGTTAATTCCAAAATAATTGAAAAGCACTATTTTTCTTTAATAAAAATATATGGAAACCTAAACTAATGTTGACAAGTTCTATCCAAATATTAAAATATTTATTTTAGTTAGTGTTTTCTATGCATAACCCAAAATCAGAAATTTTGGGGTGTGACAATATGTCGCGCTACTTAATCCTGACACATGTCATGGCTACTGTTTCTAGTCCTTCTATTATGTAGGACCTTAATATATATATTAACGGACGGTTGTTGAATTTACTACAGGCGGCCGGTTTGTTCTACGGACATGACCTGTGGACACGCACGGCTGCTATATGTATAGGAGGCAGCGGGTGGCATGGCCAATATAGGATGAGGCCACCGAGAACTTAATAACGAGCCACGTGGAGTAGCTTCCGGTGCCAATGCTCTGCGTTTCCAGTGTCTGTGCCTCATTTTACTATGCATGGGTGGTGTCCGGAATTTAACCACATCTTCTCTCCTCGATTCCAGTCAGGAATCGCATGCAAGAAACCATGCCAGTCTGGAATAACTTGCATTACACCCTGCTGTACCGTTTCAGTGCCGAGGCGAGGTGTTAAAGCACTGTTGAAGATGTTTGTCTGACGCCCTGCGTTCATGCTGCTTGGCTGCCTGCTCGTGATGTGCACGCTCCTCAGGCTGCACCGTGTGTGTGCCTTGGATCGAATCCAAGCGACGACATATCGCCCCTATGATCTCTACAATGACCTGACACTCCTGCTTCACGCGTATAGACAATGATGCGCTCATGTTTGCAGTTGCTGCACTCGCTAGGCAAGTCACCAACTCATGTTGTAACATGTATAAAACATTGTGAGATCAATACATAAGTCGTGTCGGTTCCCTATTCTTCTATAAGCACCTTCATGGTTGCAAGGTCGTTTGACATCATTCTAGGATTATTTGTAGAGCCTTCTTTTATCTCACATGCAGACAATGTAGCTACTTCAACGAATAAATTAAGTCACTACTTCGTACCACATTCCATAATTTTGCTGCCTGGCTCGACTTTTCATTGACCGTTCTCTCAACATGGAGTTCTAGTAGAACGACACTGTTAGCAAGAGAAGTTAAGTAGGAAAACAGAAGGGATGCAGTGGAGGGGAAGAGTAGCGAGGAACGACACGTAATGCAGTTGTAGGCGGAGGAAAAATTAAAGCGTGTGCGTTCCCTACATGGAAATCAATCACGTTCTTAGTTCATCATCTTTCTGTATGCGAAGAAAATGTACTTTTTCATCTCATGTTAATCTTCTATTTATATTATTAGATGGTGTTCCCCTCTACTCCAAATTAGCATTTAATTGAAAAGTGTAGAAACCTTGCCCGATGACCAAGATGCCCATACTTTGTTGCATTGTATCACCTTAATGTCTAGATGCTGATCGGATGCTAGTGTGATGAATACAAAGAGGTCCCTATGCATTAAGATCCATGTGGTCTTCAAACTTAAAATAACTAGAACAACAACACAGAGTATATTTTTTAATTATGGAAAGCTTATGTCAATTCCAGGGAATTAGGGAATACAACAACATAAACCAGCAGTGCCGATACATTCGTTACCTGAAATACCAGCAACCATGGTGAGATATAAAACGAATGTGATGCACCAAGGTAAATGGGTAATGTGTCATTTTTTAATCTTTTTTTAATAAACACATGAGTCCACCTTTAATCATTTCCAAACAAAAGTGTCAATTAGTACAATATATGTAGGAGTATAATGCTCTCCGTGTGACATCGTTACATGTCCTGATTACTACATACTCCATTTATCTGGTGGTCCTTTTATGCATTATAAAAAATAATTGTTATTTGAACTTAGGACGTGACATCTTCTACCGATCTGACATGTGAACTTGTGAAGAAAACTTCAATACATGGCTATAAGAGGCGGAGGATGGCATGAGCAGATGAAGCCATTGAGTGCTTAACGAGCTGTGTGCAGTAGCTAAGTTTTGGAGAGCAAAAGTGTCCAATTGCTCTACATTTATTTCCATTGTCATGGTCATGTGCCACTTGTTTAGGCATGGGTGGCATCAGAAATTTAATTAACCACATCTTATAACTATGTAGTGGCAAGAAAAGGAGGCTACCCTGGAAACACTTCGCTATATTAGCTTGCATTTCAGCTTTCTCTACTGTTTCATTGCATTGTCTATCATGGTGCATTTAGTAGTGATAGGAAATCAAGCACAATTAGTTTACAACATAATCATCATGATGCAATAGCACATGTACATTTAGAACTTTTATTGGAACCATGAACATGCGCAGGCCTCCATCTCAAAATGAAAGCAATTATAGTTTTATCCTAAGTTAAACTATCTTATGTGTAACCAAGTTTAGACAAGAAGTATCAACTCGATGTAATGCACTTAGAAATTTTAATAAACCTTCCTTTATTGAAAAACAAAAACGATCAGCTGATAAGTGAGTCAGTGCAGGGCAGCTGATGATTCACATGCAACAATAAGTGTTTATTCATAATAAAAAAGGCGGCACAAGACGGAGTAGGGTAGTAGGCTAACATTACAGGGGAGGATCCCTTTATTGGCGCTTTTACCTGGTCTTTAAAAAGCAGCTCAAGTAGCTAGTTTCACCCTAGATGAGGAAACGATAAGTATTGTTAGTTTGAGCTCAAAGGGAAGGGGGATTTGACAAGAGTAGAAGTGTATAACATGAGCTTGGGTTGAATTGGTCGGTGCTTGTAGCTTAATAAGGAGTGTATGTGTAACATGGGCCAGAATAGCAAGAGAGAGAATGAGATCAGATCACTAAAGCATTCCTCTTGGCTCAAGAGTGGTTGAATGTGAAGCATCGGGGTCAAAGAGTGGAGTTTTGGATCAAAGATCATGGAGTCGATGGGAAAACTTGCCATGTGAAGAAAGACAGAGACTACTGGTGAAGATCTTGAATAAGATAGAGTATGCATTGTCACTTGTCAGATGCTTTGTATGTGGGGGCTGATGCTTAGGTGCTTTGCCACTTTAACTTGTGTTACTCTATCAACGTCTGGAGCTCGAACAATTTTGTCCTAGCGGGTTCCCCTAATTTGGTGTGCTTTTTAATGTATTAATCTTTCTTTATCATTGTAATCGGTAGCTCTCTTGCTAGGATAATAAAAAAAATAATAAGTAAGAAAACTTGCTAGGTGACCAAACTACATCAACTTGAATCTCTCTTGTGAGGAAGGTTTACTTTCTACAAGCCAAAACATTAATTAGGGTAACCACATCAAAGATAATGCATGGTGCCATAACTTTACAACCACTGTGGCTCTCTGCTCTATTTTTGTGACTGATTTTCTTCTTTCTTAATTTCTTCCTTCCAACACTGTTGTGGCCTTGACACTGTTTTTGCTATTTGGTTGCATGGTTTTCTAGTTGATTTGGGCACACATGAAGTTGATCGTGATGTCTTCTATGATAATTGATGTACAGTCTATCTTGCAAATGATGCGAAGTTTTATGAGAGAACCGGAACATTGTTGCGCACAATTTCTTCAATCAACATCATGAGAAAGAGGATTTGTATATTGAGAAATGATACAAAAGAGAACACATTAATATGTCAGCAAGGTGGTCCAAAAAAACCATGTTTGAGCATTGCGTGGAGTTGATTGGTATTCAATCTTGCCTGAGCTAGCTCCATATGGAGCTTCAGTAGCAAAGAATTTGTTACTAGAGTTGATTTGTTCACTTAAGTTGAAGCATTCAAAAATTGGGTGTTCAACATCAATTGTTGTATTTGTTTCATGAATCAGTTCTTGTTGAGATGGAGAATTGTGATTTTGCATCTCCTATGAAGCTTGTCGAAGAGTGGTTTATTGACAAATCATCTTATTTTATGTATAGGAGATCATTTGTAACATTCTAGCTATATAATGAAACAACTAATAATATATTTTAGCTATGTACATTTTTTTAAATCTATGGGCCTCATTTTGGATTTAGCACCAGCCCGAGTCATATCTGCGCAGTCCAGAGACTAGGGTCACATGTGACATTGGAACCCAATGCAAGTAGTAGTCTTTTATATGCATCACATGATGCATGACTACCATCAATAGGATTAATGATGATGAATATGACTGTGTGCTCTAGATTGTGATATGGCTATAAAATGAGAGAACTGGCCTGGTACAACGTCAAGGACGAGAAGTACTGTATACATGTCGGTTATTCCACATCATCGTTAGAGATTATTCACTACTGGATTCAGGTTCTTTGCTGAGTGCCTAAGGCCAAATTGCACTCGGCAAAGCCTTTGCCGAGTGTGGCACTCGGCAAAGACCACATGGCAAAATATTGATCGGCAAAGCCCTCTTTGCCGAGTGCTTTATACCGGGCGCTTGGCAAAGGCTTTGCCAAGTGCCATGGGGGCACTCGGCAAAGAAAAGCGACTGTCACGGCGCCGGCCCCGTTGACGGTCGCTTTGCCGAGTGTCAACCCTGCGGGCACTCGGCAAAGATTTTTTATTATTTTTTTCAAAAATTTCTTTGCCGAGTGACCGATGGGCGGCACTTGGCAAAGGTGTTTTATTTTTTTTCAAAAAATTCTTTGCCGAGTGCCCCTGGCCAGCACTCGACAAAGACTTTTTATTTTTTTTCAAAAAAATTCTTTGCCAAGTGCCTCCTATCTGGCACTCGGCAAAGTATGAATTTATTTTTTAAAAAAAATTCTTTGCCGAGTGCCCTGAGTTTGTTTTTTAAGAAATTCTTTGCCAAGTGTCATGGTCATGGCACTCGACAAAGCTGGAAAAATGTTTTTTCAGTGCCCATTTTTCCAGCTTTGCCGAGTGCTATAACCACGGCTCTTGGCAAAGGGGTCCTTCGCTGAGTGCAACACTCGGCAAAGTTACCCAAAACGACAATTTTTTTTATATTCCATCATGACAAATAAATTCATACAAACATATATGACATATATATCTCATCCATCACATATATGTCTCATCCATCCACACATCTATCACATATATCACATTCATCACAAATATATATCACATATATAACAATAAGTGCTCAAGTCCATCCAAATAAATCCACAAGTCCATCAAAGTCCACGAGTCCATCACAAGTATATCACAAGTCCATCACCAAGTGAACAACAAATAAAAAATACAACGTGCACTCATCTCGAAGGTGGCCACTGTGACTGTGGTGAAGGCTCAGCTCCATGATTCAAAGGCGCATGAGGTGGATTATTCGAACCACCATCAGATGGAGGCTGCACAAAAGAGAAAAGATTGCATATGAGACAAGATTATTTGGATAGCTAATCTAGGAAGGTAGAGGCCATACAAGCAAAGCACAAGCGAAAGTAAAAAAACTTTCATACTCACAGGAGTAGCTGCAGCTGCAGGATGCGGAGGCAGAGGTGGAACCAACAGCCCAGCTAGTAGAGAGAAGCCCACACATTGCCCAAGCCCTTGTAGGAACTTCGTAATGTCTATCAGCCTCTATGCCTAGGTCTGCCGCTCGGCCCGCTCGGCCTCCAGCTGGGCTGCTATCCGCTGCTGCTCGGCCTCTAGTTCCTGACGTTGCCTCATTTCTTGTTCCAACCGGGCCTGCAATATTTCACTCCAATGTTTCAGTAATGCAAAGCTAATTAAGGTGTGTAAAGATCAATGTACGACAAGTAAAACAGGAATAACCTCGAGTGCATCGACCTAGTGCTGTGCAGCGATCGGCCGTGTGCGAGGCTCTCGCTCGTGCTCCGTGCTCGGATCTGCCAGAGTGAGGGAGTAGAGGCCATGTCGATGATGCCATCGCCAAGCCAGAACCGCCCATGCTTCTTGCCTTGCCCTGCCCTCATGACGGCCTCTCCATTGAAGTCCTGGGTGCTCGGATCGTGGTCTGGCCCATGGAGCGACCTCACCACCTCAGTGTACTCACTGATGCAGGAGTGGATGCATGGGTTCATGTACGCCTTGGGCGGGTCCTCCAGGTTGAAGGAGATGTTGGACGTCGCCTTGCCCTTGTGGGCCATACACCAAGCCTGGAAGTCCGAGAAAGCCTGGCCACTATGTGACACCGACTGCGAGAAAGATAGCACAATGATTAGAAATCAGGCAGAACTGAGTGTCACAATAGATAAATGAATTCACCTACCCATGCTTGTTTGTATCCGGCGAGGCTGTGGTTGCCTTGATGGTGTGCTAGACCTTGCATCTGCAAACGACGGTCTCGGGCATCCCTGTGCATCTTGAGGTACTCCTCCATGAACCACCTCTCTCCACCATCATTGCCCAGCACTCCGGATACGCTTGGCACCACCAGGGAATCATCTACACATCATCAAGTATTGGACATATAAGAAGATCAAATTAAACCAACTTAATCTCAAAACGAATCAATATTGATGTTCTTCATTTACCTCAAGGTACTGCTCCCGGGTCAGCTGCATCTCTCTTGCGTCTTTCTTGGTTTTCCTCTCTCAAGCTTCGACCCGTAGTAGGTTACGATGGCCTAGATGCACACCTCGTGATGCATGTCAATGATGAGTTTTTACAGGCTTTGGTAGTCACCAGCTCCGCCCTAGCCTCAAATCCCTCCTCGCATCTGAAATAAGTCTGCATACAAAAGCGATGTATCCATTCATTATTTTAAGAAAAGTCCAATGAATGCAACGTATTGAGCAAAGTTGTGCGAGGGAGACTTACCTAATACTCTTCCTTCACCCGCGCCGCCTTGTTGGGGTACTCCGCATCGGGGGCGACGGCGTAGTGGTCAAACGAGTAGGCCGGCTCTGTCTTCGATGCGTACATGACAATGCCGGGGAAGTGTTGCCTGCACAGAAGACCAGGATGCCATTGACTAGCCGTGCGCTACCACCCGACACACCCACCTAGTTCCTGCACAAGTGATTAAGAAAAAATATTAGTTTTTTTCATCATATCAGATGAAGTAGTGGTGCTAACATATAAAGTTACTTACTTTTGCCCTTCGGGGTGAATCACTAGGTGTTGGTGAGGAAGCGAAACTTGTGGGAGGCTCGCGAGACCTCGCAAGTAGACACTCGAAGAGGAGTTGGAGGAAGCGAAACCCGTGTCTGCCGCCTCCCCCTCGCCATCCTCATGCAGCCCCTCCTCCTCGTCCGTCTGCGAACCAGCTCCTCGTACGACTCGTCCACGAGCGCCACCTCCTCCAGCTCCTCCTCATGCAGCGTGGGAGGAGACGGCCCCCTCCTGCGGCCAGCGGTCCTCCTCCTGTCCGACCCCTTCGCCGTCCCTAATGCCTCCTCCTGCTATCAGCGTGGTCTTTGGTAAATCGAGTTCACGGACCTATGATGGTCGCCCGCCATCTTTGTTCAATCACCAGCAATAAAAAAGAAAAAATAAGACATAATTATAAATAGGTGCAAAATGAACAAAACATAATTACAAAAAAACATAGTCATACATGCATGTATTAGAAATATATGCAAAAATGAACAAAACATAATTACAAAAAACATAGTATTACATGTATTAGAAATAATCTTCACGATTGAGATTAGCTGGATCATAGGTATCGTCATCACTATCAACATTGTCCAACTCATCAACACTATCCGAAGGAGGAATGTTGTCTTCATTGTCATTGCCTAAACATAATCGCTCAAGCATTTGTATGTCCTTCAGATTTCGCACCTCATCTCCAGCATCCTCGTCATCATCCCTTTTATTGTCTACTTCTATTCCTATCTCTTCGGTTAAGTCTATGTCAAACCTCCCTTGTAGCCCCTTTTCTTGATAGAACTCTCTATCATATGTGTTTGGATTAAAGTTGTAATCTTCATCATTTGGGACAGGTAGTTTACCGTGTGGTGATACCTTGTGCACAATAGACCAACCCTTAAGATGCTCGGCGTCTTTGCACGCGTATGACGTATAATAAACTTGGACGGCCTGTTGAGCCACAATGTAGACATCTTGTCCTGGATAGACGGAATCCTATCGAATCTTTGACTAGCCTGAGCTTAGGGGTCCATCTCGTTACTCTAGGATGAAACCAGTGGCATTTGAATATGACAGGATTAAGAGGTTTGGAACCATAAAATGATAGTTCGTAAATTTCTTCAATTCTTCCATAATAGTCGAGTCCATTAGTGTCGGGCGTAACAACTCTGTTGTTTGTGGTTTTTTGATTCGGCCGACTCTGCTCGTAGCTTGCTGTGTGAAAATGATATCCATTCATGTCATAACCGGTAAATGACTTGACCCTAATGGCACAGCCATTTGCAACCTATCTCAGCTCATCACTTATAGGCGCATCAGTTTGGGCTTTCTGTTTGAACCAACAAATGAAATCGGGGCTCCCTGGTCCTGCACCCTGCGAAAGAAGGATATCATTTTCTTGCGAGGTAGGTTGCCTTGATCCATGCCAGGATTGACGAAGAAATTCCCTATACCAACGAGAAACAAGGACATATGGCGAAATGAAACAAGTTCGTTCAAAACTTACCTAACGAATGGCTGCACCTCCACAAGGTTGGTCAACACATATAGCATGATACTGCGCCACTCTTCATTTTTCAATTGCTTAGTGGTTGATGCACTTGCGCTTCTGAGTTGCCCTTGGAAAAGGCTAAGGTTCGATTTATTTTCGCCAGCATTGTAACGAGGGGGTGGATTATAAACGCTAGGAAGGTTCTCAGTGTAGTATTTCTCCGTAAAGTTCGACACCTCCTCTAGAATGTATGCCTCTGCAATGGAAGCCTTAATTTTGGCTTTATTTCTATATTTTTTTGTGAAGAGTCTTCAGACATCTCTTGATTGGATAGCACCAACGGGCCTGCATGGCCCCTCCATCCGTGTCTCATACGGGAGGTGCACAATCAAATGCTGCATCGACAAGAAGCAACCGGGTGGAAAGATCTTCTTCAACTTACAGAGCAACACAGGTGCTGCTTTTTCCAAGTCATCAATGATGGTTCGAGAGAGCTCCTTGGCACAAAGCTGGCAGAAAAAGTAGCTCAACTCTCCCAGCACTTGCCAGACATGCTCCGGTACATAGCCTCGAACCATCATCGAAAGAAACCGCTCAATCTTTATGTGGTAGTCATGACTCTTCATTCCGTTAACTCGCAGAGTGCCTAAGTTCACTCCCCTCTTTAGATTAGCTGCATACCCATCAGGGAACATTAGCGTCTAGATCCATTCAAGTACTTCCCTCCTTTGGTCCTTTTCAAGATGAAATCGGCCTTAGGCCTTCTCCATGTCTTGTCACGACTAGGAGGCTGCATCTCTTGATTTGGTCTATCGCACAACATTGTCAGGTCCACTCTAGCCTTAGGGTTGTCCTTAGACTTTTTAGTGTCCATGAGTGTTGCCCAAAGTGCCTCGGCGATATTCTTTTTAGTGCACATTACATCAATGTTATGTGGCAGAAGAAGGTCATCGAAATAGGGGAGCCTCGTCATGCCCGAGATATGAGTCCACATATGTTGCTCACCATATCCCACATATGTTCCATGCTCTGCTCTTATCCGAGACAGAATTTCAGCAGCTCCTCCCTGCTGTTCTCCAGATACACATCCTTCCAGGGAGAGCGTGTATCCAGAGAACAACAGGGAGGTGATACCGAAACTCTATCTCCGATCGGAGCAGACCATGGAAACTAACACATCTACGTATCCACGGCCTGTCCAAAAAACGTGAACAATCTGAAACAGATACAGTTATAGATATGCAAAGATCTACATACCTCCAACCGTATCTCATTCAAACAGGAGACGCCTAACTGGGTTACGTGACCTACGACCGTGATATGGCAAGACGGGTTATGCCTAAGGTGGCGGTGGAGTCAGGCTACCAGGGTCGTGGCGAGTCGGTACAGTGGTGAGGCGATGCGGTGTAGGCAGAACCGTAGTGGCGAAGAAGACGATCGGGGTACTCCCTGCTCCTTTCTCCCTTTCCTTCTCCTGAAAAAAATAAAAGAAAAACAATACCGTCAATTCAAAATTTCGGCAGCACCTCCCCTATACGTTGAGGTTTCTGAAACCTGCAAGAAATTAACGGCACGATGGCCAACAACCACATATATATCAAAAGCATCCATATAATTTAATTACCAAAGTTGTACTACTACTACCACCACTACTATGACGACAAGAACAACTACTGCTACTACTAACAATAGCACCACCACCACCACAGCATCACACCACCACACCACCACCCCGCTGTCGCCGCCGCCACCGCCATTGCACAACAAGAGAAGAGGGGAAGGGAAGGGAAGGCATACCTAGTGGGCGCCGAGCCAGGGTGCTCGTCGGGACGGGGCACCGGAGCAGGGGCGCGGCCGGACCGTGATAGGGCGAGCGACGAGAGCTTCGGGGACAGGGAGACGCCAGGGACGGAGACGGCGCCGAGGACCTCCTCCTTCTTCTCCTTCTCCTCCTCCTTCTCCTTCTCCTTCTCCTCCTCCTCCTCCTCTCTCCTCCTCCTCCTCTCTCCCTGCAGGTGGTGCAGCGGCGCAGAAGGCTGCGGCAGCACGGGTGGCCGCGGGCCCGCGGCACCGGGTGGCTGAGGCGGAGCGAACGGGCGGGCGGGTGCACGGCGTGGTGTGGGCAAGTGGGCAGGCGGGCGGGCATGCGACGGCCGTGGGCGGGGGTGGGCGGGCGCGGCGGCGGCGATCGAGTGCGTGTGTGTGCCTGTGTGTGGGTGGGTGTGTGTGCGCGCTGGCGGGCCAGGCCGAGGAGATAAATTCCCCCTTTGCTGTGTGTCCCCGATCTGGCACTGGGCAAAGGCGGGGTTTTTTGAATTACTTGCCATCCGATCCGGTCGGCAAAGCTTTTATTTTTTTTCAAAAACTAGAAAGGGAAAAAAAATTTAAAAAAAATGAATTACTTTGCCAAGTGTCCTCTGATCCAGCACTCGTCAAAGCTTTTATTTTTTTCAAAAACCGCAAAGGGAAATTTTTTTAAAAAAATTTAATTACTTTGCCGAGTGCCATCTGAACCGGCGCTCGGAACAGCTTTTTTTTCAAAAACCACAAAGGGGATTTAAAAAAAATGTGTTACCTCTTTGCCGAGTGCCAGCTATATGGCACTCGGCAAGGACACCCTTTACCGAGTGCCGTACAGCTCGCACTCGGCAAAGAGGTAATGCATTTTTTTTATTTTTGACCTCAATTTTTTTGTGCATGCCTTATACATTGCCAGCTACATCATGTTAAATTTTGGTATATTTTTGTGGCATTTTGTTATATTTCTTTAATTTCTTTCATTCAATTGAATTTTTTCGAATAAGTCAAATTTGAACCGCAAATCATTCGAATAATGGAAGAAAATGTTTGGAAAAATAATATTCATGTTACTGAGTCCAATGTGAGGCCCTATCCAGTAACATGCTATAAATTTGGAACGTCTTGTTCACGAAACATGACCGCGAACTTACGGGCAAATTGTTTTTAAATTCTATAACATGCAAATAAAGTCCGAAAATCATGAAACTTTGTCGAGATGTCATAATATCATATATGGACGTTGTGATAAAAATTTGAGAAGGTTTTGTGCATGTTGTCACGTACAATGCTTATAAACCAGGACATCTGCACATGTTTCATCTTATATCACATGTGGAGATGTTCTGGTTGTAAGCATCGTACGTGACAAATGTTCACAAAATCTTCTCAAATTTTTATCATAGCCTCCACATACGATATTATGACATCTCGACAAGTTTCATGATTTTCGGACTTCATTAGTATTTTATAGAATTTAAAAACAATTCACCTGCAAATTCTTGGTCATGTTTCGTGAACAAGACATTCAAAATTTATGACATGCTCTTGGATACGGCCTCACATTAGACTCAATAACATGAATATTATTTTTCCAAACATTTTTTTCCATTATTCCAATGACTTACATTTCAAATTTGACTTATTCGAAAAAAATTCAATTCAATGAAAGAAATTGAAGAAATATAGTAAACAAACCGAGAAATATATCAAACTTCAACATAGAGTATCAAACACTGTGGGAGCCCTAAAGAAAAAAGTTTGGAGGTCAAAATTTTTTTAAAAAAAGTTTGCCGAGTGCCGAGGCCTAACACTCGGCAAAGAGCCCTCTTTGCCGAGTGCCTAACGGCGAGCACTCGACAAAGGGTGTCGACGTGGGACATCTATGACCTGGGTACACTCTTTGCCGAGTGTTCTTATTTGCAAAGAGTAGCTTTACCGAGTGCCGTTGTTTACCGAGTGTCTGGCACTCGGCAAAGCTTTCTTTGCCGAGTGCGAGACTTTGCCGAGTGCAGCACTCGGCAAAGAGGTGCTTTGACGAGTGCCCGACATTTGGCACTCGGCAAAGCATATTGCACTCGGCAAAGATGCTGTGTGCGGTAGTGATTGACGGTCGCTGAGGACATTCAAGCTTGAGAGGCATCTAGAATCCACAATGTCCAATGAAGTTATAAGCTTTCCTTGAGGCCTCAGTCCAGGACAGGTACACTAACTTCCATCCGCACATGATGGTCTGCTATGATGGTCTCTAGTGCTTGTTGCGTAGAAGCAGGGTAGGACAATTGCACATTGTCCCAGCATCACACACGACATCTAGGCGGTGTTTAGTTCTCTCAAAATTTCAAAAATTTTACAAGATTTCCCATCACATCAAATCTTTGGACACATGCATGGAGCATTAAATGTAGGTAAAAAAAACTAATTGCACAGTTTGTCTGTAAATGTCGAGACGAATCTTTTGAGCCTAGTTAGTCCATGATTGGATAAATTTTACCAAATAACAACGAAAAGTGCTACAGAAACTTTACACACACTTTACAACCATCTAAACACACCCCTAGTGGAAATTGGGATGACATGCAGTCTGCAGGTGTGCCACGTACCCATCATTTCCAGGTGAACTGTTGTAGGCATGAGTTTGCGACGGGGTTCATTGCGACCCATGATCAGCAGAAGCAACTAGCTGCTATTCAAGCTCCAAGAATTAATCTCGGCCAGTGGGTGAATGTCCTGTACCACGTATCTTAGTGCAACCTGAGGGTTGTTACTTCCTACCGTCAAGAGAACGATTTGATTGATAGTGAGTCGTGACCAGATGGAATCTGGAAGCTCGTGATATGCACCGTACCCACGTACTCAAAGCTCGGCCAGCCTCTGGAACGTAGTATGCGTGCACAAAATTAAACTAGACAGAGACCGGTCTTGATTGATTATTCCAACACCCCTAATTTCGTCTTAATTGTTTCACATAAAGGTCTCACTCGCTCTCAACTAGCTACCTTCTGAACACAAAGTATGTTAGGAGTATTACTGGCCCGTGAGATAATTTAAAGCCCTCATCTGTCATGGTTTCCCATTGGAGTACGTAATCTGCCTTCGTCGAGCAGAGCTTCTTTGCTCCGAGTCCTTGGGTCACTTGTTGTCTCGTGCCGCATAATAAATCTAATATCCTGATGATAAACTTAGCACAACTTGGATTCAGTAAGCTGCGTGATACTGTGCTACTTTAATTTGAGGCACACAGTGGTCATACTCAGGCACTCAGATTAGATTACTCAAAAGCATTCAAAACAAACAACTCAAAAGCAGGGTAATCCTAACGCAGAAGCCCAACTGAAGTTTCTATATAAATGTGTCAACCATGCATGCTACTAGCATCAAATTAATTCCACGATTATATGTAGCATGCATTCCCTACAATGATGTTCAGTAAATGGAGTGCCAAAAGTACTGTCAGCTTATGAGTTACGGGGTGTAGAGAGCGCGTGCTTTCTTAAGCTTGAGATATATAAATGAGTTTGGTGCAGAGCAGGGTGCAGTTACATATGCTTGCTTGGAGCAAGTATATTATAAGACCGATTGGTATGATAGGGCAAATGCAAGCAACGGGTTGCCCTGGTAGGATTAGGAACACTTCAAAAGAGGAAGGGCGCCAGCTAGTGGGGTGGAAATGTCCTTGGATGTCAAAGACGTGGCATAAGCTAGATAGGCTTGGGTGGCATGTGGAATTCAATTGTAGCAAAGCTTCTGAGAATCTCAAATGTGGCAAAAGACAATGTAGCAAAGCTTGATGGAGGGGCTCGTTGGTTCCTCACTTCCTCCACCCGAAATGCCCGTCCGTGGACATGTGGGCGCTTGGGTGCGTGATGGCGGAGCATCTGGCTGCTGAGACTGTTCCAGGCAGAGACAGAGCATGAAAAGGAGATAATTCACGAGGTGTGCGAGTTGTGAGATCGGATGAAGTCTGCTGCGGTGAAGCTTGATCCAGAGTGCTTTGCGGATCTATCGTCATAGGCTAGACGTGAGATCTTGATGGGCCTGCTGGCCTTCTGTCCTGCGAAGAGGCTCCTGGCGGCGGAGTACTAAACCAGACCTAAGACCTGTGCTCATTCCAATGCCTTTGGTCGTTATTGTTTCATAAGGTTTTACACACCTCTTATTTGGTCTGCGACCATGGCAGCTTAATTATTTTCTCTTCTCTTCGTTCTTTCTGAAACGTTCTGGGGCTGCTTCTTAACTGCATCGTGGATGCAATACAATTGTGTCAATGTCCGTATGTCTAGAGTATAGACTAAAACAAAATCTGGGGAGCAGGGGAGTCATGGGCATCACTCTTTATTCAAAGCATATTTATATCAGCATGCTGATGTATTTTTCCAACCTGTGAAAAATGATTTACATTTAAGTTACTAATCCGCCAACCTGGACCTACACGGGCTAGAATCCTAACGTACATAAGTTAGGGCCACTAATCCACCAACCTGGACCTACACGGGCTAGAATCCTAACGTACATAAGTATTAAAAATTTGTGAATAAATTTAGTCCAGAAGCTAATCAAAATTGCTTATTTATACACTTTTTGTTTATTTTGTAAACTAATAGATATATGGATTTTTCAACTAGCAGTCAATCTATGCAAATGGCACTCTTTCAATAATGTCACATGGCAGGATAAATTTGGGAAAAACATGCAATTTATACGCTTTTTCGCGAATGTGCATCTTGCCCGTATTTCAACATTAAGCCTAATGTCTCAGATAAAAAAAATGAAGCAGAGGATTGGATTTGACCAGGGGCAAAACCTTTAACGATCTTATAAGTAAGATGTAAAACCCTCTATCAATGAAATAGGCACAATCTTGTGCCCATTCAAACAAGTCTGTTGGTCACAAAAAAAATATAATTAGCAATGGACTTTCAGTCGCCAAATCATAGCAACAAACAAATCCAGTTTCATCAACTGCTCATTAATTGGTATCATTCATAACTTCTGGCTCCTTTTTGGATGAACCATGTTGGTGCATTCAATCGGCCTATTGAAGTAAGGTAGGATTCATGTTAAGGATCAACCATTACCCAGAGATTGAATGTAGGGAGCTACCGAATTGCAAAATGAAAGCTTGAACTGCACAATTGTGACAAAGAAATTATATACTCAGCTACGGAAGAGCTTATTGCCTTCTATATATACTAGTATAGTGCCCGTGCTAACGCCACGTCTTTATTTCAGAGATGCACATAAAAACAACCAAATGCTGATAACACTACGGCGACCTTCAGTAGTATAAATCAAACATTTAAAAGATAATATATGCATCGGTAACAAAGCATAGATGTGGTATGTTTAAGATTCACTAAAAAACAACGATACATAGAGTTAGATATATTAGCACTAATCTCATTTGAAATGCATTGATAACTTCATAGGACACACTCAAATGGTTTGAACTACAATAAGTATATTTTCTGTCAATCGTCTTATGTACCCTAGATACAGAGGCCTAAATAAGTATGCCTCGGTGGCAGACTGGCAGTGATCACTGTGGCAAATGTTCAGCAAGGTGTGTGGGGAGCACCTTTCTACCAAAATCTTCTCTGCAGCTAGCAAGCATGAGATGGTCCAGACAATTGCGGAGTGGGCTTTGTCGATGTTTTCCATCATGATGATTTTCACTTGTTCGACCTGAGCCTTCACTTTGGACAACTTACTCACATCCTCTGGGTGATCCATACAGTACTGCATCTGGTCTCTAAGCCTCAGCCTGTATTGCTAGTCCCCAAGCATGCCCACAGTGAGGAATAAAAAAAGGGAAGTGTATAGTATTGGAAATGCATCTGAAAGTCTGAAAAAAATTCTTGTTCTTGTAGACAAAGAATGAGAACTATTACCCGAAATCTCGAGTGAGACTGTTGGCTGTAGCTGTTGCTGCTTTGCCCCCTGCATATCTCTTGTTAAAGTCCTCCTTGATCATCTCCAGGAAGACCATAGGAATCTGTCGCCCAGCTGACTTGGTTGCGACGACGCAGTATGCTGCAATTTGATTTCAGTTATTAACCCAGGTGGAGTTGAGCAAACATAAATAATGTGTTTGCGCATCTTCTTATGTTATCACAAAAGAGACCATATTATGAGAAACAAGAAAGAACATCCATTGACAACAGTTAAACCAATAATACATGAGGAGTATTTGTACTTTGTTTGGACATAGGAAACTTGCAATATTGAGGGGATAAACACCAACTAATCAAGAGACAATCCACAAAGCAATTGATCATGATCAAATTTGTAAGCCCACTTGGATATTGAGCATTTAATTAAGCATAAGAATAGGATTCTTTTCAATGAGTAGTTATCTTTTTATCTTATACACATGCCATATTTTTCTAAACAGAAAAATGCATAGCCATTTTCTGGATACAATGACAAGGATACAAAATTTGTATATGAAAAATAATCAGTCATCCTAATGATGTAACGACATGTAGATATAATGTTAGAATCAGACATCCTATAGTAGATCATTCAAAGCACCTAATAATGGCGAGATAAGTATTTCCAGTTCCCTGTTTTCTTAACCAAAATAACAATATAATCATTTATTAAAGCAACCATATAGCAGCAACAAAGGGAAGATTGTGAACAGTAGGCTATGTTCTGAATAAAAGCAATGTGTTTTTGTACTTCTGAAGAAATCGACAACTTAATTTCTATAGAACTTCAAAATCATATACTAACTGTGCACCTTCTATAACCCTGAAACAGTTCATGATAATCGGTAGCATGTCACTTGTCAGAAAATCATGAGTTGCCCGTGCTAACGCTACGGTGGCATTTATAAAAAATAAATCATAAAACTATAAAATAAATCAACTGATGAAAGAAACACAAATTGACAAACAAATGACATCTGAGTTTGGAAATCAATAATATGCAATGATACATATTAAAACAATGTCACAAAGGGACATGAATATTTGCACAGCACACTGTATTTGAGTTCCTTCTTGTGCTACCTGCAACTCGTTTCATGAAAACCTGGAAATACATTCCGTATTTTCCAAGGTCTCTTCGCACATGGCCTCTTTGCGATGTGGTATCCTGCCAACACCTTTCTTCTCCTGCTCTGCGGTAATGGTCTGCAGCAAGCCAGCAACAAGCAGGGATACGATATTGCTTTGTTAGAAGCATCACATACCAAAACCATACATTTCCTAGCAAAGTTAATAAGGTAGGGAAAAAGATACTTACTGAATTCCAATACATGACAGGAAAATGAAGGTCCAGAAATTGGTACATATTGTGGCCCCTATATAACAAAACAAAAGTGGCTCAGCTGAAATCAAGAGAACGGTACAAAGCCCCTGTCCAAGCACGCCCCGATTAAAATTCTTTGGCACACCTAGAAATTGATCAATAAGTTTACCTTTTGAATTTACATAGAAAATGGCTGCATTAGCACCACCGTCATCTTCTTCAGCATATCCCTCTTTATAAAGAGACCCCTTGCTCCTACAGTTTATGACGTTGTCTTTTATTTAGCACATGAAAAGAATGGAAGAATTGAAAACAAATATATTCGACTGTAAAACAGCAAAGCTACCTCCATCATCAATGCAATATCTATGCATTCGTGCAACGTGTTCTGAAATTTGCCGATCAATTTTCAGGATCGTACTATGCAACTATGCCAGATTAATAACCATCCATCTTAAAAAAATAGCATACACATTGCACAGCATGCCTATATGCTGTATCTCACTCTCTTCCCATTCACCCTGTTTTCACATACTAATTCAGATGCAGAGCAGAGAGCACTGGAGCTTCTCTTTCGTTATTTCAGTGAGATCACATAAAAACTAACTATACTACAGCAACATCACCTCTTAAAGCTTATATCGTTTATTTATAAGTATGCTATTTTAGTTGTTAACGAAATCAACTATGGAACCAATGGCAACACGTTGCTTCATTCACGGGACCTGAATCTGATGGTACAATAATGGGTAGACAAAGAAAACTGCTGCAAATCTCATGGCCAAAAGGCATCAGCCACGACGATTGCTGCAAATCTCAGGACCAGAAGGTTGTTCCAGCCGGCAGCACCACGCAAGTCTCACGCCGAGATCAAGGCCGCCGGTGGCCCCCACGACCGGACGGCCGCATGATGCGAGATATCGCGCGTGCAGCGTGGATCTGCCCGAGGCAGCACGAGGGGTGACCATTTGGCCCACGGCGGCGCGGCTAGTTACCATCTCTCTTCTATCTACTATGGCCGGGAAGGGGGGCGTACCTGCTTCTGGTCACCTTCGGCCAGATGCAGCCGGCAGCATGGAACTGGCCGCGAGCGTTCGCCCCCTATGCGCAGGAAAAATTTTATCGGCGATAAAATTTCGATAAACCCGATAATCCCGTTTATCGCTGAGGTCCGATAAAATTTATTTATCGTCGAGATTCCAATTTTCACTAGTCCACATACATAAAAGTATGATACTCTATTATACCAATACTATTATGTGTTAGCTCTTGATGTTAAATGCTTTACATACAACTTATATAATTTTCTAGTGAAATTAGGTATTATTTTGTTTTATTTTTGACCGAGAAATTTTTCAATAAATACGATAAACCCGTTTATCGGTGACCTCCGGTATTTTTTTTCTACCGATAAATTGAACCATGCCTATGCGCCTGTTCGCGCGACTCCCACCCGCTCTTATGCAGGCGACGACGGCAGCGCCTACAGCAGCCGCGCCCCAGCACCCTCCCAGCTGTGCCCTGCTCGGCCCAGCCCACGAGGCCGGCAGCACGCATCGGCGCGACCTTGCGACTGCACGGCCCGACGCCGGCAGCACGCATCCGCGCGGCCAATTCTCGACGTCCCTGCATGCCCTGCTGCAGCCACCCATGCCGGCGAATCATGCGCCGCCACGGTGGCCCCGCGGTCCCAGCCACCATGCCTCTGCGTCTCCACGCGTCCTCACACCGCCACGTGGCCTGAAAACCCTAGCCACGTCGGCAACCAGGAGGTGGCGGTGGAAGTCGCACGGTATTTTTCGCTGGAGCAAAAATCAATGAATTGACGGAAAAAGGAGAACCTGAGCGATCGAACGCGGGTTGTGGCCTTGTGGGCACGGGTGAGGGCCTGGATGCGGACAGTGCGAGGGATGGAGGTTGATACACTCAATGTGCACCATTAGATTTGAGTTAACAAGGAGAGAGAATGCTCACACTTAATCTAGACACTCTATTTTAAAAGATGTTGTTTTTAGTATATTTTTGGGGTGGATGTAGTAGGGACTTCTCAGCGGGGGACGTTTTTTTGTGTGGACGTAGGAAAGAAAAAGTCGATGTATTAGTAAGGTAGATTAGCTCAAAATATTTTAAGATTAAGCCATTTCGGAATAATATGTTGTATCACCCTGACACCGAATAATTAAGTTTAGGTAGCAGTGAAGTTAGCCTTGCATACTGTAGGCTGCGAGAGATCATTAGTAGTAGTTATTATATATGGACATCCTTTCTGAAGCGGAGAATTCAATACTGGCTACATAGAACATATAGCTCCAGTGTACATGACATTCGTTGAGTGACATCCAGGTCATTATAATCTTCATTCTTCATAAAGTAGTGAGCCACTAGGAACGTTACATGCTCTGATGTTGTCCGTTTTGAGTGCGTTATAAATGGCTTGTTTTCTTGATGACTGGCCGATCAAGGGAACCATGCCTATAAGTTATAAGATGACTGATACCTACACACAAACTCAATAATGAGTAGTATATGTAGTTCCGGATCCCTAGGCTGTCACCAAGGCACTACACATCGTGTGAGAACTGAGAGCACATGAACGAGCTACTGATCTCTGCTAGGTGGATCCATGCTAGCTAGGAATCGATGAGCCATGCATGGTAACGTCGGCTTAAATCATTTAGGCTTGGAAGGCATCAGTAATCTATGGTGTCCAGTCAATTTTAGGTCTACTTCCATTGCTCTGCTAGGCAGAGACATACTAGCTTCCAAATGCACGACGGGCAAGTAGTGTGCAAAGTAAACTACACACCGCCTACAGCTGCAGATGTCTTTATCGACTGGTCTCAATTCCAATTGTTTGCTGCCAAATGGACCGTCTGCCCCGAGAAGCAACACTCAATAGCAGGCTACTGCATTTTTTTTTCTTTTGTGACTCTTTGATCTTGTAGTCATCAAAACAATAACACACTGTTTCAAGATCAAGCACCGAAGCAGACTATGATGTTGTGGCGAACGCAGCCTTTGAATGCATTTGGGCCTGCATTCTTCTTCGTGAACTAAATGTCGGTTTCAGGTCATCATTTCGTCGTCCAATGTGCTAACGTGTCTGCTGTTTACTTGTCACAATAGGCACATCATCAACAAACGAAACATGTGGACCTTGACATTCATTTTGCTCAGTCAGTAATTGAACTGCACAATTGTGATGGAGAAAATAAAAGGCTAGTCAGCCAGCACTTATTACTTACTATATATATATTAGCTCAAGACATTTTAAGATTAAAGCAATTTGTGAACAATATGTAGTATCACCTTCATACCGAATAAGTTCAGCTAGCAGTGAAGTTAGCCATGCACACTGCCGGCTGTCAGAGATCATTAGTAGTTATTATGAACCCCACTCTTAAGCAGAGCGTTCAATACTGGTTGCACATAAGGTCCGGTTTGGTAGTACATTATTATTTTTCAGGCGTAAACCATTTTCACCTGTAATTTGTTGTGCACAAGGAGACTACTGTATTTTTTTTACACTTGGAAAATGTTGTTTGGGTAAAAAAGCTTCCGCCTGCAAGATTGCATATGCTGCGTGGTGCTTATATCTATGCCGTGCTTGCATCAAAAAAGCATGGACAACATTTTCTAAGCAAGCTGCATTGCAACTGCACAGGGCTGGATATCGAGCCAGCTCGGCTCGATATGGTTCAGCTCGTTATGCAAACAAGCCAGAAGACTAGCTCAGCTCGGCTCGGCTCGTTAGCGAGCTCAAGCTAGCTCGTTTGGCTTTCGAGCCAAAGCACAAAAACACAGTACATAGAGATTATAACCACAAGTTAGCAACAAACACATCACATGCATATTTAAAATGATGCATATTTATAACCGCAAGTTAGCTACATATGAATTTTGGACTCATCTTGCGTGAACATGATGCCTTAGGGTAGGTCAGTGGGGTGATAGGGTGGGGCCATGGGGTCTATTGATCTAGGGTTTTAGCGTTTAATCATATTGGACCATAGACAGAGGGATATATGGACTGCTTAAAATTGTATTGGGTTGGGCCGAGCGATATATGGGCCGATTGCAGCTGTTGTCATGTGAATTACCTTGGCTCCTTTTGGCTCGCGAGCTGACTCATTAATTAAAAATTCAAACGAGCCGAGCTCGATCCGAGCCATTAAAGAGCGAGTTGAGCAAGCTAGCGAGTTATGAGTTTTCCGTCTAGGCCTATGCAGCTGTGGTATATCTCACCAGTAAAATTGAACATAGATTAAAATACACAATTTCGTAACTATAAGAATACGGATCAGATATAAGAGCCTCTCTTCAGTAACCAGGCATGTCAGTATGTCACTGCTCAAGTTCAGAAGCAAGAAACCATCACCCATCCAAGGAAGTATAGGGTTTTGCTTCAGACCAGATGGCACCTCAGATCAGTTCATAACTGCTGCGAGTCTGAACCATCAAAAGCCAACATGAACAACAACCTTTTCTCCTGCCCAATGATGATCGATTCGATCAACTAGCTTGTGCTACCATTCTCAGAGCAAAGAACAAACAGAGCAACTTTCCATGACCTAGATGGGGGCACAGGGCACAAGACTAGAAGTTGCAAAACAAGACGAGATGGGCAAGAATCAATTCGCCCCACAGGTCTGTGCTTGTGCGCAGCTACAATCGATTTGCTAGGCGGCAGGTCGTGAATTCAACTCTTGCCGGTGCCACCAGGAAATCCTCGCTACTGGCACCACCACGAGTCAGCCACCAGGGAACCCTCGCTACCGCCGCCGCTGCCACCAAGGAACCCGCACCGCCAGCGCCACCACCAGCGAGAGCAGGTCAAGCGAGAAGGGGCGGGGGAGTCGAGCGGAGGGCCCCGATAAATCTCGTTTTATTTTCCAGGCTGGACGAGACAATTATTATTTTCCGACGGTTTTAGCTCAATCCATTTGTAAAATTAGTAGGTTCACTGGTCATCCAAGCAGCAAATTCTGATCAGGGTTGGAAACATTCACAGGCCTGTAATTTACAAATGTTTTGGCTTAATTACCGGACTTCCAAACATGCCCTAATATATATAATATTTCCAGTGTATATGCATTTATTAGGCCATGCACCTTTGCCTGACATCCAAATCAATAATGTTCCTTCTTCTTCAACATTATAAAGGGATTGTTTTCTTGACTAGCCCATGGAGGCATTCATGCCTATAAATTATAAAATTGCTCCTTTATATACATACATGCTCTATGCAAGTTCAAGCTCAAGAATGAGCAGTACAGTTCTTGATCGCTAGGCTATGCCAACAAGGCATTATTACACATCATGTGAGAACTGAGAGCACAGCCACAAGCCCACAACCCGCATTTGAACGAGCTACTGATCTGTTAGGATCGGAGGTTCCACAAAAGCTAGGGGTTGATCAAGCCTGTGGTAATGTCGGTTTATCATTTGGGAGGCATCAGTAATCTATGATGTTTAATCTGTTTGTTGTGCACAGCTTCCATACACACAAACAGCATTTTCTAGGCATAGAATAGTGGTTGCGCACAGACAGGATTGCACACTGTCAATGGATGTCGTTGTACTGGCGAAGTCTTACGTGCAAGCAGGATGGCAGATGATGAGCCTGGGAGAGAAAGCGAGTATAGAAACAATGCAACATATACCAGTGGAGGTTTGAAGACCGAGCGGTGACTATGGTGGGCTGGATAGTCAGCACGGCCGGGCTGGCCCCACCAAGCCATGATCCAGCTGACCCTGCCATGTCCAATCTATCAAGCGTGACAAGGCCATAAATCTAAATGACTGTTTTTGACAATGCCTGAAACGACATGGGTGGCAAGAAAAAAAAATTAATTGCTGCCATGTCATCCATATTTGTGGGCCCAGCAGTTGATCATCCTTCCCGTATATCTTATTGACATACCAATTCGAAGTGACAAATCCTGATCTAGAAAAAGTATTTGGAGGGTTAGCAATAACACTGCAACCAAAGTTCAAGAGAATAAGAGGCCAGCAAAGAAATCTCTAGATAGTCAGATGCAATGAATGCAGCTCACAACAGGGCGTGTTTAGGGTGGTGTTGGTGTTCTATTTTTCTAGACAATGGCTAAAACATGATTTTGGGCTTCGTTTTTGGACACTTTTGTTGATGCTCTATCTTCTAGGCCAATTGGCCCCTCTTGTTAAAACTAATATACTTGTACTTCGCAAGACCTTTAACGAAGATATTTGACCACTACTGCTTCTTATGGAATATGTTCCTAAATTTCTTCAAGTTTACAAGACTTTGCAAGCGTTTTTAACACAAATATAGCTCAAAGGTATCAAAATGAACAATTTAAAATTATTAATGTCTATAGTTTAAATGTTTGGTCAATCTAATCCTTTTATGACCGTATGTAGTAATACAATTTTCACATCAAAATAGAAAGTCTATTTTGGTTGAACCGTAAAGGATGTCCATATTGACTAATAATAACTAACTTATAATAATACAGCAATAGTTCATTATGGACATCCACTGTGAACCAAAGATGGTTATGAATTTAGGCATTTTCATGTTTAATTTAATCTAAAAAATAGCAGTAAATTCGTGATAGCAAATATATGCACGTGTGAAGTACTAGTGGCAACTATAATGAACATACTGATCATGTTTAAGAGCATAAAAACCTTACTGTACATAGAAAAGTAAGATTAGAAGCATATCCAGCGGAGGGACCCATGCTCAAGGCACCGGCGGCTCCACGCTCACTAGTCGACATAGTGCGTTACTCGATGTCGTGGACCACAGTAGATGCAGGACGATATTCGTAGTGCAGTCTCTCGTACATCCACTGAGAAGTAGACGATCCGAGGAAGAAGACGTCAGTAGTCACTAGGAAGAAGCGAGCAGTCGCAGAGACGCTCCCTAAAAACTTGATCGCCCACGCACCTGAGCAGGTGTCACTATGCTGACGGTGGTTCTGTAGGCCTGCCCTCCCAACACTCCATGCGCACAGAGGATTGGGATGACGAAACTCGAGAGCAACTCAACAGAAGAACGATGGTGCTAGATGTGTTGTGTTTCTTTTGCGCGGCTGAAGGCGAGCGCACTTTCTTATAGTCATAGAAGGTGGAAGGTGAAATATAAAGATGATAAATCTAGACATCATGAAATGCTCATGAATAACTAGTAACTGCTGCTATGAATATGGGAATTACTAGTAACTCAGCTATAACCATGGAAGTTACTATTAACTGGAGCTATAATCATATGAGTTTCTAGTAACCACAGCTATAAACATGACCATTACAAGTTCAACCATCAACTACATTTAGCCCATCATTTTATTGCACCTATCATCTAATATGGCCTTAGAATTTATTTGATTTAATTATTAAATAAAATATAGGTCATGTCCACATTAAATCTAACAATCCCCACCAAATTCTATGGTCTATATAAAATGCTCTCAATTCTCTATTGTTTGATATACCAGTGTTTCGATGGAGACTGTTAAGTTGAACATCTATCTATAACAGAGCTTACACTTCTTCACAACTGAACAATGGACTATGCCTTGAATTGACAGTTTTGTGTGAAATAAGTTTCACCCAAATCCTTTACTGATACTAGGTTGCCTAAAGTATCCCCTCTGGTTGGAGGATATAAGTCATACTCCTGAGCCGCCTTTCACGAGTATCTAGAGATCACACAAATCTCATAGACTCTGACTAGCAGTCGAACTTATATAGGTGTATTCCTCAAAATATGTTCTGTAGGACAACATCTTTACTTAAGCAAGCCACTTAGAATAAATTAAGGTAAAAACCAACTTACCTTACAGCAAAGGAAAGATGTGCATCTGACGTGAACCTAGTTAAGGGTCTTTCCTCAGAGTCTACTCCTGGCTTGTTTCACCATCCTACTTCAAGGGATCTCTGATCACATAAAACAGGTTACCACCATGGTAGACTTCATGTGGGTCTCAGGCCTATTTCACTCAATGCACTATTTATCACATTACGTGATAGTCCCTCATTGAATTGATCGGCCAGATTTTTAGACGTATGGACATAGTCCAACGCTATCACTCCAGAGTTTCTTAATTTTTTGATAGATTTTAGCCATCACTTAACATGCCTTATGGACTTAATGTCATCCTTAGAACTATTTACCTTAATTATCACAGTCTGGTAGTCACAGTTTATAGAAATAGCCAGTATAGGTTTTTCTACTACCAGTAAATCCATAAGGAGTTCACGAAGCCACTCGACCTCAACGTCGGCGGTATCTAATGCTGTGAATTCTGCTTCTATGGTTGACCTCGTTAAGATGGTCTGCTTGTAAGACTTTCAAGAAACAACACCACCTCCAAGCAGAAATACATATTCACTTATGGCGTGAATATCATCAGCATCAGATATCCAGTTCACATCACAATAACCCTCTAGTACATACCTTTGGGTACCTGGTATAGTGAATGCCATAGCTCACAGTACCTCTCAGGTAGCGCATTACTTTCTCAAGAGCACGTCAATGACTATCTCCTGGATTTGACACAAATCGGCTTAGTTTGCTCACAACAAACGAGATATTAGGCCTTATAGCGCTAGCTAGATACATAAGCGAACTAATAATTTGGGAGTATCTCAATTGAACCCTTGTTATTCTCTGATTTTTCCTCACTAGCACACTAGGGTCATAAGGCATAGGAGCAGGTTAACAGTCACTAAACCCAAAGCGACTTAAAACTTTTTCCACAAAGTGGGATTGTAGAAGTGTAACCCCACCATTGCCTTATCTTAATAGCTCGATATTAAGAATAACATCAGCCTCTCCCAAATCTTTTATTTCAAAATTATTAGACAAAAATTCTTTAACCCCCTTGATCACATCAAGACTGGTTCCAAAGATTGGTATGTCGTCAACATACAAACATAAAATCACACATTCACCCCCACCGTACCGATAGTACACACATTTATCAGCTTCATTCACAACAAAGCCGACAGATGTTAAAGTTTTGTCGAACTTCTCATGCCATTGCTTAGAAGCTTGTTTCAGGCCATATAAGGACTTCAATAATTTACACACCATGCCTTCTTGATCATTTGCTATAAATCCATTTGGCGGATCCATATAAATCTACTAGTTGTGTAACACCCTAAAATTTGCTCCTTTTGAAATAGAGATAAATTGAGTTAATTATGAATTTTTGTGCTCATAAAAACATAGGGAAATAATAATTTTTCATTAAACTAAAATTTGTCATAAGGTTTAGCAACTTGTTTTTTTACATGCTGGTGCATTTGATTTGTTGCAATGAGTGGTTTGGATCCAAAATTCAAAATGATTTCAAATGCTTTTGATAGGGATTTGAAATAACAGAAAAAAAATAAAAGGAAAACTCTCCCTCTTCTCTCTCGGTTTGGTAGCAGGTCGGCCCAAGCAGAGGAGGCCACGCGGGCGTTCCCCTCTTTCTTCTCTCTCTATGACTGACAGCCAGGTCCCGCCTTCTATCTCACCGACACCATGGCCCCACTTGTCAGTGGCGTCTGCCACATCTAGCCGTGGCTGATGCGAACTCTGTCCGAGCGAATCCTGCCGTCGCGCTTCCATTTTCCCGTGATTTGGTGTGCTGCTCATGCCTAGCTCCCTATATAAGCCGACCCCACGCGCCGCATCACCCCATTCCCTAACCCTAGCCTAACCAGCTCGCCACCTCATTTGAATCTTGCCGAGAGACAGAGCAACCCACCGATGCTGTAAGCACCATATGCCACCTCTCCGTCGTCCACACCCTGTTGCCGAGCACGCAGACATGCCACCAGCGCTACAGACGCCTTCCACAGCCACCACTGTGAGCCCTAGCGACCCCACCACTGTTGCTCAGACCTCGCTGACGAGCAGAGCAAAGCCGCCACTACCATGCTCGCTGTTTGCTGCTCCACGGCTACCAAGAACCCCGTGCCGCTTTTCGCTTCAAGGAACGTCGCCGTCAGCCCAGTCAAGCCTCCCGTCATTAACGTCTCATCTCTGAACACGAAAACCCTCTAGGTGAGTTTGCTTTGGTCTACGCTGTCATCCTATGCACCGTGCCATACTGCCCTGCTCCAATTACTTGCTAGGTTGATGACATCATGATGATGTGGATATGTTTTGTGGCCGTTTTCTTTTAGAAAAACAAATCTAGAAACACAATGGAAGTACACATATACATACAATCATCCTGAGCTTTGCTCTGCTCGTCAGCGAGGTCTGAGCAACGGCGGTGGGGTCGCTAGGGCTCACAGTGGTGGCTGTGGAAGGCGTTTGTAGTGCCGGCGGCATGTCTGCGAGCTCGGCAACAGGGTGCGGACGACGGAGAGGTGGTAGGCGGTGCTTACAGCGTCGGCGGGTCGCTCTGTCTCTCAACGAGATTCAAATGCGGTGGCGAGCTGGTTATGCTAGGGTTAGGGGATGGGGCGATGCAGCGCCTGGGGTCCGCTTATATAGGGAGCTAGGCATGAGCAGCACACCAAATTGTGGGAAAATGGAAGCGCGGCGGCAGGATTCGCTCGGACAGAGTTCGTATCAGGCACGGCTAGAGGTGGAAGACGCCACTGACAAGTGGGGCCGTGGTGTCGGTGAGATAGAAGGCGGGACCTGGCTGTCAGTCATAGAGAGAGAAGAAAGAGGGAAGCTCCCGCGTGGCCTCCTCTGCTTGGGCCAGCCTGCTGCCAAACCGAGAGAGAAGAGGGAGAGTTTTCCTTTTATTTTTTTTCTGTTATTTCAAATCCCTATCAAAAGCATTTGAAATCATTTTGAATTTGGGATCCAAACCACTCATTGCAACAAATCAAATGCACCAGCATGTAAAAAAAACAAGTTGCTAAACCTTATGACAAATTTTAATTTAATGAAAAATTATTATTTCCCTATGTTTTTATGAGCACAAAAATTCATAATTAACTCAATTTATCTCTATTTGAAAAGGAGCAAATTTTAGGGTGTTACACCACTAGTAGATTTATATGGATCAGCCAAATGGATTTATAGCAAACGGTCAAGAAGGCATGGTGTGTAAATTAATGAAGTCCTTATATGGCCTGAAACAAGCTTCTAAGCAATGGCATGAGAAGTTCGACAGAACTTTGACATCTGTCAGCTTTGTTGTGAATGAAGCTGATAAATGTGTGTACTATCGGTATGGTGGGGGTGAATGTGTGATTTTGTGTTTGTATGTTGACGACATACTGATCTTTGGAACCAGTCTTGATGTGATCAAGGGGGTTAAAGAATTTTTGTCTATTTTTAGATCGATGCTCCATATTAGAAGATACCTCTTCGCCCAACCTTTTTGCTAATGAGACCCTCAATTTCCTGCATATTCCATCTGCCGTCCAGACTCAGATTAAAATCAGACTTCGATTTATTTCGAAAATAAAATTCTAGGTATTTACAAAACTGTCACTATCTTGTTTAGGTCACTTCTTGTATGTTTTAGCTCCGTTTTGACCCGTTCAACTTGTGTTAGATTCATAACAATATAATCTACACGTTATTAATAAAAATTACCAAGTAACTTGATCTATAATTTCATAGTTTAAATCATAACTTAAATAATGATTATGCAACTGGACTTATAAATAAAATACTATTAATTTTACTTTAGTTTTCTAGTTCAAATATAAATTGGCTTAATACAACTTATATATTTATCTGAAGTATTTTATACATGTTTTATATGATTAAAATAAACAAATCCTATAGTTTTCCTTTTTGCTCTATAAAATATCTTTCGGTAGACGTTTCTTGTTCACCGTAGCTCCGATTAGAGTGCTTATCGCGTCTGTGTGTTCATAGCAATACGTAGATCATTTCCAAACATTTTATTGATTGGTGTACTGTTCTAATCTAGTCATATTTGTATGTTATGCATGTTTGTGTTTGGATTCTTGTGTGGTGCTTGATGATCTTGTTTAGTCAGTGAGTTTTTACGTGGTGATCAAGAGGCAATCTTTTGAAGATTTAGACTAGAAGAAGGATTAGAGTTTAAGATAAGTATAGCATGGGACCATCCTTGTTTCCTAACAACCTTAATACACTTAATTCATATGCATGTGTCTCCTTGTTATAATTAAGGATTTCCTAGAATTGAACTTGTACCTTGATATCTTTGGGTTTATGCATTGGGTAGTATGAAGCTAGCGCTCCATTTAACCATGATCTTGTAACTTGACTAATGGAATAAACAATAAACTCTAAAAGATGACTTTTTAGCAACTTAATTAAAGGGGCTGGAGTATTTAGCTACTTTCTAAATGCTACAGATTTCTCTTCTTATAGACCTATCTGTAAGTGATCATCTAGGACTTACAGTACAACCGTGAGGGCTATATGACTCTGGCTTTAGTCATATAAAAGGACATTTTCTAGCTTGTTAGCGATTACCTTTATGGCACAAATGGGTTGTGTTTTAGGATGGGTGTAGTGCGGCCTCTATCCTTGTGTGTATAGCCTACGCGGAATGTGCCGTCAGGAAGGGAGCCCTACATTTGCTGTAACAACCCAGAAATTTTCAAGAAACAAAAATCACAACTACAATTTTTTTTTCAAAATAACCTATGTTTGGTGAGGTGTCATGTAGGAAACCTACCCTAGTTGCACAAGTAACACCTAGTCTAGTTAATTACATTTTGCATTTAATTATATATCCATGAGTTGCTTCTTATGTACTTTGTATTGTTAAATAAAAATAGTCACATTTATTAATGAATTGCTTAAACTAAATAAATATGAATTTATAACCTTAGCAAATAGTGAAACCCTAAGTGACCTCTAGTGGGCCCTACTAGGCCATACATGTGTAGGCAACAGAGGCGTATGCATGTAGTAGCTTGATATAGTGGAGATAGGAAAGGAAAATACAAAATAGAAAAGCTTTTTGAAAATAATTAGAAAAGAAGAAAGCTTTTCGGCCCGGCTCTTGAGCTGGCCCGCTACCACCGAGCCGGCCTACTACCACCGCAGCTGTGCCCGCGAGCTGCGCAGCCGACCGGTCTGCCCCGCTCAATCGCACCGACAGCCGGCCCACTCAGTCAAGCCAGCCCAGCCTTTCAGCCGCACCACTCCCACCATGACGAGCAACGGAGTCGACCCGGCCCAGCAAAGCTGAGACGGCCCAGTAGGGAGCCGCTCTTCATTCGTGTCACGACAGGAGTTGCTTTCCTATTCCCGGTCACCGCCAGCTGGGACCCAGTCATCATCGCCCACCTCTCGATCTTTTTCCCTTCGCGCTCGAGACGAAGCAGGGGAAGGCGGAATCTTCGCCGCTAGCCGTCCAACCCAAGGAGGTTGGCCACAGATGCGCGGATGCACGCCATGTCCGTGGTCCGTGGTGCCTACGCCCACACCCAAGCCGCGCGCCTTGCCTTCGCCACCAAGCAGCGTGAGGAGGATGACGTCGCCATGGCCCGTGGATGCGCTGGCCACCGCCTGAGCACCGTAACCGCTAGAGATTCCAAAATTCGGGAGTCCAGCGCGTTCGCCACCAACTCTGCTCTCCTTAACCCTAACCCAAGCCCACCGATCATCTCCACGTGGCTCCAAGACTCTCCCCACCGTCCACCAACTAGCCATGGCCGGGTATAAAAACCCCCAAGCGGATGCCCTAGCCCTCTCCATCCACCTCGCCGCCACCCCGGTGACAACCACACCACGCTAACGTTAGGAGGGGGAAGAGTGGAAGGAAAAGAGGAGAGGGGGAGCGGAAGGAGGAGTCACCCGTTGGAGCACCGACCAAGTTCACTAGAGGAAACGACGCTGGTCTCCTTCTTCTTCACCAACGCACTGCACGGCACGGCTACCGTTCGACACCGCACCAGCTCACCCTGCACCACCATCCTTTCGCCACCGCCACCTCTGGTGAGCCGCCATGCTCAACCCCCTTTTATCCTGTTAGCCACCATCATGATCAGCAGGCACCACTTCACCACCTCCACACTGGGACGGTCAAGAGGGAGCCCTGACACTTGCACCCTGCTTGCACATGCGCACGCACACTTGTGAACCCAGCCCGTACCACATCGCGCACAGAGCGCCTGGGAACACCGAGGGACAGCGTGACACAGAGCGCGCTCGCCATGGCGAGGCCTCGTTCGGGGTACCCCCAACTCATAGGGGCAGGAGAAGGAGCTCAGATCGCATCACAGGGTGGGGAGACGCGAGGCGCGGGGCAGCAAGAGGAAGGAAGAGCCCTGCGGGGCGCTGTTCATGTCCGCCGTGCCGACGGAACCTCGCACTAGGCGCCACCATGTTTGGGGCGTTCCTAGCCTTTCTGGCTCCCTTGCTCGACGGGGACGAGCTGATGAGTATCCTAGTGCACCCGCAAGGCCATGGAGCCTCAGAACGTTGTTGGGGAGCTGCAGCAGCGCGAGGATGGCCGCTTTGCCACTGGCGAGCGTGTCACCGTGCGAGAGAGCTGAAGAAAGAAGGAGCGGTGGTTGCGCTGTGCACCCGGTGCACCATGGACTGAGAGGGGAGAAGGAAGAGTGGACGCGGTCCACAGTGGATCGCGTTCGAAACCCATGGACCAAGCCTGCCGGTTTACCATGAGCCAAGTGCACGGGCCCGTAATCCGTTTGAAATCCATCTGCGCGACGTGGCACAACCAGAAGCCGACACGTGCCCGGCCTAGATCCGGCCTAGCCCAGGCCCAATCGAGCCCGGTCGCGGCCCGGTCAACGTTGACCGTTGACCGGTCAACACTGCCCGTTGACCTGGACCGACATGTTAGTGACTCACTCTGTTCCAGCCAATCAGAGCTTGACACGTGTCACTGCCTGGAATTTCTTTTTTTTCTTTTCTAGAAAATCATTTAATCTTTAGAAATTCATAACTAATTCATTTTAACTCAGAAAAATACCAAACCAGTTTCTAAATTTTTCTAAAAATGAGCTCTACATCTTAGGCTTGTGTTTGAGTGCATTTGGATCTTTTAAATTTCTGTTGCTTCTTTGTGCACCTCTATAGGAGTCGCTAATGCGACTCTACGTTATGTTTAACAGAGCCGGAGGACCTGCCGACTGAGGAGTATGACCCCGACTACAGCGAGGACTTGGGTGATGACCTGCCAGGTGCCACGCCCCACCCACTTCCGTAGAACCTATTACGCATGCAAATATAGAATTGCTAGCGCTTTTATTTTTTTATGCAATAATATGATGATAGGTTGCATGGTAGATGCTTTACTTTGAGCCCTTTACCTTGTTGCAACCTTACTCCTGCTCACCCTGCTGTTAGGCTAGATGCTCGCATGTTACATGTTATTGCTTTTACTCTTACTCACATTATATCTGTGATGTCGGTGAGTGAGAGGCGTATATGTATAAGGCACATAGTGCCGAGAACTTGGTAAACCTGATAAAAGAACTGGGGAGATCTTGGCGTACATCTTGGGTGAGTGGTGAGGGTTGAGTCGATCAGACAGGATCCTACGATGAGTCTTTAGGGCAAGTCTTGCTGGAGGGGTGCGATCTAGGCATCCCTCACGAGAGTTACCTGTGGCGGGTATATTGTGGGGGTGAACTGGGGTGTTGGTTATCCCTAGTGGAGGTGCTGTCGTGGCATGGGGAAGACGGTGTTTCCCCTTTAAGAAGATATCATGTCTGGTCCCCCTAAGGACTGGTATGTCTTGAGAACCGAAGCTATGGGACTTTTGTGCACACCACTCGCTCCCGATGGGCGCGGGACGATTACCCGACCGACTAGGACAGTACCACTACTACTTGGTTGGAAGGTGATAGTGTAGGGAGGTATGGGCATGGGGACCCACACTCTCCTAAGACAGTGTAGTGACCTTGGGGGCCCGGTACTACATCTCACAGTCTCAGCGTTTCGGTGGATACCGGGGTGGCCCATAGTTGAGTGGTAGGGTGATACTGTATCGGTTGGAAGGCAGTCGGAATCAGCCTAGACGAGCCAGATCGTCGAGGATGGCGATCTTGTGGATTACAATGTGTACACGCTCTGCGGAGTTGATCGATCTATATGTATAGCCGCGTCCACGGATATGGACATTCCCATGACCTACGCTTCACTTGATTAGAGGGAGGAGTCCTTTCTACCTTTTCCCTGGGTTTCGTGTTGGATTCCGTCTTTGGCTGTTGAGGCGAGATCTGAGCGGGAGTCAATCTCGTCGCCTAGAGAGAGAGTGAGATGAGATGTGTTGTGTGTGATGGGATTCGAAAAAATGTGTGACTAAGATGGGTTAAAAACTGATGAATATCTTATTATTAAAATATTAACTACTTGCATAGAAAACCCACAGCCTAAATAGGTCTCTTTCTACTTTCCTCAATGCATTCCACTTTCCACAAAGCATTGCAAGCATAGGGTGGGCGATGCATGGCCAGTACCAAGTGTACTGATAGATTTTTGACAGGTTCTGAGCCCAAGTACGATTACGAGGGCGATGATTGAGAGGACTAGAGGGTCTGTTCTACGCTCAAGCTGGTTCTAGGAGATCGTTTTCCGCTACTATCTACGTCAGATGTTGTTTAGGATGCTTGTGTGAGTGTGTTTCGCCTTGCGAGGCGAATAGAATAATTTATGTAAAACTCTCTATTGTACTCTGATATTCGTGCATGACTTTATGTATCATTGAGATTTGGGTAAATTGACAAAATGTTTCATCATTTTACACTTCGTTTCTGTGGATTTCCCTTCGTGGAAATCAAGGACGTTTCAGTTGGTACTAGAGCCATGCTTGACCCTAGGATGGACCCATAGGATTGGACAATAGAATTAGGAAAGATCTTGACACTTTCGGTTATATTACCGATCATGCTGCATTTTCGTGCATGGCTTATCTCAATTTCACACTCTCTTACCTACATTTCGTTCTACCTTACCTATCACATCGCTCCATTCCACCCTGAATCACCCTGTTTCGCTTAAGAACTCACCAAGTATCACTCTGAGTTACATTGTTTCACCTTGTCCTACCAAGTTTCACTTTGTAATACTCAAGTTACTACAAGGTACTGACTCCGTCTTACGGTTAATTTGCAGATGGCCCCTGTTGTCAAGCTCCCTGTGGACGGACTGGCCTACCGTGGGTTCGCCATGATCCTATACGACGTGCTGGACTCACTAGGCGTCCCCACAGAGCAGATCGAGTACGTGTGCCGGGGTGAGCCTGGACCCGACGGGTTCAAGGGCCACATCGTGGTCCACCTCAAGGTCCCCGCCAGCGAGTTCGTACCTGTGCTATGTGCCTTCGAGACACTAGAGGTGGAGAACTCCATTGCTTCGTGCGTACAGTCCATCTCATTCACAGCTCTTCGCAGTGTGATGCGTGACGCACACGACTACCTCAAGACGGGACCGTACCACCTGCTGCCTGCCGCTCTGGACCTTAATAGGTTCTCGGAGCCGTAGATCACTGCTGCAGACCGTGCTACGCATGACGAGGTCGACCCCTGTTTGAGGGCCTCCGCGCAGTACATCATTGCCCAGGATCGCTACATCATGGATGTAGAGATGCAGAACCACCGCTACCGAGACCTCCTGTTCTGTTGCGACGAGGAGTTCCTCAAGGTGGAGCACAAGGAGGGGGAGATGGTCGACAAGCTCGAGGAGGAACGCATGGGCTATGATAGGATGAAGACCTTCTACGAGAACCGTGAGCAGTCACTTCGGAAGGAGATCGCCAAGCTCAAGGACAAGGTTGGGGAGGATGAGCTTCGCCATGACTATCTTGAGTCCAAGGTGCTTGAGTGCGAGGATTGGATTGAGCGTCAGAGGCTTACCCTGAGGGAGTTCCACGAGATGGAGAAGCAACGTGGCATCAGGAAGCTTGCCCTGGAGGCCCATTGTAACACGATGGAGAAGCTAGCTGTGGAGGCTGTGGCACCACCACCTACAACATGCACCACCTGGTTCACTACATCAAGAGCACCGAGTACCTTCAGGACAAGGTGAACCGCATTAGCCAGGCTTGGATTGACGCTGATCGCAAGCACGTCTAGGAGATCGGGAAGGTCCAGGACGCCCTCTTACCTGGGATGCGCAAGAAACCGCGCAGACAACCTTTCCACGTTGAGGCCACTAAGCTCAACTTCAAGGCTTGCCTGACTGAGGGTTACTCAGAGGTTCCGAGGACTGAGATGCTGGACTATGCTCTCACCTATGTCATGAGGATCCACCGCTCCGACAATGAGCTCCGTGCCATGGAGGGCACTCCCGAGGCTTTTATGTTGGAGGGCACTCAATCCACATAATTACCTCTCTTTTATTTTGGAGGTCGCTTCATTGCAGAAGTTTTCGGTAGTTACCGCCATCTCCGTTCTTCTGCGTCCGCAAACCTTCTCCGTCTCCTAATCTCCTCCTCAGCCTCTTCACTTCCCCACCGCGAGCATATATTTAGATCTCCTCCGTCTGTCATTCCTTCTTGGTTCCCACCACATATTCAGCTGCTCTCTGGTTCTTCCCGTCCTAGTTCCTACGCGCACTGGAACTAAGAGAGTAGGGTCTCTGGAATGCTTGTTGTCTTCAAGTTCACCTGCTCGGGTGAAGGGCGGCAATCACGTTTTTGGAGACTACCGCTGGCGGCACGACTACTCGCTATGTCTACTTCCCGTTGCTGGCGCACATTGAAGGCCCTCTGGTGATCGGCTCTGCTTCTTGTCTGCACTGCAACAAGTGGAACGACTACACCAATAGGCACTATGTCGACTAGTGCATCCAGCTCTGCCGTTGGGTATGCCTCTATTCTTCACCATCCAGTAAGGTCATGTATCAATAACTTGATGTTCATGCTTAGTTCACACAAGCACATATATGATGTCACCAACATTTTTATTATCGCTATTTTATGGATTAAATTGCTACTGAAAATCCCTAAATTTCTAACAATCGAAAAACATGATAGGCAATTCTCGATAATTGGCTTTGTGAGTATGCTAAAACCAAATGCCTTTGAGGGCACTCATTACAAGAGGTGGCGACAGAGGTGTATTCTATGGTTGACTTCTATGCACTATTATTTTTGTTGCTGAACCTATGGCTGTTGGGCCACATACTCTTGATGAGGAGTGTGTGTTCAAACATGTTGACACTACGTTATAGGCAGCAATTTTGAGTGTGCTTGGAAGCACCATAGTTGATGCATATGTGCCGTTACAGACCAGTAAAGAGATGTGGGACGCACTTGAGGCCAGATATGGGGTTTTTGATGCTGGTTCTGAGTTGTATGTCATGGAGCAGTTTTATGACTATAGGATGATCGATGGTCGTTCTGTGGTGAAACAAGCTCATGAGATACAAACACTGACAAAAGACCTCAAAATTTTTGGTTGTGTGTTGCTTGATAAGTTTGTAGCAGGCTGTATCCTTATTAAACTGCCATAGACTTGGATAGATTTTGCTACTTCTCTTAAACATAAGAGACAGGAGTTTGGCATTGCCAAACTCATTGGCTCTTTGGATGTTGAAGAGAAGGTGAGAGCAAAGGACGTTCGTGGCAAGAAAGTTGGTGAGAGGAGTTCTAGTACCCATGTGATGCAGAAAAATTCTCCCAAATCTCACAAAAAAAATTCGAGCAAGAACTCAAACAAAAGTCTACTACTCCTTTTAAGAAGAGAAAGAACAAGGAAAAGGAAGATTGTTCCACTTGTGGCAAGCCTGGGCACTATGCTAGAGAGTGCGAAAAGGCTAAGTGGAAGCCAAACAAGAAAACAACAAACACAGTTGAGACTGATGCAGGAACAACGGAGTACGGTAATTTATTGCCTACCGTTCTTTCAGTTTGTCATTCACCTGATTGGTGGGTTGATACTGGTGCAAATATACATATGTGTGCTGATGTTTCTTTGTTTTCTTCTTATCAGGTCGGGCGGACTTCCTCCTTGTTGATGGGGAACGGGGTGCATGCGGCTGTACGTGGTGTTGGTACGGTTGATCTGAAGCTTACTTCGGGAAAGACCGTGCAGCTGAAGAACGTGCATCATGTCTCCTAAATAAAGAAGAATTTGATTAGTGGTTCTTTATTTTGTCATGATGGTTTTAAACTTTTGTTCGATGTACTTTCTAAGTATGGTACTTTTATTAGAAAAGACTATGAGAGCGGAGGCTTGTTCCGCTTGTCTTTGACTGATACTTGTTTTAATTTCGTGAACAATGTGAGCCACGATAATGAGACAAATATTTGGCATTCGCGATTATGTCATATTAATTTTGGTTGCACGACTCGCTTAGCTGGTTTAAATTTAATTTCGAAATTTGATGTGGTCAAAGGTTCTAAATGTCATGTTTGTGTTGAATCAAAGCAACCTCGCAAGCCTCACAAAGCTGTTGTGGCAAGGGATTTGGCACCGCTAGAACTAATCCGTTTTGATGTGTGAGATGAATGGAGAGTTGACCAAAGGTGGCAAGAAATATTTCATAACGTTCATAGATGATAGCACTCGATTTTGCTATGTGTATTTGTTAAAAACAAAAGATGAAGCATTGTATTATTTTAAGATCTATAAAGCTGAGGTAGAAAATGAACTTGAAAAGAAAATTAAATATTTGCGGTCTAATCGCGGGGAAGAATATTTCTCAAATGAATTTACTGAGTTTTGCGCGGTGCACGATATTATTCATGAGAGGACGCAACCATACTCACCACAGTCCAACAAGATTGCAGAGAGAAAGAACCGCACTCTAACTGAGTTGGTTAACACCATATTAGAGAGTGCGTGACTATCTAAGGAATGGTGGGTGAGACGATTTTGACAGCGTATCATGTCCTGAATATGGTGCCCACAAAGAACAAAGAAATTACACCATTCAAGGAATAAGAGAAGAAGAGATTAATTCTTTCTTACTTGCGAATTTGAGGTTGTTTGGCAAAAGTGAATGTGTCAATAAAGAAAAAGCGAAAACTTAGACCAAAAATTGTTGATTGTGTCTTCCTCGGTTATTCTATTCACAGCGTGGGTTATATATTTTTAATAATAAACTCTGGTATTTCTGAGATGGTTGTTGGTATAATTATGGAATCTAGAGATGCGACATTTTTTGAGAGTGAATTTTCTATGAAAAATACACCTAGCACTTCTAGTCATGAATCTATTTTCTGCCTGAGACGCATGAACTGGTAATACACACTGACGTAGAAACCCATGAGGAAATTCCTAAGGAGGATAATAATATAGTTACTCAAAAGAGTATAGAGGGTTACAAAATATTTTGGTGAAGACTATATTATATACCTTGTGGATGACACTCCCACAACCATAGATGTGGCATATTCATCTCTTGACATCGACTTATGGAAGGAAGTTGTTCAAAGTGAGATGGATTCTATTATGTCTAATGGAACTTGGGAAGTGGTTGATCGTCCTTATGGATGCAAACCAGTAGGGTGTAAATGGGTATTCAAAAAGAAGCTAAGGCCTGATGGTACTATTGAGAAGTACAAGGCGAGACTAGTGGCTAAAGGTTATACTCAAAAGTAAGGAGGATTATTTGGATACTTACTCACCAGTTGCCCGTTTGACGACCATACGCGTGCTGTTATCCTTGGCTGCCTCACACGGTCTTCTCATTCATTAGATGGACGTTAAGACTGCTTTCTTGAATGGAGAGTTTGAGGAAGAGATCTACATGGATCAGCCTGATGGATTTGTAGCAAAGGGTCAAGAGCGTAAGGTTTGTAAATTATTAAAATCCTTGTATGGTCTAAAGCAAGATCATAAGCAGTGGCATGAGAAGTTTGATAAAACTTTGACATCAGCTAGCTTTGTAGTAAATAAAGCTGATAAATGTGTTTATTACCGGTATGGTGGGGGAGAAGGTGTAATTTTGTGCTTGTATGTGGATGATATTTTAATCTTTGAAAGTGATCAAGAAAGTGAAAGATTTTTTGTCTAATAATTTTAAGATAAAAGACTTGGGTGAGGCTGATGTTATTCTTAACATAAAGCTACTAAGAGAAGGAAATGATGGGGTAACACTTGTGCAATCCCACTATCTAGAAAAGGTGCTAAATCGCTTTGGTTACAGTGAATGCACACATTCTCCAACTCCTTATGACCTAAGTGTACTATTAAGGAAAAATCGCAGAATAGCACGGGATTAATTGAGATATTCTCAAATTGTTGGCTCTCTTATGTATTTGGCTAGTGCAATAAGGCTTGATATCTTATTTGCTATGAGTAAACTTAGCCGGTTTGTTTTAGATCCGAGACATACACATTGGCATGCTCTTGAGAGGGTGTTGCGCTACCTGAAAGGAACCATGAGCTATGACATTCACTCTACTGGATACCTAAGGGTACTAGAGGGTTACTGTAATGCTAACTGGATATCTGATGCTGATGAATTGTATGCCACAAGCAGATACACATTTTTGCTTGGAGGTGGCACTATTTCCTAGAAGTCTTGCAAGTAGACTGTCTTAATGAAGTCGACAATGGAAGCAGAACTCATAGCATTAGACACCGCTAGCGCTGAGGCTGGGTGGCTTCGTGAGCTCCTAATAGATTTACTGGTAGTTGAAAAATCGATACTAGCCATCTCCATGAATTGTGATAACCAAACGGTGATAATCCAAGTGAACAATTCTAGGGACAACTTGAAGTCTACAAGGCATGTGAAAAGGCGATTAAAATCTGTTAGAAAACTGAGAAACTCTAGAGTAATTGCATTGGACTATATCCATACATCTAAAAATCTAGCAGATCAGTTTACTAAGGGTTTGCCATGCAATGTGATAGAAGGTGCGTTGAGAGAGTTGGGCTTGACACCCACTTGAAGTCATTCCACAGTGGTAACCTATTCTATGTGATCAGAGATCCCGTGAAGTAGGGCTATGAAACAAGCTAGTCATTGACTGAGGGAGAGACCCCTTATGCTAAGGTCCGAATCATTTGAGATGCACTGTTTCTCCAATGCTATAAGGCAGCATGGTTAATTCCTTAATGTGATCCGAATGACTTATTTAAGCAGGGATGTTGTTCTACAGGACATCATAAAAGGAACACACATATATGAGTTCGATTGCTAATCACAATCTATGAGATGTGGGTAATCTCTAAATACTTATGAAAGGCCTTGAAGTGCTTCAAATAGAGGGGATGCTTGTTATAGCCTAGTACCAAAAAAAGAACTTTAGTGAAACTCATCTCGTACAAAACTGTCATTTCAATGCATAATCTATTGTTCAGTTATGACTGAGTGTAACTACTGCTCTAGATGGATGTTCAACTTAACAGTCTCTATCGAAACTCTGGTATATCAAAGAAATGTGGTTTTGAGACTATTTTACTACGAACCCTAGAGTTTGGTGGGATTATTAGATATATTATGGACTTGACCCATATAATATTTAATAAATCAAATAAACTCTATGGCCCGTAATAATACGTGATATATGGTTTAATACCGTACGGGATTTTGACTGGACGTTGACTCGATTTATATGGTTCGATATTGTCTATCTATATTGAGAAGCTGAGAAAAGGACATGGATGAGCCACACGCGCGCACGCGTCACCGCTGCTACCGGCCGGGCCGCGGGCGTGGGCGTGGATGTGGGCGTGGGGAGGCAGGCAGGCAGGCGGCGAGCGAGCGGACGAACGGGACGAGAGTGGTTTTACCACTCAATCCACGTAATTACAGGAGTTACTTTCTTTTATATTGGAGACAGCTTCATTGCGGGAGTTTTCGCCAGTTGCCGCCATCTCCGTCCTGCGTCCGCAAACCTTCTTCGTCTCCTGATCTCCTCCTCAGCCTCTTCGCTTCCCCACCGCGAGCATATCTTCATATCTCCTCCGTCTGTCATTCCTTCTTGGCTTCCACCACATATTCAGCTGCTCTTTGGTTCTCCCCGTCTCGGTTCCTGCACGCATTGGAACTGGGAGAGTAGGGCCTCCAGAACGTCTGCCGTCTTTGAGTTCACCTGCTCGGGTGAAGGGCTATCACGTTTTTTGGGAGTATCGCTGGTGGCACGACTACTCGCTACGTCTACTTCCCGGCGCCAGCGCATGTTGAAGGCCCTCTGGTGATCGGCTCTGCTTCCCATCTGCACTGCAACGAGTGGAACGACTACACCAACAAGCACTATGTCGACTAGTGCATCCGGCTCTGCCGCTGGGTATGTCTCTGTTCATCACCATCCAGTAAGGTTGTGTATCAATAACTTGCTGGTTAGTATCATCTACATAATGTTCATGCTTAGTTCACATAAGCACATACATAATGTCACTAACCTTTTGATTATCACTATTTTCTAGATTAAATTGCTTCTGAAAATGCCTAAATTTCTAACAGAGGTTTGAAGAACGAGTGGTGTCTATGGTGGCCGGGGTGGCAGTACGTCAGCACATGGAGCTAAACTGACTGACCCACCACGCCGTGAACCAGTCGACCCTGCCTTTGTCCTTCTCTCAAGCGTTGATGACTCGAGAGCACCGTGCCAGCATTATTACACGTATGTGTACGGCATACGCCGATCTGATCATTCTCCCTCCATCGCTAAATATCTATCGTTTTCGTTTTTTAAAAAACAACTTTGACTAAATATATATTTAAAAATATTAATATTTATGGTATATAATTAGTATCATTAGAAAGATCTTTGAATCTAGTTTTTTAATAAATTTATTTGAAGATACAAATGTTGTACGCATTTTCTACAAATCAAGTGAAACTAGTGGCACGCATACCAACGACGATAGATACTTAGGAACGGAGGAAGTACGTCGCAAGCTAGCACATAGCTGAGTAACATCTACTATAGGTGTTTTATTTGGCCGCTCTTGTTAAAACTGATACTTAATTGTAATTTGCATGATCTTGAACTAAGATATTTGACCATTGCTATTTCCCTCTCTGTCTCTGAAAGAATCAATTTCTAGAGTTGTCTGAAGTCAAACTTTTTAAATTTTGACCGAATTTCTAGAAAAACACGCTAAGATTTATAGTATCAAATTAGTATCATTAGATTTATCATAGAATATATTTTTTAAGATGCTCATTTTATGTCATAGAAGTTGTTACTCTTTTCTATAAAGTTAGTCAAACCTGAAAACTTTGACTGCCACAGATTCTAGGAATTGATTTATTTGGGGACGGAGGGAGTATGTCGTTAAAATTACTTGAGTTTGCAAGACTTTGCAAGTATTTTTAAGAAATGCCAAAGGTCCTCTAGCTTAACTGGTTAGATGGCTTCGACGGCACCCATCAGATCCTGAATTTGATTTCCCACGGGGACAAATTTTAGTCTTGAGGGTAAAAAATCCCCTCGCTGTCCCACATCAAAGTACAGGTCTGTGGTCATCCTGTCACGGGGATGCAAGTGCCGCTGTATATAGGTGGGGCTGGGATTCGGGAATTTTCTCAAGCAACGTGAGAAGTTTATCTTCTTAATGAAACACCATGGGGACGTCTTTCCCCCGTGGCTCAAGTTTTTTTATTTTAACAAACTTCTAGATATATAACTATTTCAAAATGAATAATTTAAAAAATATTAATGTGTGTGTAGTTTTTAATGTTTGCTCAATCTTATCCTCTGTGACGGTATATAGTAGTATGATTTTCACATAAAGATAGAAAGTCTGATACTGACTATTTTAATGTGTGTGTAGTTTTTAATGTTTGGTCAATCTTATTCTCTGTTGACTATAATTAACAAGTCTATTTTTTGACAATAGTAACATTTAATATATAACGTTAAACCAGGGTACAAAGGTGTGTGATAAGCATTCCCAGATTACAGAGCATGGTCAAGTAAAAAGAACTTTAGATCATCAATTGTAGACATAGGTGACATTTCTGTCGGGGTGCAGGGCCCACAAGAAGTGGCCGCGACAGAAACATCGAGGGTCCTTGTTCTCACAGTTCAATAGCACAGTCGGCGCTCTTCTCGACTGTCTGATTGAGGTTAAGGAAAGGGAAAAAGGAGACCAGCCCCCCAACCTTCGTCGCCGGTGAGGATGCCGAAGAAAAGCAGGGGGGCCGGTGGGCGGCTGCCACTGGGGCTCTCTCTCTCACACGGAGGCTCCCGAGCGGCGGCGTGTAATTAACATATGTTAATTATTAGGAGACATTGTGGACATCCACTGTGAAACAAAACCATCAACACTAGTTGCACATAACAAATAACTCGAGTGTATATATGACATTTAGGCAATCGTCCTTTCTTAGTATCGAATTGCTGGAAAAAGTTATGTGCTCTGTTATGTTTTCTTTTATGAATGGTAAGTTTTCCACCAACTAATAAAAGGTATGTTTTCTTTTATGAATGGTATGTTGTCCACCAACTAATTAAGACCAAATAAAGTACCTCCCACCATAAAAAAAAGAAAGATATCCCCCAAAAAAAATTAACATTGAAGATCGATGTGTTATTTGGAACCACTACTCTATTTCATTGAGCACCCTTGTTATATTCTTGAGACCATTACACCAGACATGCCTACCAGGGGCATCGTCTCTGATTACTCAGTATAGTCAAAGTAGCAAATAAATATATTTATTTTGCAATGAACCAGTATTGAATTTAATGGCTTAACATGTCCATTGTGCGACTTCTGTTCTGTGTAGTGGCCATGCGGGCATTATATTCCTTACTACTTACTGTACATATTAGCACAGATGGACAATATTTCTTTTATCCGTGAACTAAAATAGCAAGCCATATACATAAGTCTCGACAAAAGGTGGATTTTTTGTCCTGGACTTATATATGCATGTTTCAGAACTCACAATTTTTTTTATGTTTTGGAAGCTTTCCTAAATCAATATCCATTATTCAACTGACACCTGTGAAGAGCTCCCCTTTCACTAGGGCTAACATCGCAGAGACTACAGTACTCCTAACAACTAACAAAAAAAATCATGTTTTCGATGCTTCTTGTGCTGAAGGTTTTACATTCTACAAGTCAAAACTTAAAGTTTATTACTTTCTAGTTCAAGCCAAAAGATCTTGCAGTTCCTTAAATTTAATACTACTGTTGCTTTTCTGGTCTATTTTCGTGACTCATTTTATTCTTTCTTAATTTCTTCCTTCTGACATTGTTTTGGCCTTGTCATACAAGCAAGCACTTTTCTTCTTCTCAATTTCACACTGATGCAATTGAGTCTCGTGATCTGCAAGTTACAGATAGTCCATACTTGAAACATGATCATATAGCGCACTATACCAGAAAACCAAAACTAGTGACTGATCTTGCTTGCAAAAAAAAAAACAATCAGCAATGGACTATCTGTCGCTAAATCATAGAGACATATGGATCCACTTTCATTAACTGCTCATTAGTTGATCTCATTCATCAACTGCTGGTTCCTTTTTGGATGAATTGTGCTGGTGCAAATATTCAACCGGGTTATTGAAGTATGCTAAGATTGAAGTTGGGGATGATTTCCTTGAGATTGAACATATAATTAGCATGCAGATGTAGGATATATTGAGTTTCCAAATAGCAAAATGAAAGCTTGAACTGCACAATTGTGAGAGAGAAATTAAAGGCTACTCAGCTATGGGGGAGCTTCTTGCTTTCCTATACATATTAGCTAAAAATATTTTAAGATTAGGCCATTTCGGATTAATATATCATATCACCATGATACCGAATAAGTTCAGGTAGCAGTGAAGTTAGACTTCAATAAAGAAAGCTGTCAGAGATCATTAGTGGTAGTTATTATAGACAACCCCTCTGAAGCAGAGAATTCAATACTGGCTGCACAAAATATATAGATAGTTCCAGTGCACATGACATTTAAGCAATGCGCATTGGGTGACGTTGGCTACTTGCTAGGAATTGATCAAGCCTGGTAACGTTCGCTTAAATAGTTTAGGCTTGGGAGGTGTCGGTACTGTATATTGTGCAGTCCGTTTCTCTGGACTACATAGAGTCCTTTTTTGTACTACTTCTGTTGCTCGTCCTAGAAGAGACATACTAGCTTTCATATGCACACACTGGATTTTCGAGGCATGGGGTTGCTTTTGTGCAGAAGCTGGATTACATAATGTCTGTTGTTCTAGTTGTCCGGTAGTTGTGCTAGCAGTGATAAAGTACATGATGAGGGCCTAACAATGCAAAGCTAAACGACGAAATGGAGTGGATGATCGAGGTGCATTGTAGTGCACTGAGGAGGGGAACTAGCGGCAGCGCAAGGTGGACACCTCGATCCCAGGTAGCAGAGCATGGACGAAAACCAAGGAGAGAGGAGCGAGGATGGAGACAGCGACGCTAGCACCACCACCAGAGCCAAGGATGGTTACGGTGGTGCAAAAGGCAATGACAGCGATAGCAACACAGCGGCCTGCACTTTGCAAAGGCACCATGAATGGGGCACATTTTGAGAAGTGTCAAAAAACAAATTCCTTTTTGCATGTTCTATTTTGGGGAACATGTACACTAGCTCTGATTTTTGGTCCAATTGGACTCGAGCGAAATGAAAGGGGCTTCTGATCGAGAATTATATGCAAATAAAAATGAAGTGTTTACAATCATAAATAAAGTATCTTTCCGAATCATGTCAAATCATCAGATCCAGATTGATGATACACTTGTACTACACTGATTCACGCTTCAGTGAACTGAGTGTAGCTCATCTAGTTGGGTTCCTTGTTGTGGACCTGTTCACCTGGGTTCAAGTCCCTGACTTGACATGAGTGTTCGTATTTTCCTGTTTATTTCAGGATTTAACGGCGTTATTCTTTCAGTGGTAGGCAACGTGCCTGTCAACAGCGAGACGCCTATGGTGACTTCGTCAATCTCGAGATTTGCTGGTCCAACTCAGTTCTTCGGAGGTGCTCATAGGGGTAGGGTGTACGTTCATAGAGGTGAATGTGCGGAGGTGCTCATAGGTGTAGGGTGTGCGTGCATGCGTGCGTTCATAGAGGTCGCGTCTATAACTGGGTCTCGCAAAAAAAAACACTGATTCACGCTTCTGATATTCTTGAGATGCAAAACAAGATTGCCAGAAGCATTGTCTCTGTTATCTCTGATTACCCAAAGTAGCTTGGAAATAAAGTATAGTTATTATGATCATTGCTAGAAACAAGATTTCTGCTCGACACGGGCTGCAACCATTGGTGATCATTGTGCGATGAGTGGGGTTGGCCCTCGACTAACTCATCCATGGGGAAATGGTACTTGACCGCACACGCCTTCATAATGGCCCAAGCGAGAGATCACGTAATTCCAACAATAATGTGTGGTTATCTTTGTGTAGTTAACATGTATTTTTATAATCTGATTAACCAAAATATATGATTCAGTAAAATTGTTGTCACGTATTTAATACTAGATAATCACATTTAATGAGATTGGATAGGAAATATATTTCTAGTAAAAAGTCCTGATATGTTTAACTGAAGGATAAATATAGTGACAAAGCATTTACAAAGAAATAATGTTGATTAAGATGTGTAGTCAACCAACTAAACACCAATATTAGCTGAGGCAACTTCTGTGTGCTGGCACCCGGCGCTTGATTTCAATGGCCTGGCAGAGGATCCATTTGCCTAGCAAAGGCAGCTTAACAGGACATGAACCAAACATGGCACAAGTAGGGTACAGGCAGCAGACAGGCCAGGCAAAATTGCTCCAGGCATCTAACCAAACAAGCTCAAGGGCCTTTCTGAATCATGTCAAATGATTAGATCTAGATTGATGATTGTAACACCCAAAAATTTTAAAAATTTTGAATTAGATAAAATTTGACGTTAAAAGGGGATTTAATTATGATTTTAAATAATTTAGATAATATTTAATGGGGATTAAAATTTAAAATATTAGGTGGAATAATGGTGATGCATTCATGTTGTTGCATTTGTTTTATTGTGTGGTGTGGTTTTGGTTTTTATTTGATTTGAATTCAAAATCTATTTTAAAATGGTTTTGGAAAAAAAATTTAAATGAGAAAAGAAAAGAAAAAGGGAAAAGAAACCTTACCTGTTGCCGGCGGCCTGGAAGCCTGCCGAGCCGGCCTGCCGTTCTTCTCGCGCTGATGGGCCGTCGGAGCCAAGCTCGCTTCCTCCCGTTCTCTCTCGCGCTCGCGTGGGCCGGCCCAGGAGCCGCAGCGGCCGCGCGCTTTCTCCCTTGCTTTGCTGATGAGTGGACCCCGTATGTCAGCCGCGCCCTTCTTCCTCTCGTCGTGACCGAGCCGGAGACGAACACCACCGCAACCGAATCCATCGAGGAAACCAGGATTTCTATCCTTAATCGTCACGTTTGGAGTTATAAAAGGGTAGCCGTGTGTTCCCTCGTCCCTTTTTCCATCTAAAATCTGAGCCAAACCTCGTGAAACCGAGCGTAGGAGGTTGGAAACCCTAGGAATAGTTGTTGCTCGTCGTCGGGGCTTGCGGGTTGAATTGAGCCTTTCTTCTTCGTTTTGGTGAGTTCGCCATCTCCTTCTCTCCCTTTCCATGCTCTTCTTTAGGTTTGTGGTGCTTTGAATCGCGAGTTTGAGGAGCTCCAGTGAGCCGGCAATGGCGTCGCCGCCTTCCCGAGCCGCATCCCGTCCTCAATCTGTTATTGCTTTCCTAAACCGCGTAGATGCGTTCACCTTGACCTTCTCGACCGTTTGGTGTTGGTTGCGGGTCGATTGGTGGTCGGAAACGGTGGAGCCGAAGCTCTCCGGCGAGTTTTAGGGGCCGGCCATGGCGGCCACCGGCCGGCGCTGGAGAAGGTGACCGCGCCCTCTCTCTCTTTCAGCTGAAAGTGATGGCAGCCGTCTGATCTTAGATCTAGGGTCGAGATTAGAAGATACCCCTTCGCAGGGTAAAGTTTATAAAGAGCCCCTGTGTTTTCATGAAATAGAACCCACAGTCCTTAGCATCATTTAGGAGATACGTTTCTTTGTTCTGAAAACGTATTTCTTCTCGGTAAATCAAAAATACATTTTCTGATATTTACAGTTTTGCCACTAAACTTGTTTTGATCGTAAAATCTTCGTTTTAACTCCGATTTGACCCGTTCAAGTTGCGTTAGGTTCGTATTTGCGAGCTCTACATGTTAGTGTAGCTGTACAGTAGGTTTGAAAATTTTAATTTTTGAGCTTATATTAAAGTAATTATTTATCTAAAGGAAATCTTAGAAAATTCATAACTTTCACGTTTTAAATCTGAATTTCGTGATCTTTACGTCTGTGTGATCGTAGTAACGTGTAGAAGAGTTTTACAAACTTTTTTATACTGTTTTGCTACTATTGGTGTACTATTCTAACTATGTATCTTTGTTTGCTTCGTGTATGATTGCTCGGATGATTGTGTGTTGATGTTTGATGATCGAGTATAGATGGTGAGCAGTTTCTTGACGATTAGGAGTATTATTTTCAGCCAGACCAGCAGTATCATCAGGAAAGCTCTGATCAAGGCAAGTATAACATGGGACCATCCTTGTTGTCCTATTTACTAAAATTATCATACATATGCATGTGTCTTCCTTGACAACCATAGAGATTATAACTTAGTGATTGATATCTTGATTCCTTGACACCTATGGGTTATGCATTTGGATAGCTATTGCTAGTGCTTAATTATGAACAATGATCTTGTAATTTGATTAATGGATTGAGCAATCAACTATTAATATGATTTGTTACTATTGAAATAGGGGACTAGAGCGTGGTGTTGTGTTGTTTGTTTAATGCTCTGGTTACTCTCCGTAAGGACTTACCTGTAAGTGATAACTAGGATTGACAGTACAGCTGTGAGGGCTATATGTCTCTGGCTTTAGTTGTTTAAAGGACCTTTTCTAGCTTGTTAGTGGTTACCTTAAATGGCGTAAGAATGGCTTACCACATTAGGTGTAGGACAATCTCTAGTCTTATGAGTATAGCCGTGAAGGTAGTGTGCCATTTGAAAAGGGGGGGTTTCTACATCTGCCTGCCGAGTGAATCTAATGGCCCTAACTTGTTAGACGAACCTTTAAGTGGCTTTATATGATTTTCAGTGTTTTGGGGAGTCGCGAACCCATGCATTTGGAAGTTATGACTCACAGTGAAAGTGTACACCTCTATGCAGAGTTTAATAAACTGGTATACTAGTTGTGCTCACGGATACGAGCGGCCTTGGGGATTCTTACAGAATAGTTGATCACCATTGTTATATCATACTTAATTACTGTTTATTATTATTATGCTCATGATTAATGCTATTTCATTACCCTTATTACAATTGATCATTGGTTCATTAATGGGAAGTATATTATCTTGATGCTACTCAATTGCTAATTAAATGATGATTAAAAGCTAAATACAGTTAAACAGTGTCTAGCCTTTTGTGTCTCATGAACCCTGTGTTGTACTTGTTGAGTTCGACATGGACTCACCCTTGCTATTTCCACCATAACAGATTAAGAATATGAAGATGATTATTGTAATGAGTACTAGTCTTGGTGTCAACTAGTCAACCGTGTCCCTGTGTTTAGAGTTTCCGCTGGAGATCTACTGTTAGTTGCTACAATTTATTGTATAAGACTATTTGTTAAATATTTATTCGCTATGTAATAAGCACTGTGATGATACTATGTAATTTGTCTACTTATGTGTGCGACCGTTTTCTAGGGCGCACATGAGTCTTTTATGCATCCTATTTTTGTCCTTAAAAATGGTTGTGACAAATTTGTATCAGAGCCGTGTTGACTGTAGGACACAAGCCTAGTTAGAATGGACGTTATTACTATCTGTGATTCACTTATTTCATGCTTACTTCTTACACCTTGATAATCGCTAAATTTTTATGCTTCTTCTATCTTATTCTATTACAAAAATATATTGATTCTATCTAATCTATGTCAAATTCTCATAGATGCCTCCTCATCCCCGCATGTCCGCTGCTCAGTACATTGGTCGCTTCAAACCCCAGGAACCCCATGTTGATGGTGACCAAGAGATATTGGATGCTGAATCAAGAGTGAGAGACACTTCAATGGAGAATTCAGTCGTGGGATGGACCATGAAGCTTCACATCATGGTTCATAAAGCTGATGTTTTCTTCCATGACATGCTGACAAGAACTTTGGATAATTATTACTACGATTGGGAAGCTACGTTGAAATATCGCTGTAAGGAGTACAGTCATCCATTGATGGGCTCTTACTAGGAGACTAAACTATGGGTCAAGACAATGGATCCTACCACTAAGGAGCCTAAGGTGGAGTCAAAGTTCATCACCCGAGTGAGCCGGGCAACTGTAGAAACCAGCATGAAAGATGTCGCCTACAATGTGTTTTGTCTATTATCATGGTAATCACTTAGACAATACGTTGTAGGGTGCACTCCGGCATTTTCTGTAACACCTCTGGTGTTTAGCTCCACAATTGCATTGCATTTACATGAGCATAAGCATGCATCATTTCATGTTATTTTATGTGGTTGCAACTAATGTGGTTGTTTTAGAATTTTGTTTGGTTCACATCATGTGACATTAGGTAGTTGGTGTAACAAAAGGGGGAGAGTAGCTAATTATACCTCACAACACCTTAGTTATACTTAGGGTCACTAATGGAGCAAGGTTCATGTTGACCAAAATCACCAAAATGCCCTCCAAGGTGTAGTTGACCAGCATTTAGCCCTAGGATGCTCTAGTTTGACCAATTAAAAAGTCCAGCTTAGAGACCTTGCATGGTGAAGCACCCTTAAGCAAAGTTGTAGGGAATTTTATGGGGAACAAAAGTCTCAATATGACCATCTCATGAAACTGGCCAGAACATGCTTAAAAATGGCCCATAAGTCAGCTAGAGGGGCTGTCTCAACACTTAGAAATTTTTCTAAGTCTCCAAGTGTCCCCTCAGTTTTACTGTGACCTACTTTGGAAGCTTATAGTTTGCAAACCAGACCAAACTAGCTCACACTCATGTTGACACTTTTGTAGTACTCACTTAGCTCTACAACATTGTCAACATCACCATCACCTAGTTCTAAATGGTTTAGGAGATATGGTGTCTTGAAAATAGGGTTTAGTCGGTTTCACTAACTGAAAACACGTTTCAGTTTTAAAGGGCACCACTTTGGGGCTATGTAGTTTCAAATCTAGGCTGAACCAGTCCAAACTCCAATTGACAAACTTGTTGCCCTCACATAGCTCTACAAATTTGATGCTAATACCTACCACCAACTCGAGCCAGATTAGGAGATATAGAAGCCCAAACTTCGACTGTCAGTCGAACCCGAGGCTATCGATTCAGTCAAGTTCAGGCTTCGGCTGTGACTGTCGTGGCCGACCGGCTGTAGGGCGTCGTCGATGCGTGGCCACGCGGTGGCAGCCGTACACCGGCCGTGGCCCCACCCGTCAGGTCACGACGTCTTCAAGGGGTGCCACGGAGCCACCACTCACCCTCACTCACGCCCCTGCCCTCTCTCTCGCCCTCTCCGAGCCAGAGCGGAGCACCGAGGCGCCATTGCCGCCGCGGGCTTCCTCGCGCTCGTGCACCGTCGTCGTCGTGCCACGCCCCAATTCCTTCCAGCAGCAGCACCACAACGTCTTCCTCTACCATCTCCACTACTGCCACGGGTCGTTGGAGCGAAGGTAAGGCCGCATTGGCCGATTTCGCCACCGCGCCATGTACAGGACCTCACCGGAGTCGAGGCCGCCGTGGTCAGAGTAGCTAGGACCCTCTCCAAACTCCCTTTCTCCCTCCATTAGATCCCTGGTTCCCTAGGGGAGCTCGTACCGAGCTTAGACAGGGCGTTGGGACCTCGCCGTCGCTAGCGCACCCTCACCGGAACACCGTGTCCGCCTTCGTCGTCAGCAGGTGCGCTCTGGTGCGGCAGCGTTAGGGAAAAAGGCATGCCTCGGTGTGGTTTGGGGTGGTGAGCATGACGGTGTGCTCAACTTCGTCGGAGGGGCCGCCGGCGGTGAGAAACCACTCACCGGAGTTCTCCCACTGCCTCTGTTCCTCTGACCGGGGGGGCCTGTCCTGTCAGCGGCGGCGAGCACGCGCGGGAGGGCGTCGTAGGCCACGCGCGGGAGCGGGCCGCACCGCTCGAGCTGGGCCACGCTGGCGGGTCGGCCGGCCCAGTGGTTCCTTTTTGTTTTGTTTGAAATTTCAGTTTCTTTATTATTTTACAGATTTGAATAATGTTTGTGATTTTCATATCTAGGGTTGGGTAGATCCAAAATTGGTGATCAAAATTTTGTTGGGCTCCAAATAAAGAGTAGCTTCTAGGAAAAATATCAAATGCTTATGTGATGTTTATTTTCTGGAAGAATTAATTAGGGTTTTGAGATGTGTTTTAAATGGCATGCAAACTTGTTTAAATTATATCTTGAGCTTATGTGTTCCAAAAATTTTGAAATTTGGTGGGTATGCTCTTTCATGTATATACTAGCTCTGGTAAAAGTTTAGATCCTATTGCTTGAGTAGTTTTCAAGTTATGATGCTATCATTTTATATTAAGAGATACTTGAATGAATTTTCATAATTTCTCTATAGTTCCAGTAAAGGTAAAATTTTGGAAGTGTTGTTCTTAGGGTAGAATGGTACTAGAAAAAATATGAAATCTGTTGTTTGACACTTTTCGTTAGGGTTTCCTTTTTATATAAAAATCAGCCTTTTGGGCTTGTGAATTTTGTTTAGGGCGTTTCTGTAAATAATTTACAGTGGTCTCTTTTTGGTCCATAGAGTCTCCTGTAATTTTTGTAGAATTTTAAGAGCAGTTTATATATATGTTTAAAATCCCACTTAATTAATTAAGTAAATTAAGAAATGAGTACAAATAAATATTATAGGTGGGCACACCTTACTTTCTGGTGTTTTTGTGACCTATGTGAACTTGTGGTAACATTAGTTTTGTCTTAAGGGAATTCGAGCAAGTGATTCCGGAGGAAGTCCAGGACCAGCCGAAGCAGCCAGAGGAACCAGCCGGCGACGAAGCTCCTGCCGAAGATCTACCCGAGTGTCCTGACCACCGGCCCTCGACCTTTCTAAAAGGCAAGCCCCGGTGCATGCTGAACCCATCATTTTATAAATCTATCTAGAGTACTTTTAATTGTTTAATGCATTAAGTTATAGGAGTTGTATGAAAACAATTGTTGCATTATACCTATCCTTGCCCAAATATCGTACTTAAATCCTAATTTAGGTTTAGGCACGTATCAATGCTTAGCCCTGCTTAGTACGGTAGAAGTCGGGTGATTTCCGGTCATCCGCGAGATGTAGGAAGGAGTCACGAGTGGCTTTATGGCTATCGTGGATGAAACCATGCTTTAAAATGAAATTAAGACCGGGCGGGAGTTCGATAGTACAGCCGCAAGACACTTCACGTCTTGGGTGTGGAGCTATGCCCATCTGAGTCGTTTAAGGACCGATTCGCTGTATGTCCTTGAGTCATGTTAAACGCAGTCTAACACTTAGTTGGCCGGATAAGTTGTTCCGACCACGAAGCGGAGTAATGTGATTCAGGCCGGGAATCGAATGGTAGGTTGCTTCTTGGAGGAGAGAAAGGATGTGCTTGGGGACATTGGCGTGAGACCAAGGGGGGTTAGAGTCCCTATCACCTAGCAGAGTGTCGCCCTTGGGGTCGCGACATCATTCGAACCCGCGATTCCTGAATCATATGAAAAGGTGGCCTGTGCGACCCTGGCAGGGGTCTGCACGGTGAGTGTTAGAAATACCCCTCCAGCTGGATAGGAATTCGATTCGAAACGCCGTCGCTCCCGGTTAGTGAGCACTTGACTTGAGCAGCGGCAACGTAGATCTCATTAAATGAACATATGGTTACGTGAATGATACAATGTTGCCAAAATTTATACCTGCTCTGGATATAATGTTGATAATTGTTTGATTATAATCAAGTGCATGCTTAGTACAGGTGCTAAGATAGATGACAGGTAAATGCTAAAAAGAACTGCTAGTACAGGTTATAAGAGTTTCAATTACTTATGCCTTTATGCAAAATGTGATGTCAGCTAGCCTCTTGTGTAAGCCTTGCATAATCCCTGGTGTCATCTTATTTCTGGTTTTTGACGGGTAAGTCTAGCTGAGTACATTCCAGTACTCAGGGTTTATTCCCTCCTGTTGCAGATGATATGCTCTATCAAGGCTTCTGCAAAACTTGTCTCCATCCTACGGGTGACGAAGACTAGATCACTAGGGCGTGATCATCTTTTATGTACTTTCCTGATGCTTTTGCGGGTTGTTGATCAACAAGACTGGCAGTAGTTAAACAACTGGTGTGTGTATGCTTCCGCTACTTTATAAACTTGGTTTGTAATAATTACGACTCCGTGTGTGTAAACTTATTTCGGAACTACTTGGGAAATGTAATGTATGATGTTGTATGTTGAATGATGCGATCTTGGTTGTAAGCAAGTTGGTTTGAAATTCTTCGTGGTTTCGATTGACTACCGGGATTATATGGGCTCAAGTTCGAAAATTTGAGCGCTTCGGTGCTTGTTTTTGTACTTGTGCTCTTATAATTTGGTCGGTTCTGTTACATTTTCCCTGTCTCTTACATGACAAGGGTGTTTGGACCGTGCCGCTCGCTGATGATTCATCCTTAACCTTACAAGCCATAGTGGGACTAGTTCGTGAGTTGGCTCTTCATGAGGCGGATTTGAAGGATGAGTTGCTAAAGGAAAAGGAACATAAAGAGCAAGCTTATAAGGAGATCGATGAACTAAGGGCTAAGCTAGGGCATCCCAAGATTTATGAGAAGCTCAATTAAAATTAGGAAGTCCCTATGTAATAGGAACGATATTAGTTTGCGAGTCAAATTGAGTTTGGCAATGTCGAGTATTAGTATGTGGTGTGAACAATTGTGTGCTTGATGAATTGTTATTATGATAATGTGTGATTTAGATCTTTGTAATGTGTGCTGGAGCTTTGTGGACATGTCTACGAGTTCCATAGTTAAGAATATTAAGTTTGATCATGAATATTAAGTTGGGATCGGAATAAACTTGGTTTTATCTTTTGCTGATTTCTGGATCAGTCTAGGATGTTTCGGGAATAACTCAAAATCTGTTTGTGAGAAATTTATGAAATTTTACTGAGAATAATTATGCTTCTGTATCTTTCCAACCCCACAAGAATCATCTTTTTATCTATTATGAGCTAAGAGATATACCTGTTCCAAGTTGGGGTCACTACGCAGTCTGGAATTCTGAAACAGTTTTGGTTAAGCTCAGTTTTTGACTAATTTATTGACAGAATCTAGAAAAGTGTTATTAATAAAAGTCGTAGATAATTTCATAAGCTTTCCAACCATGTAAATATCACCTTAATTGGACTTCTGTAGCTCGAGATATGACAGTTTTACTGAGTTACTGAAATTAGAATTCGTCCAGAGAATTCAGATTTACTTATCTATGGTATACCTCATCTTGGATAATACTGAGCTTCGTCTTATGTGCTTTGAAAACAGATGGCAGCCAGAGGCCGTGGCAGAGGTCGTGGAGGTGCTAACCCACCCATTACTATGGAGGAACTTATGAATACACAGAATCAGATGATGTAGATGTTCATGCAACACCTGCAGAACAACCCCCCTGCAGGAGGACCGCCACCTGTTCATGTGAGAGACAAACGTGGTGAATTTTTGAAAGGACGTCCTCTAGTGTTCTCGCATGCTGCTGATCCATTGGAGGCGGATGATTGGGTGCGAGCGGTGGAGAAACAGTTGAACATCGCCTAATGTAATGATCTAGAAAAAGTGTTATATGCATCTAGCTAGTTACAGGGGACAACTCAGACTTGGTGGGAGTCGTATCAAGCTGCACGTCCTGACAATGCTCCTCCTATCACTTGGAATGAATTTGTTTGGGATTTTAGAGCTCGCCATATTCCTGAAGGTGTAATTGAGCTGAAGCAGGAAGAATTCAGAAATCTCAGGATAGGACAGATGAGTGTTAGTGAGTATCATGACAAGTTCTCGCAGTTGGCTCGCTATGCTCCCAATGAAGTGAGGGAAGATGCAGATAAGCAACGTTTCTTTTTTAAGGGAATTTATTATGATCTTATTGCAGCTGAAGGGTAATAATTATGCCAGCTTCCAGGAACTTGTGAATTAGGCTATTGTGTTGGACAATGAACGTCGAGAGATGGACAGGAAAAGGAAGGTGAAAGGACAAGGTGTTGGGAACAATATACGCCAACGTACAAATTCTCAGCATGGTTTTCATTCGAAATTTCAAGGACCAGTCAGTCAGTGGAACCGTAATTCAAATCAATAGTGGTCTCAGAATCGGCAGAATAATCTATTTCAGCAACGATCCCAGTATCAGCAGAACAGACAGTTCCAACAGTAGAGTGGTCAGCAAACTCCACGCCCGGGTAATTCTAACTCTACTCCAATAAAGACCAGTGCACCTAGTACCCCTAATCTGTGTTATTGCTGTGGAGAGCCTGGATATTATGCTAATCATTGTCCTAAGAAGCAGAATCAACAGACACCGCAAGGGCAAAGGTCATCCAATACTGGAAAGGTGAATCATGTGTCTACTGAAACAGCACAGACGGAGCCTGAAGTAATGCTTGGTACGTTCAATGTTCATTCTACCCCTGCAACCATTCTTTTTTATTCTGGAGCTTCACATACCTTTATTTCAAACATTTTTGTTAGAATGCATAGCGTACCCATGCTTGCCATGAAAGAACCTCTCTTAGTAAATTCACATGGGGGTACCATGCAAACCACTAATCGGTGTCTTCTAGTTAGTATGGTTTTAAGAGGGGTAGAGTTTAAGATAGCTCCTATAGTGTTGAGGACATCTGGTATTGATGTGATTTTGGGTATGGATTGGATGAAACAAAATCAGGCAGTGATTCAGTGTCAGCAGAAGGTAGTAGTTGTGAATGCACCTAATGGAGAGAAAATCAGTGTGGATGTAGCAGTGCAAAAGCAACCAACCGCCGTAGTGAATCAGCTTGATGAAGATGCTAGTAAAGAGAATCCAGTTATCGATGAATTTCTAGATGTTTTTCCAGATGATTTGCCAGGTATGCCACCTGACCGAGACATTGAATTTCTTATTGAATTATTACCTAAAACTGCACTCATAGCTAAACGACCATATAGAATGAGAGTAGATGAATTAGAAGAACTTAAGAAACAAATTAAGGAATTGCAAGATAAAAGTTTTATTCGTCCTAGTTCGTCACCTTGGGATGCACCAGTTATCTTTGTTAATAAGAAAGATGGTGGTCAGAGAATGTGTGTTGATTATCGGTCACTTAATGAAGTAACTATCAAGAACAAGTATCCTTTGTCCAGAATTGATGACTTGTTTGATCAGTTGAGAGGTGCTAGTGTGTTCTCTAAGATTGATTTGCGTTCTGGTTATCATCAACTGAAGATTCGTGCCTCTGATATTCCTAAGACAGCTTTTACTACGAGGTATGGTTTGTATGAGTATACTGTCATGTCATTTGGTTTGACCAATGCACCTACCTACTTTATGTACATGATGAATAAGGTGTTCATGGAGTATCTTGATAAGTTTGTGGTGGTATTTATTGATGATATATTGGTATTTTCCAAGACGGAGAAAGAGCATGCTGAACATCTGAAATTGGTATTGCAGAAACTTAGAGAGCATAAACTGTATGCTAAGCGAAGTGTGAGTTTTGGTTGAAGAAAGTCTCTTTTCTTAGCCATATTGTCTCTAATGGTGTAATATCAGTAGATCTAGGCAAGGTAAAGGATGTATTGAATTGGAAGCCACCTACTGATGTGAGAGAGATTCGTAGTTTCTTGGGTTTAGCTGGATATTATAGACGGTTCATTGAAGGGTTTTCTAAACTTGCTAAACCTATGACATCTCTGTTAGAGAAGAATGCCAAGTTTGTATGGTCTGATAAATATCAAGCTAGTTTTGAAGAATTGAAGAAGAGATTGACTACAGCACCTGTCTTGGTATTGCCAGATTTAAGTAAGAAGTTCTCTATTTATTGTGATGCTTCTCATCAAGATTTGGGGTGTGTTCTTATGCAAGAAGGTAGAGTTGTTGTCTATGTATCTAGGCAGTTGAGAAAGCATGAGCTGAATTATCCTACTCATGATTTGGAGTTAGCAGCTGTAGTTCATGCTTTGAAGATTTGGAGACACTATTTGATTGGGCATAAGAGTGATATATACACCGATCATAAGAGTTTGAAGTATATTTTCACTCAGTCTGATCTGAACTTGAGGCAACGTAGATGGTTGGAGTTGATCAAGGACTATGATCTAGAGATACACTATCATCCCAATAAGGCTAATGTTGTAGCTGATGCTCTTAGCAGGAAGAGTTATGCTAATAAGATGCAAAAGTTGTCCATGACAAGTGAGTTGTGTGCTTAATTTGAATATCTGAATTTGGGAATTGTTGCTAATACAATGGAATTAGTGATAGAACCTACATTAGAGCAAGAAATATACAAAGGTCAGTTGAAGGATGAGAAACTAAAGAAGATAGCGGAGGATATAGTGATTGGTAAGTCACCAGGGTTTCGAATGGATGATAATGGGATTTTGTGGTTTGGAAAGAGGTTGTGTGTACCTGAGGATCAGGCTATTAGGCAGGCAATCCTTCGTGAAGCTCATGAGTCAGCTTATTCTATTCATCCTGGAAGTACTAAGATGTATCTAGATCTCAAATAGAAGTACTGGTTGGTTGGAATGAAATGAGATGTAGTTGAGTATGTGGCAGTGTGTGACACTTGTCAGAGAGTGAAAGTTGAGCATCAGAGACCAGCTGGATTACTGCAACCAATGAAGATTCCTGAATGGAAGTAGGAGAAAGTTGGTATGGACTTTATAGTGGGGTTACCTCGTACTCAGAGAGGTTATGACTCTATTTGGGTGATAGTAGATCAGTTAACTAAAGTTGCTCATTTCATACCAGTCAAGACTACCTACTATGGACCAAGATTGGCAGAGTTGTATATGGAGAGGATAGTGTGTTTGCATGGAGTTCTAAAGAAGATTGTGTCTAATCGAGGTTCGCAGTTTACATCATATTTTTGGAAGGCCGTACATGAATCTTTAGGGACAAAGTTGAATTTTAGTACAGCATATCATCCCCAGACAGATGGGCAGACTGAAAGGACCAACCAGATACAAGAAGACATGTTGAGAGCTTGTGCATTGCAATATGGAACTAGTTGGGATAAGAGTTTGCCTTATGCAGAATTCTCTTACAACAACAGTTATCAACATAGTCTTAAGATGGCACCGTTTGAAGCTTTGTATGGACGTAAGTGCAGAACTCCATTGTTTTGGGATCAGACGGGTGAGTCTCAAGTATTTGGTACATATGTTCTTAGAAACACAGAGGATCAAGTGCGAGTGATTCGTGAGAATTTGAGAGTGGCATAATCTCGTCAGAAGAGTTATGCTGACAACCGGAGAAGAGATTTAGTTTTTGAGGTAGGTGATTATGTCTATTTGAAGGTGTCACCACTAAGAAGTGTGAAGAGGTTTAACATGAAAGGCAAGTTAGCACCAAGGTATGTTGGGCCATTTAAAGTTATTGATAGGTGTGGTGAAGTTGCTTACCAATTAGAGTTGCCTAAGAATTTGTTTGGGGTACATGATGTGTTTCATGTTTCTCAACTCAAGAAGTGTTTACGTGTGCCTGAGGAGCAAATACCTTTAGATGAATTGACTGTTAAGGAGGATCTTACATATGAAGAGTTTCTAATTAAGATTTTAGAAACTGCTGAAAGAGTTACTCGAAGTCGGGTTATTAAGATGTGCAAAGTTCAGTGGAATCGACATTCAGAGGCAGAGGCAACTTAGGAAAGAGAGGATGAATTGAGGAAATCATATCCACAGTTATTTGAGTAAGCAGTCCAATCTCGAGGACGAGATTCTTTTAAGGGGGTAGAATTTATAACACCCAAAAATTTTAAAAATTTTGAATTAGATAAAATTTGACGTTAAAAGGGGATTTAGTTATGAGTTTAAATAATTTAGATAATATTTAATGGGGATTAAAATTTAAAA